>CM055119.1:269562073-270818323 GCA_029206835.1 Rana muscosa
TACACCATAACAACAATCATAGTGGCTGTTCCGCCGCTTGATCATTCTTACGGGAGGCGAGAGGGGATGTCGTCCCCCCGTCCCCCGCCGCACTCCGGTGCTTCTACCGGACTCACCGCTACGATCAAAGCCAAGATTGTTTTTTTTTTTTTTCAGGCTTCCCAGCCTAGAGCTGAGATGTGGGGTCTTATTGACCCCATATCTCACTGTAAAGAGGACCTGTCATGCCATATTCCTATTACAAGGGATGTTTACGTTCCTTGTAATAGGTATAAAAGTGATCAAAAAAAATTTTGGGGCGGAAAAAACATGTCAAACTAAAATAAATAAAGTAAAATGAACAATAAAAAATATATATTTTTTTAAAAGCGCCCCTGTCCCCGTGAGCTCGCATACAGAAGCGAACGCATACGCAAGTCCCGCCCACATATGAAAACGGTTTTCAAACCACACATGTGAGGTATCTCTGCGAACATTAGAGCGAGAGCAATCATTTTGGCCCTAGACCTCCTCTGTAACTCAAAACATGTAACCAGTAAAAATATTTAAAGCGTCGCCTATGGGGATTTTTAAGTAGCGAAGTTTGGCGCCATTCCACAAGCGTGTGCAATTTTTAAGGGTGACATGTTAGGTTTCTATTTACTCGGCGTAACTTCATCTTTCACATTATGCAAAAACATTGGGCTAACTTTACTGTTTTTTTTTTTTTAAGCACAAAACATTTTTTTTCCCGTAAAAAACGCGTTAAAAAAATTGCTGCGCAAATATCGTGCGAGATAGAAAGTTGCAACAACCACCATTATATTCTCGAAGGTCTTTGCTAAAAAAAAAATATATAATGTTTTGGGGTTCTATGTAATTTTATAGCAAATAAATGATGATTTTTATATGTAGGAGAGAAATGTCAGAATTGGCCTCGGTGCTCCAGAACGCCTGAAGGTGCTCCCTGCATGTTGGGCCTCTGTATGTGGCCACGCTGTGTAAAAGTCTCACACATGTGGTATCGCCATACTCGGGAGGAATAGCAGAATGTGTTTTGGGGTGTAATTTGTGGTATGCATATGCTGTGTGTGAGAAATAACCTGCTAATATGACAATTTTGTGAAAAAAAAAAAAAAGAAAAAAAATATTTTGATTTTGCAAAGAATTGTGGGAAAAAAATGACAACTTCAAAAAACTCACAATGCCTCTTTCTGAATACCTTTCAATGTCTTCTTTCCAAAAAGGGGGTCATTTGGGGGGTATTTGTACTTTTCTGGCATGTTGGGGTCTCAAGAAATGAGATAGGCTGTCAGTACTTCAGGAGTGATCAATTTTCAGATATTGGCACCATAGCTTGTGGACTCTATAAAACTTTCACAAAGACCAAAAATAATATACACCAATTCGTACTTTTTTTTACCAAAGATATGTAGCAGTATAAATTTTGTCCAAAATTTATGAAGACAAAATAGTAATTTGCAAAATTTTATAACGGAAACGAAAAAAAAAACAATTTTTTTTACAGAATTTTCAGTCTTTTTTCTCTTATAGCGCAAAAAATAAAAAACCCAACAGTGATTAAATACCACCAAAAGAAAGCTCTATTTGTGTGAAAAAAAAAAGGACAAAAAATTCATATGGGTACAGTGTTGTATGACTGAGTAATTGTCATTCAAAATGTGAGAGCACCGAAAGCTGAAAATTGGTCTGGTTATTAAGGGGGTTTAAGTGCCCAGTGGTCAAGTGGTTAAAAGAAGGGTGGGAGCTGTGTCAGCCCATGGACGTCAGAGAAACAGATTTTACGGTGAGTACAAAAAAATCCTATTTTCTCTTATCGTCCATGGACTGACACAGTTTCATACTGTTTACGTGTGGGACGTCCCAAAGCAGTATAAGAAAAGGATGGGAGCAAATAATAAAAGGAACAACCAAAACTTCACTCCAAACCAGCAGAGCTCCTCAACGGAGGAGTTGCAACATTAAACAGCGGCCTGCAACACCTTGCGGCAGAAGGAAGCACAAGCATCCGAAGATGCAGCCACATTAACCTTATAGAATTTTGAAAAGGCATGAACGGACGACCAGGTCTACGCCTTTCACACTTGTGCAACCAACGCTTGATGTCGGAAAGCCCAGGAAGCACCAATTGCCCAGGTGGAATGCGCCGTAACCGGGAAGGGAGGCACCCGCCCCTTAATGGCATAGGCCTGTATAACAGTCTGTCTGATCCACCTAGAAATGGTGGCAGATGACACCGCTCGGCCCTGTTTCGGACCAGAGACACACAACTAGTGAGTCATAGCACGTACCACATCCAAATGTGTGAAGCGCAAACCCTCTGGGATGCGATAGGTGAGGACACAAGGACGGGAGGACAATGTCCACATTTAGGTGAAAGGCCGAGACCACCTTTGGCAAAAGGAAGGTCGCGGACGCAACACCGCCTTATCCTTATGGACGACCAAATAGGGCGACTTGCAGGACAAGGCCGCCAACTCAGACACCTGTCTAACCGAAGTAATAGCCACTAAGGCCACCTTCGGAGACAAGGTCAAGGTGTGAATATCTGATATTTTCAAAGTGAGGTTCCTGGAGAACCGAGAGCACCAAATTCAGATCCCGAGGGAGAGGAGGTTTAACAGGAGGGAGCACATGGCGAACCCCCTGCACAAGGGTGCTACCAAGGAATGACCCGCTAGCGGTTGCTGAAGGAAGACGGCCAAGGCCAAAAACTGACCCCTAATGGCACTCAAAGCAAGCATTTGGGTCACACCATGCTGCAAGGACCGCAGGATACTTGGGGACGGAATACGTCCCTGGACGCTAGTCCAGCTCTTCGCACATAGCGATGTAAGCTTCCCAGGTACGGTGATATCTCTTTCTAGCGGAAGACTTCCGTGCCCTTAACCTGGTCGAAATGACTGAATCCGAGAGACCTCGGACTCTCAGCACCTGGCTTCCAATAGCTATGCCGTTAAGCCAGAGACTGTGAAACAGGATGAAAAATAGGACCCTGAAACAGAAGGTCCTTCCTTATTGGCAACCGCCAAGGAACGTCCGCGATTAGACGTACCAGATCAGCGTACCAATGACGCCGAGACCCACCCGACGCAAAGAGGATCACCGGAATCCCCCTCGGCCACAACCCTGCGCAGCAGGCGAGGAAGCAGCTGCAGCGGAGGATAACAGATATCAGGTGATAATGACCCCATGGGGCCACCAACGGATCCGAGGCATCCGACCAAGGATCCCTGGACCTGGCCACAACCCTCGACACCTTACGATTGAGTCGAGAGGCCATCAGGTCCACATCCGGCATGCCCCACCACCGGCACAGAATTTGAAAAACCTCCGGGTGTAAAAGGACCATTCTCCCTGGTCCAGAGTCTGGAGACTCCGATAGTCCGCCTGCCAATTGTCTACGCTCGAATGTAGACGGCCGACAGACACCACGAGGAGAGGCAGTCTGATTGCCTGTATTCCCAGAACATCGATCGGTAAACGGGCTTCGCCCGGTGTCCAAAACCCTTGGGCTGACAGGACTCCCCAGACTCCACCCCAGCCAGTCAGGCTGGCGTCCGTCGTGATCACAGTTCACTGGATGGGGAGGAGCGACTTCCCGGACCGAAGAGCCGGGGACCCCAACCACCACGCCAGGGACGCCCCTGATTGGATCTTCAGATCCAGATGAGTCACCCAAAGGACAAAGGGGATTTGTCCCAAGTGGACAAGATCTTACTGTAATGCCAGTGTGTGTTGCCCGTGTGTGTGATTGGGCATACGGGGCGGCCACGAACGAGGCCCCCATGAGTCCTTCGGACTCTCATGCAAAAGACGGATTGACGACCATTTTTGGGACGTCAGGACCCGTACTGCAGACTGAAATGTCAGTAACTTCTCCAGGGGTAGGAATACCTACGCCACCAAGGAGTCCAGGATCAGACCGAGATACTCCGAATGCTGAGTCGGGACCAGGACCAGGACCGACTTCTGACTGTTCAGGAGCCACCCGAAATCCCTAAGGGTCTGACTGACGATTGTCACACTTCTAATTCTGAGCCATTGTCTGCTCTTAGAAGATCGTCCAGATAGCCCACGATAGCAATGCCTCGCTGTCTCAGCAAAGCTAGAACCGGAGCAAGCACCTTGGTAAAACACCTTTGGTGCTGAGGCTAGGCCGAAGGGAAAAGTCACAAATTGATAGTGGGCTTCGCCGATCGCAAGCGCAGAAACTACTGGTGACTTGCGCAGATTGGAACATGCAAGTAGGCGTCCTTGATGTCCAAGGACACCAAAAAATCCCCTTGGAGTGTAGTGAACACCGTGCGAATGGATTCCATGCGGAACATTTGCACCATCACCAAGGCATTCAGGCCTTGAGGCCCAGGATTGGCAGAACCCCGTCCCTTTTTTGGGACTACAAACAGATTCGAGTAGAAACCCTGAAACCTCTCCTGTGACGGAACCGGCACAATCACTCCGGACCTGATCAATCCTGTATGGCCCCTAAGAGGGCTGCCCGACGGGCAGGAAGGAGAGGGAGAATTGAGGGAAAGAATCTGTCTGGGGGCCAGGAACGGAACTCTATCCTGTATTCCGAGGTGACCATCTCGCACACCCACCGGTCGGAGATCCACCGAACCGTGAACCTGCAAGGACGTCCCCCACCCCAGAGTTGGACAGGGGCAAGACTTCATGCGGTGGTGGCTTGGAAGCTTGCTTGGTAGGCTTACGCACCCAGGGACGCTTATGTCCCCCAGCCGCACTTTTTTCAGTCTGGGCGGGCTTACCCGTGAAGTCTGATGAAAAAACTCCTTTGCCAGAAAGGAAGGGCCCGGCCTACGGTGGGGCTCTTTTTCCTTAACAGACTGAGGAAGGAAGGTGCTCTTACCCCTGTGACATCCACAATAATGTCATCCAGGGCGGCCCCAGTCTACCGCCCTTAAAAAGGGCAAGTCAGCCAGGAGCCATTTGGAAGCTAGGTCGGCCGACCAGCATTTCAGCCAGATAAGGCGACGCAGCACCACAGCAGAGATAGAGGCCCCAGATATTAAAGGGGCCACATCCAAAGTGGCACCGCACCCAGAGACTAAACCCTGCGCAAGATGGTGAGTCAGGGAAACGGTCTCAGGAGGGAGATTACGCTCCTGTACTGTCTGGTGCAAAATCTTTGCCCATCCTGTGAGTGCCTCGAGACACAAGTGTCGCCGCCACTATAGGGCATAAGGCAGACCCCAATAAAAGGTAAACATAGTTCTACTCACCACTTCTGACCTCCTGTCAGTGGGATCCTTAAATGCAGGAGTCCCTTCCATTGGGAGCATGGTAGCCTTATTCAAAACGGGCGACCGGGGGGGTCGACCACTGAGGGGAGAACCCACTTCTTAACCAGGTCCTCCTCAAAGGGGTACCTCATGGCTAGGCGCCACGGGACCGACAGTCTTCTGCGACTTATCCCAGACTTGGTCAATGAAGGCATCAAAAAAAAAAAAAAAAAAAAAAAAAAAAAAACCTTGAATAAATGGCTTTAACCACTTAAGGACCCCTCACTGTATGTATGTATGTATGTATGTATGTATGTATGTATGTATGTATGTATGTATGTATGTATGTATGTATGTATGTATGTATGTATGTATATATGTATATACACATACACACACACACCCCGGTAGAATGGCTCGTACAGGCACAATCACGTACCTGTACGTGGCCCTTTAACTGCAGACGTCGCGCTCGTGCCCCCCCCCGTGAGCCGGACCGCGGGTCCCACGGACTCGATCGCCGCGGGGATACCCGCGATCGTCTCACGGAGGCATGGAGCGAGGAGAGGTTAGTGTAAACACAACTTCTCCCCTACTGACAATATCAGCGATCTCCGCTCTATGTAATCAGAGCGGAGATTGGTGATGTGTCACTAGTAGTCACGCCCCCTCAGTTAGAAACACGCCCCTAGGCACACTTAACCCCTCCAGCGGTTAACCCCTTTACTGACAAAATCATTTTTACAGTAACCAGTGCATTTTTATTGCACTGGTCGCTGTAAAAATGACAATGGTCCCAAAAAGGTCAAAAGTGTCCGCCATAATGTCGCAGTCACGAAAAATAAAATAAAAAATTGCCGCCATTACTAGTAAAAAAAAAAAAGCCTTAAAACCATCCCCTATTTTGTAAACGCTATCATTTTTGTGCAAATCAATAAACGCTGATGGCTTTTTTTTTTTACCAAAAATATGTAGAAGAATACGTATCTTCCTAAACTGAGGAAAAAGTGACCAGTTACACTTACCGGTAACGGTGTTTCTGGGAAGTCTTCCAGGACGGCACAATGAGAGATGACTGGCTCCACCTGACAGGAAACACAATCAATTCAAAGAGGTTAAAGCACCCGCCCCTCCCCGTGCTCCTCAGTTATGATAAAGTACAGACCCACACCAGTGCACGAGAGAAAACACACACCCAAATAACTCTATACAAACCAATGTATCAACCAAAGCGGTGGGAAGTAGGCCTGCCGTCCTGGAAGACTTCCCAGAAACACCGTTACTGGTAAGTGTAACTGGTCACTTTCTCAAGTCGTCTTCCAGGACGGCACAATGAGAGAGAAGCAAGTAGCTTCAGGCCTACCTTAGGGTGGGACGACTGCTTGCAGGACCTCTCTACCAAAGGACAGGTCCTGAGGCGACAGCAACTCCACTCTGTAATGCCTTAGGAAAGTATTCTGGCTTGACCAAGTCGTAGCTTTACAGATCTGTTCCACCGAAGCTCCGGCTCTTTCTGCCCAGGAGGTTGCCAAAGAGCGAGTAGAATGAGCTTTAAAGGGGTTGCTCCACCGGAAAAAAATAAATAAAAGCCAGCAGCTACAGCTACAGCAGCTGCTGGCTTTTAATATTTGGACACTTACCTGTCCTGGAGTCCAGCGACGTCCGCAGCAGAGGACGAGCGACCGCTCGTCGCTCTGCTGCTCCCTCCGCCATCCTCGCTGAGGGAACCAGGAAGTGAAGCCCTGCGGCTTCATGCCCGGTTCCCTACGGCGCATGCGCGAGTCGCGCTGCGCCGTTCCGATTGGTGCTCCTGTGTTCTGGGAGCCAAGTGTCTCCCAGAACACCAAGGGAAGTCTGCGGGAAGTGACGTAACTCCCGCAGATTCCCGGAGACAGGACTCCCGGATGTGGGTGAAAATACCTGTCTTAGACAGGTATCTTCACCCCCCTCCCCCCTGAAAGGTGTCAATTGTGACACCGGAGGGGGGGGGGGGGTTCCAAATAGCAAAAGTTGCTATTTAGGGTGGAGCTCCACTTTAACTTTCGGGGCTGTCTTACCAGCCTGGTCATAAGCTATGGAGATTGTCTGTCTGATCCATCTAGATATGGATGCTCTAGATGCCTGTTGGCCTTTTTTCTGTCCAAAAAAATTAATTAGTAAATGGCTGGATTTCCTAAATTCACCCACTCTATCCAGATAAGCTAGCAGACACCGTCTGACATCTAGACAATGAAAGGAGGCCTCTCTTTCATTTTGTGGATTTGAACAAAAGGAAGGAAGAATAATTTCTTGTGATCTATGAAACTTTGACACTACCTTAAGGAGGTACAGGGGGTCCTGCCTAAGAATAACTCTGTCCTCGAATAACTAAAGAAAGGCTCTTTAATCGTCAGAGCCTGCATGTCGCCTATTCTTCTGGCTGTAGTAATTGCCAGAAGAAAAGCAAACTTAAATGTCAGTAATTTAACTGAAATATCTTCTAGTGGCTCAAACGGAGCCTTAGTTAATTGTTCCAAAACTAACGTAAGGTCCCAGGGCGGGACTCTAGAGATCTGCACCGGGGACAATCTATCCCTGGCCATTAGAAATCTTTTAACTAGAGGGTCCAGTGATAACTTTTTGTCCAAAAAATACGATAAGGCTGCTACCTGTACTCTTAGAGTCTTGGTAGCGAGACCTAAGTCGGCGCCATCCTGGAGAAAGTCCAGGATGACCGAGGTTTCTTGCTGGGATACCTTTCTCACTAGACACCAGTGAGAGAAGACTCCCCACACCTTCCTGTAGATACGTCTCGTGACCTCTTTTCTACTTGAGAGGAGAGTGTTAATCACTCTCTCGGAACATCCCCTCTCCCGCAGGTTCTGCCTCTCAAGCACCAGGCCGTCAGCTTGAAGAAGCTGGGATCTGGGTGAAAGACTGGTTCCTGCCGAGAAGGTCCACCCGAACTGGTAGATGGAGGGGAGGTGCTACAGACCAGTTCTGTAGAGCGGGAAACCAGGCTCTCTTGGGCCACCAAGGAGCAATTAGAATGAGTCTGGTCTCTGAGAGACCTAGTTTTTGTAGGACTCTTGGAATGAGACTCAGAGGGGGAAAAGCATAAGCCAGGTGAAAACTCCATACCTGAGCCAGTGCATCCACCCCCCCTGAGCCCCACTCCCGGGACAGGGAAAAGAATCTTCTTACTCTCCTGTTCTCCTTGCGGGCAAAGAGGTCTATTTCTGGCCTTCCAAAATGTTGGCACACCAGGTTGAACAGCTCTGCCCAGCCCAGAATTCCTAGAGACAAGGTCAGCAGGGAGGGAGACCTGGTTCCCCCCTGATGATTTATGAAGGCCACCGTGGTCGCATTGTCGGAGAGGATCTGGACCTCCCGGTCTCGGATCCTTTCCTCGAACGCTTTTAGGGCCTCCCCAACCGCCAATAATTCCCAGAAGTTGAGGAGGCGTGTCACTGATCCTGATTCCAGGAACCCTGGGCTCGGAGTTCGCCTAAGTGGGCCCCCCAACCCCAGGAGCTTGCATCCGTCGTTATCCTGAGGGGGTCTGTCTGAGTCCATAGATGACCCACCTGCAACTTCTGAGGAAGAAGCCACCAGCTCAGAGAGTCCTTTACTACCTCTGGGATGGAGATTCTGTGGTCTAATGTCCCTCTTGTTCCGACCCAGGAGGATAAGAGGAATTGTTGGAGAGGTCTGGAGTGGAGCTGAGTCCACGGGACCACAGGAATACAAGAGGTCATTAGATCCAGTACCCTCATGATGTCTCTGAAAGAGAACTCTCCTGGCTCCAACAGAGACCAGACCGCTGCCATGAGGCCCTAGGCCTTCTCCTGGGGCAAGAAGAGCCTCCTCTGTAGGGAGTCTATCAGAAAACCCCAGGTAAACTTTTCTTTGGTCCGGGATCATCGAGGACTTCTCCCTGTTTGATCCAGCCTAGGGATTCCAGGGTACTCACAACCTTGGCCAGGTCTGCGAGGAGGAGATCTCAACTCTGGTTGTAGAGTAGAAGATCGTCGAGATAAGGGACTATTGATATACCCTGCAAGTGTAGGAAGGCGACCACCTCTGCTACGATTTTTGTAAACACCCTTGGGCTGGAAGCCAGTCCAAAGGGGAGGGCAGCAAACTGCCAGTGTTGAATCCCTTGAGGAGACTTGACTGAAAGTCTGAGGAAGGCCTGATGTCCTGGAAAGATCGGGACATGTAGGTAGGCATCCTTTAAGTCGATCGTTACCATGTATACCTCCTTCAGAAGGAGTCTTCTGAGGGTGTATATGCTCTCCATGCGAAATTTCTTATGACGCAGAGAGGTATTCAGGGGTCTCAGGTTTATTATCAAACGGTATTTGCCTGAGGATTTTGGGACAACGAAGCTATGGGAGTAGACCCCCATTCCGCGTTGACCCGCAGGTACCGGAACTACCACTCCCTGTTCTGCTAGGTCTGAGATGTTTTGCAGAAGACCTGCCTTCTTGAGGGGGTCCCTGGGGAGAAATGTTAATAGGAACTTTGAGGGGGGGGGGGGGTGAAGAAACTCCAGCCTGTAACCCTCTCTTATAATGTTGAGAATATGAGGGCTCTGAGTAATACTCTCCCACCTGGAAAGGAATTGGGAAAGTCTTCCCGCCTACCCTCACGTCACTTAAAGTCCTTTTCATTTGATTTTTGGTTGGAAAAGAGGATACTTCCTTTCAGCTTATCCTTCCCAACGCCCCACTTCCTATTACCGGCAGGCTTCTTGCTTGAGAAGCGGTTTCTACCCTGAGGGCCTCGAAAAACTATTTTTTGGTCCCTTTTAGGTTTGGTGGGAAACTTCTTGCCCTTTTCAGTAGATCTTGACAGAGCTTGATCAAGCCCTGTACCAAAAAGGAGGGAGCCCTCAAATGGGAGTCCACATAAGCGGGTCCTGGAACTGTGCTACCTATCACCTGTAGAGAGTCTAGGACTCCCCTGGACTTGGACACACGAGAAACATGTCCTATTAGCTTGGCTATCCATGTATCCGCGTTCCTAGCTATACAAGCTGAAGCCAACGCGGGGCTCATTGCTGCCGCATTGGCTTCCTAGGCTCTACGCAAGGTCGTCTCAGTAGGGCGATCCATAAGATCCTTGATATTACCCGCGTCCTCAAATGAGAGGTCGGATTGCTTTGACACCTGTGCCAAAGAGGCATCCAATCTGGGAACTTTAAAGAATTTCTCCTCATCCTCCCCCTTAAAAGGACACCTACGCTTCCAAGTTTTATATTTCAGAAGCTTCCTCTCAGGTTCCTTTCACTCTCAAAGGATCACATCTTTGAGAGTCTGATGAACCGGAATGGCTCTGGGTTGGGCCCTTACCAGGCCTCGGTACAATCTATCCTGTGCAGATACCTGCTCCGTCGGCTCCTGAATTTCTTCAGAGGCGTAGATTGCACCAAGGAGGCCTTACATGTTGTCAGCTGAGAAGATGCGTCTTCCTGACCTAGAGCCCTCTTCCTCCTCCTCAGCCTGACTATCTACCAGGCCCTCATCGGAAAGTCCCTGATCAGGGATCTCCGAGTCTTCTTCTGCCTCTGAGTCCTGAGACAGGAGGGATCTCAGGGATTCTGGGTGTCCTCTCCCTAATCTGGTTGAGGAGGAACTCCTCTGGTTCTTTAGCCTTAAGGGAGGCTTGAAAATCCTTAAGGGTGGCAAGCATCTGGGTTTGGACAGAGAGAAAGTCTCTCATAACCTGAGATGTTTCCTTCCCCGCCAGCTTCTGGATCACTTGAAGCAGAAGGGCTTGGAATGGGTTGAAGGTAATTTCTCATTACAGTTGCCGCATCTTTTGGAGCGGGCAGGGGCTCTAGAGGAACGACTAGCAACCCCTTGGGCAGTGACGTCCTCACCTGCAAAGTAAGAGTACACAGGAATGCATTTAGAAAGAACCCTGTGACAGGCAAGGGGAAAGAGTCGGGGTACCCTCCCCCATCATGACCCCTGCTGGGTGGGTTGACTCACCCCCTGTGGTCTCCTCTGTAGCTGCGGCCGTGGTCGGCCTCTCCTCATGTTCCATGCCGCTTAGGTGTGATGAGCAAGTCACTGCAGAGGCACTGGAGGAGTGAAAAAGTGCGCCTCTCTTCCTGGCGTCCCTCCGCTGTTAATGCCGGTAAGCAGACGCCGGCCGTCGCCATTTTGCCGGAGACCGGAAATGACGCGACGCGTGATGGCGTCATCCCTGAAGCTAGAGGACGAATGTCCCAGACTCCGGGAAGATGGCGCCGCAATCATACGCTCCTGCATAGAGCGGCGCCATAGAACGAGCGGCCCGCGCGAGCGGGGATTACCGGAGGGACCTGCCAGCCCCCCCCTCCAGAAAGGACGCCCAGACAGGTAGGGGGGGGAGGAAGGAGGATAGATGGCCCCTGAAGTCCCAGGTACAGCCCAGCACCTAGGGTCCTTCAGTGCTCAGGGAGGCTCTTCTACTGCCCTCCCTGAGAAGAGAAATGGGATACCCCCCCAGGACAGACAATAGAGTCCTGCTAGGCCCAGAGGCTTCCCAGGCATTCGGCTCAGCTCCCGGGGGGGGGGGGGTGGACTTCCAGCCCCAGGCCTTCAGTCTGTGGGAAAAAAATAAATAAACGGTTTCGCTGTGGGGAAACACAATCAAGAACTGAGGAGCACGGGGAGGGGCGGGTGCTTTAACCTCTTTTTTTTTTTTGAGAAAAAAGTTTTTTATTGAACAATTTACATTTGGAACATAATTCTGCAAGTTACAAGGCAATACTGGAGAAATGCATAAAACAAGAAATGTGGCTTATACATATATAGGCACAGTAGATCAAAAAACTTGTTCAGATTGAACACTGGATTCAGTGACTATCAATAAGTGGAAAACCCTATGTCCACGCTATTCATGGAATTGCACGCTAGAAGGATGTATAGTATTACGGACCATCAGTGCATGTGTCTGCGGACTCAAGCCATCGATCCCAGATTTTGTAGTACTTATCTGGACAACCTCTGTTGATGTATATGAACTTTTTGTAGGGAAGAGTGTTATTTATATCTAGTTTCCAATCGTTGAAGCTGGGGGGAGTGGGTCTCATCCACTGTCTGGCTATAATTTTTCTAGCATTAAACAATGTTTCATGCAAGAATGTTTTAGTGAATTTGTCCATCTCAGAGTCGGGGAATATCCCCAGTAAGCATTGTTTGGGGTCCAGGGTCAATGGGGATCCCATGTCATCATGGAGGAAGTCAACAATCTGCTTCCACAGACCCTGAAGGACCGGGCACGCCCAGAGTAGATGGAAGAATGTGCCCGTCGTTTGGTTACACATTGTGCACAAGGTAGAAAACTGTCGTCTAAAGCGGGCGATTCTTAGGGGGGTGAGATACGCTCGGTGCACCACGTATAACTGGGTCAGCCTGTCAGAGAGCTTGGGGGATACAGTCTTGCACGAGTCTAGGGCTTCACTCCACTCCTCATCCTCCAGTGGGCCCACCTCTCTTTCCCATCTTGGTTTAAGGCTGTAAGCTAGCGTGGTAGATGATGGGGTGAGAAGCATGACATAAAAATCAGAGATCAGCTTTCGCGGGTCCACACCTTTAACCACAGCCATAATAACATTAGGCGTAGATTGTGGCAAAGGCTGGGGAAACTGAGCTTGGGCTGCGTGACGCACCTGGAAGAATCTAAAAAGCATAGAATTGGGCAGCAGGAACTCATTTTGGAGGTCCTCAAAGTTTTTAAGTGTGCCATCGGAAATTATGTGGTGCAAATAATATATTCCATATTCGCACCATATCTCTGTGTCAGGGATCAAGAGAAACTCTGAGAGTAGTCTATTGTGCCATAAGGGGGTATAGTTGTTGTGTTTAGGGGTCGTTAATGTTTTAGTGGTGATGTCCCATACGCGCCTATATTGGTATAATAGGGACCCACGGTCTCTATTGGAGTTATTCCCACTATGTCCCACTGCAATTGCAGTGAGTGGGTCAGTGGTCAGTTGTGCCCACCGTGGACAGAGGAGGGTGAGGAATCTGAGTCTGTCGGTTTTATCTATGTGGTATAGTTGAGACAGTTGGGACGCAAGGTAATAAAGATTTAAGTCAGGGAGGGCTGTTCCACCTAGGTCAGTAGGGTTCTTAAGGACTCTCCAGGCCAGCTTGTGTCTGTTGTTACCCCAAATAAATGTCTTGAGTATGGCCTCCATTGACTTGAAAAATTTCAAGGGTAAGTATACGGGTGTGTGCCAGAGTATATACAATATTTTCGGAAATAATATCATTTTAACAATGTTAATACGGCCCCACACGCCGAGCGGCAGTCTCGCCCATACCTGGGTTCTAGACTTGATGAGATCGAAAAGGGGTTCTATGTTCAGGGATATATAGTCAGCCGGTGTTCTATTCACCAATACTCCAAGATATTTGATAGTGTTCACTCGCTGGAGTGGTAACTGTGCCTGTAGCTTGGGAGAGGGGAAACTATCCATAGGCAGTATTTGAGATTTCTCCCAATTAATTTTAAGGCCAGAGAACTGACCAAAGTGTTCAATTGTATGCAACGCCTTCTGAAGCGATGTGGCAGAGTCGGCCAGGTATAGTAGCGTGTCGTCTGCGTATAAGCTAATTTTTTCAGTCAGGGAACCAAGGCAGAGACCCTGAATCTCGGGGTCCCCTCTAATGGAGATTGCAAGGGGCTCCGCCGCCAAGGCATAGAGGAGCGGAGACAGTGGGCAGCCCTGTCTAGTGCCCCTGGATAAGTCAAATGTCTGGGAGGCCCTCCCGTTGGCCACTACTTTACCCCTGGGTGCCAGATATAATAATTGAACCCACTTAATAAATTTAGGTCCAAAACCAAAGCCACGGAGGCATCCCCAAAGGTACCGCCACTCCACTGAGTCAAAGGCCTTGGCAGTATCCAAAGCCACCACCACCCGGGACCCAACATTAGTATGTGTCGCTTGTAAGTTAATATACAATTTTCTGAGGTTGAAGGAGGTGTTACGCCCCGGCATAAATCCAGCTTGGTCAGCATGGATCAGGGTTAGAATCACTTGGTTAAGGCGTAGGGCAAGTACTTTAGCCAGAATCTTTATGTCTACCTGGAGTAGCGATATTGGTCTATAAGATTCCGGGAGGCCTGGGTCCTTGCCTGGCTTAGGTATGAGGATAATTACCGCCTCGCCCATCGATGGGGGTAAGGTGAAATTGTCAAATAGATGGTTGAAGAGGGACAATAACTTGGGGGCAAGTATCTCGATGTATTGGGCGTAAAATTCTATGGGCAACCCATCTGAACCCGGGGCCTTGGATCTGGCGAAGCTCCCAATCGCTGTGGTTATTTCGTCGAGTGTAATAGGTGCGTCTAGCATAGCCATTTGGGCATCGTCTAGCTGTGGAAAGATGATTTCCGCCAGTAGATCTTCCAATTGAGAGTCAGTGGTAGAAACCTGGGACGTATATAGTTGAGAAAAGAAGTCCCTAAATTCAGAAGTGACAGCCTGGGGTTCCGTAATCTTTTCCCCATTGCTTTAACCTCTTTGAATTGATTGTGTTTCCTGTCAGGTGGAGCCAGTCATCTCTCATTGTGCCGTCCTGGAAGACGACTTGAGAAAAAATGGTTTTTCTTATATATTTTTTGGGGATATTCATTATAGCAAAATGTAAAAAAAAAAAAATTTTTTCTAAATTGTTGCTCTATTTTTGTTTATAGCACAAAAAATAACCGCAGAGGTGATCAAATACCCCCAAAAGAAAGCTCTATTTGTAGGAAAAATAAATAAATAAAAAAAAGCCAATTTTTGTTTGGGAGCCACGTCGCACGACCGCGCAATTGTCAGTTAAAGCGACGCAGTGCCGAATCGCAAAAAGGGGCCTGGTCATTATGCTGCGTATTGGTACGGGGCTTAAGTGGTTAAAGGAACCAAGGAGACCGCTTCCACCTGAGGTTCCTCAGCCTCAACATTCAGCTCGAGTGTCCCTCACAGCATCAATGAGTTCACTTACAAAGCACCCTGTCAGTTATTCAGAACTGGGGTCTTCCTCACAAGGAATATCCTGTTCAAAAACATGAAAATCCTCAGAGCTAGGGTCCTGAGAAGCAGTAGCTAGGCCCATATCTGAGACAGAGCACTCCGCCTACAGGAGAATGTGTGGGGAGGTGGCGCTTTACAGCTCCCTTGCGCTCTCACACCGCTTCCATCCTGACAAGGATGATTCCAGGACTGCCGACAACTAGTCGCTAGGGACCGCAGGTGCAGGAGCACTGCCAGTTGCCTCAAACAAGTGTGGAGAAGCAGGTGAACCAGACTCCATACTGCCACCCCCTGAGACCTTTAGACACTATTATAGTGAATAACACAGTCTACCCACTGGCTAGGCTGAGGCTGAGGAAGGGATACCCAGAGGACTCACCAACCCTTGTAAAGGACCGCTGAGTTCCACTGTATGAAACTTCGCTGCAGCGCGAGTGAAGTCTGAGGAGATTGTGAGATTCGCGCTGCAGCAGTGCCGATAGAGGCCAAAACCGTAAGTAAAAGCGCAGCGGCGGCGAGAAAATGCCCGTATGCATTACTGCGCCATTGATCCACGGCAAGATGGCCGCCCAGCGCGGTTTTCAAAATCACCTCACAGCGCTAATGGCGCACACAGTAAAGTAAAACACCCACACCCCAAAACACTGCTCTTCTCCCAGAGTCCACTAAAACAGACATGATCGCCCCCAGCTAGGCCAGAGTGACCCCCAAGCACCCCCACACAGCACAGCACCAGTACAGGGTGCAGAGAGAAGCATAACGGGGGGGGGGGGGGAGACAGGAAGAAACCCCCCATATAAAGAAACACAGCCAGCATGTACTCACCTGCAGCAGATGAGACTACTTACCCGTCCCAGAGGGACCCACTGGCTTGTTTCAGACAGACCTATCACAGAGTAGTACTGCGTAGCTGTCGGCCCGGTCCACCGCGAAAGATAGACAGGTACTGTTCAATCTTGAGGACCGCGGGAGCATAAAAAGCAACCCGGCCACCCCTGGAGTCATGGGGTATGTCGTGAACTGAGTCTCACGCACACAAGGCGAGGATCAGCACGCTCGATGGTCGGACAGGGAAGACTACGAGGATACCAGTGTACCCAACCTGTTACCCAGCCAACAGTATATTGAAGGTCTCAAATAAAATTCCCAAAAGGAATAAAAGTTAAAAAAAGTTAAATCCTCCAGGAGACTGGCTCCTGAGAAAGCCACGTCTTCTCCTTCTGCTAGGCAGAAAAAAAACTGAGGCTGCTGGCTGCAGGTAGGAGGGTTATGTCCAGAGGGATCACCCCCCTGGGCGGGCCTGTTCATCTCTGGTTTTGTGCTAGAATGTATGTTTCCAACATCTAACATTCTGCCTAGATCTTCTCCTGCAAGCAGGGACATATACCCACACGTTTACAGTATGAGAGCTGTGTCAGTCCATGGACGATAAGCGAAAACAGGCAATGACGGCCGCCACAGTCCCCCCCATTTTACTTACCTGAGCCCGTTCATCTGCTGTGCTCGCCCCGACGTCCTCTTCTCCACTCAGTCTGGCCGTTGATTGGCTATATTGGATGGGTTGATAGCAGTGCAGCCATTGGCTCGCGCTGCTGTCAATCACATCCAATGACACGGTGCGTCGGGGGCGGGGCCAAGTGATACAGTCTGCGGCTAGAGCCGCAGACTGTATCACGGGAGTGCGCCCGCAAACTAACTCCCATGGGAGAGGGCTTCCCATGAAGGGGGTTAGTCTTGCAGGGAGGAGCCAAGACAGCCGCAGAGGGACCCCAGAAGACCAGGATCGGGGCCACTGTGTGCAAAACGAGCTGCACAGTGGAGGCAAGTATAACATGTTTGTTTTTTGTAACTGGAACGTTTAGTATCCCTTTAAAGAACAGGAGGGCTGCAGGTCTCTAATGACACACACACACACACACACACACACCTTCTCTCCCTATGTTAGAAAACCTTTACCTAAATCGCTGCATTCCAGAACACAGCCATAATGCCACCCCCTTTATGACTCACGCCAGGCAGCGTGGGCTGAATCCAGAAAAATCAGTTTTCACGATTTTCTTTACCGACGTCAACCGTACAAACACTTAGCTGCAGGGCAATTATAGAAAGGACAGACAGCACTATAATTTCCAAATGTCAGAAACTAGCACAATGTACTGAAGAAAAGCAATCTAAAAAAAAATAAAGCATCCTCATGGATTGGATGCAAACAACTGCTATTTTACAAATGATAAAAAGACTTACAGGGAGACCTACAGGAATATATCAAATACTGAATCCAGAATCACTTTTTTTTTTTGTTTGAACCAAGTGGGTTTTTTGTGCAGATCCCTCACTTAAGACAGTCTAATATTTTTATAGCTTAACTCAGAGAATTAAACTACTACTCAAGGGTTTAAATGCTTGTTTGGTCTGCATGCATAAGGTGTACTACTTACCTTTTGCTTTAAGCCAGCCATAGATGGAGCGATTTTCTTTTCTGTAACCCCACAGGGGTTTTGTGGCGGTCCCCTCTGTTATAATGCAGGCAAGGATATTACCTTTGCATTGTACATGGAGGAAGAGAGCATGTAACCATGACTGTGAGGACCTCACAAACTGCAACACTGACAGTGCTTATAAAAAAAAAAAAAAAAAAAAACATTTTTTTTTAATCTTAAAGGGGTTGCTCCGCCGGAAAAAAAAAAAAAAAAAAAAAAAAAAAAAAATTAAAAGCCAGCAGCTACAGCTACAGCAGCTGCTGGCTTTTAATATTTGGACACTTACCTGTCCTGGAGTCCAGCGACGTCCGCAGCAGAGGACGAGCGACCGCTCGTCGCTCTGCTGCTCCCTCCGCCATCCTCGCTGAGGGAACCAGGAAGTGAAGCCCTGCGGCTTCATGCCCGGTTCCCTACGGCGCATGCGCGAGTCGCGCTGCGCCGTTCTGATTGGTGCTCCTGTGTTCTGGGAGCCGAGTGTCTCCCAGAACACCAAGGGAAGTCTGGGGGAAGTGACGTAACTCCCGCAGATTCCCGGAGACAGGACTCCCGGATGTGGGTGAAAATACCTGTCTTAGACAGGTATCTTCACCCCCCTCCCCCCTGAAAGGTGTCAATTGTGACACCGGAGGGGGGGGGAGGGTTCCAAATAGCAAACGTTGCTATTTAGGGTGGAGCTCCACTTTAAAAGCGGAGTTTTACCCATTTAAAAGTCAGCAGATACAAAAAAAGTGTAGCTGCTGACCTTTAGGCTGGATTCACACTCGTGCGTTGCAATTTTGAGCTCCAGAGTTTTTGGCAAGATATCAATCAGTAGTTCAGCGGTTTGTTTGCATTGTAGCTGCACATTTGCTGACCTGGGAGAGGGAAGGGAGTGAGGATGGAGGAAGTGTACAGTAGGTGACCGCGATATTGTGTCAATCTCACCGCTGTTATCAGCGAGATCGCCAATACCAGGTACTGTGTTTGGTATGAATCGTGAGAGGGAACTCCCCGCCAAATTTAAAATAAAAACCGGCATGGGTTCCCCTCCAAGAGCATACCAGGCCCTTAGGTCTGGTATGGAATTTAAGGGGAACCCCTGCCAGACCCTTATCCGAGCAAGCAGCCCAGCCAGGAAAGTGGGTGTGGACGAGCAAGCGCCCCCCCTCCTGAACCGTACCAGGCTGCATTCCCTCAACATGGGGGGGGTGGGTGCCTTGGGGCAGGGGGCACCCTGCGGCCCCCCCCCCCACCCCAAAGCACCTTGTCCCCATGTTGATGAGGACAAGGGCCTCTTCCCGACAACCCTGCCCATTGGTTGTCTGGGTCTGCGGGCGGGGGCTCATCAGAATCCAGGAGCCCCCAGATCCCGGCCCCCCACCCTATGTGAATGAGTATGGGATACATCATACCCCTGACATCACTAGGTGACCACTCCCCATGCCTATACAAGTCATTGCGCACCGCACACACAGCATTACAGCGGGAGAGAGCCTTGTGTCAACATCGGAGAGAAGACGAAGACCGGGCCAATGCTAGCAAAAGAGCTGGAAGATAGCGGAGGAGCCCGGCAGAAGGCACACCGGAGAGCGGGAGAAGAGAGCGAAGAAGACCCCCGAAGTCGGAAGAGACCCCAGGAGCCGCCTAATAAATTTCTTTAAAAACCTGTCTAGTGTGGTTTTTTTTTTTTTGACACTTTTTTCCTCCAGGTGAATGGGTAGGGGTACGATGTACCCTATACTCCTTCACATAGGGTGGGGGGCCGGGATCTGGGGGCCCCCCCTTATAAAAAGGGGGCTCACAGATTTCGATAAGCCCCCCGCCCGCAGACCCCGACAACCACCGGCCAGGGTTGTCGGGAAGAGGCCCTTGTCCTCATCAACATGGGGACAAAGTGCTTTGGGGTGGGGGGGGGCCGCAGGGTGCCCCCTGCCCAAAAGCACCCACCCCCCACATTGAGGGCATGCGGCATGGTACGGTTCAGGAGGGGGCGCTCACTCGTCTCCACCCCCTTAGCTGACCGGCCGGGCTGCGTGCTCAGATAAGGGTCTGGTATGGATTTTGGGGGGACCCCACGCCATTTTTTCAGCATAGGGTTCCCCTTAAAATCCATGCTCCTGGGGGGGAACCCATACCGTTTTTTATTTAAAATTTGGTGTGGAGTTCCCCCTCATGATTCATACCAAACACTGCCTCCACACGGGACATTTTGCTTCTTTCTCGCGCTCGCTGCAATAGGAAAATGTGTTCTCTATTGCAGCCAGCGCGAGATGTACAGTACCCTGTTCTCGCGGGCAGGTACTGTAGTGAGCAGGGAGAGAATTCCCATTCAGAACACAACACATCTGCGAATCAGATGCGTTCCCATAGAACATAATGGGCAGACAATTCACACTGCAATGCCTAGAAAACGCACACGTTTTTTGGGCAATGCGCAGTGCGAATGCATCACACATATGTGAACCAGCCTCATTAAAATAAAATGTATTTTAAAATGTTATGCGAATTGTATACGGTGTAAGCCGCAACCAATTCGCATAGGTGTGAACCCGGCCTCAATAAAATCAGACTCACCTGTCCCACAGCCCTGCTCCTCTCCCCCCCCTTTCTGCGGCGCCGGCATCACTGTGGGCACCCGGCTGTAACCTCACAGCTGGGCAAGCGCATGCACGAACCGCGCTGCGATTTGCCGGGCAATATTCTAGGACCTGTGACGTGTCCCAGAAGATTGCAGGGGGGGAGGGGGGTGTTGGCTTAGAGGTGAACTTCCTTTTGGCGCCGGAGCCCCGGGAGGATGTGGGAGCTGGATGACTGCAAAAAGAGCAGAAGTTTCATTTTTGGGTGAAACTCTGCTTTAATGCGCTCTCTGCGTTAAGGCAGAACAAATACCCTTTCAAAAGCTGAACCTCCCCACAAACACACACTGCCTGGCTCAGGATTGACCCGACTGCTACCATAAACACAGACAGCATCCACACTCAGAGGCCACGTAGTGTATAAAAGAAAAAAAAAAAAAAAAAAAAGGGGGGGACATTTACTTAGAGGGAAAAAGCAATCGCAGCATGTAACAAGTAGCAGTGGCTCACCAGCATCCACCCAGTGGGCGTAGTGATAGAGCTGCACAATTAATCGTTAAAAAAAAGTCGTGATCTCGATTCAACCCCCCCCCCAACGACAATCTCTATTGCAGAGTTTGCCGATTCTTTTACAAGTGGAGGGACTTATCTGCTCACTATCCGGGCAGTCTGCCAAGTTTTTAACAACATGAAACACTGTAACCAACGCTTCCTTCTTAGATCGAAGGGATACACTTCTGTGTGTAAATGCAGGAAGTTTAACCACCTAAAAAGTCTAAATCTTTTTCTGACACTTGTTTAGGTGAAAATCAATATTTTTTTGCTAGAAAATTACTTGGAACCCCCAAATACAAAATACAATAAATATCTGGGATGGCTGGTTGGCAAGCGCGGATCGCCTATCCGTCATTCCAGAGCATCTGTGTTATGACAGTAGAGAAAGCAAGCAGTTGCGGAGCAGATCCGCATAAGCTGACGCTTCCTGTATAGCACTGGCTCCTGTCACAGGTGGAGTGATACCAAATATGGGCATATCTGTTCTGCAGTGGTTTCCGGGCTGCTTTCAAACTGATCTGCAGGTGCACCGCCTACCTCTAATCCGCTATAAAAACCAGAAGGGGATCCATCCCCTTCCACCTGGGTGTATCGGATCAAAGGGCCCATAGAGTAGAGTGGGCTGTGTCTGTTCTCCATATGCAGAGTGGACACAGATCTGTCATCCGCCCGCTCCACTCATTGTGGCCTATGACCGTTCACCAAGTCACTTAAGTGGCCCTCGCTCTTCAAAAAGTTTGGGCATCCCTGCCCTAGGGAATAAAATGGCAATTGCTGCAATATTTTATGTCACACTATTTGGCCAGCGGTCTTTCAAAAGGCAATTTTTGGAGAAAAAAAAAAAAAAAAAAGGTAAGCCCAATTTTTTTTTGTTTTAATGTGAAAGATGTTACACCGTGAGAATCGTGATCTTCTAAGCAAAAAAAAATCATGATTCTTATTTTAGCCAGAATCATGCAGCGCTATGTGGTGACATCACAGATCTAGCTCTACCCAACGTGTTTTGACTTCAAAAGCATCATCAGGGGAACAGGAGCACCACAAGTAGCCTCTGTTCCCCTCTACAAGAGTGGATGCTGTCTGGTCTAACCTTGGAGGCATTAAAGGCTGAAGCGGACAAATTGCTTTAACCATGGACGGATGCCTAGGGGCTTGATAATTAAACAGACATGTTTATTCGATCTCGGTTATGGGGATCCTGTTCATTTGGTTGGCTTTACGAGAGATCTACATGGGATTGGTGGCTAGTTGTGTCCAAACTCCATTTTTAAAACTTTTTCTCTTGAATTGGGTTGAAGATCACCACATCACAGAAGTTTGAACACATTTGTACACAACTTTGTTTCTGTAGACTTTGTTGAGGTACACCCATTATATGTATATACAGCAGGGTGGATTTGATTTAAATCAAGTCGATTTAAATCCCTAGTAAAAAAGGCTTGATTTAAATCAACTCAAATCATCTGTCCTGCAGCGGCCCCTCCTCTGACCTTCTGTTGACTCACTGACCCTCCCATTCACTTTAATGGGACAGCTGGTGATGCGGCAGTGATACAACAAGGTGAGGAATGTTGCAGCAGCCTGTGAGTGAATGCCCGCTAAAAAAGGCGCTGCCATGATGGATCTGAAATAACAGGTGCTTTTTAAATGCAAGGACTCATTCTTGCTGGTAGTTAGAATCTTTAATATTTGCAAACAAAATCAAGATTTCCCATTTAGAATAAGCTGTCAGGTTAGTAAATATTCCCAAACTGGGTCTCTTTTACGGCTTGTTACTATTTTGCACTTCAAGCTACGTGCAGAATGATCACAAGGTTTATAAGCTGCTTAGAAGGTTTCACTTTAATTGTTACTGCTTGCCCTTCTTCCTCACTTAGAGCCTGGTACAGATGCATTTCTCTTCAAACAATCATATAGTTTGTAGTGTACATAGATTTGCAAAACAATGTGATAAAAGGAATATTCCTGAACTTTGTTTTATCTCATGGTTTCTGTGACATTGTGTGATTGCGTCAACGCAGTGCATGTTATCTCAGCTTGCAGAGCTTGGATTCATTGAATGAGTTTACCAAAAATGTAAATATTGCAGAATATACAGCCTCATGCTACATAACCAAGTTCCATTTCATGCTAAATAAACGATTAATGTATCCTAAATAGAAACCTAATATTTTTAGATATTTATTCCAAAAGCATTTTATCCAAATAAATCTGAATAAAAAATATACAGTATATTTAGATTGAACAAAACTCTGTTTAGTAGGTACAGCTCTGTACACATCTTTTTACACTAAGCACAATATATTTTCTTTCTCCCCACAGCACACAGCTTCCTAGGGGATCACTCAGAAAAGGAGGAGACAAGATCACCAGCAAGGGACCCCAGAAGAAGAGGTTTGGGGCTGCTCTGTGCAATACCATTGCACAGAGCAGGTAGTTAACATGTTTATTTTCATACAAAACAAAGGGAAATGCCGGTGATCAGCTCTTCTCACACCGACATCTCACAGGGGAGACCTGTACAGATAATCAGGGCACGGATCATCCATACAGCCCTAACAGCAGTGAGGCAAGTCTCTGCCACCTATCAGTGCTCATAAGTGCCACACAAAATTTCTGACAGAAAACTAAAAACAAAAACTCCGCCCTCAAATTGCAGTCCGTTATACATGTAGTTTTCGGTTTTTGACAAAGCACATCCTGCATTTTCGGTTCCGGTACAAAGACTTCCATTCGGTGCACCTCTAAAAAAAATAATCACGTCCTGGTCACAATGGGGGAAACAGTGGTGCAGGCTTTGTGAAGTATCTTACATTTGCAAATACCTTTGTAATGCTTTGTACCAGAATAACACTCGTTCACACTAGGAGGTGCATCTGAGAGTGCACTTTCTTTTGCACATTGCATTTAAAAGCAGTCCATTACATTTAAAGAGGCAATCCTAGGTGCATTAAGCATGCAAAAAAGATGCAGGCACCATTTTTAAATTGCAGTGCACCAAAGCACATTGTATTAGGGTACCATGCGTTCTGCAAGGTGTGAACACACGCGCATTTGCAAGATGCATGGGGATGCCATTAAAAAATAGGATTTTTGTACTCACCGTAAAATCCGTTTCTCTGATGTCCATGGACTGACACAGCTCTCATACTGATTACATGTGGGTATATGTCCCTGCTTGCAGGAGAAGACCTAGGCAGAATGTTAGATGTTAAAACATTCTAGAACAAAACCAGAGCTGAACAGCCCCGCCCAGCGGGGCGGTCCCTCCGGACATTACCCTCCCACTTGCAGCCAGCAGACCTCAGTTTGTAACAAAGCAGTACAAACCTTAAAAAGGAAGGGTGGGTGCTGCGTCAGTCCATGGACGTCAGAAACTGATTTTACGGTGAGTACAAAAATTGTATTTTCTCTTATCGTCCATGGACCGACACAGCTCTCATACTGTTTACGTGTGGGACGCCCCAAAGCAGTATAAGAAAAAGGGTGGGAGCAAATAGTAAAAGGAACAACCAAAACTTCACTCCAAACCAGCAGAGCTCCTCAACGGAGGAGTTGCAACATTAAACAGCGGCCTGCAACACTTTGCGGCCGAAGGAAGCATCCGAAGATGCAGCCACATCAACCTCATAGAATTTTGAAAAGGCATGAACAGATGACCAGGTCGCCGCCTTGCACACTTGTGCAACCGACGCTTGATGTTGGAAAGCCCAGGAAGCACCAATTGCCCTGGTGGCATGCGCCGTAACCGGAAAAGGAGGTGCCACCCCCTTAATGGCATAGGCCTGTATAACAGTCTGTCTGATCCATCTAGAAAAAGGTGGCAGACACCGCTCGGCCCTGTTTCGGACCAGAGACAGACACAACTAGTGAGTCATATCACGTACCACATAAAAAGTGTGAAGCGCAAACCCTCTGGAATGCAATGGGTAAGGACTAGAGGTCGACCGATATGGGTTTTTCTCTGGCCGATATTCAGAAATCGTGGTGGCCGATATATGATGCCGATTTTTTTTGGGCCGATATGTTAGGCCGATTTTTTTTCCCCCTTCATCTCATAAAATATAAATAAATGTTTGGGGGTCCCAAATGATTTTTCTAGCAGAAAATACAGGATTTTTACTTGTAAGCTACAAGTGTCAGAAAAGATTTTGTCTTTAAAATTGTTAAACTGAGAACTTCTACACATGGAGTTCAGTCCATTGATAAGAAACATTGTATCTCTTTTCTCACACTTGGCAGGCTACCCAGAGACACATCGCTCCACCTCCACGGAAAACTTCAGGCAACTCGCATTGACTTCTATGAAAGAAGTCATTTGCAAGTTGTGCTGAAGTTTTTTAAATCGTCTTCCCCCCTGCACTATCGGCCGATGCTGATTAATTAAAAGAAGTGCCAAAAATCGGCCGATATATCGGTCGACCGCTAGCAAGGACCCAAGGACGGGAGGACAATGTCCACATGTAGGTGAAAAGCCGAGACCACCCTTTGCAAAAGGAAGGTCACGGACGCAACACCGCCTTATCCTTATGGATGACCAAGTAAGGCGGTTTTGCAAGACAATGCCGTCAACTCAGACACCCGTCTGAAGAAACAATGGCCACTAAGGCCACCTCCTGAGACAAGGTCAAGGAGGGGAATATCTGATATTTTCAAAATTAGGTTCCTGGAGAACCGAGAGCACCAAATGCAAATCCCGAGGAGGTTTAACAGGAGGGAGCACATGGCAAACCCCCTGCACAAGGGTTCTACCAAGGAATGACCCGCTAGCGGTTGCTGAAGGTAGACGGCCAAGGCCGAAAACTGACCCCTAATGGCACTCAAAGCAAGCATTTGGGTCACACCATGCTGCAAGGACCGCAGGATACTTGGGGACGGAATACGTCCGTGGACGCTAGTCCAGCTCTTCGCACATAGCGATGTAAGCTTCCCAGGTACAGTGATATCTCTTTCAAGCGGAAGACTTCCGTGCCCTGAACATGGTCGAAATGACCGAATCCGAGAGACCTCGGACTCTCAGCACCTGGCTTCCAATAGCTATGCCATTAAGCCAGAGACTGCAAAACAGGATGAAAAATAGGACCCTGAAACAGAAGGTCCTTCCTTATTGGCACCCGCCAAGGAACGTCCGCGATGAGACGTACCAGATCAGCGCACCAATGACGCGGAGACCCACCCGGCGCAAAGAGGATCACCGGAATCTCCTCGGCTACAACCCTGCGCAGCAGGCGAGAAAGCAGCTGTTAGGGCAAGGAAGTCTTCTTCTAGGAAGATCTATCACCGTACCTGGGGCGGTTTGCAGGCGCTATTGTGCTAAAAATAGCGCCTGCAAACTGAGCCTAAACAGCGGCTGCTGTCTCTCCAATGTGAAAGCCCGAGGGCTTTCACACTGGAGCGGTGCGCTAACAGGACGTGAATAAAAGTCCTGCTAGCCGCATCTTTGGAGCGGTGCGTTTACCGCTCCTTCCCATTGAAAGCAAAGGGAAACCGCGGTAATACCGCCAGCAATGCGCCTCTGCAGAGGCGCATTGCCGGCGGTATTAACCCTTTTTCGGCCGCTAGCGGCCGAATACCTCTGCAATTCCCACGGTATAGTGCCACTAAAAATAACGGCGCTATACCGCCACCGCACCAGTGTGAAACCATCCTCAGGTGTTTCACTTAGGCTGGTTTCACACTGGGGCGGTGGTGGTATAGCGCCGCTATACCAGCGGAATTGCGGAGGTATTCAGCCGCTAGCGGTTTGGTTTTAACCCCCGCTAGCGGCCGAAAAAGGGTTAATACCGCCCGCAATGCGCCTCTGTCGAGGCGTATTACCGCGGTTGCCCATAGCTTTCAATGGGAAGGAGCGGTAAACACACCGCTCCTCTCACCGCTCCAAAGATGCGGCTAGCAGGACTTTTTTTCACGTCCTGTTAGAGCACTGCTCCAGTGTAAAAGCCCTCGGGCTTTCACATTGGAGAGAAAGCAGCCGCTGTTTAGGCTCAGTTTGCAGGTGCTATTTTTAGCACAATTGTGCCTGCAAACCGCCCCAGTGTGAAAGGGTCCTTAGTGTACTACTGTGTCCTTTGCATAGCGATCACCTAAAGCTCACCTGGATACAGTTATTCTCTATACTGTGACAGGCAGGCCGGTGATTGTACTAGCTGCAGACAGTCAGCGTTTCACTTAGTGTACTACTGTGTGCTTTGCATAGCATTCACCTAAAGCTTAAATTTTTGATGCAATACTTTGCAACAGGGCTCATTGCTGCGCTCTAAGTACACCATCTGTGAGGGGTTGCAGTGTTGTGGCACCAGTGACTAAGGCCCAATTTTTCAGCCCCTGTTCAACAGGGGCATGCAATTACAATTCTTGATCTAATATTTCACAGCAGGGCCCATTCCTGCACCCACCAAGAGTAACTCTGAGGGCTTACAGTGTTGTGGCACCAGCACCAAAGGCCCAATTTTTCCTACCACTGTTCAACAATGGCATGTAAATACAATTCCTGATATAATAGTTCACAGCAGGGCGTTCCAGCACCCACTAAGAGTAACTGTGAGGGCTCACAGTGTTGTGGCAACACCAACACCTAAGGGGCAAATTTCAGCTGAGTATATAGGGCAGGCCCATGCTTTCAAACATCCAACTTACAAACGACTCCTACTTGCAAATGGAAGGAGACAACAGGAAGTGAGAGGAAATCTACCCCTAGGAAGGGAAATTCTCTCCTGTAAAACTTAATATGGGAAAAAAAGGTGTCTTCTCTCCACTGATGCTTTATCACCAATCCTTCTTTCAATAAAAAAAAAAAAAATATATAAATTCCAAAAACATTTGTCATTGGGATGGAAAGTGAGGTGAAATGTTCTGAACAGGGGCACAAACAGCAAAACAAATGTCACAGGGGTGATAACCCTTCCCTATGTTCTCCAAAAAGATTAAAAATAGATTTTTTGGCTGGAGCTTCACTTAAAAAAATTTACCTGTTCCAAATTACAAACAGATTGAAATTAAGAACAAACCTACAGTCCGTGTCTTTTTTGCACCACCTGTATACTGCTGTTCAGAGTATATAGGGCCTTTTTTTTTTATTTTGGGTGCGGGGTTCCCGTTAATATCCATACAAGACCCAAAGGGGTTGGTAATGGGCTGGGGTAGGGGTGGTTGATGGGGTAGCCATGCCATTTTTCTCAATAATTTTCATCCATATTGCCGGGACCAGACATTACATTAAAGCCGCAAGCAGTTTAAAATGGCTTTTTTCCCCCTTTAGAAATGTCATTTTGTGCAGGGACAGTTCACAAGGGAAACACATGGCACTTCACAGGCATACCTTAGACACCCCCCCAGGTACGATATTTAAAGGAATATTTCACCTTTTTTTTCTCCACTTTATGCATCATTAAAATCACTGCTCCCGAAAAAACGACCGTTTTAAAAGATTATTTTTACATTGATACATGACCACTCGGGCAGGACCCGGGTCCCCAAACCCTCTTTAGGACAATAACATGCATATTAGCCGTTATAATTAGCACTTTAGATTTCGAACGCGTCCATTGTATTTAATAGGGTTCTAAAGTTCGCTAAAGTTCGTACGAACGTTCAGTCCGTTTGAAGGGGGGGGGGGGGTTCGGCTCATCCCTAGCCCTGAGTGGGTGACTCATCTGGATCTGAAGATTCAAAAGGACAACGGGGATTTCTCCCAAGTGGACATGATTTCTCTTACTGTAATGCCCGTGTGCGTGATTGGGCATACGGGAAGAGCCTCGAACGAGGCCCTCGTGAGTCCCAGGACTCTCATGCAAAAAACGGGTTGACGACCATTACCGAGACATCAGGACCTGCACTACAGGCTGAAAAGTCAGTAACTTCTCCAGGGTTAGGAATACCTACGCCCTCCATGGAGTCCAGGATCAGACCGAGATGCTCCAAATGCTGAGCTGGGACCAGGACCAAATTTTGAATGTTCGGGAGCCACCCGAAGTCCCTAAGGGTCTGACTGACAATAGTCACACTTCTAATTTTGAGCCATTGTCTGCTCTTAGAAGATCGCCCAGATAGCCCACGATAGCAATGCCTCGCTGTGTCAGCAAAGCTAGAACCGGAGCAAGCACCTTGGTAAAAAAACCTTTGGTGCTGAGGCTAGGACGAAGGGAAGAGCCACAAATTGATAGTGGACTTCGATCGCAAAGCGCAGAAACTACTGGTGACTTGCGCAGATCGGAACATGCAAGTAGGCGTCCTTGATATCCAAGAATGCCAGAAAAAAAAAAAAATAGGATTTTTGTACTCACCGTAAAATCAGTTTTTCTGACGTCCATGGACCGACACAGCTCTCATACTGATTACATGTGGGTATTTGTCCCTGCTTGCATGAGAAGACCTAGGCAGAATGTTGGATGTTAAAACATTCTAGAACAAGCCAGAGCCGAACAGCCCCGCCCAGGGGGGCGGTCCCTCCGGACATTACCCTCCCACCTGCACCTAGCAGCCTCAGTTCGTAACAAAGCAGTACAAACCTTAAAAAAGGAAGGGTGGGTGCTGTGTCGGTCCATGGACATCAGAGAAACAGATTTTACGGTGAGTACAAAAATCCTATTTTCTCTTATCGTCCATGGACCGACACAGCTCTCATACTGATTATGTGTGGGACGTCCCAAAGCAGTATAAGAAAAGGGTGGGAGCAAAAAAGTAAGGAACAACCAAAACTTCACTCCAAACCAGCAGAGCTCCTCAACAGAGGAGTTGCAACATTAAACAGCGGCCTGCAACACTTTGCGGCCGAAGGAAGCATCCGAAGATGCAGCCACATCAACCTTGTAGAATTTAGAAAAGGTATGAATGGACGACTAGGTCGCCGCCTTGCACACTTGTGCAACCGACGCTTGATGTTGGAAAGCCCAGGAAGCACCGGTTGCCCTGGTGGAATGCGCCCGTCCCCTAATGGCATAGGCCTGTATAACAGTCTGTCTGATCCACCTAGAAATGGTGGCAGACGACACCGCTTGGCCCTGTTTCGGACCAGAGACAGATACAAACAGCGAGTCAGACTTTCGAATAGAAGCAGTAGCCACCAGGTATACCTGTAAGGCACACACCACATCCAAATTGTAAAGCGCAACCTCTCTAGGATGCGATGGATGAAGGCACAAGGACGGAAGGACAATGTCCTCATTAAAGGTGAAAAGCCAAAACTACCTTAGGAAGGAAAGACGGTCGCGGTCGCAATACCGCCTTATCCTTATGGAGGACCAGGTAAGGCGACTTACATGACAGAGCCGCCAACTCAGACACCCGTCTAACAGAAGTGATGGCCACTAAAAAAGCCACCTTCTGGGACAAAGTTAAAAGAGGAATATCTCTTGTATTCTCAAAAGGAGATTCCTGAAGAACCGAGAGCACCAAGTTCAGATCCCAAGGAGGGAGCGGGGGCTTGGCAGGTGGAACCACATGGCGTACCCCCTGCACAAAAGTGCTAACCAAGGAATGACCAGATAGGGGTCTTTGAAAGAAAACGGCCAAGGCCGAAATCTGACCCTTAATAGTGCTCAAAGCCAGCCTTTAAGCAACACCACGCTGTAAGAAGCTCAGGATTCTGGGGACAGAGTAGGTCCGTGGATGCCAGTCTAGCTCTTCGCACATAGCGATGTAAGCTCTCCAGGTACGGTGATAGATCTTCCTAGAAGAAGACTTCCTTGCCCTAAGCATGGTCGAAATTATCGAATCCGACAGGCCTCGGTCTTTCAGCACCTGACTCTCAAATAGCCATGCCGTTAAAGCCAGAGACTAAAGCAGGATGAAAGATAGGACCTTGAGATAGAAGGTCCTCCCTCAAGGGCAGGCGCCAAGGGACGTCCGCAATGAGACGTACCAGTGACGCAGAGGCCAGTCCGGAGCAATGAGGATCACCGGAATGCCCTCGGCCGCTACCCTGCGCAGCAGACGAGAAAGCAACTGCAGCGGTGGGTAGACATACATCAAGCGATACTGACCCCACGGGGCCACTATTGCGTCCGAGGTATCCGCCCAGGGGTCCCTGGACCGGGCCACAAACCTTGACACCTTGCGATTGAGTCGAGACGCCATCAGGTCCACATCCGGAGTGCCCCACCGCCGACAAAAGAGGTGGAAACACCTCCGGATGCAAGAACCACTTCCCCTGGTCCAGGGACTGGCGGCTCAGATAATCCGCCTGCCAGTTTTCTACGCCCGGAATGTAGACGGCCGACAGCGCCGGTGCGCTGCTTTCTGCCCACCTTAGTATGTAAGCGACCTCGGACGCTGCAGCCGAGCTCCAAGTGCCTCCCTGATGATTGACATACGCCACGGCCGTGGCGTTGTGCGACTGGATTCTGACTGAGCGGCCCTGTAGCCTCTTCGACCATGCGGAGAGACACAGTCTGATCACCCGCAATTCCAGGACGTTGATTGGGAGACGAGATTCGGCTGGAGTCCAGAGCCCTTGAGCTGACAGGACTCCCCACACTCCTCCCCAGCCCGTCAGGCTGGCGTCCGTTGTGATCACCGTCCAGTGGATGGGGAGAAACGACTTCCCGGCCCGAAGAGCCGAGGATCTCAGCCACCACGTCAGGGACACCTTGACAGAGTGACTCACCTGGATCTGAAGATCCAAAGACAATGGGGACTTGTCCCAAACAGACAAAATTCCCTTCTGTAATGCCCGAGTGTGTGATTGAGCATACGGAACCGCCTCGAAGGAGGCCACCATTAGTCCCAGGACTCATGCAGAAGCGAATTGACGACCATTTTCGGGACGTCAGAACCTGTACTGCCGACTGAAGTGTCAGTAACTTCTGAGGGTAGAAACACCTTTGCTGCCGAAGTGTCCAGGATCAGACCCAGATACTCCAAGCGCTGAGTCAGGACTAGAGCCGACTTCTGCGTGTTCAGAACCCATCCGAAGTCCCGGAGGGTCTGACTGACTATTGTCACATTTTCCTCCAATTCTGAGCCATTTTCTGCTCTGAGAAGGAGATTGTCTAGATATCGTGGGCTAACAATTCCTCGCTGTCTCAGCAAAGCCAGAACCGGGGCAAGCACTTGGGTGAAAACCCGTGGTGCCGATGCTAGGCCGAAGGGAAGAGCCATGAACCGATAGTGGACTTCGCCTATGGCAAAGCGCAGAAAACTCTGGTGGCTTGCGCAGATTGGGATGTGCAAGTAAGCGTCCTTGATATCCAAGGACGCCAAAAAATCCCCTTGGTGGAGTGTCGCGATCACCGTGCGAATGGATTCCATCCGGAATTTTAATACCTTCACATAGGCATTCAGGGACTTGAGGTCCAGGATTGGCCGGACCCCGTCCTTCTTCGGGACAACAAACAGGTTTGAGTAAAACCCCTGAAACCTCTCTTGTGACGGAACCGGCACAATTACTCCGCACCCGAGCAAATCCTGTACGGCCCCCCAAGAGGGCCGCCCGGAAGGAGAGGGAGGTTCGAGGGAAAAAACCTGTCTGGGGGCCACGAGCTGAACTCTATCCTGTATCCCGAGGTGACCACCTCGCACACCCACCGGTGGGAGATCCGGGAGGTCCACCGCACCGAGAACCTGCAAAGACGTTCCCCCACCCCAGAGTCGGGCAGGGGCAAGACTTCATGCGGTGGTGGACTTGGGAGCTTGCTTGGTAGTCTTACGCATCCAGGGACATCTTTGTTCCCCAGCCGCATTCTTTTCAGTCTGGGCGGGCTTACCCGTGGAATCTGACTGACGAAAAAACATCTTCGCCGGAAAGGAAGGGCCCAGCCTTCGGTGGGGCTCCTTACCCTTAATAGACTGGGGAAGGAAGGTGCTCTTACCTCCTGTGACGTTTTTAATAATGTCATCCAGAGCGGCCCCAAACAGTCTACCGCCCTTAAAGGGCAAGTCAGCCAGGAGCTTTTTGGAAGCTAGATAGGCCGACCAGCATTTCAGCCAGATAAGGCGACGCATTACCACAGTGGCATCGCACGCGAAGACTAAACCCTGCGCAAGTTGGTGAGCCAGGGCAATGGTTTCAGGAGGGAGATTATGCTCCTGCACGGTCTGGTGCAAAATTTTTGCCCAGCCTGTGAGTGTCTGAGACACAAGTGTCGCCGCCACTATAGGGCGTAAGGCGGCCCCCCAATAAGGTGAAGATAGTTCTACACGCCACTTCTGACCTCCTGTCAGCGGGATCCTTAAAACGCAGGAGTCCCTTCCATTGGGAGCGTGGTAGCCTTACTCAAACGGCCGACCGGGGGGTCGACCACTGGGGGGTAAGCCCACTTCTTAACCAGGTCCTCTTCAAAGGGGTACCTTAAGGCTATGCGCCGCGGGACCGTCAAAGTCTTCTGCGGCTTATCCCAGACTTGGTCAATGAATGTATCAAAAAAAAGGCACATATGGAAAAACCTTTTTTGAATAAACGGCTTTAAAGAAACCAAAAGGAGACAGCCTTCACCTGAGGTTCCTCAGCCTCAACATTCAGCTTGAGCGTGTCCTTCACAGCATCAATGAGTTCACTTACAAGCACCCTGTCAGTTACTGGTTCAGAACTGGGGTCTTCCTCACAAGGAATATCCTGTTCAAAAACATGAAAATCCTCAGAGCTAGGGTCCTGAGCAGCAGTAGCTAGGCCCATATCTGAGACAGAGCACTCCCCTACAGGAGAATGTGTGGGGAGGGGGCGCTTTACAGCTCCCTTGCGCTCTCACACCGCTTCCATCCTGACAAGGATGATTCCAGGACTGCCGACAACTAGTCGCTAGGGACCGCAGGTGCAGGAGCACTGCCAGTTGCCTCAAACAAGTGTGGAGAAGCAGGTGAACCAGACTCCATACTTCCACCCTCTGAGACCCTATACACCTATTACAGTGAATAGTACAGTCCACCCACTGGCTGCGCTGAGGCTGAGGGGGGGATACCCAGAGGACTCACCAACCCTTGTAAGGACCGCTCAGATCTGCTGTATGAAACCGCGCTGCAGCGCGAGTGAAGCCTGAGGAGAGTGTGAGGAGAATGTGAGATTTGCGCCGTCAGCAGCGCCGATAGAGGCCGAAAACGAAACTAAAAGTGCCGCGGCTTCAAGAAAATGGCCGCCGGACGCAAGCATTACTGCGCCAGTGATCCACAGCAAGATGACCGCCGAGCGCGGTTTTCAAATAACCTCACATCGCTAATGGCGCGCACACAGTAATAAAGACACACATACACACACCAGAACACTGCTCCTCTCCCAGTTCCACTAAAACAGACATGAGCGCCCCCAGCTAGGCCAGAGTGATCCCCAAGCACCCCCACACAGCACAGCACCAGTACAGGGTGCAGAGAGCAGCATAACAGGGGGGGGGGGGGGGGGACAGGGATACACCACCAGCATGTACTCACCTGCAGCATGAGAGCCTACTTACCCGCCCCTTTCAGGGACCCACTGGCTTGTTTCAGACAGACCTATCACAGAGTAGTACTGCGTAGCTGTCGGCTCGGTCCACCGCGAGAGATAGTCAGGTACTGTTCAATCTTGAGAGGACCGCGGGAGCATAAAAGCAACCCGGCCACCCCTGGAGTCATGGGGCATGTCGTGAACTGAGTCTCACGCACACAAGGAGAGGATCAGCACGCTCGATGGTCGGACAGGGAAGACTACGAGGATACCAGTGTACCCAACCTGTTGCCCAGCCGACAGTTGATTGAAAGTCTCAAAAATAAAATTCCCAAAGGAATTACAATTAAAAAAGTAAAATCTTCCAGGAGACTGGCTCCTGAGAGAGCCACGTCTTCTGCTAGGCAGTAAAAAAAAACAGGCTGCTAGCTGCAGATAGGAGGGTTATGTCCGGAGGGACCACCGCCCCTGGGCGGGGCTGTTCGGCTCTTTTTTTTTCTAGAATGTAGGTTTCCAACATCCAACATTCTGCCTAGATCTTCTCCTGCGAGAAGGGACATATATCCACACGTTTCAGTATTAGAAGCTGTGTCAGTCCATGGACGATAAGAGAAAGTGCATTTTACATTTTTTGGGAGATGCGATTTGAGTCATTTGTTTTGTATGGTTAAAATCGCATCCACACCTAAATGGTGCGGGACCTTTTTTACCGCACCTGAATTGGATTGCATGGGTGTTCACACCCATGCAATCAGATTCTGGCAATCGCACTGCATTTTGCAAGCTGTTTCGGGTTGTCGCTAATTTACTAGTGACACCCACAGCAGATCGCATAAAACGGAGTGAGATTTCAATGTGGTGCAGAAAAGCACAGGATTGGCTGCTTTTCCCACATCGCATCAGTATGAACCTAGGCTCAGGGATTTAGCCACAATGAATAGGAAGTCTTTACATGTAAAACTCTGAAGACAGTTTGTGATAAGGATACATAAAATCTGGGCACACTGCCACCAGTTCTCTGTAACCTGCTCATCAACTTTTACTTTACAAACACACACACACACACACACACCGGTACCGATACCGAGCATTTGCGCGAGTACTTGTACTCGTGCAAATGCTCCCGATGCCTGATCCGATACCTGTGATGGGGAGAGAGGCGGCGTGCAACAGGAAGTCCGTGGGCGGAGTCAGCAGGCAGAGCGAGCGAGTAAGCTGGCAGGGGGAAAGGGGGCAGCCGCATCATCTATCGGTGACCGGAGCCGTCACTTAAGCGATGCTCCGTGTTGCCGCTGTACACTGTCAGTGCTTTAACCAATCCTGGGTCCCGACGCCCATCTTGGTACACCCTGCACTCGGCCACATTAAGCCAGCAGCGGACATCTTGTTACACCCAGCCCATATAATTCGGGCTGGGTGTAACAAGATGTCCGCTGCTGCTTTTATGTAGCCAAGTGCAGGGGGTAGCAAGATAGGCGTCGCAGACAGCATAGAAAAATAGTTTAGGTTGCTTTTATATTATTTATTTCAGTGAATGCCCATAAGTACCAGCCATCTGTCAGTGCCCATCCATCAGTGCGTGCCACCTATCACAGCCATCAGTGCGTGCCACTCATCAGTGCTGCATAATCAGTATAACCTATCAGTGCCCATCCATCAGTGCCACTGCCAGCCATCAGTGCATGCCATCTATCAGTGCCAGTCATCAGTGCCCATCCAGTGCCACTGCCAGCCATCAGTCAGCTACTATGGACCATCTAGGCTCTGAGGAAAGGGGTGCGCCCCAGAAACGCATCAGCTATCTAGATGTTTGAGGTATTGTCCGACCCTCTCTGTCATTAAGTTCAGTCGGCGGGTGCCAAGAAATTCCAGCTCATTTGTCCGATAAGCTTACACCTAAGCTCCGTTTGTGAGTAGGATTATTGCTTTTTATTCATATTTTAATAAAACTTTTAAGTGGTAATGCACTAGGTCGGTGCGCCCTCCTTTCTTTTTTCTAGCCATCTATCAATGCGTCACATGACATTAAAAAAAAAGTATCGGTATCGGCGAGTACTTGAAAAAAAGTATATCGGTACTTGTACTCGGTCTTAAAAAAAGTGGTATCGGGACAACTCTAGACACACATTTTTTGCTGCCCCCCCAACCACACGTCTAAATGAAGCCTAGAGGAGATTGTATAGTGCATAGCTTAGCAGTCTTTACATACAGCCCGACCCTAACTGAATGACATTTAGTTTGTGCCAAAAACAATCACCATGGGGTTCCCATAAAACATCTTCCTCCCCCCACCCAATTGCAGCTGATCTCCTTCTGCCACTTTCAGTCACTTCCTGCCCATATTATACCTCCTGGTAGCACATGATTGCTCGGGATCAGCTTCCTAGCAGTGACACCAGTGGGCCGCACCTGACCAATGTATGACTGAAGCCTCCACCAGGGGGCACTGTGATAAGGTGACAACACAGGAGCACAATTTACAGACAGTTGTCACCCCATAACAGGAAGTGTCCTAACCCGGATTCTCATGGCAGATCACAGGCATAGATTGTGGGGGAAGATGCAGATTTTAATAGACTGAAAAAAAAAAAAAAAAAAAAAAAAAAAGTAAAATGTTCTGTTAGGAGTATGAAATGTCCATGATGAGGGTCAGACCCACGTCCAGTGACCTCAGATCCCCCCCCAGCAGAGTGACACCGTGTACAAGTTCTATAGAAGTGTCACCACATCCGCCTGGAGGAGCACAGTGCACGGCTCAGAGCTCTATTCTGCATTGCTGCCATGCTCTGCATCGGTGATACAACAAGAAATGAATGGGCGGCTCATCTTTATTTGTGAAGTTCAATTTGAAGCAGCTGGCCGCCCCCCGCTGACACACAGCACCCCGCCCCCGCTCTAATAGCCGCTCAGCTATCACTACACCGGGCGCCCTCTTACCTTCTCCATGCCTCTTGCTGCTCCCCGGGACTCCGGCCTCTCCACGCGTCTTCTCGAACCTACTAGAAGATGACAGTTCAGAGCCCGCCTACTAACCACGATATCATTTGCTGCCGGTAAAAAATAGAATCCGCCGATTGGCCAAAGGAGCTGCCCATCAAGAAGCCGCGCCTCTCTCATCACTTCCCGGGGCGTCGCCAAGCTTGTCTAAACTCCGCCTACCACAATGGCAGCATTTTATTGGTTGGTGAAGTTATCATGAAAAGGGTGGAATTGGCTGGCGGATTCTGGAAGCTTCTACAGCGAGGATTGGCTGACGTCCCGGGCTGTAACTTGTATTGGTTGTGTGTACTGGCCAATCAAAGTGTCAGCCTCTTCTACGTTCATTCAAGAATCGTGACGTTATGAGGGCGGCTGGCGGTCTTCATCATTGTGCTCAATGTACTGGGAAGGTCAATGTTGTCTGTGCGATGAGTGCATGCAAGACACAGAGGAACGGCATACACCGTACAATACGATCTCTGTTACCAAACACTATGTACACTTGTGGACACTCCTAACCGCCCAATCAAGTAACCTCTTACAGACCGAGCCTCGTTCTGGAATTTGGTGTTTACAAGTTATAAACATTTTTTTTGCTAAAAAATTACTTAGAACGCCCAAATATTATATATATATATATATATATATATATTTTCCTAACACCCTAGAGAATAAAATGGCGGTCGTTCCAATACTTTTTGTCACACCGTATTTGCGCAGCAGTCTTACAAGCGCACTTTTTTTGGGGAAAAAAAACACTTTTGAATTAAAAAATAAGACAACAGTAAAGTTAGCCCAATTTTTTTTATACTGTGAAAGATAATGTTACGCCGAGTAAATTGATACCCAACATGTCACGCGTCAAACTTTTACCCTTAAAAATCTCCATAGGCGACGTTTAAAAAATTCTACAGGTTGCATGTTTTGAGTTACAGAGGAGATCTAGGGCTAGAATTATTGCTCTCGCTCTACCGATCGCGGCGATACCTCACATGTGGGGTTTGAACACCGTTTTCATATGCGGGCGCTACTCACGTATGCGTTCGCTTCTGTGCGCGAGCTCGGCGGGACCGGGCGCGTTTAAAAACAATTACATTTTTTCTTATTTATTTTACTTGAATTTTTCTATTTTGACACTGTATTTTTAACCACTTAAGGAATTACGGCTACAAGGAGGTTCGTTAATTCTGGGAGGGTGTACATTGACGTCCTCCCAGAATCGCGTATCACAAATCATGGTAAATGGCCGCTGACAGCGACCGTTTACCACGTCAAATGACGGAGCGATCACTTGTAAACAAACCAGCATCATGTCATGACGCCGGTTCCTCTCTCCCCTCTGTGTACCGTGTGAGAGGGGGAGAGATCCATCCATCCATGCTCAGCCATCCCTGCCATACTCTGCAATACCCAGCCATACTCTGCGATACCCAGCCATACTCTGCGATACCCAGCCATACTCTGCAATACCCTGCCATACTCTGCAATACCCTGCCATACTCTGCGATACCCAGCCATACTCGGTGATACCCAGCCATAATCTGCGATACCCAGCCATACTCTGCAATACCCAGCCATACTCTGCGATACCCAGCCATACTCTGCAATACCCTGCCATACTCTGCAATACCCTGCCATACTCTGCGATACCCAGCCATACTCGGTGATACCCAGCCATAATCTGCGATACCCAGCCATACTCTGCAATACCCAGCCATACTCTGCGATACCCAGCCATACTCTGCGATACCCAGCCATACTCTGCGATACCCAGCCATACTCTGCAATACCCTGCCATACTCTGAAATACCCTGCCATACTCTGCAATACCCTGCCATACTCTGCGATACCCAGCCATACTCGGTGATACCCAGCCATAATCTGCGATACCCAGCCATACTCTGCAATACCCAGCCATACTCTGCGATACCCAGCCATACTCTGTGATACCCAGCCATACTCTGTGATACCCAGCCATACTCTGTGATACCCAGCCATACTCTGTGATACCCAGCCATACTCTGCAATACTCTGCCATACTCTGTGATACCCAGCCATACTCTGTGATACCCAGCCATACTCTGTGATACCCAGCCATACTCTGCAATACCCAGCCATACTCTGCAATACCCAGCCATACTCTGTGATACCCAGCCATACTCTGTGATACCCAGCCATACTCTGCAATACCCAGCCATACTCTGCAATACCCAGCCATACTCTGCGATACCCAGCCATACTCTGTGATACCCAGCCGTACTCTGTGATACCCAGCCGTACTCTGCAATACCCAGCCATACTCTGCGATACCCAGCCATACTCTGTGATACCCAGCCATACTCTGTGATACCCAGCCATACTCTGCGATACCCAGCCATACTCTGCGATACCCAGCCATACTCTGCGATACCCAGCCATACTCTGCGATACCCAGCCGTACTCTGCAATACCCAGCCATACTCTGCAATACCCAGCCATACTCTGCAATACCCAGCCATACTCTGTGATACCCAGCCGTACTCGGCGATACCCAGCCATACTCGGCGATACCCAGCCATACTCGGCGATACCCAGCCATACTCTGTGATACCCAGCCATAATCTGCAATACTCTGCCATACTCTGTGATACCCAGCCATACTCGGCGATACCCAGCCGTACTCGGCGATACCCAGCCATACTCGGCGATACCCAGCCATACTCGGCGATACCCAGCCATACTCGGCGATACCCAGCCATACTCTGTGATACCCAGCCATAATCTGCAATACTCTGCCATACTCTGTGATACCCAGCCATACTCGGCGATACCCAGCCATACTCGGCGATACCCAGCCATACTCAGAAATACCCAGCCATACTCGGCGATACCCAGCCATACTCGGCGATACCCAGCCATACTCGGCGATACCCAGCCATACTCTGTGATACCCAGCCATACTCAGACATACCCAGCCATACTCGGCGATACCCAGCCATACTCGGCGATACCCAGCCATACTCTGTGATACCCAGCCATACTCGGCGATACCCAGCCATACTCAGCGATACCCAGCCATACTCTGCGATACCCAGCCATACTCTGCGATACCCAGCCATACTCTGCGATACCCAGCCATACTCTGTGATACCCAGCCATACTCAGCGATACCCAGCCATACTCTGTGATACCCAGCCATACTCTGTGATACCCAGCCACACTCGGCAATACCCAGCCATACTCAGCGATACCCAGCCATACTCTGTGATACCCAGCCATACTCTGCAATACTCTGCCATACTCTGTGATACCCAGCCATACTCAGCAATACCCAGCCATACTCGACCATGCTCAGCCATACTCGGTGATACCCAGCCATACCCGGCCATGCTCAGCCATACTCGGTGATACCCGGCCATGCTCAGCCATACTCAGTGATACCCAGCCATACCCAGCCATGCTCAGCCATACTCGGTGATACCCGGCCATGCTCAGCCATACTCGGCCTCTGTATGTGGTCAGGCTGTGGAAGTCTCACACATGTGGTATCGCCGTACTCAGGAGGAGTAGGAGAATCTATTTTGGGGTGTCATTTTTGGTATGTACATGCTATGTGTTAGAAATATTGTATAAATGGACAACTTTGTGTTAAAAAAAAAATGCATTTTAACCACTTCCCGCCCGCCCGCCGGCCGTCATATGATGTCCTTGACTTTGTGCGGGGATATCTGAATACCTGCAGCTACAGGCATCATTCAGATATCAGCTTTTTCAGCCAGCGATTCCCTACACCATAAGAATGATCATAGCAGCTGTTCCACCGATTGATCGTTCTTACGGGAGGCAAGAGGGGACGTCCCCCCCTCCCACCGCCTTCCGGTGCTTCTAATGACTCACCGCTACGATCGAAGCCAGGATCGTTTTTTTTATTTTAGGCTTCCCAGCCTAGAGGTGAGATGTGGGGTCTTATTGACCCCATATCTCACTGTAAAGAGGACCTGTCATGCCACATTCCTATTACAAGGGATGTTTACATTCCTTGTAATAGGAATAAAAGTGATCAAAAAAATTTTGGGGGGAAAAAAGTGTCAAACTAAAATAAATAAAGTAAAATTAACAATAAAATATATATATATTTTTTTTTAAAGCGCCCCTGTCCCTGTGTGCTCGCATGCAGAAGCGAACGCATACGTAAGTCCCGCCCACATATGAAAATGGTGTTCAAACCACACATGTGAGGTATCGATGCGAACGTTGGAGCAAGAACAATAATTTTGGCCCTAGACCTCCTCTGTAATTCTAAACATGTAACCAGTAAAAAAAATTTAAGCGTCACCTATGGGGATTTTTAAGTAGCAAAGTTTGCCGCCATTCAACGAGTGTGTGCAATTTTGAAGGGTGACATGTTAGGTATCTATTTACTCGGCGTAACTTCATCTTTCACATTATGCAAAAACATTGGGCTAACTTTACTGTGTTTTTTTTTTAAAGCACAAAAAAAAAACGCATTCGAAAAATTGCTGTGCAAATACCGTGCGGGATAAAAAGTTGCAACGACCGCCATTGTATTCTCTAGGGTCTTTGCTAAAAAAACATATATAATGTAGGGCTGTGGAAATTAACTATTAATCCTCGATTAATCGATTAATTTTTTTGATCGATCAAAATTGTTTTGATCGGTACTCACCTCTACGCCGGCTTCTGTCGGAGATCCAGTGACGTCACGGACACCGGCGGGGCTTTCCGTGTCCATCTGAAGGGCTCCTTTGCTGTGCCTTAATATCTGCATGCTGGCGGGACCTTACTATCTGCCACACGCAAGGGCTGTTACACTTCCCTCTATGACTTCCCTCTATGAACCTGGGATTCTACAGCCATCCACTGGGAGTTGTGATAGTTCCCTTCACAGGACATTTACATGCCGACAGACTGATGGTAACCCCTCCTCATCTGGATTCATCAGTGATATCGTTGTACACATTTTTATACCAGTATCATACTTATCTACATGTTTTTATGACTGTTTTTGCTACCGTTTGGTATTACTCGCATCATTTTTACAGTTTATGAAGCTACATTGATTTTATCTCCAGTGCAATATTTATTTTGTTACCTACTTCAAGACTATAAAAGTTTTAATGCTATTCCCATCGAGCGCTGCCTTTGTGTGTTTTTTGTATCCTGCTATCCATTTTTCCAGTGGTTGGTAGCTGCACTGGGAATCGACCTGCAAGGAGATCAGCTAAAAGTAGTTGGATCTGTATGTGCGTTATAATTAATCAAAATTAGTCGATTAATCAATTAAAAAAAATAGATTAATTGAACACGAACATTTTAATCAGTAACAGCCCTAATATAATAAGTATAGGTATGGAGAGTATGGGACTTTTAAGGTGCAACAACTACACAATGTTCTATTTAAAATATGATTTTATTACAAAGACATTTTCATAGAAAGATATATTTTCTCATATGTACATTAAATACATGAGCCATCGAATAAACATATTTAAAATTTCCAACATGCATATAGACAGATTAACTCAACATGTTTCGCCAGTTTTTGGCTTCTTCAGGAGTTGTGTCATGCAATTGCTGAGAATAAAAAAAAGGAAAATAAATACAACATAATTTGTTCAATCTATTATCAAAGTTAAAGACACAAAAAACACAAAAAATATAGTTGTATTTAGAGATGACTGAAAACCAAATCCACCCAGAAGGATATTTCCAATCTCAGTTCAGTTTTACCCCATATTATATATATATATGCTTTACCTGTAAATTTGTTGGTATGATCATAAAGAAAGGGTAAAAAACGGATAACCAGTAGGTTGAGCCACGTAGGGAGACCTCAAAAGGAAAGATTATTGGTGTATCATAGAAGGGAGAATATACTGGCACGGGTAGCCACCCGAAGCACACCAACAGAAGAACAGAGGATCATCTGGGGGAAACTATGAAAAGGAGTATTGGTCAGAACTTATAATATCTTTTATGTTGACTTACTTCGTCTTATATCTTATATTTCCCATCCATATTTACCTTTCTATATATCAAACTGATTTCAAAACACGCAACCGAAGAGATGGATGAGGGGGAGAAAAAGGAGTGGTAGAGAAGAAAAAAGGGAAATTATCCCAATCTCTCCAAATCACCCCTTGTTGCCCCACTTCTATCCGCTCTATGGAGACACAAAAAAAGAGAGAAGAAAAAATTATTAATTATAAGGATGTTAAATAACCTTATTTTATTATGTTTTAGTTTTTATTTTTTATTTCTATATATAGTCAAAAATTGCCATATATTTATGACTATTGATTACCTATTGTTTTCCCACATCTGGGTTAGATCCACCTTAAGATATTTTTACCGGTATAAGCAACCAGTTCCTAAGAAAATTAAAAAATATATATGTATGTATAAAGATTGCTACTTTGAATTAACAGCCTATTAGACCAAAAAGATAGGATAAGAACAATGATTCAGTATCAAGTCATTAATTACCTTAGCCTAGTAACGCAAGACGTCTTTTCCCCAGGGTGTTGGTCATGTTACTGAATTAAACCAGACTGTGCTCTGGACTATATATCTCCCCTCCTCCTTCCCATTGGACGCCTATTTCGCGCCAAATCAATGGGAGGAGCGGGCGCGTCATTTCCTGCATCCACCCCCTTTGCTATGCTGACCCGGATGTGACGATCGTGCTGGAGAATGCCGCACCGATGTTTGCAGGCCACTGCAAACCAGTCTAGTGGACGAGCCCCCGACAGGCAGGAAGCGCCGCAAACCTGATACAGGAAGCGGAAGTGGCCTAAAGTATAGAAAAAAGGCCAACTTCCCTTTAACTACAGCACTGTCGACACATGTTGATGTTAAGTATGGGGCCAGGATATCATCGCGGGTTTTGTCAGATGGCGCTCCCCTTGTTCCCAGTTTGAGGACAAAGGAAAGCGCCCTGGGCGCCCATATGATCACCTAATCTGCCCCCTTCTATGGAGGTGAATATTTTTGGCTCAATTGTGTTCCGTTTTATATAAACATATATCAAATATATTTTACTGAGATTGAAACATTTCCCTCTGAATAGATAGGGATATATATTCAGCCATCTACATTTTACACTATAGGCAACAAAAATCATTAAACACAATATAATAGATAAACAACATTCGAGTTGTTTAGAACAAAGTTTACATAACCAGCATTACTATTGAGATCCTATAGAAAGGGTTTGAAGCTGATGGACTCATTTAACCCCGGGTACATAGTTGCTCTTAAACTATGTATCCATCTGGTTTCCCGTTGTAGGAGATTTTTATCCACATCACCACCTCTTTCGTTTATAGATATATATTCTAGGGCAAAAAATTTGATCTTATGTAGATCGAAGGAGTGAAAAAGGCCACTGTGTCGGCTAATAGGAGTCTCCATTTTTTTCTTCTTAATAAGAGACACATGGTCTCTTATTCTATGAAAAAATGGCCTTTTCGTTTTTCCAACATAAAAGGCCTTACAATCACAGATCATCAAATAAATGACGCCAATTGACTGGCAGTTACAGAAAAAATTGGGTCTGTAGGTGATTCCATTAGGCAAAACTAATTCAGTTACATCTAAGATGAACCTACAATACTCACAGTGACCACATGGTGCAGAACCCTTTCTACTTTCAATCCTTTTAGTTTCAAAGTGACTATGTACTAGTTGGTCTTTTAAAGATCTGGATTTCCTGTATGTAATTTGAGGGAACGGCTTAACATATTTTGAAATAGTCTGGTCAGTTGCTAGCAGTGGCCAGAATTTTTCAATGATCCTTCTTACTTTATAGTGTTCACCTGAGAACCTGGTAATTAGGCGTACCGTTTGGTCTTTGGTTTGAGATTTTTTAGGATGTATTAGATCTTTCCTATTTTTGTTTTTTGCTCGTTTATAGGCTTTTTTAAGGGTTGACCTGCTATATCCCCTAGCAATCAGCCGAGATTGGAGGACTGAAGCCTCCTTCTCAAAGTCTGCTTCCTTGCTACAATTTCTTCGAATTCGTAGATATTGACCATACGGTATGTTTTGTACCAGAGTTCTAGGATGAGAGCTTTTGGCATGTAAGATGGTATTGCCTGATGAAGGCTTTCTATATAGGGAGGATCCCAAAGTATTATCAGGATTCAGATAGATCGTAATGTCAAGAAAGTTTATCAAATTTTGATCACACATCATTGTAAACTTCAGATTAAAAGAGTTTACAGCCAATATAGACATAAAGGAGGTTAATTCTTCTAAAGAGCCAGTCCACACCATAAAAATGTCATCGATAAAGCGTCGCCAAATCAAGACCTTATCAAAAAACATTTCCATTGATTGAGACGAAAAAATCTCCCGTTCCCACCCCCCCAGGTACAGGTTGGCGTACGATGGGGCACACTTGGTCCCCATCGCCACACCCTGCACCTGGAGGTAGTGGGAACGGTCGAATATAAAAATATTGTTGGTAAGTATAAAGAATAACAGTTCCCTAATGAAATTGTTATAGGGCTTGGCTCCTGGTCCTCTCTCTAAAAGGAAGCCCTCTATCACTTGGACACCCTTGACATGAGGAATAGAGTTATAGAGGGCCTCGACGTCTATAGCTACTAGCCATGATCCCAATGGCACACACAGGCCATCCAATGATCTAAGTAGGTCAGCAGTATCTTGAATATAAGAACTTAAGGAACCTACATGAGGCCTCAAGTAATCATCTACCAACTGGCTAGCTGGTTCTGTGAGACACCCAATCCCTGACACAATAGGACGGCCAGGGTTTTTTTTTAGATCTTTGTGCACCTTTGGTAGTGCATAAAACGTGGGAAGTCTCGGCTTTTCAATAATCAGAAATTCACACGTTTTTTTATCTATCAAATTATCACAGAATGCTCGATTTATAAGTATGCGATATTTGGTCTCTGCATATTTCACCTGTGCAAAAGGAATGGAGCGATACCAACTTTTATTTAAAAGAAGGTTCATAACCATCTGCTTGTAGTTTTTTACATCCATTATCACTATGTTTCCTCCTTTATCCGAGGATTTTATCACTAATTGTTCATTCTTTTTTAATTCTGTCAAGGCTTTTTGTTGTGATGGTTTAAGATTGGTATTTCTTTTTAACTTTTTCCAGTTGGTACTTTGTATTTCCTTTGTCACTTGTTGGGTGAAAGCCCAGATGTTGGGATTGCCCTGAAGGGTGGGGAAGGTTCTGGATTTTGGCTTATATAAGTTTGGTGGGGGGAAAATTCTTTCCGTGGAAATCTCATCCACGGGGCCCAATTGGGGTTCCTCAAGGGGCTCGTCTAATGGGTTACCCTCTTCCCATAATTCCATTAAATCATTAATTGCCTGAATTTCTCTAATTGTTTTATTCTGCCAGAGATCATCCCCCATGGATACCATGGGAGAGCATCTTTGGTCCTTATCAAACATAATTTTAAAGGTAAGTTTTCTCGCAAAGAGATTGACGTCCTTTATAATTTCAAAGGCGTCAGCTTCCTGATCTGGACAAAAAGTCAGACCGAGGCCCAAGACCTCCATTTGGTCCGGTGTAAGTGAATATGAAGATAAATTAATTACTTGGAAATTGCTTTGGGAACTATTTTGAGTGCTTGTGAGAGAACTGGTGTCTTTTTGATATCTACTATTTGGGAGGGTGAAAAGATTGGTGCAGTGCGAAGATCCCCTGTTAAGGGGGTTTGGGAGTCCCCCGACGGGGTATTTGTTAGTTGATTTAACTTAGGTGCATTGAAACTATTCGAGGAACTTGATGGAAACATATTAGAGTGACCGTCAACTGTGGAGTTAGTGAGAGGAGAAATATGTTTAGATTGTGAACGTAAACCCTGACGGTTACTCTCCCGTTGGGCACGTTTAGAAAGTGCAGACGATGAGGGTGCTCGATCTGTTTTTCTTTTTTGGGAACTTACTGAGGTATTAAAGGTATTGCCCGATACAGATGAAGAAGATAAAGACGTTTCATCAGAATCGGTAGCTTCCTGGTTTGTATTTGTTTGTTTTCGAACGGAGGATTTAGATTTCCTCCATTGATTTTCTGAAGTCCAACGATAGGCTGTGTTTGATTCATATGCCAAACGATCCCTATAGTATTTCTTATCTTTAGTTTTGAGGATATTGGAGACAAAGAGCTCCAAGTGTTTTTCTAAAAGAGCCTCTCTATTTGAGAAGGTTTCTTCAGTAATCAAATTGGAGTTATCAGCATATAGTTTTTCTATGTCATTATTTACTATTTCCAGATCTTTCGAATAGTTTAGGCATAAAGCCTCCATCATTTTAAATGAACATGACTGTAGATTAGACTCCCAGTTTAGTTTAAATTCTGTCTCTATTTTAAACACATTAGGAAATATCTGTATACGTAGTCCCCATGGTACGATTTTATCCTCTAAATATTTCAAAAAATACCTGTGATTCCAGAAAATACGAGCTTTCTTTTCCAACAGTCGTTGAAGGCTATTGAAAAAACGTTCAAGGGTCATTCCACCAAATGTGGACCCTTGGGCAAGATGAATTTTTGTCATAAGACCATCAAATGCCGACCCCCTATAGGTAGCCATGCTGGTTGAAAAACTCTGTTATACAAATAAGAAACTATAAAGAAATTAATCTTTAAACACAATTCAAAAAAAAAAAGATAATCTATTTAAACAAGATGATATAGAGGTGACAGGTATAAGAAAGATTTTGGGCGTTTTCCACCCGGTATAATCACACGGAAAATTTGAAGATAATACCTATCACCTGTATCTCATAGGCACCACATCCCTTAATTTGTAAACTAAGTATAGGTATGGAGAGTATGGGACTTTTAAGGTGCAACAACTACACAATGTTCTATTTAAAATATGATTTTATTACAAAGACATTTTCATAGAAAGATATATTTTCTCATATGTACATTAAATACATGAGCCATCGAATAAACATATTTAAAATTTCCAACATGCATATAGACAGATTAACTCAACATGTTTCGCCAGTTTTTGGCTTCTTCAGGAGTTGTGTCATGCAATTGCTGAGAATAAAAAAAAGGAAAATAAATACAACATAATTTGTTCAATCTATTATCAAAGTTAAAGACACAAAAAACACAAAAAATATAGTTGTATTTAGAGATGACTGAAAACCAAATCCACCCAGAAGGATATTTCCAATCTCAGTTCAGTTTTACCCCATATTATATATATATATGCTTTACCTGTAAATTTGTTGGTATGATCATAAAGAAAGGGTAAAAAACGGATAACCAGTAGGTTGAGCCACGTAGGGAGACCTCAAAAGGAAAGATTATTGGTGTATCATAGAAGGGAGAATATACTGGCACGGGTAGCCACCCGAAGCACACCAACAGAAGAACAGAGGATCATCTGGGGGAAACTATGAAAAGGAGTATTGGTCAGAACTTATAATATCTTTTATGTTGACTTACTTCGTCTTATATCTTATATTTCCCATCCATATTTACCTTTCTATATATCAAACTGATTTCAAAACACGCAACCGAAGAGATGGATGAGGGGGAGAAAAAGGAGTGGTAGAGAAGAAAAAAGGGAAATTATCCCAATCTCTCCAAATCACCCCTTGTTGCCCCACTTCTATCCGCTCTATGGAGACACAAAAAAAGAGAGAAGAAAAAATTATTAATTATAAGGATGTTAAATAACCTTATTTTATTATGTTTTAGTTTTTATTTTTTATTTCTATATATAGTCAAAAATTGCCATATATTTATGACTATTGATTACCTATTGTTTTCCCACATCTGGGTTAGATCCACCTTAAGATATTTTTACCGGTATAAGCAACCAGTTCCTAAGAAAATTAAAAAAAATATATGTATGTATAAAGATTGCTACTTTGAATTAACAGCCTATTAGACCAAAAAGATAGGATAAGAACAATGATTCAGTATCAAGTCATTAATTACCTTAGCCTAGTAACGCAAGACGTCTTTTCCCCAGGGTGTTGGTCATGTTACTGAATTAAACCAGACTGTGCTCTGGACTATATATCTCCCCTCCTCCTTCCCATTGGACGCCTATTTCGCGCCAAATCAATGGGAGGAGCGGGCGCGTCATTTCCTGCATCCACCCCCTTTGCTATGCTGACCCGGATGTGACGATCGTGCTGGAGAATGCCGCACCGATGTTTGCAGGCCACTGCAAACCAGTCTAGTGGACGAGCCCCCGACAGGCAGGAAGCGCCGCAAACCTGATACAGGAAGCGGAAGTGGCCTAAAGTATAGAAAAAATGTTTTGGGGTTCTATGTAATTTTCTAGCAAATAAATGATGATTTTTACATGTAGGAGAGAAATGTCAGAATTGGCCTTGGTGCTCCAGAACGCCTGATGGTGCTCCCTGCATGTTGGGCCTCTGTATATGGCCAGGCTGTGTAAAAGTCTCACACATGTGGTATCGCCATACTCGGGAGTAATAGCAGAATGTGTTTTGGGGTGTCATTTGTGGTATGCATATGCTGTGTGTGAGAAATAACCTGCTAATCTGACAATTTTGTGAAAAAAATAAAGAATTTAATTTTTTTTTGACTTTGCAAAGAATTGTGGGAAAAAATTACAACTTCAAAAAACTCACCATGCCTCTTCCTAAATACCTTGGAATGTCTTCTTTCCAAAAATTGGTCATTTGGGGTGTATTTATACCTTTCTGGCATGTTAGGGTCTCAAGAAATGAGATAGGCCGTCAGTACTTGAGGTGTGATCAATTTTCAGATATTGGCACCATAGCTTGTGGACTCTATAACTTTCACAAAGACCAAATAATATACACCAATTTGTACTTATTTTTACCAAAGATATGTAGCAGTATACATTTTGGCCAAAATTTATGAAGAAAAAAGAATTTTGGGTCACTTTTATGTAAACATCCCTTGTAATAGAAAAAAGTATGACAGGTCCTCTCTTAAATATGAGATCTGGGGTCCAAAAGACCTCAGATCTCATATTTACACTAAAATGCAATAAAAAAAAGAGCATTGGGTGGAAGAGACGTCGCCCTGCAGTTATATGGAGACGGGTGGGGGCCATCTTCCCCTCACTCGTCTCCATACCCAGGCAGGGAGAGGACCCGATTGCCTCCGCTGCTGTCGACGGCTTCGGTAAGCGGCAGAGGGCACCGGAGAGCGGCAGGAGGAGGGGGCCCTCTCCCACCGCCGATAAAAGTAATCTCACTGCGAATCCACCGCAAAGATCACTTTTATCTTGTAGCGGACCGCCCACTCCTTAAGCTAGCTTCTACCATAACAACGGTATTCCTCTTCAAAGTAGCAACGTATTCCTGCAGCGAGCGGTCCGTAAGTGGTTAAAGCGGAATTTCAATAATTTTTTAATCTTTTCATCTATTAACCACTTCCATACCAGCCATTTTCACCCCCTTCCTGCCCAGGCCAATTTTCTGCTTTCAGCGCTGTCACATTTTGAATGAGAATTGTGCGGTGATGCGATGTTGTACCCAAATTATTTTTGATCATTTTTTTCCCCCACAAATAGAGCTTTCTTTTGGTGGTATTTGATCACCTCTGCAGTTTTTATTTTTTTGCGCTATAAACAAAAAAAGAGCAACGATTTTGAAAAAAAACCCCACAATATTTATTACTTTTTGCTATAAATAAATATCCCAATTTAAAAAAATTTATAAAAATGTTTCCCCAGTTTAGGCCGATACATATTCTTCTACATATTTTTGGTAAAAAAAACCCCGCAATAAACGTATATTGATTGCATTGTGCAAAAGTTATAACGCCTACAAAATAGGGGATAGAATTATGGCATTTTTATTATTATTTTTTTTACTAGTAATGGCGGCGATCTGCGATTTTTGTCAGGACTGCGATATTGTGGCGGACATGACGGACACTTTTGACACTATTTTGGGACCATTCACATTTATACAGCGAACAGTGCTATAAAAATGCACTCATTACTGTATAAATGTGACTGTCAGGGAAGGGGTTAACACTAGGGGACGATCAAAGGGTTAAATGTGTTCCCTAGGGAGTGATTCTAACTGTGGGGGGGGGAGACTGACTGGGGGAGGTGACCGATCGGTGTCCCTATGTACAAAGGACACACCATCGGTCTCCTCTCCCTGACAGGATGTGGATCTCTGTGTTTACACACAGAGATCCATGTCCCTGCTCTGTGACAAGCAATCGCGGGTGCCCGGCGGCCATCGCGGCCGCCGGGCACGCATATCGGGTCCCCAGTGACGCGACGGGTGCGCGCACTCTCCACACTGCAGGGAATCCCCGATCATCATATGACGTCCGCCCAGAGGGACGAAAGGTTCCTGCGGACGTCATATAACTATATGCCGGGCAGGAAGAGGTTAAATCTTCTTCCCTTGTTGTTTTAACTTTGGATAGTAAAACATTTAGTTTCTGCCAGTAAATACCGTATATACTCGAGTATAAGCCGAGATTTTCAGCCCTTTTTTTTGGGCTGAAAGTCCCCCCCCCTCGGCTTATACTCGAGTCAGCGAAATTTAATATTGTAAATTGTACCTAAAGGCTGCGGCGTCCATCGTTTAAAACTCGCGGGCTCTTCCTAGTCCCTTCCGTGATAGGCGGAACCATAGGTGTGCGCAGCCTATTGCATTAGGGTGTGCACCCCAAACCAAAATACACAATACTGATCACTCACTATGTTCATTCAGAAAGGGAAGGGGCCGGTAAATTACATAGTTACTGGCCCCTTCCCCACTCCTAAAACATCCCAGCAGCAACAGCTAATAGGAGAGGAGGGAAGCTGGCAGCGCTGCGGGGGGGGGAGCCAGGGCAGTAGGGGGAATCTGTGCTGCACAGGGTGATTAGGGTGTGCCTGGGCACACCTGGCACACCCTGTGCGCACGCCTATGGGCGGAACTGTGTCTGCTGAGAATCGCCTATCACGAACGTTCTCTCATCCTCAGTGTCCCAGCAGACGTCCGTGATTGGCAGAAACTGAACACAGTGTCTGCTGGTGATGCGTTCCAGCTTCGAGTACCCGGATGGAAAGACAGCAGCGTGATGTGCGTCAGCACGGTACTGCGGTGCTGTGTCCCTTGTACTTTGCATATTATTTAATAGGCTTATATGCCTATTAAGGCTTAAGCCCTGTTGTTTTTAAAAACATTTTTTAAATAAATCACCTTAATTATACTGCACTATGGGAGCATTCTATTACTTCTTTTACTGAGGACTCTTGGATAACCTGCTGGCTGCCATTCACCATTTCCTGAATAGCAAAGGAGCTGTGAAGACTGGACATTGGAAACGTGCTACACACCTTACATGCTGTCTACCCCTGTAGGGGTACCTGGAGCTGGTGAGTGGGGACCCATGTGGGGGAGCACCTGTGAAGCCTTTTTGAAGTTGTTCTGTCGGCACTGAATACTAACTACTTTGGAAATTGAGATCATCACTGGATAATTACATATAGGACTTTGCACTAGGACCATTGGATTTATGTTATATACACTGCTATACGCTAGGGAGTATAGGCATCACATGTAACTTAATACTTTAGTGGCTACTATTGGTAGCCTCATTTTTTCACTTCATTATTTATTTTTGGTATTTTATTTTATTTTTGGTATTTGGTTTAGAAGAGATTTCTTGCTTTATTTACCGTGGATTACTAACACTCAAGAGGGTGTTGCTAATACCAGTCACCTTAAACACATACTTTCACCTTTACTGTTTGGCTAATATCAAGGAGGTTTTAGCCTACACACCTGTGTTTAGTCACCTGAATTAAATTGGACCCACCCAGTTAGGGGAGTATTTCCAATTAGTCTTTATTTATTGTATTCTCATACCATACCTTATACCTCTGGAGTTTCCCTGAGGGGGGAGCAGCGCCATACCCCATACATATTTTTCCTACAGACATATGAATGTCCGTTAAAAGAGTTAAATTTTTATTGTACAAAATGCATAAAAAGTTTCCAGACGTATAAAATAAATATTTGGAGCAGGATCCTTATGATAACAAAGAGAAGACAGGTAGGTATGTGCAGTATATGAATAAAAATCACACAAAGCATAGCATTCAATGTTCAGATCAGTCTACGCATTTCGCGGTAGTTGCCACTTCATCCATCCTGAGGAAACAGCAACTACCGTGAAACACGTAACGTGATCTAAACATTGAATTCAAGGTTTTCTGTGATTTTTAACCACATACATAAATACCTGTCTTGTATTTGTTACCCTGATCTTGCTCCACATATTTCTTTTATATCTGTGGAGACTTTTTATGCATTTTGTAGAATAAAAATATAACTCTTTTAACTATTAACTTTATATGGGTGTGTCTAACGTTCCTGGGGGAGCATAATTTAAGCTTAACTCAAGCTTTTGCTACACTTTACATAGTTTGTTTGCGCCAAGCTGGCCCAAACAAACTATGTTCCTCACTAATGTGAAGCCGCTGGATGTGCGGTATAAACTGTATATAGCCGAGACTACATACAGTAGTGTTCCAAGCTGGAGCCGAGACTTCTAGTCTCATACCCAAAACACAGTAGACGGTATCTGATTAGTGCTCAGTCATTTATAGAAAGTGATGTATTCTAGCAATGAATACAAAGATTCCTTTGATTGGCTAAGTCAAAAAGGTGGGCTGATGATGTCACAACCTCTGACAATTAGGCTGCATTCACACCTGAGCGTAGCGTTTTGAGCGTTTTTACCATGCATAAAAACGTTAAAATGCTTAAAAACATTTTTACTGACGTTGTCGCGCGAATTTGCGGCCGTAGAAACGCTTGTTGTCGCGCTAGACGCTTGAATTGAGCGTTTCCATTAGATTCTATGACTCCTAAAACGCCCAAATCTGCACGATTTGTTTGGCTTCAGGCGTTTTGGAGTGGAGATGTGAACCATCTCCATAGAGATTAATGGATTTTTTCCCCTCTAGCGTTTTGTAGCTTCAGGCTTCAGGCTACAAAACGCTCAGGTGTGAATGCAGCCTTAGAGGAAGCTTTGTATTCATTGCTAGAATACATCGCTTTCTATAAATGGCTGAGCGCCAATCAGATACAGTCTACTATCTCAGCTCCAGCCTGGAACACAGTGCCGTATGTAGCCTCAGCTATATACATACAGTTTATACTGCACATTCAGTGGCCTCACATGCTAGTGAGGGACATAGTTTGTTTGGGCCAAGATGGCCCAAATGAACAAAGTAAAGTATATGGAAAGCTGGAATTCAGCTTGAGCCCAGGTTCACATTGATGCGATTTGACATGTCAAACCGCATGCCAAATCGGCATATATTGGCGCAATGGCACCGTTCGAACCGGTGTAACGCCAACTTGGCAACGCCGCACCGATTCCCAAAAGTAGTTCCTGTACTACTTTTGGCGACTTCGGGTGCGATTTCAAAAGACATCTGTGTAGGAACCAGCACAGATGTCTTTGAAATTGGCCCCGAAGTCAGACTGACATGCGGGTATGAAATCGTGCGAGTTCAGTTTCAATCCTGCAGCAGTGTGAACCTAGGCTTAAAGTTCCATTGTTTTAAATGGTCTTATATGAGAGTTATAAATGTCAGGTTTTTTTTTTCACATCTGGGTCCCATTGGGATAATTTCTCTTCACTTCCTGTCCCATAGCCAAAGCAGGAAGTGAGAAAAAATCTCTCCTAATTGAGGAAATCTCTTCCCCATTAGAAGATTTACCCTTTTATTACTGGTTGGGTGACAACCTAAAATACCATTACACAGAGCAGATAAGAATAATCATGTTTAATATTTTAGGGAAAAAAATGCCACTGTGTATAGTCAACACCCCAAAATCTTATACTTCAATACAGTGAAAATAAATAGTGCAAATAATTGTATTTATTTTTTATTACATGTATTACATGTATTTTTATAGTACTCTCAATGTACACAGCACTTTACATACAGTATACTGTATATTGTACATTCACATCGGTCCCTGCCTTTAAGGTCCTTACCATCTAAGGTCCCAAACTCACATTGATACATACACACATACCTCCCAACTTACCCGCATAGGCTCCTCCTTCCCGCAGTCCCGCAAGAGTGTCATTTTCCCCGCACACACATACCTCCCAACTTACCCGCACAGCAGGAAGCATGAAGAGGAGGAAACCGCAACCAGCAGGTAAGCCCCCCCCCCCGTGGTCGGTGCCACCCCCCCCCCCCCCCCCACTCAACAACTTTTTTTTGCAGGGACCAATTTTTTTTACATGTCCCGCGGCAACTTTTATTATTCTACCAACATGTCTTTGGAGTGTGAGAGGAAACCGGAATACCAGCAGGAAACCAATTATAAAAAACATTTTGAAATATAATTTTACACTAGATGACATACTCATATCCGCGTTTTAAAACATATCCGCGTTTTGATGCCAGACACATGAAAAACTGCCAAAGATAATTTATTTTGAAGATTCATGCTCTCATCAGTTACAGCATGCAATCACAGCTCCTTGTTTGTAACTGGTGGGAGTTACAAGCAGGGTCACTTTAGCCCTATGGGCCAAAGTGGAAGCTGTTCAAGGCACCAGATCCCAGTCCATAGAACACTTAGTTGTTTGAAGGCACCAGTTTTCAGAGATCAAGAACAGCTAGGAAGGGAGCCACCAAAATGCTTGCATAGATGGAAAACATGGCTGAGCCTATGTGAATGCATGGCAGTAAATCCTTTTGGAATGTGTGCCACAAATGATATAAGTGCTCGTTCACACCAGAATGCAGTGCAGGAAACCTGTGCTTCACTGCGTTCAGTGCACCCCAAACGCAGGTCAAAAATGGAACGCGTTTGTCTGCACTGGATCGCATGGTACAGAAGTACCAAGCGATCTGGTTGCAGTGCGTTTTTTAAAGTAGTGCATGCACTACTTTTACTGCGGTGTAGTGCAATTTGAGCACATTCAAATGAATGGGTTGAAAACACACTGCACAGGAATTGCATAGGAGCGATAACACATTCCTGTGCGATTCTTGGTGTGAAGCGGCCCTATAGTCAATTACTTTTTTCTGTTTTCCTGCCAAGAATATGTGGAACTACAACTCCCAGCTAGGAGTGAGAGGGAATTTAGGCATCCGCTGCGTAGATTTATATATATATATATATATATATATATACACACACACACACACACACACACACACACATATATATATATATATATATATATATATATATATATATATATATATATATTGTGAGGGGGTTAAGTCGGTAGCGGGTGTGTGTGACCCCCTGGTTGGGCTCCCCACACAAAAACAGGGCCAGCAGACGGAGGTTGTGGTTTTCAAAATCAAAAGGTGCGGTTTATTTCTCTATGTACAGTGACAAAAACACAGCAAAGCCAAAAAGAAACATAAACAAAATAAATCCTGGTCAGTTTGACCTCTGACTAAACATGCAGGTTTCCTAAACTAACAACTGGGATCAGCCTGGTGCTGTCCTAGTCCCTAAGTCCCTGGTTTAGTAAAAGTCCAAACAAATAGCCACACAGGCTTTGCCTCACCGCACAGGGGTTCACTCTCCCTAGACAGTCCACACAGGTCTGGTTCCAGGCATGAGCAAACACCTAATGAATCTGGGAGTTTTTATAGAGGCCTTAAACGAACTGACAGGCTTCAGCTGGTCTCATCAACTCCCTGCCTCACGACGCCCAGCACTCTCCCTAGAGGTATGAGTCATTCATGAGCCCACTAGCCTCAGCTGGGCTTCATCAACTCCCTAGTTGTATAAGTCGGCATAAAGCCTGAATCTGGGAGAAATATATCTACCCCCCTGGATGCAACCAGGTGACTTTACCTTCCTGCTGTCACATACCCCCCCCTCTTGTTTTAACCTTGGGGTTGGAACACCAGCAATCAGGCATTCATGTACTCGAGACAAAGCATCCACATTCCCCATTTGAACGCCAGGGCGATGCTTTACTGTGAAGTTGAATTCCTGTAGGGCCAGGAACCACCTATTCACTCTTCTATTTGTCTCCTTGTTTTGAGCCATCCACTTTAACGGAGCGTGATCCGTAACCATGTCAAAGTGCCTACCTAGCAGATAGTACCGAAGGGAATCTAGAGCCCACTTCACCGCTAAACACTCCTTTTCAACCGTGGCGTAATTTACCTCATGGGACTTCAACTTCCTGCTGAGGTAAATGACTGGGTGCTCTTCCCCGTTCCAGACCTGGGACAATACTGCTCCTAACCCCACATCTGACGCATCACTTTGTACGACAAAATCTTTAGAGAAGTCGGGTGAGTACAACACTGGCTGGCTACATAAGGCTTGTTTCAAGAATTGGAATGCTGCCTCAGCCTCGGGGGTCCATTTAATCATGACCGACCCTTTCCCTTTCGTCAGGTTGGTTAGGGGCACAGCCTTAGAAGCAAAGTGGGGAATGAAGCGCCGATAATAACCCGCGATTCCCAGAAAGGCTCGTACCTGCTTCTTGCTGTTGGGACGTGGCCAACTCTGGATGGCCTCGACTTTGTTGAGTTGGGGTTTTATTACTCCCCTGCCAATGGTGTACCCAAGATATTTGGCCTCCTCCTGCCCAATGGTACACTTCTTGGGGTTAGCCGTAAACCCCGCTTCCCGGATAGAGTCTAGGACTGCTTGCACTTTTGGCAGATGTGAGGCCCAATCTGTGCTATGGACAATTACGTCATCCAGGTAAGCCGCAGCATACTTCCGATGGGGCCTCAGTATCTGGTCCATTTTCCGCTGGAATGTGGCCGGCGCATTCTGTAACCCGAACGGCATTCTCTTATATTGGAACGCCCCGTCTGGGGTTACAAATGCGGTTTTCTCTTTGGCCGACTTGGCCAGGGGAATTTGCCAATACCCTTTTGTGAGGTCAAGAGTCGTCATGTATCGGGCTGTTCCCAGCCGGTCGATCAACTCATCTATACGTGGCATGGGGTAGGTGTCAAATTTTGTAACTTTGTTCAACTGACGAAAATCGTTACAAAATCGCCAGCTCCCATCCGGTTTAGGCACCAACACAATGGGACTAGACCAATCACTTTGGGACTCCTCTATCACCCCTAAGTTCAGCATTTTCTGTACTTCCTCCCGTATTGCCTCCCGTCGGGCCTCTGGGATCCGATAGGGTTTTAACTTCACCCTTTCACCGGGCGGGGTAATAATATTATGCTCTACCCCAGATGTTTGTCCCGGCAGCTCAGAGAACACCTCCTTGTTGCGAAGCACAAACTCCTTAACCTCCTGTTGTTGGGGTTGTGACAAGGTGGCTGCTATTCCAACCTCCGGAATCACGCAACCAGTTTGAGCTGGTGACCAAGTTTCTGCGACTAGGGACTCTCTATCCCTCCAGGCTTTCAACAGATTAACGTGATATATCTGTTCGGGCTTTCGCCTTCCTGGTTGTCTGACCTTGTAATTCACTTCGCTCACTTTTTCCATTATCTCGTAGGGGCCTTGCCATTTGGCAAGGAATTTACTTTCAACCGTAGGGACAAGTACCAATATCCTATCCCCCGGGGAAAAGGTACGGGTCTTTGCTCCACGGTTGTACACTCTCTGCTGTGCCAACTGCGCTTGGGCCAAATGTTCCTTCACGATGGGCATTACCTGTGCAATTCGATCTTGCATCAGGGCGACATGCTCAATCACACTCCTGTGGGGAGAACTCTCACTTTCCCAAGTTTCCTTGGCAATATCCAACAGCCCTCTTGGGTGTCTCCCATACAGTAACTCAAAGGGGGAGAATCCCGTAGAGGATTGGGGCACCTCCCTAATAGCAAACATCAAATAAGGAAGTAGACAGTCCCAATCCTTTCCATCTCTATCCACCACTTTCTTCAACATTTGTTTTAGGGTTTTGTTGAATCTTTCAACCAGCCCATCGGTTTGGGGGTGATACACAGATGTACGCAATTGCATCACTTTGAGCAATTTACACAGCTCTTTCATAACCCGGGACATAAAGGGTGTACCTTGGTCCGTAAGCAGTTCTTTACAAATACCCACCCGGCTAAAAACAAGAGATAGCTCTTTGGCTATGGTTTTGGCCGAGGTATTTCTGAGAGGGATCGCTTCTGGATAACGGGTGGCATAGTCCATTATAACCAATATGTACTGGTGCCCCCTAGCGGACTTGATTATAGGACCTACCAAATCCATTGCGATTCTCTCAAACGGGACCTCAATGATGGGTAGAGGGACCAGCGGGCTACGGAAATGTGGCATCGGGGCCGACCTCTGACACACAGGGCAGGAGGAACAATAATTTTCTATGTCCTTCATCACCCCAGGCCAATAGAATCTCTGTAATACCCTCTCTCGGGTTTTCTCTGTCCCCAGATGACCTCCAAGAATGTGCCCATGGGCCAACTCCAACACCAACTTCCTGTAAGGTTTGGGCACCACAAGCTGCTCAACGGTTTCTTCTGCCCTTTTTGCCACCCGATACAGTAGGTCCTTCTCTACGCTGAAGTATGGGTAAGTGCAGGTATTATCTGGGTTCACTAACTCGCCATCTATTTCCACTACGTTTTCCCGTGCCTTTATTAGGGCGGGGTCTTTTAACTGTTCTGTGGCAAAATTTTCCCTGTGAACCTCCAGATCAGAAAACTCCACAGACGGTAGGTTTTCGTCTGAGGAGGTGGGCTCCTCTCCAGTTTCTTGAGTCTCCCCTGCAAATACTGACAAGGGAAATTCTGGAGAGTCCTCACCACTCTCAGAGGAGTTCTGGCTATCACATTCCTGGTACATAGGGGCACCAGTGGGGGGCTCAGGATCATCCCACAGTTCCCAGAACTTCGGAAAATCCCTTCCCACAATGGCATCATGCGGTAATTGAGATACTAACCCCACTGGATGAGAGAGGGTACCTTTGGGGGTCTCGAAACACACTGTAGTCACTGGATACTCTCGGGTGTCCCCATGCACACAAATAACAGCTACCTTGCTATTCCCAGAGACCTCTGTTTTAACTAATTCAGCCTTTATCAGGGTCACAAGGCTACCTGAATCCAGTAATACCACAACATTTCTACCATTAATACACATTTTGCATAAATGTTTCTCAGTTCCCCGAATGGCAGTGCATGCGACTGTCGCACACAGCGACTGACGTCTGTCCATCAGAAAGTCACATTGCATGGGTTCCTCCACAACCGGGCAATTTGCTGCAATATGTCCCGCTTGCCGGCAGCGGTAGCAAACAATCCATTTGGCTGCCTCTTGAGCCCCTGACTTCCCAGGCTGTTCTCGCCAAACTTTGGGTAGAGCTCCCACCCTCTCACTCTCTCCACCCTCACCCCTTGGAATCCTCTTATCCGCCCCTGGGGATGGTCTGGTCTTAGGGTGGAAAGTCCGAGAGTCTCTGGAAGAGGCCGTCAGGTTCTCTGTAGCCAAGTATTTCTCTACACGATCCACAAGACCACCGGCCGTCTCTGGGTCTCCATGGCTTACCCACTTTTGGATGGCAGTAGGAAGAGCTCTCAAAAACCGATCCATTACAACACGTTCCACAATCTCTGGTGCGGACAAAGTCTCTGGCTGTAGCCACTTCCTGCTCAGGTGAATGAGATCATACATTTGAGACCTGGGGGGTTTTCCAAGCTGGAAAGTCCAGTTATGCACACGCTGAGCCCGGACAGCCAGGGGGACACCCAGCCTTGCCAATATTTCAGCTTTTAGCATCACATAGTCTTTTGCTTGGTCAGGCTCTAGGTCATAGTAAGCCTTCTGCGATTCACCAGTTAACAGAGGAGCCACCAGTCCAGCCCACTGCTCCTCAGGCCACTTTTCTCTTTCAGCAGTCCTTTCAAATGTGGTCAAAAATACCTCTGGATCATCCTCTCCAGTCATTTTTGTCAATAAACGACTCACCCCAAAGGACGCGGTATTAGTGGGACGGCTTTCCTCACTGGTCTGCGGACGTTGCTGCATTACTGCTTCCATTTGTTGTAGTCTCTGCTCTTGCTTCTGTAACAGGTCTATGAAGCGGGCTTCAGATTGCTGCTGGGCTTGTTGATGAGCTTGCTGCTGGGCTGCAAGGCTCCTTTGCAAACCTGCATTTGTCTGCTGTTGATTGGCATTTGCTAGAGCCAGCTGTTTCAGTATCTCCTCCATGCTGGCTTAAAAAAAACTGCCACTGGTTCTCCACCAACTGTGAGGGGGTTAAGTCGGTAGCGGGTGTGTGTGACCCCCTGGTTGGGCTCCCCACACAAAAACAGGGCCAGCAGACGGAGGTTGTGGTTTTCAAAATCAAAAGGTGCGGTTTATTTCTCTATGTACAGTGACAAAAACACAGCAAAGCCAAAAAGAAACATAAACAAAATAAATCCTGGTCAGTTTGACCTCTAAATAAACATGCAGGTTTCCTAAACTAACAACTGGGATCAGCCTGGTGCTGTCCTAGTCCCTAAGTCCCTGGTTTAGTAAAAGTCCAAACAAATAGCCACACAGGCTTTGCCTCACCGCACAGGGGTTCACTCTCCCTAGACAGTCCACACAGGTCTGGTTCCAGGCATGAGCAAACACCTAATGAATCTGGGAGTTTTTATAGAGGCCTTAAACGAACTGACAGGCTTCAGCTGGTCTCATCAACTCCCTGCCTCACGACGCCCAGCACTCTCCCTAGAGGTATGAGTCATTCATGAGCCCACTAGCCTCAGCTGGGCTTCATCAACTCCCTAGTTGTATAAGTCGGCATAAAGCCTGAATCTGGGAGAAATATATCTACCCCCCTGGATGCAACCAGGTGACTTTACCTTCCTGCTGTCACAATATATATATATATATATATATATATATATATATATATATATATATATACATACACTATATTGCCAAAAGTATTGGGACGCCTGCCTTTACACGCACATGAACTTTAATGGCATCCCAGTGTCGGTAGGGTTCAATATTGAGTTGGCCCACCCTTTGCAGCTATAACAGCTTCAACTCTTCTGGGAAGGCTGTCCACAAGGTTTAGGAGTGTGTCTATGGGAATGTTTGACCATTCTTCCAGAAGCGCATTCAGACAGTGATGTTGGACTAGAAGTTCCTCCACCCCAAACTCGCTCATCCATGTCTTTATGGACCTTGCTATGTGCACTGGTGCGCAGTCATCTTAGAACAGGAAGGGGCCATCACCAAAATGTTCCCACAAATTTGGGAGCATGAAATTGTCCTAAATGTTCTGGTATGCTGATGCCTTAAGAGTTCCTTTCACTGGAACCAAGGGTTCCTAAACAAAACTAAATGATTTGGACCAGTGCACAAAGCAAGATCCATAAAGACATGGATGAGCAAGCTTAGGGAGGAGGAACTTGACTGGCCTGCACAAAGTTCTGACCTCTACCCGATAGAACACCTTCTTGTCCAACATCAGTGCCTGGCCTTCACAAATGTGCTTCTGGAAGAATGGCCAAACAATCCCATAGACACACTCCTAAACCTTGTGGACAGCCTTCCCAGAAGACTTGAAGATGTTATAGCTGCAAAGGGTGGGCCAACTCAATATTGAACCCTATGGACTAAGACCGGGATACATACTGAAGAAATGACACTTTGCTACAATGTAAAGTAGTGAGTGTACAGCTTGTATAACAGTGTAAATGTGCTGTCCCTTTAAAATAACTCAACACACAGCTATTAATATCCAAACCACTGGCAACTAAAGAAAGTACTCCCCATACTGAAAATGTCCAAATTGGGCCCAATTAGCTATTTTCCCTTCCCGGTGTCATGTGACTCGTTAGTGTTACAAGGTCTCAGGTGTGAATGGGGAGCAGGTGTGTTAAATTTGGTGTTATCGCTCTCACTCTCTCCTACTGGTCACTGGAAGTTAAATGTGGCACCTCATGGAAAAGAACTCTCTGAGGATCTGAAAAAAATAATTGTTGCTCTCCATAAAGATCGCCTAGGCTATAAGAAGATTTCCAAGACCCTGAAACAGAGCTATAGCATGGTGGCCAAGACCATACAGCGGTTTAACAGGACAGGTTCCACTCAGAACAGGCCTTGCCATGGTCGACCAAAGAAGTTGAGTGCATGTGCTCAGCGTCATATCCAGAGGTTGTTGTGTAGCGGTACCCCCATGGGGGCTGCTGATTGACTCTATACCCCACTGGCCACCTGACTCTGCAGACCCTCGCTTACCTCTGACACCTTGGGTTCCATTCTGAAATACCACGTTAATAATGAGAAACTCAGACAAAATCACTGAACCACTCAGAAATGTTTACTATGGTAAAGAATAACACAAGGAAAGGTATGATTAAACAATGAATGAACACAGGTTATGATTGACAGAAGTATTATTAAGTGCAATTATATCATACACTTGTACCTGGTAACAACCTGAAGTAGGTATATGTGAATAGGCGCACAGGGAGATAGGTCTTCAATACTTTTAACACATCTATTGAATAACTTCCCACTGAGGCCTCAGCACACAGACCAATACACAAAGAGAATGCACAAACAGTGACTACAGTAATACAATGCAAGTTCCAACTATATCTCACTAAATGGTTCCCCCTAGGTTGCAGTTCAGAGCAGGACTCCAATGTAGAGCAGTGGTGTCTCCAGCTTTCATATTTAGGGGGGCACATGGGGGGGACATGGATAAAAGTAGGGGGGCCAACTATAAAATGCATATATATATATATATATTGTGAGGGGGTTAGCTCGGCAGCGGGTGTGTGTGACCCCCGGGATGGGCTCCCCACCCAAAAACAGGCCCAGCAGACGGAGGTTGTGGTTTTCAAAATCAAAAAGGTGCGGTTTATTTTCTATTTACAGTGACAAAAACACAGCAAGGCAAAAAAAAACATAAACAAAATAAATCCTGGTCAACTTGACCTCTGACTAAACATACAGGTTTCCTAACTAACAACTGGGATCAGCCTAGTGCTGTCCTAGTCCCTAAGTCCCTGGTTTTAAATGTCCAAGCAAATATATAGCCACACAGGCTTTCTCTCACCGCACAGGGGTTCACTCTCCCTAGACAGTCCACACAGGTCTGGTTCCAGGCATGAGCTAACACCTAATGAATCTGGGAGTTTTTTTATAGAGGCCTAAATGAGCTGACAAGCTTCAGCTGGCCTCATCAACTCCCTGTCTGCACGACGCCCAGCCCTCTCCCTAGAGGTATGAGTCATCAATGAGCCCACTAGTCTCAGCTGGGCTTATACAACTCTCCACCTAGCTGTATAAGTCGGCGTAAAGCCTGAATCTGGGCGAAATATATCTACCCCCCTGGATGCAACCAGGTGACTTTACCTTCCTGCTGTCACATACCCCCCCTCTTGTTTTAACCTCGGGGTTGGAACACCAGCAATCAGGCATTCATGTACTCGAGACAAAGCATCCACATTCCCCATTTGAACGCCAGGGCGATGCTTTACTGTGAAGTTGAATTCCTGGAGGGCCAGGAACCACCTATTCACTCTTCTATTTGTTTCCTTGTTTTGAGCCATCCACTTTAACGGAGCGTGATCCGTAACCATGTCAAAGTGCCTACCTAGCAGGTAGTACCGAAGGGAATCTAGAGCCCACTTCACCGCTAAACACTCCTTTTCAACGGTGGCGTAATTTACCTCATGGGACTTCAACTTCCTGCTGAGGTAAATGACTGGGTGCTCTTCCCCGTTCCAGACCTGGGACAATACTGCTCCTAACCCCACATCTGACGCATCACTTTGTACGACAAAGTCTCTAGAGAAGTCGGGTGAGTACAACACTGGCTGGCTACATAAGGCTTGTTTCAAGAATTGGAATGCTGCCTCAGCCTCGGGGGTCCATTTAATCATGACCGACCCTTTCCCCTTCGTCAGGTTGGTTAGGGGCACAGCCTTAGAAGCAAAGTGGGGAATGAATCGCCGATAATACCCAGCGATTCCCAGAAAGGCTCGTACCTGCTTCTTGCTGTTGGGACGTGGCCAACTCTGGATGGCCTCGACTTTGTTGAGTTGGGGTTTTATTACTCCCCTCCCAATGGTGTACCCAAGATATTTGGCCTCCTCCTGCCCAATGGTACACTTCTTGGGGTTAGCCGTAAACCCTGCTTCCCGAACAGAGTCCAGGACTGCTTGCACTTTTGGCAGATGTGAGGCCCAATCTGTGCTATGGACAATTATGTCATCCAGGTAAGCCGCAGCATACTTCCGATGGGGCCTCAGCATCTGGTCCATTTTCCGCTGGAATGTGGCCGGCGCATTCTGTAACCCGAACGGCATTCTTTTATATTGGAACGCCCCGTCTGGGGTTACAAATGCGGTTTTCTCTTTGGCCGACTTGGCCAGGGGGATTTGCCAATACCCTTTTGTGAGGTCAAGAGTCGTCATGTATCGGGCTGTTCCCAGCCGGTCGATCAACTCATCTATACGTGGCATGGGGTAGGTGTCAAATTTTGTAACTTTGTTCAACTGACGAAAATCGTTACAAAATCGCCAGCTCCCATCCGGTTTAGGCACCAACACAATGGGACTAGACCAATCACTTTGGGACTCCTCTATCACCCCTAAGTTCAGCATTTTCTGTACTTCCTCCCGTATTGCCTCCCGTCGGGCCTCTGGGATCCGATAGGGTTTTAACTTCACCCTTTCACCGGGCGGGGTAATAATGTCATGCTCTACCCCAGATGTTTGTCCCGGCAGCTCAGAGAATACCTCCTTGTTGCGAAGCACAAACTCCTTAACCTCCTGTTGTTGGGGTTGTGACAAGGTGGCTGCGATTCCAACCTCAGGAATCACGCAACCAGTTTGAGCTGGTGACCAAGTGTCTGCGACTAGGGACTCTCTATCCCTCCAGGCTTTCAACAGATTAACGTGATAGATCTGTTCGGGCTTTCGCCTTCCTGGTTGTCTGACCTTGTAATTCACTTCGCTCACTTTTTCCATTATCTCGTAGGGGCCTTGCCATTTGGCAAGGAATTTACTTTCAACCGTAGGGACAAGTACCAATATCCTATCCCCCGGGGAAAAGGTACGGGTCTTGGCTCCACGGTTGTACACTCTCTGCTGTGCCAACTGCGCTTGGGCCAAATGTTCCTTCACGATGGGCATTACCTGTGCAATTCGATCTTGCATCAGGGCGACATGCTCAATCACACTCCTGTGGGGAGAACTCTCACTTTCCCAAGTTTCCTTGGCAATATCCAACAGCCCTCTTGGGTGTCTCCCATACAGTAACTCAAAGGGGGAGAATCCCGTAGAGGATTGGGGCACCTCCCTAATAGCAAACATCAAATAAGGAAGTAGACAGTCCCAATCCCTTCCATCTCTATCCACCACTTTCTTCAACATTTGTTTTAGGGTTTTGTTGAATCTTTCAACCAGCCCATCGGTTTGGGGGTGATACACAGATGTACGCAATTGCGTCACTTTGAACAATTTACACAGCTCTTTCATAACCCGGGACATAAAGGGTGTACCTTGGTCCGTAAGCAGTTCTTTACAAATACCCACCCGGCTAAAAACAAGAGATAGCTCTTTGGCTATGGTTTTGGCCGAGGTATTTCTGAGAGGGATCGCTTCTGGATAACGGGTGGCATAGTCCATTATAACCAATATGTACTGGTGCCCCCTAGCGGACTTGATTATAGGACCTACCAAATCCATTGCGATTCTCTCAAACGGGACCTCAATGATGGGTAGAGGGACCAGCGGGCTACGGAAATGTGGCATCGGGGCCGACCTCTGACACACAGGGCAGGAGGAACAATAATTTTCTATGTCCTTCATCACCCCAGGCCAATAGAATCTCTGTAATACCCTCTCTCGGGTTTTCTCTGTCCCCAGATGACCTCCAAGAATGTGCCCATGGGCCAACTCCAACACCAACTTCCTGTAAGGTTTGGGCACCACAAGCTGCTCAACGGTTTCTTCTGCCCTTTTTGCCACCCGATACAGTAGGTCCTTCTCTACGCTGAAGTATGGGTAAGTGCCGGTATTATCTGGGTTCACTAACTCGCCATCTATTTTCACTACGTTTTCCCGTGCCTTTATTAGGGCGGGGTCTTTCAACTGTTCTGTGGCAAAGTTTTCCCTGTGAACCTCAAGATCAGAAAACTCCACAGACGGTAGGTTTTCGTCTGAGGAGGTGGGCTCCTCTCCAGTTTCTTGAGTCTCCCCTGCCAATACTGACAAGGGAAATTCCGGAGAGTCCTCACCACTCTCAGGGGAGTTCTGGCTATCACATTCCTGGTACATAGGGGCACCCGTGGGGGGCTCAGGATCATCCCACAGTTCCCAGAACTTCGGAAAATCCCTTCCCACAATGGCGTCATGCGGTAACTGAGATACTAAGCCCACTGGATGAGAGAGGGTACCTTTGGGGGTCTCGAAACACACTGTAGTCACTGGATACTCTCGGGTGTCCCCATGCACACAAATAACGGCTACCTTGCTATTCCCAGAGACCTCTGTTTTAACTAACTCAGCCTTTATCAGGGTCACAAGGCTACCTGAATCCAGCAATACCACAACATTTCTACCATTAATACACATTTTGCATAAATGTTTCTCAGTTCCCCGAATGGCAGTGCATGCGACTGTCGCACACAGCGACTGACGTCTGCCCGTCAGAAAGTCACACTGCATGGGTTCCTCCACAACCGGGCAATTTGCTGCAATATGTCCCGCTTGGCGGCAGCGGTAGCAAACGATCCTTCTTGCCGCCTCTTGAGCTGCTGATTTCCCAGGCTGTTCTCGCCAAACTTGGGGTAGAGCTCCCACCCTCTCACTCTCTCCACCCTCACCCCTTGGAATCCTCTTATCCGCCCCTGGGGATGGTCTGGTCTTAGGGTGGAAAGTCCGAGAGTCTCTGGAAGAGGCCGTCAGGTTCTCTGTAGCCAAGTATTTCTCTACACGATCCACAAGACCACCGGCCGTCTCTGGGTCTCCATGGCTTACCCACTTTTGGATGGCAGTAGGAAGAGCTCTCAAAAACCGATCCATTACAACACGTTCCACAATCTCTGGTGCGGACAAAGTCTCTGGCTGTAGCCACTTCCTGCTCAGGTGAATGAGATCATACATTTGAGACCTGGGGGGTTTTCCAAGCTGGAAAGTCCAGTTATGCACACGCTGAGCCCGGACAGCCAGGGTGACACCCAGCCTTGCCAATATTTCAGCTTTTAGCATCACATAGTCTTTTGCTTGGTTAGGCTCTAGGTCATAGTAAGCTTTCTGCGATTCACCAGTTAACAGAGGAGCCACTAGTCCAGCCCACTGCTCCTCAGGCCACTTTTCTCTTTCAGCGGTCCTTTCAAATGTGGTCAAAAATACCTCTGGATCATCCTCTCCAGTCATTTTTGTCAATAAACGACTCACCCCAAAGGACGCGGTATTAGTGGGACGGCTTTCCTCACTGGTCTGCGGACGTTGCTGCATTACTGCTTCCATCTGTTGTTGTAGTCTCTGCTCTTGCTTCTGCAACAGGTCTATGAAGCGGGCCTCAGATTGCTGTTGGGCTTGTTGCTGAGCCTCCAGACTCTGTTGTAAAGTTGCAAGGCTCTGTTGATGAGCTTGCTGCTGGGCTGCAAGGCTCCTTTGTAAACCTGCATTTGTCTGCTGTTGATTGGCATTTGCTAGAGCCAGCTGTTTCAGTATCTCCTCCATGCTGGCTTAAAAAAAAAACTGCCACTGGTTCTCCACCAACTGTGAGGGGGTTAGCTCGGCAGCGGGTGTGTGTGACCCCCGGGATGGGCTCCCCACCCAAAAACAGGCCCAGCAGACGGAGGTTGTGGTTTTCAAAATCAAAAAGGTGCGGTTTATTTTCTATTTACAGTGACAAAAACACAGCAAGGCAAAAAAAAACATAAACAAAATAAATCCTGGTCAACTTGACCTCTGACTAAACATACAGGTTTCCTAACTAACAACTGGGATCAGCCTAGTGCTGTCCTAGTCCCTAAGTCCCTGGTTTTAAATGTCCAAGCAAATATATAGCCACACAGGCTTTCTCTCACCGCACAGGGGTTCACTCTCCCTAGACAGTCCACACAGGTCTGGTTCCAGGCATGAGCTAACACCTAATGAATCTGGGAGTTTTTTTATAGAGGCCTAAATGAGCTGACAAGCTTCAGCTGGCCTCATCAACTCCCTGTCTGCACGACGCCCAGCCCTCTCCCTAGAGGTATGAGTCATCAATGAGCCCACTAGTCTCAGCTGGGCTTATACAACTCTCCACCTAGCTGTATAAGTCGGCGTAAAGCCTGAATCTGGGCGAAATATATCTACCCCCCTGGATGCAACCAGGTGACTTTACCTTCCTGCTGTCACAATATATATATATCCTGGGGCCCTTTACTTCTGTGGGGCCCTTTATTAGGATCCCGCAATGAGACCCATTCACATGTTTTGGAGTGAAAAAAAAGCACAAAATACAAACAATATTCGCGCTACTAACAAATGTGAGCAGCTACAATGCCTATGGAAAAAGCAAAAAACAAACAATATACAAAAAATGTAGCGCTATACATAAAAGTTATATACAAAACACCCAAGTGTAGTGCTCAAAACAAATAAATGTAAAAGAGTCCGTGAAAAGTCCAAAATGGACAAAATATATGTGTAAATAAAGTCTTTGATGACCATTCAAACGTGGATAGTCTTGAAATTTTCAAAACACAACTGGTGACTTTCAAAGAGCAAATGACTATAACGTGACCACCACCAAATGGAAAGGAGGCTTACCAGATGGAATGGACCCAGTAAACGTATGTCTAAAGGGTCAAACAGGCTTGGTACATGTATACTCGTAGGTCTAGAGTCCTGGCTGGCGTTGCACACATCAATGTCCAAAATCCAGGGTCTAGTGGTGTCACCAAATATCCGAACCCAGTATGATGATGGGATAGCTCACAATGGAACCATATTATAGGGAAGAAGGAGAGGGCACATAGCGTAATAACGTAGATACTATTTATTAAATGCAGGTAGATACACTTACATTCAAGCAGTAAACGTAGCGCTTTGCAAAACACTCAGTGGCAGCAGTGGAATCTCCTGACGCGTTTCGCAATACCTTGCATCGTCTGGGGTATGACTCCACTGTTGCCTGCATATTATTTATAAGTTTAAGGGACCTCCCCCTCATTAATCCATTATGCAATCACTTCCTGAATCTTTCAAAATGGCGTGTCGGCGTGCGTTCCACGCCTCTCTATGTAATCCCTGCATAGTGCGCTAATATATTCATCATATGGGAAGCTGTATTGAAAAAAAGGTGGGGGGATAGATCCATGTTTGTGTGGAATAACCTCATCATACATGCTGGATACGGGGCATCACTAACCCAATACTTACAATACATCATAGATCTTAGTCTGGCGACTAACGTCGCGGCTGTGACGTCACGCGTAAACCATGTGATAGACGCCATGTAATCGTCCGGCGACGTTACATGACGCGCGAACATCAATGTCCAATCAGACGGCGCCTGAACCATGTGACGGACGCCATGTGATCGTCCAGTGGCGTCACATGACGTCCATATCCAATCAGACGGCGCGACCGCGTCACGAGGAATCCCGCCGTCATGTGACCATCACATGATGTCACATGACCCGCGAGCATCTTAGTGAAAAGCGACGCGATCGCGTCATCGCATACAAGCGCCGCCCCCATCTGAGACACGCAGCCCAGATAGGACGTAGAGACGTCCGTATTGAGTCCGACAACGCAATCGCATAATCAAGCGATCACGGCGTGCTTCCCGGAAGTGGGCAACCCTGAAATGCTGATACATTGACTGTGCTCCACCGCCCCATAACAGCAAAAAATGTGAAACGCAGCCAAATGTGTACACACAGGACTCCCACTAATCTACAGGAATTATCTAGCATCGCCCAAATCGGGCGAAAAAAGGAAAAAATTCCCCGGGATAACAATGGTGAAGCTAGTAGCTGAAAGTCTAACTACCCATTAGCACAAAAATAGTTTTATTGTTATAAAAATAATAAAATCAGCTGAGCTGAGGTTAAATTACTAAATGTGTAAACAGATAATAAATATAAAAATAAAAAATGAAAAATAAGAAATATCTTTTGGATAACAGATCAAGAAATATAGATGGTCCGCTCCAACTGTGCGAGACTAACGTCTCGCACATAGAGAGGACCATCAAGGTGGAAGAATGTAGGGACCTCAACCCATCATAACCAATGACGGAAGGAGGCCCACACACCCCAACAGGAGATTGCCCAATGGATGAATGAGGAGCAAATTCCATATAAATCCAAATTTGTACCCAAACACAACCATACATAATATATTAAAAGTTGTGTAAAGAATATATAAAACCATATTGAATTGGTTAAAAAATACAAGAAACACTAAACAACAAGAAAAAGCAGAAAACGGATCCATGATCGAAAGGCACCAACTAATGTTAGGACTGGTCGATGAAGGAATTGATATCCCATTCGACATTTAAACCAGACGGCCTGTGTGTCTGTAATTGGTATATCCAGTAAGTCTCCAGCTGGGACACACCCCTAATTCTGGGGGCACCTCTCCATGGGGGAATAAAACGATCAATGATCAAGAACTGTGTGCCAGCTGGATTCCTACTGTGATGTAACCTATAGTGTCTAGGGACCGTGTGATTCACATCACCCCCTAAAATTAATGTAACATGTTCCCCCACTCTAACCGAAAATGGCCTGATGGTGCGGCCCACATATTGTTTGCCACAAGGGCAGGTGATAAGATATACAATGTGTGTAGTAGAGCATGTACAAAAATGTTTAATTGGGTATGACTTCCCTGTACTGGTAGACCTAAACTCTAAGGTTTTACCTCTCCCGGATGTGTTATATTTACACACACTGCACTTTTTACAGGGATGATATCCCACCAATTGATGAAAAAAGGAAGGACGTACCGGGGGGTTAATGATGTTGGGTGCTATTTTACCCTGGAGAGTGGGTGCACCTCTGAAGACAACTTTGGCCTGTTCAGGTAAAACTGAGCCGAGGATATTGTCATTCCTCAAGATGTTCCAGTGCTTGGCTATAATAGCTTTCACTTGTTTATGTTGCATAGAGAAGGAGGTGAGCATTGCCCATTTGAAGCTGTTGTTGGATTCTACTTTGGGCTTAACTTCCAATAAGGAATGCCTGTCGGTCTCCAGTACTTGTTCGAGATCTCTATCGATCCTGACGGGGTCATACCCCTTATCAATGAATCGTTGTTTGAGAATCTCGGCTTGAGTCAGGAAGATATCGGTATCGGTACAGTTTCGCCTCAACCTCAGAAACTGACTACGTGGGACGGACCTCAACCAAGATTGGTGATGACAACTGTCCTGCGGAATGTATCCATTCCGATCAGTTTTCTTGAAGTGTGTCTGAAAGTGGAACTGTCGATCTTGGATGCTGATCTCCAAATCCAGAAACTGGATTCTTTCATGGCTGGCAGTATATGAGAGAGAAATTCCTCTGTCATTGGCATTAAGATGGTCCATAAAGATCTTAAGTGATGCCAGACTGCCACTCCATAGGAGGAGGATGTCGTCAATGTACCTAGCCCAAAACACTAAGTGTTGGGTGTCATAGGTATAGACGACATCCTCCTCCCATTTGGCCATGAAGAGATTCGCCAGGCTGGGGGCATACTTGGCCCCCATAGCCACACCTCTTAGTTGGAGGTAGAAATTGTCGTTGAACCAGAAGTAACTACTTCTGGTAGCAAACTCCAACAATTCCATAATGAATTCCCGTTGGAAGGGAGCTAGTGTTTCTTCCTTCTCTAGGTAATACTTAACAGCCTCTAACCCTTTGCCATGTGGGATACAAGTATATAGTGAGGCTACATCGGCTGTCACCATGATGTAATCCCCTCCTATACTCGTATCCTGGAGTTTTCTAATAGTGGCCCCAGTATCCGCCAAATAGGATGGCACACGTCTGACCAAGGGCTGAAGATAATGGTCGATATAGCGGCCAATTCTGGATGTAACAGAATTAATCCCGCTCACAATGGGACGACCGGGGGGGGGTGTACCGGGTCTTTATGAACCTTCGGTAAATAATAAATAGTTGGTATCCTGGGGACCGCGGGAACCAGGAACGCCTTTTCCTTCTTGTTTAGAATGTCTCTAGAGAAGCCACTGTCAACCAAACTCTGAAGTTCAACTTTAAACCTAGAGGTAGGGTTGGTGGACATCCGTTGGTAGGTATTGGGTTCATTTAAAATCCTGACCATTTCTTGTTCATAGTCAGATTTGTCAAGGACCACTATACCTCCACCTTTGTCCGCTGGGCGGATCACCAAGTCCTTGTTTGAACACAAGGACTTGAGACCCACACTGGACACAGTTTGATAAGAGCCTCGTTTCTCTGGAATTTCTGACAAGTCCTTCAGTACTAAATCTCTGAAGATACTGACAGAGTGTGCTACGGGGACGGGGGGATTAAACAGAGACGGGTTAGATAGACCCGAGTGTACCGTCCCAAACGTAGCTGCCCTGGCCTCACTCACAATGGGATTAGTGATGAGGTACCGTTGTATGTTAACCTTCCGAACATACTTATGTATGTCGATAAAGGTACCAAACTTATCGAGTTTCTTTGGAGGGGCAAATTTGAGGCCTTTATCCAAAACTGATAATTCCTCGGGGGTGAACTCCTTTGTACTTAGGTTGAAAACGCCTTGGCCTTTTATACTCTCCTTCTTTTTCCTCTTCTGAATTCTCTGCCCCCCTCTGGTCCCTCTTTTGGATCTGGCCCTCTTCGGCGTGTGTCTGGGACCTCGTGAAAATCCCGTGTATCGTGGCTTTGTTGATTGGGATAGCCAGGACTATAATAAGAGGATTCAGGAGGATATCTAGTACGTGTATGATGGCTATCATCACGCGTATCCTCTAGAGGGATATATCTATTGTGAGTAGTAACTGGTGGGGGACCATAATATGATAGATGGTCATAGTAGGATGACGGGGCAGCTCTCTGTCGAGCTGGAGAGACGTTATATGAATAATCGTCATACTCATAGTGACGTGGAGCACTATGATGATAGGGATGACCCCTAGATGAACCTCTGGTCCCTCTAACCCCTCTGGACCTACCCCTACCCCGTTGATGAATGGGGGTACAAGGGTTTCTAGGTGGGGGTGCTCGAGAATGGCCCCCTTGTGAGTTAGACGAAGGAGTTGGGACACTAGATGTGGTTGCAATCTGAATAGGTGCTGGACCTCTTATGGAAGCCTGGGTGGAACTGGCTGCAGATGTTTGAGAGGGGGTAGAGTCCATCTCTGCGCCAAAGGATGTCAAAAATAATTTCTGCCACCCAAACACAGTATTATTCCTGTAATCTCCGGCATCCCTTGAATATTTTTTATGCTTTTTTAGCTTCTGGTCTCTATCCTCTTTTTCGAGGTGGTTTTGTAGGCTGGCAGAGAGGGAAAGATACTCAAGGGATTGTTTGTATGAGAAAAGTTTCTCCTTGAGTTCCTTAATTTCCCTGTCTAATTCCGCCAGTCTCACCTTTTTCCTAGAGATCAGAACTCCCAGAAAATTGATCCCGGCGTCATTGAAATAATTGAACCAGGAATCAATCTCTAGGTCTCCCTGTTGGGGTTGAACTTCCCAGCGGAGACTTCTAGGAACCATACGGTCTGCTATGTATTGTTCCAAGAACAGTAAGTCCCATTGCAGATGTAATTCTGAAGACATAACATTTTTGAGTCTGGTAAATAAACCTCCTATTTCTGTATCACTATTGGTGGTGGAAAACACACCATCCGTGTTAACAGTGCGAGAAGCTCTGTAATCAAACACATCCATAACAAGATGTGTAATGAACAGAGTAAGTAGCTGCAGCAAATATATTCAAACCAAAAAATAGCACAAAATACAAACAATATTCGCGCTACTAACAAATGTGAGCAGCTACAATGCCTATGGAAAAAGCAAAAAACAAACAATATACAAAAAATGTAGCGCTATACATAAAAGTTATATACAAAACACCCAAGTGTAGTGCTCAAAACAAATAAATGTAAAAGAGTCAGTGAAAAGTCCAAAATGGACAAAATATATGTGTAAATAAAGTCTTTGATGACCATTCAAACGTGGATAGTCTTGAAATTTTCAAAACACAACTGGTGACTTTCAAAAAGCAAATGACTATAACGTGACCACCACCAAATGGAAAGGAGGCTTACCAGATGGAATGGACCCAGTAAACGTATGTCTAAAGGGTCAAACAGGCTTGGTACATGTATACTCGTAGGTCTAGAGTCCTGGCTGGCGTTGCACACATCAATGTCCAAAATCCAGGGTCTAGTGGTGTCACCAAATATCCGAACCCAGTATGATGATGGGATAGCTCACAATGGAACCATATTATAGGGAAGAAGGAGAGGGCACATAGCGTAATAACGTAGATACTATTTATTAAATGCAGGTAGATACACTTACATTCAAGCAGTAAACGTAGCGCTTTGCAAAACACTCAGTGGCAGCAGTGGAATCTCCCGACGCGTTTCGCAATACCTTGCATCGTCTGGGGTATGACTCCACTGTTGCCTGCATATTATTTATAAGTTTAAGGGACCTCCCCCTCATTAATCCATTATGCAATCACTTCCTGAATCTTTCAAAATGGCGTGTCGGCGTGCGTTCCACGCCTCTCTATGTAATCCCTGCATAGTGCGCTAATATATTCATCATATGGGAAGCTGTATTGAAAAAAAGGTGGGGGGATAGATCCATGTTTGTGTGGAATAACCTCATCATACATGCTGGATACGGGGCATCACTAACCCAATACTTACAATACATCATAGATCTTAGTCTGGCGACTAACGTCGCGGCTGTGACGTCACACGTAAACCATGTGATAGACGCCATGTAATCGTCCGGCGACGTTACATGACGCGCGAACATCAATGTCCAATCAGACGGCGCCTGAACCATGTGACGGACGCCATGTGATCATCCAGTGGCGTCACATGACGTCCATATCCAATCAGACGGCGCGACCGCGTCACGAGGAATCCCGCCGTCATGTGACCATCACATGATGTCACATGACCCGCGAGCATCTTAGTGAAAAGCGACGCGATCGTGTCATCGCATACAAGCGCCGCCCCCATCTGAGACACGCAGCCCGGATAGGACGTAGAGACGTCCGTATTGAGTCCGACAACGCAATCGCATAATCAAGCGATCACGGCATGCTTCCCGGAAGTGGGCAACCCTGAAATGCTGATACATTGACTGTGCTCCACCGCCCCATAACAGCAAAAAATGTGAAACGCAGCCAAATGTGTACACACAGGACTCCCACTAATCTACAGGAATTATCTAGCATCGCCCAAATCGGGCGAAAAAAGGAAAAAATTCCCCGGGATAACAATGGTGAAGCTAGTAGCTGTAAGTCTAACTACCCATTAGCACAAAAATAGTTTTATTGTTATAAAAATAATAAAATCAGCTGAGCTGAGGTTAAATTACTAAATGTGTAAACAGATAATAAATATAAAAATAAAAAATGAAAAATAAGAAATATCTTTTGGATAACAGATCAAGAAATATAGATGGTCCGCTCCAACTGTGCGAGACTAACGTCTCGCACATAGAGAGGACCATCAAGGTGGAAGAATGTAGGGACCTCAACCCATCATAACCAATGACGGAAGGAGGCCCACACACCCCAACAGGAGTTTGGAGTGAGCTCCCTTCCTACTGAGCTCCCTTCCTACTGTATTGGAGCCCCTCAGGGTGGCAGAAAACAAGAGGTATGTCACCAGCACACCAGAAAGATATTAGGGTCCAAAGCAGTGGGAGAACTACCAGGGTTGCAATGGTTGCAAATGTGACCAGGCCTTGGTGTTCTGACACTGTGGGGTTCCTCAGCCTCCTCTTGCTGTCCTGCCCCTGATATTGACAGCACTGGTCTGGCATCTGTCTCCTTGGCAGCGGCGGCAGTCTATTAGGACCTAGTGCTGGTGGCATTTTGGGTGCATGCAGGGGAAGGCTGGCACTATTGGTTATAGAGAGCCGAGCCCCCAGCTGGTCACCTAGCAGCAGTAATGCTGCATAATCTTCTCTGTTGCTGATCGGTATGTGATCCAGGTGATGCTCCCAGTCAGATCTAATAAACACAGTATTTATTATAATCAACAGTAATATATATATATATATATATATATATATATATATATATATATATATAAGCAACCGTATGTTCAGCTGCCATGTGGGCTCCATGCCTGTAAGGTGTGGGCTTTGATCAATAAAATCACTATCATATTTAACATTAGATTTGATTAGGGGGGCGTGGCCAAGATGGAGACCTGAACAGTCGCACATAACGGAGCTCCGCTGGCTACCTGGTGATTTATCCTATCCGGACGGGTAGACGCACCGATCGAGACTCCCTCCCCACAGCAGATGAGACGCCGCACACGCAGGGGTGGCTCAGGTGGAGGAAAAACGCTCCGGTTCTCTCCGCTGCCAGAGATCTCCGAGGATTCCCCTCCGGCCTGCGTGCGGCCTCGTGGGGAGCGACATACTAAGATGGCGTCCCAGGCAGTGCAAGCGGAGGAGGCCCCGCCACAGCCCAGCTATGTGGCGGATATTATGGCAGCCATAGCGAATTGCCAAGCCACACTCACCTCCAAGATTGACGCTGTGCAAATGGAGATGGGGATTATGAGGCAAGATGTGGACAAGATAAGGTCCAGGGTTTCGGAGGCCGAGCGGCGGATTGGTGATGTGGAGGACACAGTGACAGGACATTCCTCTGATCTCCGGGCCATGCACAATAGGATTAAAGCGCTGGAATACAAGGCCGACGATGCCGAAAATCGCAACAGGAGGAACAACCTCCGGATTGTTGGTCTTCCAGAGGGTGCGGAGGGTCAGGCCCCTACCGAATTTGTGGAGGGCCTGATGCGTAATCTCTTGCCTGAAGCTCATTTCTCGCCCTTCTATGCGATTGAACGGGCGCACCGAATCCCCCCGCGGCCGAATCCTGCCGGAGGTCCCCCTCGCACGTTTATCCTCAGATTTCTCAATTTCCGAGATATGGATGAGGTCCTGAGGGCTGCGAGGAGTAAGGGGGAGCTCCGATTTGAGAACACCAAAGTGTTAATTTTCCCGGACTACTCGATGGAAACCCAGAAGTTGCGGAAGTCATTCGACCAGGTCAAGGCCCAGCTCCGCGCCCGAGATATCCGGTACAACATGATGTTCCCTGCGCGCCTACGGGTACAAGATGGGGAAACTATTCGTATATTCACATCACCGCGGGAAGCCTTCTCTTGGATTGACGCCCTGCAACCCCAACGCTGAGCGGGCGGCAGCCCTCCTTCTGCGGCTGTGCTGGTATGTTAACCGGGCATGCTGCTGCCCTTTGATTGCTACTGTACCAGACTCGCCGATCTTATTTTGTTTGCTAAACCCACTGAGTTCTGTTGTTTTCCCCCATGTTTTGGGGAATCCCATGTTGGGTTGAGGTGTGCATGAAACTCTATTAATGCCTCAAGTAATGTCCTCACAAGTGTGTGCCCCTGCTTGCAGGAGATGTTCGTATTTGACTTACCACCAGCTATCCTTAAGGTTTCATGGGACTGATGGTGGCTTCCTCGATTGATTCTGTTTTGGATCCTGAATTGTCTGGGAGTCATGACTATGCTACCTGTTTAGATGTGTGTTTTTTTTATTGATAAGGTAGCCAGCGGCTCTGGTGCTGATCTAGCACCTGGACTAGTGTGCGGACTCCTCGGGTCCACTGCCCTCCACATTAGAAACTTGTTCTAAACAGACCTGTTGTCTGGGAGTTTGGGGTATATGCTCTCCATGATTGGGATGGGGTGGCGGGGTGGGGGGGAGGGGAATCGTTGGGACCCTGATGTTATACTGCTGTTGCAGTGGGAAAGAATGGTTCTAGCTTTATTTTTGTATAATGTGACATGTCTAATCATTTTCGTTTGCAGGTTTATGGAGGCCGAGTTGCTGGGGGAGGGGTGGGGGGGGGGGTCCTTGGGACACAGATGGGCCTTGTGGATCTTATGTATGAGGGGGGTGAAGTTGATTTTATTTAGTATCCGCCCTGATGACCCAGGTTAGAGTTGTTTCCTGGAACACCAGGGGCCTCAACTCTGCGGTTAAGAGGTCACTGGTGTTCAAATATTTACAGAGGGTCAACCCTCATATTTGTATACTCCTGGAGACTCACTTAACGGGCTCACGAATCCTGGCTCTGCGCAGGGCCTGGGTTGGAGCGGCTTATCACTCCACCTACTCCTGCTATGCCCGGGGAGTGAGTATCCTGATTAAGAAGTCTCTGCCATTCCAGATTATTGATGTCCGCACGGACCCTGGGGGTAGATATGTGGTCCTCCACGCTCGTATTTTTGACAAGAGACTGGTCTTGGCTGGGGTGTATTTACCCCCCCCCCCGGCTTCAATACCAATACTGCACGAATTGATGGGGGTAATTCTTGAATTTGATGCACCGGTACTATATGTATTTGGGGACTTTAACATGGTGCCCTCTCAGGGCATGGACAGGCTACACCCTGTGGCCCGGCCCTCTTCGGACCTCCCCCGCTGGGTGGATGCTTATGGACTGACGGACGTATGGAGACACTTTCACCCTCATACCAGGGAGTACACGTGCCATTCGGCTACATATAAAACCTTGTCCCGCATTGATCTAGTATATGCCTCCACTGCGGCCCTCAATTGGGTTCGGGATGCTAGTCATCTATCTAGAGGCATATCAGATCATGCGCCCGTCTGTTTAGATCTGTCGCCTGTGGAGTCCGGGGGGTTGAGGCTGTGGCGCCTGTCCAGGTACTGGGCAATGGATGACAGGATACAGGAGGATATGGCGGAGTCTATTTGCACATACTGGTCTGCTAACGGGGACTTGGCCGGCTCCGGTGTACGGTGGGATGCATTTAAGGCCTGGGTCAGGGGGGAATATATCTCCAGGATATCTCTACTGCAGAGGGAGGGCACAAAGGAATTGCTGGAAAGGGAGGAGGAGGTTGGGGATTGCGAGAGGTCCTTTGTTGCTGCCTTACAGATGCTGCCTACTCGGCATGGCAACATGCCCTTAGAAAGCTTTCCCTGAGCCGAATTGACCAGACCAAGAAATCTATGCTGCACTCTGCCCAACGGATTTTTGAACATGGTAATAAGAATGGGCGGTTGTTAGCATGGCTCTCCAGGGGTTTGACTCTGTCCACGCACATAGCGGGTGTTAGGGATGAGGGGGGTATGGTGCTTACTTCCCCGGGAAGTATCAATACTAGATTCGCCCAATTTTTTCAGGGAGTCTACTCCTCGAAGGCTCAGTACTCTCCCTCTGACTTGCGAGTCTTTTTGGACTCTGTCCCTTTCCCTGCTCTGGATGAGAACATGAGAGCTGAACTGGAGAAAGACATCACCCTGGAGGAGGTTCAGGGGGCCATGGGGGGCTTACAGGGTGGTAAGACTCCTGGGATTGATGGACTTCCGACTGAATTTTACTCACAGAATATGGAGACCCTTGCCCCGAGACTGACAACTCTCTTTTCAGAATTTAGCGACCAGGGGGCCCTGCCGGATTCTATGGCGGAGGCGGTTATTGTGTTGGTGCCCAAGCCTGGTAAGGACCCTTTAGATTGTGCCTCCTACAGGCCCATCTCATTATTGAATGTGGACGCTAAAGTCCTTGCTAAACTCATTGCGAACCGGCTGTCAGGAGTGATAGCTGAGCTGGTCCACATAGACCAAACTGGGTTTATGCCGGGTAGGGGCACCGACATTAATATTCGTAGACTTTTCTTAAACCTATCTATGACACATGAAAATGTCGGAACTCGTGTAGTGGCCTCTCTGGATGCCGAAAAGGCCTTTGACTCGGTCGAGTGGGGGTATTTGTGGGAGGTCCTGGGTAGATTTGGCTTTGGTCCCCGATTTATCCACTGGATTCGGATGCTGTATGGGGGGCCGGTGGCGAGGGTGCGTACGAATGGATGGGTCTCTGAGCCCTTCCCACTTTTTAGGGGTACTCATCAGGGGTGTCCTCTCTCCCCAGGTCTTTTCACTCTTGCGTTGGAACCCCTGGCGATTGCGGTCCGGGAGTCCCAAGCGATTGCTGGGCTTTCAGTCGGGGGGTTGGTGGAGAAAATTTCTCTTTATGCGGACGATACCCTCCTATACTTAAATGACGCTGGTCCCTCGCTGATGGCCGCCCTTGAAATGTTCGAAGTTTTTGGGAGGTTCTCTGGAATTAGAATAAACTGGTCCAAGTCGGTGCTCTTTCCGTTGGACGATCAGGCCCTCGTTCTGGCAAGCCCATCCCCCTTACAATGGGTCACTGAATTTAAATACTTGGGTGTAGTGGTGACAAGGGAGGCTGCCCAATACTATACCCGTAACGTTTCCCCCCTGCTGACTACCTTAAAGGACAAGTGTTTGGCCTGGTCTGGTCTCCCCTTGAACATAATAGGCCGCATCAATATTCTGAAAATGGTTCTGCTACCGAAATTTAACTATATCTTCCGGAACAGCCCGGTCTGGATCCCGGCTTCCTTTTTCAGAGTGGTTAACGGGTGTATTACCTCCTTCCTGTGGAGGGGGGCGGTCCCCAGGTTGGCTAGATCTACCCTTCAACTTCCTACGCGACTGGGAGGACTGGCGTTACCGGATCTCATGGTGTACTTCTGATCTGCTGTCCTGGTGACGGCGCACTGGTGGATAGCGGGGGATAGATCTAACGCGGCGGTGTGCCTCGAAGCTGCTTGTCTGGGATCCCTGGCTGATCTGCGAAACCTGGTCTATAGAGGGGCGGAGGCGTATCCTAAGGTCCCGGCCCCTACTAAAACTACACTTAAGGTTTGGGCGGTTGCTAGGAAACGCTTTTCCCTGCCTGGTAGGTGGGCCCCGGTTCAGCCCCTGTGGGGCAATCCTGCATTACCACACTTTAAATCGCTTCCCGACCCACAGGTATGGGCCAGATTTGGAGTGAAAACACTGAGAGATATCATGCCAAATGGGGTGCTATTAACCTTTGCTCAGCTTAGCGGTCAGTTTCGGCTACCGGGCTGGATGCTTTTCCGGTACCTTTAGTTGCGTCATGCTTATAGGGCGCAATTCCCTACCCCACCCCTACTGGAACTAGACCCAATGGAATCGCTCTTGACCCGGGAGAACCTCAAGAAGACACTCTCGGAACTGTATGGAACACTGCTTAAGTTAGATACCCCGAGACTGGAAAGACTGTGGGATAGGTGGAAGGCGGATGTTCCATCCCTGAGTAGGGAGGAGTGGGGGGATGCGTTGGAGGACTGCCCTAAGCTAGTGATCTCCTCCAGAGACAAACTGACACAGATTAAACTACTTCACAGGGTTTATTTTACTCCAGTCAGGCTCCACAGGATATATCCCGACAGGGACCCCAGCTGTACTAGATGTCGGGTTCACCCCGGTACCCTTATACATCTCTTATGGGAATGCCCTAGAATACAGACGTTCTGGAGGGCGGTATTTGAATTAATCAATTTGAAACTGGATTTGGCGCTTCCTGTGACACCGGAGCTGGCCCTGTTGGGGGTCCCGGACGATGGGCAGAGGCCACGCCATAGAAACCTGTTGATTGCGTATTTGTTATTTTATGCTAAAAAATCTATTGTTTGCAAGTGGATATCCCCTAGCCCTCCGACTGTGTCCTCCTGGTTGGCCATGGTGGATGCTGCTATTCCAATGTACAGGTTAACGTATATTAGCAGAGGTTGCCCTTGGAAGTTCGACAAGGTGTGGCTGCCGTGGATAACTCCCTGATCACTCCATGCGGCCTCTCCTGGGTCCTTGCCCTCGGTTGGGGCCCTGTGGCCTCGGAGGGGGGGGACTCCTGGGATGGTCTGTGAGGGTTTGGGGGTGTCTGGCGATGGATGGAGTGTACCTGCTGCCTTTCCCCCTCCTCATTTCTCTGACAGGTTAGACACCTGGCCCTGTTTTGAATTGATGTCTGGGTCGGTGGGCCCCCCCCCCAGCAGTATTATTCCTTACTGTATTGGTACCTGCGATATGTAATGAGTCATATGTCACTAGATGTTTTGTCATGCCCTCGGCGATGTTGGCCGAGATCTGTTTTTATGTTCATGTATACATGTCTGCTCAATAAACACAACCTGATTGTAAAAAAAAAAAAAAAAATAAAAAAAAAAGATTTGATTAGGAGCATCACCTGGATTGCATCCCAATCAGCATGTCAGAGAAGGCTCCACTGCTGCTAAGCAACCTGCAGGGAGCTCAATTGTCTACAACCATTAGAGATGGGCTCGGGTGTGTTCGAAACCCCACATGCCCGATCCTGCCAGGAAGCCGACACTCCACACGGCTAATTACAGGCAGTCCGACATTTCCTGATCTGTGCAGCTGCGGACCGGGAAATGTCTCCCTGCCTGTGAATAGCCATGTGTAGTGTGGGCTTCCTTGCAGGATCGGGCATGTGGGGTTTTCAAACACGCCTGAGCCCATCTCTAACAACCACTTCCTGTGCATGAGCCCATCAGCCCCATGAAGTAATCAGCACTGGGTCCTAATGTGCTGCTGCCATAGAGACAGAGACCAGCGCTGTCAATAGCTGGGACAGGACAGAAACCCTGGTAGTTCTGCTGCAGGTCCACACTGGGAGGATTCCCCCATCCACCTGGAATGTGTAGATGGAAGAATTGGAAAAAAAAAATTTTTATTCAACCAAATAGTTGAATGAAAAAAGTGATCAATGCATGGGCTGCCTAAGTGCCAAGACCAGCCATAGCCAGTTTAAATTGTGGCCGGTTCAGCGAGAACTGGCTGAGATTTAAATCATTAATGGACAGGCTGAATGTACCAAGTTGATCGATAAAATTGGGTACAACCAGCCTGCCTGATTCTCTTATGACTATCTCTAGCAGTTGCTATATCTGCTAGTGATAATCGCTATTTGTTGGGAGAATACAATTGCTGGGCAGGAAGGATTCCCCTATCAGCAATGTCTGTGTTAATGGGGGAATCATGCAAATTTCTTCCCTGCAATCTGTCGTTGCAGGAAAGAAATTTGTACCATCCATTTCCAGCCTAACTAAAAGTGAAAGTTTGTGCATGTCTTGAAAGAACAGGAGGGGGGGGGAGACAGATGGGGGAGACAAGGCAGAGGGAAGGAGATAGGGACAGTTCAGTGATTACAGTGTACACACTCACCCACAGGTCCAGGCTGGAAGATCAGGCATCTTTGGCACACAGAGAAATCTGCAGCTGCTGATTTTGATATTTCCCACCCACACATCCCCTCTCTTCAGATACATCTAAACGTCGGGGATAGTGTGGGCGGGGCGGGAAGACACAGGAGGAGCAGAGGTGGGAGGAGCTGTATTCCTCTCTGATCTGAATCTGATCTCCCGTCACTGAGGGGGTGGGTGTATTCGCTGGGCTGTGTAGGTGTCACGGACACTCTTACGGAGCTGCAGCCACCAGTCTCAGAATTTACAGGCTGATTCTCCTGTCCTACGGACGGGAGAAATCAGTCTGTTTTCTCACTGTCACTTAGCTAATGGGAGGCTTGCACGGCCGCCCCCCCCCCCGATGGTGGAGTCTTTCTTGAAGTCGCTCTCCTCCTCCCTGTCAATGAGGATGCAGGGAGAGGGAGCGGATCGGGCGGCTGTGGCTATGCGAGCGGCTCTCGGATAATGCACAGTGTCAGCGAGCAGAGGGAAGGGGAGAAATCCCCCGCAGCAGCTGTCAGGATGCTCTGCCTGTGAGGAGAGCCTATGTCCACTCGGCGGCGACCAGAGCAAGATGCGGGACACCCGCTAAGTATAGAAACAAAAATGTGTTTTAATTGGGGGGGCACAGCAACATTTTGGGGGGGTCAGGGCCCCCTCTGGCCCCCCCTTAGTGACGCCATTGATGTAGAGCAGTAAAGCTTTGTAAAAGAATAAAGTGGTAAATGTTCCTTAATTTCCGGATGCCTTCAGCTAGCCTTATATTATATAAAACATATAAAACAGTGATGGTGTTAGCGCTGTAATAAAGAAAGGAATAGTGAAAAACAATGTGACTGATAACACACTGAGTCTTGATAATGAAAATGCCTTGTGAACAGTGCACTAATAAATCTTATACATGACTATATAATATTGAACAAGTGAAAAAGTTTTGTGAATGGATGGATGGATGCAGCCCACCCCATCCACTCACTCCTATTCCTAGCAAAGGAAATAAGTGACAATCCAAACGTGATATGTCCAAATCACAAAAATAAACATGTGTCCTGGAAGTGACTTCAGTAAAATATATAAAAAATATATAAAAAATTCAAGGGAAATATGATCCAAATAAATCCAAACAAGTGTAACATCCAATTGTGGAGTGGCTCCCACCACCAAGGTGAAATAATGTAGATTAACACACGTTGTGTAGTGCTCCAAACTTTTTTGCTTCAGTGATACACCTCTGTGCCTATGAGCAGCTCACCTTATCGCTATTCGCAAACAGCATAGACAGGTCACAGGGTGTTGTTTAAACTGGTATAGTTTGCCGAGCAGTAGTTCTTATTAAACAGTGGTAGTCTCTCTCCTGTTGCTGCAATCCTCTTAGATGTCACATGTAAACCACAAAAAGAAAACAATCATGGTGTAGCTCAGATCCTACACAGAGACAGATGCACATGCCGGGAATGCACTCACTTTTTAAAAAAGGGCTATGGGAGTATCTCCACGAGCGCTGAACTCGTCGTCCCTCTATGTGCGTGTGGCTTTGTGCGGGTCCCGATGCAACAATGGATCTTCAATGAGCACAGTGAGTGTTTTTACTATCACGTTTGGATTGTCACTTATTTCCTTTGCTGGGAATAGGAGTGAGTGGATGGGGTGGGCTGCATACATCCATCCATTCACAAAACTTTTTCACTTGTTCAATATTATATAGTCATTAGTGATGAGCCGAACACCCCCGGGTTCGGTTCGCACCAGAACCCGCGAACGGACCGAAAGTTCGTACGAACATTAGAACCCTATTAAATACAATGGATGCGAACGTTCGAATTCTAAAGTGCTAATTATAACAACTATTATGCATGTTATTGTCCTAAAAAGGGTTTGGGAACCCGGGTTGTGCACCAGGGGACATGTATCAATGCAAAAAGAAGTTTTAAAAACGGTCGTTTTTCGGGAGCAGTCATTTTAATGATGCATAAAGTGAAAAAAAAAAAGTCAAATATTCCTTTAAATATCGTACCTGGGGGGTGTCTAAAGTATGCCTGTGAAGTGCCACGTGTTTCCCGTGTTTAGAACTGTCCCTGCACAAAATGACACTTCTAAAGGAAAAAAAAGCCATTTAAAACTGCTTGCGGCTTTAATGTAATGTCTGGTCCCGGTAATATGGATGAAAATCTTTAAGAAAAATGGCATAGCTACCCCATGACCCCCCCCCCCTACCCCAGCCCATTACCAGCCCCTTTGGGTCTTGTATGGATATTAAGGGGAACCCCGCACATAAAATAAAAAAGGCCCTATATACTCTGAACAGCCGTATACAGGCGGTGCATACAAGACAGGGACTGTAGGTTTGTTCTTATGTAGAATCTGTTTGTAATTTTGAACAGGTACATTGTTTAAGTGTAGCTCCAGCCCAAAAATCTATTTTTAAACTTTTTGGAAAACATAGGTAAGGGTTATCACCCCTGTAACATTTGATTTGCTGTCTGTGCCCCTGTTCAGAACATTTCACCTCACTTTCCGTCCCAATGACAACTGTTTTTGAAATGTGGTGTTTTTCTTGAAACAAGGATTGGTGATAAAGCATCAGTACAGAGGAGACACCTTTCTCCCATATTAATTCTTACAGGAGAGAATTTTCCTTCCAAGGGGTAGATTTCCTCTCACTTCCTGTTGTCTTCTTGCGTTTGCAAGTAGGAGTCGTTTGTAAGTTGGATGTTTGAAAGTAGGGACCTGCCGTATATACTCTGCAGAAATAGGCCCCTTAGTTGTTGGTGTTGGCACAACACTGTAAGCACTCACAGTTACTCTTGGTTGGTGCTGGAACGCCCTGCTGTCAACTATTATATCAGGAATTTTAATTACATATAATTGTTGAACAGTGGTAGTAAAAATTGGGCCTTTGATGGTGGTGCTGGTGCCACAACACTGTAAGCCCTGACAGTTACTCTTGGTGGGTGCAGCAATGGGCCCTGCTGTGAATTATTAGATCAAGAATTGTAATTGCATGCCCCTGTTGAACAGGGGCTGAAAAATTGGGCCTTTCGTGGTGGTGGTGGTGGTGGTGGTGTTGCCACAACACTGTAAGCCCTCAGAGTTACTCTTGGTGGGTGCAGGAATGGGCCCTGCTGTGAATTATTAGATCAAGAATTGTAATTACATGCCCCTTTTGAACAGGGGCTGAAAAATTGGGCCTTTCGTGGTGGTGGTGGTGGTGGCGTTGCCACAACACTGCAAGCCCTCAGAGTTACTCTTGGTGGGTGCAGGAATGGGCCCTGCTGTGAATTATTAGATCAAGAATTGTAATTACATGCCCCTTTTGAACAGGGGCTGAAAAATTGGGCCTTTCGTGGTGGTGGTGGTGGTGGCGTTGCCACAACACTGTAAGCCCTCAGAGTTACTCTTGGTGGGTGCAGGAATGGGCCCTGCTGTGAATTATTAGATCAAGAATTGTAATTACATGCCCCTTTTGAACAGGGGCTGAAAAATTGGGCCTTTCGTGGTGGTGGTGGTGGTGGTGGTGGTGTTGCCACAACACTGTAAGCCCTCAGAGTTACTCTTGGTGGGTGCAGCAATGGGCCCTGCTGTGAATTATTAGATCAAGAATTGTAATTGCATGCCCCTGTTGAACAGGGGCTGAAAAATTGGGCCTTAGGCACTGGTGCCACAACACTCCAACCCCTCACAGATACTGTACTTGGAGCACAGCAATGAGCCCTATGGCAAATTATTGCTAAAAAAATTGTAATTACACGCCCCTGTAAAACAGGGGCTGAAAAATTGGGCCTTAGCCACTGGTGGCGGCACCCATAAACAAAAATGATCTTCCAAGCTATCATCATCAATCGTATCATTGAGGACTCGGAGGAGGAGGATAGCCAGTCAACATAACAGCACAGGCACTCAGCATCAGCATCAGTCTTGAAGGGATGTGACATGTTAAAATCAATTAGTCTGTTATATCAGCATCAGGTGTGTGGTAGCTGGTGGTGATCCAAGACTGGTTCATCTTGATGAAAGTCAGTCGATCAACCGAGTCGGTGGACAGGCGCACCCTGTGATCCGTGACAAATCCTCCAGCAGCACTGAATGTGCGTTCCGAAAGAACGCTGGATGCAGGACAGGCCAGTAGCTCAATTGCATACTGTGCAAGCTCTGGCCAGTGATCCATCCTCAAGACCCAGTAAGCCAGAGGATTTTCGGTGGGGAAGGTGTCCAAGTCTGACCTTGCCCCTAGATATTCCTGCACCATGTTTATCAGACGCTGGCGATGGTTGCTGGAACCGATCATACTTTGGGGCTGCGGACTAAAGAATTGTCTGAATGCATCGGTCAGACGGCCACCTTCCCCACCGCTCCTTCTTTGACTGGCCGAAGCCTCAGCAACTCGTTGTTCAGGACCAGGAGTTTGTAACCTCCCAGTCTCTGGGAACGCGTTGCACAGACCTTTCTGCAAGGCCTCCCGGAGTTGTCTCATCCTCTGCTCCCTCTGCGACGGTAACATAAGGTCCGCAACCTTACCCTTGTACCGTGGATCAAGGAGAGTGGCCAGCCAGTAATGGTCCCTCTCCTTGATCCGAAGAATACGAGGATCCTTCCGCAGACTTTGCAGGATCAGGGAGGCCATGCAGCGTAGGTTTGCTGAGGCATTCGCTCCGGAGTCCTCTGGGTCACTAAGGACGACATGATCCGCAGCCACCTCCTCCCAGCCACGTACAAGTCCACTGGTTTCTTGGGACTGTAAATCATCCCTAAAAGACTGCTGCTGATGATGCTGAGTGCCAGCCTCCACCTCCATGCTGACACAATCCTCCTCCTCCTCCTCCTCCTCCTCCTCTTCCTGTGCGATGGGTGGGACAGAAGGAACACTGTCTGGGTAAAGGGGGCCTTGAGAGGCAAGGAAGTCCTCCTCTTCCTGCCTCTGTTCTGCCTCAAGTGCCCTGTCCATTATTCCACGCAGCGTGTGCTCCAACAGGTGGACAAGAGGTACAGTGTCACTGATGCATGCACTGTCACTGCTCACCATCCTCGTGGCCTCCTCAAATGGTGCCAGGACAGTGCATGCATCCCTGATCATGCCCCACTGGCGTGGAGAAAAAAAACCAAGCTCCCCTGACCCTGTCCTGGTGCCGTAGTCGCACAGGTACTCATTGATGGCCCTCTGCTGCGTGTGCAGCCGCTGCAGCATGGCCAACGTTGAGTTCCACCTGGTGGGCATGTCACATATAAGGCGGTTCTTGGGCAGGTTCAACTCCTTTTGCAGCTCAGCCAGGCGAGCACTGGCATTATAAGATCTGCGGAAATGCACACAGACTTTCCTGGCCTGCCTCAGGACATCCTGTAAGCCCGGGTACCTGCCCAAGAACCGCTGCACCACCAGGTTAAGGACGTGAGCCACACAGGGCACATGGGTCAGTTGTCCCTGTCGGAGGGCGGAGAGGAGGTTGGTGCCATTGTCGCAAACCACCATTCCTGGCTTAAGCTGGCGTGGCGTCAACCACCTCTCGGCCTGGCCCTGCAGAGCAGACAGGACCTCTGCCCCAGTGTGGCTTCTGTCCCCCAAACACACCAGCGCAAGTACGGCATGGCATCTTTTTGCCTGCGTACTTGCGTAGCCCCTTGAACGCCTACGGAGCACCGCTGGTTCCGAGGACAAACCACAGGAAGAGGCCATGGAGGAAGAAGAAGAGGAGGGGGTGGAGGAGAGAGGTGTGTCACAACCAGTAGTAGCATTTTGGAGGCGTGGCGGTGGAACAACCTCCAACACTACTGCACCTTGTCCTGCATCCTTCCCAGCTGCCAAAAGAGTGACCCAATGGGCCGTGAAAGAAAGGTAACGTCCCTGTCCATGCCTGCTGGACCATGAGTCAGCGGTAATATGCACCTTACCGCTGACCGCCCTGTCCAGCGAGGCCAAGACATTGCCTTCCACATGCCGGTAGAGAGCCGGAATAGCCTTCCGTGAGAAAAAGTGGCGTTTGGGAACCTGCCACTGAGGAACCGCACATTGCACAAACTCACGGAAGGGGGCCGAGTCTACCAACTGAAAAGGCAGCAGTTGAAGCGCTAGCAATTTAGCCAAGCTAGCATTCAACCGCTGGGCATGTGGATGGCTGGGAGTGAACTTCTTTCGACGGTCCAGCAGCTGGGGCAGGGAAATTTGCCTGCTAGAATCGGACGTCGGTGTACTGCTAGCAGAGTGGCCGCAAGTACTTGGCTGTGACACACCTAATTCTACACCTTCATTCCTCTCAGTGCATGTTTCAGAGAGGACTGAAGTTATAGTGGGGTTGGAGATCCCAGCTGATGCGGTGCAAGGAGAGGTCCGCTTTGTTCTTTGGTGTGGGTCTTTGAGGTAGGCTTGCCAACGAGCTGCATGGCAGGTCAACATATGTCTGGTCAGGCATGTGGTACCCAAGCGGCTGATGTTTTGGCCACGCGATATACGCTTGAGACATATGTTGCAAACAGCAGCTGTGCGATCTGATGCACTAGCCTCAAAAAAGGCCCACACCAAAGAACTTTTTGAATGACAGGCAGAGGCAGCGCCCTGCACAGGCGGAGCTCTGCGGTGTGATTCCGTCGGTGTACTGCCCTTACGCTGGCCACCAAAGGGCATCCTGCCTCGTTGGAGATGTGCCTCCTCCTCCTCCTCCTCTCTCCTATTAGGCACCCAGGTGGAGTCAGTGACCTCATCATCCCCTCCCTCCTCATCACTGGAGCCAATCTGGCAGTATGCTGCAGCTGCTGGAACATGACTGCCAGATTGGTGTCCTTCTTGAGCATCCCCTCTGTCTGCTCTCACGCTACTGCCTTCCTTTAGCTGGGTTTCATCATCAGACCCTTCGAAACGCTGGGCATCCTCCTGGAGCATGTACCCAACACTGTGCTCAAACAGTTCGGGGGACTCCTCAGGAGGAGGACATGGTGGGTCTAGGGAAGGAGTGACTGATGATGAGTCTGACATTGATACCAGGGAAGAGGACGCTTTGGCAGCTGCTTTGCCAGTACCCTGAGCCTGGGTGAGAGAGGATGAGGAGGAGGAGGAGGGCTTGGTCATCCACTCTACCAAGTCTTCGGCATGATGTGGCTCAACATGTCCAGCTGCCGAAAAGAAGGACAAGCGTGTCCCATGGCCATGTGCTGATGACAATGCACCGCGTCCACGACCAGCACTGTTGCCCCCAGACACAGAGCCTGCTTGCCCTCTTTTATTGCCTCCTGACTGTCTGCCTCTCCTTGTTTGCCTTCCAGACATTCTAATAGATGGCCTGCAGGGAGATGGGAAAAAAGCAATAAGGGCTACCTTCAGGTGTCCTTCTCTGTCCCTTTACTTAAGGATTTCTAAATATGGTTGAGGATGATTGCTTTTGCACAGAATAGCACAACGACAATTTCCCTGACTGTCCAAAAAACAAGGATTTCAAAGATGGTTGATGAGGAATGCTTTAGCACACTATAGCACAAGGAGAATTTCCCTCACTGTCCTTCCCTGTCCCTAGAAACAAGGATTATCACAGTGAAAGAAACTGACACTCTTCCTACCTATAGTTTTCTGTCCCTAGAAAAAATGTTTTTTTAAAGCACACTATAGCACAAGGAGAATTTCCCTCACTGTCCTTCCCTGTCCCTAGAAACAAGGATTATCACAGTGAAAGAAACTGACACTCTTCCTACCTATAGTTTTCTGTCCCTAGAAAAAATGTTTTTTTAAAGCACACTATAGCACAAGGAGAATTTCCCTCACTGTCCTTCCCTGTCCCTAGAAACAAGGATTATCACAGTGAAAGAAACTGACACTCTTCCTACCTATAGTTTTCTGTCCCTAGAAAAAATGTTTTTTTAAAGCACACTATAGCACAAGGAGAATTTCCCTCACTGTCCTTCCCTGTCCCTAGAAACAAGGATTATCACAGTGAAAGAAACTGACACTCTTCCTACCTATAGTTTTCTGTCCCTAGAAAAAATGTTTTTTTAAAGCACACTATAGCACAAGGAGAATTTCCCTCACTGTCCTTCCCTGTCCCTAGAAACAAGGATTATCACAGTGAAAGAAACTGACACTCTTCCTACCTATAGTTTTCTGTCCCTAGAAAAAATGTTTTTTTAAAGCACACTATAGCACAAGGAGAATTTCCCTCACTGTCCTTCCCTGTCCCTAGAAACAAGGATTATCACAGTGAAAGAAACTGACACTCTTCCTACCTATAGTTTTCTGTCCCTAGAAAAAATGTTTTTTTAAAGCACACTATAGCACAAGGAGAATTTCCCTCACTGTCCTTCCCTGTCCCTAGAAACAAGGATTATCACAGTGAAAGAAACTGACACTCTTCCTACCTATAGTTTTCTGTCCCTAGAAAAAATGTTTTTTTAAAGCACACTATAGCACAAGGAGAATTTCCCTCACTTTCCTTCCCTGTCCCTAGAAACAAGGATTATCACAGTGAAAGAAACTGACACTCTTCCTACCTATAGTTTTCTGTCCCTAGAAAAAATGTTTTTTTAAAGCACACTATAGCACAAGGAGAATTTCCCTCACTGTCCTTCCCTGTCCCTAGAAATAAGGATTCGCACAGTAAAACACACTGACACTCTCCCTACCTATAGTTTTCTGTCCCTAGAAAAAATGTTTTTTTAAAGCACACTATAGCACAAGGAGAATTTCCCTCACTGTCCTTCCCTGTCCCTAGAAACAAGGATTCGCACAATAAAACACACTAACACTCTCCCTACCTATAGTTTTCTGTCCCTAGAAAAAATGTTTTTTTAAAGCACACTATAGCACAAGGAGAATTTCCCTCACTGTCCTTCCCTGTCCCTAGAAACAAGGATTCGCACAGTAAAACACACTGACACTCTCCCTACCTATAGTTTTCTGTCCCTAAAAAAAATGTTTTTTTAAAGCACACTATAGCACAAGGAGAATTTCCCTCACTGTCCTTCCCTGTCCCTAGAAACAAGGATTCGCACAGTAAAACACACTGACACTCTCCCTACCTATAGTTTTCTGTCCCTAGAAAAAATGTTTTTTTAAAGCACACTATAGCACAAGGAGAATTCCCTCACTGTCCTTCCCTGTCCCTAGAAACAAGGATTCGCACAGTAAAACACACTGACACTCTCCCTACCTATCCTTCTCTTTCCCTAAACTAAAGGAATCCAGGTTAAGCAAGAAAAAATAAATGTCACTGTCCCTGCCTATGCTTCTCTTTCCCTGCTCCGGAACACACTACACTAGGCCGCCGTGCTGGCGGCCTTTTATAGTGTGGGGCGTGTACTAAACACCCTCAGCAATAATTGGCCACAGGCATCCTGCCTGTGGCCAATCATTGCTCTCCTCGCTGCCGGCGCTGTGATTGGCCAAGCATGCGGGGTCACAGTGCATGCTTGGCCAATCACAGCGCCTGGATGACACTGCGATGGCGTAGTGCATTGTGGGCCGTTCGCGTCACTCGAATTTGGCGCGAACGGCCCAAATCGTTCGATCTTCGTCGAACGATCGAACAGCCGATGTTCGAGTCGAACGTATGTTCGACTCGAACACGAAGCTCATCCCTAATAGTCATGTATAAGATTTATTAGTGCACTGTTCACGAGGCATTTTCATTATCAAGACTCAGTGTGTTATCAGTTACATTGTTTTTCACTATTCCCTTCTTTATTACAGCGCTAACACCATCACTGTTTTATATTTACCTTAGTTTCTCTGAATTGGATTCACAGGTGTTTGGCAGCAGTACCACTCCCCCCTCCCCCCCCCCCCATTTCTCCTTTTCTAGTTTAATTAACCATATGTAGGACAGCGCGGGAGTTCTCCATATATTTCCTAGCCTTATATTATACTGCAGTGTTGACTTGTGTATTTACTTGTAATCCAAAAGAAACAAAAGGGCAATAACTGTAGAATAAGATGCTATCGCTCAGCTGAAGAACCATTCCCACTTGTAAATTCCTTCTATTATGTGTGAGTAATACAGTACTGACCTTACACCACAGGGGAGAAAAGCAAGGCCCCAAAGTCTGGTTGTAAGATGCTCAGGTGCAGCAGATCTACAGCCGTGAAACTACAAGTCTCACCAGCAGTCTGTAGGAAAGAAACTCACTCAGCAATACTGAAGTTACTACTTGGATGGGCAGGTGCCCTCTCACCACTGTGGATAGAATCTCCTTCTGGTGCTTCCGTCAGTAAAAATGGCGCCGCCATGGCGCGCTGCCAATCACGATCGGCAGGAAGGCAGATGGCTTCAAATGCTCTGAAGCGCAGGCCGATCCACTTGCTCCATTAGCAGGGCCATCCACAAAGGTCCCCCTGGGGCAGGCGATCCGGCTCTCTGCTGTAGGCCACAGTCTCTCACTCCTGGTCACACACACAGACCTCCTGCTGTCAGTTGAATTGCGTCCAGACAGGCCGAAAGCAGGCCTTGCCTGTCCTTTTATCTCTCTTCCCAGCAGGCTGTTCTGTGACTTGGCATTGTGGGTCCTGTAGTCCCAAACTGATTCGAAAACATGAGTCACTTCCTCATCAAAACGACATATCCCACATTGCATGGCTGCTTGTTTCTTAAACAGAAGGAAAAATCCTGACAGAGTTCAGCAGTCACTAGAGGGAGCCAAACCCTTACTTAAGAAAGAGAGGGCTACAGTTGTCTGTGGGAAATAGACGTATGAGTGCTGCCAGCATTGCTGCAGAGATTGAAGAGGTGGGGGGTCAGCCTGTCAGTGCTCAGAGCATACGCTGCACACTGTATCAAATTGGTCTGCATCTCTGTCGTCTCATAAGGAAGCCTCTTCTAAAGATGATGCACAAGAAAGCCCGCAAACAGTTTGCTGAAGGCAAGCAGACTAAGGACATGGATTATTGGAACCATGTCCTGTGATCTGATGAGACCAAGATAAACTTATTTGGTTCAGATGGTGTCAAGCGTGTGTGGCGGCAACCAGGCGAGGAGTACAAAGACAAGTGTGTCTTGCCTATAGTGATGAGCCGAACACCCCCGGGTTCGGTTCGCACCAGAACCCGCGAACGGACCGAAAGTTCGTACGAACATTAGAACCCTATTAAATACAATGGATGCGAACGTTCGAATTCTAAAGTGCTAATTATAACAACTATTATGCATGTTATTGTCCTAAAAAGGGTTTGGGAACCCGGGTTCTGCACCAGGGGACATGTATCAATGCAAAAAGAAGTTTTAAAAACGGTCGTTTTTCGGGAGCAGTCATTTTAATGATGCATAAAGTGAAAAAAAAAAAGTCAAATATTCCTTTAAATATCGTACCTGGGGGGTGTCTAAAGTATGCCTGTGAAGTGCCACGTGTTTCCCGTGTTTAGAACTGTCCCTGCACAAAATGACACTTCTAAAGGAAAAAAAAGCCATTTAAAACTGCTTGCGGCTTTAATGTAATGTCTGGTCCCGGTAATATGGATGAAAATCTTTAAGAAAAATGGCATAGCTACCCCATGACCCCCCCCCCCCCCTACCCCAGCCCATTACCAGCCCCTTTGGGTCTTGTATGGATATTAAGGGGAACCCCGCACATAAAATAAAAAAGGCCCTATATACTCTGAACAGCCGTATACAGGCGGTGCATACAAGACAGGGACTGTAGGTTTGTTCTTATGTAGAATGTGTTTGTAATTTTGAACAGGTACATTGTTGAAGTGTAGCTCCAGCCCAAAAATCTATTTTTAAACTTTTTGGAAAACATAGGTAAGGGTTATCACCCCTGTAACATTTGTTTTGCTGTCTGTGCCCCTGTTCAGAACATTTCACCTCACTTTCCGTCCCAATGACAACTGTTTTTGAAATGTGGTGTTTTTCTTGAAACAAGGATTGCTGATAAAGCATCAGTACAGAGGAGACACCTTTCTCCCATATTTATTCTTACAGGAGAGAATTTTCCTTCCTAGGGGTAGATTTCCTCTCACTTCCTGTTGTCTTCTTGCGTTTGCAAGTAGGAGTCGTTTGTAAGTTGGATGTTTGAAAGTAGGGACCTGCCGTATATACTCTGCAGAAATAGGCCCCTTAGTTGTTGGTGTTGGCACAACACTGTAAGCACTCACAGTTACTCTTGGTTGGTGCTGGAACGCCCTGCTGTCAACTATTATATCAGGAATTTTAATTACATATAATTGTTGAACAGTGGTAGTAAAAATTGGGGCTTTGATGGTGGTGCTGGTGCCACAACACTGTAAGCCCTGACAGTTACTCTTGGTGGGTGCAGCAATGGGCCCTGCTGTGAATTATTAGATCAAGAATTGTAATTACATGCCCCTTTTGAACAGGGGCTGAAAAATTGGGCCTTTCGTGGTGGTGGTGGTGGTGGCGTTGCCACAACACTGTAAGCCCTCAGACTTACTCTTGGTGGGTGCAGGAATGGGCCCTGCTGTGAATTATTAGATCAAGAATTGTAATTACATGCCCCTTTTGAACAGGGGCTGAAAAATTGGGCCTTTCGTGGTGGTGGTGGTGGTGGCGTTGCCACAACACTGTAAGCCCTCAGACTTACTCTTGGTGGGTGCAGGAATGGGCCCTGCTGTGAATTATTAGATCAAGAATTGTAATTACATGCCCCTTTTGAACAGGGGCTGAAAAATTGGGCCTTTCGTGGTGGTGGTGGTGGTGGCGTTGCCACAACACTGTAAGCCCTCAGACTTACTCTTGGTGGGTGCAGGAATGGGCCCTGCTGTGAATTATTACATCAAGAATTGTAATTGCATGCCCCTGTTGAACAGGGGCTGAAAAATTGGGCCTTAGGCACTGGTGGCACAACACTACAACCCCTCACAGATACTGTACTTGAAGCACAGCAATGAGCCCTGTTGCAAAGTATTGCTTCAAAAATTGTAATGACACGCCCCTGTTAAACAGGGGCTGAAAAATTGGGCCTTAGGCACTGGTGGCACAACACTACAACCCCTCACAGATACTGTACTTGGAGCACAGCAATGAGCCCTGTTGCAAAGTATTGCTTCAAAAATTGTAATGACACGCCCCTGTTAAACAGGGGCTGAAAAATTGGGCCTTAGGCACTGGTGCCACAACACTCCAACCCCTCACAGATACTGTACTTGGAGCACAGCAATGAGCCCTATGGCAAATTATTGCTAAAAAATTGTAAGTACACGCCCCTGTAAAACAGGGGCTGAAAAATTGGGCCTTAGCCACTGGTGGCGGCACCCATAAACAAAAATGATCTTCCAAGCTATCATCATCAATCGTATCATTGAGGACTCGGAGGAGGAGGATAGCCAGTCAACATAACAGCACAAGCACTCAGCATCAGCATCAGTCTTGAAGGGATGTGACATGTTAAAATCAATTAGTCTGTTATATCAGCATCAGGTGTGTGGTAGCTGGTGGTGATCCAAGACTGGTTCATCTTGATGAAAGTCAGTCGATCAACCGAGTCGGTGGACAGGCGCACCCTGTGATCCGTGACAAATCCTCCAGCAGCACTGAATGTGCGTTCCGAAAGAACGCTGGATGCAGGACAGGCCAGTAGCTCAATTGCATACTGTGCAAGCTCTGGCCAGTGATCCATCCTCAAGACCCAGTAAGCCAGAGGATTTTCGGTGGGGAAGGTGTCCAAGTCTGACCTTGCCCCTAGATATTCCTGCACCATGTTTATCAGACGCTGGCGATGGTTGCTGGAACCGATCATACTTTGGGGCTGCGGACTAAAGAATTGTCTGAACGCATCGGTCAGACGGCCACCTTCCCCACCGCTCCTTCTTTGACTGGCCGAAGCCTCAGCAACTCGTTGTCCAGGACCAGGAGTTTGCAACCTCCCAGTCTCTGGGAACGCGTTGCACAGACCTTTCTGCAAGGCCTCCCGGAGTTGTCTCATCCTCTGCTCCCTCTGCGACGGTAACATAAGGTCCGCAACCTTACCCTTGTACCGTGGATCAAGGAGAGTGGCCAGCCAGTAATGGTCCCTCTCCTTGATCCGAAGAATACGAGGATCCTTCCGCAGACTTTGCAGGATCAGGGAGGCCATGCAGCGTAGGTTTGCTGAGGCATTCGCTCCGGAGTCCTCTGGGTCACTAAGGACGACATGATCCGCAGTCACCTCCTCCCAGCCACGTACAAGTCCACTGGTTTCTTGGGACTGTAAATCATCCCTAAAAGACTGCTGCTGATGATGCTGAGTGCCAGCCTCCACCTCCATGCTGACACAATCCTCCTCCTCCTCCTCCTCCTCTTCCTCTTCCTGTGCGATGGGTGGGACAGAAGGAACACTGTCTGGGTAAAGGGGGCCTTGAGAGGCAAGGAAGTCCTCCTCTTCCTGCCTCTGTTCTGCCTCAAGTGCCCTGTCCATTATTCCACGCAGCGTGTGCTCCAACAGGTGGACAAGAGGTACAGTGTCACTGATGCATGCACTGTCACTGCTCACCATCCTCGTGGCCTCCTCAAATGGTGCCAGGACAGTGCATGCATCCCTGATCATGCGCCACTGGCGTGGAGAAAAAAAACCAAGCTCCCCTGACCCTGTCCTGGTGCCGTAGTCGCACAGGTACTCATTGATGGCCCTCTGCTGCGTGTGCAGCCACTGCAGCATGGCCAACGTTGAGTTCCACCTGGTGGGCATGTCACATATAAGGCGGTTCTTGGGCAGGTTCAACTCCTTTTGCAGCTCAGCCAGGCGAGCACTGGCATTATAAGATCTGCGGAAATGCACACAGACTTTCCTGGCCTGCCTCAGGACATCCTGTAAGCCCGGGTACCTGCCCAAGAACCGCTGCACCACCAGGTTAAGGACGTGAGCCACACAGGGCACATGGGTCAGTTGTCCCTGTCGAAGGGCGGAGAGGAGGTTGGTGCCATTGTCGCAAACCACCATTCCTGGCTTAAGCTGGCGTGGCGTCAACCACCTCTCAGCCTGGCCCTGCAGAGCAGACAGGACCTCTGCCCCAGTGTGGCTTCTGTCCCCCAAACACACCAGCGCAAGCACGGCATGGCATCTTTTTGCCTGCGTACTTGCGTAGCCCCGTGAACGGCTACGGAGCACCGCTGGTTCATAGGACAAACCACAGGAAGAGGCCATGGAGGAAGAAGAAGAGGAGGGGGTGGAGGAGAGAGGTGTGTCACAACCAGTAGTAGCATTTTGGAGGCGTGGCGGTGGGACAACCTCCAACACTACTGCACCTTGTCCTGCATCCTTCCCAGCTGCCAAAAGAGTGACCCAATGGGCCGTGAAAGAAAGGTAACGTCCCTGTCCATGCCTGCTGGACCATGAGTCAGCGGTAATATGCACCTTACCGCTGACCGCCCTGTCCAGCGAGGCCAAGACATTGCCTTCCACATGCCAGTAGAGAGCCGGAATAGCCTTCCGTGAGAAAAAGTGGCGTTTGGGAACCTGCCACTGAGGAACCGCACATTGCACAAACTCACGGAAGGGGGCCGAGTCTACCAACTGAAAAGGCAGCAGTTGAAGCGCTAGCAATTTAGCCAAGCTAGCATTCAACCGCTGGGCATGTGGATGGCTGGGAGTGAACTTCTTTCGACGGTCCAGCAGCTGGGGCAGGGAAATTTGCCTGCTAGAATCGGACGTCGGTGTACTGCTAGCAGAGTGGCCGCAAGTACTTGGCTGTGACACACCTAATTCTACACCTTCATTCCTCTCAGTGCATGTTTCAGAGAGGACTGAAGTTATAGTGGGGTTGGAGATCCCAGCTGATGCGGTGCAAGGAGAGGTCCGCTTTGTTCTTTGGTGTGGGTCTTTGAGGTAGGCTTGCCAACGAGCTGCATGGCAGGTCAACATATGTCTGGTCAGGCATGTGTTACCCAAGCGGCTGATGTTTTTGCCACGCGATATACGCTTGAGACATATGTTGCAAACAGCAGCTGTGCGATCTGATGCACTAGCCTCAAAAAATAGGATTTTTATAACAGCTTACCTGTAAAATCCTTTTCTTGGAGTACATCACGGGACACAGAGCGACATAGTCATTACTAATGGGTTATATAGATACCGTCAGGTGCTGGCACTGGCAACTTCCAAAACCGGAAGTACCCTCCCCTATATAAGCCCCTCCCATCCGGGAGCACCTCAGTTTTGTAGCAAAGCAATAAGTGTCCCCAAAGAGGGGCGGGAGCTCTGTGTCCCGTGATGTACTCCAAGAAAAGGATTTTACAGGTAAGCTGTTATAAAAATCCTATTTTCTTTCTCGTACATCACGGGACACAGAGCGACATAGTCATTACTAATGGGATGTCCTAAAGCAATGCCAAATGAGGGGGGGGATACACCATATATAAGCTGAGCGCTATCAGACATGAGGATCTTTTGCGGCCTGCAACACACTGCGCCCAAAGGCGACATCCTCCTGACTTCTAACGTCCACCTGGTAGAACCTAGTAAACGTGTGAACTGAAGACCATGTTGCGGCCTTACAGATTTGAGCCAGGGAGGCCTGGTGATGCACTGCCCATGAAGTTCCAACTGCTCTCGTGGAGTGCGCTCTAACTTTGAACGGAGGCGGTCTCCTTCTCAAGCCATAGGCTTGTATTATGACCTGTCGAATCCACTTGGCTAAAGTAGATTTTGACGCTGCCTGACCCTTTCTGGGGCCTTCCGGCAGAATAAACAAAGTATCCGTTCTGCGAATCTGAGCAGTGGCTTTTAGATAAGCTTTAACTGCTCTTACTACATCCAAAGAATGCAATAACTTTTCCTCTACCGAAGCAGGTTTGGGGAAAAAAGAAGGAAGAACCACATCTTGGTTCAAATGAAAACTCGATACCACCTTAGGAAGAAAGGCTGGATGAGGACGTAACACTACTCTGTCCTTATGGATAACCAGATATGGCTCCCTACAGGACATAGCTGCTAATTCCGATACTCTTTTAGCCGAACAAATGGCTACTAGAAAAATCAATTTCCTGGTGAGAAGCACCAAGGAAATATGCTGTAATGGTTCAAATGGTTGTTTCTGTAGAACCGACAGAACCAAGTTTAGATCCCATGGACATATGGGAATATTAACCGGAGGACTAATACGCATCACTCCTTGTATAAAGGCTTTGACTAGTGAATGCGAAGCCAAGGGCCTTTGAAAAAATATTGACAAGGCCGAAATCTGACCCTTGATAGTACTCAAGGCAAGCTTCCTATCTACAGCCCATTGTAGGAAGTCCAGAATCCTACCTATTACGTATTTACGTGGATGCCATTTCTTGGCCTCACACCAGGCGATGTACGCCTTCCAGATTCTATAGTAGATCTGCCTGGATACCGGCTTCCTGGCATTGATCATGGTAGATACCACAGAATTAGAGAGCCCTCTCTTTTTTAGAATGTGGGCTTCAATAGCCAGGCCGTCAAACCTAGGGCTGGTAAGGAAGGGTGGTATATCGGTCCTTGCGAAAGCAGGTCCGGACGATGTGGGAGGGTCCAAGGACTCCCCACAGACATTTTTACAATCTCCGCGTACCATGCTCTTCGGGGCCACGCTGGAGCCACCAGAATCACTGGTTTCTTTTCTACCCTGATTCTGCGGAGTAATCGAGGTAACAATTGTGGCGGTGGGAATGCATATATCAGCTTGAACTGATCCCAAGGGAACACTAGGGCATCCGAGCCGCAAGCTAGGGGATCCCTTGTCCAAGAGACAAACCTGTCCACTTTTGTGTTGAATCTGGATGCTAGCAGATCTACATCCGGTGTTCCCCACCGCTGACATATTGTCCGGAAAACCTCGGGATGAAGGGACCATTCCCCTGGGCATAATTGTTGGCGACTTAGAAAGTCCGCCTTCCAATTCTCCACTCCTGGAATGAATACCGCAGATATGGCTGGGACATATCTTTCTGCCCATCTCAGGATGTAATTTACTTCCCTTTGGGCTGCACGACTCCTGGTGCCCCCCTGACGATTGATATATGCCACTGCTGTGGCATTGTCTGATTGAATTCTGACAGGGGACCCTTGGAGTTTGGATGTCCATGCTACTAGGGCATACCGGGCTGCTCGTATCTCTAAGAGATTGATGGGCAGGGCCTTTTCCGCATCCGACCATCTGCCCTGGAGAGACCATTGCTCCAGTACTGCTCCCCAGCCTATAAGGCTGGCATCTGTAGTGACCACCTTCCAGGAAATCAGACTGAAGGATTTCCCTCTTTCCAGATTCTGGGGAACCAACCACCAGCGGAGGCTCTTGCGAACGGAAGGGGACAAGGACATTGGTAAGTCCAGAGCCTGAACTTTTTTGTTCCAGGCTGACAGTATGGCCCTTTGCAACTTCCTTGAATGGAATTGACCGTAGGGTACTGCTTCGAATGATGCCACCATTTTTCCCAGCAGCCTCATGCACAGGCGTATGGATGGCTGTCTTTTTGAACCCACTAAGTGGATCAAATCTCTCAAAGACGACCCCTTTTCTTGAGGCAAGAAAATTTTTCTCTGGTCTGAATCCAGCCTTAGCCCCAAGTATTCCAGACTTTTGACTGGTTTTAGGGCTGACTTGTCTCGGTTGATAATCCAACCGTGATATTCCAGATACTTGATTGTCTCGTGAACAACCACTTCTAGTTTTTCCACTGAGTGGTCTATCAGTAACAAGTCGTCTAGATATGCCATTATCGTTACACCTCGTGTTCTTAGATTGGCCAATAATGGGGCCAGAATTTTTGTGAACACTCTTGGTGCTGTGGCCAGACCGAAGGGTAAGGCTCTGAACTGAAAATGGCGCCCTTCTACCGCAAAGCGTAGAAATTTTTGGTGGGCTGGAAAGATAGGAATGTGCAAATAAGCATCTTTGATGTCGATCGAGGCTAACCATTCCTCCCCTTGTAGGGCAGTGGCTACCGATCGGATCGACTCCATCCGGAAAGTCCTGATATGTAGGAATTTGTTTAGCCCTTTTAGATTTAATATGGGCCTCACGTCCCCGTTTGGCTTCGGGACTGTAAAGAGGTTTGAGTAAAACCCGAACCCCCATTCTTCCAGGGGAACCTCTATAATTACTGCTTGGAGCAATAATTGTTCTAGTGCCAACAGGAGGGATCCTCTCTTCTGGGGATCCCTTGGCACGTTTGACCTTATAAAGTGGGAAGGAGGGGAGTTTTTTAACTCCAATTTGTATCCCAGATTTACTGCGGAGAGCACCCATCTGTCTCGGATCGTGTCCCGCCAGGTCTCTGTGAACAACTGAAGTCTTCCCCCCACCCGATTGAGTGGGGGCAACCCTTCATGCATTTGACTTTGGGGGAGGTTTTGTACCTCTCCTGCTCCAGGGCTTCTTGTTACCCTGCAATTGTCCCTGATTTTTACCTCCGGGATTTGACCGAGGAGGCCGTCGGAACTGTTTCACAGCCGATGTCCTAGGGACTGGAGAAGCAGGCCTCTTAAAAGAGGGACCTCTAACTCTATTTTTAACCGGCAAAAGTGTACTTTTACCGCTGGAAATTCTCTGGATATATTTGTGCAGGTCTTCCCCGAATAAGCGTTCACCATGAAATGGGAAGCTGACCAGCAATTTTTTACAGGGAGCTTCAGCAGACCAGTTTTTGAGCCATAGAAGCCTGCGCATATGTACTACAGACAGCGTAAGGCGGGAGGCCTGATGGATTGAATCCTTTATGGCGTCCACCGCAAAGCATAAGGCTCTAGGTAGATCAGCTAGGGCAAGAGCCTGCTGATCTGGCAAGTCCCTTAAGACCTGTTTCAACTGATCCTTCACTGCTTGGCAGACCCCAATAGCTGCCACTGCTGGTTGTGTCACCAATCCTGCTGTAGAAAAAGCAGATTTTAATAAGGACTCCAATTTTTTATCTATTGGGTCCTTGAACATTTGGACATTATCCACCGGACATGTCAGTGATTTATTCACACACGAGATGGCTGCGTCCACTGTAGGGACCTTCCATTTTCTGATGAACTTATCCTCCATGGGATAGACCACCGGAAATCTCTTAGGGGGAGTAAATATTTTGTCAGGATGCTCCCAATCCTGGTAAATGAGCCCTTCCAGTAAAGGATGGATCGGAAAGGAACAAACAGTCTGGGGAGCTTTTAGCGACCCCAACGAGGAGACAGAAGTGGATGATGGCTCCGCAAGTGGCATTTTAAATGCTGATCGGACCATATTAGTCAGGGACTGAACCCATAACCTTTCAGCATGTGATGCTGAGAACGGCTCTTCCACTGTTGATTCCTCTACAACCGAATCGACCTCATCCTGATCCCCTTCAGGTAGGTCGATCCCTGTATGGGACTGTTGCTCTGTTAACAGGCACTCTGAGGGAGGAGACGGAGATCGGGCGCTTTTCTCCTGTGACAGGGAAGCCGCGATCAATGCTGACAATCTTTCTTCCAGCCCTCCCAGAGCTGAGGAAAAAACCTCCTCTGTTACATACACAGGAGCAGGTGAACTGAGGACAGCCACAGTACCAGGTACTCCTGAGGGTGCTCTACGGTCACTAACCTCTGATTCTTCAGGGGAGACTGGTGCAGCCAAAGCATGCCCAAGATCCTCAGAGCCCGATGGAGACCCCCTATTCCTCCTGGAATTTCTAGTCCCGGAGTTTTTAGACGGCATATTCCTAAGCCACAAAGCTGAGGTATTCCAGCCGAAATACACCAGTTACTGACAATAGTCTAGCATAAATGCTGCTATAAGAAACAGTTGGTGTCTACTAATGTGCCTTTCTAGGGGATGCCTGTATCAACCGCTTGCTGTATGCCCTTTTTTAAATGTTGCCAGCTCTGTCTCTGCACTTCATAGCCAGCTCACCACACAATATTGTGATTTTTATCATGCTGGGACGCCCGCACATGCGCAGAAGCGCTGCGGCGCGCACAGAGCGTCATCCCCCAGGCTCCGCCCCCTTTTCCGGCTCACCTCTATATATAGAGGCGCGTGCACGCGCGCGCCCACGTGCGCCTTTGGCGCTAATTTCGAAAAATGGAAACTAGGGACAAGAGCCAGGGCCCCTCTTTGCCGCAGGCCGGGGGATGGACGAGCATTGCAACATGGCAGAGGAAGCAGTTTCCCATGAGAGAACTCACCATCTGCCTGGACTTGCTCTGCTGAGAAGAAACTAGTCCACATGACAAGAAAACATTCCACAGCGGCCTCTAGTGGACAAACACAGGTACCGCAGTCTAATATATTAAATATATATAAAAAAAAAAATTTTTTTTTTTTTTTTCTTGACCACCATTAAAAATTATTACATTTTTTTAGTAGTTACAGGCATGCACAGAATTTTGCGGGAATACCATTAGGTAACAGACAGAAAGACAAATTAGGCTTGGGGGTCCCCCAATAGAACCAAGTTCCTGGGGGCCCCCACTTACCTGTTCCCCGCCGCAGGACTTTGTTTGGTCCACAAAAGCCCAAACTTCACCTATCACGGCAGGCATTGTAATCAAACCTTCAGGGACCGGGTTCCCAAGGATTCCACTCCCCTGGACCTGTATAGCACCCTGCACAGAAAACATCTTGGTCGTGGGTATGACCAGAGCTCTGGATCCCAGGGTCCAGCTCTCCTAAGAGAAGCATTACAGGCAAAACCTTGCTCTTCTCTGCAAGGCCCGGGTACCGACCGTTTAGCTATGAAGCTTTTTTGGTCGGATCCGGAATAGCTTACTGAGGCCCAAAAGAACCTGTACGCAAGCTCAGTGAAAAACACATGTTTCTTCTTGGCCAACACCTTAGACACTGGCAAAAAAAACTGAGGTGCTCCCGGATGGGAGGGGCTTATATAGGGGAGGGTACTTCCGGTTTTGGAAGTTGCCAGTGCCAGCACCTGACGGTATCTATATAACCCATTATTAATGACTATGTCGCTCTGTGTCCCGTGATGTACGAGAAAGAAAAGGCCCACACCAAGGAACTTTTTGAATGACGGGCAGAGGCAGCGCCCTGCACAGGCGGAGCTCTGCGGTGTGATTCCGTCGGTGTACTGCCCTTACGCTGGCCACCAAAGGGCATCCTGCCTCGTTGGAGATGTGCCTCCTCCTCATCCTCCTCCTCCTCTCTCCTATTAGGCACCCACGTGGAGTCAGTGACCTCATCATCCCCTCCCTCCTCATCACTGGAGCCAATCTGGCAGTATGCTGCAGCTGCTGGAACATGACTGCCAGATTGGTGTCCTTCTTGAGCATCCCCTCTGTCTGCTCTCACCCTACTGCCTTCCTGTAGCTGGGTTTCATCATCAGACCCTTCGAAACGCTGGGCATCCTCCTGGAGCATGTACCCAACACTGTGCTCAAACAGTTCGGGGGACTCCTCAGGAGGAGGACATGGTGGGTCTAGGGAAGGAGTGACTGATGATGAGTCTGACATTGATAACAGGGAAGAGGACGCTTTGGCAGCTGCTTTGCCAGTACCCTGAGCCTGGGTGAGAGAGGATGAGGAGGAGGAGGAGGGCTTGGTCATCCACTCTACCAAGTCTTCGGCATGATGTGGCTCAACATGTCCAGCTGCCGAAAAGAAGGACAAGCGTGTCCCATGGCCATGTGCTGATGACAATGCACCGCGTCCACGACCAGCACTGTTGCCCCCAGACACAGAGCCTGCTTGCCCTCTTTTATTGCCTCCTGACTGTCTGCCTCTCCTTGTTTGCCTTCCAGACATTCTAATTAGGGATGAGCTTCGTGTTCGAGTCGAACATACGTTCGACTCGAACATCGGCTGTTCGATCATTCGACGAAGATCGAACGATTTGGGCCGTTCGCGCCAAATTCGAGTGACGCGAACGGCCCACAATGCACTACGCCATCGCAGTGTCATCCAGGCGCTGTGATTGGCCAAGCATGCACTGTGACCCCGCATGCTTGGCCAATCACAGCGCCGGCAGCGAGGAGAGCAATGATTGGCCACAGGCAGGATGCCTGTGGCCAATTATTGCTGAGGGTGTTTAGTACACGCCCCACACTATAAAAGGCCGCCAGCACGGCGGCCTAGTGTAGTGTGTTCCGGAGCAGGGATAGAGCAGCATAGGCAGGGACAGTGACTTTTATTTCTTTCTTGCTTAACCTGGATTCCTTTAGTTTAGGGAAAGAGAAGGATAGGTAGGGAGAGTGTCAGTGTGTTTTGTGCTTGTGCTATAGTGTGCTTAAAAAAAACATTTTTTCTAGGGACAGAAAACTGTAGGTAGGGAGAGTGTCAGTTTCTTTCACTGTGCAAGTCCTTGTTTCTAGGGACCTGGAAGGACAGTGAGTGAATTCTCCTTGTGCTATATTGTTCTTAAAAAAAACATTTTTTCTAGGGACAGAAAACTGTAGGTAGGGAGAGTGTCAGTTTCTTTCACTGTGCAAGTCCTTGTTTCCAGGGACCTGGAAGGACAGTGAGTGAATTCTCCTTGTGCTATATTGTGCTTAAAAAAAACATTTTTCTAGGGACAGAAAACTGTAGGTAGGGAGAGTGTCAGTTTCTTTCACTGTGCAAGTCCTTGTTTCCAGGGACCTGAAAGGACAGTGAGTGAATTCTCCTTGTGCTATATTGTGCTTAAAAAAAACATTTTTTCTAGGGACAGAAAACTGTAGGTAGGGAGAGTGTCAGTTTCTTTCACTGTGCAAGTCCTTGTTTCCAGGGACCTGGAAGGACAGTGAGTGAATTCTCCTTGTGCTATATTTTGCTTAAAAAAAACATTTTTTCTAGGGACAGAGAACTGTAGGTAGGGAGAGTGTCAGTTTCTTTCACTGTGCAAGTCCTTGTTTCCAGGGACCTGGAAGGACAGTGAGTGAATTCTCCTTGTGCTATATTGTGCTTAAAAAAAACATTTTTTCTAGGGACAGAAAACTGTAGGTAGGGAGAGTGTCAGTTTCTTTCACTGTGCAAGTCCTTGTTTCCAGGGACCTGGAAGGACAGTGAGTGAATTCTCCTTGTGCTATATTGTGCTTAAAAAAAACATTTTTTCTAGGGACAGAAAACTGTAGGTAGGGAGAGTGTCAGTTTCTTTCACTGTGCAAGTCCTTGTTTCCAGGGACCTGGAAGGACAGTGAGTGAATTCTCCTTGTGCTATATTGTGCTTAAAAAAAACATTTTTTCTAGGGACAGAAAACTGTAGGTAGGGAGAGTGTCAGTTTCTTTCACTGTGCAAGTCCTTGTTTCCAGGGACCTGGAAGGACAGTGAGTGAATTCTCCTTGTGCTATATTGTGCTTAAAAAAAACATTTTTTCTAGGGACAGAAAACTGTAGGTAGGGAGAGTGTCAGTTTCTTTCACTGTGCAAGTCCTTGTTTCCAGGGACCTGGAAGGACAGTGAGTGAATTCTCCTTGTGCTATATTGTGCTTAAAAAAAACATTTTTTCTAGGGACAGAAAACTGTAGGTAGGGAGAGTGTCAGTTTCTTTCACTGTGCAAGTCCTTGTTTCCAGGGACCTGGAAGGACAGTGAGTGAATTCTCCTTGTGCTATATTGTGCTTAAAAAAAACATTTTTTCTAGGGACAGAAAACTGTAGGTAGGGAGAGTGTCAGTTTCTTTCACTGTGCAAGTCCTTGTTTCCAGGGACCTGGAAGGACAGTGAGTGAATTCTCCTTGTGCTATATTGTGCTTAAAAAAAACATTTTTTCTAGGGACAGAAAACTGTAGGTAGGGAGAGTGTCAGTTTCTTTCACTGTGCAAGTCCTTGTTTCCAGGGACCTGGAAGGACAGTGAGTGAATTCTCCTTGTGCTATATTGTGCTTAAAAAAAACATTTTTTCTAGGGACAGAAAACTGTAGGTAGGGAGAGTGTCAGTTTCTTTCACTGTGCAAGTCCTTGTTTCCAGGGACCTGGAAGGACAGTGAGTGAATTCTCCTTGTGCTATATTGTGCTTAAAAAAAACATTTTTTCTAGGGACAGAAAACTGTAGGTAGGGAGAGTGTCAGTTTCTTTCACTGTGCAAGTCCTTGTTTCCAGGGACCTGGAAGGACAGTGAGTGAATTCTCCTTGTGCTATATTGTGCTTAAAAAAAACATTTTTTCTAGGGACAGAAAACTGTAGGTAGGGAGAGTGTCAGTTTCTTTCACTGTGCAAGTCCTTGTTTCCAGGGACCTGGAAGGACAGTGAGTGAATTCTCCTTGTGCTATATTGTGCTTAAAAAAAAATTTTTTTCTAGGGACAGAAAACTGTAGGTAGGGAGAGTGTCAGTTTCTTTCACTGTGCAAGTCCTTGTTTCCAGGGACCTGGAAGGACAGTGAGTGAATTCTCCTTGTGCTATATTGTGCTTAAAAAAAACATTTTTCTAGGGACAGAAAACTGTAGGTAGGGAGAGTGTCAGTTTCTTTCACTGTGCAAGTCCTTGTTTCCAGGGACCTGAAAGGACAGTGAGTGAATTCTCCTTGTGCTATATTGTGCTTAAAAAAAACATTTTTTCTAGGGACAGAAAACTGTAGGTAGGGAGAGTGTCAGTTTCTTTCACTGTGCAAGTCCTTGTTTCCAGGGACCTGGAAGGACAGTGAGTGAATTCTCCTTGTGCTATATTTTGCTTAAAAAAAACATTTTTTCTAGGGACAGAGAACTGTAGGTAGGGAGAGTGTCAGTTTCTTTCACTGTGCAAGTCCTTGTTTCCAGGGACCTGGAAGGACAGTGAGTGAATTCTCCTTGTGCTATATTGTGCTTAAAAAAAACATTTTTTCTAGGGACAGAAAACTGTAGGTAGGGAGAGTGTCAGTTTCTTTCACTGTGCAAGTCCTTGTTTCCAGGGACCTGGAAGGACAGTGAGTGAATTCTCCTTGTGCTATATTGTGCTTAAAAAAAACATTTTTTCTAGGGACAGAAAACTGTAGGTAGGGAGAGTGTCAGTTTCTTTCACTGTGCAAGTCCTTGTTTCCAGGGACCTGGAAGGACAGTGAGTGAATTCTCCTTGTGCTATATTGTGCTTAAAAAAAACATTTTTTCTAGGGACAGAAAACTGTAGGTAGGGAGAGTGTCAGTTTCTTTCACTGTGCAAGTCCTTGTTTCCAGGGACCTGGAAGGACAGTGAGTGAATTCTCCTTGTGCTATATTGTGCTTAAAAAAAACATTTTTTCTAGGGACAGAAAACTGTAGGTAGGGAGAGTGTCAGTTTCTTTCACTGTGCAAGTCCTTGTTTCCAGGGACCTGGAAGGACAGTGAGTGAATTCTCCTTGTGCTATATTGTGCTTAAAAAAAACATTTTTTCTAGGGACAGAAAACTGTAGGTAGGGAGAGTGTCAGTTTCTTTCACTGTGCAAGTCCTTGTTTCCAGGGACCTGGAAGGACAGTGAGTGAATTCTCCTTGTGCTATATTGTGCTTAAAAAAAACATTTTTTCTAGGGACAGAAAACTGTAGGTAGGGAGAGTGTCAGTTTCTTTCACTGTGCAAGTCCTTGTTTCCAGGGACCTGGAAGGACAGTGAGTGAATTCTCCTTGTGCTATATTGTGCTTAAAAAAAACATTTTTTCTAGGGACAGAAAACTGTAGGTAGGGAGAGTGTCAGTTTCTTTCACTGTGCAAGTCCTTGTTTCCAGGGACCTGGAAGGACAGTGAGTGAATTCTCCTTGTGCTATATTGTGCTTAAAAAAAACATTTTTTCTAGGGACAGAAAACTGTAGGTAGGGAGAGTGTCAGTTTCTTTCACTGTGCAAGTCCTTGTTTCCAGGGACCTGGAAGGACAGTGAGTGAATTCTCCTTGTGCTATATTGTGCTTAAAAAAAACATTTTTTCTAGGGACAGAAAACTGTAGGTAGGGAGAGTGTCAGTTTCTTTCACTGTGCAAGTCCTTGTTTCCAGGGACCTGGAAGGACAGTGAGTGAATTCTCCTTGTGCTATATTGTGCTTAAAAAAAACATTTTTTCTAGGGACAGAAAACTGTAGGTAGGGAGAGTGTCAGTTTCTTTCACTGTGCAAGTCCTTGTTTCCAGGGACCTGGAAGGACAGTGAGTGAATTCTCCTTGTGCTATATTGTGCTTAAAAAAAAATTTTTTTCTAGGGACAGAAAACTGTAGGTAGGGAGAGTGTCAGTTTCTTTCACTGTGCAAGTCCTTGTTTCCAGGGACCTGGAAGGACAGTGAGTGAATTCTCCTTGTGCTATATTGTGCTTAAAAAAAACATTTTTTCTAGGGACAGAAAACTGTAGGTAGGGAGAGTGTCAGTTTCTTTCACTGTGCAAGTCCTTGTTTCCAGGGACCTGGAAGGACAGTGAGTGAATTCTCCTTGTGCTATATTGTGCTTAAAAAAAAACATTTTTTCTAGGGACAGAAAACTGTAGGTAGGGAGAGTGTCAGTTTCTTTCACTGTGCAAGTCCTTGTTTCCAGGGACCTGGAAGGACAGTGAGTGAATTCTCCTTGTGCTATATTGTGCTTAAAAAAAACATTTTTTCTAGGGACAGAAAACTGTAGGTAGGGAGAGTGTCAGTTTCTTTCACTGTGCAAGTCCTTGTTTCCAGGGACCTGGAAGGACAGTGAGTGAATTCTCCTTGTGCTATATTGTGCTTAAAAAAAACATTTTTTCTAGGGACAGAAAACTGTAGGTAGGGAGAGTGTCAGTTTCTTTCACTGTGCAAGTCCTTGTTTCCAGGGACCTGGAAGGACAGTGAGTGAATTCTCCTTGTGCTATATTGTGCTTAAAAAAAACATTTTTTCTAGGGACAGAAAACTGTAGGTAGGGAGAGTGTCAGTTTCTTTCACTGTGCAAGTCCTTGTTTCCAGGGACCTGGAAGGACAGTGAGTGAATTCTCCTTGTGCTATATTGTGCTTAAAAAACATTTTTTCTAGGGACAGAAAACTGTAGGTAGGGAGAGTGTCAGTTTCTTTCACTGTGCAAGTCCTTGTTTCCAGGGACCTGGAAGGACAGTGAGTGAATTCTCCTTGTGCTATATTGTGCTTAAAAAAAACATTTTTTCTAGGGACAGAAAACTGTAGGTAGGGAGAGTGTCAGTTTCTTTCACTGTGCAAGTCCTTGTTTCCAGGGACCTGGAAGGACAGTGAGTGAATTCTCCTTGTGCTATATTGTGCTTAAAAAAAACATTTTTTCTAGGGACAGAAAACTGTAGGTAGGGAGAGTGTCAGTTTCTTTCACTGTGCAAGTCCTTGTTTCCAGGGACCTGGAAGGACAGTGAGTGAATTCTCCTTGTGCTATATTGTGCTTAAAAAAAACATTTTTTCTAGGGACAGAAAACTGTAGGTAGGGAGAGTGTCAGTTTCTTTCACTGTGCAAGTCCTTGTTTCCAGGGACCTGGAAGGACAGTGAGTGAATTCTCCTTGTGCTATATTGTGCTTAAAAAAAACATTTTTTCTAGGGACAGAAAACTGTAGGTAGGGAGAGTGTCAGTTTCTTTCACTGTGCAAGTCCTTGTTTCCAGGGACCTGGAAGGACAGTGAGTGAATTCTCCTTGTGCTATATTGTGCTTAAAAAAACATTTTTTCTAGGGACAGAAAACTGTAGGTAGGGAGAGTGTCAGTTTCTTTCACTGTGCAAGTCCTTGTTTCCAGGGACCTGGAAGGACAGTGAGTGAATTCTCCTTGTGCTATATTGTGCTTAAAAAAAACATTTTTTCTAGGGACAGAAAACTGTAGGTAGGGAGAGTGTCAGTTTCTTTCACTGTGCAAGTCCTTGTTTCCAGGGACCTGGAAGGACAGTGAGTGAATTCTCCTTGTGCTATATTGTGCTTAAAAAAAACTTTTTTTCTAGGGACAGAAAACTGTAGGTAGGGAGAGTGTCAGTTTCTTTCACTGTGCAAGTCCTTGTTTCAAGGGACAGAGAAGGACACCTGAAGGTAGCCCTTATTGCTTTTTTCCCATCTCCCTGCAGGCCATCTATTAGAATGTCTGGAAGGCAAACAAGGAGAGGCAGACAGTCAGGAGGCAATAAAAGAGGGCAAGCAGGCTCTGTGTCTGGGGGCAACAGTGCTGGTCGTGGACGCGGTGCATTGTCATCAGCACATGGCCATGGGACACGCTTGTCCTTCTTTTCGGCAGCTGGACATGTTGAGCCACATCATGCCGAAGACTTGGTAGAGTGGATGACCAAGCCCTCCTCCTCCTCCTCATCCTCTCTCACCCAGGCTCAGGGTACTGGCAAAGCAGCTGCCAAAGCGTCCTCTTCCCTGGTATCAATGTCAGACTCATCATCAGTCACTCCTTCCCTAGACCCACCATGTCCTCCTCCTGAGGAGTCCCCCGAACTGTTTGAGCACAGTGTTGGGTACATGCTCCAGGAGGATGCCCAGCGTTTCGAAGGGTCTGATGATGAAACCCAGCTACAGGAAGGCAGTAGGGTGAGAGCAGACAGAGGGGATGCTCAAGAAGGACACCAATCTGGCAGTCATGTTCCAGCAGCTGCAGCATACTGCCAGATTGGCTCCAGTGATGAGGAGGGAGGGGATGATGAGGTCACTGACTCCACGTGGGTGCCTAATAGGAGAGAGGAGGAGGAGGATGAGGAGGAGGCACATCTCCAACGAGACAGGATGCCCTTTGGTGGCCAGCGTAAGGGCAGTACACCGACGGAATCACACCGCAGAGCTCCGCCTGTGCAGGGCGCTGCCTCTGCCCGTCATTCAAAAAGTTCCTTGGTGTGGGCCTTTTTTGAGGCTAGTGCATTAGATCGCACAGCTGCTGTTTGCAACATATGTCTCAAGCGTATATCGCGTGGCCAAAACATCAGCCGCTTGGGTACCACATGCCTGACCAGACATATGTTGACCTGCCATGCAGCTCGTTGGCAAGCCTACCTCAAAGACCCACACCAAAGAACAAAGCGGACCTCTCCTTGCACCGCATCAGCTGGGATCTCCAACCCCACTATAACTTCAGTCCTCTCAGAAACATGCACTGAGAGGAATGAAGGTGTAGAATTAGGTGTGTCACAGCCAAGTACTTGCGGCCACTCTGCTAGCAGTACACCGACGTCCGATTCTAGCAGGCAAATTTCCCTGCCCCAGCTGCTGGACCGTCGAAAGAAGTTCACTCCCAGCCATCCACATGCCCAGCGGTTGAATGCTAGCTTGGCTAAATTGCTAGCGCTTCAACTGCTGCCTTTTCAGTTGGTAGACTCGGCCCCCTTCCGTGAGTTTGTGCAATGTGCGGTTCCTCAGTGGCAGGTTCCCAAACGCCACTTTTTCTCACGGAAGGCTATTCCGGCTCTCTACCGGCATGTGGAAGGCAACGTCTTGGCCTCGCTGGACAGGGCGGTCAGCGGTAAGGTGCATATTACCGCTGACTCATGGTCCAGCAGGCATGGACAGGGACGTTACCTTTCTTTCACGGCCCATTGGGTCACTCTTTTGGCAGCTGGGAAGGATGCAGGACAAGGTGCAGTAGTGTTGGAGGTTGTCCCACCGCCACGCCTCCAAAATGCTACTACTGGTTGTGACACACCTCTCTCCTCCACCCCCTCCTCTTCTTCTTCCTCCATGGCCTCTTCCTGTGGTTTGTCCTATGAACCAGCGGTGCTCCGTAGCCGTTCACGGGGCTACGCAAGTACGCAGGCAAAAAGATGCCATGCCGTGCTTGCGCTGGTGTGTTTGGGGGACAGAAGCCACACTGGGGCAGAGGTCCTGTCTGCTCTGCAGGGCCAGGCCGAGAGGTGGTTGACGCCACGCCAGCTTAAGCCAGGAATGGTGGTTTGCGACAATGGCACCAACCTCCTCTCCGCCCTCCGACAGGGACAACTGACCCATGTGCCCTGTGTGGCTCACGTCCTTAACCTGGTGGTGCAGCGGTTCTTGGGCAGGTACCCGGGCTTACAGGATGTCCTGAGGCAGGCCAGGAAAGTCTGTGTGCATTTCCGCAGATCTTATAATGCCAGTGCTCGCCTGGCTGAGCTGCAAAAGGAGTTGAACCTGCCCAAGAACCGCCTTATATGTGACATGCCCACCAGGTGGAACTCAACGTTGGCCATGCTGCAGCGGCTGCACACGCAGCAGAGGGCCATCAATGAGTACCTGTGCGACTACGGCACCAGGACAGGGTCAGGGGAGCTTGATTTTTTTTCTCCACGCCAGTGGGGCATGATCAGGGATGCATGCACTGTCCTGGCACCATTTGAGGAGGCCACGAGGATGGTGAGCAGTGACAGTGCATGCATCAGTGACACTGTACCTCTTGTCCACCTGTTGGAGCACACGCTGCGTGGAATAATGGACAGGGCACTTGAGGCAGAACAGAGGCAGGAAGAGGAGGACTTCCTTGCCTCTCAAGGCCCCCTTTACCCAGACAGTGTTCCTTCTGTCCCACCCATCGCACAGGAAGAGGAAGAGGAGGAGGAGGAGGAGGAGGAGGAGGAGGATTGTGTCAGCATGGAGGTGGAGGCTGGCACTCAGCATCATCAGCAGCAGTCTTTTAGGGATGATTTACAGTCCCAAGAAACCAGTGGACTTGTACGTGGCTGGGAGGAGGTGACTGCGGATCATGTCGTCCTTAGTGACCCAGAGGACTCCGGAGCGAATGCCTCAGCAAACCTACGCTGCATGGCCTCCCTGATCCTGCAAAGTCTGCGGAAGGATCCTCGTATTCTTCGGATCAAGGAGAGGGACCATTACTGGCTGGCCACTCTCCTTGATCCACGGTACAAGGGTAAGGTTGCGGACCTTATGTTACCGTCGCAGAGGGAGCAGAGGATGAGACAACTCCGGGAGGCCTTGCAGAAAGGTCTGTGCAACGCGTTCCCAGAGACTGGGAGGTTACAAACTCCTGGTCCAGGACAACGAGTTGCTGAGGCTTCGGCCAGTCAAAGAAGGAGCGGTGGGGAAGGTGGCCGTCTGACCGATGCGTTCAGACAATTCTTTAGTCCGCAGCCCCAAAGTATGATTGGTTCCAGCAACCATCGCCAGCGTCTGATAAACATGGTGCAGGAATATCTAGGGGCAAGGTCAGACTTGGACACCTTCCCCACCGAAAATCCTCTGGCTTACTGGGTCTTGAGGATGGATCACTGGCCAGAGCTTGCACAGTATGCAATTGAGCTACTGGCCTGTCCTGCATCCAGCGTTCTTTCGGGACGCACATTCAGTGCTGCTGGAGGATTTGTCACGGATCACAGGGTGCGCCTGTCCACCGACTCGGTTGATCGACTGACTTTCATCAAGATGAACCAGTCTTGGATCACCACCAGCTACCACACACCTGATGCTGATATAACAGACTAATTGATTTTAACATGTCACGTCCCTTCAAGACTGATGCTGATGCTGAGTGCCTGTGCTGTTATGTTGACTGGCTATCCTCCTCCTCCGAGTCCTCAATGATACGATTGATGATGATAGCTTGGAAGATCATTTTTGTTTATGGGTGCCGCCACCAGTGGCTAAGGCCCAATTTTTCAGCCCCTGTTTTACAGGGGCGTGTACTTACAATTTTTTTAGCAATAATTTGCCATAGGGCTCATTGCTGTGCTCCAAGTACAGTATCTGTGAGGGGTTGTAGTGTTGTGCCACCAGTGCCTAAGGCCCAATTTTTCAGCCCCTGTTAAACAGGGGCGTGTCATTACAATTTTTGAAGCAATACTTTGCAACAGGGCTCATTGCTGTGCTCCAAGTACAGTATCTGTGAGGGGTTGTAGTGTTGTGCCACCAGTGCCTAAGGCCCAATTTTTCAGCCCCTGTTCAACAGGGGCATGCAATTACAATTCTTGATGTAATAATTCACAGCAGGGCCCATTCCTGCACCCACCAAGAGTAACTCTGAGGGCTTACAGTGTTGTGGCAACACCACCACCACCACCACGAAAAGCCCAATTTTTCAGCCCCTGTTCAACAGGGGCATGCAATTACAATTCTTGATCTAATAATTCACAGCAGGGCCCATTGCTGCACCCACCAAGAGTAACTGTCAGGGCTTACAGTGTTGTGGCACCAGCACCACCATCAAAGCCCCAATTTTTACTACCACTGTTCAACAATTATATGTAATTAAAATTCCTGATATAATAGTTGACAGCAGGGCGTTCCAGCACCAACCAAGAGTAACTGTGAGTGCTTACAGTGTTGTGCCAACACCAACAACTAAGGGGCCTATTTCTGCAGAGTATATACGGCAGGTCCCTACTTTCAAACATCCAACTTACAAACGACTCCTACTTGCAAACGAAAGAAGACAACAGGAAGTGAGAGGAAATCTACCCCTAGGAAGGAAAATTCTCTCCTGTAAGAATAAATATGGGAGAAAGGTGTCTCCTCTGTACTGATGCTTTATCAGCAATCCTTGTTTCAAGAAAAACACCACATTTCAAAAACAGTTGTCATTGGGACGGAAAGTGAGGTGAAATGTTCTGAACAGGGGCACAGACAGCAAAACAAATGTTACAGGGGTGATAACCCTTACCTATGTTTCCCAAAAAGTTTAAAAATAGATTTTTGGGCTGGAGCTACACTTCAACAATGTACCTGTTCAAAATTACAAACACATTCTACATAAGAACAAACCTACAGTCCCTGTCTTGTATGCACCGCCTGTATACGGCTGTTCAGAGTATATAGGGCCTTTTTTATTTTATGTGCGGGGTTCCCCTTAATATCCATACAAGACCCAAAGGGGCTGGTAATGGGCTGGGGTGGGGGGGGGGGGTCATGGGGTAGCTATGCCATTTTTCTTAAAGATTTTCTTCCATATTACCGGGACCAGACATTACATTAAAGCCGCAAGAAGTTTTAAATGGCTTTTTTTTCCTTTAGAAGTGTCATTTTGTGCAGGGACAGTTCTAAACACGGGAAACACGTGGCACTTCACAGGCATACTTTAGACACCCCCCAGGTACGATATTTAAAGGAATATTTGACTTTTTTTTTTCACTTTATGCATCATTAAAATGACTGCTCCCGAAAAACGACCGTTTTTAAAACTTCTTTTTGCATTGATACATGTCCCCTGGTGCAGAACCCGGGTTCCCAAACCCTTTTTAGGACAATAACATGCATAATAGTTGTTATAATTAGCACTTTAGAATTCGAACGTTCGCATCCATTGTATTTAATAGGGTTCTAATGTTCGTACGAACTTTCGGTCCGTTCGCGGGTTCTGGTGCGAACCGAACCCGGGGGTGTTCGGCTCATCACTAATTCTAATAGATGGCCTGCAGGGAGATGGGAAAAAAGCAATAAGGGCTACCTTCAGGTGTCCTTCTCTGTCCCTTTACTTAAGGATTTCTAAATATGGTTGAGGATGATTGCTTTTGCACAGAATAGCACAACGACAATTTCCCTGACTGTCCAAAAATCAAGGATTTCAAAGATGGTTGATGAGGAATGCTTTAGCACACTATAGCACACGGAGAATTCCCCTCACTTTCCTTCTTTGTCCCTAGAAACAAGGACTCGCACAGTGAAAGAAACTGACACTCTCCCTACCTAGAGTTTTCTGTCCCTAGAAAAAATGTTTTTTTTAAGCACACTATAGCACAAGGAGAATTCACTCACTGTCCTTCCCTGTCCCTGGAAACAAGGACTTGCACAGTGAAAGAAACTGACACTCTCCCTACCTAGAGTTTTCTGTCCCTAGAAAAAATGTTTTTTTTAAGCACACTATAGCACAAGGAGAATTCACTCACTGTCCTTCCCTGTCCCTGGAAACAAGGACTTGCACAGTGAAAGAAACTGACACTCTCCCTACCTAGAGTTTTCTGTCCCTAGAAAAAATGTTTTTTTTAAGCACACTATAGCACAAGGAGAATTCACTCACTGTCCTTCCCTGTCCCTGGAAACAAGGACTTGCACAGTGAAAGAAACTGACACTCTCCCTACCTAGAGTTTTCTGTCCCTAGAAAAAATGTTTTTTTTAAGCACACTATAGCACAAGGAGAATTCACTCACTGTCCTTCCCTGTCCCTGGAAACAAGGACTTGCACAGTGAAAGAAACTGACACTCTCCCTACCTAGAGTTTTCTGTCCCTAGAAAAAATGTTTTTTTTAAGCACACTATAGCACAAGGAGAATTCACTCACTGTCCTTCCCTGTCCCTGGAAACAAGGACTTGCACAGTGAAAGAAACTGACACTCTCCCTACCTAGAGTTTTCTGTCCCTAGAAAAAATGTTTTTTTTAAGCACACTATAGCACAAGGAGAATTCACTCACTGTCCTTCCCTGTCCCTGGAAACAAGGACTTGCACAGTGAAAGAAACTGACACTCTCCCTACCTAGAGTTTTCTGTCCCTAGAAAAAATGTTTTTTTTAAGCACACTATAGCACAAGGAGAATTCACTCACTGTCCTTCCCTGTCCCTGGAAACAAGGACTTGCACAGTGAAAGAAACTGACACTCTCCCTACCTAGAGTTTTCTGTCCCTAGAAAAAATGTTTTTTTTAAGCACACTATAGCACAAGGAGAATTCACTCACTGTCCTTCCCTGTCCCTGGAAACAAGGACTTGCACAGTGAAAGAAACTGACACTCTCCCTACCTAGAGTTTTCTGTCCCTAGAAAAAATGTTTTTTTTAAGCACACTATAGCACAAGGAGAATTCACTCACTGTCCTTCCCTGTCCCTGGAAACAAGGACTTGCACAGTGAAAGAAACTGACACTCTCCCTACCTAGAGTTTTCTGTCCCTAGAAAAAATGTTTTTTTTAAGCACACTATAGCACAAGGAGAATTCACTCACTGTCCTTCCCTGTCCCTGGAAACAAGGACTTGCACAGTGAAAGAAACTGACACTCTCCCTACCTAGAGTTTTCTGTCCCTAGAAAAAATGTTTTTTTTAAGCACACTATAGCACAAGGAGAATTCACTCACTGTCCTTCCCTGTCCCTGGAAACAAGGACTTGCACAGTGAAAGAAACTGACACTCTCCCTACCTAGAGTTTTCTGTCCCTAGAAAAAATGTTTTTTTTAAGCACACTATAGCACAAGGAGAATTCACTCACTGTCCTTCCCTGTCCCTGGAAACAAGGACTTGCACAGTGAAAGAAACTGACACTCTCCCTACCTAGAGTTTTCTGTCCCTAGAAAAAATGTTTTTTTTAAGCACACTATAGCACAAGGAGAATTCACTCACTGTCCTTCCCTGTCCCTGGAAACAAGGACTTGCACAGTGAAAGAAACTGACACTCTCCCTACCTAGAGTTTTCTGTCCCTAGAAAAAATGTTTTTTTTAAGCACACTATAGCACAAGGAGAATTCACTCACTGTCCTTCCCTGTCCCTGGAAACAAGGACTTGCACAGTGAAAGAAACTGACACTCTCCCTACCTAGAGTTTTCTGTCCCTAGAAAAAATGTTTTTTTTAAGCACACTATAGCACAAGGAGAATTCACTCACTGTCCTTCCCTGTCCCTGGAAACAAGGACTTGCACAGTGAAAGAAACTGACACTCTCCCTACCTAGAGTTTTCTGTCCCTAGAAAAAATGTTTTTTTTAAGCACACTATAGCACAAGGAGAATTCACTCACTGTCCTTCCCTGTCCCTGGAAACAAGGACTTGCACAGTGAAAGAAACTGACACTCTCCCTACCTAGAGTTTTCTGTCCCTAGAAAAAATGTTTTTTTTAAGCACACTATAGCACAAGGAGAATTCACTCACTGTCCTTCCCTGTCCCTGGAAACAAGGACTTGCACAGTGAAAGAAACTGACACTCTCCCTACCTAGAGTTTTCTGTCCCTAGAAAAAATGTTTTTTTTAAGCACACTATAGCACAAGGAGAATTCACTCACTGTCCTTCCCTGTCCCTGGAAACAAGGACTTGCACAGTGAAAGAAACTGACACTCTCCCTACCTAGAGTTTTCTGTCCCTAGAAAAAATGTTTTTTTTAAGCACACTATAGCACAAGGAGAATTCACTCACTGTCCTTCCCTGTCCCTGGAAACAAGGACTTGCACAGTGAAAGAAACTGACACTCTCCCTACCTAGGGTTTTCTGTCCCTAGAAAAAATGTTTTTTTTTAAGCACACTATAGCACAAGGAGAATTCACTCACTGTCCTTCCCTGTCCCTGGAAACAAGGACTTGCACAGTGAAAGAAACTGACACTCTCCCTACCTAGAGTTTTCTGTCCCTAGAAAAAATGTTTTTTTTAAGCACACTATAGCACAAGGAGAATTCACTCACTGTCCTTCCCTGTCCCTGGAAACAAGGACTTGCACAGTGAAAGAAACTGACACTCTCCCTACCTAGAGTTTTCTGTCCCTAGAAAAAATGTTTTTTTTAAGCACACTATAGCACAAGGAGAATTCACTCACTGTCCTTCCCTGTCCCTGGAAACAAGGACTTGCACAGTGAAAGAAACTGACACTCTCCCTACCTAGAGTTTTCTGTCCCTAGAAAAAATGTTTTTTTTAAGCACACTATAGCACAAGGAGAATTCACTCACTGTCCTTCCCTGTCCCTGGAAACAAGGACTTGCACAGTGAAAGAAACTGACACTCTCCCTACCTAGGGTTTTCTGTCCCTAGAAAAAATGTTTTTTTTTAAGCACACTATAGCACAAGGAGAATTCACTCACTGTCCTTCCCTGTCCCTGGAAACAAGGACTTGCACAGTGAATGAAACTGACACTCTCCCTACCTAGAGTTTTCTGTCCCTAGAAAAAATGTTTTTTTTAAGCACACTATAGCACAAGGAGAATTCACTCACTGTCCTTCCCTGTCCCTGGAAACAAGGACTTGCACAGTGAAAGAAACTGACACTCTCCCTACCTAGAGTTTTCTGTCCCTAGAAAAAATGTTTTTTTTAAGCACACTATAGCACAAGGAGAATTCACTCACTGTCCTTCCCTGTCCCTGGAAACAAGGACTTGCACAGTGAAAGAAACTGACACTCTCCCTACCTAGAGTTTTCTGTCCCTAGAAAAAATGTTTTTTTTAAGCACACTATAGCACAAGCACAAAACACACTGACACTCTCCCTACCTATCCTTCTCTTTCCCTAAACTAAAGGAATCCAGGTTAAGCAAGAAAGAAATAAAAGTCACTGCCCCTGCCTATGCTGCTCTTTCCCTGCTCCGGAACACACTACACTAGGCCGCCGTGCTGGCGGCCTTTTATAGTGTGGGGCGTGTACTAAACACCCTCAGCAATAATTGGCCACAGGCATCCTGCCTGTGGCCAATCATTGCTCTCCTCGCTGCCGGCGCTGTGATTGGCCAAGCATGCGGGGTCACAGTGCATGCTTGGCCAATCACAGCGCCTGGATGACACTGCGATGGCGTAGTGCATTGTGGGCCGTTCGCGTCACTCGAATTTGGCGCGAACGGCCCAAATCGTTCGATCTTCGTCGAACGATCGAACAGCCGATGTTCGAGTCGAACGTATGTTCGACTCGAACACGAAGCTCATCCCTACTTGCCTACAGTCAAGCATGGTGGTGGGAGTGTCATGGTCTGGGGCTGCATGAGTGCTGCCGGCACTGGGGAGCTACAGTTCATTAACAACTTCCATACAGGGCTTTTTATACCACTTCCATACCGGGCCTATTCTGGCACTTCTCTCCTACATGTACAAATCATCATTGTTTTGCTAGAAAATTACTCAGAACCCCCAAACATTATATATGTTTTTTTTAGCAGACACCCTAGGGAATAAAATGACGGTCGTTGCAACTTTTTATCTTGCACGGTATTTGCGCAATAATTTTTCAAACGCCTTTTTTGGGGAAAAAAAGGGTTTTATGAATTAAAAAATAACAAAACAGTAAAGTTAGCCCAATTTTTTTGTAAAATATGAAAGCTTATGTTACTCCGAGTAAAAAGATACCTAACATGTCACGCTTTAAAATTGCGCACACTCATGGAATGGCGCCAAACTTCGGTACTTAAAAATCTCCATAGGTGACGATTTGAAATTTTTTACAGGGTACCAGGTTAGAGTTAAGCCCCGTACACACGATCGGTTTAACTGATGAAAACCGTCCGATGGATGGTTTTCATCAGACCAACCGATCGTGTATGGTACCCATCGGATGGAAAAAATAGAACTTCTTTTAAAATTTTCCGATGGATAAAAAACCAATGGGAATTTCCGATCGTCTATGGGCAAGTCCATCGGTTTAAAAACCCACGCATGCTCAGACTGAATTAGGAGACGGGAGCGCTCGTTCTTGTAAAACTAGCGTTCCTAATGGAGAGAGCACATTCGTCATTCTGCAAGTTATTGCTTCGTTTAATGCAGCGCATGTTTTTTTGCTTTCGAACGGTCTTTAAAATGTCATTTTGGCAGCAGAACTTTCTCCTGAGTTCTGACAAATGTATGTCTTTCTTTTTTCTAGTGATCTTAGGAATAATTAGTAAAATTCTGCAAGGCCGACCTCCCAAATTACACCTTTATGTTTTTTGACTCTTAAAATTTGTTGTGCATTTTTTGGTGTGTCAATTTCTCAGAACAACATAATATTTAATTTTAGAAAAATCATGGAGGTTGGTGTCCCTTGTTCTTAATTACACATTGTATTTATGCAATATTATTGCTACTTCTCAAAAAAACACATCAGGCATGTAGGTTGGCTGAAATCAAATTTCCCTTTATTTTGGAAAAAACCGAAGGGCAACTATTCCCAAATTAGCAGAGAATATAAAGTCATTAGATCCCAAATGCAGACCTGACTATGATCAATAATAAAATCAACAACAGCATGAAATCAGGAGCAGCAGCCAAAGACATACATCATCCCAAGCTGTGGTACTCCATCAACCTTCAATTTCTGGATGAGCAGCTTGAGGCCAGGGAATCACCTCCTGCTCTTCCTTGTAGCCTTCCTTCCACGCCTCTCTGCAGCGTTCTCTCCACGGCCCCGTCCATGCACCCTTGCAGGCTGGGCCACTGTGGGTGGTGATGTGGCAGGAGGAGAAGGAGGAGAGGGATTGGGCTGCTGCGAGATATGGGTGGCCTCAGTCAGCAGCCCCCTCGCCCCCATGTGTACGACCATATAGATGAGATGCTCACAGAGGGCCCGTTGTCCCGCCTCCATTCTGAGCAGCTTATCCGCCAGATAGGTGCTAAACCCCTCCGTAGGGTTGAGGGGGGCCCTCATAATGGCAGCAGCCTCCTGAATCATCTTTAGTGACTCCTCCTCCACTTGTGTCATCCGCCGTTGTTTTGGCGGTCTGACGTGGAGGGGAGCCACTTGGGAGACGGTGCTGCCACTAGGCCTGGGGACCTGCTGAGTCCCACTGGGCCCTGCCTCCTCCTGCCTGTCACACTCCTGACCCTCTTCCTCCTGGCTTGCCTCATCCTGTTTATAAAATAAAATGAAGATTTCTATTATTTGAGGAATCAATCACACACAATTTTGATCTCATTACTGGTTTATTTTGGAGGGGGGGGGGGGTGGGATCATTTATGGCTAAGCCAAACAGTTCAACTCCATATTACTTAGTGGACAATAATTAGCATCAAAAATACTATACCGGGCTGAAGATGTGAAGATCTGGTTCTTCTAGCTCGGGAGGCTCCTCCTCCGCCTCTGCAGGGGTGGAGGGAAGGGTGGAAGGAACGCTGGAGGGAAGGGTGGAAGGAAGGGTTGAGGGAAGGCTGGAAATAGATTCCTGGCCTCGAACTGGTCATCCAGGAATTGAAGATGTCTGTAGTACCACAGCTTGGGTTTTACTACATTGTCGGCTGCTGCTCCTGATCTCTTGGACTGGCGCACTTCCTTGAATTTTTTTTTATAAGAATTGCGCAGGTTGTTGATTTTATTATTGATCATAGTGTAGTCTGCATCTGGGATCCATGGCTTCATATCCTCGGCTAATTTGGTAATAGTTGCCCGTCGTACATCACTTTTGTGATACGCAGGGTGTTTGAGCTCCCAAAGGTTGCGCTGTTCCTTATACTTTTCAATAAAAACAAGCATCACCTCCGGCTCTCTTAGTTTATGCATCTATTAGGATCAGCAAGTACAAAAAAAAAAGGATCAGAATTGATTCTCCTCAACTTATCACAATATTGCCCTTTACAATCATGACCCATTAATATGCCACTGCAGGCCCGAGTTCCCTTCTTACCTTAGTTCACTTTGTGGGTTCACTTCCGGTCGTCCTTACTCCGCGCATCCCTAATAACTTCTTTCCCCTTTTTATACCCTGCGCATGCGTGTAACTCCGCCCTCGTCGCCCGCCCATGACGGACTTTTTCTGCATTTCCCCGCCCCTTAACGATCGGCGCACAGTGTGAGACGGCGACATGTCGCAGACACAGGTGGCTTCTTTACTTGAAATTACCGACGAGGAAAGCCCGGAGGCGGAAACGTCCCGATCCTGTAAAAAAAGATACAAGGCGACTAATATGTCTTTTTCTGAGATGGCGGAGATGGTGGACATTCTGCGGAGGAAGGATTACGACGGCAAGCATGGCCCATACGACACCCCTAATCTCCGGAAGTCACAAATTATGGATAAAGTGGCGAAGACTCTCTATAAAAAATATGGGGTCAGGAGATCCAAGGAACAACTCCGTAAAAGGTGGTCAGACCTGAAGATCAGGGAGCCGGAGCAGTATAGGAAGCTTATAAAAAGCATAGAAAAAAGTAAGTATATTTTACTGTGTTCTTTCACATTGTAATATGTATTCTTCCATGTTTTGCACCATGTGCTTGGCTTGACTGGGTTCACATTTTGAAATCTCATCTTTTAGGTTAAGTGGAGAGTCCACTTATTTGCCCAATGTTTTGACCAATAACTTGCTGCTCTTCCCCCAAACATGTTTGGCACATATGCACGTAAACTACATGTGGGCATGCCTCATTTTACTTCAACAATGTTTATCTACACATTGTTGGCTAGATGATGTGTTGTAAGGAAATTTAGAATGTGACTCAAAGAAGAAACTGTATTCTGGGTAAAGGAGATGACACTCCAGCAGTTGTGTACTCTTTTTTGTTCTTCAGCAAGATACTATACTCTGGGCCACATGACCAAATTTATTAACGGTGTCACACACAGGTGGTCCAGTGGATACCTTGGTGGTTATCCAAGTGTATTTGTGAATGTCCTCAAAAATAACAGGCTGCTTTGTTGAGTTTGCAAGATCTCATATGTTCATGTTGGAACTCAGGGCCAAATATCAATTGTACCCCACTTCAAAACATTGAGGATCCCTTTTCAGGCCTTAAAAAAGTCTGTGTGCTAAAGTATACATTTTTGTTGTAAATTCCCATAGGGGAGAGGAGAGTGGGAGGACACCATGCTCATGAGACGAGGAACCCAGCACCACAGAAAATCCCCGAAGCTCCCAAAGCAGACCAAGATCAGCAGGTTCAGGAAGCGGAGGTGGAGGAAGCGGAGGTGGAGGAAGGGGAGGTGGAGGAAGGAGAGGTGGAGCTTATCAGCACAACAGGTCAGTGTCTGTCACCACAACTTCAAGGTAAATACAGATGTAGGACTGCCTAGTGTAAAACCTTTTTTTTTGTTTTAGGGACTGAACGTGGGGGTGTGTCAGGAAGTCCAAATCCGCCATTCTCGAGTGCCAGCGCCAAAATAATCATTCAGGAAATCATGGAATGCAGTAGCGAAATGGACATTATGAGAAAGAGAATGATTGTGATTGAGCAAAAATATAAAAACATGATAGATATTTTGGGGAGAATAGTGTGAACCCCCCCCCTTTTTGTGTTTTTTGTTATGCGTCTGAAATTATCTCAGGGATTTCCAACATCCCAAATGTGAAGATGCACACACTGAAGACTCAACATGTGCTATCTGCCGTCACAGGCTATCTATGTCCCTGTTTTGGGGGTGCAACCTCTTCCTCCCTCCTCAAGTAGGGGAGAGGAAGGGTTTACATCCCCAAAGCACGACCATTGATCCCCCATGATGGCAGATAGCACATGTTTACCCTAGCCATGGGATCTTGTTGAAGATACCCATTTGAGCCCCAAAAGAAAGTGTGTTTGTTAACATTTGGGATGGATCAGGGGTACCATCACCCCATCTCCAGTTGGTATTTTTCACAGTGTTATTTTATTACTTTTTCAGACTTAAAAAAATGGCTTACGACCCATGCATGTTTCTGCAAAAAAAAACGCACATAAAAAAAAAAAATAGCATTTCTAAAAACCAAAAAAAAATGCGGTGCAAACAATAAAAACATTTGGGAAGTCTAAAAAAGGTGTGCCTTGTTCTTTCTATGCTCAAGAGCAGTTCTGAAGATGCAAAAACCGTGTTTTTCTCTCTGAGTTTTGAGGCTATTTACTAAGGACAATTACACTTGGCACTACTAGAACCTGGGAGACACATAAACTCAAAATACAAGAATGACAACACAAGTTTGTATGAATTCCATGTTTTTTTTTATTTTTAAAAGGTTTAATACTTGGTCAGATGTGGTCTGGCATTGCGATGGCCCCCCTACCCGTGAAGTACTTCACGTATTTCTGGCGTACTTCACGGGCACTTTGGGGGGCCAAGCCAGTACGGGCAGTGCTGAGGCCAGTCAGATTAATCAGTTCAGATGGACCGGCCTCAGGCCCAAACGATGAAACATAATTGTTTGCAAATTTGCGTAGAAAATTGTGCAATATGCAGCAGCAGTAGACGATGTGGTTCAGTTTATAATCCGCCAAATGTATCGCTGTCTGGAACAGGCGGAACCGGCTGGCTATTATCCCGAAGGCATTCTCCACAACTCTCCGGGCTCTGGCCAGCCGGTAATTAAAAACCCTCCTCTCCGGGGTGAGGGTGCGTTGGGGAAACGGCCGCATCAGGTGTGGTCCTAGTCCAAAAGCCTCATCCACAATGAAAACGAACGGGAGCCCTTCAACGTTCTCTGCATCTGGAGGCAGTGCAAGACCCCCAGCCTGCAGACGGTGAGCGAACTCCGTCTCCGCGAATGATCTGCCATCGGACATCCGGCCATTCTTCCCCACGTCCACATACAGGAACTCGTACCGTGCCGACACCACCGCCATTAACACTATGCTATTAAAACCTTTATAGTTGAAATAGTATGACCCCGAACGGGGTGGCGGCACTATGTGGACGTGCTTCCCATCAATTGCCCCTCCACAGTTGGGGAAATCCCACCGCTGGGCAAATTGGGAGGCCACAGTCAGCCATTCCTGTGGTGTGCTAGGGAACTGTGGAGTCAAACAAAAAGAAGACATTAGTACGGTTTATGGTTACAGTGCAAGCAGATTACACACAAAAAAACATTGTTGAGTAACATTATTATTTAAGGGAGTTTTTCCGAACAATAAACAAAGGCCCACTTAGCAGATGCCTCACCCCCGCTGAGTGGACATTCTAAAATAATCTAAGGGGGGGGCTAAGGTGATTGTGGGGGATCCCAAAAAAGGCTCTACCACTCTGCTGAGCTTGATTGAGAACTACTAATTTTTTAACATCTTTAGGGGGGGAGGGAAGGTTGTCAAACTACGAGGGCAATGACCCCCCAAAAATGAAAAGGAAAATAGAAGGCTAGCTGGGTTTGCGCCCACGATAGCATGCTGGAGAGGTTAGTGAAGGGAAATAGGCATGTAGGGCCCAAAAAGGGATTTACAGGTAAAAAAAGGCATGTGGAAAATGGGGACATTACCAGGATATTACAAACAGGCATATTTGTGTTAGGAGGAAAAAAAATAAAATAAAACGAGATTAAAAAAAGATAATGTGAGGTTAAGGGAGCATAATTACCTTCATATAGTCCTTTTGCAGGACCTGAATGATGGCCGAACACGTCTCAGGGATAATGATCCCGAGAGCTTGGGGGGAGATGCCTGTTGAGAACTTGAGGTCCTGCAAGCTTCTCCCAGTCGCCAGGTATCTCAACGTGGCAATAAGCCTCTGCTCGGCAGTGATGGCCTGGCGCATCACAGTGTCCTGCCTCGTGATATAGGGGGACAGCAAATCCAACAGACGGTGAAATACGGGGTCCGTCACCCTGAGATAATTCCTGAAATCATCAGGGTTATTCTCATGGATTTCCCGCAGCAGAGACATATGAGAGAATTGGTCCCGCTGGAGCAACCAATTCTTAGTCCATGAACTCCTCCTCACCCTGTTCACAGACTGAACTCGGGTTACAGTGTTAACTGCAACACCAAGCCCAAAGCCAGCACGAGCTCGAGAACGAGAACGCACTTCAAACATGGTTTTAAACCGGTCGGCTGGTCAGAACGCACTCAAACAGAACGCACCGTGGAACAGCAAGGCCTGAGAAGAACGATCTGAAAAACAGTAAACGAACGGCCAAGTCGGCACTGCAAGGCAGTAACGACCTGACTGCACGCACTGAATCACAAATACAAACCCACAAGCACAAACTGAACAACAGGAAACGATCTGCAAAGCACGGAGACTGAAAAGCGCGAATCGGCTCTCACCAAACTTTTACTAACACGCGGTAACACGAAATCAGCAAAAGCAGCCCAAGGGGTGGCGCCATTAGATTTGTTCGGCCCTTTTATAGCGCGTCGTACGTTTTGTACGTGCCGTCGTTTTGTTGCCGTCGGTTTTTAAACTGATGGTGTGTGGCCAAGACTGATGAAAAACAGTTTCATCGGATTTCCGATGGTCAAATCCATCGGACGAAAATCCATAGGTTATCCGATCGTGTGTACAGGGCTTAACAGAGGAGGTCTAGTGCCAGAATTGTTGCACGCACTCTAACGCACGCAGCGATACCTCACATATGTGGTTTGAACGGCGTTTACATATGCGGGCGGGACTTACGCTGTGTTCGCTTCTAAGCGCGAGCTATTGGGGACGGGCGTTTTAAAAAAAAAAAATTATTTTTTTTATTTTTATTTTTACTTTTTTTTTTTTTATCACTTTTATTCCTATTACAAGGAATGTAAACATCCCTTGTAATAGGAATGTGTGTGACAGGTCCTCTTTATGGAGAGATGCGGGGTCAATAAGACCCCACATCTCTCCTCCAGGCTGGAAAGCATGAGATCGTGAAAAAAAATTCACTGATCTCATACTTATAGCCGCAATGGCGGCTTTGTTTACATTTGAGGACCCGGGTGTGGCGTCATCACATCGCACCCGGGCCTCCGACGATCATAGAGATGACTGGTGACCATCTGGTCACCAGTCATCTCTATGCTCGTCACGTGACCCACCACCGGCGCCGACGATTCTCTCCGGGTCCCCGATGGCACGGGAGAGCCCGGAGAAGCACCGGATGGCGGTGGAAGGGGGGATGTCCCCTCCTGCCGCCTATAAGAACAATCAAGCGGCGGAACCGCCGCTATGATCATTCTTATGGTGCGCAGGATCGCCGGCTGAACAAAAGGATATCTGAATGATGCCTCTAGCTGCAGGCATCATTCAGATATCCCCCCTCAAACCTAGGACGTCATATGACGTCCACCCGGAGGGAGAGAGGGTTCCTGCCGGCGTCATTTTACAATGGCCCGGTATGGAAGGGGTTAAGGGAACCATGAATGCCAACATGTACTGTGACATACTGAAGCAGAGCATGATCCCCTCCCTTCAGAGACTGGGCTGCAGGGCAGTATTCCAACATGATAACAACCCCAAACACACCTCCAAGACAACCACTGCCTTGCTAAAGAAGCTGATGGTAAAGGTGATGGACTGGCCAAGCATGTCTCCAGACCTAAACCCTATTGAGCATCTGTGGGGCATCCTGAAATGAAAGGTGGAAAAGCGCAAGGTCTCTAATATCCACCAGCTCTGTGATGTCATCATGGAGGAGTGGAAGAGGACTCCAGTGGCAACCTGTGAAGTTCTGGTGAACTCCATGCCCAAGAGGGTTAAGGCGGTGCTGGAAAATAATGGTGGCTACATAAAATATTGACACTTTGGGCCCAATTTGGACATTTTCACTTAGGGGTGTACTCACTTTTGTGGCCAGCAGCTTAGACATTAATGGCTGTGCGTTGACTTATTTTGAGGGGACAGCAAATTTACACTGTAATACAAGCTGTACACTCACTACTTTACATTGTAGCAAAGTGTAATTTCTTCAGCGTTGTCACATGAAAAGATATAATATAATATTTACAAAAAGGGACCTCCATTACTGATGATGAAACGCGTTTGAAGGGCTTCCAGTGACATAATTTCCACTGTTTGTAGCGCACAACGGGCGGCACTTCCTGGTTTACAATCGATCTGTATATTACATATTGTGAGGGCTTTGGCTTTTTTATCCTACACCTAGTAAACAGTACTTCACCATGAAAAGTTTGTTTCTCTCTTCTCCACCATTGGATTTCATTATAAGAATCTGCACTTGTGTTGGGAATAACATGCAACACCGAGCAGTAAATGTTTGGACTTTTTTTTTTTTTTTTTTACATTCTTCAAGTAGATGTTTGAGGTGAACACGGATACATTGAAAGAGACACTGTTCCCTTGCCTGTGCAAGGTAAAATGACAGTGTCTCTGCAAAGGGACCCCCCTCCCCATTAAACTCACCCTTCCCCCCTTTCTCCTTTGTACCAGCCTTGAAATCACAGTGTTGATGACCAGGGGAGTGGTGATCTCGCCCCCTTCTTGATGTGACACCTTCTTGCTCTTCCACAGTCAGTGAGAATATATGGCACCTTTGGAAATAGAGAAGCAAGGGACTTGGGCTAGGCCCAAGCACTGTTGCATGACCAGGGGAGTGATGTCACTATTCTTGGGTTGCCAACACAGCTGATTTCAGTGCCAGCTGCAGAGAAGCAAGTTGCTGTGGGGGAACACAGGCAGATATATGGGGGTTGAGGAATGCCAAGACATTGGCACTTTTGCCACCATAGCCAGTGAAAGCATCTTATTAAATTCCAATTTCACCTGTGAGATAAATCTCAGTGGCCCAGCATATTTAAAGTCTTACTAAATCCACAACAGTAAAATCAGTCTGTATATGCAGTAAAACATGCTTGTTATACTTAAATAGATAAAAAGTGAAAAGACGCAGCAAGATATAGATAAAGTGCATAAAGTGTCAACAAATATATAATCAAATGTCCATAATTAAAGCAGATAATTGAACATTCTATAATGTGATTAGGGATGGTTCGCACCAGAACCTTCTAACGGACTGAAAGTTTGCGTGAACTTTAGAACCTCGTTGAAGTCTATGGGACTCGAACATTCGGAATCAAAAGTGCTAATTTTAAAGGCTAATATGCAAGTTATTGTCCTCAAAAGGGTTTGGGGACCCGGGTCCTGCCCCAGGGAACATGGATCAATGCAAAAAATAAAGTTTTAAAAACTGCAGTTTTTTGGGAGCAGTGATTTTAATGATGCTTAACCACTTGGCAACCACCTGCCGACAAATAACGTTGACAAGGTGGTTGCTTAACTCTGGGAGGATGTTATATAACGTCCTCCCAGAATCGCGCTCCCGCGCGCCCCCTGGGGCACGCACACGGGAATCTCCGTGACCGCCAGGTCCAGAGGACCCGGCGCATCACGAATCGCGGTAAATCGCCGCTGATAGCGGCTGTTTACCACGTGATCGCTCCGTCAAATGACGGAGCAATCACTTGTAAACAGACCGGCGTCATGTGATGACGCCGGTTCCTCTCTCCCCTCTCTGTACCGATCGGTACAGTGTGAGAGGAGAGGGGAGGGAGCGGATCATGTCAGCTCCCTCCCCCATGTCAGCTGTGGGCTGGATCTGTGACAATTGCAGTCACAGATCCAGCAATCCATCCATCCCTGCTCAGCCATCCCTGCGCAATACTCTGCAAATTACCCTGCGCAATACTCTGCAAAATACTCTGCAATACCCTGGTGCAATACCCTGGTGCAATACTCTGCAATACCCTGGTGCAATACTCTGCAATACCCTGCGCAATACTCTGCAAAATACTCTGCAATACCCTGCGCAATACTCTGCAATACCCTGCGCAATACCCTGCACAATACTCTGCAATACCCTGCACAATACTCTGCAAAATACTCTGCAATACCCTGGTGCAATATTCTGCGATACCCTGGTGCAATACTCTGCAATACCCTGGTGCAATACTCTGCAATACCCTGGTGCAATACTCTGCAATACCCTGCGCAATACTCTGCAAAATACTCTGCAATACCCTGCGCAATACTCTGCAATACCCTGCGCAATACTCTGCAAAATACTCTGCAATACCCTGCACAATACTCTGCAATACCCTGCGCAATACTCTGCAAAATACTCTGCAATACCCTGCACAATACTCTGCAATACCCTGCACAATACTCTGCACAATACTCTGCAATACCCTGCACAATACTCTGCAATACCCTGCACAATACTCTGCAATACCCTGCACAATACTCTGCACAATACTCTGCAATACCCTGCACAATACTCTGCAATACCCTGCACAATACTCTGCAATACCCTGCACAATACTCTGCAATACCCTGCACAATACTCTGCAATACTCTGCACAATACTCTGCAATACTCTGCGCAATACCCCCTGTGCAATACCTTGTGCAATACTCCGCAATGCCCTGCAATACTCCGCAATGCCCGGCAATACTCCGCAATGCCCGGCAATACTCCGCAATGCCCGGCAATACTCCGCAATACCCGGCAATACTCTGCAATAACCACTTTCCGCCCGCCGGCCGTCATATGACGTCCTTGACTATGTGCGGGGATATCTGAATGATGGGAGCAGCTACAGGCATCATTCAGATATCAGCTTTTTCAGCCGGCGATTCCCTACACCATAACAACAATCATAGCGGCTGTTCCCGCCGCTTGATCATTCTTACGGGAGGCGAGAGGGGATGTCCCCCCCCCCCGCCACCCTCCGGTGCTTCTACCGACTCACCGCTATGATCAAAGCCAGGATTGTTTTTTGTTTTTTTTGTTTTTTTTTCAGGCTTCCCAGCCTAGAGGTGAGATGTGGGGTCCTATTGACCCCATATCTCACTGTAAAGAGGACCTGTCATGCCATATTCCTATTACAAGGGATGTTTACATTCCTTGTAATAGGTATAAAAGTGATCAAAAACATTTTTGGGGCGGAAAAACATGTCAAACTAAAATAAATAAAGTAAAATTAACAATAAAAAAAAATATTTATTTTTTTAAGCGCCCCTGTCCCCGTGAGCTCGCATGCAGAAGTGAACGCATACGTAAGTCCCGCCTACATATGAAAACGGTGTTCAAACCACACATGTGAGGTATCTCTGCGAACGTTAGAGCGAGAGCAATAATTTTGGCCCTAGACCTCCTCTGTAACTCAAAACATGTAACCAGTAAAAATATTTAAAACGTCGCCTATGGGGATTTTTAAGTAGCGAAGTTTGGCGCCATTCCACGAGCGTGTGCAATTTTGAAGGGTGACATGTTAGGTATCTATTTACTCGCCGTAACTTCATCTTTCACATTATGTAAAAACATTGGGCTAACTTTACTGTTTTTTTTTTTTTTTAGCACAAAACTTTTTTTTCCCGTAAAAAACGCGTTAAAAAAATTGCTGCGCAAATATCGTGCGAGATAAAAAGTTGCAACGACCACCATTATATTCTCTAAGGTCTTTGCTAAAAAAAACATATATAATGTTTTGGGGTTCTATGTAATTTTCTAGCAAACAAATGATGATTTTTACATGTAGGAGACAAATGTCAGAATTGGCCTGGGTGCTCCAGAACGCCTGATGGTGCTCCCTGCATGTTGGGCCTCTGTATGTGGCCACGCTGTGTAAAAGTCTCACACATGTGGTATCGCCATACTCGGGAGTAATAGCAGAATGTGTTTTGGGGTGTAATTTGTGGTATGCATATGCTGTGTGTGAGAAATAACCTGCTAATATGACAATTTTGTGAAGAAAAAAAAAAGAGAAAAAAAAATCTTGATTTTGCAAAGAATTGTGGGAAAAAATGACAACTTCAAAAAACTCACAATGCCTCTTTCTAAATACCTTGGAATGTCTTCTTTCCAAAAAGGAGTCATTTGGGGGGTATTTGTACTTTTCTGGCATGTTAGGGTCTCAAGAAATGAGATAGGCCGTCAGTACTTCAGGTGTGATCAATTTTCAGATATTGGCATCATAGCTTGTGGACTCTATAACTTTCACAAAGACCAAATAATATCCACCAATTTGTACTTATTTTTACCAAAGATATGTAGCAGTATAAATTTTGGCCAAAATTTATGAAGAAAAAATTGTAATTTGCTAAATTTTATAACAGAAACTAAAAAAAAAAATATTTTTTTACAGAATTTTCAGTCTTTTTTCTCTTATAGCGCAAAAAATAAAAAACCTAACGGTGATTAAATACCACCAAAAGAAAGCTCTATTTGTGTGAAAAAAAGGACAACAAATTCATATAGGTACAGTGTTGTATGACTGAGTAATTGTCATTCAAAATGTGAGAGCACCGAAAGCTGAAAATTGGTCTGGTTATTAAGGGGGTTTAAGTGCCCAGTGGTCAAGTGGTTAAAGTGAAAAAAAAAGTTAAATATTTCTTTAAATATCGTACCTGGGGGGTGTCTAAAGTGTGCCTGTGAAGCGGCACGTGTTTTTCCCGTGTTTAGAACTGTCCCTGCACAAAATTGCATTTCTAAAGGAAAAAAAGTCATTTAAAACTGCTTGCGGCATTAATGTAATGTCTGGCCCCGGCAATATGGATGAAAATCATTGAGAAAAATGGCATGGGTACCCCCCACCCCCAGCCCCTTTGGGGTCTTGTATGGATATTAAGGGGAACCCCGCACCCAAATTAAGAATAGGAAAGGCGTGGGGTCCCCCAGGCCCTATATACTCTGAACAGCAGTATGGTACAGGCAGTGCAAACAAGACAGTGACTGTAGGTTTTTGTTAAGTAGAATCTGTTTGTAATTTTGAACAGGTACATTTTTTAAGTGTAGCTCCAGCCAAAAAATCTATTTTTAAGCTTTTTGGAAAACATAGGGAAGGGTTATCACCCCTGTAACATTTGTTTTGCTGTTTTGCTGTCTGTGCACCTCTTCAGAAGATTTCACCTCACTTTCTGTCCCAATGACAAATGTTTCTTGAAAATTTTGGGTTTTTAGTGAAACAAGGATTGGTGATACAGCATAAGTGGAGAGGAGACACGTTTTTCCCATATTAAAGCCTTGTATACACGACTGGTTTTCTCTGCAAGAACCAGCAAGAAAATTGCTGGCAGAGCTTTCTTGCTGAGTAGAGGCTTTCAGGTTTCTCGTCAAGAAAACTGGCCAGAACGCCATCGTAGTCGATGACGTCACCGTGTTCATTCCATTCAAAAGAACGGCGGTTCTTTGGAGTCGAGCGTGCGTACACTCGGCCGGGACAAGATTCTTGTCAAGAATCTCGTCAGGGAAAAACGATGGGTTTTTTTCCTGACGAGATTCTCGGTCTTGTGTACAGGAGAGAATTTCCCTTCCTTGGAGTAGATTTCCTCTCACTTCCTGTTGTCTCCTCCCGTTTGCAAGTAAGAGTCATTTGTAAGTTGGATGTTTGAAAGTAGGGGCCTGCCCTATATACTCTGCAGAAATTTGGGCCTTAGGTGTTGGTGTTGCCACAACACTGTAAGCCCTCACAGTTACTCTTTGTGGACGCTGGAATGCCCTGCTGTGAACTATTATATCAATAATTGTAATTACATGCCATTGTTGAACAGTGGTAGAAAAATTGGGCCTTTGGTGGTGGTGGTGCTGGTGCCACAACACTGTAAGTCCTCAGTTACTCTTGGTGGGTGCTGGAACGGGCCCTGCTGTGAAATATTATATCAAGAATTGTAATTACATGCACCTGTTGAACAGGGGCAGAAAAATTGGGCCTTTGGTGGTGTTGCCACAACACTGTAAGCCCTCACAGTTACTCTTGGTGGGCGCAGGAATGGGCCCTGCTGTGAAATATTAGATCAAGAATTGTAATTACATGTCCCTGTTGAACAGGGGCAGAAAAATTGGGCCTTAAGCACTGGTGCCACAACACTGCAACCCCTCACAGATACTCTATTTGGAGTGCAGGAATGAGCCCTGCTGCAAAGTATTGCATCAAAAATTGTAATTACACGCCCCTGTTAAACAGGGGCTGAAAAATTGGGCCTTAGCCACTGGTGCTGGTGCCACAACACTGCAACCCCTCACAGATACTCTATTTGGAGTGCAGGAATGAGCCCTGCTGCAAAGTATTGCATCAAAAATTGTAATTACACGCCCCTGTTAAACAGGGGCTGAAAAATTGGGCCTTAGCCACTGGTGGCGGTGCCCAGAACCAAAAATGTTCTTACAAGCTATCAGCATGATCATTGAGGAGGAAGAGGATAGACACTCAGCATAACAGGACAGTCACTCAGCATCAGCATAGGCAGTCTTGAAGGGATCTGACATTTAAAAAAAAAAAAATTCGGTTACATCAGCATCAGGTGCTTGGTAGCTGGTGGTGATCCAAGACTGATTAATTTTTATGAAGGTCAGTCGATCGACCGAGTCGGTGGACAGGCGCACCCTGTGATCGGTTACAAAGCCTCCAGCAGCACTGAATGTGCGTTCCAAAAGAACGCTGGATGCAGGACAGGCCAGTAGCTCAATTGCATACTGTGCAAGCTCTGGCCAGTGATCCATCCTCAAGACCCAGTAACCCAGAGGATTTTCGGTGGGAAAGGTGTCCAAGTCTGATCTTGCCCCTAGGTATTCCTGCACCATGTAAACCAGACACTGGCGATGGTTGCTGGAACTGATCATACCTTGGGGCTGCAAAAAATTGTCTAAAGGCATCGGTCAGCTGGCCACCTTCTCCACTGCTCCTTCTTTGACTGACCGAAGCCTCAGCAATACGTTGTCCAGGACCAGGAATTTGTAACCTCCCAGTCTCTGGGAACGCATTGAACAGACCTTTCTGCAAGGTCTCACGAAGGTGTTTCATCCTCTGCTCCCTCTGCGAAGGCAAGATAAGGTCCGTAACCTTACCCTTGTAACGTGGATCAAGGAGGGTTGCCAGCCAGTAATGATCCCTCTCCTTGATCACACGAATACGAGGATCCTTCCGCAGGTTTTGCAGGATCAGGGAGGCCATGCAGCGTAGGTTTGCTGAGGCATTTGGTCTGGAGTCCTCTGTGTCACTCAGGATGACATGATCCGCAGCCACCTCCTCCCAGCCACGTACAAGTCCATGGGTTTCTTTGGACTGTAATTGATCCCTTGAAGACTGCTGCTGATGCTGAGTGCTAGGCCCCACCTCCATGCTGACACAATCCCCCTCCTCCTCGTCCTGTGTGATAGGCAGGCTAACAGGACACGGCACCGGTCACAGTCTGAAGGAGCTAAACAGCAATTCCCTTCAATAATTAGAAGACAGCTACTATACACAATTCCACTACCAAAGGAATGCATAATCTATGCAATCTCTCATGAATGTGAGATCTCCTATTTTTTTCTTGAGTTGACAAGAGTCGCTTCTTTCTTCTTTTTATTTATTGAAATGAAGGGTTACTGAAATCAAGACTCTTCATTTAGAGTCTTTTTTAGCTCCATCGTTTGTTACCATTGGGGACCCTTGTATGAAGGCTTTTTTTGGACCCCGCTCCACCTTGAGCCCCCCCTTTTTTGTGGTGCGTTTTTTCTTTCGCTCCACGTACACAGCAACACGCATGCCCTATTTACGCATGGAATATCGAACTACGTCTGGAAATATTTACAACTCCTGACTTTTTGTGTCTACAAAAACCCCCGAAGAAGGGTAACCGAAACAGCTGTCGGGTCTGACCACAAAATGTCATTTTTTTCTCTCTTTTTGAATGCAAACAGTTTTTTGTGGATCTGTATTTAATTAATGTATTTTTTATTATAAACTGTCTGTGTAATCAATTCTTCATACTTGATGATTAAATTCATATATTTTTGATATATCTCTGTGTGTTGTCAGTCACTTTTAAAGTCCCACCTCCAATGGAGTTTTTTCCAATATTTCATACAAATTAGGGATGTGGTGACTGTCAACACTTACAATTCTGCAATCGTTGGTTTCTTTTTCTACTATCTGGATAAAGGGGACATTGAAAGGTAAGGAAGTCCTCCTCTTCCTCCCTCTGTTCTGCCTCAAATGCCCTGTCCATTATTCCATGCAGCGTGTGCTCCAACAGTTGGACAAGAGGGACAGTGTCACTGATGCATGCAATGTCACTGCTCACCATCCTCGTGGACTCCTCAAATGGTGACAGGACAGTGCATGCATCCCTGATCATGACCCACTGGCGTGGCAAAAAAAAACCAAGCTCCCCTGTCCTGGTGCCATATTGGCACAGATACTCATTGATGGCCCTCTGCTGCGTGTGCAGCTGCTGCAACATGGCCAATGTTGAGTTCCACCTGGTGGGCATGTCACAGATTAGGCGGTTCTTGGGCAGGTTCTATTCCTTTTGGAGGTCAGCCAGCCGAGCACTGCCATTATATGACCGGCGGAAATGCACACAGAGTTTCCTGGCCTGCCTCAGGACCTCCTGTAAGCCCGGTTACTTGCCCAAGAACCGCTGCACCACCAAGTTAAGGACGTGAGCCAAACAGGGCACATGGGTCAGGTGTCCCTGTCAGAGGGCGGAGAGGAGGTTGGTGCCATTGTCGCAAACCGCCATTCCTGGCTTAAGCTGGCGTGGCGTCAACCACCTCTCAGCCTGCCCCTGCAGAGCTGACAGAATCTCTGCCCCAGTGTGGCTCCTGTACCACAAGCTCACCAGCTCAAGCACCGCATGGCACCTGCATACTTGCGTAGCCCCTTGAACGCCTACGGAGCACCGCTGGTTCTGAGGACAAAGCACAGGAAGAGGCCATGGAGGAAGAAGAACAGGAGGGGGTGGAGGAGAGAGGTGTTATCACGTACCTGGTTGGAGGCCGAAATGCCGAGAGGGCTCCCCTTGCGGCTGAGTGCAGTACACCTCTGAGGTTGGGTACAGAGGGTGTAGTGCCCAGAGAAGCACAGGTTGCCAGATGGGTCCAGGAGAGCAGAGCTGGTGGGATCCTGAAGAACACTGGTGGATGCAGGACACCACTCAAGAAGTAGTAGTGGCAGCCAGGCTGAGGGTCAAACCCAGTAGATCCAGCAGGAGGAAGAGGCAGGTTGCAGGAACGGAGACAAGCCAAAGGTCTGGTAACAGGAAACAGGCAGGAACAGATAACTATGGCAAAGTCCGTGGAACAAGCCGGGTTCAGGTGGAGGAGAAGGCAACAAGTCGGTAAAGCAAGCCAGGGAGTCAAACCAGGAGAGCAGATCAGACAGGTCAGGAACAAGGCGGGTCACAACAGGAGATCCAAACAGCAGTTGAACAGAGTCTCAGGAACACAGGAAGGCTGATGACCATCAAGCAATGAGATGGACTCAGTGGCAGTCTTATATAGGCCAGCAAGTGGCTGCATCTGTTGTGTGCGCCGATTGACGCTCCCGCGCATACGTGTGCGCCTATTGCCATTGCGCATGCGCGTGCGCCTATTCGCGCCGCTTGCGTCAGTACGCACAGGGATGTGCTGGAAGGGGCCATTACTGGTACTGGCACTATTGCCAGTTCTCCTACGGCCGTTTCCCTGACAGGTGTGTCAGAACAACCTCTAACACTACTGCACCTTGTCCTGCATCCTTCCCAACTGCCAGCAGAGTCACCCAATGCGCCGTGAAAGATAGGTAACGTCCCTGTCCATGCCTGCTGGACCATGAGTCAGCGGTAATATGCCCCTTACCGCTGACCGCCCTGTCCAGCGAGGCCAAGACATTGCCTTCCACATGCCGGTAGAGAGCCGGAATTGCCTTCCGTGAGAAAAAGTGGCATTTGGGAACCTGCCACTGAGGAACCGCACATTCCACAAACTCACGGAAGGGGTCAGAGTCTACCAACTGAAAAGGCAGAAGTTGAAGTGCTAGCAATTTAGCCAAACTAGCATTCAACGCTGGGCATGTGGATGGCTGGGAGCGAACTTCTTTTGGCGGTGCAGCAGCTGGGGCAGGGAAATTTGCCTGGTACAATCTGACGTCGGTGTACCGATAGCAGATTGCCCGCAAGTACTTGGCTGTGACACACCTAATTCTACACCTTCATTCCTCTCAGTGCAGGTTTCAGAGAGGACTGAAGGTATAGTGGGGTTGGAGATCCCAGCTGATGAAGAGCAAGGAGAGGTCTGCTTTGTTCTTTGGTGTGGGTCTTTTAGGTAGGCTTGCCAACAAACTGCATGGCAGGTCGACATATGTCTGGTCAAGCATGTGGTGCCCAAGCGCGTGATGTTTTGGCCACGCGATATACGCTTGAGACATATGTTGCAAATAGCAGCGGTGCGATCTGATGCACTCGTCTCAAAAAAGGCCCACACCAAAGAACTTTTGGAATAACGCGCAGAGACAGCAGCGCCCTGCACATGCGGAGCTCTGCGGTGTGATGCAGTCGGTGTGCTGCCCTTAAGCTGGCCCCTGGAAGGCATCCTGCCTCGTTGGAGATGTGCCTCCTCCTCCTCCTCGCTCCTATCAGGCACCCACGTGGAGTCAGTAACCTCATCATCCCCTCCCTCCTCATCACTGGAGCAAACCTGGCAGTATGCTGCAGCTGGGGGAACATGACTGCCAGATTGCTGTCCTTCTTGGGCACCCCCTCTCTCTGGGCTCACGTTACTGCCTTCCTCTAGCTGGGTACCATCATCAGAGCCTTCAAAACGCTGGGCATCCTCCTGGATCATGTACCCAACACTGTGGTCAAACAGTTCGTGGGACTCCTCAGGTGGACATGGTGGGGCTAGGGAAGGAGTGACTGATGCCATTGAGCTGAGGGAAGAGGCTGCGATGGCAGTTGCTTTGCCAGACAAAGTACCCTGAGCCTGGGTGAGAGAGGACGAGGAGGATGAGGACGGCTTGATCATCCATTCTACAAAGTCTTCGGCATGTTGCGGCTCAACACGGCCAGTTGCCGAAAAAAAGGACAAACGTGTCCCACGGCCACGTGCTGATAAGGATGCACCGTGTCCACGACCAGCACTGTTGCCTCTAGACACAGAGCCTGCTTGCCCTCTTTTACTGGCTTGTGACTGTCTGCCTCGCCTTATTGGCCTTCCAGACATACTAATGGCCTGCAGTGAGATGTAGCTGCACAAAGCTGGGATGTATATATATATATACTGATTATACTGCAGCTAGCAGAATCAACTGCCTGCCTGTAGTATTATTAGTATGAGAACACCAGCAATTGTCTTCAGGTAGCTTTAGGTGCACACTGTGCAAAGGACACAGTACACTAACTGTAGATACTTCAGCTGCCTGCCTGTGGTATTAATAGGATCAGAAGAACACCAGCAATTGTCTTCAGGTAGCTTTAGGTGCACACTGTGCAAAGGACACAGTACACTAACTGTAAATACTGAAGCTGCCTGCCTGTGGTATTAATATGATCAGCTAAAAATAAACGATAATGGTCTTTCGCGCTACTGTTACGGAGATATACGTCTCGCTTAAATGCTTACTATAAGTGATTAAACCTTTTGTCTATATAAAATGAAATCAAACGATAGCGGTGCAAAAAGAGAAAACAATTACATTTATTTTTACAGAAATGATACCACCTCATAGCAAGATGATACCAATGTTACACGATACATAATAGGAATATTGCTATGACAAACATGATAATACCTATGATGAAGATGATACCAATGTTACATGATAATACCAATAGTAACAAGAGAGCAAAAGAGAAGCAGCGGCACCCTTATGGGAGGGAGAGAGAGAGAGGGAGAGAGGCAGAGAGGGAGAGAGAGAGAGGGCGAGAGAAAGAGAGAGAGAGAGAGGGAGAGAGCTTATTACGTCACCATGTCGTTTGCGTCAGATCTTCATTCTAAGAGAGAGAGAGAGAGAGAGGGGGGGAGAGGCAGAGGGAGAGAGAGAGGGAGAAAGAGGGAGCGAGAGAGAGAGAGAGAGAGGGAGGGAGAAAGAGGGAGAGAGAGAGACAGCTTACTACGTCACCATGCTGCTCAGATCAAGGGCCAAATAGACTGACTATTGGGTCTGCATTCAGATAAATACACTCTGGTAAAAACCCCTCCCCTCCTCACCCCCCCTTTCCATATGCTAAGACCTTGCATTCCCTCAAGGGGTGGGGCAGGGTGTTAGCTTGGGTGAAATACTCAGTCACAACTACCATTTTTATCATCACGTTCTTCCTGTTCCATTGTCACCTCCCACCTCCTTTTGAAGTAACATCAGTCTACCAACAAATGGTCAGATAATAGGCTTTTGTCAGATGAAATTCCACAGCTGTGTATGCTGTTGATTCTAAACATGTTCTAACACTATAGAGTCATTGTAAGATAAATTTAAGTCACCTTAATAATAAAGTATTGTAAAAACATATACAACCATATATACACGTAGCTTCTTGTTATAAATATGGATTTGAAAAATCTCCACCACAGTCCCCCCTGAAGTTCATTCTTGAACTTATGTCCTCCCTCAATGATTTTATACCCACCCACAACGGCCCAGAAGCCCTGACCCTTCCCCCACCACCACTGCGGCTTCTTCCTTTCTTGAACCCGCCGTAACCCATCAAGGTAGACTTGAGACAGTTCTGGTGCCTTTGAGACTTCACATCCGACCCATGAGAGTCTGTACTGCAATGCTTCATCGCCCCTCTGCATTGGAAGAGCGGAATTCAAACATTAATGGCGGGATCCTTTCATATTTAGTCCTATAACTTGGAAATATGGTGTTATGATTGTCACGATTGGATTCGGACCGCGAGACAGCACTTTTCAGCATGGTGAAGGAAAGTTTCCGAAGAGTCTTATTCGTGGCACGTTTTTCTTAAGAGATGCGTTGCTTCTTCAGGTGGTGGTTGGGCGGGCCTCCGGACAGTCGTGCATGAATACAAAAAAACAACAAAAAAAGGAGAACGTCAGACCGGAGTTATTTGCGGAATGTCAGACACGAGCAGTGGCGTGGCCATTAAGACTAAATACCTATGAGGGGTACAATGTGTACGAGTAAGGTGGGATTCCCCACAGGGTACTGAGACCGAGCCACGGCCAGTATCATCCATTGCCCTTGATGGTAGGGATAGTCAACACTGCCTGCTATTGTTCGGTCCCTGGGTTCACCACACCTGCTCACGGGGCTCAGGTTAAAGCAGTGGGCAGATTAGGGGAGGTAAAATTACATTAAGACATGGGACCTGGATGTCCAGGGATACTTTGTGAAATATGGTATTTGTATGTTTCAGGAACCCATTCTATGGAACCCACTGGACTCTTAAAAAAATGGAGTCAGGCAGAGACGGTAAACCCTTACAATTCACAACTCATCTCTGATATTCAAACAAAAATTCCAGAAGATGAATACATTTATTTTCCAAGATAAAGCAGAATATGAACCAAAGAAAGTAGGAAAGAGAAAAGAGAAAAAAGAATACAATAAGCAACAAAACATACAGGTTCAATGCTGCTTCGACCCAGACCGTTTGTCACCCATTTCCCTTTATGTCAAAGAGCACTGACTCTGCATTCAAAAAAAACAAACAATATATAACTGTCCTGAAACAGTGCCTCGAAAAATAATATATTGTGGCTGTTGCAGCAGCAGCTTGGCAGAAAAAAATAAAAAATAACTAAAAATAAGAATAAAATAAAGGAGGAAAAAAATAAAAATAGATAACTCTTCTATCCTATTAGTGATCAACAGGTGAACAGGATCACTGTCACTAACCATTTACAAGTCGGGTAGAAAAACAAAAAAATAAAAATATTTTAAAAAGGAGAGGCTAAACCAATGGTTGCCAAAAATACTTTTTTTAGAATTTAGTCACCCCGACTGTCCTTTAATATTACAGATTGAACAGGCTTATCCCTAGAACAAAAACAAGAAAAATATAGTTCTAGGGTTCTCTCTTAAATGCGCAAGCTACTCTAAATCGGTCTCTTACTAGTGACCCGCATTGGGACCGCAACAGGGTGGAGTTTACTAAAGTTTTTGGCCCCAGAACATCCTGATTTCCATCTCCCTTGTTATCTCCTCCCATGCTCCACCTCAGGACTGCTCCAGAACCTCTGGAACTCCCTACCTTTAAAACCATATGCCCAGCCAGGCGCTCCCCTTTCCACACCTAGGTGTCCCTAAATACTCTTTTATTCCAGGAAGCCTACCCCGCCTCCACCTAAAATGTTACCTCAGCCCGCTCCATATCAGATAATTCCCAGCGGCTATTATTTTTGTTCCACCCCCTCCTCTTAGATTATCAACCCCTAGAGAAGGGCCTTTTTATTCACGCCTTGCCCAAACTGTTGGCACCAATTAAATCCTGTTGCCCAAAGTTTAACTACCCATCTTTTAACTCCTCCCCGAATCCCAACGGAAGTTTCACTAAGTGTAAGGGGATGTCAGGTTTTATAAAAAAAACTTTCTTTCGGGGCTATAGGGGTGAAACCCGGGGTTCCTTCTATATCCCTCCCAAGGACAAGAGTGTAGGTACAATAGACTCCCCGAGGTAGTGTACCCTGCTGAGTACAATTCAACCTGATGCTGAAAACAGTGTATCATTAGCCATGTGATATCAGCATCAGTACCCCAGCATCCGGTATTGAGTCTAACACCTACACCATCGAAGCAATGACAAAAACCCACAAAATTCTATCCCAGTGACCATGCCCAGGGTATATCATGCACCCCTACCTACTGTTAGGTTCAAGAAACACCCTTGTTCCATGCCTAACGCCACATCAGTATCCTCTAGGTCAAATAACCAAACTCGCCTATATCCCAAATAATACCCAGGTGCTTCCTTCCCAGCAATGATCTCCCCATCCAGAACACAGCGTGAAATACATTCACCACTGTGTATTGGCCGTGCAAGGGACATTGTGTTCACACCTCTGACAGAGGGAAATATCAACCTGCCCCCAGCTTCCGTACCCTCTGATCACAGGTGGGTTCCTTAGCCACAAATGCAACAAGATAGAATCCCCAGTCAGTAAGCCACTGGTGCCCTCAACTCTACAGACCGAGTCTGCATTTCTGTAACACCTTTCACAATCCAAACCAGTACAGCCCATCCAGGCATTCGACTACCACTTTGGATTAGTGTAGGTGACGTGTTTTGGCACAGTCTCACTGAGTGGTGATGCTAACTCATCAGGTCACTGCCCCTCAGAGAGATTTGTACAATCAGCTTGATGCTGGTTGATAACTCCACCTGCCCATGTGTGCACACCAGAGCCAATGACATATATCTGCCCTGTACCATGTCACACTCTCTACCAACCTCTCACCATGGTTGATGAAATCTTGAGCCACTTTACACTGTGGTTCTCTTTCCCCCCCATATAGTGCTGAACACATCCCTCCTCTTCCGGTTATTCCTCCGAGATAAGCGTCCTGTACTCTGTGTCCGCACATCTCTGGGAGCAAGCCACTGGTACCATGACCGCGCTTGATTCAGTGTGTATTCAGTACATATAGGATAATAGGTTTTCATCAACCATTATAAGATGCTGGAGCACCATGTGGTGATGGAATACTGTAGATACCTGCACCATATTCAGTGTCCCACCTGTCCCCCAAAAAACATTTCCTCCTTTCCCTGATATGTAGCCCAGGACCTCCCAATGTGTTCCTGATTATCTCCAGCTCCATGGTGTTTATGGTACCCAGTGACCCGCCTCCCGTTCCGAAGACAGTCGCCATCAAGCCTCTTTTCTTTTTTTTTTTTTTTTAAGAGTATACCAAAATTGGAACGATACAGAGAAGACCAGCATGGCCCCTGCGCAAGGATGACACGCAAATTCGCGAAGCGTTTTTTTTTTTTTTTTTCCTCTAAGTTATGGGATATGGTCTGGATACCCGGATTGAAAACCACCTGCCACCAGGTACACCCAATCCCTCATATACCTGTAGACTGCACACCTTCTCCCTCCTCTTTCAATTCGGTATTCAGACAATATTATACTTCACCCCTACAACACAAGCTGCCTACACTTTTCAGACAGGACTCACATAATTGACAGGAGCCTAGCGCCACACTGGGGCACTGGTCTTCTTGGCCTGCAAGACACAGACAACTAGTTAAGGTACACAAGGACTCTAGGACAGGAAGGACACCTATGGGTGTAAACTGAGGAGAATACGGCATGCCCACACCGCTATCTGATAATACCTCGGACGTGAGGGCTCTTGGAACAGCCAATCGCTGGTAACACCCCATACAACCTTCCTGCACAATTTTTCCCCAGACTCAACCAAAACTATACAATATGAGGCCAGACCTATACCCTCTCAACTTGTATGCAATCAGGCAGGCCCTCATACCACACACCTGCAGGTAAATCTAAAATAAATGGGAAAACAAAATTGCATAATGTGTATCCAGCTTGAGAAACTGCTGCTACCAGACACACCTGACCAGCAGACTAAGACAAATCCCTTGCAGCACTGAGGCGCTGGGGCCACTGAACAGTAGGGGGTACCTGAGCCGACCGGTGTGCCTTGAAACACAGATATTTATTAGGCAATTGGTAACAAATAGCCACATAAACAGTCCCAGCAGGAAACTATGAGAAGGGTTGGTTTGCCCTATTTCAGAGAGATGGAATTGCTTGGTGACACGGTAGGAAACAGGTTTGAACTACCTTTGGGGACACACAGATAGCTAGGGACATTAGCATACCTTAGCTTCAGGCAATGAGCCAAACTTGTATAGCCAGGTATGGTTGAGCGTGTACCTAATTACAATAACAGCGAGGGGGGGGTGTAAGCAGTCCTACTCCTGAACACAAGTTCGCCCAAAGTAACATCAGACCATTCCCCTTTTACCACTAAGTGCAGTACCCCTGGCAGAGATTTATAATGCTCCTTAGCCCCACATATGAGTAAGACTGCCAATACTTTTACTTTATAACAACTAATATGCAGACTTCAGTTAATTGGTTCTGCTACTCAGTAGATCAGAACATACAACACACACTGGGTGGTCCAAAACACACCCGAATGGACTGACAGCTAGACATTCCAACTAGATAATGGTGGCGACAACCTAAAACATTTACACGTGAACCCCGACCAACCAGGAAAAAACACTTTTTTATCACGTTGTTCTCTGGAGGCTACGATTTCCTCTTGTTCTGAAAGCCAGAAAACCCAATTATCGACTCTGAGGGATAAAATTCCAATAACAGTTATTGATAAACATTCCATTTTTCGCAATTTACAAAAAACAATTCCAGTAACAAGACATTAGCATATGAAACACAAATATACATTACATTACATTACATAAACCGTGCACTTTTTTTAAAATACCAAAAATTGTTGAGCTCAACTTTTAATTAATATGTATTACATAATACACATTAATACCACGTGGTTTTTGTTTCCCCAAAAAAAAATTTTCACCATGGTGAGAAAAAATTTAGCAACTTGTACTGTGGTGGAAAAAAACTGTCACTCTTACATTTATCATTCTCCTCCCATTTTCTTCCTCATTACAGACTGACGGAAGAAATGTGTGGTGCTGGAAAAAAAAGAAACAATGAAATAGCCTATGATACTTTTACCTTCTTAGACTCGTATTTATCCATTTGTACCGCTGTCTACATCCACCTGTTCTCTGAGTACTCCTTGGACCTGAAAAATACTTATAAGCAAAATCATTACTCTATCCTTCATATTTAACCTGCAAAGAATGGTAAACAATAATGACATTCCTGTACATTGGCAATTTGTCAATGACATTCTTTCAAAACCAATTCAAACAAAAACCCTCTGTAACCCTTACTTTTCCCGTTCCTACAAAAATACAACAGCCGCGACGCATCGGAGGATCGCCGCGGTAAGTTCGAACATATTCACGTTACTACATACAAACATTCAGATACAAACGTAGGGGAGATATTTCATAGTTTCCAAAACCACAAATGAAAAAAACAAAAACAGCCAGAATTCTCCCTTCACTCTTTCAGCAACAGGAAAAAAAATAATAAAATACAATGGGAAAAACATGAGAGCAGCTCGAGAACCTGGCCTGGACCAGCCATACAAAGTTCAAACAAATGGGCATGAGAATCTAACCACGTTCCGCCTCTGAGAATCACGAAAGCTTGTACTATACCTCCATCAAGACTCATCATTACAGATTTCTGAAGCCACAGCTCAACTACATCCAAGGTACCTTTTATTCTGAGGTCTCGTCCTCCAGACATCAAAAGTACCTTCCAAAGGAGTACACCTTACTGTACCCTCTGACCAGATATGTCATCCTTTAAGGGGTCTCATGTCCGGAGCCCCAAACCCAGATCTCATGTGCGGTGCAGCTGTCTGACTGGTGGGGAGCCTAATTTTTTCCCTCCCAAGCATGGATGGCACATTACCCATGACGATTCGAATCGCTTATGAAGTGTCCCGCGTCCAGGACACCCTTGCGCTTTATTTTCGGAGCGATTATGGTTTAGGGCTTTATTACCATAATCGACCCCCGGAATCCCGGTTATTTTACACGGCCTGACCGGGGCTGTTAGCGTACTACTCCTCACGTTTATGTAATTCACAGGAATTCCGATTATTTTACACGGCCCGACCTGTCTCACGATAAACGTGTTTGTCAGACGAGCTGCAAAGCACCATGAAATCCTCCACTATTCAAAACAATATTATGGCTTCTTTCTACCTGCATCTAGATGTTACAATAATGGTGATGCCTCCTGTTTGCTCTCCACCCAAAACTGTATTACAGTACAAAACTTCACAAAATTGGAACGAAATGTCCTAAACTTTTTTAACGGTACCATTTATCAACCAATCATAATACTTCACCACAAAATCCCTTGCTGAATCGTCTTCTGTAACACAAACACATTTTAGTAAAAGCACTTTCACAAAAAACTATTACAGCCTGGCTCAGGTCATTTGCATGTCAATACAATTCGTTTTACATTCTCACAGATCTGGTTGGAAAGAAAGGGGGGTCATTTCGGGCTGTCAGCAGCTGAGAACATAATGTCACAGATCCGCACTACACCTCTCGCATAGTCTCCACACACACACATATTCACACACTTGGTCAAAGATGACCTCTAGACATCACACAAATCAGAATCTTTTCTATCATAACCTGTACTTCTTAAACCCATAACATCTGTTTGGTCAGGTTCCTCCTTGTCCCTTTGTTCATCATTATTCTACCATCCATGCACAATAAGCATCTGTTTCCCAAGCATTTGGCTTGACCGTACCATTTTTTTTTCAAAATACAATTTCCCAGTCCACCATTCCCAACATTGCATATTTCCCAACTCAAGGCCCCTGTATCAATCCTTTCTTCCTTCGGGGTCAAGTGGTAAGGTTCCCCACAGTTAGACTCCCTCTTTGAAGCGATTTAATTACCCATCCTTTACGGACGAAAGACCTTGAACTGTTTTTTACCCATCCTTTACGGACGAACTGATCCCGCAAACCTCTTATAGGTTGCTTTTTCCCAGAGTTAGCTACTCTCTGACCAATGATTGGGTCGACAGGTACCGCCCCTGTCGCTGTTGCGAACCTTTTTTCACTACTCTGCCAGAACAACCACTGCTCTGACTATAGTCCTTCAAAAAATTAGCCTGGAAATCTTCCCAACTAAATAAATAGTTTAATCTCCCCGTGGACTTCTCCAAAGTATTCCAAAAAAAAAATTACTGTATCACAGGGCTTCCCAAGCGTTAAGCTTGATCAGACCCTCTGATTGCTTGTAGTGCAGGAGGCAGTTTTGTTTGCTAACCTGGAACTTCCCATCTCAAACTCTAAACGCCTCTCAAGATGGCCGACAAGCCAAGCCACCACAAAATGGTGGATGACCACCGCACATCTCATGGACCATGACAAAATGGTGGATGATGCCCAATTTTTCCCGCCAAAACCAGCTTGGCACATACCACATGGGTTCCCACACACACAGGAAAACAAAAAATAGTCTCCATCAGATTGCAACACCGAAAAAAAACGCACTACTCCATTCGCACCAAACATCAAAATCTGCCCCAAAAGCTTACAATCCCCCCGTTAGTAGTTTACACAGAAAGATAGGTTCGCATACATCCAGCTAATTCAGTGTGATTTAGTCTCTGTTTCCACTGATGCAACTCGCCATGCGACCTTGGGCACAAAGTCGCATTACAAATCGCTTACCATTGATTTCAATAGCACCCATTCCAATCTATGTGACTCAAAGCTGCAGTGACTCTATCAAAATCGCATTCAACACCACACCACAGTCGCACTAAAACTGCATTTCAACGTCACACGACATTGGAGTTGCGCCAGTGGAAACGCAGCCCTATACGCACAGGTTTGTTTCAATCCCAAAGATTGGCCTAATCTTATTCAAAGGGTCAACTGAAATTGATTCCAAACAGAGCCCTTATCATTCATACCGACACCCTCCTGCAATTTCATTCTATATACATACATTATTCAAAAATCAGTCTCATCAAAATATTCGCCTAGACAAAAAGGTAAAAAGTTAAGTTCTGAGAAGTTTTTGTTAGGTATTCAGACAGGTTAAAAAGACATAAGAAAACACTTAGTATTTCTGGCGTTTGAACCAGCTCTGTCTACCATACGAGAAATAATACTCACCTAAATTTAAACTTCCTCACACGGGGCACCATCTGTTATGGAGATATACGTCTCGCTTAAATGCTTACTATAAGTGATTAAACCTTTTGTCTATATAAAATGAAATCAAACGATAGCGGTGCAAAAAGAGAAAACAATTACATTTATTTTTACAGAAATGATACCACCTGATAGCAAGATGATACCAATGTTACACGATACATAATAGGAATATTGCTATGACAAACATGATAATACCTATGATGAAGATGATACCAATGTTACATGATAATACCAATAGTAACAAGAGAGCAAAAGAGAAGCAGCGGCACCCTTATGGGAGGGAGAGAGAGAGAGGGAGAGAGGCAGAGAGGGAGAGAGAGAGAGAGAGAGAGACAGAGACACAGAGAGAGAGGGAGAGAGCTTATTACGTCACCATGTCGTCTGCATCAGATCTTCATTCTAAGAGAGAGAGAGAGAGAGAGAGGGAGAGGCAGAGGGAGAGAGAGAGGGAGAAAGAGGGAGAGAGAGAGAGACAGAGAGAGAGAGAGGGAGAAAGAGGGAGAGAGAGACAGAGAGAGAGCTTACTACGTCACCATGCTGCTCAGATCAAGAGCCAAATAGACTGACTATTGGGTCTGCATTCAGATAAATACACTCTGGTAAAAACCCCTCCCCTCCTCACCCCCCCCTTTCCATATGCTAAGACCTTGCATTCCCTCAAGGGGTGGGGCAGGGTGTTAGCTTGGGTGAAATACTCAGTCACAACTACCATTTTTATCATCACGTTCTTCCTGTTCCATTGTCACCTCCCACCTCCTTTTGAAGTAACATCAGTCTACCAACAAATGGTCAGATAATAGGCTTTTGTCAGATGAAATTCCACAGCTGTGTATGCTGTTGATTCTAAACATGTTCTAACACTATAGAGTCATTGTAAGATAAATTTAAGTCACCTTAATAATAAAGTATTGTAAAAACATATACAACCATATATACACGTAGCTTCTTGTTATAAATATGGATTTGAAAAATCTCCACCACACTACTAAAGAGTAAATGAAAGGCAGGTGAAGTGTATCGTGCTAAAGCTGCAAAAACTAATTGTGTTCACTATACACACTAGTAGAAATAAAAAAGGGAGTGTTTTTGCGCTGAAAGCCAGCAGTTAAACTACATAAAGTGCAAAAAGCCAAATGCTACTATTAAATAAAGTGCTAGAATATTTGGGTCTGTATTAATAGTCCTTAATCTAATGATGAATAAAGTGCACAAATATAAATATAGCGGTGCAATACTTGTATATAAATAAGTGAATTGTGGTATGAAAACATAAATAATAAAGTGCACCAGTGCTATCTATATATATATGAACCACAACAATGCTATATATACATATAAATTAATTAATAAATAAAAATTAAAATAAAAATGAAAATAAAAATAAAAATAAAATGGAATGAAAAATAAGAAATAAAAAATAGTCCGTATTCAAAAGTCCTTAAACGTGAGTGTTCAAACAAAATGAACTGATGTGAAATATAAATCCTCTGCTGCATAGAAGGATAGGAATATCTCTAATATGTCCATGCAGTGGTCTCACAAAACTCTCACCTCCATTAGAACATAACATGTATGTTTAGGCAGTAAATCTCCTTAATGGTGGTTCTTCTGATCTATGTTGTTGCTACTCCCAACCTAGTCTCCTCTGTTGGTGATGTTATTGCAGTTCCTAAGGAGAGAAGGAAGGGGAAGGGGAGTGCAGCTCCAAGGGGATAGGATAGGGATAAGGAAGAGAGAAGGGCCTCCAATAGTGTAGTAAGTTGGTCCAAAACTGGTTTATTAAGTAATAATATGTAATGCTCGTACATTAAAACAAAAAACGTGTGGCTAAAAAATAACAACAGCGGCGATAGCACTGGTGCACTTTATTATTTATGTTTTCATACCACAATTCACTTATTTATATACAAGTATTGCACCGCTATATTTATATTTGTGCACTTTATTCATCATTAGATTAAGGACTATTAATACAGACCCAAATATTCTAGCACTTTATTTAATAGTAGCATTTGGCTTTTTGCACTTTATGTAGTTTAACTGCTGGCTTTCAGCGCAAAAACACTCCCTTTTTTATTAATATGATCAGAACACCAGCAATTGTTTTCAGGTAGCTTTAGGTGCACACTGTGCAAAGGACACTAAATCAAAATACTGCAGCTCCCTGCCTGTATTAGTATGAGAACACCAGTAATTGTATTCAGGTAAGATTTAGGTGCACACTGTGCAAAGGATACAGTACACTAAGTGAAAATACTGCAGCTAGCACAATCACCTGCCTGCCTGTCAGTATATTATGAAGAGAATAACAGGAACGGATCTAGCTAAACTGAATACAGTGTATAAATATATATATACACAACACCTAGGATGCATATATATCCTCTACACACTGTAACTGCAGCTAACTGACTCGCTTGCCTGCTCTATCTAACTCAAATTAAATGACACTGTCTCTCTCTCTCTCTGTCTGTCTGTCTTTAACCACTGCCGCAACACACTACACAAGGCCACCACGCAAGCGGCCTTATATAGTGTGGGGCGTGTACTAAACCCCCTGAGACATAATTGGCCAAAGCCAGCCTGGCTTTGGCCAATTATGGCTCTCCATTTTTTCCGCGCTGTGATTGGCCAAAGCATGCGGGTCATAGTGCATGCTTGGCCAATCATCAGTCATCAATGCACTGCGATGCCGCAATGAATTATGGGCCGTGACGTGCCACTCGAATTTGGCGCGAACGGCCCATAATGTTCGAAATTCGGCGAACGGCCGAACAGACGATGTTCGACTCGAACATGGGTTCGACTCGAACTCGAAGCTCATCCCTAAATGTGATATATAAAACAGTGATTAATTCGGGTCTTCTAATATTCCAACACCGTGCCTCCTACAAAGTGCAACGTGCATCAAAGTGCTTCACCCGTAGTGCCACACAATTGCTCTCACCAGATTTCCAAGGCCATAAATGACCGCCAGGCATATAGGAGAATCTTTCTTCAGGGTCCTTCCTCATTCAAGCCTCTCACAGGCTATAATCAATACTTCCAGAAATAAACAGCAGGACACCATCTTAATCCAATATTTGTGAAAAACCGCTCTTCATAAGCTTCGGCATATAACATCTGTGATCCCCCTTTTTTTCCTTTTCAGTCTGCAAAATTTATGGCTCCATTATAGAATGTTCAATTATCTGCTTTAATTATGGACATTTGATTATATGCTTGTTAAGCCCCGTACCCACGGTCGGACTTCCATCTGACTTTTCCGTGGTTTTTTGTCCGAACGGAGTTGGTCGGGAACACCCATAGCATACACACGCTCTGACTTTTCTGAAAACTTTCCCAAAACTTTTTGCAACATCACGTGGTTTTTCTGCTCTTTACCGCCACCCTTTGGTCAACTTCTGCTATTGTTGGTTGATTTTAACATTAGTTGTTTTGTCCATCGGACAAAAGTCTGATGGTTTTCTGTACACACGGTCGGACTTTGCTCCATCTGACTTTTGTTGGGCAAAAGTTTGTCCGTTTGCAGACCCAACTTTTGTCCGATGAAAACAAGAAAAAAGCAAAAAAAGTTTGCCCGATGGAGCGTACACACGGTCGGATTGTTGGTCCAACTTGCTCAAAACGAAGTTTGTTGGCCAAAAGTCTGACCGTGTGTACGGGGCTTTATACTCACTGTGGAACCTAAGGGGTTAATCCTCCACATTGTGTAAAAAACTGGTTGATCCTGTTTTCTCTAATCCTTCCCTTCTTTATAGTCCCCAATCCATCTCCTGGTAGTACAGAGCCTTGGGGGCCCTCTGCACATGCTCAGAGGGTGCATGGGCTGGGAGGGTGCATGTAATCGGCACAGGGCCAATCAGCACTTTCCAGACAGAGGGACAAGGGTTATGCAGCCTCATAGGACAGTCAGAGGAGAATGAAAACTCCTCCTACAAGCTTTAACCAGTGCTCGGCCGGACACTGATAGAAGTCACAAGACTGCTATATACTGCTGATGAGAAAGGGTATTTAGCAGTTTATATTTACTAAAATAATTGCATTTCCATGTTCTGTGTACTGTGGGAGAGCAGATAGTGAATGCATGGTTCTGGGTTTAGTAACACCTTAAAAAAAAAAAAAACAGCTCTGGTTGCAATACTCACCACCTCTCATGCACTGCTACTGGCTGCCGCTTCTCTTCTGGGTTGAATGGCCCCTAACACCATTGAAATGACTTCCTATGTGCCATGGCTGTCATGGACATGATGTCACCTGTGACCTGGGGGTGCATCATCATACTGGCTGGGGCTCACACAGAAAAATAGACTGCCCACTGCTGCTGCTGCAAGAGAAGAGTAAGGACCCACAATGCCACTGAACTAGCCTGAAGACTGCAGGGGAAAACATAAATACAAACAAGCTCATTAAAAGAAAAAAAAAAAGAAGAGTGGCTGGGTTTCAGAAGGGTAGTTCACAAAAAAAGTAGTTGAACTCTTTTTTTTCTTTTTAACTGATGCCGCGTACACACAACCGTTTTTAATGTCATTGAAAAAAACGTGATTCTTCTGAAGCCTGACTTGCCTACACACTATCATGGAAAAAAAATGCTCGAGCAAAGCGCGGTGACGTACGAAATGTACGACGGCACTATAAAGGGGAAGCTCCATTCGGATGGCGCCACCCTTTGGGCTGCTTTTGCTGATCCTCGTGTTAGTAAAGTTTGGTGAGAGACGATTCGCACTTTTCAGCCTCGTGCTCTTCAGTCCGTTACAGCGTGACGAATGTGCTATCTCCATTACGAACGCTAGTTTTACCAGAACGAGCGCTCCCGTCTCATCACTTGCTTCTGAGCATGCACATTTTTTTCACGTCGTTAAAGCATACACACGGCCGTTTTTCATGACGTGAAAAACAACGAGAAAAATTAGAGCACGTTCCAAATTTTTAATGCCCATTTTTCACGTCGTGAAAAATGCTCTGGAGCCCACACACGATCGTTTTTAATGACCATATTAAAAAATTGCATTTTTCTCGTCATGAAAAACGGTCGTGTGTACGCGGCATAAGGGTTCACTTCCCCTTGCCTTACTCCACATTTCTAGCCCTGTGTGTAATTCTGCCTGCTTTAATTCTAAAGTGCCACAGGGAGGAGCTATTGCACTTCAGATTAAATAACGGGACACCTTTTAATATGACAGCGTTAGATTCAATGCATGACTGTTTTCTAAAGCAGTGCTTCTCAACCCTGTCCTCAAGTACCCCCAACAGGCCATGCTTGCAGGTTTTCCTTGCACAGGTGCTTTAAATTACAGTCAATGGCTTGGTATTTTGGACAGCTATTTTATCTAAGAGAAATTCCCAAAACATGGCCTGATGGAGGTACTTGAGGACAGGGTTGAGAACCACTGATCTAAAGTAAGGATTTTCAAAGCACACATGTGATTTGATACAGTATTCATCAGTATACATCTAAATCTTAGTTGATGTAGGGTTATCTTAGATAACTTCATGTAGGCTTGACTTTATACAAACTGGCTTGATTAACTGTGAACATGGGATCACTTGAACAAAACATACTAATAAAATAGTAACAAAGAAAAATTGCAGTGCTCAGCACATTATCAAAAACCCATAATTCTGCCAATTTCGTGTTTGGGGAGCATTGATCCTGAGCATGCGTGTTTGTACTTTGGACTTTTGTGTGACAGACTTGTGTACTGACCATACGAAAATCAGAAGTCAAACCGGTGTCTGCCGAAAATTACTATCCTGTCATCCAACATTTGTTGGCCGAAAATAACGGTAAGATTTTAGGACAACAGTCTGTCAACAGACAATCCCCTTCCAAGAATCGAACCGCGTGTACGAGGCTTAAGACTGGGATGCCTTTAAAGTTCATGTGCGTGTAAAGGCAAGCGTCCCAATACTTTTGGTAATATAGTGTGTGTGTGTGTATATATATATATATTGGATATGTGGAACATGGAGGTTTACTGAAGACGGATGTGATAGAATTCAGTTTTCAGAAAAAATAAATGCCCCCTGTGTAGGATTTTAAAGGCAACAAACACGCCAGTGGGGGTGCATCCATAAGGGCACACAGGCGCCGCCCCCTCTCTCCAGCCACCCCCTCTATCACCAATAGATACATTCATGCATTGCATGAATCTATCTAGGGCCGCCGCTGCCACCCCCTATTCAGGCGCCCAACCCCTTTTCGGGCGCTTGAATTACAGCAGCGGGGGGTGTTTTTGAAGCACCTGATTACAGCCATAGGCTCTAATAGACATCAAAAAAGGTAAACAGCGAGTGCCATGCTTGGCGCTCGCAGTTCACCCAGCTATATTAGAAAAGTGAATGAATATTCGCTTTCCTAACACTGAACTGCCTCTTTGCCAATCAGGTGCTCGGGTCTGTTACTCGTCACCTGATTGGCTGAAACGACAGGCGCTGTGATTGGACACCGATCAGGCGTCCAATCATAGGAGGGGACTGGAGTAGAGGATGAGAGAAGACATCGAGGACAAGGAGGAGCATGGGGGACAGTGCTCGCCTCCGTCACCTGCTGCCCCACCGAGACAGGGTAAGTGCTGGGTGGGGGGGCACAGTGGCAGCATTTGATAGGCACAATGGGAGCATTTGATGGCACAGTGGCTGCGTTTGATAGGCACAGTGGTGGCATTTGATGGGCACATTGGCGGCATTTGATAGGCACAGTGGCTGTGTTTGATGGGCACAGTGGTGGCATTTAATGGGTACAGTGGCTGCGTTTGATGGGCACAGTGGCTGCGTTTGATGGGCACAGTGGTGGCATTTAATGGGTACAGTGGCTGCGTTTGATGGGCACAGTGGCTGCGTTTGATGGGCACAGTGGTGGCATTTAATGGGTACAGTGGCTGCGTTTGATGGGCACAGTGGCTCCGTTTGATGGGTACAGTGGCTGTGTTTGATGGGCACAGTGGCATCGTTTGATGGGTACAGTGAGGTTGCTATTGATGGGGGGCTTTTTCAGTTTGTTTGCGCCCCCTCCCCAAAAATTTTGAGCACCAGCCGCCACGAAACACGCATTTTGCATAAAATGTGCAACAAACGCAGCAAAACGTACAAACCGGAACATGGCAAAGTGCCCCTTGAGCTTCCTCGCCAGTGCCACGTTTGATGCCAGTGAATGGACTGGGCAATGAAAAACGCACCAGAAAACATTACACGCTGGCACGGTGTGCAGGACAGGTGTGATCGGGGCCCACAACTCATATGGGAATGCAAAACGTGTCTGAAGTGAAGAAAAGCCCCCCACCACAGCTTTATTATGAACTAGAACATCACTGGGACAAGGTCACACTAGGTACACCAGAAGTTGATTGTTGGCTGTTCCTCCACCACACTCGGTCTCCGGTACAATGGCGGCTTGCCCGTACACAGCTCGTCCTGTAGAGGGCGCTGGCGCACTGTGTGTGGAGGTGACCCGCACCTGCGTTCCAGGCTCATTTCCTGACAGAGCACGCCGAGCGCCCCTCATTACTTATAAGGAAGAACAATCTGTGTGCGCTAATAATAATCCCGGCCAGTGTGCGCTCCATAGCAAGTCTATATTTAGCGCCATGGTTGTTAGAGTGATCAGAGAGCGCTGGCTGTCCGCTTTTATTACTCGCAGTGACTTCCTAGCAGCGGTGATCACCTCTCCACTGTCCGGAGGACGAGGCTCGCTCTATCCCGCAGCCCGCACGTTTGTTGTATCCAGCCGCTCACAGCCTGTGATAACAGCGCCCCCTGCCTTCCGTCCTGTGCCAGCGCTGCGCCCGCCTATTCCATCGACTCGCCGGTATTTCAATCCCAGGACCAGAAAAGGAGATTGGCTCCTCCCTCATCTCCAGCCTGCGGCTCCCTATTGGCTCATTTCCAGACCACTCACCTTATCAGCTTACCTCATGGCTGCCAGTGGGAAGATTGACCTGAATTCCCCCTCCATCAGCTGGAAGGAGGCCAAAAGTGAGAAGCCAATGAGCCCCAATGTATAATACTGTGTGCTGTGACCCCCTCCTAACACTGGGGGGCAGTAAAGGAAACCTTTCCTGGAGAGGAATGGGGGTGGGGGGCCCTGTCATGGCTGACTGACTTCTGGAAATGCTGGTTACTTTTTCTCCAGAACCTTCTAAAACTGGTGTCCTATCAGAATCTCTCTACCCACTAGAAATCGTAAGGGACGTTGCAAACAAAATAGCTTATTGCGCTTGCGTTTCAACATGGCCGCTATGCGTTTCAATAGGTTTTTTTAACCTGACAGAACACAAAGGCGGCAGCGGACATCTTGTTAAGCCCCATACACATGATCCGAATATCGTACGAAAAATGTCGTCCGAGGAAGAATCGTACGATAATCGCATCGTTAGTACAGAGCAACGAGAGCCGATCATGACAGTTCATCCGATTTATTATTTTATCGGACATGCACGAAAATTTTCCTCGTACAATACCAGATCGTACGATTTTCGTTTAGTCAGTACAGTTGTCGTCCGAAAATACATGACATCACTTCCATTTTTTTTTCTGTCGTACGAGAATTTTTGTGACTAATAACCTATTGATTTCTACTTGCGACTATTAAGCGAAAAAAGTTGTACGATATTCGGATCGTGTGTATGGGGCATTACACCCAGGCAAGTCTTCCATTTCACACTTATTTTTAGCAGTTCACTCGCCTTTATACTGAAATTGATGATTTCACCACGACAAAAAATGTCCCTCAGCGACAAACGACTATCAGTTTGGAGCCGAGCAGTGCGGGGTGTACCAAGATGGCCGTCGCCACCTTCTGACTGCAGGCTCCTCTCTGCTTTTCAAATGCAACATCAAAACCGTGTCATAGAGTGAGAAATACGGCATTTCAGTATATAAGGTGAGTTTACTGCTAAAATAAGTGTGAAATTGAAGACTTGCCTGGGTGTAAGAAGATGTCCCCTGCCGCCTTTGTGTTCTGTCAGGTTAGGAAACCTATTGGAATGCATAGCAGCCATGTTGGAACGCATGGTGCATGCGCAGTAAGCAATTTTTGCTCAGAACGTCACTTCCTTTCCATTTTTTGATGGGTAGCGGTATTCTAAAAGGACACTGGTTATAAACGGTTCAGCAGGGACCACCCCACAATCAAACTGTGTATGGGCGGGTTGATTGTACCCAAGCTGAGTGATCGATCAACTGGGGTACATCCAGTCTGTCAGATTGTTCATGCAATTATTATCATGGTGTGTTCTCCCAGCCTGTGGTTGCAGGAAAGAGAATCGCACGTCTATGGGCGGCTTTAGACATAAGGGGTTCGGTCACCTTTACCAAAAAACTGTCTATGCAGATAAGGGGCGTCTGTAGATAAAAAAAACAAAACTGCAGCTTTGAATAAAGTTGGCCATTTACATACTTCCTGAAGGCTGCTAAGTGAGACCCAGCTGTTACTGTTCACCTCAGAGTGAGCTCTTTCTGATTCACATCTATGCATGTTGCTTTTGAGCGTTTTTGCTGTGCTTTCTGCAGTTTTATTATGGCAAGTTTCCTGCCTTTTGCCTTTTTTTTTTTTTTTTTTTATTAATTTTTTTGGAAAATTTGTTGGGCAGATTTATACACAAATTTTTTTTTTTTTTTTTTAAAGATTTAAAAACACAAACACATGCTTTTCTGCAGCTTCTCTATTAAACCCCAAAAAAGCAGTCTTTTACGTTTAAAAAATGTCCCTGACCTGTTCCAAAAACGCAGAGGCACAAAAATGCATTCATGTGAACATGTGACATAGGAGCCCATGTTAAAAAAAATGTCCTGTGTTTCTGCAAAAAGCATGAAAAAACGCATTTATTTCAGGTACTTGTATAGCGACGTCAATTTACACAGAGCTTTACATATACATTGTACATTCACATCGGTCCCTGCCCTCAAGGAGCTTACACTCTAAGGTCCCTAACTCGCATTCATACATACACATACTAGGGCCAATTTAGACAACCAATTAACCTCCCAGCATGTCTTTTTGGAGTGTGGGAGGAAACCGAAGAATCTGGAGGAAACCCACGCAGGCACAGGGAGAGCATGCAAATTCCAGTCAGATAGTGTCATTGGTGTGAATGGCACTTAAAGCGGTTGTATACCGCAAAACTTTTTTTTCAACCTGCAAGGCAAAGGCATAATGAGCTAGTATGACTAGCATACTAGCTCATTATCAATCACTTGCCTTAGATTGAAGCCCCCGCAGCGGTCCTCGGACACGTCCTCCGTCGCCGCCATGATACCCGGAGTGACTTCCGGGCATCGGCGCTGTGATTGGCCGGAGCGGCGATGACCTCACTCCCGCGCATGCGCGAGGAACGGCACGATCCCCGCGCATGTGTGAAATCCGGCAGTGTCCGGCGGGCTCCCATTCAAGAGCTGCCGCGCTTAGTGCGCCTGCGCCGTAGATATCGGTACAGACTTTTTTGCAAATATCTCAGAGACCGTGTAGGTCTCGGAGATATTGCAAGCACCTACAGGTAAGCCTTAATGTAGGCTTACCTGTAGGTGCATGTCATTATTTTGGGTATACAACCGCTTTAATTGTGATTCAAGCTCCCTCATATGCACCTTCTCTCCCCTGATCCAGTAGCTTTGAGCTCAGCGTTTGAGAGCTCACGTCTGTGATGGTTAAGGTGAACAGTCATAGCTGGGCCTCTCTTGGCAACGTCTTGGGAGTTTTCCAGTTAGGCTACATGAGGTATATAAATGGCCTACATCTTTATGCCCGGTACACATGATCAGAAAATCGCTCCAAAATCTGTATTTTTCGTACGATAATCTGATCATTAGTACAGAGCTTCCAAGAGCCGATCAGGACAGTTCATCCGATATTATTTGATCGGACATGCACGAAATGATTTTTCGTACGATTTTCGTTTAATCAGCTGTTTGAAAATGCGATACAACACACAACATCTCTTCCGAATTTTTATTCTGTTGTACACGATTTTTCGTGACTTTAGTAAACCCATCAGATTCGATCTGAGATTAGCATGCAAAAAAACAACGGATGATCATTCATCCGATAATCTCATTGTGTGTACTGGACATTAGCAAGGGCATTATTCAACTTTAGTCAAACTGCTCAGTTTGTTTTTATCTATAGGTGCCCCTTATCTGCAAAGGTAAAGGTGAACTAATCCTTTAAGACCCTGTTCACACTTCAGCTTAAGTGTGGTAGTTATTTTTACTTTTTTTTTTGTTTGTTTGCACAGGTGTTTTTGAATGTGTCTCAGGCTCGGTTCACACTTATGCGATGCAGGAAACGCAGCGAATCCTGTGTGTTTCCCGCATTGCATTGCATTGCAATTGCACAGCGTTCAAGCAATCTGCGGTGGTGTCAATGTTATCTTAACCCCGAAACAGATTGCAAAATGCAGTGCGATTGCCAGAATCGCATTGGGTGTGAACACCCATGCGATGTGATTCATGTGTGGGGGGGGGGGGGGAAAGGGTCCTGCACCATTTTGGTGCGAATGCAATGCGATTTCAGCCATACAAACTGTGGCTGAATTTGCACCAACATCACATGTGATCTGCACAGGAATGCGAATCACATGCGATGTCTGCAATCGCACCAGTGTGAACCTAGACTCAGGCTTGGGCATATTTCTAAAATATTCTTTAGCCAATGGAAAGCTTGTTACTAAGCAAGAAATACACAAAAAAACACGACTCCGCCTGAAAATAAGCTTGTGTAAGTGATATTACGCTCAGGTGTGAAGGGGGCCTAAGAAAATGTACATATCAGGAAAGTTTTCATCTAAGTTCCTGTTCTGTTCTAGTGACCCTAGAGTCGGCGTTCACGCACAGAAACTTGTGTCTTGTTTTTGCATGTTTGCGTGCGTTTATGCACCATAGGCATAGGGCAACTCATTGATTTATAACGGGCTGCCCTATGTGCAACACACTTGTTGGTAGTTTATGTATCTTTTTGAGCCACGAACTTTGGTGTGTGTGTTTTTTTCGTTTTGTTTTGTTTTTTACACAGCGCATTTTGCAGCATTTATTGTGTGTGGGTTTTTTTTTATTTTTTATTTTTTTTCCGTGACAAGCTTGTGCTTTTGGCCGCATTTGGGGTGTCACATGGACAACGAGCATTTTTTGTGCATTTCGGAGAGACTGTTCATGTTTTAAATAGAGTTTTCCCAGAGCTTGGTAAATGGAGTGAAAATTCACTTTTGAAAGGGATACCTAATCACGTGCAAGGAAAAACAAAAATGCTCTGGGGAAAATCCCTTTGCAAGGTGAACAGCCTATTTACCTTAAGTAAATCAACCCTCACACATTGAAGAAGTGCAGCAGCCATGTAAATAGTATTGTCAGAAAAAAAACTGTCCTCTGTATCTCTCACAGGAAAGGTTTCCTTCATGGACCCAATTGTATTTGTCCATTTTACTGCATGAAAATGTAGGAATTCCACCTCCTGCAAAAATATTGGAAAGGATGATTTTTTTTGTTCTATTGAACCACTGTGGTGAAACGCATAATGTACCAATGACTATATGCCAGGAGTCATGGGCGTCCGCTCCATAGGGCAAGGGGGGGTCAATTGCCCCCCCCCCACCCTGGAGACACACTATATTTATATGGACATGGAGTGAAGCGGAATTATCCTCGAGCTATTTCACACTGCCAGCTGGCCACGTTATCAGTAAAGTGCTGTTAGTTTTAGCGGTGCTTTACCATCGTTTTAGTGGCGCTATTCGGCCTCTGGGGGGGGGGGGGTTAAAAAATAAATAAATAGAAATTGCTAATAAGACAATGGCAGCTTGATCCTTCTATCAAGCTTTTGCATCAGGTTTCACCTTTGCATGCCTGCGCTTTATGTCATAATGACTAAGCCCCTCCCCTTCATGACATTGTCAAAAAGGGACTGAGCATGGATGACTTTAACCACTTGACCACTGGGCACTTAAACCCCCTTAATAACCAGACCAATTTTCAGCTTTCGGTGCTCTCACATTTTGAATGACAATTACTCAGTCATACAACACTGTACCCATATGAATTTTTTGTCCTTTTTTTTCACACAAATAGAGCTTTCTTTTGGTGGTATTTAATCACTGTTGGTTTTTTATTTTTTGCGCTATAAGAGAAAAAAGACAGAAAATTCTGTAAAAAAATGATTTTTTTTTTCGTTTCTGTTATAAAATTTTGCAAATTACTAATTTTTCTTCATACATTTTGGCCAAAATGTATACTGCTACATATCTTTGGTAAAAATAGGTACAAATTGGTGGATATTATTTGGTCTTTGTGAAAGTTATAGAGTCCACAAGCTATGGTGCCAATATCTGAAAATTGATCACACCTGAAGTACTGACGGCCGATCTCATTTCTTGAGACCCTAACATGCCAGAAAAGTACAAATACCCCCCAAATGACCCCTTTTTGGAAAGAAGACATTCCAAGGTATTCAGAAAGAGGCATTGTGAGTTTTTTGAAGTTGTCATTTTTTCCCACAATTCTTTGCAAAATCAAGTTTTTTTTTTTTTTTTTTTTTCCACAAAATTGTCATATTAGCAGGTTATTTCTCACACACAGCATATGCATTCCACAAATTACACCCCGAAACACATTCTGCTATTACTCCCGAGTATGGCGATACCACATGTGTGAGACTTTTACACAGCGTGGCCACATACAGAGGCCCAACATGCAGGGAGCACCATCAGGCGTTCTGGAGCACCGAGGCCAATTCTGACATTTCTCTCCTACATGTAAAAATCATAATTTGTTTGCTAGAAAATTACATAGAACCCCAAAACATTATATATGTTTTTTTAGCAAAGACCTTAGAGAATATAATGGTGGTTGTTGCAACTTTTTATCTTGTACGATATTTGCGCAGCAATTTTTTTAACGCGTTTTTTACGGAAAATAAATGTGCTTAAAAAGAAAAAAAACAGTAAAGTTAGCCCAATGTTTTTGCATAATGTGAAAGATGAAGTTACGCCGAGTAAATAGATACCTAACATGTCACCCTTAAAAATTGCACACACTCGTGGAATGGCGCCAAACTTCGCTACTTAAAAATCCCCATAGGCGACGCTTTAAATATTTTTACTGGTTACATGTTTTGAGTTACAGAGGAGGTCTAGGGCCAAAATTATTGCTCTAACGTTCGCGGCGATACCTCACATGTGTGGTTTAAAAACCGTTTTCATATGTGGGCGGGACTTACGTATGCGTTCGCTTCTGTATGCGAGCTCGCGGGGGCAGGGGCGCTTTAAAAAAAAAAAAAAATTTTTATTGTTCATTTTAGTTTGACATGTTTTTCCGCCCCAAATTTTTTTTTTTTATCACTTTTATACCTATTACAAGGAACGTAAACATCCCTTGTAATAGGAATATGACATGACAGGTCCTCTTTACAGTGAGATATTGGGTCAATAAGACCCCACATCTCACCTCTAGGCTGGAAAGCCTGGAAAAAAAAAAAAAAAAAACAATCCTGGCTTTGATCGTAGCGGTGAGTCGGTAGAGGCACCGGAGGGCGGCGGGGGGGGGGGGGGACATCCCCTCTCGCCTCCCGTAAGAATGATCAAGCGGCGGAACAGCCGCTATGATTGTTGTTGTGGTGTAGGGAATCGCCGGCTGAAAAAGCTAATATCTGAACGATGCCTGTAGCTGCTCCCATTATTCAGATATCCCCGCACATAGTCAAGGACGTCATATGACGGCCGGCGGGCGGGAAGTGGTTATTGCGCAGGGTATTGCGCAGGGTATTGCGCAGGGATGGATGGATGGCTGGATCTGTGACTGCAATTGTCACAGATCCAGCCCACAGCGCTGCTGCCTTGATCCGCTCCCTCCCCCTCCCCTCTCACACTGTACCGATCGGTACAGAGAGGGGAGAGAGGAACCGGCGTCATCACATGACGCCGGTCTGTTTACAAGTGATTGCTCCGTCATTTGACGGAGCAATCACGTGGTAAACGGCCGCTATCAGCGGCGATTTACCGCGATTCGTGATGCACCGGGTCCTCTGGACCCGGCGGTCACGGAGTTTCCCGTGTGCGCGCGATTCTGGGAGGACGTTATATAACGTCCTCCCAGAGTTAAGCAACCACCTTGTCGACGTTATTTGTCGGCAGGTGGTTGCTAAGTGGTTAAAATGATGCCCCCCCCCCCCGAAAAAAGTTCAGCGGACGCCCATGCCAGGAGTATGAGTTTCAGATGATTTATTATATATATATATATATATATATATATATACTAGAAAATTGCCTAGAACCCCCAAACAGGCCCTAGAGCAGTGATGGCGAACCTTTTTGAGCCCGAGTGCCCAATCCGCGACAGAAAATCAACTTTTTTTTTTAAAGCGCCAACACAGAAATAAACCTACCAGCGGCTCTGTACAGCGGATGGGACTGATTAGCCCTCTGAATGAGCCATAAGGGACCAAAAACGTACGATTCTGCCAGATTTGCTCAGAAAACATGGTCTAGGAATGCATTGTGCTCAGAATGCACTGTGCAACATACACTCGCCTACCTGAGCATTACATTCACCTACCTGAGCATTACACTTACCTACCTTACACATGCACTCACCGAAAATTTAGTAAAGTCTGTAACTGTACTGTACATGTCCACTCCACATTGATCTTGCCTGTCTCTAGTCTCTCCGGCAGCTCATTCCCAGTCTCCTCTGATCCCAGCCGCATGTTCTCTGTCACGCCCAGCACGTTACCTCTGACCCCAGAGATTTGTGGGAGATGTAGTTTGATGGTGGGTGCGCTGTGCATTGGACAGCTTCCATGATTGGATTTCCACCCGCACGTCACATCTGGCCGCTTCTTGGTCACGCCCACCTCGGACACGTCACCGCCATCACCGCTGGCCTAGAGACCTGTGGGAAATGTAGTTCCCGATGGGGGTGCGGTGCGCGATTGCATGTCAGTGTTTTGCTTTTCCAATTTCTCCTGGAGTGCCCACAGAGAGGGCTCAGTGTGTCGGCAGTGGCACGCGTGCCACGGGTTCGCCGTCACTGCCCTAGAGAATAAATTGGTAGGTTTTGTAATTTTATTTTTCTCTTATCGTCCATGGACTGACACAGCTGGATACTGTAAACGTGTGGGTATATGTCCCTGCTCGCAGGAGAAGATCTAGGCATAATGTTAGATGTTAGAAACATTCTAGAACAAACCAGAGCTGAACAGCCCCGCCCAGGGGGTCGGTCCCTCCGGACATTACCCTCCCACCTGCAGTCAGCAGACCTCAGTTTTTTTTTTCTGCCTAGCAGAAGGAGAAGACGTGGCTCCCCCAGGAGCCAGTCTCCTGGAAGCTTTTACTTGAAAATGTTTATTCCTTTTGGGAATTTTTATTTTATTTTTGAGACCTTCAATCAACTGTCTGCTGGGCAACAGGTTGGGTACACTGGTATCCTCGTAGTCTTCCCTGTCCGACCATCGAGCGCGCTGATCCTTGCCTTGTGTGCGTGAGACTCAGTTCACGACATACCCCATGGCTCCAGGGGTGGCCGGGTTGCTTTCATGCTCCCGTGGTCCTCACAAGATTGAACAGTACCTGACTGACTGTATCTCTCGCGGTGGACCGGGCCGACAGCTATGCAGTACTGCTCTGTGATAGGTCTGTCTGAAACAAGCCAGTGGGTCCCTGAAAGGGACGGGTAAGTAGTCTCTCCTACTGCAGGTGAGTACATGCTGGCTGTGTTTCTTTAAATGGGGGGTTTCTCCCTGTCTCCCGTTATGCTGCTCTCTGCACCCTGTACTGGTGCCGTGCTGTGGGGTGCTTGGGGGTCACTCTGGCCTGGCTGGGCGCTCATGTCTGCATTTTTTTCTTGTGTGTGAGGTGATTATTGCGTGTGCCGTTAGCGCGCGCATTAGCGCTGTTTGAGGTGGTTATTGCTTGCGCCATTGGTGCGCATTAGAGCTTTGAATTTCGCGCTCGGCGGCCATCTTGGCATTCAATGGCGCAGTTATAGCTGCGGCCATTTTCTTGTGGCCGCCGCGCATTTATTTTCGGTTCTAGCTACGGCGCGAATCCCCTCACAATCTCCTCACAGACTGAGCGGTCCTTTAAGGGTTGGTGGGTCCTCCGGGTATCCCCTCCTCAGCCTCAGCGTAGCCAGTGGGTGGACTGTATATTCACTGTATAGTGTATAAGGTCTCAGAGGGTGGCGGTATGGAGTCTGATACACCTGCTCTCCACACTTGTCTGGGGCAACTGGCAGTGCTGCACAGTTAAACATGTTCATATGTTTCCTGCACCTGCGGTCTTTATGGACCAGTTGTCAGCAGTCCTGGAATCATTCCTTGTCAGAATGGAGGCGGTGTGCGAGCAAAAGGAGCTATAAACACCCTCCCCCCCCCCACAAAAATCTTTAGTGAAGGAGTGCTCTGAGTCCGATATGGGCCTAGCTATTGGGCTCAGGACCCTAGCTCTGAATATTTAATGTTTATGAACAGGACATTCCCTTGTGAGGAAGACTCCAGTTCTGTGTCAGTGAATGACAGGGCGCTTGTAAGTGATCTCATTGATGTGAGGAACACTCAAGCTGGAATTGCTGTGACAAGCCTTTCTTTTACACAGCTTCCTCACTGTTTTCCTCACACGCTGCATGGATGATACAGTGGTACACAGTGTTACCTCCCCCTGGTCGGTGCAGCATGGTGGGGGGGGAGGACTTTATTCATTTATGTCTCTAGTCCCTGTGAGCCTTCTGTGTGATATCCTGAGGCAACATTTCCTGGGGAACGCTTTGAGCTCTGACAGACATGGTCTGAGGATCAGAGGTTACCTGTTACCTGCATGCTGCTTCAGGAGCACAGTCAAGCAGGTTGGAATGATACAGAGAAGATTATGCGCCTCTGCACCATAATTTAAACTCATCCTATACCTCTACGCTGCATACATTCACAGTGTATGTATGTGTTATTGGTCTCTGTGTCTCTGTGGCTGTCCCCCCGCGTTCCAATGCTGTGTTTCAGTGCCATACATGATATAAACGTACAAAATATGTTTATACACGACTCCAGATACATTCACAGTATATGTATGTATTATTCTCTCTGGGTCAGCGCGGGTTTCTGCCGGGGGCTCCGATGTCCTCCTGCGCTCTCATGGTATGTGCGCTTCGGCTCTCTGCACAGTATAGACATGTTCAATATGTTTATTGCACATACTATACATGTTTACAGTATGGGTATACTGTTTGCGTGGGGTTCCTCTGGGTACTCCAGTTTCCCCCCACGATCCAATGGAAATGCACAGCATAAACATGTGCAATATGTTGATTCTCATGCTATCATTCCTACACGGTATCTGTGTGCTGTCTGCGTGGAGTTCTTCCGGGTGTTCCGGTTTCCTCCCACGCGCTGACTGTATGTGCGCCTTTTGGCCTTCTGCACAGTTAAACATGTTCAATGTTTATCACGCATGCTATAATACCTACACGGTATGTGTAGGCAGTCTGTGTGGTTTTCCTCCGGGTACTCCGGTTCCCTCCCACACTCCATTGGTATGGGCGCTTCGGCGCTATGCACGGTCTAAATTTGTGCGATTGGATATCCACATACTAACATACCTACCTGGTATGTCTGTGAAGTCTGCATGGGTTTCCGCCCACGCTACATGACATGCATGCCTTTGGTGCAATACACGGTGTAAACATACACATTATGTTTATACACTACACTAAATACATTCACAGTAGTTGTAGGTATTGCATTCTCTGAGTATGCGTGGGGTACTTTGGTTTCTCCCACGTGCCAACAGTGTGCGCACCTTCGGTGCTATGCACACATGGGCTTGTGCAAAATGTTTAGCACACATACTATAATACCATACACGGTATGCGCATGCAGTCTGCATGGGTTTCATCCGGGTGCTCAGGTTTCTCCCCTGTGTTCCAATGGTGTGCGCATTCTCAGCGCTATGCACAGTATAAACATGTGCAATTTGTTTATTCGCAGGCTAACATCCCTACACGGTTGTGTACGCAATCTGCGTGGCTGGTTTACATCCAAGCCCCGATGATGTGCGCGCCTTCGTCGCTGGCACAGTATATATGTTTAATAGGTTTATCCACACATACTAAACTACGTACACCGTATGTGGTGGTATTATGCTCTTTGTGGCTGGGTGGGTTTCCTCCCACACTCTATTTGCGCATTTGACGCAATACATAGTATAAACTATGTGTTTGTACAATCAGCACTTATCCATGGGTAGCTGCTGGATGGAGCATTGTCACAAGGATCCCTGGTTTCAGGGGTATCACTTACCACCTGCTTTCAGTGGTGATCAGAAGCGCTGGCTTGGACTGTGTTCGCCAGGCTGAGGTTAGCGTTATGCCCGTTAGTGGCTGCGTCTCTGGCGTTTTTTGTAGCTCAATGACTGGGCAAAAGCCTCTGCTTCATCCATCAGTCGTCTAGCAGGTGCACTGCAACTGCTTTAGCCTTTTAGGGTCTCTGTGCCCGGGGTGGGTTTGCGTCACCTGTGGAGGCTGAGGTTCTAGTCCTCTGACCGACTTTCTAGGGAAGTTCCGTCAAGTTGCCTTTATTGGCCAACAGCTGAGGCACCCTGTACACCGGGGCCTCCCTTCTCCGATACATTGCGGAGTCTCTTTGGGATTTTCATACATCTCGCTGCAAGACAGTCCTGTCGGCCGTGTGCATTGCAGGGGAAGGGTCCTTGCATCAGGAGGTGTTTCCACCTCCTTTACCGGAGGTGGGGCACCGGAAGTGGACCTTATGGCCTCCCGACTCACTCGCAAGGTGGCAAGATCGTGGTCAGGTCCAGGGACCCCCTGGTCAGACGCGTTGGAAGCCCGTGGAGGCAGTATCGCCTGATATATGCTTACCCTCCGCTACTGTTGTTGCCTCGCCGGCTTTCCAGAGTAAGGGCTGAGGCCATTCCAGTGATCCTCATTGCTCCGGAACGGCGACATTGGTACGCCGATCTACTTCGGCTAGTCGCAGATGTTCCTGGCGACTGTCTATTAGGGTGGACCTTCTGTCTCATGATCCCATACTTCATCCTGCTTTACAGTCCTTGACTTTAAGGGCATGGCTGTTTAAAGCCAGGTGCTGAAGGACCGAGTTCTCTCGTATTCAGTCATCTCTTCTATGTTGACACAGGAATCTTCCTCCAGAAAGATCTCTTACCGTACCTGGAAGGCTTACATCGCTATGTGCGAGGAACTTGAGTGGCGTCCTCGGATGTATTCCGTTCCCAGGATTTTGCTGTTCTTGCAGCGTGGTGTGACCCAAAAGCTGGCCTTGCATACCTTTTTGAGGGTCGGATTTCGGCTTGGGCTGTCTTTTTTTTTTTAACGACCGCCACCGGGCCATTCCTTGATAGCACCTTTTGTGCAGGGGGTTCACCATGTGATTTCCCCCCCCCCCCTGTCAAGCCTCCTCTCCCTACTTGGGATCTGAACTTGATGCATCTCGGTTCTCCAAGAACATCCCTTGGAGAATATCCAAGATTCCTCTCGACCTTGTCCCGGAAGGTGGCCTTAGTGGCCATTGCTTCGGTTAGATGGGTGTCTGAGTTGGCGGCCTTGTCCTGCAAGTCGCCTTACTTGGTCCTCCATAAGGATATGGCGGTGTTGCGCCCACGACCATCCTTCTTTTCTAAGGATGGTCTCGGCCTTTCACCTTAATTAAGAACATTGTTCTTCCGTCCTTGTGTCCTCATCCATCGCATCCCTGAGAGTTTGCGCTTCATACATTAAGATGGGTACAAGCCTTACGAGTGTACCTGTCTGCTACTGTTTCCATTCGGAAGTCTGTGTCTGGTCCAAAACAGGGCCGAGCGGTGTCGTCTGCCACCGTCTCTAGGTGGATCAGGCAGACCATCATACAGCCCTATGCCCTTAAGGGGCGGGCACCTCCCTTTCCGGTTGCGGCGCATTGGTGCTTCCTGGGCCTTCCGACATCAAGCGTCGGTTGCAGAAGTGTGCAAGGCGACGACCTGGTCGTCCGTTCATACCTTTTCAAGATTTTATAAGGTTGATGTGGCTGCATCTTTGGATGCTTCCTTCGGCCGCAAAGCATTGCAGGCCGCTGTTTAATGTTGCAACTCCTCCGTTGAGGAGCTCTGCTTGTTTGGAGTGAAGTTTTGGTTGTTCCTTTACTACTGCTCCCACCCTTCTGATACTGCTTTGGGACATCCCACACGTTTACAGTATCCAGCTGTGTCAGTCCAGTCCATGTACTCACCGTAAAATCCATTTCTCTGATGTCCATGGACTGACACAGCACCCACCCTTCCTTTTAAGGTCTGTACTGCTTTGTTACGAACTGAGGTCTGCTGACTGCAGGTGGGAGGGTAATGTCCGGAGGGACCGCCCCCCCCCCCTGGGCGGGGCTGTTCAGCTCTGGTTTGTTCTAGAATGTTTCTAACATTCTGCCTAGATCTTCTCCTGCGAGCAGGGACATATACCCACACGTTTACAGTATCCAGCTGTGTCAGTCCATGGACGTCAGAGAAATGGATTTTACGGTGAGTACAAAAATCCTATATTTTTTTTTTACACACAGTATTTGCAGTGGTTTTTCAAACACAATTTTTTTGGGGGAAAAACGCACCTTTTGGAATTTTAATGTTCGAAAAACACCCATTTTTTTTGTAAAATATTAAAGATGATGTTATGACAAGTAAATAAATACCAAACATGTCATGCTTTAAAAAATTGCACACACCTGTGCAGCGGTGACAAACTACGTATATTTTACTACCCATAGGCGCTGCTTTAAAGCGGAGGTCCGCCTAAAAAAAATAAAAAAAAATAAAAAAATTAAAAGCCAGCAGCTACAAATGCTGCAGCTGTTGACTTTTAATAAATGAACACTTGCCTGTCCAGGGTGCTCGCGAAGTGGGCAGCCAAAGCCAATCAATCGTGCGGCTGCCCCCGCCGCCACTCTTGGTTGAGGGAATCAGAAAGGTGAAGCGTTGCGGCTTCACTTCCCGGTTCCCTGCTGCGCATGCGCGAGTCGCGCTGCGTGTCCTAACTGGTCCCGCTAACTTCTGGGACCTGTGTGACAGCGGGGGGGGGACGGGAAGGGGCGTGACTCCCATGGGAGTCTATGCCCGGATGTAAGTGCAAATACCTGTATTATACAGGTATCTGCACCCCCCCTCCCCCCCTGAAAGGTGCCAAATGTGACACCGGAGGGGGGGAGGGTTCCGAAAAGCGGAGGTTCCATTTTTGTGTGGACCTCCGCTTTCTTTCCCCACTGGGGACCTTTACCCCCTTCCTACCCAGACAAATTTTCAGCTTTCAACGCTATCACACTTTGAATGAGAGTTGCGCGGTCATGCAGCACTGTACCCATATTGAATTTTTTATAAGCTTTCTTTTGGTGTTGTTTAACCACTTAAGGACCGCCTCACGCCTATACGTCGGCAGAATGGCATGGCTGGGCACATACAGGTACGTCCTCCTTTTAAGAAGCCCAGCCGTGGGTCGCACACTCGCGCCGGCGACCCGTTCCTGAGCTCCGTGACCGCGGGACCCGATCGCCACCGGTGTCCCGCGATCGGGTCACAGAGCTGAAGAACGGGGAGAGGTAAGTGTGTAAACAAACCTCTCCCCGTGCTTCCTAGTGAGACTGTCACTGATCGTCTGTTCCCTGTCATAGGGAACGTCGATCAGTTTCCCTCCTGGCGCGAGGTATGTGTGTGTGGTTCTGGTCTCGAGGCCACGTTGGCCTGAAACTGTATCTCTAGCGAGTGGGCCCAGTTATGATGACTGGGGCCTGCAATACTAAAGGGGATACCAAGCTGTCCACCAAGAGGGAGGAAGCTGCTTAACAAAGGAAACCGGGGGAGGACCTGCCCTGGAGGAGACCAGCAAAGTGCTAATGTCTCGGGATAGGCCTGGTGACCTTTGTTAAGAGGGGATCCACTACTTTAAAAGCCCAGCAGTTTGCCGAGTCGGCTTAAAGGTTCTTCAACTGCGCGGCTGGAAGTTCGGGACTAAAATCCTGTGGCAGAGGATTCCTGGCTATCCACATTTGTTCTCAACAGTCTGTGGCAGAGACTGTTCTCATACTGGTTAGTGCATCATCCCGGCTGCTAGGCCAGGTGAGAGGGGTCTATCCGGGTGAGCAATACCCACTCAACAATGAGAGCGGTGAATGACTTTATACATTTTTTTGTGTGTTCTACAACGTGTACCTGAACCTTCCCCTCTCTTCTCATACCTTCTACTTTCAATACAAGTTACTGCAGCAAAAATAAAACCATCAGTTGAAGGTTTTACATCCCGTGTGGACATTGCAGTTTCTACAGACTTTCTTCCCCTGACAACGAACTTGGAGGTAACGTGCAAAGCCCAAATTATAAACCAGCAGCTCCTACGGGGGCAGTGCTACATATATATTTTTTTCTAATTATTATTGGGTCCAATCGATATTCATTCATTTTGACCGCAGTGACAAGATAATTCAAAAGAACAGGATGGAAAGTTTTACTCTAACACATTTCTAACCGTGTATATGGTTTTCGTTTAGTAAAGTCCATTCATTCCAAAATCATATGTTAAAAGCTACATTTTCTAACAACATTTGAATGTTCTGAGAATTTTCAAACACATTTTCCTAAGACGTTTCCTAGAATTTTGAACAAATTTTTTTCTCTTATCATCCATGGACTGACACGGTGTCTCTTTACACTTTACACGTGGGTTATGTCCCTGCTTGCAGGAGAAGACCTAGGCAGAATGTGAGATGTTATACATACATTCTAAAAGCCAGAGCTGAACAGCCCCACCCAGGGGGCGGTCCCTCCGGGCATAACCCTCCCACTACAGTCAGCAGACTTCAGTTTTTTTCTGCCTAGCAGAAGGAGAAGACGTGGCTCTCTCAGGAGCCAGTCTCCTGACCTATTTTTTATTCCTTTTCTGGAATTCTTTTTTATTTTATATTTGAGAATCTTCTATCAGCTGTCGGCTGGGCAACAGGTTGGGTACAAGATATCCTCGTAGTCTTCCCTGTCCGACCATCGAGCGTGCTGATCCTCGCCTTGTGTGCGTGAGACTCAGTTCACGACAGGCCCCATGACTCCAGGGGTGGCCGGGTTTGCTTTCATGCTCCCACGGTCCTCTCAAGACTGAACAGTTCCTGACTGACTGTATCTTTCGCGGTGGACCGGGCCGACAGCTACTCAGTACTGCACTGTGATAGTCCTGTCAGAAACACACCAGTGGGTCCCTCAGGGGACGGGTAAGTAGTCTCTCCTGCCTGCAGGTGAGTACAAAAGGCTGTGTGTTTCTCTGTGGGGGATTTTCCCTGTCTCCCCCTGTATTTCATTGTCACTCTCTGTCACCATTGCTGGCGCTGTGCTGTGTGGGGTGCCTGGGGGTCACACTGTTCTTGGAGGGGCTAATGCTGGTCTGCAGATATGCTTGGGGCCTTTTTTTGTGTGTTTTGGGGCCTGAGTGGCGCTGTGTGTGTGCTGTTTTTTTCACTTTTGCTGAGTCATGGCGGCCATCTTGCCGCGGATCGCCTCAGTGAAGTGCGGCGGCCATTTTCTTGTAGCCCGCGCGCTCTTCAGCACTAGTTTTGGCCTCTAGCGCTGCTGTAACAGCGCGAATCTCCTCGCAGCTCACCAGCGCTGACACAGCGCGGTACAGACAGCGGAACTGAGCGGTCCCTGGTCCGGTTTGGTGAGTCCCCTGGGCGCCCCCTCCTCAGTCAGCACAGCCTGTGGGTGGACTTTTTATCTGAGGAGTCTCAGAGGGGGGCAATGTGGAGTCTCGGTCACCAGCTTCCCCTAAATGTCAGTGGACAACAGGCAGTGCTTTAGCACCTGCGGTCCCTAGGGACCAGTTGTGGGCAGTCCTGGAATCATTTCTGACCAGGATGGGAGCTGTGTGCAAGCGCAAGGGAGCAAAAAGCGCCCTCTCCCCACTTTACTACATGAGGGCAGTGCGCTGATTCAGATATGGGCCTAGCCACTACCGCTCAGGACCCTAGTTCTGAATGTATTGGATGGTTTTGAACAGGACATTCCTTATGTGGAAAACTCCAGTTCTGAGTCAGTAAATGACAGGGCGCTTGTTAGTGTACTCATGACTGCAGTGAGGGACACTCTCAGGCTAAAATGCTGCGGATGCAGAACCTCAGGCTGATACAGTCTCCTTTTGGTTCTTTTAAGGCCAGACCTTCTAAAGAGGTTTTTCCATATCTACTTTCTTTGACCAGCTCATTGATAAGGTCTGGGAAAAGCCGCAGAAGAATTTTTTTATGGTCCCGCGGCCTTTGTCTATCAGATACCCCTTGAAGATGCCCTACTTAAAAAGTGGGCTTCTCCCCCCAGTGGTCGACCCTCCAGTCGCCCGGTTGAACAAGGCCATCACTCTCCCGATAGAGGGGACTCCTGCATTTGAGGACCCCACTGACAGGAGGTCAGAAGTGTTGAGCAGAACCATGTTTGCCTTGTTGGGATCCACCCTACGACCTGTGGTAGCGGCGACCCTTGTGTCTAAAACACTTACAGGTTGGGCAAAAATGTTGCACCTAGCTGTACAGGAGCATATTCTTCCTCCAGACACAGTTGCTCTGGCCCACCAACTGGTTCAGGGCCTGGTTTCTGTGTGTGACGCCACGCTGAACGCGGCCCCTTTAATATCCAGGGCCTCTGTCTCGGCGGGGGTATTGCGTCGTCTTATCTGGTTGAAATGCTGGTCTGCTGACCTAGCCTTAGGAAGCTCCTGACAGATCTACTATTTAAAGGCGGTAGACTTTTCGGTGCTGCTCTGGATGACATCGTCTTGGATGTCACGGGAGGTAAACGCACTCTTCTTCCTTTGACTATCAAGGGTGAGGAGGCCCGCCGCAAACAGGGGCCTTCCTTTCCAGCAAAACAGGGTTTTTTCGTCAGTCAGAGTCCACAGGTAGGCCCTCTCAGACTGACGGCAGTGCGGCTGGTGGGCACAAGTGCCCCTGGGTGCGTAAGCCAAACAAGCGGCTCCCAAGCCCGCCTCCGTGTGAAGTCTTGCCTCCGCCCGACTCTGGGGTGGGGGGACGACTTTACAGGTTCACGGATCGGTGGACCTCCCGAATCTCCGACTGGTGGGTGTGCGAGGTGGTCACCTCAGGATATAGGATAGTATTCCGATCCTGGCCCCCACACAGATTCTTTCCCTTGAATCTTCCTCTCCTTCCTACCTGTCGGGCAGCCCTCTTGGGGGCTGTACAGGATTTGATCAGGTCCGGAGTGATTGTGCCGGTTCCGTCACAGGAGAGTTTTCAGGTATTCTACTCGAATCTTTTTGTCGTCCCAAAAATAGGACGTGGTTCGACCTATCCTGGACCTCAAGGCCCTGAATGCCTTCGAGAAGGTGCAGAAATTCCGCATGGAATCCATTCGCACGGTGATCGCTACACTCCACCAAAGGGATTTTCTTCTGGCGTCCTTGGACTTCAAGGACGCCTACTTGCATGTTCCGATCTGCGCAAGTCACCAGAAGTTTCTGCGCCTTGCGATCAGCGAAGTCCACTATCGATTGTGGCTCTTCCTTTCGGCCTTGCCTCGGCACCAAGGGTGTTCACCAAGGTGCTTGCTCCGGTTCTAGCCTTCTGTTACACCGAGGTATTGCTGTCGTGGGCTATCTGGACGGTCTTCTGCTATGAGCAAAAAGTGGCTCAGACTTAGAGGAAAGGTGACTATCGTCAAGTAGACCCTCAGGGACTTCGGGTGGTTCCTGAACATTCAGGAGTCAGTCCTGGTCCCGACTCAGTGTCTGGAGTATCTAGTTCTGGTTCTGGACTCCTTGGAGGCAAAGGTATCCTACCTCTGGAGAAGTTGCTGACACTTCAGTCTGCGGTGCGGGTGCTGACATCCCGAAAATGGTTGTCAATCTGTTGTTTGCATGAGAGTCCCGGGACTCCTGGTGGCCTCCTTCGCGGCCATTCTGTATGCCCAATCACACACCAGGGCATTGCAGAAGGAGATCTTGTCCACCTGGGACAAATCCCCGTTGTCCTTGGATCTTCGGATCCAGGTGATTCACCTGGTCAGGGCGTCCCTGACATGGTGGTTGAGACCCTAGGCTCTTCGGTCCGGAAAGTCGTTCCCCTCCCATCCAATGGACGGTACTCACGACGGACACCAGCCTGACGGGCTGGGGTGGAGTCTGGGGAGTCCTGTCGGCTCAAGGCCTTGGACTCCGGACGAGCCCGTTTACCAATCGCTGTTCTGGAAATACGGGCCATCAGACTGTGTCTCTCCTCAGGTTGGAGAGAGTACGGGGTCGCTCCATCAGGAGCCAGTCGGACAACGCCACGGCGGTGGCGTATGTAAACCATCACGGGGGGACTCGGAGCTCAGCTGCGGCTTCCGAGGTAGTCCGTATCCTGAAGTGGGCCGGAAGAAACGTGCCGGCTCTGTAGGGGCGGACTATCTGAGTCGCCAATCGCCAGACGCCGGACCAGGAAGAGTGGTCCTTGCATATTTCAACTCCTTTGCCGACGGTGGGGCACGCCGGATGTGGACCTGATGGCCTCTCGACTCAGTCGCAAGGGTCGAGGTTGTGGCCAGATCCAGGGATCCTTGGGCGATGCCTCGGATGCGTTGGTGGCCCCATAGGGTCCTTATCTATCGCCTAATATAAACTCCGGTGATCCTAATTGTTCCGGATTGGCCTCAGCGTCACTGGTACGCTGATCTGGTACGTCTCGTTGCGGACGTTCCCTGGCGGTTGCCGATGAGGGAGGACCTTCAGTCTCAAGGTCCTATGTTTCATCCGGCTTACAGTCTCTGGCTTTAACGGCAGGGCTGTTAAAAGCCAGGTGTTGAGGGACCGAGGTCTCTCGGACTCTGTCATTTTGACCATGTTAAGGACACGGAAGTCTTCCTCCAGGCAGATCTATCACCGTGCCTGGAAAGCTTATATCGCCATATGCAAAGCGCTGGACTGGCATCCTCGGACGTATTCCGTCCCCAGAATCCTGCGTCCTCTGCAGTGTGGAGTGACCCAAAAGCTTGCTTTGAGTACCATCAAGGATCAGATTTCGGCCTTGGCCGTCTTCTTTCAGCGACCTCTAGCGGGTCATTTCTTGGTTAGCACCTTGTGTTGGGGGTTCGCCATGTGCTCCCTCCTGTCAAGCCTTCTCTCCCACCGTGGGATCTGAATTTGGTGCTCTCGGTCCTCCAGGAACCTCCTTTTTGGGAATATCCGGGATATTCCTCTCTTGTCTTGTCTCAGAAGGTGGCCTTTTAGTGGCAATCACTTCTGTTTGACGAGTGTCTGAGTTGGCGGCTTTGTCCTGCAAGTCGCCATATTTAGTCATCCATAAGGATAAGGCGGTGTTGCATTCGCGACCTTCCTTTTTGCCAAAGGTGGTGTCTACCTTTCACCTACATGAGGACATTGTCCTCCCGTCCTTGTGTCCTCACCCATCGCATTCCCAGAGAGTTTGCGCTGCACATATTGGATGTGGTACGAGCCTTACGGGTGTACCTGTCTGCTACTGCTTCTATTCGGAAGTCCGACTCACTGTTTGTGACTGTCCCTGGTCCATAACAGGGCCAAGCGGTTTCGTCTGCCATCATTTCTAGGGGAATCAGACAAACCGTCATTCAAGCCTATGCTCTCAAAGGGCGGGCGCCTCCCTTTCCGGTTACGGCGCATTCCACCAGGGCAATTGGTGCTTCCTGGGTTTTCCGACATCAAGCGTCGGTTGCACAAGTGTGCAAGGCGGCGACCTGGTCGTCTGTTCATGCCTTTTAAGTTTTTTATAAGGTTGATGTGGCTGCATCTTCGGATGCTTCCTTCGGCCGCAGGGTGCTGCAGGCCGCTGTTTAAGGTTGCGACTCCTCCGTTGAGATCTGCCTTCTTGGAGTGAAGTTTTGGTTTTTCCATTTATACTGCTCCCATCCCTCTTGACACTGCTTTGGGACATCCCACGTGTAAAGTGTAAAGAGACACCGTGTCAGTCCATGGATGATAAGAGAAAATAGGATTTTTTGTACTCACCGTAAAATCCTTTTCTCTGACATCCATGGACTGACACGGCACCCACCCTTCCTTTTAAGTTTGTACTGCTTTGTTACGAACTGAAGTCTGCTGACTGTAGTGGGAGGGTTATGCCCGGAGGGACCGCCCCCTGGGTGGGGCTGTTCAGCTCTGGCTTTTAGAATGTATGTATAACATCTCACATTCTGCCTAGGTCTTCTCCTGCAAGCAGGGACATAACCCACGTGTAAAGTGTAAAGAGACACCGTGTCAGTCCATGGATGTCAGAGAAAAGGATTTTACGGTGAGTACAAAAAATCCTATTTTTATCTATCTGTAGCGCCCACCCCATTTAGGGGTGCTATATACCCAAATTTAGGGGCTAGTCTGAGATAGTAGTTGGGCTCAGACCGTTCTCAATTTATAGGTTGTGCTACTTTATTTCTCCAGGTGGTATACTGGTGTGCAGTTCCCTGTGGCCTGTAGGTGGCACTGCCATAACGGGTCAGGGTTGAACCATCAGTACTAGTGCTGTGCCTTGGGGTGTCCTCTCTCGGCAGCGGTACAGTTGGCGTGGTTGGTCTGCTGTGCATGCTGGGAGAGGATACATAAGGGGCAGCCACCGCCTGGGAGGGGTCTTCGGAGAGGAGTCGAGTCCAAGTGCCTGGCGCATGGCCCTCCAGGCCATGGGCCCACGTGTGCATCAGTCCCAGGCACCTTTTAGTCCTGGGGCTGCGTCTTCAACACTGGGCCCAGCACCTTTAGCTGGAGCCCACTTCTGGGAAGAGGAATCTCAGGGTGTCCCTCGCGACGGAGTCCGCTTCTAAGAAGAGGAGGCCCGGGGAGGACCTTTCCAATGGACCGGTGAGAGTTCACGGTGAAGGAAGGGGCCGGTAACTTTCTGGAGGGATTCATCTATCCACCAAGGGCCTAGTAATGTGCTGCTGCTGGCACCTGTCCTGATATTGCTAAGCTGAGAAGTTCGGGGTCTGATAGATTCTGTGGCAGAGAGTCTCCTGATCGTATCTAGGAAAAGAACCTGATTAAACGTCCGAGCATCACTTCGGCTGCTAGGTTCCACTTTGCAGGAGACTATCCGGGGGAGCTAAACCTACTCTGGGATAGAGTAGCGATTGTAATATCTACTTGTGCCTGGACTAACCTCCCAAAACCTTGCTGTCCTGTCTCTCATCCACCCTTTCCTATCTGCTGAACATTGAGAAAATAAACTCAACGTTGGAGTTTACAGTGGTGTGGACATTGGAATTACTTGGGGGGGGGGGGGGGGACAGAGACTTGTCCCTATATCCTAGGAGACGAGAACCAACTGACGGAGGAACCTAGCTGTGGGACCCAAATACATAACACCGCTCAACCTCCTCAACCAGGAGGGTACGGGCATATAGTACGGTGTGCCTTTTTCCTGCAAGTGAGCCACAGGTAGGGAAAAGGGTCCGTGTGCTACATATCTATGGCCAGTTATAGACAAAACTCCTTGTTTGCTAAGAAACAATTACATTTAATTGTTAAACTGCAGTGTAATCTAACGTTATTAAAACAGTCTTTCCATATTCATCTGCAGCTACTATAATTTTCTAAAACAATGAGAAACTGTAAGCATCGGTTTGCTTCAATATTGCAAACTGGGGGGTGCTCTGTGTACTGTATGTATGATTGAAAAATTCTGAGGCCAGAGGGTCAACTATTTTGAGAAGGAGACAAGTATTAAGGCCCCCAAAATGACAGTTGTACTTTACCAAAATAGGTGTAACAAAGGAAATATATCCAAAATTAGTGCTTGTGATGAGTTTTAAGCAGATAGAGCTTAGATGGGTTTAAGGGCCCCTTCACACTTCGTTCTGTTATTTTGCATCACTACACATGCATTTCAGTATGGTATTTTGCGTGTTAACATGCGTGCTAATGCATCCGTTTTAAGATGGCTGCCAACACACAGCAACTAATGCTGCATATACACGATCGGAATTTCCGACAACAAATGTTTGATGCAAGCTTTTGGTCGGATATTCCGACCGTGTGTACGCTCCATCGGACATTTGCTGTCGGAATTTCCGACAACAAATGTTTGAGAGCTGGTTCTCTATATTTCCGACGGCAAAAGTTCCTGTCGGAAATTCTGATCGTGTGTATGCAATTCCGACGCACAAAAAACACACGCATGCTCAGAATCAAGCAGAAGAGCCAAACTAGTAGAAAAAAATTATGGTTGCGCTATATAAGAGCCAAACTGCCTATTGAACTTCATTGATCTCGGCTCGTCGTACGTCTTGTATGTCACCGTGTTCTTGATGGTCGGAATTTCCAACCACATTTGTGTGACTGTGTGTATGTTTGAGCCAACATCTGTCGGGGAAAAAAAACTACGGTTTTGTAGTCGGAATGTCCGATCGTGTGTACTAGGGATGAGCCGAACACACCCCTGTTCGGTTCGCACCGGAACCTGCGAACAGCCAGAATGTTCGCGTGAACTTTAGAACCCTATTAAATACAATGGACTCGAACGTTCAAAATCAAAAGTGCTAATTATAAAGGCTAATATGCAAGTTATTGTCCTAAAAAGTGTTTGGGGACCCGGGTCCTGCCCCAGGGGACATGTATCAATGCAAAAAAAAGTTTTAAAAACAGCCGTTTTTTCGGGAGCGGTGATTTTAATAATGCTTAAAATGAAACAATAAAAGTGAAATTTTCCTTTTAAATTTCGTACCTAGGGTGTGTGTATAGTATGCATGTAAAGTCGCGCTTGTTTCTCCTGCTTAGAACTGTCCCTGCACAAAGTGTCATTTGTGAAGGAAAAAAAGTCATTTAAAACTCACTCGCGGCTATAATGAATTGTCGGCTCCCGGCAATACATAGAAAAGTCATTGATAGGGGGTCCCCCCCAAATTCAATTACCAGGCCCTTCAGGTCTGGTATGGATTTTAAGGGGAACTCCACCCCAAATTTAAAAGAAAAATGGCGTGGAGTTCCCCCAAAAATCCATACCAGACCCTTTATCCGAGCACGCAACCTGGCAGGCCACAGGAAAAGAGGGGGGGACGAGAGAGTGCCCCCCCCTCCTGAACCGTACCAGGCCACATGCCCTCAACATGGGCAGGATGTCCCCATGTTGATGGGGACAAGGGCCTCATCCCCACAACCCTTGCCCAGTGGTTGTGGGGGTCTGTGGGCAGGGAGCTTATCGGTGTAAAGGAAGTTCCCTATCAGGTCCGCCCCCTCGTATGTCAGACCCCGCCTACGTCATTGGCTGAGCGGACCTGATGGGGAACTGCCTCCGCAGTGTAATAAATGAATAGACCCGCCCCTTCTCACGTTCAGCATCTGGTCCGCTTAGCCTTACACCTGCGTCCATTGGCTGAGCGGACCTGATGGGGAACTTTAGAAGGGGCGGGTCTATTCATTTAATACACTGCGGAGGAAGTTCCCCATCAGGTCCGCTCAGGCTCAGCCAATGACGTTTCGTGGGGACAGCGCTGGATATCGGATCGCCGCGGGACACTGGATTTCATTGCTGGAATGTTTTTGTTTTTTTTTTTTGTTTTTTTTTATATAAAGGACTTTCCTGTCGCATCATGGCAGCATACACCTTTTGGGTTGTGGCTCTGCCCCCACAACCTGATAGGACCGTTTAGCTATTAAGCCCAGAGCGGGCTACCGCACAGGTATTCTCTTTTTTCCTCACTTAAGTCCTGACAAGGACATCAAAGATGAAGAACCCCCTTACTGCTTTGCCCCAGCCAGGTTCTAGCCTCTCCTGGGTGGAAGTCCTATCCTGTACAGCCTCTAAATGAGCTCTATGGAAGGAACCCCACTCTGATGGTCTCAGGGGTATGTGCCAGTTTCTTTCTTACAAACCTTAAATAGGTTTATTATGCAGCGACCTCCAGCTCTTCTGTGCACCCTTTTTCACTAACCTGAGCCTTGTAGTCCCACAAGCATCCCGGCCGATAACTGCCAGCTCTTCACAGACTTTAATCAGGTCTCTATAGCGGCCTCCAGCTCTCCTGGGTGTCTGTATAAAATCTGGCTTTCTGCGACCTGTAGTCCCATAGCAATAGAGGTATTCCTCAGGCTCTCCAATGTAATTTCCTGTGTATGCCAGTTTCCAAGATGGCGCCGGCTCGCTCACGACGCTACAGAGCATGTGCGGTCATGACGTCATCACTGGGCGACGGCGGCAGTTTTAAAAACCAAATCCTTTCTGCTGTTTTTTTCTCTTGAACACTGCACCTGTCAACAGCGTTTTCGGTGGGATAGATTGCACTGCTGTCTCTTCCTTAAGGTAAGCTTCCTGGATCTATTTTTTCCTTTACTGGGTTTCACCTTACCTACTGCCTGCATGCTCATTTCCTAGTATCTGTTGTAGGGGGGACTATATCACTCCTCATGGAGGTCGCTGCCCTGGTAGACCATCACCAGCCTAATAGGTAAGGGGGGGGGGAAGATTGGTAAGTAGTGAAGACTGAAAAAGAGAGCCTGTCACTAATGCTGTCTAAATTGGACAGCCCTATCAGGTCGGCCAGATCGTCAGATTCAAGATGACAAGAGCCATCTAGAAGGAGCCCAAGCCATAGACAAAGCCGCTCAGATCGCGGTAAAAGTCGCTCACCCACAAGACGAAGTCGCTCACGTCGCAGAAGGAGCCGTTCAAAATCCCATTCACGGCACAGACACTCCTACAGGTGGTCTCCTTCATGCAGACGCTCTCCTCCCCCTCAGCGTTCCCGTCCATCAGGGAATTCATGCTGGGTTTGCGGTGCCATAGCACTTCCGGAGAAGCTGGCCTGTCGCACATGCTTGGACGAAGCAACTAGAGAGAGAGAGAGAGAGAGAGAGCAAAGCAGAGAGACAGCTATATTTACATCCCTGCAAATCGCAGAATCTGAATCAAGCAGATCAGTGCATGGCACTTCACCTGCGACTCCCTCCACATCTAAAAAGTCAGAACCCCTATCTGACAATGAGGACTTGGAGGTATCCACTGGGTTTGACTTCTCACTTATAGAACCCTTCATAAAATCAGTGAAGGAAGCTATAGAATGGGAAGAGGAAAAAGAAACTCCGCAAAAAGCGAATAAATATTTTCCGAATCTCAAAAAAGAACCAGAAACCTTCCCATTTATCGAAGAACTGGAAGACTTAATTAAAGATGAATGGCAAAAACCTGAGAAGACCAGTCTCAGCAACAGACTTGCCAAACTGTATCCACTAAAGGAATCCAGTGTCAATCCACTAGTAACGCCACCAGTGGTAGACTCCTCCCTGATGCGCCTAGTCCGGCACGTAACTCTTCCAATAGAAGATGCTGTCACATTTAAGGATGTATTAGACAGAAAGATCGATCTGGATCTTAAAAGAGCCTACCTATCCGCAGGTGGTGCCTGCAGACCAGCAATAACGCTAGCAGCAGTGGGAAGGGCTATCTCAAGCTGGTCCTCCAACGCTGAGAAGCAGAAGGCGTGGAACAAGAGCGGGTAATCACAGCTCTCTAGGAACTCAGCCTTGCAGGCAATTTTGTCGCAGAAGCCTCTGTAGACATTATAAAGTTAACATCCAGAGCAATGTTAAGCTCAGTGATGGCCAGGAGGGCACTCTGGCTAAAACCATGGTCAGCAAACCCCTCCTCAAAGTCCAACTGGAGTAGGATCCCATTTGACGGCTAAAACCTCTTTGGGGAGAAGCTGGACTCGGCCATTTCAAAAGTCACCGGCGGAAAGTCTGGACTCATTCCTTCAGACAGAAGGCCTAGACAACAAAGGCCACCTACGTTCAGACGGAACCTCCCAGATAGATACAGGGAGGCAAAGTCCTATAAGCCCGGCAGGGCGTACAGAAAAAATTGGAAGAATCCACAGTCATCCTTCCTAAAACTCCAAAAGTCCAAGACCCCTACCCCGGGAGACCAAAAGTATTTTTGAAGATGCGTCCAACCAGCTGTAGTAGGAGCCAGACTAAAGGACTTCAAGCAGGTTTGGGCAGAGATAATAAGAGACTTATGGACAGTGGCTACTGTCCAAGATGGACACAAATGGAGGTTCAAGAATCGACCTCCCAGAGACCAATTCGTCAAAACCAGAATTCCAGCATCCAGAGAAAAAAAGCTCATATTGGCAGAATATGTCCAAGATCTAATCCAAAAACAGGCCATAGTGGAAGTCCCACCTCCACAAAGGGGAAAAGGTTTCTACTCCCCTCTGTTTTTGGTAAAGAAAAAGGCCGGGGATCTGCGCCCTGTCCTAGACCTAAAAAGTCTCAATCGCTCAATCCTGGTGGAGACTTTCAAGATGGAAAGTTTACAGTCAATCCTCTATGCCATAAATGTCGGCGATTGGATGCTCTCTGTGGATTTAAAGGACGCTTACTTGCATGTTCCCATTCACACCACATTCCAGAAGTTTCTCTGCTTCTCGGTAAACCACCAACACTTTCAAAGTCTTCCGTTCGGGATTTCTACCGCTCCCAGAACATTTACCAAGGTCCTGCTACCAGTGATAGCTCTACTAAGGGAGCAAGGATTGAGAGTCCACCATTATCTGGACGACATCCTATTGCTTGCAGACAACCAAGAGTCTCTTTTACTCCACCGAGACACTCTAACATCCACCTTGCAAAAATTTGGGTGGCTGATAAACTGGAAGAAAAGCAATCTCCAACCTACTCAGAGAATGGTCTTCCTGGGGGCAGAACAGGATACCAGACTCCATGCCATACAACCCCCTTAAGAGAAAATTCCCATCATAATCCAGAGGGCAAAGAGATTACTCTTATCCAACACACTCCCAGCCAGAGAGTGTCTCAGCATCATGGGGTCGCTATCGGCAACCATTCCTATGGTCCAATGGGCCCAATGGAACACAAGACAACACAAGACCTCTCCATATGTCATTTTTGAGACCGTGGAATCGATGTCTTAGCGAATCAACATCCAAAAGAAGGTCAAACAATCACTACGGTGGTGGACCTGATTGCACAACCTAAAAAGGTACAAACGCATAGTTGCCCCTCCCCAGGAGGTGATTACTTTGGATGCCAGCAGGGAAGGCTGGGGAGCACACTACCAGCATCTCGCAGTCCAAGGCCGGTGGTCTTTCGAGACACAGGATGTGGTATCTAACCTCCTAGAGATGAAAGCAGCTTTCAGTCCCCTCCTGAAAAGGAAAGAAGTCCTGTTGAAGATGGACAACATGGTAGCAGTTGCCTATATCAACAGGCAAGGAGGCACCAAAAGCCGATCCATGATGCAGGAAGTCCGCCCAGTCCTCGAATGGGCGCAAGTGAATCTATCGGGGTTAAGGGCGATGCATGTCCCAGGAACCCAGAACCAACTGGCCGACACGCTAAGCAGAAACTTTGTTTCCAACAACGAATGGGCTCTGAGTCACCAAGCCTTTTCCCTCATAGCAAGAAATTGGGGCATGCCGGCTATAGACCTGGCAGCGACTCCAAACAATGCGAAGTGCCGGAGGTACCTGACAAGAACCCCCTGCCCATTAGCGGAGGGGACAGATTGCCTACAACACGAGTGGAACTTCCATCTGGGTTACATCTTCCCCCCCGACACCTCTCATACCGAGATTTCTTCTCAGGCTCAATAGGTCATCCTCCACAGTGATAACAGTCCTTCCCTTTTTGGCCGAGACGACCATGGTTTACCACTGTCCTTTAGCTGAATACAGCGAGACCCTACCGCTTCTACCAGCAGCGGATCTACTCTCCCAGGGGCAGGGATCCATCCCCGGAAAGGATGCATCTGACAGCCTGGAGATTGAAAGGGCTAGGTTCTTGAACCAAGGTTGCTCCTAAAAAGTGGTAGAAACTCTTCTTCAAGCCAGAAGATGCACCACCAACAGTACCTATAAGAGGATCTGGGAGAAGTTTCTCTCAGTTGCACAGCAACAAAACTGGAACCCATCATCTCCAACAGTTGCGCAAATCCTTGAGTTTCTCCAGTTAGGCCTAGAAAAAAGCCTTGGATCAAGTACATTAAAAGTTCACGTGTCAGCATTATCAGCTATGACAGGAATCAAGTGGGCACAAGAGCCCCTAGTTATTCAGTTCCAGAGGGCCTGCCTAAAGATAAGGCCTCCCAGAAAGCCTTCCTTCCCGACTTGGGATCTTCCGGTCGTACTAGAAGTTCTATCACGCGAACCATTCTTTCCATTAGAAAACATCTCCTTATGGGACTTAACACTCAAATTCACTTTCTTAATTGCAATTACATCGGCCAAGAGAGTCTCAGAGATGCAAGCTCTACTGGCAAAAGAACCATACTTGATTGTCTACACAGATAAAGTAGTCCTAAGACCATCCGATCGGTTTATTCCGAAGGTGTCATCCTCCTCCCACTTCAATCAGGAGATTAACCTTCCTGCTCTCTCCACAGAACAAGGGGATCCACATCCGCTGGATGTAAGAACTAACATTCTAACCTACCTGTCAACAACAAACGACCTTAGGGAGTCGGAAAACCTCCTGGTCATCCCACACGGCTTTAGAAGAGGTCAAGCAGCAACCTCTCGCACCATCGCAGCATGGCTGGTGAAGATCATCAAAAAGGCTTATTCACTGAGTCAAACACAAATACCTGAGGGCTTAAAGGCACATTCTACAAGGGCAATGGCGACCTCTTGGGCGGCCTACTGCAGAGTGTCCTCGGAAACTATTTGCCGAACAGCGACCTGGTCCTCAAGGAATACCTTTTTTTATTTCTCATTACAAGGTGGACTCTGCCAGATTCTCCACGGCAGAGTTTGGACGAGCAATTATTCAGTCCAACACCTCTATTCCATGTAAATAAAAAAATTGTCTTTATGCTCAGACCCACCCAGTCTGCGAGTTATTCACCCAAAGGTGTATGATGCGACAGGAAAATGGAAAATTGTATACTCACCTTTCCGTAATTTTCCTTTCCTGTTGCATCTTCATGGCAGCATACAGATGCCCACCTGTCTGAGGTGTGGTGTGTGTGTATGTATGTGTATATATATATATATATGTGTGTGTGTGTGTGTGTGTGTGTGTGTGTGTGTGTGTATGTATATATGTGTGTGTGTGTGTGTGTGTGTGTGTGTGTGTATGTATATATATATATATATATATATATATATATATATATATATATATATATATATACTAGAATACCTGGGCGGGGACCCGCTCTGGGCTTAATAGCTAAACGGTCCTATCAGGTTGTGGGGGCGGAGCCACAACCCAAAGGTGTATGCTGCCATGAAGATGCGAAAGGAAAGGAAAATTACGGAAAGGTGAGTATAAATTTTTCAATTTTTTCAAGGTGTCTGTTTTTTATTTTTTACTTTTTTTTTATTTATTTATTTTTTTGCGCTTTCTTCGTGAAATGGTAGGGGTACAATGTACCCCTTACCAATTCATAGGGGGGGGGCTGGGATCTGGGGGTCCCCTTTGTTAAAGGGATCTTCCAGATTCCGATAAGCCCCCTGCCCGAAGACCCCCACAACCACCGGGCAAGGGTTGTGGGGATGAGGCCCTTGTCCCCATCAACATGAGGACATCCTCCCCATGTTGAGGGCATGTGGCCTGGTATGTTGGTAAATTTGGGGTGGAGTTCCCCTTAAAATCCATACCAGACCTGAATGGCCCGGTAATTGAATTTGGGGGACCCCCACGCTTTTTTTTTTTTTTTTTTTTTTTTTATATAATTTTTTTTTCTATGTATTGCCGGAAGCCGACAATTCATTATAGCCGCGAGTGCGTTTTAAATGACTTTTTTTCCTTCAGAAATGACACTTTGTGCAGGGACAGTTCTAAGCACAGAAAACAAGCGGCACTTTACATGCATACTATACACACACCCTAGGTACGAAATTTAAAGGAATATTTCACTTTTATTGTTTCACTTTAAGCATTATTAAAATCACTGCTCCCGGGGCGTTTTTTAAAACTTTTTTTTTTTGCATTGATACATGTCCCCTGGGCAGGGCCGGCCCTACCATGGGACCAGATGGTACCATTGTACCAGGCGGCACTTTTAGGGGGGCGGCAAAGCTGTGAGCAGAAAAATCTATCCACAAAATGTAGCTGTAAAACTTGTATGCCCCTGTTGCCTGCCTAATTTAGGGATTATGCGCTCCTGCTCACTGCTCTGCGGCAGCAGATGCACCCCTTTCTAGGCTCCCTTCTTGAGTTCCTATGAGTCTCCCCCCCCCCCCCCCCTGGATCGGAGCTGGTACAGTCCCAGCAAAAGTGCATGTGGGCGGAGCAGAAAGAGAACCTCACACTGCAGCATCGATCTTTGGTTCCCGCCCAGCACACAGCAAAGCGCTCCTCCTCCAGAGCAGAGTGAAGGTGTGTAAATCATGGATGACAGGCTGGATCCTCTTCTGCTGTGAGTCCCGACTGCTCTGCATTCCATATACTGTGATTATAAACGCGCCCTGCACTTTTCACTGCAGGTTTATTGAAAGTAAAATTCTTAAACAGGTTAGGAATTAGTGTGACATTTCAGGTGCTACATTATATGTAATCCACATACACATTATATCTTCTAAAAAGAATGATTTTTTAATAAGATATAATGTGTATGTGGATTACATCTACAGTATGTAGCACCTGAAATGTCACACTAATCCCTAACCTGTTTAAGAATATAAGCATTACACAGCAAAGGATGTGATTTCTTATCCCAGCCCAACTTCAAGAAAGTCCACTCTTGCAGTGTGGGGGAGGGGGGAGAAGGGGGGCACTGTATAGTCTTTTTGTACTTGATTCTATGCTTCAGCCAGCTCCAGTGCTCTCCTCCTCCTCCCTATCACATATAGAGGAAGATTAACCCTGTATGGTCTAAATTGGAGGCTGGAGTGTGACCACTGTCACTCCTATCTGACACAGGAGCTGCAGGGGACCAGTAACAGAACTGCAGAGAGCCCGCTGAAGCAAAGTACAAGGTAAAACTGAATACACAGCAAAGAATTCATTGGGTTCAGCAGGGTCTGAATTTTTGATCGATGTGTAACCTTCTCTGTTAGACAGAAACCGATTTGTTATATCCACTTCTGCTGGAAATCCTTGTTCGATTAGCTGTTTGCAGCCAAACGGAAGCAGTGCTGATCAGTGTATTTTGATAGGGGAGAGTCCCTGCTGTCAGAATACAATTCCCACATCCATCCAACTTGTGTGGATGGAGGAATCTGTCAGCCACTTGCTTGAGCCCCATCTCGATCCAGCAATGTGCACAAGAGCACTTGCTCTCTAGTGCAGGGGTCTCCAAACTCTCTAAAGGGCCAGTTTACTGTCTTTCAGACTTCAGGGGGGCCGAACTGTGCCCAGTGGGAGTGAACAATGTGCGATCTGGTGTCGTTGGGAGGAATAGTGCCCCTTTTTTTTGTCAGTAGAAGGAATTATGCCCCATCATTGGTGTCATTGGCAGGAATAATGCCTCAAGGGCCAGATAAAGGCAAGCAAAGGGCCACATCTGGCCCCAGGGCCGCAGTTTGGAGACCACTGCTCTAGTGGACTGTTTTTTTTATAGTGCACTTTAATATTACTTTGCACTGTGTGTTTGATTTGCAGCACTGGGAGTTTGGTAGTAACTCCAAAACCAAATTGTGTACAAATGAACCATAAGAATTTGACTAGAGTTATTTGAATATTTGGGAGTTATTCACATTATATGTTATAGTATTTTACATTTTTTATTTACAGTTCCCTCACAAAATGTTTTTGCAGCACAGGGATTTTGGTCCCACATGTGATATGTAATTGAATATTTATGAGTTGTTCGCATTATATGTTTTGGGATTCGCCCCTTCATAATTTTGTTTGCAGCACTGGTATTTTGGTTCCATATTCATGTGCTATATATTTCACTTGGTAAGATTTGATAATGACACATACACTAAATTTGATATAATTTATAGGGGCTACTGCTATGCACTAGGGTGTATATACTCCTGGTCTCTGTACTCTGCAGTTTACTGCTCTTGACTTCTGCACATTGTATATTACTGTACATACTCTACCTCTGAACACTGTACACACTGCTCCTGATCCTTGTACTTTGTAATCTATCCAATTCTGACCTCTGCACTATATATGTGTGTGTGTGTATGTATATATATATATATATATATATATATATATATATAATGTATTTGTGTGTGTGTGTGTGTAAGATAATTGGTCATGGGGGGGCGCAGCTTGGCATGTTCGCCCTGGGTGCTGGTTGACTTTGTCCCGGCACTGCCCCCTGCACTGTGAGGCAAATTGCCCGCTCCACTCCCCGCTGCACTTCAAGCATTTTTATTAACTTTTTTACTAGTAATGGCAGTGATCTACGACATTGCGGTGGACAGGTTCGGACACTTTTGACACATATTTGGGATCATTGACATCTATACAGCGATCTGTGCTATAAAACTGCACTGATTACTGTGTAAATGTCACTGTCTGGAAAGGGGTTAAATGGGGAGGTGTTTCTAACTGGGGGGGATGGGACTGACTGGAGGAGGAGAGAGATCTCTGTTCCTAATCACTAGGAACAGCAGATCTGTCTCTCCTCCCCTGTCAGAATGGGGATCTGTCTGTTTACATTGACAGATCCCCGTTCTGGCTCTCTGTGGAGTGATCGTGGGTGGCATCGCGGCCGCCGGCCAAGCACAGGTCCTTTTTATACTCCAATATACATGTATAGAGCCATGACAGGTCCTCTTTATACTTCTATATACCTGTATAGAGCCATGACAGGTCCTCTTTATACTCCAACATACATGTATAGAGCCATGACAGGTCCTCTTTATACTCCTACATACATGTATAGAGCCATGTAAGGTCCTTATTATACTTCTATATACACGTATAATGCCATGACTGGTCCTCTTTATACTCCTACATACATGTATAGAGCCATGACAGGTCCTCTTTATACTCCTACATACATGTATAGAGCCATGACAGGTCCTCTTTATACTCCTACATACATGTATAGAGCCATGACAGGTCCTCTTTATACTCCTACATACATGTATAGAGCCATGACAGGTCCTCTTTATACTCCTACATACATGTATAGAGCCATGTAAGGTCCTTATTATACTTCTATATACACGTATAATGCCATGACTGGTCCTCTTTACACTCCTATACATGTATAGAGCCATAACAGGTCCTCTTTATACTCTTATATACATGTATAGAGCCATAACAGGTCCTCTTTACACTCTTATATACATGTATAGAGCCATGACAGGTCCACTTTAGTTATCATAATATAAAATAATGGATGTGGGGGCATTTTGGTGGGCGTGATTTTTTTTGGGGGGGGGGGGCAGCATTTCATTTTTGGTACCAGGCAGCACAATGTCTTGGGCCGACACTGCCCCTGGGGCAGGACCCGGGTCCCCAAACCCTTTTTATGATAATAACTTGCATATAAGCCTTTAAAATTAGCACTTTAGATTTCTCCCATTTGCCGCGAACACCCCAAATTGTTTGCTGTTGGGCGAACAGGCAATGTTCGAGTCGACTAAAATAGTGTATAAAAAGAAATCAACTGCCCTCTTCTTCCCTTATACACTCCACTGTGCTTCGGGAGCAGGTCTGCTGAATGCAGACCAAAAAACATATAATAATAAAAGTATTTTGAATAAACAAAAATAGTAGCGCTTCTGTGTATCACACCACAAATCTAAATACTATAGAAAAAAAAATATATATATATATATATATATATATATATATGTATGTCCCGTGAAGAAATACATATATGTGAAAAACTGCAAAACATATACTCTAAAAATATATATGTGCACATACAATAAATTAACAAGTGTCCGTAGCGTTCAAATATTGTTTTCAAACCAGTTGTGAAAAAAACATTTAAAGAAAGTCCATCAGTGAGATAAGTGTTCCAATAATAGTGACTTCAACTAAAATTTGCATAAAAATCTTCCTGTGTTCTCTTGAATAAACCTTCACCACACCAATGTGATTAGTGACTCCACTCCCTAAGGACTTGCAGTCACCACTAGGATTTGCCTTGCACTCTCATGCTCGGCTTCACAGCTTAAACACCCCTCAGGGTATAAAAGATAGATCCAAACGATGTTGCTAGGTCAGTCAAGTTTTCCCACATGAAAAAGCAAAAAGGTCTCCAATAGTGAAGTACGTAAAAACTTTTATTAAACACAGCACAGGTAACCTTCAATAGTTTCACTCACATCTAGCAAATCAAAGTAAGGTACTTCAGCTAAATCACTTCAAAACGCCAGACAGGCATACGACAGGTAGCCGCGATGTATTGCGGTCTCGGCGGACCAATCAATCATTTGTGTCTCACCCTCCTTCATATATGCCCGTCTGTCTACTCCAATCGAAAACACCGTGAACTTCCGTCCAAACACCGGACTGTAGATTCGATGAGCGGTCGAAAAAACCGAACGCCACACACAATAAAAGAGCGCCGTGTAGCTTCTCCCAAGCTGTGAAGCCGAGCATGAGAGTGCAAGGCAAATCCTATTGGTGAGTGCAAGTCCTTAGGGAGTGGAGTCACTAATCACGCTGGTGTGGTGAAGGTTTCTTCAAGAGAACACAGGAAGATTTTTATGCAAATTTTAGTTGAAGTCACTATTATTGGAACACTTATCTCACTGATGGACTTTCTTTAAATGTTTTTTTACAACTGGTTTGAAAACAATATTTGAACGCTACGGACACTTGTTAATTTATTGTATGTGCACATATATTTTTAGAGTATATGTTTTGCAGTTTTTCACATATATGTATTTCTTCACGGGATATATATATATATATATATATATATATAATATTTTTTTTTTCTATAGTATTTTTCGTTTTGTGGTGTGATACAAGGAAGCGCTACTATTTTTGTTTATTCAAAATACTTTTATTATTAAATGTTCGAGTCGAACATGAGTTCGACTCTAACTCGAAGCTCATCTTTAGTGTGTACGCGGCATAAGGGAAATCCAGGCCGACTCCATGGCTGATATGCAACTTAAAGTAATGTCTAATTGTCACACCTATAGAAATGTCTAGAATCTGTGCGTGGATGTTGCATTAACAGAAATATTTTAGAAAGCTCGAAGTTATATGCTTTTGTGGAAAAGAGTTTAGAAAAAAAGCTGAACTTCTTACTGTCTCATAAGTGCTTTACTCCCTCGTGGATTTTGCTAAATCATTCCCTGCGCATTAGAAGCATCATTGTATCATATATTTTTAGTGTGTGCCAATATCAATATGTTACTCTAATGTGTGGCTACAAGTCCACTTGTTTCAATTGTGCCTCCATATGCAGTTTTCAGCCTATAGTGTATAGACACATTTTTACCACATAAGGTAATTGAAGGGGGTTTTCCTCCATTAACACTTTTTGTAGCAATAGGCTGTAGGCATTAAAGAGGAAGTAAACCCCCCCGAAAAAACAGGATAAAATTAGACCCTGCAAGAGAAAGGCATAATGAGCTACTATGCATAGCATAGTAGCTCATTGTGTGGCACTAACCTGAAATCGAAGTCCTCCTCGTTCCCCCCGCCGCAGCCGCCATGTCCCCTTAGAGCTTCTTCCTGGTATTGCCGCTCCGGCACTGTGATTGGCCGGAGTGGTGATGACGTCGCACGCATGCGTGCAGGGCCGGGATTCGCCCATTCAGAAAACCTGTGATCCCGGCATGTCCCATTCATTATGCCGGGACACTCAGTGCGCCTGCGCCGTTGTCTATGGCGCGCACGCACCGTAGACATCGGTGCAGTGTTATCTGCAAATATATCCTTAACCGTGTAGGTTAAGGAGATATTCCATGCACCTACAGGTAAGCCTTAATCTAGGCTTACCTGTAGGTGCAAGTTATCAAAGTGGGTTTACAACCACTTTAAGCCAGCCATATGTTGGATTGAAATTTGGCTGGTTCAACAGGGACTGATAGAATTTCAATCCATGTATGAGTTGGCTGGTTGTACACAAGTTGATCTATTGATGGACTTGTGTACAACCAGCCTGTTGGATTTTTCCCAAATACGTGTCGCTGGCTGTACCCAGCAACACTCATCGTTGTATTCCGCCCGCAGGGAAGGCTACCCACCAGCAAAATACAATAGCTCAGATTGAATGAAAAAAAATGTAATCATGTATAGCCGGCCTTACTTTAGAATCCAACGCCCTAAACACAGAACTGCCACCATGAGTGAAACTAAACCTGTGAGCACCCCTGGAACTGCTCTTTATGATTTAATGATACCAGGGTAGGTTCCCCCGCTGCATTCTCCAGGTGGCTGATGTTGGGCATTAAAAAATACCCTTGGAAGATCAGATTTGCTGGAAAGAATGGCTATACTCAAGGTGACAACTAAAATCAATGCATTTGTCTCTGGAGTTATTGAAAAGCAGATAAGAACTCATAGATATATGTGCCTCATTTTTTGATGGTATGTTAACCTGAAATCATCTAATTAAAGATTTTTTATTTTGGATAGAGTAAGGAAAGCTTAAAAAAAATAATAATAAAAAATAAAAATAAAAAAAAATCATCTGCATCTTATTTTGAGAAATTTTACTTTTTCTTTCGGAAAATAAAGATGGAAGGTAAAGAAAAATCAGCCGGTACGGTAGAAACCGGTCGACTTTTGGCTTTTGTGTGTACCGATCCTTGTCCGACCGACAAGCCAATCTTGCGACCGGCTTCTGTCGAATGAGCATGCTGGAAAACTAGCAGCCAGTTGGCATCTGATCAGCCATTGCAGCCATTGGCTTCGAGACCTGACCAGTGTGTTCTGTTCTGGGGGGGGGGGGTGGTTTAGGGGCAGTCCCCCTGTCACAACACAATAGCACCGTTGGGAGATTGCTGTACTAACATCATATAGTTAGTACAGCAAGCTCCTCACAAGCTCGTCATTTGTTTATCATTTAGCCTGATGGGTTGAATGGAAAAAGAACGTATTTTGTGTACCAGGCTTAAGACTACAGTACCCTATTTACAGGATGAAGTGCTGCTGCATGGTTGCACTATACCATACAGCAAAGAATGCCCCCAGCTGTGAGATCCTGGCATGTGTGACATGGCATTGTTTGTAGAAAAAACCATGTCACACACTGTTGAGTGAAGCTGTTGATCACCACATTAGTCCTGACTTGATGAAATCATGGCTTTGTTCATAAATAAAGCAATATGAAATCATGACATTGACATGAGGACCTCTTGACTCTACTAGCAAAGAGTTAGGGTTGTTATTCAGTAGCAGCTGGTGCTTAATTTTTTTTTGGGGGGGGGGCGCAGCAAACAAACCTATAAAGGGGTACACACATTAGGGCGCCAGCTATAGGATTTGGTATGTTACTGCCTGACACATTGACATATTTACAAGTATGAACACTGCCTAATGCCATTCATTTTGACCGGCACCCCAACACACTATGACAGCACAGCTCTGATGTACATGTTGCAGTGCACAGTAGCATTACCGTACCGTGCATTGTGCTGCATCACCACACATGCTGCAGGTTCGTTTCTGGGTGTGTTCCTGTATGCAGGCTGCCTAGTATAGAATGCAGTTCATGGGTAACCTAGATTTCTATGCATTGCTCAGGTAGTCCCATTCACTCATTTGTCTGCAGGGATCGCTGAGATCTGTAGTCGTGCCCTCCTTTGTCATAGCAATGAGCACAGCACAGACCAATGACCTGGCAGGGGGTTGAAGCAGCAGAATGAGCATCACAGAGCTGTGAGTAAGTGGAAGAGCAGCATGTTGCACCCCCCCTGCATGCAGCAATAGATCAGCCCGACAGCCCCCCCCCACCTGTTCCTGTGCCTGGCTCCAGATCTCTGCCCTGTTGCATCACCCAGATTTCTGTCTGGGAGTCGGAAACAAGGGGAGGGGCTGAGGGCGGGGCAGAATGCAAACAGATTTCAAGCTAGGAAGAGTAGGCCGGGGCAGCCGGCTGAGATTTGGGAAGGAGGGTGGGGCGGGGCAGAGGACCAGAAAGAAAGTGGAGTTGGGTGTCAAGGGAAGGATGGGCTGCAGTCTAAGCGAATAATTAATTTGCTAATGTCACGAAAGTGGGTGGGCTCGGGGCTCACTGAGCCCACCTTGTTTGAAGCCTATTGGAGCCTCTAATCATGTACTTCAATTTTTTTTTTTAAATAAACCACATTGAAATCCATGCCTCCTGTTCCCTGCATGTAGATTAGAGGCCGGGTGAATGATTAGGGGGGCAGTGCCCCTGCGCCCCTAATGAAGCGGCCGCCTCTGTTGTTGTTAGAGTTCAAGGACCACTATACTGAAAAATACCATACACACAAGCATTTATGCTGACACAGATTGCACAGACATTGGTCTATTGTCATCAGGATCAGGGAGCAATTTACAATATACCTAGGATTTCCAAACATATGTCATCCTACTAGAGTTTAAATCTATTTTAAGGTTGTTTCATGTGTTCCTCTGCCTTGCACCCCACAACTTAATAATACAAAAAGTTTCATCCAGCACGGCTCCAAATTTTCAGACATCAGGCTTGATATACTAAAGTATGAAATTAAATGAAGCAAAAAACGAGGCTTGTGCACAACGGAAAAATTTGTTTAGTTTCGGTTCGTTTCTTTTCGGTCTTGTTGATTCGTAATCCAGTCATAATTTTGCTAGACGGGATTTTTCGTGTTCGGACTAATTCGTATTTTCGCAAGCGACAATTTTCCTTGAATCGGAATGATTCGTATTAATGTAAGCCTTATTTTTAGTTGATTTTATAATTCGTACTTTCGGTAGAGTACATTGTTTTCCGTTGATTCTGGACACAACTTCTACTTTCGTAACTTTTTTTGGGTTCGTTGATTCGTAATTTTCCGTGTCTCTCTCACAACGACGCTGCCTATTATGCCTAATGTGCTTCGAATGGATTTGTACTTTTCTAAATACATAGCAGTTATTTGTAACGATTCGAAATCTGGTATTTTACTTTAGTTTTTTACATGCGGCTATAGCCTCCGCCCCTGTACACCATTTTGAGAGGGAGTTCAGCGCGGTGAGGGAGAAGCAGAGAGCAGAGTGTTATTTTGCTTCGAATGGATTCGTACATTCATAACTTTTTTCATAACGAATTATGCCGAAGACATTCGGGCATTCACTATTTGCGATATAATTTATTTCGGATTCGGTTTTATTCGTAATTGCTTTGTTCGGAAATTCGAATGCTTCCCAATGTCCGAAAGTTGCTAAATTCGGACGAATTTCGATTCATTACGAAACGAATTGCACAAGCCTACAAAAAACTCCTTTTGTCAACTTTAAGCTTTTAGGAAGGTGCAAAGTTTAGGAATAGGAACGGTTTCTTCACATTATTGAGTGTTTTCATTGAACAGAAAAGTGTCATGAGAGAAATATAGGGGCGCCATTGCTGACCCCCTCCTGAAAATTCATTCTGTCTCAGACTATAAAGGTTTTGTTTTTCCTTATTACCTATATTTTTTTTTTCTTTTGTATATACAGATTTCCTAAAAAGTCTCAACAAGAAGCAGAGACGGGAGCACTATGGCGCAAAAGATTTTATCAAACTGAAGGATATCCCAACATGGAAAGACACAGCAAAAAGTGAGAAGCATACCATTTTTTTTTTTTTAAATGACCAAAATCAGAGCTGTAACTAGAACCTTCAGGGCCCTGGTTCAAGAAACCATAAAGAGTCCCCTGACCCCTGGCCGCGGCCCCCCACAGTGGTGGAATTTATTTTATTATTTGGAGGTTTTGGTTTAAATATCAGTGTTCTAAACAGACCTTTTTGAGACCGATAAAGAAGATTGAGGACACAGACCTCAAACTCCTTCTCTGCATCCTCCGCAGCACAGAATGAATGAACAGGAACAGCTCTGTACAGAGCTTCCCGTTCATTAACCAATAGAAGCATAGTAAACACAGTTTATGTCTCAGTTATGAAGGAATAAAGTCAGTGATCGGTGCGGATCACTGACTCTATTCATTAAGACAAGGAAGGGGCAGGTAAACTACATATTTACTGGCCCCTTTCCTGCTCTCCATCCTGAAAGCATCCCCCACAGCAGCTGGTGAAAGAGGGCAGGGGGAACCTGGCAGTGCTGCAGGTAATGAGGGGGATGGGGAGTACACAACAGCTGATCACAGTAGGAGGTGGATAGGAGGGGTGTAATGAAGAGGAACCGATCCCCCTCCCCTCCCGAAAATGGAGGGGGATCGGTTCCTCTATAAGCTAACCCCCCCACCCCTCCAATGCAGGTGTATAGGGGGCCGGGTTGCAACTGCAACCCCCTGTACATACTCTCCTGTTCAAATCATTTTATTACTCTGCCTCATTTGTAGTTTATAGACTTTTTGCTAAATGTAACATGTTTTTTTTCTTAACCTTTTTTGGTGTAAGCACCAATATTGGAACATCCAGGCTTGTAGTTCTGACCAGAAAAGGGGGGATCCCTCTGTCCAATGGATGGTTCAGATGGACACTTTGTTCATCTCATTGGTTACATCTACAGAGTCTTTCTCATGTAGTTTGGCAATGTCACCAAAAAAGAGACAAATACTCCACATAGTGTGAACCCATAAAGTGCACTTACTCCAGTAAGCCTTCTCACAATCCGGTGGTAGTCGTATCACACATTCACTTAATATTGAGGTCATGAGGAACATGTTTTTTCTTCCTTTGATCAGGTTCATCTCTTTCATCATTCAAACTCTTCACTGATTTATTATATGGACTTATTAGAGTTCAACACAATTTTTGGTGTTTTGCTCACGTTGATATATTTCAATATTATATGCACATGATTTTAGAGTAGTACAGAATTTATGAGCACTGCACATTTTTTTTGTTTTCAGTTTGATTTGCAATTGTCTATTTGCTGTGCTGGCTGCTGTTTGCAAGTTGTATTGGTGTTGGTGCAATATATACAATTTTCCATATGTGTCCAAAGACAAATCTAGGACAGATTTCCTATAAGGCCCCATGCACACAGGCATGGGGCCTTATAGGAAATCTGTCCTAGATTTGTCTTTTGATTGTGGTGTGTGTGATCTTTGACATACATGTTACAGCCAGTAAACTGTATTCTTAAAAATAAACTACAATAAAATTTAAACCGATGAGAACGATAAACGCGACACATAGAGGATAAATCTCCCTAATTGGGACACAGACCGCAATGAATACTGACAGGTGTTCTAATCCCTCTCCACTCTATCCTAGACTAAAAAAAAAAAAAAGTATTGCCTTTTTAGTTATACGTTAATGCCTGCTTGTTGATTTAAAGTGCTACTATGTTCCCAAGCAAACGGCTTCATTTATATGTTTGATATAAAAAAACAAAAAAAACATGGTATTTGTTTTTGATGAAGGATGAAAAACTGCGCTAGACAAAACTAAAAAATATTAAAAAATGGATGGACCAGTCCAAAAAGCAGCAATTAATGTGAGATATAGCACAAAATAGATAGAAAATTGCGCTGATTACAGTCCAAATAAAAGTAAATATAAATGAATAGTCCCAAGGTTATGCACAGATGGTCCAAATGCAACATGACACACAATGTTGTTCTGGAATTTGGGTCAAAGCCTTATGAAAGACATGCTTACCAGATAGTAAGCCACTAAAGCGGGTGGCTATAACCCAGCCCAGGCCTTTGGTTTGTGGGATAACACAAACTCCTCAGTGTGTGGTTAAAGGTCTCCAGGTGGGATTAAAGATGGCTCCGCAAGTGGTGATTAGTAATTAACCCAAAAAAAGAAAAAAATACCATAGCGTAATATTGTCAAATCCAATGATTAAATGATATAACCATTAAACTTACAGTATGAAAAATAAAAAACTGCATCAACTGGCACCCAGTGAATAGATCACACACAAGTGTACCACCACCGCATGAAGAGCCTCCTTACCAAACGTGTCCTGTCTGACAGGGTTGTGGAGAGTCAATTTCTTTCTTTGACAATATTACGCTGTGGTATTTTTTTCTTTTTTTGGGTTAATTACTAATCACCACTTGCGGAGCCATCTTTAAGCCCACCTTGAGACCTTTAACCACACACTGAGGAGTTTGTGTTATCCCACAAACCAAAGGCCTGGGCTGGGTTATAGCCACCCGCTTTAGTGGCTTACTATCTGGTAAGCATGTCTTTCATAAGGCTTTGACCCAAATTCCAGAACAACATTGTGTGTCCTATTGCATTTGGTCCATCTGTGCATAACTTTGGGACTATTCATTTATATTTACTTTTATTTGGACTGTAATCAGTGCAATTTTTCTCCATTCTATTTGTTTTTGATAACTGAGATTGAAGGTTTGCTGAAATTCATCCTAAAACTTAAAATATTCTGCATGTGTTTTCTCCAAACTACAGAGGTAAAAGCCAAACCTTCTGAAGAAGTCAAGTTCCCGAAGAACAAAGACCTGATAGAGAAAATCTCTCTCATCAGGGGTGACATCACTAAACTGGAGATAGATGCCATTGTCAATGCAGGTAAAAGCAATATTATGTTTTGAACCCTTCCTCCTATATCTTGCAGAGAACCAAGTGGATTGTGTGTTGACAACATCTCTTTTCCTGCATCCATTTTTGTAATATGTTGACAATCGTCACTTCTCATCTTTGTTATGGTTTAGTATTTTGTTAAAGCTGAATGTCAGGAATTCAACTGTGTTGTATACTTACATCAGCTTGTACTTGGTACACAACCACAGTGATATTTAGCTCCTCCAACGGCCATCAGGTATATGACATGTATGCTTCCATTGTGTAAAGCTGGACCAATGTCCAGTGTAATTGGCACTACTACAGTGATGGCCACAATCTCCTGGGTCCTGTTTGGGTTCTTTGCGAGTGGCTTCACTCTGCACACAGACCGGTGGTCTCTCGGTTGGCACTGCAACCATTCATAGAATGACTTTCAATGAATACAGGGTGTTCTCTGATTGGATGATGTGGAGATTATGATGTCACCGCTCCTCCCCTCCATCTAGTCCAATCAAAGATTGCCTTGTATTCACTGAAAAAAAATGGTGCTCTATGAATGGCTGTGGTGCCAAGCAAGCAACCCTGTGGTCAAAGTGTGGTGGGGCAGCTGCTTGTAGAGATGTGCATGATGGAAAAATCAGTTAGTTTAGTTTCAGATTCTTTTCTTCAGTTGATCATTTCATCATATTTGTTATGTTAGAATGATTTGTTTTCACAATTTGGTTTTGTATATTCAGTTTTGTTTTGTATATTCATTGTTCCAAATTGATTCGTATTTCAGCAGGCTGGCTATATTCGTTTTATTGTGTTAATTCGTTATTTTGGGAGATTACTTATGCACTCTGTTTAGGTTGGATGGAGGTGGATCCATCAGAATCTCCGAATCATAACATAAGGAATCATTAGTTATGTTATGATTTAGAGATTCTGATGGATCCACCTCCATCCAACCCAAACACAATAAGTAGGAATCATCATCTTCTTTCACTTTTATACCTTACTGTAATTATTGCAATATGTTTCCATTTCATATGTAGTGCGTTTTTAAAAAAATTATGAAAAATGTTACAGCAGCATAAAACTGAAATGGATCCAAATCAATTTGTATCATTAGTTATGTCATTATGTTATTTTGGATGCTTCAAGCATTAAAGTGTAAGTTCATCTTTACCGAAAATCTGTAAGGTGAACTTACACTGGACCACCTTCCCCCCCCCCCCCCGGTCTCGCTGTACCTGAAGCCGGCGATCACCTGCTAGGAGACATCGGGTCGCTGCTTCACCGGTCCAGGGATTCTAAATCCCCATGGCTTTCTCTCTTCTTCTCCCCCACTGACAGGACGGGCTAGGCAAGTTCTGATTGGTCGGCGCCAACCAATTAGAATGCCTCCTATACGTACATTTTACAAGGTACGTTTGGGAGATTAAGCTGCGGGGGATTTCAAATCCCTGGACCAGTGAAGTGGCGACTCGATGTCTCCTAGCGGGTGATCGCCGGCTTCAGGTACAGCAGGACCAGGGGGGGATGGGAAGGGGTCCAGTGTAAGTTCACCTTACAGATTTTCAGTAAAAGTAAACTTATCCTTTAAAGACCCAAACTATTGCATCATGTCATCGAAATAGAAAGAAATTAATTTGTTACATTATCATTTATTTTGGATTCGTTGAAATACATTCCTTTCGTGATTCAGAGCTGCGTATACATCCAAAGCCCCAAATAACGAAAATTTTGTCTGAGTTTCGTTTTGTAACAAAACGAATTGCACAAGTCTAGCTGCTTGCATAGAACTGTGCAAAATACAGGAGATTAGGGATACTACTGTAGTAGTGCCAACTAATAGAGTGATGTCCAGCTTCCCCAGCCGCCCCTCAGGTATGGGATATAAATATTTATATTGTGACAAGCAGGACCAATGGAAGTAAGCAATACAGACCATTCCTGGAATTCAACTTTGAGTGTCAAATTCAACTGTCCCTTTTTGTAAAACAATTAAAATGCTATAGAGAATTATTGTTGCTATCTTGGCTGAAGGTTTTGGTGAAATCAATATATCCTTGGCTCTCTAGCTGATGTGGAACTATGAAGCATAGCAGGGGCATGCTGTGTTTTGTAGTTCCACCGCATAGTATAGGCATGGGTTGCCTGAGGTTATTGCGGTTTCATGTTTGATCCTTTGTCAGTCTTAGCATTTCTGAATGCTTGGGAAGTCAGTTGTGTTTGTGAGATGACATGTAGTGAATGGCCTGTTGATAGCTCTGCTTTGATGAAACTTATCTAGACAGACAGGACAAGACTTTTAGAGTCTCAGGAGAAGGCTACAGTAAATACTTTGGCACATGATTTCATGAAGATGTTGCAGAGAGAGTTTCGGACTTCTGTAGTAGAAATTCAGTGACAGTTCTGTATTGCACTGACGTCTTTGTAAACCTTACTCGCTATAAATACACATTTTATATTGTTCTCAACATAGAATTGAGTTTCTTTTTAAAGCAATGAGCAAATTATGTTCTGCAATTCTTCCTAAAGCTTTTTCAGAGAAGGCTTGAAAAAGCGGTTTGACTGTGTATATAATTAACATCCTATTCAGTAATCTGCATGGCTGAGAACTGCCCATGTATGTAAGAGCAATAGCAGCTATAGGGTTTTGGTAAAGGACTCATCCCTCATAATGTCAACGGTGCTTTCATGCTAATCCACTCTTAAGGTCATGCAACCCAAAACTGATGTTTGTGATTTTAGTAGATGCTGGAAAATGACATTCGCTTACAGTTTATTTTTTTCTTGTTATGAATATTGTTGGGCATGATGTTCCTGGTCTACATTCCTGCTAGTGCATTTAGGAGAGGTTCCTACTCTCCCTGTTGGAGAATTTATTTTATTTGTGCAACAAACTTCCTAGGTGGGTGGGTACAGAACCAGCAGCAGTAGATACAAGAATAAAGATACAAGAATCCAGCAGGTGACTCAAACCAGCAGATTACAGCATACAGTACAAGGCCTCATGCACACAGGGCGTTTGCCCATCTCTCCTAGACATTTTTCCTCTTGGCAGCAGTGTTTTAGCAGAAAAAAAATGCTTAACACCTGTAAACGCGGCTAGACACACTTGGGCACGTCAAGAGCTTGGGCATTAATTCATTTCATTGGCCGGAATAATAATTTATTCTGGCCATTGAAATGAAGTCTCAAGCACTAATTGTCCACGTGTGTTTAGACGCTTTTGCACATGTCAAGCATTTTTTATGTCAAACGCTGCTGATCCTTGACGTGCTGGCGAAGTTTTTTTTTTTTTTTTCAGCCTCTAAATGCACCTGCCTCTAAACACCTAAGCGTGCATAGACACATAGGCCAGGGTTTCTCAACCTTTTTTTACTATGGAGGAACCCTTGGCAAAAAGTTTGAGATCTCGGGAAACCCCTGAAATGTTCACATCTACAGCTCAACTCAACAACTGGGATGCGATCTACCCGTCAGCTGCCTGTGACTGACAGGTGGATCTATGCAGAAACCCTGGGGACCTTTCTCAGAAACATAGGGTTCTGTGGAACCCCATTGAGAAACACTGACAAAGGCCCACATGCAGGGGCATTTGGAGGAAGAAAAAAACCCCAGATGTCCCCAACAGCAGCATTTAAAACGTCCACTGAGCTTTCTCTCCTCTTCTCCCCCACTGACAGGATGAGCTACGCAGGTTCTGATTGGTCAGCGTCATTTATGTGGCGGCGCCGCCGACCACCTTTTATGAGGTAAGTTTAGGAGATTGAGCCGCGGGAAATTAATCTCCCAGTACTGGTAAAACGGCTATACAATGTGTCACAGTGAGAGATCGTGGCAACCAAGGTCAGTTGGACCAGGGGGGAGGGGATTGGGGAGAGGGTCCAGGAGTAAGTTCCCATTACAGATTTTCTTTTCTTTAAAGGTGAACTTACCCTTTAATCAACATTGATTATTTTTAATCGTCATGCTGCTATCATTAGTAAATATATTGGAAAGTATATCATATTTACCGTATTTTTCGCTCCATAAGACGCACCCAGGTTTTAGAGGAGAAAAACAAGAAAAAAAATATTCTGAATCAAATGATGTACTAAAATATTTAATATTATATTACTACTATAGGTGGGTGGTGGACGCACAGCAATACCAGCCCCCCAATCAAATCAGCTCAGCTACACTATACCTGGTTGGTGGTGGACACACAGCAACCTCCCTCCCCTTCCCAGATCAGCTCAGGGTGGCAGGGCAGACACAAACACCCCTTCAGCCTCTCATATAACAGCTCAGGTGATGAACAGTGGATACCATCCCACACCTCCCACACCCTTATCACTCACCTCAGGCAGTGGAGGACACTGCCATTACAATCCACAACCCCCTCTGGCTGGCTCTCAGCATCAGATACACCAGGCAGCAGCTAGGATGGATGACTGAGGACATAGTTTGCAGCAGCGGCAAGTGGAGAGAGGCAGGAAGTGAGACTGGACCAGACCACGGCGCCGGGGGTGTTCCAGCTGAATAAAAAAGCCATCCAGGGCTCTTGTCGCTTGCAGGATGGGGTCACACCTGGAGGTTGTCAACTTACCTGGGTGCGGAGTGCACCATTATAGCAACACCACTGACAACCCCCATGTTTTGGCACCTGGGGCAGACCGTCTCCCCCTTGGTATGCCCCAGCAAGGATCTGCCTCACATCCCGTCTCTCCTCCACAGAGAAGCCGTGTGTCTGTATTCTGACACGGCGGTGATGGGGGGCGGAGCCTGCTCAGTATTCGCTCCATAAGACGCAGGGACACTTTTCCCTATTTTTTTGGGGGGTAAAAGTGCGTCTTATGGTGCGAAAAATACGGTACTTGTTTTCAACACTTTATTTTTTTTCTTTGGTTACTTCCTGGTGTCTTCAGGAGGGTTAACAACTGGTTTACTCTTAAGTAACCCAGGAGTCTTCAGGAGGGGAGAAGAGGTGCAAGGGGTTTCTCAGCTAAGCACACTCTCCTGCATTCGTGCTTGAGCTAAAGGGTTGATGGATTCCAGGAAGTAAATGCTACATGAATCATTTGCCCTTATTCAAGATGGCCTTGGCCAGAAATGCTAGGAGGTTGTTTTTCAAAGTGATTTCTCAATGAAATAAAGCAAATAGACATGGATGGATGGGGGAGTTTGCGTTGAATATAAAAATGAATTTAAATTGTGTTTTTGGTTTGTGGTGCTCAAATGCAGTGAAGAGCCGCTTTAAGGTGGTAAAATACATGAGATGACCCTCACAATATATGAGCTTAAAGTGTAACCAAGTTCAAAACTTTTTTTAGATATAATGGAGATGGATTAGAATGCTTTTGATTGCCATCTGTGCCCCCATTGGGGAGATTCACCCTCTCTATTCCTCCTGTTTACCATTATCATCAAAAGAGAAAGTAAAAGAAAATCCCAAGTTTTGGCTTGTCATCAGAACACTAATGGGGGGAATTCTTACAAAAGGGGACACTAGTTCTGGTGACACACCAGGATTCCCTCCCTTTTGGAGGGATTTCCTCCCACTTCCTGTTTTTGCTATGCGACAGAAAGTGAAGGAAATTCTCCACAATGGGATAGGAAAAAAAAACTGACAGGGGTTATAACACTTTCTTATACTATCCAAAATGATAAAAAAAAAAAATTGCCTTTTAGTTATACTTCAATTGTCTGAGTGAGTTTATTTTCTGTATATTTATGATAAACGAATGATCATTCTAGCGTATGTGCACCTAAGGTCAGACGTGCTTTCAGGCTTGTAACAGCCGTTGTTTTTTAAGGCTGAATTCACACTGACTTGAAAACTTAGGGAAAATGGATGTACATTTCCATCCATTTTATGTGCGTTCGAACAAGAGTAAACTTGCGTTGATCTGCATTTTAGCGCACTTATAGAATGCAGGTCAACTAATGGACATAAAAAAACAATTGTTTTGTTTCTATTTACACTACAATGCTGCGTTAAATGCATGCATACAAACAATCTCCTGCGCTTGGAAGTTTGGTCTCTTAGTGACACAACCAGAGTGTTCCGTAGGAAAGGAAATGACCAGGGATCTTGCTGCCCTCTTCAGAATAATTGGTATTCTTTAGGACTAAAAAGTAAAAGGAAAAAAGAGGGCGCACCGACCTAGTGCATAACCAGTGGCTAGGTTTATTAAAAATATATAAAAAGATTACAAATACTCACAAAGCAAGTATGAAAATAGGCACGTATAACATTCCATCAATGGGAATTGCCTCCTGCTGGAACCAGACACCAGAGAGTCCAGATGACAGGTGTTACAGCTACGGCTGACACGTTGCGAAGGCGAACCCTCTTCCTCAGATCACTTTTTGGCTCTGAGGAAGAGGGTTCGCCTTCGCAACGCGTCAGCCGTAGCTGTAACACCTGTCACCTGGACTCTCTGGTGTCTGGTTCCAGCAGGAGGCAATTCCCATTGATGGAATGTTATACGTGCCTATTTTCATACTTGCTTTGTGAGTATTTGTAATCTTTTTATATATTTTTAATAAACCTAGCCACTGGTTATGCACTAGGTCGGTGCGCCCTCTTTTTTCCTTTTACTTTTAAATGCATACATGTTGCATCTTAACACAATGCAGGGCAACACAGCATTGTAGTGTGAACAGAACACATAAAAAAAAAAAAAAAAAATAGTCTTTTTTTTTTATGCATCTATTTGTCCCACTAAAACGCAGATCAACGGAAATCTATGCGTGTTATGCACATACAATGGATGCATTGTACATCCATTTTCCCTGCATTTCACTGCAAGTCATTTGTGAATTCAGCCTTAAAGATAGAAAACAAACAAATACCCCTGTGCACACCACCAGTAATAAACCAAATAAAGTGCAGCTCTAGGAGTGTGCCACTCACTCCCACGTGCTAAATTGTAAAATTAAAAGTGATCCAGCGCTACACCTGTATATAAGTGCACGTGTGTGTGTGTATGTGTGTGTAATATATATAATGTGTATATGTGTGTGGCGGCCTTACCCTCTCTCTTCTTTAGCCTATACTTTGGCTTCGGTCTAGGGGTACTTTGAAGGGGAGAGCGAGGTGCGCCACAGCCCATGTCCTCTAGATTACTGCGTGTAGAGGTGAAGGCCAGAATCAGATTACACCCGGGCTGTGTATACGCTCAGAGCCAAGTCTGTTCTGCTGATAACCCCCTTTGCTCCCAGTAATTGGAGTACCACACACTGAAAAGGTCCAACACTTATTTATTCCATAACGGCAAACAAATAGTCCTTCGCGAGCAGACAGTTTGAGACCCATAGAACAGTTCAGTATTGGTGGGGAGTAGGTCAAGGCACAATCCTCAAAGAAACTAAACCGTTGAGGTTTCACCAACGGTTGCTAAGCACAGTGGCTGTTAAATGGACTTTTTGGCTTCAGAGTCTCTTCCAGCGACTCTAGTGAACAGGAACTGGAGTTACCTTTGCTACGTTGCAGCCCCTGTCAGGGGGAAGACATCCCTCCAAGGGAGTTACCAGAGGCCCCGCCGTCACCGGATTAATGCTGTACCGGGATATCCGGAAGGGTTACACTCCCCGGCCTCCTCGCCTCAGATACGGGTCCCAACACCTTAGGGCCCCTCGGACTCCTCCACCCTTGCGGAACCCAGTCGAAGTCCTGGGCTCCAGGCCTTGGCCGTAGTACCTCACCCCAGGCTTATGGTGCCCGGGATGGACTCCATCCCTCGCTCCGGCCAGGTCAAGGGCACCTGGGCCCGGATCTCCGGAACGCCAGCACCCAGGCCGAAGGTGCCTGGGTGCGGCCGCGTCCTCCAACTCTGAACCCCGAGGTCAGGGCATCCGCCCCTTTTATCTCCCCTCCTTTTGCGTCGCAGCGGGTTCCCCACCCCACTGTACTGGCGCCAGGAAAGGACAAAAAGGTACAGTCTTGCGGTGCAGGTTCAACTCCGGCCCAGGGCGACAACGCCACCTGCAGGCCACAGGGAACCTTGCACCACCAGAGTCCTCCAAGAACCACAAAAGGGATTCTCAGATTCCCTAACAATTAGTACATCTGGGTTAACTAACCCAGATGCCCCCCCCCAATTTAAATACCTGCGCTATATATATAGTGTGGGGGTGTGTGTGTGTGTGTGTGTGTGTGTGTGTGTGTGGCGACCTCACCTCTCACTCCCTCCTTCTCTGTCAATGGCTCTCGTCTAGGGGACCAGGGAGGAGAGTGTAACGCACCACCAGCTAGTATCCTCTTGTGTGTAGAGGTGTGAGCTATAACCATTTACCTTCGGGCCTGTGCCCCTGTCCAGAGCCAAAAACTTCCCTTGAGAATGACCTTTTAACTCCCAGAAAGCCAAGTTCCACACCATTGAAAGTCCAACACTTATTTATTCTTCAGAGCAATAAATAGTCCTTTTAGAGCAGACTGGTTAGACAATGAACAGACAGGGTGAGAGGAAGGTCCAGGCACAAACATGAACTTGTTACTCTCCTGTTTCGGTGTGCGCAAACAGGCTTGGCGCACGGTCGCTGCCACCAACCGTGAGGGTGGTCGCTGCCACCGACCAGGTGAATTAGACTTGAGGTCTCTACCACCGACCTGGGTTTAAGTTGGGTCGCTGCCACTGACCATGAGAACGTGGACTATCTTCTTGAGATGCGGCCCCTGTCGGGGAGAGACATCCATCCGGACGGTCACCAGAGGCCTCCACCGTCACCAGCCAATGCTGCGCTGGGTCTTCGGGAAGGTCACCATTCGGGTCCCCTCACTTGGTGGGCACCTAGGAATCCTCCATCCCATGCGGGACCCAGTCGAAGGTACTGGGCCCCAGGCCTCCGGAGAGTACCTCACCCCAGACCAAAAGGTGTCTGGGGTGGAATCGCAGCTCCGTCTCTGGGCCTAGGGCGCCCGGAGACCACCAGCACTCACCCCCAGGCTGAAGATGCCTGGGCATGGACCCCGAGCGGAAGATGTCCGCCCCTTTTATCCCCTCTCCCAGCATGCACAGCGGGTTCCCCGCCCCGCTGTACCACTGCCGCGAGAGGAAAAAAAGGCACAGACCTCCAATGGTGGTTCAACCCCGGCCTATGGCGACAGCGCCACCTATAGGCCGCAGGGAACTGGACACCACTGATATCCTCCACTGGCATAAATTGGTCCATGAACCCTAACAATTGCTGCATCTGAGCCTGTTACCACTCAGATGCCTTCCCTAAATGTAACCACCCGCTGTGTGTATGTATATGTGTGTGTGTAAAATGCAAATCCATCAACTGTGTAACATATTAAATATACAATGGCCAAACGCAACTGTAAAAAAAAAAAAAAATAGAAAAAAATAAATAAATTACAATCCCCTATGTATGGGGTAAAAAAATTAATAGTCCAAAAATGAAGTGAAAAAACGGAAAACTATACAATGACAAAATTCCATGTGAATGTGCCATTCAATTACCAAGTAAGGATAGGCACAGTTTAGAAGATTATAACTGTTAATAGAACAGCACATTCACATGGATTTTTGTCATTCTGTAGTTTTCCGTTTTTGTTTCGCTTAATTTTTGGACTATTGTTTTTCCACCCGACATAGGGGGGTTGTATATTTAGTTTGTTACACACTTGATGGATTTGCATTTTACATATATAGAAGTGTCTGTGCACTTCTATACAGGTGTAGCGCTCGATAAGATAAGCTTTGCCAGGAAGCTAGCATTTTCAGAAGGGGCGGACAGTGATGAAAACCTGAATATTTATTTATCTCGGCACAATCTTCTTTCAAAACGGGAAAAGTTGCGTTGGCAATATGTGAAAGCATTATTTACAGAAAATCATGAATCTTAGATAATTTGTATCTTTGCTTTAGCACTATTGGAGGGAGAGGAATATTGCCATTAAAGTACTGTAAGCTGTTTTCTGTCTAAAAGAAAGTAAATTACTCTGGATCTTAGTGGTGATTTTTAAGCTCTGAGTAAAAAATCTATGCCATAATTTTCATCCTAGGAAATCACATTGTTGAAAACTGCATTCATCTGTGATTGTTATCAGCCTGCAAAGTACCCGCTATTCTTTGTCCTGCTGTATCGTATACCTTTAAAAATAAAGAGTTCATTAATAACCATTGTGTAAAGTTCATAGCACAGATGCACTGTACCTGTTGAGGATTAATTGATGTATAGAATACAGGCAGATATCACAAGATGCACTGCTAACTCCAGGTCTTATACATGAGCAGTCCTACCGTGAAGCTGGATAATGCATTCCATTCATAGTGCCCATTATACTAATTATCAGGCACAGTGACCACACAGATGGACCATGAAAATAGAATGGAGGTGTGAACCTGTTCATTGGGAACTCTATAAAAATAGATGTAATTGTGCATGAAAATGTGCTTAGCCACCAATTTTTTTTCATGTTTTAAATGCCCTACAGTGCATGTAAAAATTATCATATCCTTTATAAATAGTTATATATTTATAAAAAAAAAAATGGAATGTGCCGAAACATAGTAGATAATGGTACTGTATTAGTGACCTAGCATTAAAAAAATATATATATTTTTTTTAAATCTGTCTGACACATTTAGACCTCCTTCGCATGGGCAGCCAGAAGGGGGAAAAACGGGTGCCATGGTTACACTGCCACCCCCTCTACCTCCCATGTCCAACCTCCAACGACCCACCTAAAAGATAAAATGCAGCCGGTTGTACACATACTGAGGCCACGATTCTTTGCTTTACAGCCATGGTAAATATTGTAGTTTCTTGCCTCGTTAAACTGCTAGCCAAACGCTTGGCTTGTGGTTGTGCCGTGGTATTTCCATACAAAATCCCATTGTGACTGTCAAAAAAAATTGAAGGCATTCAAGAGGTAGCAGTATTGGCTCCTGAATGCTCGACAGTCATGCTCTAATGCCCTCTGAACATAGCAATCTACTGCAGATTGCTTTTTAGAGTGGAGGCCAGGGCTGCCGCAGATGTGAACGAGCTCTTAAGCTCAGAAAATTCAGAGATATGGCTTTCAGAACAGAAAATGGATAAAAAGTTTGAAGATCAGTAGGTGTTTTAGGATAGCTTGGCCGCATCTTCAGTACTTAAAGTGTAGGTAAACCCCAAAATATTTTGTTTTAATATCTTTTAGCGTACCACTCTCTAGATGTGGTGGCTGCATCAGTTTTTTTCAATTTTTAGGCTAAGAACATTTTCAGCAACTGCAGAAAATACCTGTTGATCTTTCCAGAGATGCAGTGAACTTGTCACATGCTGTGAGTTTAAAAAAAACAAAAAAAACCCCCCTAAGAATCTTTTTTATTGTGATAACTTCTAGTCCTATCAATCTACCATCTAATAGAGATGAACAACAGCAGATATGTTGGACGTCCAGGCTGGCTGACAACCATGGCTGCCCCCATAGATACATTGGAGAAAAAAAAAGCATAAAATAAGCTTGAAGGGACAGGAGGTGTGCTATTGACATATTACCAAGGTAAAAATAGAGGAAAAAAAAAGCCTGCAAAGGAAGACTAATACAGCCACCATGCCTAAGGATTGGTAAATTGCAATATACTACATCTGTGTTTTGGGTTTAGGTACGCTTAAAATAAATGGTTTGTTGACAGGCTCTTTAAACAGCAATCAATCTATAAGATTTAATGTGCATTTGCCATATATTAGGCATGTTATTTGTAAGGGAGGGAGAGACTGTGCTAGGGATTTAACAATATTTTAAGCATTGCATATGAAAATTTGAAACCGCCTGCGCTCGTGTCACTATGCCATCCCTCCTCTAGGTCCCCCTTCACCCACTGTTATTGAGTCCGCTGATGCTTCATAGCCTGCAGGTCTGGGATTCCATACACTATTTCACCGGCTTAATTTTTGCCCTTGATCTCTTCTTCTTCCTTCTTCTTTCTTCTTTCTTCTTTCTTCTTTCTTCTTTCTTCTTTCTTTCTTCTTTCTTCTTTCTTCTTCTTTCGACACTTTCTGTCAGATCATTCCCCACGTGGGCCTCGCTTCGGGAGTCCCATGACATTCCAGAGGCAGAATTCTTCCGCTATCTTGAACTGCAACATTGGCTCGCCTCACTGTGTAGAACCTCCTCATACCCATTCCAAAAAACAAATTTGAACACGCCTGCCTACACTCTCCAGGATTCCTGGGCTTTTCTGTATAGCCGCTCTTCTACCCCTCTCACCTATGTAGCTCATTTAACACAGCTACCTTAGAGGCGGCTTGTAACGTGCTTCTCCGTTGGTACCGCATCCCTGCTTATACTGCCCACGCCAATCCACCCTACAGTGACCGCTGTTTTTGGGGCTGTGGCCATCGGGGTGATGTGCTTCACATCACTCCGATGGCCACAGCCCCCAGAAACAGCGGTCACTGTAGGGTGGATTGGTGTGGGTAATATGAGCAGGGACCCAGTACCAACGGAGAAGCACCTTGGCATGGTGGACGTGCCCTAGACTAATTTGTTTTTGGTCCTGAGTTTTTGGCCTCCTATTCACATTATTCCACCTCCCTATACAAAGAGAAGCCAAGTTTGCCCTACTACATTGCCCAATTCCGGGCCTGTTCACCTACCAGCGGAAACTCGCTTCCTATCTATTTTTGTCGGCCAAAAGAACAATTGTCCAAGCTTGGAGGAAACCATCTGTTCCATTCAAGGCGGGAGGAGATTTCATGACCGCGTTGATGCCTAACTAACAGTCTAGCATCCACAATGATACGCATGCTAAGTTCCCAAAAGTCTGGGAACCATGGCTGTATTAATGCCTTTTCTACCCTCCCCCCTGCCAGCTTGGGTTGCCGATGATGGACATTCTTGATGTTCCCAGGTCCTTACCTCTCCCCCGTCTCTAGGCTTCTAAACTGGGCCCCTTTCCTCGCTAACTTTTCTCATTCTCTCCCTGGTTCCCTACCCATCAGGTGTGCCTCCTCTCTTTTCTTAGCCACCTTTCTGCCTATCTTCCTCCTGGTTTCTGACCTAGTCTCCTTTTAATCGGTATAGGCTATAAATTGAACGATTATACAGATTTTATTGGGCCTCGTGCATACCCCGCTGTAGGGAGCCTCCCCAGGATCCCTTGGCCCTCTGGGCAGTATGAAAAGGCCCATCTCCTGTTGTTACATCAGTTCTCTTTTTCACACTGCTCAATTTTGTTTATTTTAGCATGCTAACTTTTGTTACCACTGTCAATGCTAGCCCCTGCATGGGCAGAACAATTGTTCGCTACTTGTTAAAGGGTAAGTTCATCTTTACAGAAAAGGCGCAGATATACCGGAGCTTGGAACCGAAGATTACTGCGGTCTAGGTCAGCGGGACTGGTGGGGGCGAGGATGGAGACCTGTGTAAGTTCACCTTACAGAGTTTTCTGTAAAGGATAACTTGCCCTTTTAAAATGAATAAGAATGATTAAAACAGAAAATTTGAAAAAACAGCAAGAAAGCATATTAAATACTTGCTTTTTCTGTGTCTATTGTTTTTAAAGTTATAGACAAGGTTTTTTTTTTTTTTTTTTTTAAAGTGACATTGTCACTATACTAAAATTCACCAAAAAATAGTCCCGCAAAGTGCACTGATAATCCAAGACTTTTCCAGGATTGTCTATCTGATGGGTCCCCCATAGTTCTCACTGGTTCCGTCTACCCACCTTTTACTTATTTCTCCTGTAGTGGCAAGTCATGCCATAGAAGAGTTTTGCTTTGTAAAGGGGGAAAGAGTCCCTCTTGCTTGGATTTTAACAGGGCCTACACTTAGGCTGGCCATACACTATACAATTTTCTTATTCAATTTCCTTTAGATTTACCTTCAACTATGTAGTGCAAGGGCCTGGCTGATTGCATAAAAATTTAAAGGGTTTAGGTTTGACCTTGTATTATATGGTTTTGGTAAGTCTAAAGGAAAGTTGAACAAGAAAATTGTATAGTGTATGGCCAGCCTTTGAGTGAACATGAGTGGCCTCTCTAAAACAAATAGTCTGACCACAGTGCAGTCTGTAATGCCCTTACTTTCGGTTGTGTCTCAAAGCCCAAAAATCGAATGCTCTGATATGCAAGCCTCAGTTTACTAGTGTAGTGGGATGCCCCTTTTTCCAGATTCCGGTGCAGGTCCCTTTAACTCAACTCCCCACAATCCTCTGAGCTCCTGGACACGCCCGGGGGATATAAATGTCAGGTCCACCCAGCTTCCTGTGCTCAGAGAGATCCTGCCTGATGGGACAGCAGTGACTGGGCGAGTGAGCTGTTCCCAGGTGCTGCGTCCTCCCCTGTTAAGTCTGGTGTGTGGGCCACCAGCAGTGAGCACAAGAGCGCGCAGCATCTTTCCAAGCCCCAGTCACTGGAGAGGACTCTGTTACAGTCCATTTGCAGAAGCTGTCCATGAAGTGGGTTGGCCCTATCTGCAGCCACCAGAACCTCCTGACCGAAGCAAGTAGAAAGCAGTGCCAGCGTGAAGTGTGTGCCAGCAGGAGGTCCACTGAGCTCACAGTCTGTTGAACGAACGATTACTATCTTGGACCCGTGAGATTCCTTAGCTGTCTATTCTATCTGTAGATTGAACTCAGAACACGCTGCTGCCACCTAGTGGACATTAGTTGAACCGCAGTATAAGGCCTCATGCCCACTGGCGTTTTTACAGCTGCGTTTTTTGCAGCTTAAAAACTCCTGTCCATGTTATTGTAAGGCCTCATGCCCACGGGCGTTTTTTCAGCCGCGTTTTTGAGCGTTTTTTACAGCTTAAAAACGCCTGTCCATGTTAGGCTATAGCTTCATGCCCACCTAGGCGTTTTTGAGCTGTAAAGAGCATAGGCGTTTGTAAGCTGTAAAAAAAAAACCAGGACCAGTGCGTTCCTCAGCGTCAGAATTAGGCAGAAAAAAACGCGAGCGTCAAAAAACGCGCAAAAACGCGCGGTCGCGTTTTTAGCTCCGACGTTTTTTTTTTTTTTTCAAAAAAATAAATAAAATATTTACAATAACATGGACAGGCGTTTTTAAGCTGCAAAAAACACAGCTGTAAAAACGCCAGTGGGCATGAGGCCTAAATATATATATATATATATATATATATATATATATATATATATATATATATATATTTTTTTTTTTTTGAAAAAAAAACCGTCGGAGCTAAAAACGCGACCGCGCGTTAGTGCGCATTTTTGCGCGTTTTTTGACGCTCGCGTTTTTTTCTGCCTAATTCTGACGCTGAGGAACGCACTGGTCCTGGGTTTTTTTTACAGCTTAAAAACGTCTATGCTATTTGCAGCTCAAAAACGTCTAGGTGGGCATGAAGCTATAGACTAACATGGACAGGCGTTTTTAAGCTGTAAAAAACGCTCAAAAACGAGGCTGTAAAAACGTCCGTGGGCATGAGGCCTTATTGTTATATCCTCTTTCTTTACAGTTCTTATATTAATGTTCTGTACTGTATACCTGTGTTCACATGATCTCCGGTACAATTTATGTTTAGGCCTCATGCCCACTGGCGTTTTTTTACAGCTGCGTTTTTTGCAGCTTAAAAACGCCTGTCCATGTTATTGTAAATATTTTTATATTTTTTTCTGAAAAAAATAAAATAAAACGTCGGACTAACATGGACAGGCGTTTTTAAGCTGTAAAAAACGCTCAAAAACGCGGCTGAAAAAACGCCCGTGGGCATGAGGCCTTAAAGTTCATTGTTAAGTAAAGTACAAATTGAACATCACCACTGGTCTGATCATTTGGCTGAAACCGTTACACAACACTATTAATTGTTCAAGGTGATGGATGATTCAGTGGCTGTAGTTAGTGGGTCAGAACTTTGACATTTGCCCAAAAAATCAAAAGACTTGAGTTTCTGCACTGGGGCTGGTTGTTACTTTGAAACTTTGATTTTTTTGACAAAAGTAGAGGTGGAGGGGGACCCACTCCTGGTTTCTCACAGATGTTGGCAGCAAAGTTAGGATTAGAATCCTGGATCGCCGAAGACCTTGTACAAGAGTGTTCAGGCACCTAAGCATGCCTGCATTGCTGATGGCCTGTTACTTTATGAAGTTTTCTGAGATAAAAGGTTCACTGGTCTGACAGAGGAAAGCAGTGCCTTCCCTCTATATGTCATTGAGAAAGAAAATCCATATATGACCACAAGGATAGTTCTAGTAAAATGTAAATAAATGCATCTAAACTGCACTTATTTTGTTCAGTTTTCTATGGTACTTGTTTTTGCATTTTATTTATTTGGCATATGGTCTGTGTGTGTGTGTGTGTGTGTGTGTGTGTGTGTGTTTGTATTGATTATCATTTCCTATTATACTAATGTACTTTTATATGACGTTCTGCATAGAAGTTTTGATACTTTAAAGCCCAACTCTTGCCCAAATGTTTCTTTTTAGTTTTTGAAACAATGACACAGGAAATAAAACCCCCGTCAGTCTGTGACCCCCCATTACAGAGTCAATGCACAGATTTCTCCTTCCTTCTTGTCAAGACATGGATGTGCATTTAGCTGTTTGATGTTCTGACCATGGGATTTTGTAAATCAAAAGAAGAATGTATGGAGCTTGTACACAGCAGATTGTAATGTGTCTGTGGCTAGTTTAACAATGAACTGTCTAACAGATGGGAAGAGAAGGGGGATACCCTCATTAATGTACTGCTGTTCCTTTGTCATCCTAACAGAGATTGGGGTGTGTCCTGGAATAAGCTATATAAACTGCAGTGTAGTCTACAGGATACTTCAGCAAATGGAATCTCACCAGTACATCATATGCTAAAGATAGAGCTCTTTAAAAAACAGAGTAAGGCCGCTTGAGGCTTGGGTCCCTCTCCCTCCAGTCACACCAGCGTGACATTGGGGGCGTGCGCTCGGGGTGAGTCGGATTCCCCCATGGTTCCCCGCGTGGTCTGGGCGTCCTCCTTGTCCGCTGTTTGTAGACGCCGGGTCCATTTTCACCTCACTATTTTAAGTTATCCATTAGCACACATCAGGTAATTTTCTTTGGTTTCCGTTTTATTAATTGGTTGCTTCCCACTGACCTCTCTTCACTACCCTCTTCACATTCCCTTTATCCCAGCCTATTCATGTGTTTTTCCACCTCACACCTATCCTCACTCCTCAGTCCCACCTCCCTTCATCCTTTCCTTTCAATCTTTTTCTTAACTATTTTCTTCCTTTTTCTATCTTCTCTTTCCACTCCACCACCCCAGCCCCTTCACTCATGAGCCCACACATCAGCATATATTTTTCTTGTTCCCAACACTTTATTATCATCATACTTTTCCTACACATTCCACAGGTTCCCTCCCGGCATCGTCACCAGTGCCAATGTGAGCGTCACCTTCCCGCTGCGGGCTCCTTGTTGGTGTCCTTCTCCCCTGGGTATCCTCTTCCCCTCAGCTCCCGGCAGAGATATGTGACGGTTGCCACCGATGCAGTGCCACCAGCACATTTTGTGCGTACTGTGTAAGTAGAAGGTCAGTCTATTTCCCTCCTCTATACCCCCAACTTTTGTCCTTCTTGTTTTGTTTTGTTTTGTTTTCTCTTATTTTCCCTTTTTAAGAGTTTTGAATACACTTCATTGGTCCTTTTTATTTTTATTTTTTCTTACAATGTTTTTTCAGACTATATGCATCTGCTCCTGATGAGGCGCTTTAATCGCCGAAACGCATCAAGCCTACAGCCTTATCAACCTTTAGGCTATCCTAGATGCTTGATGATATTATACATGTTGTGATGTAGCTATTTTAAGAATTGCTGTTAACATATATTTTTATATGGAGCCCGCCAGCCAAGATATTTGTATGACTTGTGCTTTTTTTATTAAAATTGCTTTTTCATGTGATCCATTGTTCTACTTATGAGCCACATTTAAAGTCCCGAACTTCCTCTCCTCTTACCAAATATTTATTAGGGATGGAGACATTTATCTAGGGTGTCTCATTTAAAGTCCCACTTCTCCCTTCCCCCCCCCTCTTTTATGAAAGCGTAAGGCCTAGTTTACCATTGCGGTTGGGGGGTGTGAGGAATGCGGTGTCACTCCATCCACCAACTAGTGACAAATACCTGTGCTGTCAAGGATGCGTGACAATGACCCCTTCAACCTCACCCTCCACAAAGATTTTGCAGCTCACAGGACCACCATCTAAGTGCCAGAAGAGAATGCTCATCATTGGGTTTCATTACCTATGCAGTTAACCCTTTACTGTGCTACCAGACATTAAATATAAATCTCAACGTTCACGATAAGAATTATGACTTTTCTTTAATGGCCACTTTCCTCAGACCGGAATATCCAGAGATTTACCATACAGTAACGCTTCTTCAAAGGTATTCTTTAAGTTCTGCACTAGTGCATTAGAGACAATATTAAAAAAATTCATAATACGGTTTATTAATAGAAAAGGTAAAACGGTGTACATAAGATATTTACAGAAAAAAAAGTATTACAAAAGAAAAAAGAGACCATAATGCCACAGAAAGAAAGGATTTGAAAGTACTTAACAGAGTCCAGTCAATGAGCATTAGATGGATCAATGGCTCTCATAGATTTTGGCTGGTGTTCCTTGTTTGATGGTAAAAGAGAATACTGATACAGTCTCCGTTTTCTGATCTATGAGGAGGGTGTTGACAGAAATGATCTGACCAATGAGAAGGTCTGAGGAGTGTCACAGTCTTTATTTAGTTGCTCCTTCTTCAGATACGGTTTTCGAATTGTATTAATATTTTGATTATACCCCATGTCATGATCTGGTAACCTTCATATTATTGTGCAGTATGCAATTGCCATTCCAGATATACTAAACTTGATACTCCTCACATAGGCAGGTCACCCAGGAGGTGGAGGAGATCTAGTTTGCCTACTGGCTATATAATAGCTTAGTCATGTGTGATCTTGATCCATTCAGTATTTTCTTCCACATTCAAATATATAATCCATAGTACTGCAGCTTGGTTGTGTCTGATTTTATGAATTATGTGCAGATTTTGAAACCTTGAATTTTTGAGAAGGGGTCTCTTTCAGGTCAGGTAGGATAACTATCTGTAGGCCTAAATGGCTTTTACAATATCAAATAGCCCTGGGTAAGACATTTTATTGCATGCCATGTTTACAATGGGTTAATCCCAATCCCCTCAGTAGGACATGCTGATGGCCTCAATAGATGTTTACAGACATTAAGATAAGCAACGCCTGACCTACTGCAGTGTACCATTCCAGATCCCCTGCTAAAGCATTTAAATTAGTTATTTACAGCTTTAGTCCCGTTTGGGGGAAACCCTGCGATTCAGTGTCGGTTCCCGCATCGCACCTGAGGTCACAGCAGCTTTATCTCCTACTCTAAAAGATGTCATAGCTGACTTATGAATTCCAAACAATATGAGTTCCCCCGTGTCTTCTTCTCACCATGGATGTTGGGGTGCCCAGTTCGAATTATCATCACAGGAGGCAGTAAAAACAAAAGGTTGTGTTTTTTTTTGTGCACCCTCCCAAGCTGCAAAGACAGGGGGGTATACACATGCAGTAGTCGGGGTGCAAATTAATCCCCCTTTGTTAGCTTCAATGGGCAGTACTGCCTGCCAAACATGACCAATGCAAGTGAATGAGAGTGCCCCAACACTACCCCGCAACCTTGTGCAATGCCTGCGGCTGGTGTGGGCTTTTAGGGGTTTAAACAGGCAGTGGATGTGACATAACGCCTCTTCACTGCTTGTCAAATGCCCTCTAAAAAGCAATCTGCACCACTGATCACTCTTCACAAGGCTAATGCTAGTGTAAATGAGCTCTGCAGAATTGATCAACACAGGCTGGAAAGATGTTTGGTGTGTACCAAGACCTGGTTGTGCTGTCTGGCAGGAGTGTCCCAACCACATAACTGACTTAAAATGTTATAGTTTGGCAAGTAAAACAGTTCACCTGTGTGTATTTGGCCTTTTTTTTGGGCTTTAACAAACATTTACTGTGACACATGTCTTATATATTACCTGTGTAGCGGCCCCCTCTCTCTCCTCTCAATTTGTTCTTGCTCTGGCTCTTGTCTAGGGGTACCTATGAGGAGAGAGTGCGAGGTCACCACGCCAAGTTCCCCTGAAGATGTATGTGCAGTGAGAGACAATCCTCTTTTACCTTCGGGTCGGTGTTCTGCATCTGGAGCCTCCTCCTGGTGGTTTCTTGAACAATGTCTGCCAGAAAATGAGCCCAACACTCCTTTATTCTTCCGATAACAGAGTAATGCACAAACAGTTGGACTCCCTCAATGAGTAAAACAGACAGAGGGGTGTGGATACAAGTAGGCCCAGACACAATGAACTCTCTACGTTCCTTCCTGAAAGTGGGTTGCGGTCTCCAATCGAGGGGGAATATCCTTCCAGGCGGTCTCCGGTGGAGGCTCACCCGTCACTGGCGATATGCTGCACCACGTCTTCAAGCAAGTACACCCTCCCGGTCCATTACGCCTCTGGATTCGGGTACCCACTCCTGGGGTCCCCTAGGATCTCCTTCCCTCGCGGAACTCAGTGGTGGGCACTGAGCTCCAGACCTCCATCCGAGTACCTCATCCCAGGCTAAAGGTGCCTGGGATGGAACACGACCTCCGAACGTCCTCCAGGCCTAGGCCGCCTAGAGGACCGACACGAACCACCGCCCACAGGCCAGGACTCGACCCCGTGACAAAGATGGCCGGCCCCTTTTATACCCTCCCCCAGCAAGGACGGCGGGTTCCCCGCCCCACCATACCACTGCCGAGGGAGGACAAAAAGGGGTACGGCACTCAGCAATGGTTCAACCCCAGCCCAAGGCGACAGCGCCACCCGCTGAGCTGCAGGGAACTGCACATTACTGGTGTCTCTGCCAGTTTTAAATACACCGGGAATGTGCATACCCGCTACACCTGCATCACTGTCAGATATACATTTTTTATTTAATTTTTTTTCCTGTAAATCATATGCAATTACTACAGCATAGCAAAAGCTTGGGCTGCAGGAAGGAGTATGCATGTGTTACGCAGGTTCTGTCTCAGATGATGACTGCTGCTTGTCACTTTATTAGTATCAAAATATGTTGGAGTGTATACAAAGGAGCAGGGATGGGGGCACAGGGATGATGAAGAGGGATGAGTGGTAGAGGGAGTGGGATGGGGCAGGATAAGGAGAGTCTCGTTAGCCAGCTGTCAGGAGATAAATTGCATCTATCATTGCTGCGCCACTGACATCCATTACTGCTGGGACAGATCTTCACATAGCATCACCTCCCCGGAGACTGTCACTGTATGATTCTATTCCCAAATAACTTCCCTTTTTCCCATTCCTTTTCACATAATAACTTCCCTTTTTCCCATTCCTTTTCACATAACCATGCTGTATGTAAATACATTGCACATGAAGATGATTACTTTAACTGATGCATATCAACAGATTAATTAAAGTACGCCCTTGAATTTCACATTTCATTGCTGTATGATTTCATTTAATTTGACCTGTCACCATGAATTAGCAGCTTCTAAAGTTATGGGCTAAAAGCACATTTTTGTTTTCATTCCGTTTTTCTTCCACTGTGTGATTCTTCTTCTTCTTCTTCTTCTTTTTTTTTTTTTTTATAACATGGAGCCACTTTACAAGGATGCATCCAGAGATGACAAATATTTCTTAAATTTCAGGCTGCATTTGCACTGTTTCACAGAACTGCTCTTTTGTTACTCTCTTCTCCTTTTTTCTTCTCGATAATTTTGTACCTTTTTCATTTTATCTGTATTCTAACTGTCAGCAGTTGCATTTTCTCAACATTCGTTTAAATTATATGTATTTGAAGTTGGATCCATACACCTCTGCCTATTGAGACGGTGAGTGCAGCTGGATGTCAACATTACAGTTTACAAGGGTATAACATATAGAAAAAGCAACATTACCCTCTAAATATTCAAATCTTGTCACAGTAGCAGGAAAAAATTGCTAAACCAACTTTTTCTTGAACAAAGACTTTGAAGTGTAAGTCTACACTTCAAGTATAATTACCTGCTTGCCTACACTTGACACAAATCAACTCCCCCACTCAGTACCATACTTACCTGAATTTTGCAGTCTTGGCCCCACTTTGCTGTTTCCATCTTTTTGTCCTGAATCTCCTTGAGGTTCTCATATATATTGCACTCACAAACACCAAGGAGGCAGGTAATACGTGACAAAGACTGCATTCCACAAACTGTCACCATCAAAGTTCACAGAACTTAAAGTGGTTGTAAACCCACTTATGCAACTTTCACCTACAGGTAAGCCTAGATTAAGGCTTACCTGTAGGTGTTTGCAAGATCTCCTAAACCTACACGGTTTAGGAGATATTTTACAAAAAAAAATGCACCTTTGTCTACGGTGCATGCACGCCATAGATGCTGCTGCACTGTCATTGCCGGTTTTATCAATGGATAATGCCGGCTTTGATGGCTCCTGCACGCATGCGCGTGACGCCGGAGCGGCGATACCCGGAAGTAACCTTTCGGATCGATGACTGCGGCCGGAGGGGGAGACTAGGACGGCTTCGGGGGCTTCGATCTAAGGTAAGTACTGCATAATGAGCTAGTATGCTCATACTAGCTCATTATGCCTTTCTCTTGCAGGTTATTCTTTTTGCTAAAAAAAATAAAAACAACCACTTTAAGCAGTTCTGCAAAGAAAAGTGGGCAAATATTGCAAAGTCAAGATGTGCAAAGTTAGTAGAGACATATCCCAACAGACTAAAGACTGTAAATAAAGCAAATGGGGGTTCAACAAAATACTGACACAAGGGGGTGATCCTTTCCATCTCCGTTTTTTTGTTTTTTTTCTGACTTGTTAGTGTTATATCTGTCACTTGGATGTTATTACACTGGGTAAATACAGCTGGATAAAACAAAAACGGTGTCTGTCTACATTTCAGGCTGCAAAGCAACAAAGTGTGGTTATTTTAAAGGGGGGCGGTTCTTTTCAGTACCCATTCCACTGTATAAGAGCAGTATGAACTTTTTATACAGCCTTTACAGAGCTGTCAGCAAGCTTTTGTTGAAGCTCTAAAAGTACCATTCAGCTTCAGTTTGTAAATGTTTAACACAAATCCTAATAGGAGTGCTGAATGCCACTTTAAACAAGCTGCTAGCAAGCTTCAGCACTTCTTGAAGCTTGGTTAAGGCCTGCTGAAGCCTGCTAGCAGCTTACTTAAAGTGAAAATCAGCACTCCTATTAGGATCTGTGTTCAACGTTTACAAACTGGAATTGAATGGTACTTTAAAAGCCTCAACAAAGCTTGCTGAAAGCTCTGCAAATGCTCTTATACAAGCTGAAGCCTGTGGGAAACAGGCCTTTACAAAATTAATAAATGCACTTGTTTTTTAAGGTAAAAAATTTGCATTTATTTTTATTTTTTCTCAGGAGCCCGCAGAGCTATGTCGGGCTTCAGCAGACACTGCCTACAGGTTTCTGTCTGTACCTGTTTGTGAGAACTCACTGGACACAACCACACACTTTTTTTCTTTTGAAGGGCTTTTCTTGCCCAATTGTATAAAAATAAAGTTTCAGAAATAAAATCAAGAGGGTTCCCTCACAGAGGTTTTTAGCACTTCCAACCAAAGAAATCTACATTAAGCCTCCTGGCTTGCATGCACATGGCGTACTCTTGCTCTGGTCCTTTGTCTCCAACATATCTACCATTTTTATATACAACTGTGAACATACCTAGCAGCCCCTTGCTGCTCTGGCTCCCACCTGTCATGCCTAGATAGAACCCTCCTGACCAAAAACTGTCTGTCAGGGTGGGTCCCAGTTAGGTCTCTCTTAAAAGCCCAGCACACACCTGCCCAATTAGTGTGCTGGTGGTTCTCAAAACACTGACCCAGTATTGGAGATTTCATCCCACCCAGATCTCTAAGGAATCTTTAAACTCCAGGTCACAAACCTGCTAAAAAGTCAGTTTCCTCTGAATGATACAAATTCCCTGGAGACCCTCAACCTGCCTGGATGAGAATCCTGGATCATTAATTATTTTAACACCGTGGCAGGCCACAGAACTGCCACACCGTGTGCAGGCTTTCTGTTTGAAAGATGTGGGAAGTGTCAATGAACTACCTCATCAGCGCTGGTAATTTATTGAGAGCTACAAGCCCTCAGGACAGACAGGACTTGTAGTGCATTCACAAATTCCTATAAATGAATGATGTGGCTATGAGGGTGGAGCCCTGCATAGCCACACTGCTTTGAAATTGTGACAGCGGGTGTCACATAGTTTTGCTCCTTCTATTTTGTCCTAGTATGTAGCACTAGTAATACCGGGCAGTTTAGGCATTTCTGATAGATTTGATTTGTGACAGCCGGTGCAGGTAGAGGAAAGTCCACCCACTGTCCAGGAGTGAGCAGGTTGCTACGTTGGTAACGTTAGATGTTACACCCTAAATACAGATTTATCATCTTGCATGTTATTAAAGGTTAACTTAGCCTTTAAAACAGAACAATGGGCAACCATCAAATAATAAGTGCTGCAAAATTTTCTCTTATGCCGCGTACACACGACCATTTTTCTCGTCGGGAAAAATTAAATTTTTTCTCTTTGACGAGAAAAACGACCATGTGTGGGCTTTTGGTCATTTTTCCAGACGAGAAAAACGGCATTAATCACGACGAGAAAAATTAGAACATGCTCTAATTTTTCTCATCGTGATTCATGGCATTTTTTCCATAGGGAAACACTACCGGGGAGCCTACACACGGTCGTTTTTCTCGACCCAAGAGAAAAAATTACTAATGCCCCGTACACACGATCGAAAATCGACGGGAAAAACGAGGAACGGCTTGTTCCCCTACACATGCCCGTTTTCCCCGTCGATTTTCGATCGTGTGTACGGGGCATTAGTCTTTTAGCAAAGTCCCATAAACATCTATTGATCTTACTAGATAAGTCCATCTTCCTATGATGGTGGGGCAATGATCCTGCACTGCTCCATAATTCAGAGCAGAGTTGCCACTCCCATGTAGTCTGTACCTGCAAGCACTACTGGCTAATTAACAGCCTGTAGCTTTTCAATCTGGACTTGGCCACACCTAATTCAGCCTACTGTTTTCTAGATTAACAGCACTGCCTCTGTTGCTAAAACCCTCCCACTGTAAGCTGCAGTGTCTGGGAGGGGGGAGCATGGGAGACGCAAATGATGGTTTGAGATTTGTCTCAGTCTGGGGAAGTAAAGGAAGTTTTTTATTTACTTTATAAGTCTTGTGCATGCCATAGTAACTGGATTTGGGACGTGTTTGGATTGTCATACAGGAGCCTTTAGATGTACTTTAACCTTAACATAACCCCTAAATCTATATCTCAGCCTAAATTCTTTTTTTTCCTCATTCTTTATTTATATTTCAGGTGTGGAACAGACAATGAGGTACAAATTTTCATTCCATTTTATACATATTTCCTCTCCCTTCCCCTCAGTGCCCCCCCCCCAAGTACGGGCAGGAGGGGGGGCGGCAAGGAGGGGAAGCAAAAAAAGCAATAAAAGGCGGGGAGAGAGGCACACCAAAGAAAACCCAACCCAGGAAAACTCTCATTCCAATCCCCCACAACCCAATGTATATATCTTCCTCAGTTAACCTAGTCATACTATACTCTTTCCACATATCCCAATGGGCACAGGGAGTACAGGGAGTACTTTTAAACATTACTATTTCATGTTCTCCTCCTTTTTTGTTTCCATTAGTCTTTCATAATAGAAATAATAGAAACTTTATTCAGTCTCCTAAGGGTCTACCTTTTATTATTGCTTCCATCATCCCCCTTCTCTTCATTCCCCTCGTCTCCCGCCTTTCTATCAGTACCCCCATCTGCCCCTTTTTATTTTACTTCTTTTACCACCCTCCCCCCCCCCAACAACAAAACAACCCAAAAAAAAAAATTGCATTTGAAACTTCTTCCTAACTCCCGTCTCTCCCCTACATCTCACACCGCCCCCCCATAGGGTTTGGGCCGTATTCCCTTTTTCCCCTTCCTCTCTCCCTCTTCCTCCCTCTCCCCCCACTGCCCTTCCTTAACTGGACTATTCCCCTTTCATCAACCTCCTTCCTTCTTCCGATTCAGTAAACAGATTCCATTTCGTCCAAATTTTAGTATATTGCTCTTTTCTATCTTGGGCCGACAGGACCATATCCTCTATGACCCCTACATTCCTGACCCTGTTTAGCCATTCTACAATTGAAGGGGGTCTAGTGTCCTTCCAACGGCGTGCAATACACGCCTTTGCCTCGTTGACCATATAACATAGTACTGAGTTTTTATATATCTGTGTTTGGTATTTCTGAAAGGTGTAGTAAGAAAAGAGCAGGATCATCTTGTATTTGGTCTGTTGTAAATTTTTGCATTATCCTTCGTACTTCTGACCAGTATTGTCTGATCTTTGAACATGTCCAAAATATGTGTAGTAATGTTCCCCGTCCACCACTACATCTCCAGCACTGGTCAGAAGCTTCTGGGCTAAACTTACACATTTTTGAGGGTGTGTAGTACCATCTGGTCATTACTTTGTAGTTCAGTTCCTGAGTTCTAGAGCAAACTGATGTGTTTAGTGAGAGATATATTATCTTCTGGCTTTGGTCTTGTGTAAACGTCCTATTCATATCTCTTGCCCATTTCCCTATTGCTGGGATCTTAAAGTTATCTGGGGGTGAAGTTAACATCGTATAGATTTTAGATATCTTCCGGGCCAGCGGTTCCTTCTCTTCACAATATATCTCAAATTTTGTCAAGTCTCGTCTATAAGTTTTTGCTGGACCTAGTGAGTTAAAAAAATGGCGAAGTTGTATTGCCTGCCAGTTTCCTACTTTGAACCTACCTCCCCTCTTGGTCAAAGTCTCTATTGTCGGCCAAATGTCTGAGTCCAAGAAATGTGAGACCTGTGTGTAGCCTTTCTCCCGTAACTTCAAGAATGCCCCTCCCTCCATCCCCGGGCCAAAACATGGATTTCCCATTACTGGGTACAGTGGTGACTGTAAAGATGAGTTTCTTTCTCGTACATCACGGGACACAGAGCGGCATAGTCATTACTATGTGGGGTTATATAGATACCTTCAGGTGCTGGCACTGGCAACTTCCAAAACCGGAAGTACCCTCCCCTATATAAGCCCCTCCCATCCGGGAGCACCTCAGTTTTTTGCCAGTGTCTAAGGTGTTGGCCAAGAAGTAACGTGTTTTTCACTGAGCTTGCGTACAGGTTCTTTTGGGCCTCAGTAAGCTATTCCGGATCCGACCAAAAAAGCTTCATAGCTAAACGGTCGGTACCCGGGCCTTGCAAGAGAAGAGCAAGGTTTTGCCTGTAATGCCTCTCTTAGGAGGGCTGGACCCTGGGATCCAGAGCTCTGGTCATACCCACGACCAAGATGTTTTCTGTGCAGGGTGCTATACAGGTCCAGGGGAGTGGAATCCTTGGGAACCCGGTCCCTGAAGGTTTAATTACAATGCCTATTTTGTCTTTCTGCCTGATACCTAAGGTATTCCCGCTAATATTCTGTGTATGCCTGTTACTACTGAGAAAATGTAAAAATTTTAATAGTAGGCAAGAAAAAAAAAAATGTAAGACCGCGGTACCTGTGTTAGACACTAGAGGCCGCTATGGTTCTTTTTCTTGTAATGTGGATTTTTTTCTTCCAAAATCAAATCCAGGCAGTTGGTATGTTCTCTGCTGGGAAGCTGTCTCCTCTGCCCTGTTGCTGCGCTCATCCATCCCCGGGCCCTGCGGCAGGGACCCTGGCTCCCATCTAGCTCCTTATTTTTTTCAAAAAAGGCGCCGAAGGCGCACGTGCACGCGCCTCTATATATAGAGGCGATCTGGAAAAAGGGGCGGAGCGGGTGGATGACGCTCGGTGTGCGCCGCGGCGCTACTGCGCATGTGCGGGCGTCCAGCGTGTTTTAAAGCACAATCATAGCTGGCTATTTAAGTGCACAGACAGAGCTAGCAACAGTATAAAGGCACACAGAGGCGGTTGATGCAGGCATCCCCTAGAAAGGCACTTTAGTAGACACCAACTGTTATATAGCAGCAATTGTGCTAGACTATTCTCAGTAAAAGTGGTGTATTACGGCTGGAATACCTCAGCTTTAGGCTTAGGAATATGCCATCCAGAAGCTCCGGAACTGAATCTTCCAGGAAGCGAAGGGGGTCTCATCGGGCTCTGAGGATCTTGGGCATGCTTCTGCTGCACCAGTCTCCCCTGAAGTTCAGAGGTAAGTGACCGTAGAGACCCCGCAGGGGTACTTGGTACTGTGGCTGTCCTCAGTTCACCTGCTCCTGTGTATGTAACAGAGGAGGTTTTTTCCTCAGCTCTGGGAGGATTAGAGAGAGATTGTCAACATTGATCGCTGCCTCCCTGTCAGGGAAAGCACGCCCGATCTCCGTCTCCTCCTTCAGAGTGCCTGTTAGCAGAGCAACAGTCCCATACAGGGATCGACCTGCCTGAAGGGGATCAGGATGAGGTTGATTCTGTTATAGAGGAATCAACAGTGGAGGAACCTTTTCTCAGCATCTCAAGCTGAAAGATTATGGGTTCAGTCTCTGACTAACATGGTCCGATCAGCATTTAAAAATGCACCTTGCGGAACCATCAACCACTACTGTATCCTCGTTGGGGTCGCTAGAAGCCCCCAGACTGTCTGTTCTTTTCCACTTCACCCTTTACTGAAAGGGCTCATTTACCAGGATTGGGAACATCCTGAGAAAATATTTATTCCCCCCAAGAGATTTCCGGTGGTCTATCCCATGGAGGATAAGTTCATCAAAAAATGGAAGGTCCCTACAGTGGACGCAGCTATCTCTTGTGTGTATAAATCACTGACATGTCCAGTGGATAATGTCCAAATGTTCAAGAACCCAATAGATAAAAGATTGGAGTCCTTATGAAAATCTGCTTCTTTCTACAGCAAGCTTGGTGACACAACCAGCAGTGGGGTCTGCTAAGCAGTGAAGGATCAGTTGAAACAGGTCTTGAGGGACTTGACAGATCAGCAGGCCCTTGCCCTAGCTGATCTACCTAGAGCCTTAGGCTTTGCGGTTGACGCCATAAAGGATTCAATCCATCAGGCCTCCCGCCTTACGCTGTCTGTAGTACATATGCGTAGGCTTCTATGGCTCAAAAACTGGTCTGCTGAAGCTCCCTGTAAAGAATGGCTGGTTAGCGTCCCATTTCATGGTGAACGCTTATTCAGGGAAAACCTGGACAAATATATCCAGAAAATTTCCAGCGGTAAAAATACACTCTTGCCGGTTAAAAACAGAGTTAGAGGTCCCTCTTTAAGAGGCCTGCTTCTCCAGTCCCTGGGGCATCGGCTGTGTAACAGTTCCGACGGCCTCCTCGGTCAATTCCCGGGGGTAAAAAACAGGGACAATCGCAGGGTAATGAAAAACCCTGGGTCAGGGGAGGTACAAAACCTCCCCCAAAGTTAAATTCATTGAAGGGTTGCCCCCACTCAGTCGGGTGGGGGGAGGACTCCAGTTGTTTGCAAGAGACCTGGCGGGACACGATCAAAACAGATAGGTGCTCTCCGCAGTATGTTTGGGATACAGATTGGAGTTAAAAGACTCTCCTCCTTCCCATTTTTGAGGTCAAACGTGCCAAGGGATCCCCGGAAGAGAGAGTCCCTCCTGTTGGCACTAGAACAACTATTGCTCCAAGGAGTAATTATGGAGGTTCCCCTGGAAGAATGGGGGTTCGGGTTTTACTCAAACCTCTTTACAGTCCCGAAGCAAACGGGGACGGGAGGCCCATATTAATTCTAAAAGGGCTAAACAAATTCCTGTATATCAGGACTTTCCGATGGAGTCGATCCGATCGGTGGCCACTGCCCTACAAGGGGAGGATTGGTTAGCCGCGATCGACATCAAAGATGCTTATTTGCACATTCCCATCTTTCCAGTCCACCAAAAATGTCTACGCTTTGCAGTAGAAGGGCGCCATTTTCAGTTCAGAGCCTTACCCTTCGGTCTGGCCACAGCACCACGAGTGTTTACAAAAATTCTGGCCCTTTATTGGCCAATCTAAGAACACAAGGTGTAATGATAATGGCATATCTAGATGACTTGTTGCTGATAGACCACTCAGTGAAAAAACTAGACGTGGTCGTTCACAAGACAATCAAGTATCTGGAATCTCACGGTTGGATTATCAACCGAGACAAGTCAGCCCTAAAAACCAGTCAAAAGTCTGGAATACTTGGGGCTAAGGTTGGATTCAGGCCAGAGAAAAATATTCTTGCCTCGAGGAAAGGTGTTGTCTTTGAAAGATTTGATCCACTTATTGGGTACAAAAAAGACAGCCGTCCATACGCCTGTGCATGAGGCTGCTGGGAAAAATGGTGGCATCATTCGAAGCAGTACCCTACGGTCAATTCCATTCAAGGAATTTGCAAGGGGCCATACTGTCAGCCTGGAACAAAAAAGTTCAGGCCCTAGACTTACAATGTCCTTGTCCCCTTCCGTTCGCAAGAGCCTCCGTTGGTGGTTGGTTCCCCAGAATCTGGAAAAAGGGAAATCCTTCAGTCCGATTTCTTGGAAGGTGGTCACTACAGATGCCAGCCTTATAGGCTGGGGAGCAGTACTGGAGCAATGGTCTCTCCAGGGCAGATGGTCGGATGCAGAAAAGGCCCTGCCCATCAATCTCTTAGAGATACGAGCAGCCCGGTATGCCCTAGTAGCATGGACATCCAAACTCCAAGGGTCCCCTGTCAGAATTCAATCAGACAATGCCACAGCAGTGGCATATATCAATCATCAGGGGGGCACCAGGAGTCGTGCAGCCCAGAGGGAAGTAAATTACATCCTGAAATGGGCAGAAAGATATGTCCCAGCCATATCTGCGGTATTCATTCCAGGTGTGGAGAATTGGAAGGCGGACTTTCTAAGTCGCCAGCAATTATGCCCAGGGGAATGGTCCCTTCACCCCGAGGTTTTCTGGACAATGTCAGCGGTGGGGAACACCGGATGTAGATCTGCTAGCATCCAGATTCAACGCAAAGGGGACAGGTTTGTCTCTCGGACAAGGGATCCCCTAGCTTGCAGCTCGGATGCCCTAGTGTTCCCTTGGGATCAGTTCAAGCTGATATATGCATTCCCACCGCCACAATGGTTACCTCGATTACTCCGCAGAATCAGGGTAGAAAAGAAACCAGTGATTCTGGTGGTTCCAGCGTGGCCCCGAAGAGCGTGGTACGCGGAGATTGTAAAATGTCAGTGGGGAGTCCTTGGACTCTCCCACGTCGTCCGGACCTGCTTTCGCAAGGACCGATATACCACCCTTCCTTACCAGCCCTAGGTTTGACGGCCTGGTTATTGAAGCCCACATTCTAAAAAAGAGAGGGCTCTCTAATCCTGTGGTATCTACCATGATCGATGCCAGGAAGCCGGTATCCAGGCAGATCTACTATAGAATCTGGAAGGCGTACATCGCGTGGTGTGAGGCCAAGAAATGGCATCCACATAAGTACGTAATAGGTAGGAGTCTGGACTTCCTACAGTGGGCTGTAGATAGGAAGCTTGCCTTGAGTACTATCAAAGGTCAGTTTTCGGCCTTGTCAATATTTTTTCAAAGGCCCTTGGCTTCGCATTCACTAGTCAAAGCCTTTAGACAAGGAGTGATGCGTATTAGTCCTCCGGTTAATATTCCCATATGTCCATGGGATCTAAACCTGGTTCTGTCGGTTCTACAGAAACAACCATTTGAACCATTACAGCATAGTTCCTTGGTTCTTCTCACCAGGAAATTGTTTTTTCTAGTAGCCATTTGTTCGGCTAAAAGAGTGTCGGAATTAGCAGCTATGTCCTGTAAAGAGCCATATCTGGTTATCCATAAGGACAGAGTAGTGTTACGTCCTCATCCAGCCTTTCTTCCTAAGGTGGTATCAAGGTTTTCATTTGAACCAAGATGTGGTTCTTCCTTCTTTTTTCCCCAAACCTAGTTCGGTAGAGGAAAAGTTATTGCATTCTTTGGATGTAGTAAGATCAGTTAAAGCTTATCTAAAAGCCACTGCTCAGATTCGCAGAACGGATACTTTGTTTATTCTGCCGGAAGGCCCCAGAAAGGGTCAGGCAGCGTCAAAATCTACTTTAGCCAAGTTGATTCGACAGGTCATAATGCAAGCCTATGGCTTGAGAAGGAGACCGCCTCCGTTCAAAGTTAGGGCACACTCCACGAGAGCAGTTGGAACTTCATGGGCAGTGCATCACCAGGCCTCCCTGGCTCAAATCTGTAAGGCCGCAACGTGGTCTTCAGTACACACGTTTTACTAGGTTCCACCAGGTGGACGTTAGAAGTCAGGAGGATGTCGCCTTTGGGCGCAGTGTGTTGCAGGCCGCAAAAGATCCTCATGTCTGATAGCGCTCAGCTTATGTATGGTGTATCCCCCCCCCCTCATTGGGCATTGCTTTAGGACATCCCACATAGTAATGACTATGCCGCTCTGTGTCCCGTGATGTACGAGAAAGAAAATAGGATTTTTATAACAGCTTACCTGTAAAATCCTTTTCTTGGAGTACATCACGGGACACAGAGCTCCCACCCCTCTTTGGGGACACTTATTGCTTTGCTACAAAACTGAGGTGCTCCCGGATGGGAGGGGCTTATATAGGGGAGGGTACTTCCGGTTTTGGAAGTTGCCAGTGCCAGCACCTGAAGGTATCTATATAACCCCACATAGTAATGACTATGCCGCTCTGTGTCCCGTGATGTACTCCAAGAAAAGGATTTTACAGGTAAGCTGTTATAAAAATCCTATTATTTCGATTTCTGACAAATTTTGTATCCCATCCGGAGGGTTGGTCCTATAATAGGATGTTTTTTTACAGGATCTGGCAGTTCTGCATAGCACCAAGATGCTCTACCCAGTGGTACCTTACTAAGCTTTTGCTCCAGGTCCACCCATTGTTTCCATTCTGCATGTCTGCACCAGTCTATGAACCTTCCCAGATGTGCTGCTTGGTAATATTTATAAACATCTGGGACCGCCAGTCCTCCGTATTTCTTGGGCAGGGTCATGTGCCTTCGGCTAATCCGTGGTCTTTTTTTTGCCCAAATAAATTTGGTGAAGAGTGTATTTACTTGGCGGAAATAGGCAGCCAGGACTTCCACAGGCAAGGCTTCGAATAAGTACAAGAGCTTTGGTAGTATATTCATTTTAATTGTATTGCAACGGCCAAACCAAGAGTGGGATCCCTGTTGCCATCTCTCCAGTAATGCGCAAACTTCCTTGTACAGCGGGGGGAAATTAATCAGGAAGGTCTTCTCTATTTTTGGTGGTATCTGTATTCCTAGATATTTTAATGCTGTTTTTACCCATTTAAACTTATAGTTAGGTTGGATAGTTTCCTGCACTATTGGGGGGAGGGCCACCCCCATTGCCTCAGACTTAACGTAATTAATTTTTAAGTTTGCAAGTGTTCCATATTCCTCTATTTCTCTCATTAAGTTTGGCAGGGAAATATGTGGACTTGTTAGAGAGAAGAGCAGATCATCTGCGTAGGCAGAGATTTTATAATTATGGTCTCCTATTTGTAGGCCCTTAATGTCAGAATTTTGCCTAATTTTGTTTAATAATGGTTTGAGGGAGAGAGCAAACAGCATAGGGGAGAGTGGGCATCCCTGTCGGGTCCCATTTGAAATTTTAAATGATTCAGAGTATATCCCATTAACTTTAACTGATGCTTCAGGTGATGTATATACTCCCGCTATCCAGTTTATCATTTGCTCTCCTAGTCCCATTTGTCTCAATACCTCGAACAAAAACCGCCAGTTCACTCTGTCAAACGCTTTCTCTGCGTCGGTGCTCAAAAAGATACTGGGGGTTTTTGTAACATTTGCCCAATGAACTAGATTGAGGACCTTGATAGTGTTGTCCTTGGCTTCCCGGGCTGGGATAAACCCAACCTGGTCCAGGTGCACTAATTGATTTATTAGCGGTTGAAGACGTGTGGCCAACAATTTTGTAAAGAGCTTTAGATCTATGTTCAACAATGAGATCGGGCGGTAACTCCCACACTCCGCCGGGTCTTTCCCCTCCTTCGGGATTAGGATATATATGCCCTCAGTGCGTCCGGCGGTAGTGTGGAGGTCCGGCCGATCCCATTGAACATCTTAGTCATGTATACCCCCAATATGGGGAAAAAATTCTTATAATATTGAATCGTGAACCCATCTGGGCCTGGGGCCTTGCCCTGTTTAACTCCTTTCAACACTTCCCTCAGTTCCTCTACTGATATGGGTTTTTCCAGACTGTTACGTTCCTCTACAGTCATCTTGGTCAAACATGCAGACTTAAGATAGTCTACTAGCTTTACTTGCGGTATAGATATGGGGGTCAAATTATACAGTGAGGAATAATATTCCCTAAATCTTTGAGCAATGTCTTTGGGGAGAGAAATTAATTGTCCCTTATCTCCCTTTATCTGGGGCACGTATACTGACTTCCCTTTTTCTTTCAGCTTCCCTGCAAGAATTTTACTACATTTGTCGCCTAATTCATACAATGTTTTCTTTCCCCTTTTGTATTGCCGCTTTCGCTTTATACCCCTCTGCAAACGTATCTAGTCGAGACAATGTTTTCTTTAAAAAGGTATCCTGGTGTGTGTTTGGTGTGTACAGGGTTGCCAGAGTAACTTTCACCTCTCCAATATTTCCCTTCAAGAATAGATACCGTCCTTCTTCATCTATCTTTTTATCTATCAGGGACCAAGGCAACCTATTAGAGATTACGATGGAAACCCCTTTAGATTTCGATGTTTGATTATATGCGTGATGAGCACATGGAAAGAATCTATTTCGCAAATAGGGGAATTTATTCATCTTAAAATGTGTCTCCTGTATGAATGCTACATCTGTTCGAGTTTGAGTTCATTTAATAAGATCCTCCTTTTTTCTGGGGTGTTCAGCCCTTTGGCATTAATAGATGTTACCCTCACCCCCTCCATCCTGGGAGGGAGGTAGAGGGGATGGATACAACAGTGAGACCCGAGAGAAGGAAGAAAAAAGAAATCAACCCCTTTTTAGATAAATCCCCTACCCCTCTAATAAATCTAATCCCTCCATACCCCCAAGAGAGGCGCCCACTTCTAGGCCTTTAGTCTTACGACCCCAGTGAGTGCTTACCTATTTGGGGGCTTGGTTTAAGATGGATGGAGTGTTCCCCTCCCTTTCCCTCCCTCCCCGTCTCCCCCGATCTTCCCTTTTCCCAGACTCTTCTTATCACGCTCCTCTATTACAGGTTTTCAACAATATTACAGCAATTTCCATAAACATTATAACTTTAATTTTCCATTACCACCATTTCAAACATTCCACCTCCCATGAGTCCCTCCTCTCCCCCCCCCCCCACTCCCCCATCGTTCTCCTCCGTCTGATCTATTGGTAGGTCTTTCTTACTCCTGTTCCCTATGTGGCCTACCCCTTACTCCTCTCCTTCTATCCATAAGATTTCCGTTTATTCATTTTTTTTTTTTTCATACCTGTGCATACACCCTACTAAAATATTATAGTGTCTATGTGAATATTTTTTCTCCATTTCCTTACATCGCCCAAACCCTTCCCTCCCTCCCCCTCCCTCTTTTACTCCCCTTGTGTCCCCCTTGTATCCCCTTTGTCCCCTTTGTCACCCTTGTGTGTCTCTGCTTATTTCTACTTATATCTACCCTTTGTGTACTCCTATCTAAGAGGAGAGAGAGAGAGAAGAAAAAAAAAAAAAAAGGAGGAAAGTGCCTCCTATGCTTCTATCTCTCTATCTCTCCCTATCTATTAATGTGTCCCCTTTTAACGTGTCTTTTAGTGTATCCCTTTGCTACCCTTTTGTGAATTTAAGTCGAAGCCTATCATGGTATGGAACCTACGACATTTCCTTATCTATTTCCTTCCCTTTCTCTCCTTCTTCCCCTCCCCCCTCTTTCTCTTACACCCCTTCTTCCCTTCCCTCCCTCTCCTCATGTCATAGAAAGGTGCTTTGCAAAGCTCAAGCCCCCCTTTCTCCTTTCTCTTCCCCTTTCTCAACTCTTCCCCCCCCCCCCCCACACCCCTCACCTCCACTCTTCCCCCATGTCTCCCTCTATTCTCTTCAATCTTGGTATGTATGACCCTAAGGTCTCCCAGGGGGTGGTTAAACAGAGGAATCCAAACCCTTCCCTCTGCCCCTTCTTCCCCCTGTTGCGTCTTTCTTATTTCATAATCATACAGGGATATCATTTCATATCGTTATCTATACAGGGAGTTTCCCCTCCTCCCCTCTTCCATCCTCCTCCCCCTCCCATTCCTTCTATCGTCCCACTGAGTCCTCTTCTGATATATTCCGAAAGTTTTTTTTTTTTTTTTTTTAAGGAGTCTTCACCCCTCTCCACAAAAAAAAGGAGTGGGGAGGAAAAAAAAAAAAAAAGGGGGGGGGTGTGGTGAATGCAATATGGAGTGTGGAATGAGGAGACAAGGGGGCGGGGGAACCTTAGGGGGGCAAAAAAATAAAAAACCAGGAGGAAGGGGACGGTCAAAAAAAAAAGGAGAGGACCTTGGGGGAGTCCCCAGTACTTAGGTCTATTACGTGGCAGTCCTTAGAGTGGGGTGGGGGTATGGGGTAAATGGTAGGTAACCTCCAGAATAATCTCTTTTCTCTCCTATCTTCCTTCCCACTTATGGGGGTACCGTCCTTATTTCTCTGTCTCATTTTGATGCTGTGTGTTTACTTCTCCGTGGATACTCTTTATTTCTTGAGCGACCTGGTATTACTTGTAACCAATTCGGGATCACCATGTTTTCCATCTCCATAAAGTTAAACAGGTCTGGGAGATCCCCTGGGTGCCGTAAGATAAATGTAAGGGAGTTTTTCTTTTATTATCAATGAAATCGGATATCCCCATCGATAAGACCCACCTAGTATTTTAATTTTATCTAGGAGGGGGCGTAACATTGCCCTGCGTTGTAATGTCGCCCGGGACAGGTCTGGTAATATTTTTATTTTAACCCCTTCGTGTTCTATTTCTCCCACCTCCCATGCTTTACGGCTTATCAGTTCCTTGTGTGCATAACGGTGGAAGCGACAAATAACATCTCGTGGTCTGTCCAAATCCACCGAAGGGGGTCCCATGGTTCTATGTACCCTTTCAAACTCCAGGACCTGGGGTAGTGTAGGTGTATGCAGTTGTAGGCATATTGATAGGACCGTTGCTTGAAAGGCCTCTCGTCCTATGGTTTCGGGGATTCCCCTGAACCTTAAATTCTGCCGTCGGCTGCGGTCCTCAAATTCTTTTAATTGCAACTGCATATCTATAATAAATGGGGTTTGTGTATTTTCTACCTGTTCCAGGCGCTGTACTCGGGTTTCCAGGGACACCGTCAGTCCCTCCTCACTTTTTAGCCTCTCAGACAAGTGTTGTATCTCCGTGTGGACCTGATTCAGCTCCTTACGGTGGTTTTCCTCCATCCGTGACATCATTACTTCGATATCTGTTTTAGTTGGGAGTGCTTGAATGAGGGATCTCAGAATGCCCAATTCTGTCTCTCCTGTATTTCCTATGTTACTAGGTTTTGTAGGGGTTCGACCTTGGGGTTCTTGGGGCACCTGAGATTTGGTCTGACGTCCCCCCTGGTTACCATATAATCCCCCATCCATCTTCCTTTGGGCCTGTGTTATATATACTGTCTCTTTAACAATATCTATTTCGCCCTCCTCCTGTCTTTCCCAGGGGCTTTTCTCCTTACCGCTCCGTTCGACCAGCCGTTCGATCAACCAAGGCTCCTGTCTCGTGTGTAGATGCGCTTCCTTCTCCTCTGTCATATCACGTGTTGTGTCTCGCGCCTCTGCCTGTTGTTTCCTTGCTGTGGCAGCTCGCGTATGGGGGAAGTAATGCTCAAGTTCGGACTGTATCCCCAGGTATCACTCTGCCTTTCCCCTCCTCTTCATACCCAGGTTAGGTCCACTGTGGCTGTGGCTGTGGCTGGGCTGGGCTGCGGCGTTCTGGGGTCTCCTTCTTTAACCGGCTATCGGGGTAATGAGACGGGGTTGAGGGACGGAGCTTCACACTCACATACTGCTCTCTACTCCTCCATCTCTAGACCACGCCCCCCTAGTGTATCTAAACCCAGAAACCCTCTCAGCCTAAATTCTAAAGCCCCGTACACACGGGCCAAATGTCGAGAGACATTGTCCGGTAAAAAAAACGGGCAACATTTGGCCCCCCGTGTGTATGTCGGTCTGTCTGACAGAAGCTGGCCGAGCATGCTGGGAAAACCAGCAGCTGGCCGAATTCCAATCAGCGATCTCCGCCAATGGCGGAGAGTGCTGATCTGAGTGTTCTGGCGGGGGGGCCGTCTCACTGTCCGTACACAACAGCTCAGCGGGGGAGATCGCTATACTAACGTTGCATAGTTACCGGTAGTACTACGGCTCCGACCAAAGCTCACAGTTTTTTTTTTTTCATTCAACCCACCGGGTTGAATGAAAAAAAGCCTCCTAGTGTGTACCAGGCTTAACCCTTCAGGTGATCCATAATCCTATCAACAAATAATTACAGTAAAGACTATGTAGATTTTAGCAGTGATATTTTATCACAGTATATGAACAACTAGAATTTGTCTCTGTTATACAATGCATGCAATATTTAGTGAAAATCTTCACCAAATGTTTGTATTGAATGCAACAGATGTCCTCCAGTGTACTCACTATAGCTTTTCTATAATATATTGCTTGTAGATTTGTGATAACTCAGTAATAATAGACAGCACTACACAAATTCCCCTTCACTGCCTTTGGTTCTCTGGTTTCACATCCTAGGGACAGCTGGTGGTGTCCTGTTATTTTTGTCATCACGAGTACAAGTGCTAGCTTATGTAAAGTGACCTATGCTATTATTTTTGCTATACTATCTAACAGTATGGCGCACAGAGGCTAAAACGGTTATTAAAAATTAACTTTACCTTCAGGAGTATGATCTGGCATGCTTCTGAACAGTAAGGCCCCTTTCACACTGAGGCGCTTTGCAGGCGCTATTGCGCTAAACATAGCGCCTGCAATGCGCCCCAAAAAAGCCGCTTAATAGTATCCAATGTGAAAGCCCGAGGGCTTTCACACTGGAGCGTTGCGCTTGCAGGAGGGTCAAAAAACTCCTGCAAGCCGCATCTTTGAGGCGCAATAGGAGCGCTAAATTCAATGGGGTAGCGCCTCCAAAATGCCGCAAAGAGGCGTTATTACGGGCGTTTTTAACCCATTTTTGGACGCTAGCGGGGATTAAAGTTCCCCCGCTAGTGCCCGCAAATCGCGGCAAAAAATACGGTATAGCTGTGCTAAAAATAGCGCCGCTATACCGCGTGAAAGTAGCCTAAGTCTGGTCAGATTCAAAAACATTGTGCCTCCTTTCCCGATTTGTTGGAAATTTTTTATTTTTTTTCTAGTTAGGTCCAGTACGTACAGTACCTAGGGCTGAGACAAAAACATGTTCATAAAAAGCAGCCAAAGGTCAATACTAAGGGTAATCAGAGCTAAGTGCTAAAATCAGATTAAACATAGTCAGGAAACATAGGATCATTGCAGGAAAAGTACCAGTGAGGTCAGTAACCAAGGTCAATCTGAAATATAGCAAGGAGTCGCACCTATAAGCTAACACATTACAATAAGCAGCTTAAAAAGGGAGCTCAGTCAATCAGGATGCATGCTGACACCCACTAACATGCAGATCTGCTTGGTCTCTACAGGTGTGCAGGACTCCTCAGTGCATAAAGTGAATACTGGTAAATGTATGTGGATACTGGCAAGAAATCTAGATTGCAAGAGGACCCAACAGTGTGAGCTAAAATGCTGCAAGGTGCAGGAAGCGCCCTAGAGGAAAACCGAGTCCAAGTAGAAACGCAAGGATTCGCCCTGCAAGGGCCGATCTGCATCCAGCCACCAAACAGCAATTGTGATGTGGTGCGCAGATTGCCTGAGCAGTGAACACCAATAGGTGATTCTCATGTGGTTCATTACTCCATATCACAGAAAATGGTGGCCAACAGTCACTCCATGATAGCAACACTGGATTACCATGTTAACAACTTGTAAAATGTGTGATTTTTTTGCCAGTATGTTTTAGTTGAGCCGAAGGATATGTATTTTATTTATTTTTTGTGACAAAGTCCAGAACAGTGTGACAACTTTATGAAAAAATTGTTTCATAGCCCCATGAAATTTTTTGTCTTTCTGTTTTATATAATAAATATATATATATATTGTGACAGCAGGCAGGTAAAATCACCAGGTTGCATCCAGGATGGAAGGTATATATGTCCTAGATTCAGGCTTTATGCCGATTTATACCACTAGGGGGAGTGCTGGGAGTCTTGCAGGGGAAGAGTTAATGAGCCCAGCTGAAGTAAGTGGGCTCATTAGGGCCTCTACAAGAACTCCCAGCATGCTAAGGGAGATGCTCCAACCTGGAACCAGATCTGTGTGGATAGTCTGGGGAGTGTGATCTCTGTGCGGTGAGCCAAAGCCTGTGTGGTTATTGCTAAGAACTTCTAAAAGCAGGGAGCTAGGGACTGGGACAGCACAAGGCTGTACCCAGTTGTTAGTTAGGGATACCAACGTGTGTAGTGAGCGGTCAAGTTGACCAGGATTTCTTTTCCTGTTTCTTTTGTTTTTGCTGTATTTTTTTGTCTGTATATAGTTCAAATAAAACCACACCCTTTTGTTTTCTCCTACCACTGTCTGCTGTGCCTGTTTTTGTGTGGTGAACCCATCCAGGGGGTCACACACACCCGCTGCTGAGTTAACCCCCTCACAATATATATAATTGTGGTAGTGTGGTACCCCACCAGTGTATGAATACAGGATTCTCAACCAGGCAGGTTGAGAGGCTCCAGGGTATTTGCTTGTTTGGGAGGAAACTGGCTTTTCAGTTTCCTCATGATTTACTAAAGTCCACTTTGGGACCTGGAGTCTGGGGATTTCTTAGAGATCCGGGTGGGATGAAATCCCCAGTCCTGGATCCGGGTTTTGAGACTCAACTGCACACTGATTGTTCAGGTGTGTGTGGGCCTGATAGTAGAGTCAGGACCAGCATTCTGGGCTCCACCCTCCCGACGAGTGCAGGTGTGCACTGGGGAAGCCATAGAGTGCAAGTGTGCACTGGAGAAGCCAGAGAGTGGTTGTCTGCACACTGGAAGCCAGAGACCCAGGTCTGAGGATCAGAGCAGTGGACCCAAGTCTGAGGCTCAGAGCAGCGAGGGGCTGCTATCTAAATGGACGGTGTTGCCAATGGAATAGTCTGTAGGAGACAGACAAGAGCCTGAAGTGGAAGGCCTGAGCAACACTGCTGTATGTATAAGCCAGGAGGCTGAATGTCATGTTATTGATGAAAAGGAGTGTTGAAACCCCTTTGAGGGAAACCTTTGATTTTGTTTGAACTTCTTTTAATAAAAATGGGCAAATAAAGCCCTCAAAAAGAAGACCCAGCGAGTGGCGGTGTCCTTCAAGCTCTACCTTTTGATGCTAGTCCTGCACAAATTTTATATATATATATATATATATATATATATATATATATATATATGTGTTTTATCTTTTCAGAACTTTACACTGATAAGGATCACACCATAATTATATTCATAGGATTCTGCCAAGCTGCATTTCTTATACAGACTTCTTCACTTAACCTTATTAGTTTGTAGACATAACCTAAGGTTACTGTTAGACTGAACATTTCCCAGTACTAAACATGCGGAATGTCTGTCTGGATTTTAATATTAAAAGGAAATCATGTTTTGAAAGTACTCAGTTTACTTGTATCATTTTTAAACAAAACTAAACTGGTTTCATGCAATGTAATTGTAATAGTGTGTGAGGCCGGGTTCTCACTGGTACGACACGACTTTTGTACACTTCTCATCTTACTTTGCCCTGCGACATCAATCCTACATGGGCCTTACTTCGGTCCTACTTCCATCCAACTTGAATGAACAGGATAAGATTTTGCTCCGACTTTGAGATAGTCAGACTTGTTCTTTGACCAATCAAAACAATCCCAGTGTGACATAAATTCCTTTTACTGCTGCTGTAATCACCATGTCGGATGGTTAGGACAAGAATCCGACTTTGATCCGACTTTAATTATATTCAATGGGCTGAAGTAGGACCAAAGTAATGCTGGAACCTTGTTCAAAGTCGGACCGCATTGTGTCCGAGCAGTTAAGACTGCTCTCATAGGGAATCATTGATTTACACATGTCATGCGACATGTGCTATCAAGTCGAAGCGTATGTCGTACCAGTGTGAACCTGGCCTAATAGTAGGTTACCATGCATTGTTCTTTTGGCTATACTAAGTTAGGTTGGCCTTAAGCTCCCCACACACATTACAGTCTGTACAATATACATTAGATCTATCGATGACTACTTTATGAAGTGCAAGTATCTGTCTTGCTGGATACAAATTGATTGGATAGCTGAGGTAGGTCTAAAAAGTACATCATTTTGGTAAATCTAAAACTGCATAGTCTGATTGTAACATGTGTAGTGACTATTTGAGAGTCATCTGTCTGTATCTCCATAGTTAGTAGCAGAACCCACCCTTGTACTTGGGACTTCACTCTTCTCCATAGATGAGTCATGTGCAGGAAGATCTTGCGGCAGCAAATATATTGGTCTGCTACACTGCATACAGGGACAGGTACTCTGTCTGCCTCTGTATGCCAAGGTCTTAATTACCTCCAGTTTCATTATCTACAAACTGAAGGTAATTATTTTTTATTTTGGTGCATATTATTATTTAAAATTTTGTGGCTGATTGAGATAGTTCTTAGCAGCGTCACTTTTACAAAGTGGTCCTATTAGGAACTACCTGAATCTGCTACATGTGTCCATAAAATAAATTTAAATGGCAGTAGAGATTAAATCTGGCACAGGCCATTTTAAATGTCATAGCACCATAAAACTGTGGGTAGTGCTTTATTGAATGCCCACGTTTGTGTGAATATTCACTCCTACTATCCAATCGTGTGAAAAGCAAATCTATGTTTTCTTATTCCATATGCAGTTGCACCTGATTGGATAATTGAAGTGAAAATTTACACATTTTATTGTGTGAACAGTCTCATTTCTTTTTGTAAACCAGCCTCTTTCTGTTGCTCAGGCAACATGCAACCATCTTTCTTTTCTCTTATTTTTGAACCCAACCATGTACACACATGTAACGCAAACAGCGTACGAGCCCCTAGGGTAGGATCTTATCCTCAAGTAGGTCCAGGAGATGTTTTTGCAGTAAAAATTACAAGCTGGAAATTTAATGCAAGGACAGAGATTTATGTTCAAAGTAGGGACTTCTGAATGGTGTATTTTATTTCTTTTTAGTACCAGATGTCTCTTAATTTGCACATACATTTTCGCTCTACATAAATAATATTATTTACAATAGCCTGACTGAGTTCTTCCTTAGGGACGGGTGAAGTATAAAGCAGATTGATGACTAGAGATTAGAACTTTGCTTTGTTTTCTTGTACTACTTGCCTTCTTCCCTCAGTTGCAAACAAGGGACCTGAAATGTGAGAAGCGGCTGTAATTTTTTTTATTTGCCAAGTCGGCTCCATAATTGTACAACCTGTACACTTTGTAAAAGTGATCATTTGGGTATGAACGGGCTTGTTTGAAATGGAAGTTTGAAAAGATGTGCATGGTTGTGGATGAGAATATTCATCTACAATTTTAAAATTAATTAGCAGGTTTTGAATGGGTAAAGGTATTGTATTGAAAATCTGGTTATAAATATCTTTACAAGATTTTGTAAGGTTCCGGATAGCAGTCACAGGTCGGAGGCTAAATATAAGTGTATAAGAAAATTGAATACTCTCATTATTCAAATATCCAATAATTACATTTTTTGAATGCATGGCTGAACATATTATTCAACATAAATCTGAGTGCTTTATTATCAATAAGAGCAGGGCAGACATTTATTTATATAAAATGTCTGAGAAGTCATGTTACAGAGGTAGAAAATCACACAGAAGACCACCAACTTCAAAACAGAAGTTTGCTACTGGGGGGGGGGGGGGGGTCCTACTGTCTGTAATTATCTGCTGATTAGAGGGTATTTTTAAGTGCAACTCCAACCAAATATATTTTTTATTTTATTAGATTAAAGTTCAGTTGGGATATGATGTTAGGTAAAAAAAGCTCCTAGCTGTTAGGAGAGCTGCCTATGCCTCAGTTGAGCAGATTTCTTCACCTGCTCCAGTGACCAGGGACTAGGAAACAGATGGCAAATCCTCCCCATTAGAGACAATAGTTTCTAAAACTGGCCCACTCTATCCAAAATTAGAAGAAAAAACTCGGGGGATCCACTTGAAACACAGTTACAATATGATCAACGGTACACTTGTTCCACTTACAACTGAATTCAACAGCAAATACAATACTACCTGTTACTATAGTACACATTCAGAAATATCTGAATAGACTCCCTTGGCTGATTTGTATTCTTTAAAGCCCTGTACACACGATCGGATTTCCTATGGATTTTAAACTGATGGATTTTTCCATCGGAAATCCGATGAAGCTGACTTGCCTACACACCATCAGTCAAAAAAACGATCGTCCCAAACGCCGTGACGTAAAACACTCCGACGAGCCAAGAAAAATTTAAGTTCTATGCTTCTGACTTGATTTTGAGCACGCATGGGTTTTTTTTATCTGATGGAGTTCCCCACAGACGATAGTAATTTGCTATTATTTTTTTTCCCATCGGATAAATTTAAAACATGTTCTATTTTTTAACACCGATGGAAAAAAGACCGATGGGGCCCATACACGATCGATTTGTCCGATGAAAAAAGTCCATCGGACTGTTTTCATCGGTAAAACTGATCGTGTGTACAGGGCTTAAGAGTTAATATTCTGATATTACTTTCATAAACGCAAGCATATAATTACCCAACACTTCTAAGGTACAAATTTGCATGATATCTTAATCTTCTAAAAGATCCAGGGATCTCAGGCATTTCATTATCAGGTATACATAATTTGAAACAAAGTAGCTTGCTTTAACCACTTTAGCCCCGGACCATTTTGGCTGTTTAAAGACCAGGCCCCTTTTTGCGATTCGGCACTGCGTCGCTTTAACTGACAATTGCGCGGTTGTGCGACGTGGCTCCCAAACAAAATAGGCGTCCTTTTTTTTCCCCACAAATAGAACTTTATTTTCGTGGTATTTGATCACCTCTGCGTTTTTTTATTTTTTGCGCTATAAACAAAAATAGAGCAACGATTTTTAAAAAAATGCAATATTTTTTACTTTTTGCTATAATAAATATCCCCCAAAAATATATAAAAAAACATTTTTTTTCCTCAGTTTAGGCCGATATGTATTCTTCTACAAATTTTTGGTAAAAAAATCGCAATCGGTGGTTATTGATTGGTTTGCGCAAAAGTTATAGCGTTTACAATATAGGGGATAGTTTTATGGCATTTTTGATAATTTTTTTTTACTAGTAATGACGGCGATCAGTGATTTTTTTTCGTGACTGCGACATTATGGTGGACACATCTGACACTTTTGACACATTTTTGGAACTATTGTCATTTTCACAGCGATCAGTGCTATAAAAATGCACTGGTTACTGTGAAAATGACACTGGCAGTGAAGGGGTTAACCACTAGGTGGCGCTGTAGGGGTTAAGTGTTCCCTGCATTGTGTTTCTAACTGAGGGGGGGTTGGGCTCTGTGTCACATGACACTGATCTTCGCTCCTTGTACACGGAGCCGAGATCAGTGTCATTAAAGTGGAAATATAAAGTGAAAAAACTGCGCTAAACCAATATTTGTGCAACAGACCTGCTGGCACTCAAACAAACAAAGTATAAACAGATATATAAAAATTATAATGCAGCGCTCAAACTCAAGAGTTGCTGAAGGCAACTCTGATGTGTAAAGGACTAATAAACCACTGTGAGTTAGTGATAAATTGTATAAAGTTCATGGACAGTCTGTTCCAATGGATGATTTCACATATGAGATGACATCCGTGAAGACTGAAAAACTTGACCCCTCTGGGTAAATAAAGTGATTCAAAAGAGTCCAAACAGCATATGTGTAGTGAAAGTGAATGTCTTTTCATGGACACCGCCGTCACAGCATAAATGACTGGAAGACCTCAATATATCGGATGGAAATCAACAGTAAGACACGAAAGATGAGATTGGATACTCTTACCGGATACGGTGGACCCACCTGTCGTATGACAGTGGGTCAAACGGGCTTGATGGTCACCATGACCAAAAGTAAGGGGAACCTAGATGTCCAGAATGCCTCAGACCGACTCCCACGGGGTAGCAGATGACCGACTCACTCGATGGACACTCCTCCGGTCATACAGGCTCCAAGACAGTTCAAGGTGGATACAAGGGTGAAAAAGAAAAAGAAAAACTCCAGATGGTGCAGGTCAATATAACGGTTTATTGAATGAATTTTGTCTTATTTGAATATAGACAAAAAATATATATAAAAGTGATCACAAAAAAAATATTAAAAGCAATGTGGGGTGCAGCATAAGCAGGCCCTACGCGTTTCGACTTCAGAAATCTTCAACAGGGGCATAGTGCTGTACCCCCCACATTGCTAGCATTAAATAAGGTCTGAAATGAATCTGACCCGCCCTGAAAGGGGCGGAGTCAAAACCGGAAGTATGAACTATTCAACACCAGACTAACATCAATAAAAATTATAACCTGAACTGAAGAATCATTACATTCAAATAATATGAATAAATATGAAACAACAGTATGCAATCCTGGTATGTGGATATACAACCTAAATAACATATAAGTCACATAAAAAACATATGAATCAAATTTTCCCGCCAAAGATTATACCCCAATCATGTTGGGAGACAGATGGAACCATCAGTGCTGATAGCTTAGTTATCTAGATGTTATTGTCCCCACCTGAACTTACCGCCAGTAGAGGGCGTCTAATTATCCTGCTAAATGGTGGCAGGTACACAGATGATGGTCATCTTGCAGCTACATCTCACAGATGTTGCTGCAATATTGATTGGGGACACCATTGTAGCGTGATGTCGCGGGCATCTAGTGTGCGCCGTGCACGTCACGCGCGCGCACCCAAAGCTAATGTTATGGCTAGAGGACGCCGTTGTAGCGTGGCGCCGTGGGCGTCTGGTGCGTACCGTGCGCGTGAACATCACGCGCGCGCACCCCAACCAGTTGTCCTGATATTGGTCACATGGTGCGCGACGCTCACGTGGGCCTCACGCTTACACTCAGGGACAACGTCATGACGTGATCACGTCACGGCGTCTCCTCTTTCCTAGCATATAATGGGGGAGGTCATCAGCTACCCTTGGACGGCAGTATCTCACTGCCAAAGGACGCAATGACTCCATGGCAACACCAGACGCCATGGAGCCAGCGCCATCTAGTGGAGGGAAAGCAAAATGAATGAAAACAAAAAACAAAAACTATATGGATCCACTAATGGACGTTTATAATATATATAGCCCAAAAAAACGCCATGAGTGAATTCCAGATAGCAAACCCTTCTAACAAAAAAGGGCAAACCATACATCAGGCTAGAATTCTGATATAAGGAAGGAACCCAGCTTCCAACAAAATGTGGTGATTCAAACATTTAAAACACAACACATCATGTCACCCCATCAGCAACAAAATATACACAGCGAATGTTCCCTATATTAATACCAAAAGGGTGACACTGAAGGTATACTAAAGTCCACATATAACACAACAACCCCGCCTGTCACCTGAACAGGTGCACAGGGGTGTTGAATTGCGACAAAGGTTTAGCACGGACCATCTGTCCAGACTAAAAATGACACGCAAGCTCAGGGCACTCACACCCGGTTGATGAAACAATTAATGGACCATTCAATGTTCATACCATGGGATGAGTAACACCTGAGCTCGTGTATCCAGTAAGTCTCTAACCTAGAGACACCCCGCAGAGAGGAGTCCCCCCTCCAATGGGGGACAAACCTATCTATCACCTGAAATTGGGTGCCTCTAGGGTCCTTGGCATGATGTTCTAAATAATGCCGTGAAACCGTGTGCTTGTCACAACCTTTACGGATTTTGGCTAAGTGTTCGTTGACCCGAATGGAAAAATTCCTGATTGTGCGTCCTACGTATTGAAGTTTGCATGGGCATGTAATTAGGTACACGACGAACCTGGTGACGCAAGTAGTGAATTGCTTCATGGTATAACTGCGTCCCGTGACACTAGAACTGAACGTGTCCGTTCTACGTCTACCCAGCACATTAACCATGCAAACATTGCATTTTCTACACGGGTAGTAGCCATTAGCCTCTGGAAAAAAGGAAATCTTAGTAGGAAGGTCTATTATGTTACGGGCTATTTCACCTTGAATGGATCGGGCACCCCTATAGATCACACCTGCCCGTTCAGGGAGAGAAGGTCCAAGTATTCTATCGCTTAACAACACTTTCCAATGCCTGTTCAAAATCTTTTTGATTTCATGATGTTGGGTGGAATAAGAAGTGAAGAAGGACCATTTAAATCTATACTCTCTAGCATTTCTCTGTTTATCAGTGAGAAGAGAAGACCTCTCAATTTCCAATACAGAGGAAATGTCTGTATCTAATCCAATGGATGAATAACCCCTGTCCAGGAATCTTTCCTTGAGGGTATTGGATTGAGCCACGAAGTCATCATCACGGGTGCAGTTCCTCCTGAGGCGGAGGAACTGTCCCCGTGGTATGGACCTCAACCACTGGTCACGGTGACAGCTGTCGACCGGGATATATCCATTTCTGTCAGTAGACTTGAAATAGGTTTTAAATTCAAGGTGATTACCGACAGCCATGATTTCCAAGTCAAGGAAGTGTATGGACGAGAAACTCGCCTCATACGTTAACACAATTCCCCGATCGTTATCATTAAGAGCTGCCATAAAGATGTCTAAAGATTCTCTCGTGCCCCTCCATAGGAGGAGGATGTCGTCTATATATCTAGCCCACAGAACTAATTCAGGTCTGTTAAGGGCATAGACGACATCCTCCTCCCACTGGGCCATAAAGAGATTAGCAAGACTGGGGGCGTATTTAGCCCCCATTGCCACACCCTTAATTTGAGAGAAGAATGTTCCCTGGAACCAAAAATAATTATGCCGTGTGGCAAAATCCAATAACTCCATGATGAAATTTCTCTGTATCAAGGATAGTGATGAGTTTCTGGTCAGAAACAACTCCACTGCCTCAAGACCCAAATGATGTGGGATACAGGTGTATAGTGCAGACACATCTGCAGTCACTAAGATCAAATCTCCCTGATGGTGTACCTTCTCTAGTAAATTAATGGTATCCTTGGTATCCCTCAAGTAAGAGGGTACTAATTTTACCAAAGGCAGGAGAAAGTGATCAATATACTTCCCAATTCGTGACGTGACGGAGTCGATCCCACTTACGATGGGACGCCCAGGGGGATCGACTGGGTTCTTGTGCACCTTTGGGAGGTAATAAATAACAGGAATACGAGGCGCCAAAGGAACCAATTATTCCTGTTCTTTCTTATTGAGGATGTTCAAAGAAAAGCCTTCATTGATATCTACCAGGGCTTTCTTATATTTCAAAGTAGGATCACCTGGCAGAGGACTATAAGTGGCTCTATCCTCTAAGAGTCTGCACATCTCCTTGACATAGTTTCCCTTGTCAAGCACCACTATCCCCCCGCCTTTGTCCGCCGGACGGATGATAAGGTTTTTATTAAGGCACAGGGTTTTCAAACCTGCCGCAATTGTTGGATCTTGGTGAACTCTCTTGGCAGGTAGTTCATCTAAATCCTTCAATACAAGGGTACGAAATACATTGTCACTAGGCAGAGCAGGGAGATGCTTGTTTACACAAGCATCTCCCTGCTCTATACCTCCCTGAGACGATCGTGGGGATCCCCGCGGCGATCGCGTCCGCGGGACCCGCAGTCCGACTCATGGGGAAGGCGGCAGGGTCGCGAGCGCGCCACCACAAGGCAGGCATTTAAAGGGCCACGTACAGGTACGTGATTATGCCTGTCCGTGCCATTCTGCCGACGTATATCTACAGTGCACGGTCCTTTAAGCGGTTAAAGGTAAATTATGGCCCCTCACTTACAGTTTTCTCTACAAAGTCCCAAAAAACACCTGTTGAACCTAGCAGTGAATTCCACCTAATGCAGTTTTCTGTGATATTGTGTTAACCTCTGGCTAGTTCCTAGTTTTCTGTGTCTGCTGCCTGCCCTGAAATCTGGAATGTTACCGATTTTCTGTGTCTGTAGCCAGCCCTGACCTTTAAACTGGTACCTATTTTTCTGCATTGTTACTTGCAGTTCATCTAACTACTCCAGACCTACTTCCCGGTTTCTTCCTGCCTGGTGGTGGTGGTGCTTGACCAGGGTGAACCTAGGGGTCTCTGTGAGGGCATACCTGGTGAATACCGACTGGCTCTTAGACTCCACGACTGGGAGATCCCGCATAACCTACTCTCATGTTAGACCATTCTAGTACTTTGGCAAGTCCTGATCCCAGTCTTAACTCCCAAGTGTTTTCTGTTCAAGTATGTTCCTGATCCAGTTCAGTGGTGTTACTACTTCCAGTATGGTTCTGACTGCAGATCCAGCTCTCGGGTCTCACATACTCGGATGCTTTGTCCTGCTGACAGACTGGCTGTTGGCCTACACATCTCCGGTGCACCTACTGCTTTTCATTGCAAGGTATAGTCAGTGTAGCTGGAGGACACACATTAAAGTAGTCGCCCTCCTGATGCATACAAGTTATAAAAAAACTAAAAACAAACCTGTAGTGTGTTTTTTAACAACATATTGCAGCACATGTGCAAAATGCAGACCAGTACACGTGTCATGTGTACATTTTAAAGTGCGCACTTTGATATGAATAAGCCCTTACCCTTCTGCAGTGTGTTGCTGCATGCGCATGATATATCTGCTATCTATTTATAATTTAAGTTAAAATACTATAATGCAGCCCTTTGGACATGTGGGGGTAAAACAAGAGGCTCTTAGTATTTACCAGGTTGACTACCACTGCTCTAAACAATCCTAATAAAGCTGCCAGGTTGCTCTTTTACTAGTAGATTTATAGTGATATGCATAAAGCTACATTTTTATTTTTTTTCAAAGAAGCAACTGCACTTGAGATTTTGTATATATATTTTAGACCCTTATTAAAAAAAAAAAAAAAAAATTAAATACCTTTTTTTTTTTTTAATGTTTATAGTAAATTACCCTTGTTTATGTGTATTTTGAAATAATAATTATTTCTAAAGCAGCCCATATAAACAATTCTATACGCATCATGCTGCTCTGGTAGAAGCCCAGCAATTTAGAAATCTTCAACAGATCATGTAGGTAATACATTGCTATATCAATCTACAAATGTAATTGACTGTGAGCGAAAGAATGATTGAGCTTTTCCTTTCACCCCTGTCTTGACTTGCCAATATCTCCCATTATCATCACCATACAGGACTCGAGACACTGCTGTAACTAATCTAATACTGATCAATGCTATTTTTGCTCAATTCAATGCCCAGTTATGTATAGTAAAGTGGTTACTCAGTCTGAGGGAGGCGCTGGAAGCTTTCTTGGGTCTCTTCAACTTTCTTTTACAAAGTATTTTTTTTTTTTGTAAAACATTTAAATTCAACAGGTTACGTTGACAATGAGATGGTTACATGAAACTGAACATACAGAAAAAAAAATCCCAACGGAGGGATGCGAATAGGGAGTTAGAAACAACACCAAAACAATGTAAAGGTAGTTGGAAGTCCACGTGGTGGAGCATTTAGTGCTCCAGATTATGGTGCATGGTGAAATGAGATCAAGGCAGATTAGATGAGCAAATAAAGTACAAAGCAGTACAATCAAAAAGAAGAGGCTGCCTATATATGCAAATATACTATACATTAATGGTGGTATGCAACCATTGTAACAATTTAGTGCAAAGAAAATTGTTATAATATAACAGTAACTGAAGCATAAGAGAGAAATAAGGAAGAAAAGTGGAAGGAATAGAAAGAAAAGAAAAGTAGAGAAGAAAAAAAAAAGAAGAGAAGAGTCCAGTGGGGGGGGGGGGGGGGTGCAGCGGGAAACCCTTAAATTGAAAAGTCTATTGTCAATAATAATAATAATATTGTCGAACCTGGAAGATTGGGAGTACGTTATCCATGGTTGCCATACCCTGAGAAATTTGTTGTGGGTGTCTGAAGCAAGGGCTGTTAATTTCTCATTGATCATGATATCGTTCATGCGGCGCTTAACTGCTTCGAAACTAAGCATCGGGGACTTCCAGGCTCTCGCAATGGTCAGCTTGGTGGCAGTAACGAAGTGTAAAGCCAGCAGTCGCTCAGAGCGAAGCAGTCCCGGGATCAGTTTACAAAGAAGCGCTTCATAGGGGTCTCTTTTAAGGTTGGTGTGAAGTATGTTACGGAGAAGAGTGTAGACCCTAACCCATAATCTGCAGACCCTTGGACATGTCCACCAAATATGAGCCATTGTTCCATCATGTGAGCAGCCCCAAAAGCAAAGAGGAGAATAGGATGGAATGAAGCGTGCCAACCTAGCAGGTATGTAGTACCATCTATAGAACAACTTGTAAGCGTTTTCTAATATAAGGACATTCTTGGAACTTTTGGAGAGGGTTATTGTCATGATCTGCCAGTCCTCCGGATCTATTTGCCTTCCCAAGTCCTTTTCCCATTGTAAATGATAGGATCGTACTCGGGGTCTCCTATAGGAAATGATTAAAGAATAAAGCAGAGAGATTATTCCTGGGGAATGGGGTCTAGCCCTACATAAGCTCTCGAAAGGGGTCAAAGTATATCGGGTAGGTAGAAATTTTGTCAGTTGGGGGAGGAAGTGCCTAATTTGTAGATAACTGTAATGTTCTCGTAGAGGAATATCATGGGAAGATCTAAGAGATTCAAAAGACAATATTCTCATGGGGGTGAATGGAGAATGAATATCAGTGAAACCATTCTCAGTCCACCAGGAGAATTGCTTAGGATTGTCGCAACTGGGAGGAAATAGCGGGCAATGTGTAAGGTGAAGTAGAGGTAAATGAGGAGATATTAAGCCTGTTGAATAGCCAACAAGAAATTTGCATCAGACACAGAGTGGTGAATGTGGATGACAACAAAAATAGCGAGTGTGCCACGTCCTGAATTGAGTATAGTAAAGAAAAAAATATATACATAGGGACTTGTACTTTTTAGGCACAGTACACAAAGGGATTAGTAAAAAATATAAATTTATTGCACATAGGTTCTAAATCATTTCATTAAAACATTCACAGTTACTTAGAGAGTCGATACACCAATACCGTTATAATACAACACCATAGCTCTTGTGAAAATGATATAAGAATAACCTCATTATTCCAGAAATTGACAAATTCCAATAGATAGATGAGGTATGGTAGAAGCGGTAGAGGTTGTAGCTAAAGATGTAAAAAGTTCGCTCTCGCTCGACAAGTTCTGCGTGCAATCACGCTTCTTCAGGAGCATAGCATGTGGACTAAACAAAAAATATTTAAAACAGAAAACACCTAAGAATTTGTATATAACAAGTACATCAATATTTGTCTTTTAAATTAATTTCACAAAGGGACATGAGAAATGTCATACCCAAGAGGGTACATCGGTACAAATCAGGGGGGAGAAACCAGAGAAAGCGAGCACGGGAGGACAAGGGATTGCTATGGAGACATGCATATAGTGCTTAATATATAGGGATGACCTAAAAGGTCCATTACTGGTAGTTGGGTATTGATTACGGACACCTGTATTGGCTAAAAAGCCCTTTATTCTCAGGTGTCCGTAGCCATAGTACAACAGTCATGAATCAATATTCAAGAGTATGTAATTATTGGTATAGTGATCGAACTAAGATATAGTATATATAACCCAACTTACTTGGAATATGTAAGTATTCCCTAGATTAAAAACACAGCCAAAGATATTAAGGTGAATATACATACAGGAGGGGAGGAGGAGCTGGTATCACGGGAGCATAAAGGAGATTATTCGTAAAATATAAACAGTTGAAAAGCCATCGCTTAAGATATCACAATTAAGAATGAGTATTTGAAGGGATATATATCATTGTAGGATCTCCTACTGGTACAGCAGATTAACTCGCCCAATTTAATATGCCGGGATTTATGGAGGTGATAAGAATTAAGCACATGTAGCTGTGCATAGGCTAGATCTATACCCTTTGTTGCATAGGGATAGAAGACATCAGCGTGTCCTATTTCATTCCCGATGTAAGCCAGCCAACAGGCTGAAACACAAAGCAGGGCCAAAAGATGAGCCTGGATAGATAGTTTGAACAAAAAATAACAAACAAACAAATTCTCATGAATCGGGTGATCAAAGCTAATTGAGTGAGATGGCGGTGGATGGTAAAAGTTTTTTACCTGGTCAGGTTCCCCGTGCAGCAATCCTCCTATCAGCCCAGCCGTTCTGTAGTGACGGTTCTGTGTGAGACACGCTGAATGTGCAAGAAATTTAAATGCACGCCCCATTCTGTCGTCATTCACCGCACCAATGAGATGGCGCAGAATGACATCATCCGGAAAGGCCAAGGGGTCAGTGCACATGCGCACCGCACACACATCGCGCATGCGCCGAAGATGGAATTACGGACATAGTGCGTCAGTGTGTGAAGTGGCCGTGAACTAGACCGGCCACCCCCGTGACGGAAACCAGAGCGTCCGTCAACCGAGGATGGCACCGCACTGCCTGCAGGGGTTGCATGGCAGCGCTTGGGCGGCCACATAGCAACACAAAAAGTCCTCCTAAGTTGCTCACTCCTCCAGATCCACCCAGTCAGCACCGATAGGACCGGGCAGACATCCAGATGTTCCTGAGAGTATTTTACTAAATAAAAAAGAAAATAAACTGATTCAAAAGAAATTGGTATTCAATATAAAGGAATGAATGGTGATCCCACTGAGTCCAATCGAGGAGAAAGTAGGTCACATATAATACAGATTATATATATGATTAGTAGAATATTAGTCCATATAAAGCAACAAATTACCAGAGCTTTTAACTATGTAATCATAAATTTAGAAAATATTTGGAATTTTTAGTTCATTAAAAGGGGGACAAAGGCATATGATGACATAAAACAGACTATTGCAATAACACAGTGGGTGATCATAACAGGAACCTAACTACAAACCGTTTTTGACCATGGTCAGGAAAAATCTAAACACATTTTTTCTATAGAGGGGGTCCCTCCATTTATTTTTACTTGTCATGGGGTCTCTTGCCCTTTGTATTAGGCAATCCTCAGTGATCAGGGGTACCAGATGGTCCTCTGCTGAGGAAAATATGTCAATATATGCCGACAATACTTTTATTTACTTGGACAATTATTATCCATTCTTTGAAAAGTTTTTGCTGAAGAGTTTTGGCAAGATTTCCCACCCAAGTGTCAGGTGAAATCAATGGACTTTCCACACTGTGCAATGCCATTTAAATCAAAATACTGCAGCTCCCTGCCTGTATTTGTATGAGAACACCAGCAATTGTATTCAGGTAAGCTTTAGGTGCACACTGTGCAAAGGACACTAAAACAAAATACTGCAGCTCCCTGCCTGTATTTGTATGAGAACACCAGCAGTTGTATTCAGGTAAGCTTTAGGTGCACACTGTGCAAAGGACACTAAATCAAAATACTGCAGCTCCCTGCCTTTATTTGTATGAGAACACCAGCAATTGTATTCAGGTAAGCTTTAGGTGCACACTGTGCAAAGGACACAGTACACTAAGTGAAAATACTGCAGCTAGCACAATCACCTGCCTGCCTGTCAGTATATTATGAAGAGAATAACAGGAATGGATCTAGCTAAACTGAATACAGTGTATAAATATTGTGACAGCAGGAAGGTAAAGTCACCTGGTTGCATCCAGGGGGGTAGATATATTTCGCCCAGATTCAGGCTTTACGCCGACTTATACAACTAGGTGGAGAGTTGTATAAGGCTAGTGGGCTCATGGATGACTCATACCTCTAGGGAGAGTGTGGGGCGTCGTGCAGACAGAGATGAGGAGACCAGCTGAACCTTGTCAGCTCATTTAGGCCTCTATAAGAACTCCCAGCTTCATTAGATGTTAGCTCATGCCTGGAACCAGACCTGTGTGGACTGTCTAGGGAGAGTGAACCCCTGTGCGGTGAGACAAAGCCTGTGTGGCTATTTGCTTGGACATTTAAAACCAGGGACTTAGGGACTAGGACAGCACTAGGCTGATCCCAGTTGTTAGTTAGGAAACCTGTATGTTTAGTTAGAGGTCAAGTTGACCAGGATTTATTTTGTTTATGTTTCTTTTGCTTTGCTGTGTTTTGTCACTGTAAATAGAAAATAAACCGCACCTTTTTGATTTTGAAAACCACAACCTCCGTTTGCTGGGCCTGTTTTTGTGTGGGGAGCCCATCCCGGGGGTCACCCACACCCGCTGCCGAGCTAACCCCCTCACAGTTGGTGGAGAACCAGTGGCAGTTTTTTTTTAAGCCAGCATGGAGGAGATACTGAAACAGCTGGCTCTAGCAAATGCCAATCAACAGCAGACAAATGCAGGTTTGCAAAAGAGCCTTGCAGCTCATCAACAGAGCCTTGCAGCTCATCAACAGAGCCTTGCAGCCCAGCAGCAAGCTCATCAACAGAGCCTTGCAGCCCAGCAGCAAGCTCATCAACAGAGCCTTGCAGCCCAGCAGCAGACAAACGCAACTTTGCAACAGAGTCTGGAGGCTCAGCAACAAGCCCAGCAGCAATCTGAGGCCCGCTTCATAGACCTGTTGCAGAAGCAAGAGCAGAGACTACAACAACAGATGGAAGCAGTAATGCAGCAACGTCCGCAGACCAGTGAGGAAAGCCGTCCCACTAATACCGCGTCCTTTGGGGTGAGTCGTTTATTGACAAAAATGACTGGAGAGGATGATCCAGAGGTATTTTTGACCACATTTGAAAGGACCGCTGAAAGAGAAAAGTGGCCTGAGGAGCAGTGGGCTGGACTGGTGGCTCCTCTGTTAACTGGTGAATCGCAGAAAGCTTACTATGACCTAGAGCCTAACCAAGCAAAAGACTATGTGATGCTAAAAGCTGAAATATTGGCAAGGCTGGGTGTCACCCTGGCTGTCCGGGCTCAGCGTGTGCATAACTGGACTTTCCAGCTTGGAAAACCCCCCAGGTCTCAAATGTATGATCTCATTCACCTGAGCAGAAAGTGGCTACAGCCAGAGACTTTGTCCGCACCAAAGATTGTGGAACGTGTTGTAATGGATCGGTTTTTGAGAGCTCTTCCTACTGCCATCCAAAAGTGGGTAAGCCATGGAGACCCAGAGACGGCCGATGGTCTTGTGGATCGTGTGGAGAAATACTTGGCTACAGAGAACCTGACGGCCTCTTCCAGAGACACTCGGACTTTCCACCCTAAGACCAGACCATCCCCAGGGGCGGATAAGAGGATTCCAAGGGGTGAGGGTGGAGAGAGTGAGAGGGTGGGAGCTCTACCCCAAGTTTGGCGAGAACAGCCTGGGAAATCAGCGGCTCAAGAGGCGGCAAGAAGGATCGTTTGCTACCGCTGCCGGCAAGCGGGACATATTGCAGCCAATTGCCCGGTTGTGGAGGAACCCATGCAGTGTGACTTTCTGACGGGCAGACGTCAGTCGCTGTGTGCGACAGTCGCATGCACTGCCATTCGAGGAACTGAGAAACATTTATGCAAAATGTGTGTTAATGGTAGAAATGTTGTGGTATTGCTGGATTCAGGTAGCCTTGTGACCCTGATAAAGGCTGAGTTAGTTAAAACAGAGGTCTCTGGGAATAGCAAGGTAGCTGTTATTTGTGTGCATGGGGACACCCGAGAGTATCCAGTGACTACAGTGTGTTTCGAGACCCCCAAAGGTACCCTCTTTCATCCAGTGGGCTTAGTATCTCAGTTACCGCATGACGCCATTGTGGGAAGGGATTTTCCGAAGTTCTGGGAACTGTGGGATGATCCTGAGCCCCCCACTGGTGCCCCTATGTACCAGGAATGTGATAGCCAGAACTCCCCTGAGAGTGGTGAGGACTCTCCGGAATTTCCCTTATCAGTATTGGCAGGGGAGACTCAAGAAACTGGAGAGGAGCCCACCTCCTCAGACGAAAACCTACCGTCTGTGGAGTTTTCTGATCTTGAGGTTCACAGGGAAAACTTTGCCACAGAACAGTTGAAAGACCCCGCCCTAATAAAGGCACGGGAAAACGTAGTGAAAATAGATGGCGAGTTAGTGAACCCAGATAATACCTGCACTTACCCATACTTCAGCGTAGAGAAGGACCTACTGTATCGGGTGGCAAAAAGGGCAGAAGAAACCGTTGAGCAGCTTGTGGTGCCCAAACCTTACAGGAAGTTGGTGTTGGAGTTGGCTCATGGGCACATTCTTGGAGGTCATCTGGGGACAGAGAAAACCCGAGAGAGGGTATTACAGAGATTCTATTGGCCGGGGGTGATGAAGGACATAGAAAATTATTGTTCCTCCTGCCCTGTGTGTCAGAGGTCGGCCCCGATGCCACATTTCCGTAGCCCGCTGGTCCCTCTACCCATCATTGAGGTCCCGTTTGAGAGGATCGCCATGGATTTGGTAGGTCCTATAATCAAGTCCGCTAGGGGGCACCAGTACATATTAGTTATAATGGACTATGCCACCCGTTATCCAGAAGCGATCCCTCTCCGAAATACCTCGGCCAAAACCATAGCCAAAGAGCTATCTCTTGTGTTTAGCCGGGTGGGTATTTGTAAAGAACTGCTTACGGACCAAGGTACACCCTTTATGTCCCGGGTTATGAAGGAGCTGTGTAAATTGTTCAAAGTGACGCAATTACGTACATCTGTGTATCACCCCCAAACCGATGGGCTGGTTGAAAGATTCAACAAAACCCTAAAACAAATGTTGAAGAAAGTGGTGGATAGAGATGGAAAGGATTGGGACTGTCTACTTCCTTATCTGATGTTTTCTATTAGGGAGGTGCCCCAATCCTCTACGGGATTCTCCCCCTTTGAGTTACTGTATGGGAGACACCCAAGAGGGCTGTTGGATATTGCCAAGGAAACTTGGGAAAGTGAGAGTTCTCCCCACAGGAGTGTGATTGAGCATGTCGCCCTGATGCAAGACCGAATTGCACAGGTAATGCCCATCGTGAAGGAACATTTGGCCCAAGCGCAGTTAGCACAGCAGAGAGTGTACAACCGTGGAGCCAAGACCCGTACCTTTTCCCCGGGGGATAGGATACTGGTACTTGTCCCTACGGTTGAAAGTAAATTCCTTGCCAAATGGCAAGGCCCCTACGAGATAATGGAAAAAGTGAGCGAAGTGAATTACAAGGTCAGACAACCAGGAAGGCGAAAGCCCGAACAGATCTATCACGTTAATCTGTTGAAAGCCTGGAGGGATAGAGAGTCCCTAGTCGCAGACACTTGGCCACCAGCTCAAACTGGTTGCGTGATTCCTGAGGTTGGAATAGCAGCCACCTTGTCACAACCCCAACAACAGGAGGTTAAGGAGTTTGTGCTTCGCAACAAGGAGGTATTCTCTGAGCTGCCGGGACAAACATCTGGGGTAGAGCATGACATCATTACCCCGCCCGGTGAAAGGGTGAAGTTAAAACCCTATCGGATCCCAGAGGCCCGACGGGAGGCAATACGGGAGGAAGTACAGAAAATGCTGAACTTAGGGGTGATAGAGGAGTCCCAAAGTGATTGGTCTAGTCCCATTGTGTTGGTGCCTAAACCGGATGGGAGCTGGCGATTTTGTAACGATTTTCGTCAGTTGAACAAAGTTACAAAATTTGACACCTACCCCATGCCACGTATAGATGAGTTGATCGACCGGCTGGGAACAGCCCGATACATGACGACTCTTGACCTCACAAAAGGGTATTGGCAAATCCCCCTGGCCAAGTCGGCCAAAGAGAAAACCGCATTTGTAACCCCAGACGGGGCGTTCCAATATAAAAGAATGCCGTTCGGGGTACAGAATGCGCCGGCCACATTCCAGCGGAAAATGGACCAGATGCTGAGGCCCCATCGGAAGTATGCTGCGGCTTACCTGGATGACGTAATTGTCCATAGCACAGATTGGGCCTCACATCTGCCAAAAGTGCAAGCAGTCCTGGACTCTGTTCGGGAAGCGGGGTTTACGGCTAACCCCAAGAAGTGTACCATTGGGCAGGAAGAGGCCAAATATCTTGGGTACACCATTGGGAGGGGAGTAATAAAACCCCAACTCAACAAAGTCGAGGCCATCCAGAGTTGGCCACGTCCCAACAGCAAGAAGCAGGTACGAGCCTTTCTGGGAATCGCTGGGTATTATCGGCGATTCATTCCCCACTTTGCTTCTAAGGCTGTGCCCCTAACCAACCTGACGAAGGGGAAAGGGTCGGTCATGATTAAATGGACCCCCGAGGCTGAGGCAGCATTCCAATTCTTGAAACAAGCCTTATGTAGCCAGCCAGTGTTGTACTCACCCGACTTCTCTAAAGACTTTGTCGTACAAAGTGATGCGTCAGATGTGGGGTTAGGAGCAGTATTGTCCCAGGTCTGGAACGGGGAAGAGCACCCAGTCATTTACCTCAGCAGGAAGTTGAAGTCCCATGAGGTAAATTACGCCACCGTTGAAAAGGAGTGTTTAGCGGTGAAGTGGGCTCTAGATTCCCTTCGGTACTACCTGCTAGGTAGGCACTTTGACTTGGTTACGGATCACGCTCTGTTAAAGTGGATGGCTCAAAACAAGGAAACAAATAGAAGAGTGAATAGGTGGTTCCTGGCCCTCCAGGAATTCAACTTCACAGTAAAGCATCGCCCTGGCGTTCAAATGGGGAATGTGGATGCTTTGTCTCGAGTACATGAATGCCTGATTGCTGGTGTTCCAACCCCGAGGTTAAAACAAGAGGGGGGGTATGTGACAGCAGGAAGGTAAAGTCACCTGGTTGCATCCAGGGGGGTAGATATATTTCGCCCAGATTCAGGCTTTACGCCGACTTATACAACTAGGTGGAGAGTTGTATAAGGCTAGTGGGCTCATGGATGACTCATACCTCTAGGGAGAGTGTGGGGCGTCGTGCAGACAGAGATGAGGAGACCAGCTGAACCTTGTCAGCTCATTTAGGCCTCTATAAGAACTCCCAGCTTCATTAGATGTTAGCTCATGCCTGGAACCAGACCTGTGTGGACTGTCTAGGGAGAGTGAACCCCTGTGCGGTGAGACAAAGCCTGTGTGGCTATTTGCTTGGACATTTAAAACCAGGGACTTAGGGACTAGGACAGCACTAGGCTGATCCCAGTTGTTAGTTAGGAAACCTGTATGTTTAGTTAGAGGTCAAGTTGACCAGGATTTATTTTGTTTATGTTTCTTTTGCTTTGCTGTGTTTTGTCACTGTAAATAGAAAATAAACCGCACCTTTTTGATTTTGAAAACCACAACCTCCGTTTGCTGGGCCTGTTTTTGTGTGGGGAGCCCATCCCGGGGGTCACCCACACCCGCTGCCGAGCTAACCCCCTCACAATATATATATACAACACCTAGGATGCATATATATCCTCTACACACTTTAACTGAAGCTAATTGACTCGCCTGCCTGCTCTATCTAACTCAAATTAAATGACACTGTCTCTCTCTCTCTGTCTGTCTTTAACCACCGCCGCAACACACTACACAAGGCCGCCACGCAGGCGGCCTTATATAGTGTGGGGAGTGTACTAAACCCCCTGAGACATAATTGGCCAAAGCCATGCTAGCTTTGGCCAATTATGGCTCTCCGTTTTTTCCGCGCTGTGGTTGGCCAAAGCATGCGGGTCATAGTGCATGCTTGGCCAATCATCAGCCAGAAATGCACTCCGATGCCACAGTGAATTATGGGCCGTGACGCGCCACTCGAATTTGGCGCGAACGGCCCATAATGTTCTAAATTCGGCGAACGGCCGAACAGACGATGTTCGAGTCGAACATGGGTTCGACTCGAACTCGAAGCTCATCCCTAATCTGAACCTCTTAGCAGTGGCGTGGCCCTGATATACTTACTAAACTGTTGTAACTGCTTAACCACTTAACGACCGCTCACTGTATATATACGTCGGCAGAATGGCACAGACAGGCACAATCACGTAGAGTGTACTTGATTGCCTTTGTATAGTTGGGGGGTCCAATCGGGAGTGTTCCGGGATGAGGGGGCAGCCATTCGTTTCTGGCCACCCCCTCGCGATCGCTCCCGGCGAATGGAAATGCCCCCTCTGTCTGTGTCAGACAGAGGGAGCAGGAGGAAGTGATGTCATCTCTGGTGCGGCGCTCACATATACCGAGCGCCGTACAAGAGAAGACATCAGGTCAGTGAACACAACACTACACTGACACCAGGACACATAGGGACATAAATCGCCCCCCAGGCCCTCCCAGACACCCCAGACACCCCCCAAATCACCCCCACAGTCACAGTGTCACTGATTGCAGTGACCATTTATTTAGTGATCACTGCAATCAGTGACATTTGTGACTGTAAAAGTGTCACCAAAGTTTAGTCTTAGGTCCAGTGTAGCCCCCTAACCCCCCCTAATAAAGGTTTAACCCCCTGATCACCCCCCAGATAACCCTTTCACCGCCTATCACCACTGTCGCTAAGCGATCATTTTTCTGATCGCTGTCTTAGCGTCAGTGATGCCGATCGGCAGCCAGTAATTTTTTTTTAGGTTTGCCGCATGTTTTTATAGCGTCAGGTACCCCAATATATTATCTAATAAAGGTTTAACCCCCTTGATCGCCCCCCAGGTAACCCTTTCACCCCCTATCACCACTGTCACTAAGCGATCGTTTTTCTAAACGCTGTCTTAGTCTGTGATGCAGATCGGTAGCCGGTAATTTTTTTTAGGTTCGCCGCAGGTTTTTATAGCGTCAGGTACCCCAATATATTATCTAATAAAGGTTTAACCCCCTTGATCGCCCCCCAGGTAACCCTTTCACCCCCTATCACCACTGTCACTAAGCGATCGTTTTTCTAAACGCTGTCTTAGTCTGTGATGCAGATCGGTAGCCGGTAATTTTTTTTAGGTTCGCCGCAGGTTTTTATAGCGTCAGGTACCCCAATATATTATCTAATAAAGGTTTAACCCCCTTGATCGCCCCCCAGGTAACCCTTTCACCCCCTATCACCACTGTCGCTAAGCAATTGTTTTTCTAAACGTTGTCTTAGTGTCGGTGATGCAGATCGGTAGCTGGTAATTTTTTTTAGGTTCGCCGCAGGTTTTTATAGCGTCAGGTACCCCCATATATTATCTAATAAAGGTTTTAACCCCCTAGTTAACCCTTTCACCAGTGATCACCATATAAGTGTTACGGGTGACGCTGGTTAGTTAGTTTGCTTTTTATAGTGTCAGGGCACCCGCCGTGTATATAACCCAATAAAGGTTTAACCCCCTGATCGCCCGGCGGGTGATATCAATTAGGTTTTAGCGTCAGAGAGGGTCTGAGTCACACCCCAGGCAGCGTCAGGTTAGTGCCAGTAAAGCTAACACCCACGCGTGAAGCATACACCCCCCTTAGTGGTATAGTATCTGAACAGATCAATATCTGATCTGATCAGATCTATACTAGCGTCCCCAGCAGTTTAGGGTTCCCAAAAACGCAGTGTTAGCGGGATCAGCCCAGATACCTGCTGGCACCTGCGTTTTGCCCCTCCGTCCAGCCCAGGCCACCCAAGTGCAGTATCGATCGATCACTGTCACTTACAAAACAAAAACACACATAACTGCAGCGTTCGCAGAGACAGGCCTGATCCCTGCGACTCCAGTGCTGTAGGAGGTGATTTCACCACCACAGTTAAAAAAAAAAAAGCAAATATGCCGAAGCATTGGGGCAGCAGGGGCGGAGGAGCGATTTTGCTCCTAATGCCGCGTACATACGGTCGAAATTCCGACGGAGGCTTGCCCGTGGAAAAGTCCGACCATGTGTGTGCGGCATAACTTTTTTGCGGGAGGATGCCCCCATGCTTCGGCATATATAAATGGTGCGTGTATGCCCATCATTGGAAGTGGGTGGATGAAGGGCGGTATTCTAATGGTGGGCATACCCACCGATCAATCTCTTTTTTCGTTCAGCCAACTGGCTGCATGAAAAAAAAAGATTATAATACATGTCCAACAAGGACCAGCAACGTACTGGTATGTTGCTGGACTTTGAATGTTTATACCAGAATGATGCCTGCGGGTTTAGGTATCATCTTGGTATCATTCTTTTCAGCCTGCGGCCGGCTTTCATGTAAAAGCAATCCTAGCGGCTAATTAGCCTCTGGACTGCTTTTACAAGCAGTGGGAGGGAATGCCCCCCGGATATAAAAAGCGCCATTGGGAAATTGGGAAAGCATTTTATCACACCGATCTTGGTGTGGTCAGATGCTTTGAGGGCAGAGGAAAAATCTAGGGTCTAGAAGACCCCAGTTTTTTCAAAAAAAGAGTACCTGTCACTACCTATTGCTATCATAGGGGATATTTACATTCCCTGAGATAACAATAAAAATGATAAAAAAAAAAATACTTGGAAGGAACAATTTAAAAATAAAATAAAAAAGCAAAATTAATAATAAAAAAAAAAGAAAAAAAAAAAAGCACCCCTGTCCTGCCCTGCTCTTGCCCAATGGCGAACGCAAGCGTCGGTCTGGCGTCATATGTAAACAGCAATTGCACCATGCATGTGAGGTATCACCACGAAGGTCAGATCGAGGGCAATCATTTTAGCAGTAGACCTCCTCTGTAAATCTACTGGGGTAACCTGTAAAGGCTTTTAAAGGCTTTTAAAAATGTATGTAGTTTGTCGCCAATGCGCGTTTGTGCGAAATTTTAAAGCATGTCGTGTTTGGTATCTATGTACTCGGCCTAAGATCATCTTTTTTATTTCATCAAACATTTGGGCAATATAGTGTGTTTTAGTGCATTAAAATTAAAAAAAGTGTATTTTTTAACCCAAAAAATGTGTTTGAAAAATCGCTGCGCAAATACTGTGTAGAAAAAAAAAATGCAACACCCACCATTTTAATCTGTAGGGCCTTTGCTTTAAAAATATATATAATGTTTGGGGGTTCAACATAATTTTCTTGCAAAAAAAAAAATGTTTTCATGTAAACAAAAAGTGTCAAAAAGGGCTTTGTCTTCAAGTGGTTAGAAGAGTGGATGTAAGCTTCCTAATGTTGTGTATAAAATGCCAGAACAGTTCAAAACCCCCCCAAATTACCCCATTTTGGAAAGTAGACACCCCAAGCTATATACTGAGAGGCATGTCGAGTCCATGGAATATTTTATATGTTGACACAAGTTGCGGAAAAACGAATTTTTTTTTTTTTTTTTTTTTTGCACAAAGTTGTCACTAAATGATATATTGCTCAAACATGCCATGGGCATATGTGGAATTACACCCCAAAATACATTCTGTTGCTTCTCCTGAGTACGGGGATACCACATGTGTGAGACTTTTTGGGAGCCTAGCCACGTACGGGACCCCAAAAACCAAGCACCGCCTTCAGGCTTTCTAAGGGTGTAAATTTTTGATTTCACTTCTCACTGCCTATCACAGTTTCGGAGGCCATGGAATGCCCAGATAGCACAAAACCCCCCCAAATGACCCCATTTTGGAAAGTAGACACCCCAAGCTATTTGCTGAGAGGTATTGTGAGTATTTTGCAGATCTCGCTTTTTGTCACAAAGTTTTGAAAATTGAAAATATATATATATATATATATATATATATATATATATATATATATTTTTTTTCTTTCTTCATTTTCAAAAACAAATGAGAGCTGTAAAATACTCGCCATTCCTCTCAGCAAATAGCTTGGGGTGTCTATATTCCAAAATGGGGTCATTTGGGGGGGTTTTGTGCGATTTTGGCATTTTATGGCCTTCGAAACTGTGATAGGTAGTGAGGAGTGAAATCAAAAATTTGTGCCTAGAAATCCTGAAGGCGGTGCTTGGTTTTCGGGGTCCCGTACGCGGCTAGGCTCCTAAAAAGTCCCACACATGTGGTATCCCCGTACTCAGGAGAAGCAGAAAAATGTATTTTGGGGTGTAATTCCACATATAATCATGGCATGTGTGAGCAATATATCATTTAGTGACGACTTTTTGTATTTTTTTTTTTTTTTGTCATTATTCAATCACTTGGGACAAAAAAAATATATTCAATGGGCTCAACAGGCCTCTCAGCAATTTCCTTGGGGTGTCTACTTTCTAAAATGGGGTCATTTGGGTGGGTTTTGTGCTATTTTGGCATTTTATGGCCTTCGAAACTGTGATAGGTAGTGAGGAGTGAAATCAAAAATTTGCGCCCTTAGAAATCCTAAAGGCGGTGCTTGGTTTCCGGGGTCCCGTACGCGGCTAGGCTCCCAAAAAGTCCCACACATGTGGTATCCCCGTACTCAGGAGAAGCAGCAAAATGTATTTTGGGGTGAAATTCCACATATAACCATGGCATGTGTGAGCAATATATCATTTAGTGACAACTTTTTGTAATTTTTTTTTTTTAGTCATTATTCAATCACTTGGGACAAAAAAAAAAAATTCAATGGGCTCAACATGCCTCTCAGCAATTTCCTTGGGGTGTCTACTTTCCAAAATGGGGTCATTTGGGGGGGTTTTGTACTGCCCTGTCATTTTAGCACCTCAAGAAATGAGATAGGCAGTCATAAATTTAAAGCTGTGTAAATTTCAGAAAATGTACCCTAGTTTGTAAACTCTATAACTTTTGCGCAAACCAATAAATATACGCTTATTGACATTTTTTTTACTAAAAACATGTGGCTGAATACATTTTGGCCTAAATGTATGAGTAAAATTGAGTTTATTCGATTTTTCTTATAACAAAAAGTAGAAAATATCATTTTTTTTCAAAATTTTCGGTCTTTTTCCGTTTATATCGCAAAAAATAAAAATCGCAGAGGCAATCAAATACCATTAAAAGAAAGCTCTATTTGTGGGAAGAAAAGGACGCAAATTTCGTTTGGGTACAACATTGCATGTCCGCACAATTTGCAGTTAAAGCAGCGCAGTGCAAAATTCTAAATTCACCTCTGGTCCTTTAGCTACCAAATGGTCCGGGGCTTAAGTGGTTAAGGTAGCTCTCATCCTCCCCCCACCACCCCCTTATTCTAATTTATATGGAATAAAACCCTACTGCATATAGCTGAGCTAAACAGCCTCTTTAAGGTGCTTTGACAAATAAGGTTTGGCCAAAACAGATTTCTAAACTATTTTTACTTCTCAGCTATGATATGTGTCTGCCTCCACAACTCTCTATTATGTGGTTCGACACTCTTCTCTAATTTATCAGTTTTCTCCCTTTTGTATATTCCAGATAGGTCCAACTTTCAGCCAGGCTATAACTCCTACACTTAAAGTTTTAACCTGTAACCCAGAAAACCTCACTGGAACAATTTTACACTTTAAGGTGGCATATTACATTCTCATGTATTCCTGGGTGGAACATTTTCCTCAATCACCCAACTTAAAGCAACCTTTGGTATCACTTTTCGTATCAACATTTTTTTTTTTAGATACTTTGCATTGCTCCATGCCATTTCTACCCCCTATACTCGCTCGCTATACAACTCGCTCACTATACAACTGATTGGATCTTGGCTGGAGGTCTTTTTGTTTGGTCAAACTCTGAATAAACTGACATCTCTGCATACCTACAATACAATTGCTCTAGACCCTTTAATGCAACTTGACAGAAATAGACATTTTTTTTTCCCTTGCCTGGAAGCGGACCTCTGGGAGGACTTGCACTAGGTTTGGTTTACAGAAGTAATTAGCACTGCAGACAAATGTATTCAGTTTATTTGCCAACGTCATTATATTGTATAGGTAGACTTTCTAGCTGATGTCCTCCAGATTTGTTGGACTTACGATGCTGATTTATCCTACTGTACTCCGCTACATAATTTGTTGGTGTATAGATTGGAATTTAGGGGCCCCACAACTCTGGAAGTCTGTATGCTTGGGCTCATTGGTTTATTTATGTCGCTTGACAGGCAAAGAAACATGTTTTGTTTTAATACTTTTCTATCCTCTTAAGGTAACTACTTTAAACTGGAAATAATCTACTCTGCTGCAAAACCAACCAACTTGTTAGACATTAACAAGCTTTTGTCTAGACCTAAAATTAAAAAAAGCAGAGCCTTTCCCCCAAAACTCTATAAATTTGTTAACAGTGGCTGAACACAGTACAGGACCCCCTGCCGGCAGATAACCTAGTGGGGTAGGCCAAATATTCATATGCCTCACGTTGTAAAGCGCCATGCAAACTGTTGTCACTATATAAATCCTGTGCAATAATAATAATGTAATTGGTATCTGCAGTATATGGTCTAACTGGTGGTTGAGCTTTATTAGTGGCCCTACAAGCCCCTACAAAGCTTGCAGAACTTGTGACAGAGAGCAGTCATACTCAGACATATGAATGAATGTGTGTAATATGTGTGTAGCGGGGGTCCCAAATTTAGGGATTGCTATACCAAATTTAAGGGTGAGTCGAGTGGTAGTTGGCTCGAATCTTTCAATTTGCTGGACTCTGCCTTGCTGCTGTTTTGCCTGGTGTGCAGTTCCCCTTGAAAGTATGGGTGGCGCTGTCAGTTGTACTCGGGGTTGAACCACAGGTAATGGGGCAGTGATTTGGTGTCCTCTCTCGGCAGCCGTGCAATGGGTGTGGTCTACCTGCTGTGCATGCCGGGAGAGGATACATAAGGGGAAACGCCGCCTGGGAGGGGTCGGTTCTTCTTGGTTCCAGAGTCGGAGTCCTGGTGCGTGGCGCGTGTCGCGTGGCCCTCCAGGCCATGGGGCCACGTGCACTTCAGTCTCAGGCACCTTTAGTCCTGGGCCCAGCACCTTTAGCTGGAGCCCACTTTGGGAGGAGGAATCCCAGGGTGCCGCCTTGCGAGGGGACCCGTTTCTAGAAGAGGAGGCTGGGGCAGGACCGTTCCGAAGGACTGGTGAGAGATTACAGTGAAGGAAGGGGCCCAGTAACTCTCTGGAGGGATGTCATCCATCCGAAAACAGGGATCTAAACAACAGGACCAGTAGGAGGTTTGAGACACTATAGATTCTGTGGCAGAGGATCTCCTGAACGCATCCATTAGGGAATCTAATAGACTGTTCGAGTTGCACGCCGGCTGCTAGTGCCTTTGGGTGACTATCCGGGTGAGCTATACCCACTCGGGATCGAGTGGCGAAGAAACAAGAGTGCCTGAATTGATCTGTCTTCCTAACACCTTTCTCTTCTCCTCATTTTGTGGATGTTCATGCATAAAGAATTAAACTCTATGTTGGAGTTGACGTTGGTGTGGACCTTGGAGTTACTTGGGGTATAGAGACTTTTGTCCTTGCATTCTAGGGACGGAAGCCAACTCTGAGGGGAGCCCTGCTGCAAAGACCCGTAAGTGAAAACAAGTGTGCTTAACCTCTGCAACCCAGGGGGTACGGGCATGGTGGAGACTGTATGCCTTCTTCTCCTGTGAACGAGCCAAAGAGTGGAGAAGGAGGGCCGGTGTGCTACATGTGGTTGTACTTCCCTTTTTTGTAGGTATATTTTCCTACACTCGTTATGTTTGTGTATGACTTGTTTCTAAAATGCAAAAATAAACAATATATGAAAAAAAATGATTATATCGCATATTTGAACTTCTTTTAGATCCAAGATAACAATGGCAGTTTAAGTATTCACTTTGATGCTGAAGTGTCTGGATACCTTAGAAACCTCTTCATCTTCATAAATGAATATAAAAGACTGAATATTGCCCATTTGTGCGCAATATCTTCTCATTTGCTTTAATTTCTTCCTTCCTTCCGCCATTTCTTTTAACTCACTTTGCTCAATGTGTTTTTTTTTTACATATATATACAATTTATTCATCTCTTGTGGGAATCAATGCTTTTTTCCTCAGTTGGAAAGCTCTCAGGTCAGCTTTTAAAGACTGCACAGTGACAAATTATTTTCTGAGCTGGGCATTCATTAGCTGTGAGTGCTCAGTGCCCTGGCACACCTTCTTGTTTGTTTTAAGACATTTGAATCTCAATTTTCCCCGGGTAGAGGGCAGCGTAGAAACTGAGTATCCTGCCCCTCGCACCCCCCTTTCTCTGCTCTGTTTCTTCAAGGCAGGAAATTAATCTCTAGAGACTATAAATCACGCTGTTTATTAAAAGAATAAAGAGCTTTAACTAACAAGAGGTTTTGTCAGCGCTCCATAAATCTGCTCTCCTGCCTTTTGGACACCCATATGTGCTTAATTCATATGTATAAGTCCGGAGTGTGAATATAATACTTGTCCATTAAATTCTTCTTGACCTGATTAAAGTCATTAACTGTGAATAATTATCTCTTTTGCGTTTTCTATGCTGAGCCAATATAATGCAAATGGCCTCATCTTTACCACGGATGAGAAGTGTTTGCAAGGCGATTGGTTTCAAAAGAGTGTTCTCTCCTTAATAAATCAAACCTGAGCGCAGTCTTACGGTAAAAATTAATGTGTTTTAATAGAACGAATAGCATATGCTCTTTTTCTTGCGGAACTGCATGGTAACATAAAAGGAGATGAAGAAGATTCTTATTTTGCTGGTGCAATAGTAATGACATTTATACTGACTTCTGCAAATGCTCTATTTAGATTATAGACCTACGTTTTTATGGATCCAACCCTTGCTGGGTCCAAATTTAAATTACTGCTTTTGATCTAATTAAAAGGAATTATGAAGTTATAAGTAGGCAGATTCGCATTGTGAAAGATTGATTGGATTTTGGTAGGTTTAATGTTCCAATATTGTCTACCAAATGCTTTAATTTATTTTTTTAAGCAGTTACTAAATGTGGCTATAGTAATCCACAATGAAGGTCCATGCATACTTGTTTAGTGATAACGTCTTGGTTTAATCAAATACATTTTGTATATAGAAACACTGATGGTTAGAAAAGAGATTCCCACACAAAGACTGATTATATTGAGAAATTTGACAGGTACAGTATATGTCCAAAGTTTTGGGGTGATGGTGATTTCTGTGGAAAGGAAAATTTGTCTGATGACCCCATCTGTCGGTTCATTTTTTGGGCATACAAATTCCTCTATTCTTCCATATGTTGTACAGAGTTTCATGTATGAAATGCTCAGATTTAGCTGTTAGCCTGTATGCTGAAATATGTTAGAGGTTCAGCCTCCAGCTACATTTATTGCTAATTGTCCTGGGCACTGGACCCAGTATTCCAAAACTATGATGTATTGGGGCTATCGCCATGCAAGCTGCACCAACCTTATTTCCAGAGTTGCAGCTCCTAAAAATGTAATTTCACCATGTGTAGGCAGAAGCAAATCATGACCTCTACCCAAAACTAAAAAAGAAAACTCAACTGCTATTCTGACAACAAGTGTAGGAGAGGTCAATACACTATACAAATGCAAGGTGTACTGTTGCAGTCCCAATATTCCCCAGCACTACATAGGCGAAAGCAGCTACAAACCTGTGCCCAGTTCTGTGATACTATCTGGTGTTGCTCTCAGGGTGTGAGATAATGCAAATAATAAACTCCAATAGTGCAAGTATCATCCAAACTTTTATTACATAATCTAAACACATGCTTTTGAACAAAACATGTAAGGCAGAGACTGTAGACACTTATGTCAGACACTGTACCCTTACCGAGGAACATAGCAATTCAACCAGGAGATTACATTCCAATAAGTGTGTACTGACTTTTCCTACATAAAATCAGACTATCTGAGTTACCACATTCGTATAATCCTACCCTTGATCATCTCAACCTCTATAGATATAAACTGTACGTCTCTGTGCATGAGCTATTGGTATCCAAATATTATAGTAGCCTTTTTCCATACATTTATTTAAGCTCCAACCTAGCCATACAGAGCAGACAGAGATTGGCAGGGCTAATAAAGGCATACACCAAATTTATTTTGATTCCAGCCAGTTTCCAGGCTTGGCAGTAGGTCCACAACTAGTGACCAATTAACCCACTGAAGGTTAACAGAAGGGGTGTGCCCAGAAAAACCTGTCCAGAGTAGGAACCCTCAGGAACCGTATTTAGCCTGAGCAAAGTTCAGGATACAATGAGGGGCTCAAACAGTGTGACCAATAAATGTCATTCCATGTTTAAACTATATTGAAGTGGAATCATTTTCCGTGAAGCAGTTTTGACATAATTGATTTGATCAGCAGTAATCGAAAAAAGAATGCGTCCTTGTATAAATGGGCTTTTCTGCATTTCTTTGGTAGAAAAGGTACATTGTTTTTCTAGCTTTCCTTCATGTATGATACTGTGTGTTGTTCCTCTGTCTCTGCTGCCATGTACAGGGAGGTAAAGAGCTTTTATAGGGTGTTGTCTCACACTGGTGATAAAACTTGTTGCCTATTACTTGCAAAGTTTTGCAGTTTCATGTTAATTTTGTTGACGAAAACATTTGTCAAAATTTTCGTTAGCAGGCTTTTTACAGTAATGAAAATACACCACATTTTCAGCCACTGACAAACTATGACAGAAATCAAGTTTTCATCAACAAACCGAAACAAAATGAAAATGGGAGGGGCATTTACCCATGTGAACTTCTGGTTTCCCATGAGTTCTGCCTGTGTAGAGCCCGTGAGTGCTTCCGCTCCCAGCAATCAAGCGAGTCCATAGCATACTTTGCAGTCAGCACTGTACAGCATTACAGGCCTCCTTAGATACCTGTCCAGTGCAGCACTGTGCATTACAGGCCCCTAGACGAGAGTACCATTTCATGACTAGGGATGAGCTTCGAGTTCGAGTCGAACATTGCCCGTTTGCCCGTTCACCGAACAGCGAACAATTTGGGGTGTTCACGGCAAATTCGAAAAGTCTATGGGAGAAATCTAAAGTGCTAATTATAAAGGCTTATATGCAAGTTATTGTCATAAAAAGTGTTTGGGGACCCGGGTCCTGCCCCAAGGGTACATGTATCAATGCAAAAAAAAGTTTTAAAAACTGATGTTTTTTCGGGAGCAGTGATTTTAATAATGCTTAAAGTGAAACAATAAAAGTGAAACAATAAAAGTGAAATATTCCTTTAAATTTTGTACCTAGGGTGTGTGTATAGTATGCCTGTAAAGTCGCGCTTGTTTCCCTTGCTTAGAACTGTCCCTACACAAAGTGTCATTTCTGAAGGAAAAAAAGTCATTTAAAACTCACTCGCGGCTATAATGAATTGTCGGCTCCCGGCAATACATAGAAAAGTCATTGATAAAAAAAAAAAAAAAAAGCGTGAGGGTCCCCCCAAATTCAATTACCAGGCCCTTCAGGTCTGGTATGGATATTAAGGGGAACCCTGCCGCAAATTTAAAAAAAAAATGCGTGGGGTTCCCCCAAATATCCATACCAGACCCTTTATCCGAGCACGCAACCTGGCAGGCCGCAGGAAAAGAGGGTGGGACGAGAGAGCCCCCCCCCCCTCCTGAACGTACCAGGCCACATGCCCTCAACATGGGGAGGATGTCCCCATTTTGATGGGGACAAGGGCCTCATCCCCACAACCCTTGCCCGGTGGTTGTGGTGGTCTGCGGGCAGGGGGCTTATCGGAATCTGGAAGACCCCTTTAACAAAGGGGACCCCTAGATCCCGCCCCCCCATGTGAATTTGTAAGGGGTACATTGTATCCCTACCATTTCACGAAAGTGTAAAAAAAATGTAAAAAAAACACACAGACACCTTGGAAAAGTCCTTTATTAAAAATAAAAAATAAATAAAAAGATTCCAGCGATGAAATCCAGTGTCCCGCGGCGATCCGATGTCCAGCGCTGTCTACACGAAACGTCATTGGCTGAGCCTGAGGGGACCCGATGGGGAAATTCCTCCGCAGTGTATTAAATGAATAGACCCGCCCCTTCTAAAGTTCCCCATCGGGTCCGCTCAGCCAATGACGTAGGTGTAAGGCTAAGCGGACCAGATGCGGAACGTGAGAAGGGGCGGGTCTATTCATTTATTACACTGTGGACGCAGTTCCCAATCAGGTCCGCTCAGCCAATGACGTAGGCGGGGTCTGACATACGAGGGGGCGGACCTGATGGGGAACTTCCTCCACAGTGTAATAAATTAATAGACCCGCCCCTTCTCACGTTACGCATCTGGTCCGCTTAGCCTTACACCTACGTCATTGGCTGAGCAGACCTGATGGGGAAATTTAGAAGGGGCGGGTCTATTCATTTAATACACTGCGGAGGAAGTTCCCCCATCAGGTCTGCTCAGGCTCAGCCAATGACGTTTCGTGTGGACAGCGCTGGACATCGGATCGCCGCGGGAAACTGGATTTCATCGCTGGAATTGGTTTTTTATTTATTTATTTTTTATTTTTAATAAAGGACTTTTCCAAGGTGTCTGTGTGTTTTTTTTTACTTTTTTTTTCTCTTTCGTGAAATGGTAGGGATACAATGTACCCCTTACCAATTCACATAGGGGGGGCGGGATCTGGGGGTCCCCTTTGTTAAAGGGGTCTTCCAGATTCCGATAAGCCCCCTGCCCGCAGACCCCCACAACCACTGGGCAAGGATTGTGGGGATGAGGCCCTTGTCCCCATCAACATTGGGACCTCCTCCCCATGTTGAGGGCATGTGGCCTGGTACGGTTCAGGAGGGGGGGGCGCTCTCTCGTCCCCCCTCTTTTCCTGCGGCTTGCCAGGTTGCGTGCTCGGATAAAGGGTCTGGTATGGATTTTTGGGGGAACTCCACGCCATTTTTTTTTTAAATTTGGGGTGGAGTTCCCCTTAAACCTGAAGGGCCTGGTATGGATATTTGGGGGAACCCCACGCATTTTTTTTTAATTTGCGAAAGGGTTCCTCTTAATATCCATACCAGACCTGAAGGGCCTGGTAATTGAATTTGAATTTGGGGTGACCCCCACGCTTTTTTAAAAAAAATTTTTATCAATGACTTTTCTATGTATTGCCAGGAGCCGACAATTCATTATAGCCGCGAGTGAGTTTTAAATGACTTTTTTTCCTTCAGAAATGACACTTTGTGCAGGGACAGTTCTAAGCAAGGGAAACAAGCGCTACTTTACAGGCATATCATACACACCCCCCAGGTACGAAATTTAAAGGAATATTTCACTTTTATTGTTTCACTTTAAGCATTATTAAAATCACTGCTCCCGAAAAGACGGCTGTTTTTAAAACTTTTTTTTGCACTGATACATGTCCCCTGGGGCAGGACCCAGGTCCCCAAACACTTTTTAGGACAATAACTTGCATATTAGCCTTTATAATTAGCACTTTTGATTTCGAACGTTCGAGTCCATTGTATATAGGGTTCTAAAGTTCACGCGAACATTCTGGCTGTTCGCAGGTTCTTGTGCGAACCGAACAGGGGGGTGTTCGGCTCATCCCTACTCATGACTGTTCAGAGCAGAGCACTGAGAGTGTGTGCATTACAGGCCTTCCCTCAGACTGTCCATGTCCAAAACACTGTGCAGCATTACAGGCCGTCCACCGTGGCTAAATCTGTATCTGTGAGTTTGTTCAAACCTTAATACCATAAATAATAACATATTAGATTTTTTTACTCCAGCAGTATATAATGAGTTTAAAAGTTCTAGAGAAATGCTTAAATAATGCATTACAATTTTAACTAAAGCCATTCGTCTTTAGTTGACTAAAATGATTTTAGTCAACTAAATACGACTAAAGCTAAAACAATTTCAAATGACGAAGTTGGGACTAAAACTAAAATGGCATTTTAGTCCAAAAGACTACAACTAAAACAAAAAGGAAATTTGATGCCAAAATTAAAGTGGTTGTAAACCTTCCATTACAACTTGCACCTACAGGTAAGCCTAGATTAAGGCTAACCTGTAGGTACAAGAAATATCTCCTAAACCTACACGGTTTAGGAGATATTTGCCAAAAAGTTTTACAACGTTGTCTATGGCGAATCGCGCCGTAGACAATGGTGCATTCACAGGGTTAATTCCCCATTCACAAATCCGGCTTTGCCGGCTCCCACGCGCATGCGCGGAGTGACGTCTTGGCCAATCACAGCGCCGGAGCAGCGCTGTGATTGGCCGGAGCGGCGATACCCGGAAGTAACCTTCCGGGTATCTGTGGAGCGATGGCTGGAGGGGGAGACTAGGACGGCTTCGGGGGCCCCGATCTAAGGTAAGTGATGCATAATGAGCTAGTATGCTAGTCATACTAGCTCATTATGGCTTTGTCTTGCAGGTGTTTTTTCTTTTTTTAAACGGGTTTACAACCACTTTAACACTGGTTCCAGTACAAGGATGAGCACAGACACGAAGACCGTGCCATGTAACATTTTGTTAATGACATACTGAATTTACTACAACTGCTCCCTGTGTTCAAAATCCAGGACACAAGATCTGACACTATATACATGAGGGCTAATATCCTTAAAATAACTAGTATTATTCAGATCAGTCCAACCAATATCCGTATCACATTTATATAAAGTTCTTTTAAAATTAACTATCTTTTTTTTTTTTGTTTGAAACATCATAAAATATTTAACTTTTCAGCGGAGATTGTTGTAAAGAATTATTCTTTTGATAGAGTATTTAATTTCCAAACATTCAGAGGTGTGAAAAAAGTATCCTATATTTAATCAGGCGTGGGTGCTTCCTGCCTAAATTGTATATTCTTCTTTTTATTGGTTGTGATCTGATATTGGAGCGTGTAATGCATCAGACTGATTTGATTCTGTGTTGTGCTTTTCATCATTTCATTATATTTTGCTGACAAGATTCATCACATCACCAAAAATCACCTTCATATTTTTTAGCAGATACATATTTTCTGTTAAACAGTTCATCGGCTCTGGAAGAAAACAAGAACACAGAGTACCAGCATGAGATAGACAGTAATCAAAAATTTGTCAAATTAATTAAAGGCTGAGTAAACATAAACAAGAGCTTTTAATAGCATTCCTGGATAAATATGTAAAAGTTTCAGAAGGCTATTAGAAAATATGTTCACATTAGTCTAGTGTTTTTTTGTGTGTGTGTGGGGGGGTAATTTCTTATGCATCTTAACTTACTAATGTTTGTACCTCCTTTAGTCAACATAAAATGCAAAGCACTTTGCTGTTCAAACTAATACACTCTGTCCAGACAGTATTTGTCCCAGTTACCAAACAAGAGGGATCATTTAAACCTTATTCAAAGCCTGGTACACAGTGGAATTTATTTATTTTTGTTCAGCTTAGCCGGCTGAAGGAAAAAAGAACTGAGATTGTCGTACTAACACAAGTAATGTTGGTGCGGCGGTCTTCCCCACTGGAATGCCCCTCCGCCTCCGCCAGAATATACTCTTTTTCCAGCATGCCTGTTCGACAAAAGCTGGTCCTGAGACTGGCTTCTGTAGAACAGAGAGCTGTACACATGGGCCGAAAATTGACCGGTTCCTGCTAAACCAGCCGATTTTGGACAAATTTCGAACTGTGTTTACAAGGCTTAACACTCCTTCAATCAAACGTGTTTCCTGTGAAAACTTATAAAACATTGGAGAAGCACCTCTGTGTGCAGTATAAAGTTGCCCTGTTCACTTATACCAGGTTAGTCTCAATATTCTCAACCGTTATAATTCCTCTAACCAACATGTAGTATTTTTTGTTTTTGATATGAATTTTGGCTACCCCCAAGGTTCAAAATAAAGTGATACTAAAGGTTCATTGTTTTAAAAAAAAAAAATAACAAACATGTCATACTTATGTAGCGCCCTGCTCCTGTTGGTTAGGCGCTATGTGTTAAATTTAGTTGTCTGAGCTGAAGTTTAGCGCAGAAGGTTTATGCTAAATTGTTGGCTCTGTTTCAGTCCAGCTGGGTTGCATGTTTTTCCACTTGACAGTAGGTGTCACTGTCACCACAGGTCAAGGTTGGAAATGCAGCGGGCTGGATGTACTGGGTATTACTTTCCCAGAAGTGGCTCAGGGGGCGTGGTCAACCCGCTGTGCATTCTGGGGAGGGGTACTTAAGGGACAGAGACCGCTCTAGCGGGTTTCATTTGCCAGATCCTGACCTGAGGGCCCTCCTGGCCTCAGGGATGTGCGAGCTGTTTCTCGGCCTCTGGGCCTGCTGGCCCGAGGCTCTGCTACTGAGAGTAGGCCCAGGAGTTTCTGGGGCCTACTAGTCCAGGGATGGTCCTATGCGGTCTTGCCTGCGGGAAGAAGCAGAACAATTGAGGACTCAATTGAAGGACGCATCCTGGCCAATTTACCTCACGGTGCTGCCGGATGGATGAAAGATTCTGGCACCGTGAGCTGTGTATTTCCTGAAGGGACTTTGCAAAGTGTCAGTGTGGTTGCACGATCTTGTGGCAGAAGATTGTGAAACGACTCAACGGCACTCATCAAGTCTGTGGCAGAGACTTTGAACGAGCTTTGCACCGGTTGCTAGGCCAGTGAGTGTGGGCCTATCTGGTGGTTGCTAAATCCAGTGTGGAACCGATTTGTCCTCTGGATCTAAGATTGTGCCGTGATCCGCAAAGCAAGGTATCTGAACCTCCCCTATCCCTCTACCCCTCTGTTGGAACTGTTTAACCACTTCCCTACCCACCCATAGTAATATGACGTCCACAGATGGGATCTCCCATCCTGGGTGGACGTCATATGACGTCCTGGGCTTTGTGGGGGGATATCTGAATGATGCCTGCAGCTAGAGGTATCATTCAGATATCCTTGTCTTCTGCCGGCGATTCTGCGCACCATAAGGATGATCATAGCGGCGGTTCTGCCGCTTGATCATTCTTATAGGCGGCGGGAGGAGACATCCCCCCCCTCCCGCCGCCATCCGGTGCTTCTCCGGGCTCTTCCGTACCATTGGGGGCTCGGAGAATGAATCGTCCAGCGCCGGAGGTGAAGCATAGAGATGACTGGTGACCAGATGGTCACCAGTCATCTCTATGACCGTCGGAGGCCCGGGCGCGATGTGATCACGTCACGCCCGGATCCTCAGAAGTAAACAAAGCCGCCATTGCGGCTAGTAAGCATGAGATTGGTGAAAATGTTTTCACGATCTCATGCTTTCCAGCCTGGAGGAGAGATGTGGGGTCTTATTGACCCCGCATCTCTCCATAAAGAGGACCTGTCACACACACAGGAATAAAAGTGATAAAAAAAAACTATGTAAAAAAAGTGTAAAAAGAAAAAAAAATTGGTAAAATAAATAATATATATATTTTTTAAAACGCCCCTGTCCCCGGTAGCTCGCGATCAGAAGCGAACGCACACGTAAGTCCCGCCCACATATGTAAACGCTGTTCAAACCACATATGTGAGGTATCGCTGCGTGTAACAATTCTAGCACTAGACCTCCTCTGTAACTCTAACCTGGTAACCTGTAAAAATTTTCAAAGCGTCGCCTATGGAGATTTTTAAGTACTGAAGTTTTGCGCCATTCCATGTGTGCGCAATTTTAAAGCGCGACATGTTAGGTATCTATTTACTCGGCGTAACATAATCTTTCATATTTTACAAAAAAATTGGGCTAACTTTACTGTTTTGTTATTTTTTAATTCATGAAACCATTTTTTTTCCCCAAAAAAGGCGTTTGAAAAATTATTGCGCAAATACCGTGCAAGAAAAAAAGTTGCAATGACCGTCGTTTTATTCCCTAGGGTGTCTGCTAAAAAAAACATATATAATGTTTGGAGGTTCCAAGTAATTTTTAGCAAAAGAATGATGATTTGTACATGTAGGAGAGAAGTGCCAGAATAGGCCCGGTATTGAGGTGGTAAAAAAAGCCTGGTGTTGAAGTGGTTCATAAAACTCTTGAAGAAAAAGAAACCAAGTGTTAGTGTGGACATTCATGAAAGCTCTTCAATAGGGACCCCTGAGACGAGTGTGGTGAACAGAAAGGTAACGGCAGGCCCAAAATCTAAAACCAGCGGCCCCTTCGAGGGTATTGCTACACTTACCTCCACTGTGCAGTTCGTTTTGCACAGAGTGGCCCCAAACGCCATCTTCTGGCGGCTCCTCCCCGCATCAGATATCCCCCTAGGAGAAGCACTCTCCCGGGAGGTTACCTTGCAGGTGCGCTCCCATGTCCAGCATTTGACGCCCATAGCCGCCGAATGCAGGACTCGGCCCCGGCGCCCGCGTCATTGGATTTGATTGACAGCAGCGGGAGCCAATGGGTGCGCTGCTATCAATCTATCCAATCAAGAGCTGATAACCCCAGGCAGAGAGAGACTGTGCGTCCTCGCCGTAGGACATTCCAGGGCTCAGGTAAGTAAAACGGTGGGGGCTGGGGGGCCGGTGACTGACAGACGTTTTTTCACCTTAATGCATAGGATGCATTAAGGTGAAAAAACAGGAGGGTTTACAGCCCCTTTAAGTCAAAGTCAAAATAATTGCATGGTAACCTCTTTCTATCTAATAATCCTATAGCTCCTTACTTACTAAACTTATGAGCCTGCAATTCTTATTTATCTGGCAGCGACTCCATATGACCTATATACAAGGCAATATGTTTCATTGCTTTGAGACCGATAAACTCTGCGAGTTCTGCAGGAATCAGACAAATTTCAACATGTGTATATCAAAACATGTATCAAAATTTCGCAGTGTATCAAAACTCACATTGTGTATCCATCTTAAGACTCCTATGCATGGGGGATACTGTATTTGTTCCCTAAATGACCTATTACCAACAGATTAGCCATAATTTATTGCCCATGCAAAGCAGACTGTTTTGCTAATACAAACCATTTCTGCTTTGCTAGAGAGGACACACTTCTTTAAAGGGGATTTTAATATTGCTTTTGAACCTTCTCTAGATTACTCATCCAGACATACCTGACACCTTGATTAGAGAAAAGGACTTGCAAAGTGACTGAACTAACCATCCAAATCCCCCACTTTGAAGGACTATACAGTAGCACTCCACCTCTCCCACTTTGGCCAACCTCAAGCTAAGTGGGAGGAATTACAAAACTTTTTTTGCCTACAGACCAAACATTTGCTAAACCTAGTGTGATAGTAAGAGTCCCTGTCTCAGGGAAAGTTGGTTTAAAATGGAAACAGGACTCTCAGAGTCAGTTTGAGAAGTTCCAGCAGCAGATTTGTGAGCAGAGAAAGCTATATTTTTTTAAGTTTTCTCTGGATTTGGTAAGTCTGGATTGAGGCTGGAAACTTGAAGACTCCAAAGAGCATTGGGTGTTATGGAGTCTTCAGTCTAAGGCAGATCTGAACATAGCTCATGAGTTGGTGTTGGAGTTGCTGCAGCCATGAGAGAAGTGTGCTCCTGTTTTTAGGAAGCAAGGCAATAATATCCTTGAGACGGCACTTCATGTGGGAAAGGTTCCAGGGCAGTGGACTGAGAGAGTTGGGCCAGCTGTTACACTAGTTTCCAGATAATTATATCAATGGGGAAATAAGCCAGGAAGACTCTTAGCAAGGAATTATGTCTCACTAAGATGTTGTAGAGCATACTACCAAAGACATTAAACCTGTTCTTCACACCTATTATCGATCCCTATACAAAGGGACTGATCTCACAGACCCTCACCAGGTGACCAAACATGACAATCCAATCCAATACTATTTAAACTCTACGACTCAACCCTGCATAAATAAAGGTGAATGTCCCAACATCACACAAAAATACACTGATTGGAACAGGTTTAAATCTTTAAAACTGTATCTACAAATTATGTCTTGTGTTCTATGTATGGCAGTCAGACATATGGTGAGCTCCTAAAATGGTCCAGTTTACTAGTACCCTATCTTCCTTCCTCACTTTCTCTAGATGATGCATGATCTTCCATCTCACCGTCCCTTTTCCAAATATTTATGCCCTTTCTCCCCAACTTCTCTAATATCTTCCCCGCTACCCTCTTTCCTCATCCACCATCCAGTCTCATTCTACCTCCTTTTCCTAACCTTTCCACTTTTGTGATCATGCTTATGATGCCTGTTTCCATCTGGGCCAAGCACTGCAACTCAGATTAAACTCAGAGAACCTTTTCTGAACTGTCTGAAGCTACTAACCACGTGGTATCAACATTTTCTTTACACGTAACTTTATCTTTGTGAGACACAAACACATGCCCTTGTATTCAACCTATACCTACAGTATTTTCTTTGTCATGCCATACCTATGTAGCGGGTATTTGAATTTAGGGGAAGCATCTGGGTGGTAGTGTAACCCAGATGCACTGATTGCTAGGGAGTCTGAGACCCTTTTGTGGTTCTTGGAGGACTCTGGTGGTGTGAGGTTCCCTGCGGCCCACAGGTGGCATTGTTGCCGGGGGCCGGAGGTGAACTCACACCGCAAGACTGTGCCTTTTTGTCCTCCCCTGAAGCTGGTACAGCGGGGCGGGGAACCCGCTGTGACACAAAGGGAGAGGGGATAAAAGGTGCGGATGCCCTTACTATGGGGTTCAGAGTCTGGAGGACGCAGCCGCACCCAGGCACCTTCAGCTTGGGTGCTGGCGTTCCGGTGTTCCGGGCCCAGGTGCCTTTGGCCTGGCCGGAGTGGAGATGGAGTCCATCTCAGGCACCTTTAGCCTGGGGTGAGGTACTATGGCGGATGCCTGGGGCTCAGTACCTTCGACTGAGTTCCGTGAGGGTGGAGGAATCCGAGGGGGCCCTAACTCCTTGAGTGCCCGTGTCTGAGTTCGTGAGGTCTGGTGAGCAGAACTTCTCTGGAGAGTCCGGCGCAGCATCGCTGGTGACAGAGAGGCCTCCGGTATCTCCCTTGGACGGATATCCTTCCCCTGACAGGGGCTGTGTCAGCGAAGGTAATTCACGTTCTACCTCACATAGTCAGTGGCAGTGACTATTCGCCACTGGTGATACCACAGTGGTTAGCAAAAGAAGGGAAAGGATTGTGCCTCGACCTATTCCCATTACTACCAAGTTGTTGCAAAAGAATCCAACTTAACCGTGCTATATGTTTATTCGCTGAGAAGAATAAAACTGTGTTGGACCTATTCACTGTGTGGAACTCTGGTTACTAGGAGCAAAGGAGTCAGGGACGAAGGACAGGACTTGACTCTAGGACACCTACACAAAGCCGATCTTTCTGGCCTTCACCTATTCACTATGGAGGACATGGGCCGTGGTGTGTCTCGTCCCTCCCCCAGCACTAACACCCCTAGATGAAGAAAGACAAGCCGAGAATGAGAAGGGGAGAGAGGGGTGAGGCCGCTACACCTATATTTGTATGTTTTACCCATAAATGATACAAAACAGTAAACATTTAATATTCAAGCTTTTCTACCGTGCAGCTCAGATGGCTTGGCAAATTTCCAAACAGCAGCCTTATTGATTCTACTAGTCTTTCTTCCAATCTCATTTTTTATAATATATGTTGTGTAAACTCATGACTCCTGTTTATTCCCTTTAGGTAATGGCAGCATCTGTAAGATTAAAAGAACATCTTTATTTTATATGATAATTCTCAGACTTTTAAAAATGTCACCATATATATATATAGCACAGTGATTAGTTTGGAAAATGGATGGTTTGTAGGTTTCTATTTCATGCAGTGATACAGCTGTGCTGGCTTTGATTTCCCTGCTGTTTTGCATGGTGTTAGAGCTCTGAGAACGATCCCCCCTGTGAGATACACTTGAAGTCACTTCCCTTTCAATCTCTGCATATATTAATTGCAAGTGCCTCCCTCTTGAGGCATAACCTCTCTACAAGTCAGATAGGGATCATCTGTCTTCACAGCTCTGATTGTAGCACTCTCTCTCGATGATGATGTCTATATATATATATATATATATATATATATATATATATATATATATATATATATATATATATATATATATATATATATATATATATATTGTGACAGAGCATCCCAGAGAGAGCCTGGGAAAGTCCTATTCGGGGTTTATACATCTCCCAGGCTCCTCTCATATACATTCAGGGATCTCTGAGCCAGGATCCACTTCAGGTGTTGGTTCTCTCCACCAGCTTAATTAACCACTTAAGCCCCGGACCATTTCGGGCCATTAGGACCAAGCCTGTTTTTGGGATTCGGCACTGCGCTGCTTTAACTGTAAATTGTGCGGACATGCAATGTTGTACCCAAATGAAATTTGCGTCCTTTTCTTCCCACAAATAGAGCTTTCTTTTAATGGTATTTGATTGCCTCTGCGATTTTTATTTTTTGCGATATAAACAGAAAAAGACCGAAAATTTTGAAAAAAAATGATATTTTCTACTTTTTGTTATAAGAAAAATCGAATAAACTCAATTTTAGTCATACATTTAGGCCAAAATGTATTCAGCCACATGTCTTTAGTAAAAAAAATGTCAATAAGCGTATATTTATTGGTTTGCACAAAAGTTATAGCGTTTACAAACTAGGGTACATTTTCTGAAATTTACACAGCTTTAAATTTATGACTGCCTATCTCATTTCTTGAGGTGCTAAAATGGCAGGGCAGTACAAAACCCCCCCAAATGACCCCATTTTGGAAAGTAGACACCCCAAGGAAATTGCTGAGAGGCATGTTGAGCCCATTGAATATTTTTTTTTTTCGTCCCAAGTGATTGAATAATGACAAAAAAAAAAAATTACAAAAAGTTGTCACTAAATGATATATTGCTCAAACATGCCATGGTTATATGTGGAATTGCACCCCAAAATACATTCTGCTGCTTCTCCTGAGTACGGGGATACCACATGTGTGGGACTTTTTAGGAGCCTAGCCGCGTACGGGACCCCGGAAACCAAGCACCGCCTTCAGGATTTCTAAGGGCGCAAATTTTTGATTTCACTCCTCACTACCTATCACAGTTTCGAAGGCCATAAAATGCCAAAATAGCACAAAACCCCCCCAAATGACCCCATTTTGGAAAGTAGACACCCCAAGCTATTTACTGAGAGGCATGTTCAGTCCATGGAATATTTTATATTTTGCCACAAGTTGCGGGAATATGACAAACTTTTTTTTTTTTTCACAAAGTTGTCACTAAATGATATATTGCTCACACATGCCATGGGCATATGTGAAATTACACCCCAAAATACATTCTGCTGCTTCTCCTGAGTACGGGGATACCACATGTGTGGGACTTTTTGGGAGCCTAGCCGCGTACGGGACCCCAAAAACCAAGCACCGCCTTCAAGGTTTCTAAGGGCATAAATTTTTGATTTCGCTCCTCACTACCTATCACAGTTTTGAAGGCCATAAAATGCCAAGATGGCACAAAACCCCCCCAAATGACCCCATTTTGGAAAGTAGACACCCCAAGCTATTTGCTGAGAGGCATGTTGAGCCCATTGAATATTTTTTTTTTTTGTCCCAAATGATTGAATAATGACAAAAAGAAAAAAAAAATGTACAAAAAGTTGTCACTAAATGATATATTGCTCACACATGCCATGGTTATATGTGAAATTACACCCCAAAATACATTCTGCTGCTTCTCCTGAGTACGGGGATACCACATGTGTGGGACTTTTTGGGAGCCTAGCCGCGTACGGGACCCCAAAAACCAAGCACCGCCTTCAAGGTTTCTAAGGGCATACATTTTTGATTTCACTCCTCACTACCTATCACAGTTTTGAAGGCCATAAAATGTCAAAATAGCCCAAAACCCCCACAAATGACCCCATTTTGGAAAGTAGACACCCCAAGCTATTTGCTGAGAGGCATGGTGAGTATTTTACAGCTCTCATTTGTTTTTGAAAATTAAGAAAGACATTTTTTTTCTTTTTTTTTTCTTTTTTTACATTTTCAAAACTTTGTGACAAAAAGCGAGATCTGCAAAATACTCAACATACCTCTCAGCAAATAGCTTGGGGTGTCTACTTTCCAAAATGGGGTCATTTGGGGGGGGTTTTGTGCCATCTGGGCATTCCATGGCCTCCGAAACTGTGATAGGCAGTGAGGAGTGAAATCAAAAATTTACACCCATAGAAATCCTGAAGGCGGTGCTTGGTTTTTGGGGTCCCGTACGCGACTAGGCTCCCAAAAAGTCCCACACATGTGGTATCCCCGTACTCAGGAGAAGCAACAGAATGTATTTTGGGGTGTAATTCCACATATGCCCATGGCATGTTTGAGCAATATATAATTTAGTGACAACTTTTTGTACATTTTTTTTTTTTGGTCATTATTCAATCACTTGGGACAAAAAAAAAAAATATTCAATGGGCTCAACATGCCTCTCAGCAAATAGCTTGAGGTGTCTACTTTACAAAATGGGGTAATTTGGGGGGGTTTTGAACTGTCCTGGCATTTTATGCACAACATTAGGAAGCTTATGTCACACATCATCCACTCTTCTAACCACTTGAAGACAAAGCCCTTTCTGACACTTTTTGTTTACATGAAAGAAAATTTTTTTTTGCAAGAAAATTATGTTGAACCCCCAAACATTATATATTTTTTTAAAGCAAAGGCCCTACAGATTAAAATAGTGGGTGTTGCATTTTTTTTTCCACACAGTATTTGCGCAGCGATTTTTCAAACGCATTTTTTGGGGGAAAAACACACTTTTTTTATTTTTAATGCACTAAAAAACACTATATTGCCCAAATGTTTGATGAAATAAAAAAGATGATCATAGGCCGAGTACATGGATACCAAACACGACATGCTTTAAAATTGCGCACAAACGCGCAGCGGCGACAAATCTACATTCATTTTTAAAAGCATTTAAAAGCCTTTACAGGTTACCACGTTAGATTTACAGAGGAGGTCTACTGCTAAAATGACTGCCCTCGATCTGACCTTCGCGGTGATACCTCACATGCATGATGCAATTGCTGTTTACATATGACGCTAGACCGACGCGTGCGTTCGCCTTTGCGCAATAGCAGGGGGGGACAGCGGTGCTTTTTTTTTTTTTTTTTTTTATTATTTATTTGGCTTTTTTATTTTATTTTTAAACTGTGCCTTCCATATTTTATTTTTTTACCATTTTTATCGTTCTCTCAGGGAATGTAAATATCCCCTATGATAGCAATAGGTAGTGACAGGTACTCTTTTTTTGAAAAAAATTGGGGGGTTAGACCCTAGATCTTTCCTCTGCCCTCAAAGCATCTGACCACACCAAGATCGGTGTGATAAAATGCTTTCCCAATTTCCCAATGGCGCTTTTTATATCCGGGGGGGTCATTCCCTCCCACTGCTTGTAAAAGCAGTCTAGAGGCTAATTATCTGCTAGAATTGCTTTTACATGAAAGCCGGCTGCTGGCTGAAAAGAATGATACCAAGATGATACCTAAACCCGCAGGCATCATTCTGGTATAAACATTCAAAGTCCAGCAACATACCAGTACGTTGCTGGTCCTTGTTGGACATGTATTGTAATCTTTTTTTTCATACAGCCTATTGGCTGAACGAAAAAAAGAGATTGATTGGTGGGTATGCCCACCATTAGAATACCTCCCTTCATCCACCCACTTCTAATGATGGGCATATATGCCGAAGCATGGGGGCATCCTCCCGCAAAAAAGTTATGCCGCGTACACACGGTCAAGCCTTCGTCGGAATTTCGACCGTATGTACGCGGCATAAAAGGTTATGCCGCGTACACACGGTCGGACTTTTCCACGGATAAGCCTCCGTTGGAATTTCGACCGTATATACGCGGCATTAGGGGCAAAATCGCTCCTCCGCCCCTGCTGCCCCCATGCTTCGGCATATATGCTCTTTTTTTTAACTGTGGTGGTGAAATCACCTCCTACAGCGTTGGAGTCACGGCTTTATGTATCGTGGGAGCAAACGCTGTTGCTGTCAAGATAAATAATTCCGCGCTGCAGTTGAATGGCGCACCTGAAAACAAAAAATTACATACCTGAAAAGCAAGCATGATAAAACATTGCAGAATAGAATACAGTAAAAAAAGAGCATGACAATAGAGAGAAAATAGAGAGAGAGAGAACAATAAAACGACAACTATTTTTGGTTTTTTTATTTTATATTTTTTTTGTGTTTTGTTTTTTACGTTTTTTTTTTTCTTTTTTACACTTTTTTTTGTAACTTTACAACTGTAATGGTTCGGGTCTCTCAAAATGTAATGGCATCTTGGGAGACCCTGTGTAAGTGTGTCCTAGTCTGTGAAATGCTGTACCCTACGCTAAAACTTCACTTTTGAGTGGTAGCGTTCAAAACATTCACCTTGGCAAAGACCAGGCTTGTCAGGACAGAGTGGACAAAAACTACGGGTGTCACGCCTAAATCCGCGCTTGCTACAGACACGACATCTTTTTTGGGGGTGGCTTTGGGTAGGGGTACTCAGGAGGACATACGAATAATGCCTCTCATGCAGCCGGCTTACTGCATTTGGTAGGGGATGGTGAGGTGCAGAACCGCCTGGATACAGGAGTTCTGTGACTATCTCATTCTGGAATTTTAGAAGAGATAACGTCCCGCCTGAAGCTCTGTATAGCACATGAGCGTTCAGCAAAGCCAATTGGAATAATGATAGAGACACTTTTTTGTACCAGCGTCTCGCCTTACGGTCAATTAGATACGGCGCCATCAACTGGTCGTTGAGGTCCACCCCTCCCATATTTTGGTTATATTCGTGGACACAGAGGGGTTTCTCCACAACACCAGTCGCCGTACGAATTTGGACTGTCGTGTCTGCATGAAGGGAGGTAAGAAGGAAAACATTCTTATTGTCCCTCCACTTCATAGCGAGCAAGTTATTACACTTCAAGCAGGCTCTCTCCCCCAGCCTAAGACGGGCATCTACAAGCCGCTGGGGAAAGCCCCGGCGATTAGGTCGCACGGTGCCACATGCTCCAATCTTATGATCAAACAAGTGACTAAACAGTGGCACGCTCGTGTAATAATTGTCCACATACAAGTGGTACCCCTTTCCGAATAAGGGTGACACCAAGTTCCACACTATCTTGCCAGCGCTCCCTATGTAATCCGGGCAGTTGACCGACTCAATCTGACTGTCTTTTCCCTCATAAACCGTAAAGTTCACTACATAGCCTGTTGCCCTGTCACAGAACTTGTAGAGCTTGACCCCGTATCTGGCACGCTTGCTGGGAAGGTACTGCTTGAAAGACAAGCGGCCAGAAAATTTAATCAGGGACTCATCAACGCAGACAACTTGATCGGGAGTAAACAAGGCTGCAAAACGTTCGTTGAAGTGGTTTATGAGGGGCCGAATTTTATAGAGCCGGTCGTATTCAGGGTCCCCACGTGGACGACAAAGTTCATTGTCGTTGAAGTGCATGAACCGCAAAATCTGCTCGTATCGTGCCCTGGACATGGAGGCAGAGAACACGGGCATGTGGTCAATTGGGTGCGTGGACCAATAAGCACGCAATGACGGAAATTTATGTGTGCCCATGTTGAGGGAAAGGCCCAGAAAGGTCTTAAATTCGGAAACCGTAATTGGTTTCCAATTTCTGGCAATTTTAGGCAACTGGGGGTTAGCGGCGATAAATTGACCAGCATATAAATTACTCTGGTCCACAATAGATCTATAGATATCTTCCGTGAAAAACAGCGAATAAAAATCGATTGGCATAAAATCAGCTGTTTCCACCTGAATACCGGGTTGGGCAGTGAATGGGGGAAGTACGGGTTCTGCAGAAGTGGTGGGGACCCAATCAGGATAGGCGAATTCTGCAGGAAGGGCAGTATGGGCACGACGGGCCTGCCTTTGTCTTCTTGGTGGCAGCGGGACACTACTTGTGCTTGCCACCTCGCCAGCTTGAACTGCACTTATGGGACTCGCCACGTCACCAAGTGTTACTGCAGTGCTGGATGTACGTCCAGGCTGTACTAGGCCGCTGGTGCTTGCCAGTTCACCAGAAGGAATAGCGGCGCTAGTACTACTCTGCTCCATGATACGAGAGACCTGCGGTTCTTGCTCCTCAACAACCTCAGAAGATCGGGATCGGGTACGCCTGACCTTAGCAGGGACCTCAACTTCGTCGTCAGAGCTATCTGACGTGGGGCCGCTGACGTCACTGTCTTCTACGGGAAGATATTCTGAGCCTGAATCTGACAGATACGTGACCTCCTCTTCACTATCTGTCATGCTCAGAATCTCGTAGGCCTCTTTACTAGTGTACCTTCGACTTGCCATTTTGGGCTCTAAATTTAGGGGTACACTAGTAAGATTCACAGGAAAAAAAGCACCTGACTGTCGTCAGCAAATATATCAAACGCTACAAAAAAACTGTTAGCGATCGCAGGGATCAGGCCTGTCTCTGCGAACGCTGCAGTTATGTGTGTTGTGTTTGGTAAGTGACAGTGATCGATCGATACTGCACTTGGGTGGGCTGGGCTGGGCTGGGCGGAGGGGCTAAACGCAGGTACTAGCAGGTATCTGGGCTGATCCCGCTAACACTGCGTTTTTGGGAACCCTAAACTGCTGGGGATGCTAGTATAGATCTGATCAGATACTATACCACTAAGGGGGGTGTATGCTTTGCGCGTGGGTGTTAGCGTTACTGGCACTAACCTAACACTGCCTGGGGCGACGCAGACCCTCTCTGGCGCTAAAACCTAATTGATCTCACCCGCCGGGCGATCAGGGGGGTTAAACCTTTATTGGGTTATATACGGCGGGTGCCCTGATGCTATAAAAAGCAAACTAATCAACCAGCGTCACCCGTAACCTTTATATGGTGATCACTGGTGAAAGGGTTAACTAGGGGCAATCAGGGGGTTAAAACCTTTATTAGGTTAAATATGGGGGTACCTGACACCAATAAAAACCTGCGGCGAACCTAAAAAAAAAATAACTGCCTATCTAAAACACCAGCGACACGAATACAGCGATCGGAAAAACAATCGCTTAGTGACGCTGAAGTTAGGGGGTGAAAGGGTTACCTGGGGGGTGATCAAGGGGTTAAACCTTTATTAGGGGGGGTTAGGGGGCTACCCTGGACCTAAAGGGGCCTAATCCTAACTGCCTTGCAACTTTTTACAATCACAGATGACACTAAATGCAGTGATCAGTAAAATAAATGATCACTGCAATCAGTGACACTGTGATTGGGGGCTTTGGGGTGACCTGGGGGGTGATCTGGGGGTGACTGGGGGGTGATTTGTGTGCCTATGTGTACCTACGTGTCAGTGGACTGTTGGAGCACTAACCTCTGTCTTCACTCCTCGGCGCCGGGAACGAAAAGACCGCGGCGAGGGAGATGACATCACTTCCTCCAGCCTGTGTTTACATCACATGGCGGAGGAAGCAATTTCATTGGCCGGGAGCGATCGCGAGGGGGGGGCGGAATCGAGCGGCCGCCCCCTCATGCCTGATCGCTCCCGAACACTTAACGGCCGCTCACTGCAGTGAAGGGGGGTCCGGATGGACCCCCCAACTGCACAAAGGCGATCACGTAGATCTACGTGATTCTGCCTGTCCGTGCCATTCTGCCGACGTAAATCGGCGGTGGGCGGTCGTTAAGTGGTTAAAAGCTCACCTGAGCAGACAGCCTTTGCTCAGCCTGGGAAACACAGACAGCATTGGTCTGTGAGAGCAAGAAGGTGTGTAAAAACTTGTTTCTCTGTTGGATATGGAAGCTGACAAGCGGTAGGCTTGTCCAGCCTGGTAGTGAGGGCCTGTACATACTGTGTAGTTAGAGCCGAGACACGGCTAGGCTTTTGTTTAGATATTTTTTTCTTCTGTTTGTTTTCAGCCCACTGTACAGCACCTGTCATTGACATTGTATATAGCACCAATAAACCACACTGTGTTTTCACTGATCCAATGGACTTGGTATCTGTGCCTGCTCATCCCAGGGAGCTTTTGTACCTACTACCTGTCCCCCAGGTTACAATATATATATGTGTATATACAGTATATGTGTGTGTGTGTATATATATATATATAATGTATATAATATTCTATATATGCCATTTTAATAAACATTCAAAATGCCAGAATAACAAAGAGTGCACTAATATTGCCTTATACTGTAGGCAACTTTAGATACGAAAGGGTCTGGATTTAAATGTCCCGCCTCCTAGGTTACCTCCCCTGCCTAGGCCTACTATGACATCAATTAGATGAGACATCATAGTCATGCAAGGCATGCCAAGGCTCAGGATGAAGTGGTTTAAATGAGACACTCTTTGATTACATCACTTTCCTTACCCTGCTTGCACTTTGGTTTGAGTTAGTTGTAAAGACGGCAACAAAGAAGACACAGGTAACTTGCAGCGACTAGCAGAGGAGCAGACTGGAATCTTTTATTATACACAATAATGTGTTATTGACAGCGAGCAATGTGTGGGTGATTGGGTGCTGCCCTTTACTACTCAGCAGCTCTAAGCCACAGCCTATGTTTGCTATGTAGAATTCCTGCCCTAGATACTAAATGAAGGAACTGGAAGGTTAAAGCCCAACTTCAGGAATTATAATAAAAACTATAAAAGTATTGGGCCCCCCACACTGCAAGGGTTAAATACTTGTTAACTCTAGGGATAAGGAAAAAGGTGTAATGCTTGCCTTACTCTCAATTCTGGCAGACTCTGGCACTCCCCTCTCCTGCTCGTGGGCCGTCCCTTGCAATTCCCATGTACAATGTAGGACTTTTTGCCTTGCATTTTACTTGATGATGTTCTGGAAGTCTGCATTGTTGATAGGAATGTAACCATTACAACACCTTGTTCCTCTACCCCTAGACCTAAGAAGCATATAGACTTTGCAGGGTGTGTGTGAGGTGGGGGACACCAAAACATTGTTTCTTTTCTTTGGAATTCTGGAGTTGCACTGTAAAGCATATTTAAAACAAACAAAATAACTTTAATTTATTACTGTTTCCAGATTTTAGATGTGTTGACTGCGTTTGTTTATTTTTTTTAGACACAACCTTTATTTTCACCCGGTGATCCTGTCAGTAACATACATAGTTACATAGTTAGTCAGGTTAAAAAAGTCCATCTAGTTCAACCAGATCAAAAAACAAAACAGAAAATTATACAATCCAATTTATCAACTTTACTTGTAAATGTTAGTACCCAGTTATATTATGTACATTATGGAACGAATCCAGGCCTTTTTTTAAAGCAATCTACTGAGCTGACCAGAACCACCTCTTGAGGGGGTCTATTCCACATTTCACAGCTCTTACTGTGAAGAAACCTTTCCGTATTTGGAGATGAAATCTCTTTTCTTCTAGACGTAAAGAGTGCCCCCTTGACCTCTGTGATGACATTTTTAAAGTGAATAACTCATCACCAAGTTCACTATATGGACCCCTTATATTATGTATTTGTACATGTTAAAGCGGTTTTATACCCGCAAAAAAAACAACCTGTAAGGCATAATGAGCTAGTATGCACTGCATACTAGGTCATTATGAAATCCTTACCTTAGAACGAAGTGGCGGCATCACCTCCCAGTCACCGCTAGGGGAGCTGACATGTTCCCTTTGCGTTTCTTCCGGGTTCGTGGCTCCGGCGCTGTGAGTGGCCAGAGCCACGATGATGCACTTTTTGTAAGTACCGTATTTTCCGGCGTATAAGGCGACTGGGCGTATAAGACGACCCCCTAATTTTCCAGATAAAATTTGGGTTTTGGGATATACTCGCCGTATAAGACGACCCCCTTCCGACTAGCCATACCTCACCATGCCTCACCATACCTCACTGTGCCCCTGCATGCCTCACTGTTCTATTGCATACCTCACTGTTCCCCCCCCGCATACCTCACTGTTCCCCCCGCATGCCTCACTGTCCCCCCTCGACGATCACTTACCTTATCTAGAGTTGCCACCTCATCCCTTTAAACCCCAACACACATGAATTACACAGGTTCTGTGGCTGATTAGGGTGATAATTAAACTCACTCGGTGCCTCATCTGCATTTAATTAGCCTCAGAACGTGTGTAATTCATGGGTGTTCGGGTTTAAAGGGATGAGGTGGCAACCCTAACCTTATCCCTGATGTAGAATCTCCAGTCAGACCGCGGCCGTCCATTTTTCAAAAGCCGCGCCTCCTCCTCATGCTGTTCCGTGATAGGCGGAACACCCAGCTTCCGGGCAGACACTGTGTTCAGTGTTCCGCCTATCACAGATGCCCTCTCATCCATCCGTGATAGGCAGAACACTGAACAGAGGCTCTGCTGGGAAGCTGAGTGTTCCGCCTATCACGGAACAGCATGAGGAGGCGGCGCGGCTTTTGAAAATGGACGGCCGCGGTCTGAGATTATAAGGTAAGGTCAGGTACCGGCGTATAAGACGACCCCCGACTCTTGAGAGGATTTTTAGGGGTTAAAAAGTCGTCTTATACGGTAAAATACGGTACTGTAAGTAATATAAATATTGTAACTGGGATAATGTGTAGCAAAGGTGAAGGTTTTGCACAAATGAAACAATGGCTGCAGAATGAATACCTGGACAGCTGTGAGCAAGTTGTCCTCCTGGAAGTTCACGTTAGAGATCTCCAAGAGCAATTTGCAACACTGAGGAGATGACAACCTTGAGAGTCAATCTCCTGCTGACCTAGTGAAGTTGATGTAGAAGGTGAAGGGGTAAATGAGGATGACCAGGTAGAAAGCTGGGTTTACTGTAGTTGAGGGGAGTGGCAGAGATTCACAGAGAAGGAAGACCAATCCTTTGTTTGAGCACCCAAACAAAACAGCAAAGTTGAAGATGTGCAGGTGTCAAACCCAGAGCTGGTAGCCCTAGGTGTCACTGCTACCCCCAACACCTGGCAAAGCAGCCCATCTAATAGGGGTGGTGAGGGTAATGGATGTAAAAATATATATGGGATCCCAGCATTAAATGGGTGGAGTATGCATCCCAAACGTACATCGGTCAGCCATAACTTTGACCAGCCACCTAATAACAGCACACATAAGGTTTATTTACCTTCATACATAGAATACATGAAGGTACAAAACCTTCAGCCTTTACAACCACTTTAATTAAACAGTGAAGGCATAGATCTGTACAGAATGGTGTGTCTAACAATGAGGTCCTGGCTTATTTCTCCTCTACCCAGAGATGCTGCTGTTTAATTCACAATCCAACAGTAGTTTCCTGTGGGTATGCTGGAAATTAACTTGTCCAATGTAAATGCACATGCAGATGTAGTGAATTTTCCATGATTCCCGTTGTGTGAACTTCCATGCGGGAGGGAAGTGCCAGAAGGTTTCTTAATTACTCATGCAGCCATCCTACGTGGTTGATAGGGGCAGTATAGAACATAACTGAATGATTAAGAAATCGACAGCTGTTTATCCAGTATGAAAATGGATATCTTCATGCCAACCCAGAAAATTACTACAAACCATCTCTACCTGATGATGGAATATTCTCAGATTATAAAAACAGCCATGGTTTTAGGTCATTATGAAATCGGAAGAGGGGGCTCAGTGTGTTGAGATTATATATCCATCTTGCTTCCTTTTGGAAGAGAATTTTATTCTGATCTCCTTTCCATGCAGGTTATTTGAGATGGTAAATACACAGAATCTAGGTCCTTGTACTGTGGGCCTATGCCATTGCTTAAAGCGTTCAGCTAATGGATTTTTTTTTCTTTGTGTCTAGACATCACATACATGCAATTTAAATTCATGTTTTGTCTTTCCTATGTACAACATTACTAATGGCTAATAGGAATGTAATCATGTACATCACATAAGTAGTGGAACAGTTGCTAAACAACCAAATTGAGTAAGACTTACAATGTGGACTGTCTCAAATTATCCATATTTTTTTCAACATGTTTACACTTTCATTTCTCGTACATCACGGGACACAGAGCGGCATAGTAATTACTATGTGAGTTATAGAGTTTACCTTCAGGTGATGGACACTGGCACACCCAAGACAGGAAGTCCCGTCCCCTATTTAACCCCTCCCATACCGGGCGTACCTCCGTTTTTTCGCCAGTGTCTTAGGTGTTGGGCACGATTATCTTATGTTCAAAAAAGCTTCGCTTATAGTTCCTTTGTGGTCTAAGCAAGCTGTTTCTGGATCTGTCCAAGGTGCTTCATAGCCAAAGTGGACGGTACCCGGGCCTCGGTTAAAAAGAACAAGGTTTTGTCTTTAATGCCTCTTTTAGGAGGGCTGGATCCTGGGGCCCAGTACTTTGGTCAGACCAAATACTAAAAGTTTCTGGCAGGGTGCGATACAGGTCCAGGGGAGTGGAATTCCTAGCCATGGACCCCGGTCCCTGAAGGTCTTGTGACATAGCTCGCCGTGATGAGTGAAGATTGGGCTATCTGCTTTCAGCAGAGCCCTGCGGCGAGGAAGGTAAGTGGGGGTCCCTGGGGAACTTGGTTCAACAGGGAGCCTTCCATTGAGCTATTGTATCTTGCCTGCTATTAAATATGTCTAAGAAAAATATATATAGTAGCGCTAAACCAAAAATAAATGAAAAAAATTATATATTAAGAACATTATTTTTAACGTGCTGATCAACACATATATGTAGTACGTAAACCCTTATGAGTGACGTGTCAATTAATGATGAACAAACCTAAAACTTAATTGACATAACCAATAAATTGTGTTATACGTGATACAAACTGGTAAACCATACAAATAGCATATTATAATAAAGACGCGCAGGGCGTCAATCTATGTGTACACAAATGAAATCAGTCCAAAGAATATTGAAGTGAAGACACCCGTGAAAAACATCCCATCCCATCCACCGCCCCCCGCCATCACATACAGGAGACACCGACCGACTACACTCCGATTTTACACCAGCGAGGTATCCCTTTCCTTTTTTACATGGGATCACTGTGATCATACTGCGGTGAAATCTCGTTTGAAGAGGTGGACGTAGGAGTCTATACCATCCAATTGGAAGTACTTGTATGCGGTTTGAGGTCCTCCGTCATAGGGGACCAATATAATCTGGTAAGCTGCTGACCTGTTTTTGGTGGTGGATCACTCTTCAGACAAGCACTGCGGAATTTTGGATTTGTTTTTCACGGGTGTCTTTACTTCAATATTCTTTGGACTGATTTCATTTGTGTACACATAGATTGACGCCCTGTGCGTCTTTATTATAATATGCTATTTGTATGGTTTACCAGTTTGTATCACGTATAACACAATTTATTGGTTATGTCAATTAAGTTTTAGGTTTGTTCATCATTAATTGACACGTCACTCATAAGGGTTTACGTACTACATATATGTGTTGATCAGCACGTTAAAAATAATGTTCTTAATATATTATTTTTTTCATTTATTTTTGGTTTAGCGCTACTATATATATTTTTCTTGTTTGTTTCACTGAGTATGTTTATCAGGTTAGTGGCAGCTTGAGACCACAATTGAGGCAATCTGGGTCATCCAGTAATTGCCATCTCTCAATCCTGAGCGCAATTTTTTTCCTTTTTTTCTCATTTATTAAATATGTCTGTTTTAAACCTGTAATCCTGTGAATCAGGTGTTTTTTTGCTGCGGTATCTATAGGTTGCCTCTAGAGGGTGCTAAATTGCCTCTTCATCTCTGCTAGTCTGTCTGTTTGACACATGCAGAGAGTTTGTATTCCTACTGCATTAACACTGTTTCAAGTCTCTCCTGTTTTGGGAAGATAGACTTTTCTTTGCTTGCTTACCCAGCCGTTCAGCCAGAAGGGCATCACGGATGTCAGCGGTGGCTTGCGGCTACTCGGCGGCTCTCCCCTCCTCTCCTCCCGTTGGGGGAGCAGTCCCCCCTCTCTCTCTCTCTCCCCTCTGGCGGCACACACGCGTGCGAAATAGCCGGAGATATGGTCAGAGAGCAAGGGAGGTGGGCGGGGCCTAACGTGCCGACGCTCCGCGTCAGCCTCTAAACAGTTCTGATGGCCTTCCCGGTTAAGTCTGGGAAGGAAGGCTCAGGGACAGGCACAGGGTCACAAAAAGCCCTGGAACTGTAGGCCCGGGTAAACCAGCCACCAAGTCGGCATTATGAAAGCTTGCCCCCACTCAGTTGGGTGGGGGGAAGGCTTCAGTTATTCTCTGGGACTTGGCGGGAGAGGATTCAAGGCAATTGGGTCCTCTCCACGGTGTCTCTGGGATACAAGCTGGAGTTACGGGAATTTCCTCCCCATCGCTTTTTAACATCAAGCATTCCAAAGGATCCAGTAAAAAGATCTCTCTTATTGGCTCTAGATCAGCTGTTGTCTCAAGGTGTGATCATGGAGGTACCAGTAGACGAACACGGTTTGGGTTTCTATTCAAACCTCTTCACAGTCCCAAAGCCCAACGGGGATGTAAGACCTATACTAGATCTCAAGGGTCTAAACAGGTTTTTAAACATCCGATAATTTCGTATGGAGTCGATTTGGTCAGTAGCCTCCACCCTGCAGGGGGGGGGGGGGAGTTGTTGGCATCCATCGACATAAAGGACACTTATCTACACGTTCCTATTTTCCCCGGCCATCAAAAGCTTTTACGCTTTGTGGTAGAGCAGTGCCATTATCAGTTTGTGGCCCTACCCTTCGGGCTGGCCACCGCACCTCGAGTGTTCACAAAGATCTTGGCCCCTCTGTTGGCCAACTTAAGAACTCAAGGCCTATAGATAATGGCCTACTTGGATGATCTGATAATAGATCACTCTGTTGCCAGCCTAAATTTAGGGTTGAAAATGTTTTTATTGATAATATAAACAGCAAGACAATAATATGACAGATATATCAAGTAATGTAAAGTGGCAACGAGCGGGCCAAATGGCTATTGCCTACAGCGGCGCACATGCCCTAAATTGGCATAAACAGAAATACAAAGTATATCTAACAATGAATATTCCGGGGAGAAAAAAAAAAAACAGGAAGGAAGAAAAAAGAAAGGAGGTTGGCAGAGGAGGAGTAGGGATGGGGAAAGGGAGAAAGAAAATCTGCTGGGGAAGTATGGACGAAGCATAATATTGGAATCAACTTACGGAAGACATCATCATACATGGAGAACAATTCCAGGCAGAGGTTGAGCTGAACCGGGGGGGTGGGGAGCATGGCAGCCAGGGTATCGGAAGAGGCGAAGCACAGCCAGACAGTCCACAGGACCGTATGTTTGTCATGCCAGCCTAAATTTACCTGTGCACAACACGGTAAAATACCTGGAATCTATGGGTTGGATCCTCAACCTATACAAATCAGCCTTACAACCGGTAAAAAGACTGGAATATTTGGGGCTGCTCATAGACACCGACCAAAGAAAGATTTTTCTGCCTCAAGCAAAAATCTCTTCCTTAAGGGAGCTAATTCAGATGATCGGTGCAAAAAGACAACCATCCATTCGTCTTTGCATGCGGTTGTTGGGGAAGATGGTGGCCTCATTCGAAGCCATTCCATATGCCCAATTCCATTCAAGAAAGTTGCAGAACGCAATCCTATCTGCCTGGAACAAGAAGGTCCAAGCCTTAGACTTCCCTATGTCCCTGACCCCTGTAGTACGTCAGAGTCTCTGTTGGTGGTTGGTACCCCAAAATCTACAGAAGGGGAAGTCTTTCATGCCAATCTCTTGGAGAGTGGTAACAGCAGACGCCAGTCTTCTGGGCTAGGGGGCAGTCCTAGGGAAATTGTCGCTCCAGGGAAGGTGGTCGGCTGCCAAAAGGTCCTTGCCCATCAACCTCCCTGGAGATTCGAGCGGCACGCTTGACCCTGGAGACATGGACATCCGAATTACACGGTTCTCCTGTCAGGATACAATCCGACAATGCCACAGCTGTGGCTTACATCAATCACCAGGGGGGCACCAAAAGTCGTTTGGCCCAGAGGGAGGTGAATCATATCCTGGTGTGGGCAGAAAATCATGTCCCATGCATTTCCGCAATCTTTATTCCGGGAATAGAGAATTGGTAGGCGGACTTCCTAAGTCGCCAACAGTTATTCCCAGGAGAATGGTCTCTTCACCACGACATATTCTTGGCCATATGTCAGAGATGGGGGACACCAGACGTAGATCTGTTGGCATCCAGGTTCAACGCGAAGGTGGACAGCTTTGTGTCCCGGACAAGGGACCCGCTCGCTTGCAGGATGGATGCACTGGTGTTTCCGTGTTTTCAGTTCTTTCTGATTCATGCGTCCCACCCGTTTGAAGTTATTGCCTCGACTCCTTCGCAGAGTCGGGTTAGAAAGGAAGCTGGTGATTCTGGTAGCTCTGGCATGGCCTCAAAGGTCCTGGTACGCAGAAATTATAAGAATGCTCGTGGGGGATCCATGGACCCTTCCGCTTCGTCCAGACCTGCTCTCACAAGGTCCGATATTCCACCCTTCCTTACAAACTCTAAATTTAACAGTCTGGCTATTGAGTCTCACATCCTAAAAAGGAGAGGACTCTCTAACTTGGTGGTGATTACGATGATTAATGCGAGAAAGCCAGCATCCAAACTTATAAACTATAGGGTTTGGAAAGCGTATGTGTCCTGGTGTGAGGCCAGGAACTGGCCTCCTCGTAAGTATGACATAGGCAGGATTCTTGACTTTCTACAGTTGGCTGTAGACATGAAATTAGCCTTAAGTACCATCAAGGGTCTCGGCCTTATCGATATTCTTTCAAAGGCCACTAGCCACGCATTCGCTGGTTAGATCTTTTTTGCAGGGTGTGACTCGGATCAACTCGCCGGTTAAGTTCCCCTTGTGTCCATGGGACTTAAGCCTCGTACACACGGCCGAGATTCTCGTTGGAAAAAAACATGTCGTTTTTTTCGACGAGATTCTTGGACAAGAAACTTGTCCCGGCCGAGTGTACACACGCTCGTTTCAAAGAACCCGCGGTTCTTTGAATGGAGCGTACGCGGTGACGTCATCGACTACGACGAGCATGCGCTCGTCACATTCGATGCCGTCGCCGCCATCTTGGTATAACCTACGTATGCCTATGAAGCTACCGCGCATGCGTCGAATTCATTTCGAACATGCGCGGGCTTCCGGGAGGACAGGTAAGTGTACACACACTCACTTTTCTCATCGAGAAACATGCCGAGGAGAATCTCGACGAGAAAATAGAGAGCAGGTTCTCTATTTTCTCGTCGAGGTTTCTTGTCGGTTTTCTCGACGAGAAACCCGATAGCCGCGTACACACGACCGATTTACTCGGCAAGACCTCTCTGCCAGCAAGTTTCTTGCTGGTTCTTGCCGAGAAAATCGGCAGTGTGTACGAGGCCTTAAACTTGGTTCTATCAGCACTGCAAAGACCGCCTTTTGAGCCTTTGCTCCCCATTCCCTTAGTCCTTCTCACCAGGAAGTTAGTTTTCTTGGTAGCTATATCCTCAGCCAGGAGGGTATCGGAATTGGCAGCTCTGTCTTGTAAGGAGCCATATTTGATTATCCATAAGGATAGAGTGGTTCTATCATGTCCTCATCCGGCTTTTCTTCCCAAAGTTGTGTCAAGTTTTCATTTGAATCAAGATGTGGTTCTTCCTTCCTTTTTTCCCAAACCTAGTTCTGCGGAGGAAAAATTATTACATTCTTTGGATGTAGTGAGAGCAGTTAAAGCCTTAAGGCCACTGCTCAGATTCGAAAAACTGATGTTTTATTTATTCTGCTGGAAGGTCCCAGAAGGGGTCAGGCAGCGTCGAAATCTACTATTTCAAAGTGGATTCGACAGGTTATTATTCAAGCTTATGGTTTGAAAAGGAAGATTCATCCGTTTAAGGTTAAAGCGCACTCTACTAGATCAGTTGGTGCTTCTTGGGCAGTGCATCACCAGGCCTCCATGGCTCAAATCTGTAAGGGCGCGACGTGGTCTTCAGTCCACACATTCACTACATTTTATCAGTTGGATGTAAGGGGACATGAGGATATCGCTTTTGGGCGCAGTGTGCTGCAGGCTGCAGTATAGATCCTCATGTCTGATGGTGCCCGGCTTATTAATGGTGTCTCCCTCTCCCCTCATTTGGCATTGCTTTAGGACGTCCCACATAGTAATTACTATGCCGCTCTGTGTCCCATGATGTACAAGAAAGAAAATAGGATTTTTATAACAGCTTACCTGTAAAATCCTTTTCTTGGAGTACATCACGGGACACAGAGCTCCCGCCCCCCTTTTTGGGGACACTTATTGCTTTGCTACAAAACTGAGGTACTCCCGGTATGGGAGGGGTTATATAGGGGAGGGGACTTCCTGTCTTGGGTGTGCCAGTGTCCATCACCTGAAGGTAGGCTCTATAACCCACATAGTAATTACTTTGCCGCTCTGTGTCCCGTGATGTACTCCAAGAAAAGGATTTTACAGGTAAGCTGTTATAAAAATCCTATTATTACAGTGGCCACATCTAAAATACCTTGTGAGAGTTTCCAAAAGCAATACATTGAGATGCCACTTGAGATATTCTCACTTTGTGTCAGTGTATCCCTATAGGTAGGTGGTGGCTTGAATTGCTGCTGGATTTGGTCTTTCCCCCAAAACCTTGCCCAGCCTGTTGTCCAGCATGAGCACTGACCAGTGTTTCACTAGCAGTGTTTGTAATTTTATACCAGTGGGAACCAAATCCAGTGGTCAATCAGATTTACTCCGTTTTCTTTCTGAATTAAGAATAGCTGATCTTTCCTATGGTAGGGCTCTATCTTTACTTTCTTTTAACATGCAATCAGGGTATCCCTTTGCCCCAAATATGCTGCTTAGTTCTGTTTTTTCTTGATGTTATTCGTGAACTTTGGAGCAGTTCCTGTGCAAATGCAGGAACTGTCCGATCTGTTTTTCCATTTTATAACACTCAAGGATAATGGCTAGGGATGAGCCGAACACCCCCTGGTTCGGTTCGCACCAGAACATGCGAACAGACAAAAAATTTGTGCGAACACCGCTAAAGTCAATGGGACACGAACATGAAAAATCAAGTGTAAATTTTAAAGGCTCATATGCAAGTTATTGCCATAAAAAGTGTTTGGGGACTCGGGTACTGCCCAAGGGGACATGTATCAATGAATTTTTTTTTTTTAAACGCCCGTTTTTTTCAGGAGAAGTGACTATAATAATGCTTAAAGTGAATCAATAAAAATGCAATATTCCTTTAACTATCATGCCTGGGGGGGTCCCTTTTTAGTCTGCCTGTAAAGTAGCGCCTCTTTCCCACGTTTATAACAGTACTGCAGCAAAATTTTATTTCTAAAGGAAAAAATGTCATTTAAAATTGTTTGCGGCTGTGATGTATTGTGGGATCCCAGCAATATACATAAAAAATCATTCAAAAAAACGGCGTGGTTCCCCCCCCCCCCCCAGTCCATTACCAGGCCCTTCAGGTCTGGTATGGATATTAAGGGGAGCTCCACGACAAAATGTAAAAAAAAAAAAATGACGTGGGGGTCCAGCTCAAAATCTACACCAGGCCCTACAGGTCTAAAATTCATACCAGACCCTTATCCGAACATGCAACCTGGCAGGCCCCAGGAAAAGGTGGGGACTAGAGCGCCCCCCTCCTGAACCGTACCAGGCCACATGCCCTCAACATGGGGAGGGTGTTTTGGGGGTCCCCCCAAAGCACCTTTTTCCCATGTTGATGGGAATAAGAGCATCATCCCCACAACCCTTGCCCTGTGGTTGCGGGGTCTGCGGGCAGGGGGCTTATCGGAATCTGGAAGCCCCCTTTAACAAGGGGGCCAACCAGATCCCGCCCCCCCATGTGAATAGGGTACATTCTACCCCTTTTTCTCTTTTTTCTCAGGACCGTCAGTGCCGTGATTGACGATGAATTTACATTGCGGGGCAACTTTTTTGACCCTTTTTTGGTGAATGGGTAGGGGTAGAACAGGGGTGCCCAACCGCGGGCCACATGTGGCCCGCGGTGCCCTCCGATGTGGCCCGCCATGTCTTGCTCTGAGATGGCGGGTCGGCAAGTCCAGATCGTGGTTTTCCGACCCGCCATACCCGAGCATAAGCGCGAACAACAAAGCCGCTGCTAGAGGAAGCAGAGCCGATGCTTCCCGTATAGCGCCGGTTCCTACACAGGCGGAGTGATACCAAATGTACTCCACCTGTGACAGGAAGCATCGGCTCTCTACTGTAGCCGCATGCTTCTGTCACACTAATGCACGGGAAGTGAACCTGTGATCTAGGACAACAGCCAGCAGTGCCAATACCAGCCAGCAGTACCAGTCATCAGTACCCGCCAGCAGTATCAGTACCCACCACCAGTAGTACCGGTACCAGACAGCAGTACCAGTGCCAGCCAGCAGTACCAGTACCCGCCAGCAGTGCCAGTACCCGCCAGCAGTGCCAGTACCCGCCAGCAGTGCCAGTACCCGCCAGCAGTGCCAGTACCCGCCAGCAGTGCCAATACCAGCCAGCAGTACCAGTACCCACCAGGAGTACCCGTACTCACCAGCACCAGCCAGCAGTACCAGTACCAGCCAGCAGTACCAGTACCCACCAGCAGTACCCGCCAGCAGTACCAGTCATCTGTACCAGTACTCACCAGCAGTACCAGTACCAGCCAGCAGTACCAGTACTCGCCAGCAGTATCATTACCCACCAGCAATACCAGCCAGCAGTAACCGACAGCAGTAACCGACAGCAGTACCAGCACCAGCCAGCAGTACCAGCCAGCGGTACCTGCCAGCAGTACCAGCACCTGTCAGCAGTACCCAACAGCAATACCAGCCCTGGAGGACAGCCAGCAGCAGCCAACAGCCATATCCACCTGGGGGACAGCAGCAACCAGCTGCAGGAATCCTGAGGAAGAAGTGAAGATCGAGGTCAGTTAAGGTGCAGGTAAACCGCTGTGCATCAGTGTGAAAGCAACCTTGGGCCCATTTCACATGATCAGTCCGATCAGGTCTGCCTGTCTGTTTTTCAGGTGGACCCAATTGGACCCTCCATTCCCCTCTATAGAGTGGCAGATGTAAACAGACTCGTGTCTGTTTACACCCGCCTATCTGCAATCCGATCTGCTTAAAAAAAACAAAAGGGGATCCGTCCCCTTCTAGCTGGGTGGATCGGAGGGCCCATAGAGAAGAGCGGGCTGCATCTGTGTCTGCTCTACATATGCAGAGTGGACACAGCGCTGCTATCCGCCCGCTCCGCTAATTGTGGCCCGCGACCTGTTACCAAGTCGCTAAAGTGGCCCTCGCTCCTCAAAAGGTTGGGCACCCCTGGGGTAGAATGTACCACATACCCATTCACATAGGGGGGGTGGGATCTGGGTGCCCCCTTGTTAAAGAGGGCTTCCAGATTCCGATAATCCCCCCCCACCCGCAGACCCCCACAACCACCGGGCAAGGGTTGTGGGGATGAGGCCATTGTCCCCATTAACATGCACATTATGTTAACCTTACCTTTTAAAACAAAGCCCTCCTGCCCTGAGAAGTCAGAGCTGCAGGGGTTCCCATCTTCATCCGTCTTGCTTCCGGGTTCGCGGACTCCAGCCCTGTGACTAGCCGAAGTTGCGATGACTTCACTCCCGTGCATGCGTAGCCGCCATTCACAGCACAGGGCTCTGAAGGAACAGCACGGGTGGCCGTTCCTTCAGAGCGCATGTGCCAGTGATGTCACTGGCTGCATGTATTGTAAATATCTCCTAAACGGTGCATGTTTCAGAGATTGTTTACAGTACCTATAGGTAAGACTTATTATAGGCTTACCTATAGGTAAAAGCAAAAGATGGAAATTTACTTCCACTTTAATGTGAAATGCCTATATTTGATTGTGTAAAATGAAATTGAGATTCAGATTGCTGCAATAAACCACATTTGAACACAGAGTATTAGATGTCCCCTTCCTTTGTTCTTTGCTGAGCTAAATTTATTTTGAAGACAGTGAGGAGGAATTATCTAATGGTGAAGAATGACCGTGGAATTATCCTCTATTACTGTTCTTTGATGGTGAATTGATGCTTCCCTCAGAGGCTGTTTTAGACCTCCCTATAAGTGAAGAGGTCCATGGGTGACGCTAAGGTTCCATCTTTTCCCCACAGTGTGAAGGTGCTGGTGTCTTAATGGTGAAGGCTTTCTTTGAAGAGCATTCTGATTAACATTTGCACACTGTTTGAAAAATAAGGACACATTTTATGAGTGATAACAGTGTTGGTAACTCAAGATTTAAAGCTTGATATACAGACTGTTTCATTTCAAAAAGTCAATTTTTTTTCACATTTTGTTGATCATGATTTTCTCAATCATGTTGTTCATTTAATAGGATTTGACCACTGTTATCAGTTTTTGATAGATTTTTTTACATTATTTATTGGTTGATCATGTTATTTAATATGGTTCATTTGATTATGGAAAAGTTATCCATCAATTTATTGGATTTCCTTTATATTTGTTTTTGTATATGGATCATATTTTTGCAATTTATGTTTTTTTTTTTTTACTATAATTATCTTGGTTAAGAACATGTCGAGTAGGAGCGTGAGCGCTGCACATTTTAATTGTATTTTGTTATACCTTGTTGGTGTTTGTTAGCTCCCCACAGTGCGTTTCGTTTTTTTCGGCATATCGCTGTGCTGTAACATATTGTAGATTTATCTATGTGCAGCAGTGATGATGTCCCCACTATTTTTACAAGGTAATATCTGAGTTTGTAAAGGCACTTTGTGCCCACATTGTGTTTTTTATATCCATTGCGGCTATTAGGAATGTATTCACAGTAAATTAAAGTTTCTGTACCCAGAGTACAGCTTTCATTGCTTATCTGTTGACAAATTTTAACATGGTTAATGTATCTATACCAAGAGCTAGGAGAGGAACCAATAAACACTTGCTAAGTACTTCTATAAGTAGAACAGTGTTTTAGGCTTATGAACACTGTGCTCATTTGAACTTGTTTTCAGACAAGACGGCTTAAAAAAATGCAGTTTTTCACAAGCCTTTATGCGTGTTCACATGCCTTTGGCGTTATTGCATTCTGTTGGTCAGAATATTATTATATTCTTGTCATTAGATTGCATTAACCTGCAAACGGCCCTAAGGGAGCCTAGTGTTAACGCACGTTTAGGCACGTTTGCACATTTTTCTGCCCAAACACTCTTCTCCTGAATGTGCAAGAGATGTTTTATTTCTGCCTCTAAATGCCTGTAAAGGCCTATGTGTGCATGGACACATAGGCTAAGGCCTGGTTCACACCTATGTATTTTTAATGCGTTTTCAGTCCATTTAACATGATATCCTATGGGTCACATTCACATCTGTGCTTTTTATGGTTCCATAGACTTCAATGGATCAAAAACATGTATTGAAAGGGACCAGGAATATGCATCAACTGCAACCTGCATAGGTGTAAATCAGGTCTTGCATGGAAGGGTATTTAGGGTCCATGCACACTAGCGTTTTGTTATCCTATGGGTCTGTAGCGGGGTCTCCTTTAAGACTCTAGGACTGCATTTCCCAGAACCCTGTTTGGCACCCAGGATGCAATGTTGCTGCCGCAGAGACTTGTGGGTGGGAAGATAAAAAGGAGGGGGCGAGGCTAAGCTCGGCCTCTTTGGACACCGCGCGGCTATCAACTGGTCTTCCTGTGCGGATCTGCTGGAGTATCAGGCCTGAAGCCTGGGGCCTGATACATCCAAAGAGCCTTCCACCTTGTTGCGAGCCTGGGTGGCATATGACTTTCTTCAAATGCTGACATTCGTTGGATCAGAGACCCGATCGTTCAGACGCTGTGTGCGGAGACACAGTGGTGGAAGTCCCGGACTGGGATCGCGTCCGGAGTGGTGAGCGAGCACCTGCTCAATCCAATAGGCTGTACTGTTGCTAGGCCTAGAGACTGCCTTGGCCCACCGGCCTTTATTTGCTATTTTTACTGGGGACTAGTATCAGAACTGAGTGAGTGGTCTCCAGTGAACTGTTCTTTTTTTGATTGCCTACTCTGTGGATTACAAGTGTTGTTTCCTGTATGTGCACCACCCTTCAAGTTGCATGCGAAGAAAGTATTATTCTAAGGACTAAGTTAAATCTGTGTCAGGCCTGCCCGGGGGGGAGAATATTGTTTGGTGCGCCACAGGACGCATAGATACTAATAGCTGCACGTGGTGTATAACCGTGCTGCGCTATTAGTGCATACTATATCAGAAGCTGCAGGGCTCTGTAAGCAAGTTGTGTTATGTTTTAACCTATGCCTTTTAACCAAGAGTAAAACAGTTATCCTTTACTATTTGCTATCAATGTGTTATCATTGCACATAGTGCTTGCCCTCTTGATATCTTGATATAGCTGAGGTGTGTGTACAATCAGGTATAGATTGTGATGATAGATAACAACCCCTAGACTAACTGTGCCATAATTGGGTTGAGTAGATTGCCGGGGGTTGGTGGAGCTGTACTCTGGGCCCAATGAAAATCAAACCAGCGGCTCTCTTAGCTGGGGGTAGCGCTACAGGTCAATGCACATTCTGACGTTTAGAAGCATATTTTAAGTTCAGCAGAAGAAACTCTTCTGTGCATTTTTGAGAGCAGTTTTCTTGCAGAAAATACGCTGAATGTACCTAAATTCTCTCCTAAAAGCTCCTAAACTCCTGTACAAAAATGCTCTATATAAGGGAACTGGCGGCTTTTTAAGCCCAGTGTGCATGGAACCTTAAGGGTAGACAAAAAAAAAGTCAAATGCCTGTAAAACAGACGTTTCTTTAGGTGCAGTGTGCATGAGGCCTTATAATGAACTCTAAAAAAATAAATAAAAATAAGGTCCTGATGCTCACAGCAGGATACACAGCATAGTGCTTGTGCTGTGTCATTTGTCCCTCTTGTGACAGCAGGAAGGTAAAGTCACCTGGTTGCATCCAGGGGGGTAGATATATTTCTCCCAGATTCAGGCTTTATGCTGATTTATACAACTAGGGTGGAGAGTTGTATAAGCCCAGCTGAGGCTAGTAGGCTCATGGATGACTCATACCTCTAGGGAGAGTGTGGGGCGTCGTACAGACAGGGAGTTGATGAGGCCAGCTGAAGCTTGTCAGCTCATTTAGGCCTCTATAAGAACTCCCAGATTCATTAGGTGTTAGCTCATGCCTGGAACCAGACCTGTGTGGACTGTCTAGGGAGAGTGAACCCCTGTGCGGTGAGAAAAAGCCTGTGTGGCTATTTGCTTGGACATTTAAAACCAGGGACTTAGGGACTAGGACAGCACTAGGCTGATCCCAGTTGTTAGTTAGGAAACCTGTATGTTTAGTCAGAGGTCAAGTTGACCAGGATTTAATTTGTTTATGTTTCTTTTGGCTTTGCTGTGTTTTGTCACTGTAAATAGAAAATAAACCGCACCTTTTTTTTGATTTTGAAAACCACAACCTCCGTTTGCTGGGCCTGTTTTGTGTGGGGAGCCCATCCCGGGGGTCACACACACCCGCTGCCGAGCTAACCCCCTCACAGTTGGTGGAGAACCAGTGGCAGTTTTTTTTTAAGCCAGCATGGAGGAGATACTGAAGCAGCTGGCTCTAGCAAATGCCAATCAACAGCAGACAAATGCAGGTTTGCAAAAGAGCCTTGCAGCTCAACAACAGAACTTCGCAGCCCAGCAGCAAGCTCATCAACAGAGCCTTGCAGCTCAGCAACAAGCCCAGCAGCAATCTGAGGCCCGCTTCATAGACCTGTTACAGAAGCAAGAGCAGAGACTACAACAAATGGAAGCAGTAATGCAGCAACGTCCGCAGACCAGTGAGGAAAGCCGTCCCACTAATACCGCGTCCTTTGGGGTGAGTCGTTTATTGACAAAAATGACTGGAGAGGATGATCCAGAGGTATTTTTGACCACATTTGAAAGGACTGCTGAAAGAGAAAAGTGGCCTGAGGAGCAGTGGGCTGGACTGGTGGCTCCTCTGTTAACTGGTGAATCGCAGAAGGCTTACTATGACCTAGAGCCTGACCAAGCAAAAGACTATGTGATGCTAAAAGCTGAAATATTGGCAAGGCTGGGTGTCACCCAGGCTGTCCGGGCTCAGCGTGTGCATAACTGGACTTTCCAGCTTGGAAAACCCCCCAGGTCTCAAATGTATGATCTCATTCACCTAAGCAGAAAGTGGCTACAGCCAGAGACTTTGTCCGCACCAAAGATTGTGGAACGTGTTGTAATGGATCGGTTTTTGAGAGCTCTTCCTACTGCCATCCAAAAGTGGGTAAGCCATGGAGACCCAGAGACGGCCGATGGTCTTGTGGATCGTGTGGAGAAATACTTGGCTACAGAGAACCTGACGGCCTCTTCCAGAGACACTCGGACTTTCCACCCTAAGACCAGACCATCCCCAGGGGCGGATAAGAGGATTCCAAGGGGTGAGGGTGGAGAGAGTGAGAGGGTGGGAGCTCTACCCCAAGTTTGGCGAGAACAGCCTGGGAAATCAGCGGCTCAAGAGGCGGCAAGAAGGATCGTTTGCTACCGCTGCCGGCAAGCGGGACATATTGCAGCCAATTGCCCGGTTGTGGAGGAACCCATGCAGTGTGACTTTCTGATGGGCAGACGTCAGTCGCTGTGTGCGACAGTCGCATGCACTGCCATTCGAGGAACTGAGAAACATTTATGCAAAATGTGTGTTAATGGTAGAAATGTTGTGGTATTGCTGGATTCAGGTAGCCTTGTGACCCTGATAAAGGCTGAGTTAGTTAAAACAGAGGTCTCTGGGAATAGCAAGGTAGCTGTTATTTGTGTGCATGGGGACACCCGAGAGTATCCAGTGACTACAGTGTGTTTCGAGACCCCCAAAGGTACCCTCTCTCATCCAGTGGGCTTAGTATCTCAGTTACCGCATGACGCCATTGTGGGAAGGGATTTTCCGAAGTTCTGGGAACTGTGGGATGATCCTGAGCCCCCCACTGGTGCCCCTATGTACCAGGAATGGGATAGCCAGAACTCCCCTGAGAGTGGTGAGGACTCTCCGGAATTTCCCTTATCAGTATTGGCAGGGGAGACTCAAGAAACTGGAGAGGAGCCCACCTCCTCAGACGAAAACCTACCGTCTGTGGAGTTTTCTGATCTTGAGGTTCACAGGGAAAACTTTGCCACAGAACAGTTGAAAGACCCCGCCCTAATAAATGCACGGGAAAACGTAGTGAAAATAGATGGCGAGTTAGTGAACCCAGATAATACCTGCACTTACCCATACTTCAGCGTAGAGAAGGACCTACTGTATCGGGTGGCAAAAAGGGCAGAAGAAACCGTTGAGCAGCTTGTGGTGCCCAAACCTTACAGGAAGTTGGTGTTGGAGTTGGCCCATGGGCACATTCTTGGAGGTCATCTGGGGACAGAGAAAACCCGAGAGAGGGTATTACAGAGATTCTATTGGCCGGGGGTGATAAAGGACATAGAAAATTATTGTTCCTCCTGCCCTGTGTGTCAGAGGTCGGCCCCGATGCCACATTTCCGTAGCCCGCTGGTCCCTCTACCCATCATTGAGGTCCCGTTTGAGAGGATCACCATGGATTTGGTAGGTCCTATAATCAAGTCCGCTAGGGGGCACCAGTACATATTAGTTATAATGGACTATGCCACCCGTTATCCAGAAGCGATCCCTCTCCGAAATACCTCGGCCAAAACCATAGCCATAGAGCTATCTCTTGTGTTTAGCCGGGTGGGTATTTGTAGAGAACTGCTTACGGACCAAGGTACACCCTTTATGTCCCGGGTTATGAAGGAGCTGTGTAAATTGTTCAAAGTGACGCAATTACGTACATCTGTGTATCACCCCCAAACCGATGGGCTGGTTGAAAGATTCAACAAAACCCTAAAGCAAATGTTGAAGAAAGTGGTGGATAGAGATGGAAAGGATTGGGACTGTCTACTTCCTTATTTGATGTTTGCTATTAGGGAGGTGCCCCAATCCTCTACGGGATTCTCCCCCTTTGAGTTACTGTATGGGAGACACCCAAGAGGGCTGTTGGATATTGCCAAGGAAACTTGGGAAAGTGAGAGTTCTCCCCACAGGAGTGTGATTGAGCATGTCGCCCTGATGCAAGATCGAATTGCACAGGTAATGCCCATCGTGAAGGAACATTTGGCCCAAGCGCAGTTGGCACAGCAGAGAGTGTACAACCGTGGAGCAAAGACCCGTACCTTTTCCCCGGGGGATAGGATATTGGTACTTGTCCCTACGGTTGAAAGTAAATTCCTTGCCAAATGGCAAGGCCCCTACGAGATAATGGAAAAAGTGAGCGAAGTGAATTACAAGGTCAGACAACCAGGAAGGCGAAAGCCCGAACAGATCTATCATGTTAATCTGTTGAAAGCCTGGAGGGATAGAGAGTCCCTAGTCGCAGACACTTGGTCACCAGCTCAAACTGGTTGCGTGATTCCTGAGGTTGGAATAGCAGCCACCTTGTCACAACCCCAACAACAGGAGGTTAAGGAGTTTGTGCTTCGCAACAAGGAGGTATTCTCTGAGCTGCCGGGACAAACATCTGGGGTAGAGCATGACATCATTACCCCGCCCGGTGAAAGGGTGAAGTTAAAACCCTATCGGATCCCAGAGGCCCGACGGGAGGCAATACGGGAGGAAGTACAGAAAATGCTGAACTTAGGGGTGATAGAGGAGTCCCAAAGTGATTGGTCTAGTCCCATTGTGTTGGTGCCTAAACCGGATGGGAGCTGGCGATTTTGTAACGATTTTCGTCAGTTGAACAAAGTTACAAAATTTGACACCTACCCCATGCCACGTATAGATGAGTTGATCGACCGGCTGGGAACAGCCCGATACATGACGACTCTTGACCTCACAAAAGGGTATTGGCAAATCCCCCTGGCCAAATTGGCCAAAGAGAAAACCGCATTTGTAACCCCAGACGGGGCGTTCCAATATAAAAGAATGCCGTTCGGGTTACAGAATGCGCCGGCCACGTTCCAGCGGAAAATGGACCAGATGCTGAGGCCCCATCGGAAGTATGCTGCGGCTTACCTGGATGACGTAATTGTCCATAGCACAGATTGGGCCTCACATCTGCCAAAAGTGCAAGCAGTCCTGGACTCTGTTCGGGAAGCGGGGTTTACGGCTAACCCCAAGAAGTGTACCATTGGGCAGGAGGAGGCCAAATATCTTGGGTACACCATTGGGAGGGGAGTAATAAAACCCCAACTCAACAAAGTCGAGGCCATCCAGAGTTGGCCACGTCCCAACAGCAAGAAGCAGGTACGAGCCTTTCTGGGAATCGCTGGGTATTATCAGCGATTCATTCCCCACTTTGCTTCTAAGGCTGTGCCCCTAACCAACCTGACGAAGGGGAAAGGGTCGGTCATGATTAAATGGACCCCCGAGGCTGAGGCAGCATTCCAATTCTTGAAACAAGCCTTATGTAGCCAGCCAGTGTTGTACTCACCCGACTTCTCTAAAGACTTTGTCGTACAAAGTGATGCGTCAGATGTGGGGTTAGGAGCAGTATTGTCCCAGGTCTGGAACGGGGAAGAGCACCCAGTCATTTACCTCAGCAGGAAGTTGAAGTCCCATGAGGTAAATTACGCCACCGTTGAAAAGGAGTGTTTAGCGGTGAAGTGGGCTCTAGATTCCCTTCGGTACTACCTGCTAGGTAGGCACTTTGACATGGTTACGGATCACGCTCCGTTAAAGTGGATGGCTCAAAACAAGGAAACAAATAGAAGAGTGAATAGGTGGTTCCTGGCCCTCCAGGAATTCAACTTCACAGTAAAGCATCGCCCTGGCGTTCAAATGGGGAATGTGGATGCTTTGTCTCGAGTACATGAATGCCTGATTGCTGGTGTTCCAACCCCGAGGTTAAAACAAGAGGGGGGGGTATGTGACAGCAGGAAGGTAAAGTCACCTGGTTGCATCCAGGGGGGTAGATATATTTCTCCCAGATTCAGGCTTTATGCTGACTTATACAACTAGGGTGGAGAGTTGTATAAGCCCAGCTGAGGCTAGTAGGCTCATGGATGACTCATACCTCTAGGGAGAGTGTGGGGCGTCGTACAGACAGGGAGTTGATGAGGCCAGCTGAAGCTTGTCAGCTCATTTAGGCCTCTATAAGAACTCCCAGATTCATTAGGTGTTAGCTCATGCCTGGAACCAGACCTGTGTGGACTGTCTAGGGAGAGTGAACCCCTGTGCGGTGAGAAAAAGCCTGTGTGGCTATTTGCTTGGACATTTAAAACCAGGGACTTAGGGACTAGGACAGCACTAGGCTGATCCCAGTTGTTAGTTAGGAAACCTGTATGTTTAGTCAGAGGTCAAGTTGACCAGGATTTAATTTGTTTATGTTTCTTTTGGCTTTGCTGTGTTTTGTCACTGTAAATAGAAAATAAACCGCACCTTTTTTTTGATTTTGAAAACCACAACCTCCGTTTGCTGGGCCTGTTTTGTGTGGGGAGCCCATCCCGGGGGTCACACACACCCGCTGCCGAGCTAACCCCCTCACACTCTTCATGTTCTAAAAGACCTGGTTGATCCCGCCAGTTCCTGTGTCTCCCCCTGTCTGTGCTGACCACAGTAATCATGACTGCTGATGTCTGATTACCATGGTCCGTTTGCGTGCCTCTCTCCTCTCTCCCCCTCCCTCCCTGCCTGTCCGCTCAGGAGTCTGTGTTATCCATCTCCTCCTGCCCCTCCGGTTGCTATAGCTGTTAAAATTGCTATTGACAAATCCTGTAATCCTCTTTCTTACACGAAGATCTAATGTGCAGTGTGTGTGTGTGTGTGTGTGTGTGTGTGTGTGTGTGTGTGTGTGTGTGTTTTAAAAAAAAAAATTCAGTGAAATACCTTATTTACAACACCACGTGGCAATCGCGTGACCTCCCGCCACTCTCCCTCCTCTCCCCGCGGCTGACATCAGCAAGGGAAACACAGCCCCTCCCACTGTAATGCTCGGATCAAGGAGGGAAAGTGGCGGCAGGTCAGCGCAGCGCTGTTAATTAAGGTATTTCAACGAATCATTTAAAAAAAACACACACACTGCACATTAGATCTTCATGCATGAAAGGGGATTACATGATTTGTCATAGGTGAATTAACAACCATTTTAAGGTATTAGAATGAGTTAATTCATTCATTCACATAATATCAAACTCTGCTAAATTAATTTCTGTAGAACAATCACCTGTGGCCTGGAAATAGTGTTCAGTGTGTCGTGGAGGTGGTAAAGCAAAAGCCGTTTAGTACAGAAGATAGAGCTGGATATATTTGCTTGTGCGATCCAATTAATTCTGTTTTAAAGTACAATGATGAAAGAAAAAGAAAGGGATATTTCTACAGAGAGCCTTCACTGTATATGACCTACAGGTTTTGATAGTGTTAATTATTGTAATATTTATTGATAAAAAACCCAAGGCTCATGATAATAGAACTTGAAGTTCCTGGGTGGCGAGTTGCTATGGATACACCTGTGTGTTCATTATCCACATTATGACACTATTCTGTAATTGGTGATCTACAGTGTGTATGTGTGTATATATATATATATATATATATGTATTGTGATATTGGGGTCAGTGGCGGAACTACCGCCATAGCGACACACGCGGCCGCTATGGGGCCCGCAACCGAGAGGGGCCCGTGGAGAGGAGGAGGAATGCATATTGCCGGGGGGCGAGCACCGCCCGCACGGTCCCCCAGCCAGGGGAAGTGAGGCGAGGAAGAGGCGCGCTGTGCGTAAAAGCAGAGAGCTGTAATAGCTTTCATTTGCTTTCGGTGCGGTCTGAGCCAGCAGGTGCCCTGTAATTGGCTGAACGGGCCATGTGCGGGGCGGGCCGAGCGGCAGACATGGGGGTCTGTGAATGGCCCTGCGGAGCTGGTGCTGGTCACGTGTGGAGGCGGGGGCGGGGCTGGACTGTGGATTTGATAATCGCGCCTGCTTGCTCCCGAAGACGGAGTCCTGCTTCACAATGTGTTTATCCTGAGGTCTCATCTGCTCTGTTAGCTTACCCGCATCCTCTGTGTCACCCCCCCTCCTCCTCTGTCACCCCTCCTCCTCTGTGTCACCCCCCCTCCTCCTCTGTGTCACCCCCCCTCCTCCTCTGTGTCACCCCCCCTCCTCCTCTGTGTCACCCCCCTCCTCCTCTGTCACCCCCTCCTCCTCTGTGTCACCCCCCTCCTCCTCTGTGTCACCCCCCCTCCTCCTCTGTGTCACCCCCCCTCCTCCTCTGTGTCACCCCCCCTCCTCCTCTGTGTCACCCCCCCTCCTCCTCTGTGTCACCCCCCTCCTCCTCTGTGTCACCCCCCTCCTCCTCTGTGTCACCCCCCTCCTCCTCCTCTGTGTCACCCCCCCTCCTCCTCCTCTGTGTCACCCCCCTCCTCCTCTGTGTCACCCCCCTTCCCCCCCCTCCTCCTCTGTGTCACCCCCCTCCTCCTCTGTGTCACCCCCCTTCCCCCCCCTCCTCCTCTGTGTCACCCCCCTCCTCCTCCTCTGTGTCACCCCCCCTCCTCCTCCTCTGTGTCACCCCCCCTCCTCCTCCTCTGTGTCACCCCCCTCCTCCTCTGTGTCACCCCCCTTCCCCCCCCTCCTCCTCTGTGTCACCCCCCCTCCTCCTCTGTGTCACCCCCCTCCTCCTCCTCTGTGTCACCCCCCCTCCTCCTCCTCTGTGTCACCCCCCTCCTCCTCTGTGTCACCCCCCTTCCCCCCCCTCCTCCTCTGTGTCACCCCCCTCCTCCTCCTCTGTCACCCCCCCTCCTCCTCCTCTGTGTCACCCCCCCTCCTCCTCCTCTGTGTCACCCCCCTTCCCCCCCCTCCTCCTCTGTGTCACCCCCCCTCCTCCTCTGTGTCACCCCCCTTCCCCCCCTCCTCCTCTGTGTCACCCCCCCTCCTCCTCTGTGTCACCCCCCATCCTTCTCTGTGTCACCCCCCCTCCTCCTCTGTGTCACCCCCCCTCCTCCTCTGTGTCACCCCCCCTCCTCCTCTGTGTCACCCCCCCTCCTCCTCTGTGTCACCCCCCCTCCTCCTCTGTGTCACCCCCCCCTCCTCCTCTGTGTCACCCCCCCCTCCTCCTCTGTCACCCCCCTCCTCCTCCTCTGTGTCACCCCCCTCCTCCTCTGTGTCACCCCCCTTCCTCCTCTGTGTCACCCCCCCCCTCCTCTGTGTCACCCCCCCTCCTCACCCCCTCCTTTGTGTCACCCCCCTCCTCTGTGTCAGCTCCCCCTCCTCCTCTGTGTCACCCCCCATCCTCCTCTGTGTCACCCCCCTCCTCACCCCCTCCTCTGTGTCAGCTCCCCCTCCTCTGTGTCAGCTCCCCCTCCTCTGTGTCAGCTCCCCCTCCTCTGTGTCAGCTCCCCCTCCTCTGTGTCAGCTCCCCCTCCTCTGTGTCAGCCCCCTCCCCTGTGTCAGCCCCCCTCCTCTGTGTAAGCCCCCCTTTCCCTCTGTCTCTCTCACTCTCTTGCTCTCAGCCTCTTGCTCACCCCCTCTCTCGCACCCACCACTCTTTCTCTAATCCCCCCTCTCTCACCCCCACCCCCACTCTCTCTCATTCCCTCCCCTCTCACCCCCACCATCTCACCCACCCTCTCTCTCTCTCTCTCTCTCTCACCCCCCTCACCGCCGCCTCTCTCTCCTGCCTCCTCCCCCCTTTCATTCACCCCCTCACCTCCTCCTCTCTCTCACCTCCTCCTCTCACCTTCCCCTTTCTCACCTCCCTCCCCCCACCTCTTTCCCTTCTCAGGGGGTGGGGGTTGAATGAGGATGGCTGTATGGGGCCCCAATAATTGCAAACCGCAGCCCTGTGAGTGAGCGCACCAGTTCGGATGTGTCCCGAATCCTGTGTCTTGCCGACACTTCTCCCCAAGGCTCCCCACCAATGGAAGGAAGGAAAACAGCACTACAGTAGAGGAGCTCCACCCCTAAACTCCAGCTCCCACACTTCCTGGCTTGAAGCGGGTCTTTCGGGGCAGGGGACACTGATGGGGGGGTTCCCTGATCTAATCAAGGGGGAACCGATATAAGGGAGGGGAGTCAGTGGGGAGGGAGGTGGACGGTGTCAGTAGGGCAGTGGATGGTACCAGTAGTTACCATCCACGCTAACTGTGACACATTATTGCTCTCCTCCAGGTCTTTAAAATCTTTTAGTGTATACCACAAAAATTTTTGCCATGCGCCGCTTAAGTGTTCGGGTTTGGCTTGAGGAAAAGGTGGCAACCCTACCTGCGTTCCCGGGGCTCACCGTCACATAGCCCCACCTCTTGGCCCGGCGCCTTTTATAGACAGAACGCCGGTCCAATGCGGGACATGGGACGTCATCAAAGGCGCCGGGCCAAGAGGTGGGGCTATGTGACGCTGAGCCCCAGGAACGCAGGACATTCAAATGAAAGCTATTACAGCTCTCTACTTGTACGCACAGCGCGCCTCTTCCTCTCTTCACTTCCCCTGGCTGGGGGACCGTGCGTGCGGTGCTCGCCCCCCCACTCTGAGGCAGCCCAATGCTCGCCAATAGCCATTTGAGGGCTGCAGTATGCATTCCTCATCCTCCCCGGTAGTTCCGCCACTGGCTCGCCTCTTCCACTGCACAGGTGAGGCTACATTGTGCACATGTCATGCTGCATTGGGCACAGGTGAGGCTGCATTGGGCACGGGTCACGCTGCATTGGGCACAGGTGAGGCAGTATTGGGCACGGGCAGAGCACGCTGCATTGGGCACAGGTGAGGATTATTGAAGCGCTAACACCAGGTGTTTGGAGTATCTTTATCTGTTGATTAAACTTTCTGGAATACATATATTGCTATTGTGGTGTAGGATCTCGGTTCTTTCTTTCTTTCTTTCTTTCTTTCTTTCTTTCTTTCTTTCTTTCATCTCAGACTCGAACTACACGCCCTTTAAACCACGCCCACTATTTAATTTAAGTCCGCCATTTTTTTGTGGGGGGGGGGCCCATACAACATTTTGCTATGGGGCCCTGTGATTTCTAGTTACGCCCCTGATTGGGGTGTTTTAGCTCGAATGGATAGATGCGTTTTTATGAGTCCATATCAGACAGGCAATCTAGTGAAGGGCCTGGTAGCCCACGTTTATTTAAACAGAAAAAACAAAAGCAAACTGTCCCTTCAGGATTCCCACGCAGGGGTTTAACTTCATTTAGCAGTCCAAAAATAAGAAAAACATACCAAGCCTCCTGGCTCTCTTGTTAGCAGTTCCTCTGCTTGCTTTAGGTACTGATACCTTTAAACCACCAGACCTTCCAGTCTCACCGTCTTGGATGCACACAGCTTAAAGCCCACAACGCACACAGCGTTTGTCCTCACACAGAGACACTCACTAGCAGCCACTGCAGTTAGCAAGCTGCTCACCATCCTCCACCATCTTTCACTCTCACCAGCCCCTCATTATATTGGTTGTGTGCACCTGAGCACACACCATGCTGGCTGTCCACAAGACCCGGACACAGGGTTGGAGATCCCATCCCACCCAAGACTCTGAAGGATCTCCAAGCCATAGAAGCCCCATGTAGAAAATAGCAAAATCTGAGAAAACTGCCTGAGCAGTTTTCTCTGTTTTTTAAATTTACGCTCTGTAGCTCTGCACTCAGCCGATATGCAGACTCTGTGTCCGTTTTTTCTCCCTTTCCATAGAGACAGGGACTCTCACTATCACAGTATATATAGTGACATGGGGGCAATTAGAGTGGTAAATACATTTTAGTGAAGTCAATACTAGCCCACTTTTATAACCACATATTAACATAAAGTCCATAAACTTGCCCATGCAGGGGTTTCTGTTGCACACAGCATCCCAGATAGCAAGGATAACTTGCCACAAATTTGTGGCAGTGTTGAATTGTAAGTCTGTTAAGTTGCTACACATTTTCACTGTCAAGTTGTACACTTGCAGAGCACTTGAAGCAGAAGTTCTAGTTGACACTTTTCCAATTTGTAGCAAATTTGCGTGGCAAATCCCTAGCAAGAGCAAAGTTGCAGTGGTGAGTTTACAGCAAGAGCTCTGCAAGTCTGCTCATGAAAATTTTGCAGACTTGCTGCAATTATGCAACTGTAGCACCCTCTACCATAGGTAGGTGCAAGAGTGAGGATTTTTGTGAGGTAGATGCCAGCGCAGGTAAATTTAGGCAGGCCTATGCTGCATGTTAGGCCTGTTCGGTTTGATCTGGGGGCAGGGAGTGGTTAGTGTAGCAGTGGGTGTGACCACTTGTGCTTTAGTTCTGGGGTGCCCCCCTGCTTCCAGTGAGAATGTTCTGGAAGAGGGGCCGGGCACAGGACTGGAGTGACAGCGAGCTCATGTGAGGAGCCCTAATCAATCCCCAACTGGAGTTGGCAGGGGGCAGGCCTCCCATATAAGCTCAGGTCCAGCCCACTGGAGGGGAGTTGTTGGCCGGGAGACCTGGAGAATGGAGTGCTAAATGGCAGCAGGGGCCCCATCCCCATCTGGGGGGGGGGGTGTGTGGCCCAGCGGAGGAGCCTGAGAGAGCTGGGAGTGAGCCTCATCATTACACGGTCGTCATGGAGGAGGTGTCCTGGAACAGAGGGGCTAGAAAAGCTATTGGAACACATGTCCAGTTAAAATTCTCCATCATGGACTTGGGGCAGGAGAATGTCAGTGAGTGTGACACAGTGGGTTTCTGGAAAAGGCATGCCAGGGGAGCTGGGTGCGAGGCCAGAGGAGAGACTGTGGGGTTTGTGTCAAATCAATGCGGCCTGCAGGCACAGTATTTGCAGGTCGGGCTAGCTGGGATCCGTAGTCCACCAACTAACACAAGCTGCTTAACTACTAGGCCGCTGGGGAGAGGTACTGCAGACCTCTGGCCTAGTAACTACACAGCCAAATTCAGGCAGCATCTGGGATTATTCAGAGTGATCTCTTTTGTAAAGTAAAGATGATGGGACAGGAAGACTAATAGTTTACAGTGGAAGTTTTGTGCAGGAGGAGAGAAGTCCTGGGAGCAACAGTCTGCAGGAATTGATGTCGCAGCACAAAAAGGCTCTCATTGTCTCAGTCCTCAGCCTCTTTCCCATGCACCAGTTTTCCATGGCTACCTCCCTGGTGCAGACACCCCCAGCAAGAGCTCCACACTCTCTGGCTCCCTGCATTGTTCTGCCCAGACTTCCATCAATTGCCTGGGAAAACTCTCAGTTCTCTCTTCCTCTGGATGTAGGGCTTTGTGGGTCCTGTAGTCCACAGTCTATTGCCCTCTATAGTACAGCAGTCCTCAGGGACAACATATCCCATTAGCCTTTCCTGTTGCATCATCTTCCGAGGGAATGCGAAGGAGCAGCTTCATTCTCTCTTCCCCTGTGTATCACCACTGCTGCCAGAGGAAGGGGGGCGACCAGGGGAAGCTCGCAGACACACGCAGCCCACACTGTGCAGCAGCCAAGCCACTCTGCCTCTGTATGGCAGCAGGGGAGGGAAAAGGAGGAGAGTGGGTATGTAAGCACACACAGCCTGCTCCTTCAGTGACCAGCTGAGCACCTACCTACAGACATAATGTAACAACTGTGCAAAATACATTAGGACCTTTTTGCTCAAAATGGTTTTAAACAATTTTCTCCTTTTTTGATTTTGAGACTAATGTATAACATTTATAGTTACATAGGAAACCCAGTCCCGAACAAACAGAATTTTGTTATTTGTTGTCTTCAATGCCACATGCAAAGTCCTTTTGGTCTTTTTATATATTAGGGCTACAAAGCAAATAAACCCAATGGCAAAACCAATAATAAGTGTATACTGCTCAATAAAATCCTTTTAAAATGCAAATGCAGTGATTTAGATCCTATAAATACTAACTGTATATAGTCGTGCTGAAAACATTTATGCAATCCACCTTCCTTATTTCCTTCAAGCTCTTGCAGCTCTCCAGGTCTTGAGTTGGAAAAGTCATTTAGGACACTATCCTCAAGCAATTTGTATGTTCTCACTTTACGTGGGTTTGTCAGGGTGCCCCAGTTTCCGCCTACAATCCAAAATCGTACTGGTAGAATAATGGTCTTTTCCTGAAAATTGGCTTTAGTGTTTGTATGAGTTTGGGGACTGTGACTGACTTGAGACAAAGAATGATGTGAATGTTTGTAATATATTTTTCCAGCCCTATATAAATGGGGGGAAATAAATAACTACAATGTTATGGGCCTTTAATGTACTGTAAATGTTGGAATAGCAATGTTGTTTACTTAAATAGTTTTTAAGGATTGTTTCATTTAGCAACATATTACAAAAAAAAATACATGGTACAGCATGGGTGAAAATGAAAAGTTGTAGTATTTCACTTGAGATGTGCATCTTTGCATTAGTATGCTATAGGCAAGGATGATCTGGCAATTCGTGAAAGTATTTGCTGTGCATTGAGTCAGCAACTGACACAATATATTGCAGGCAACATAAGATTGCAAAAAGCAAATGTTTTTCTGGGCCTTGTTTTTTTGCAAACGGTCTTAATTTCCCTCGGTATCCATAATTATTTATGAGCCGGGCAGATTCAATGTGGTATTTCTGTTTGCTTTCTGATGTTATATGACACTCTAATTCTAGAAATGTTTGGATTTTTTGGGGGATTTATGAATGTTGGTTAAGTCTTCGACTATAATTAAATATGCTGGAATGTTTAGTGATGATGAGTATCCGTGTATACAGATAATTATGTATCTGATGTGTATTCTCGTTACTGAATTATTTACAACACATTATCAGTAGAGGTGCTGTACAATGAAATGGTGATATTGAAGCACATGAAGTTTACGAAGGAAGAACATGCTTATCCAGCTATAATCATTGGGTGGCTCAACAACTTGGCCATTTAAAACATGAGTAAAAACACAGGTTTGTAGTACCCCTGATTTAGGCCCCTTTCACATGGGGCTGTCCGTTTTGACGAACTCGGCTTGCTCAGCAGGGATCGCTCCGTTGATCCACGCTGACCCGGCAGATGACAGGTCCATCTCTGCTCATTGTGCAGGGACGGACCTGTCAGAGCCCCACTCTCCTCTATGGGGGATCGGATGAAAAAGGACAGCCTGTCTGTTTTCATCCGATCCTCCAGACGGGTGGAAAAGAGGGTTTCCATCTGTCTGGATTAAGCGGATAGGATGTCGGCGGACATGTCACCGCTGACACCCGTCGCTCCATAGAGGTGAATGGAGCGTCCGTTCAGGTCCGCCTAAAAAACTGACAGTCGGACCTGAACTGTCTGCATGTGTGAAAGAGCCCTAACAAAGCAATAAAAGCGAAACTATAATTTGTAATTCACGTACAAGACTTGTGGGATACAGTATATTGTATAGGATGCCAGGGGTAGGTCCCGGAAGGTACATACAGTGGGTATCGAAAATTATCTCCCCCCTTTAAAATAATCACATTTTGTTGCTTTGCAGCCTGAAATTAAGACACACAGTTTTCTATCCAGCTGTATTTACTCAGTGCAACTTATAATACCCAAGTAAAAATATAACGCCAACATTTAAAAAAAAAAAAAAAAAAACAGAATCAAGAGTTGGAAAAAGGATCACCCCCTTATGTTGGTATTTTGTTGAACCACATTTTGCTTTAATTACAGCCTTTAGTCTGTTGGGTTATGTCTCTACTAAATTTGCACATCTAGACTTTGCAATATTTGCCCACTCTTCTTTGCAGAACTGCTCAAGTTCAGTTAATTTTGATGGTGACCATTTGTGGACTGCAAAGTAAAGGCATAATGTGCTAGTATCGCATATTAGCACATTATGTGACACTTACCTGCAAACAAAGCCCTCATCGTCCCCGCTAAAGGCCGAATCCATCTTCGCCTGTCCTCCTTCCGGGTCCAAGAAGTCTGGCTATGTGACTGGCCGGAGCCGTGTGACGTCGATCCCGCGCATGCACGGGCAGCCGTTCCTTCAGAGGGCATGAGCCAAATAATTCAATTTTAGTAACCATAACACTATTACCATGCGGCCTCAGAATCTTCAAGGTGCGTATATGGTGGTCAGATGAGAACAAAATTAAATTTTCTTTCTCGTACATCACGGGACACAGAGCGACATAGTCATTACTAATGGGTTATATAGATACCGTCAGGTGCTGGCACTGGCAACTTCCAAAACCGGAAGTACCCTCCCCTATATAAGCCCCTCCCATCCGGGAGCACCTCAGTTTTTTGCCAGTGTCTAAGGTGTTGGCCAAGAAGAAACATGTGTTTTTCACTGAGCTTGCGTACAGGTTCTTTTGGGCCTCAGTAAGCTATTCCGGATCCGACCAAAAAAGCTTCATAGCTAAACGGTCGGTACCCGGGCCTTGCAGAGAAGAGCAAGGTTTTGCCTGTAATGCTTCTCTTAGGAGAGCTGGACCCTGGGATCCAGAGCTCTGGTCATACCCACGACCAAGATGTTTTCTGTGCAGGGTGCTATACAGGTCCAGGGGAGTGGAATCCTTGGGAACCCGGTCCCTGAAGGTTTGATTACAATGCCTGCCGTGATAGGTGAAGTTTGGGCTTTTGTGGACCAAACAAAGTCCTGCGGCGGGGAACAGGTAAGTGGGGGCCCCCAGGAACTTGGTTCTATTGGGGGACCCCCAAGCCTAATTTGTCTTTCTGTCTGTTACCTAATGGTATTCCCGCAAAATTCTGTGCATGCCTGTAACTACTAAAAAAATGTAATAATTTTTAATGGTGGTCAAGAAAAAAAAAAAAAAAATAATTTTTTTTTATATATATATTTAATATATTAGACTGCGGTACCTGTGTTTGTCCACTAGAGGCCGCTGTGGAATGTTTTCTTGTCATGTGGACTAGCTTCTTCTCAGCAGAGCAAAGTCCAGGCAGATGGTGAGTTCTCTTATAGGAAACTGCTTCCTCTGCCATGTTGCAGTGCTCGTCCATCCCCCGGCCTGCGGCAAAGAGGGGCCCTGGCTCCTGTCCCTTGTTACCATATTTGAAATTAGCGCCGAAGGCGCACGTGGCCGTGCGCGTGCACGCGCCTCTATATATAGAGGTGAGCCGGGAAAGGGGGCGGAGCCTGGGGGATGACGCTCTGTGCGCGCCGCAGCGCTTCTGCGCATGTGCGGGCGTCCCAGCAGTTTAAAAAAAAACACAATATTGTAGTGAGCTGGCTATGAAGTACAGAGACAGAGCTGGCAACATTTAAAGGCATACAGCAAGCGGTTGATACAGGCATCCCCTAGAAAGGCACATTAGTAGACACCAACTGTGATATAGCAGCAATTGTGCTAGACTATTCTCAGTAAAAGTGGTGTATTACGGCTGGAATACCTCAGCTTTAGGCTTAGGAATATGCCGTCCAGAAGCTCCGGAACTGAATCTTCCAGGAAGCGAAGGGGGTCTCATCTGGCTCGGAGGATCTTGGGCATACTCCTGCTGCACCAGTCTCCCCTGAAGTTCAGAGGTAAGTGACCGTAGAGACCCCGCAGGGGTACTTGGTACTGTGGCTGTCCTCAGTTCACCTGCTCCTGTGTATGTAACAGAGGAGGTTTTTTCCTCAGCTCTGGGAGGATTAGAGAGAGATTGTCAACATTTATCGCTGCCTCCCTGTCAGGGAAAGCACGCCCGATCTCCGTCTCCTCCTTCAGAGTGCCTGTTAGCAGAGCAACAGTCCCATACAGGGATCGACCTGCCTGAAGGGGATCAGGATGAGGTTGATTCTGTTATAGAGGAATCAACAGTGGGGGAACCTTTTCTCAGCATCTCAAGCTGAAAGATTATGGGTTCAGTCTCTGACTAACATGGTCCGATCAGCATTTAAAAATGAACCTTGCGGAACCATCAACCACTACTGTATCCTCGTTGGGGTCGCTAGAAGCCCCCAGACTGTTTGTTCTTTTCCACTTCACCCTTTACTGAAAGGGCTCATTTACCAGGATTAGGAACGTCCTGAGAAAATATTTATTCCCCCAAGAGATTTCCGGTGGTCTATCCCATGGAGGATAAGTTCATCAAAAAAAAAAAAAAAAAAAAATGGAAGGTCCCTACAGTGGACGCAGCCATCTCTTGTATGTATAAATCACTGACATGTCCAGTGGATAATGTCCAAATGTTCAAGAACCCAATAAATAAAAGATTGGAGTCCTTATGAAAATCTGCTTGGTGATACAACCAGCAGTAGCAGCTATTGGGGTCTGCTAAGCAGTGAAGGATCAGTTGAAACAGGTCTTGAGGGACTTGACAGATCAGCAGGCTTTGCCCTAGCTGATCTACCTAGAGCCTTAGGCTTTGCGGTTGACGCCATAGAGGATTCAGTCCATCAGGCCTCCCGCCTTACGCTGTCTATAGTACATATGCGTAGGCTCCTATGGCTCAAAAACTGGTCTGCTGAAGCTCCCTGTAAAGAATGGCTGGTTAGCGTCCCATTTCATGGTGAACGCTTATTCAGGGAAAACCTGGACAAATATATCCAGAAAATTTCCAGCGGTAAAAATACGCTCTTGCCGGTTAAAAGCAGAGTTAGAGGTCCCTCTTTAAGAGGCCTGCTTCTCCAGTCCCTGGGGCATCGGCTGTGTAACAGTTCCGACGGCCTCCTCGGTCAAATCCCGGGGGTAAAAAACAGGGACAGTAGCAGGGTAATGAGAAACCCTGGGTCAGGGGAGGTACAAAACCTCCCCCAAAGTTAAATTCATTGAAGCCCCCACTCAGTCGGGTGGGGGGAGGACTCCAGTTGTTCGCAAGAGACCTGGCGGGACACGATCAAGACAGATAGGTGCTCTCCGCAGTAGGTTTGGGATACAGTTTGGAGTTAAAAGACTCTCCTCCTTCCCATTTTTGAGGTCAAACGTGCCAAGGGATCCCCGGAAGAGAGAGTCCCTCCTGTTGGCACTAGAACAACTATTGCTCCAAGGAGTAATTATGGAGGTTCCCCTGGAAGAATGAGGGTTCGGGTTTTACTCAAACCTCTTTACAGTCCCGAAGCAAACGCGGACGGGAGGCCCATATTAATTCTAAAAGGGCTATACAAATTCCTGTATATCAGGACTTTCCGATGGAGTCGATCCGATCGGTGGCCACTGCCCTACAAGGGGAGGATTGGTTAGCCACGATCGACATCAAAGATGCTTATTTGCACATTCCCATCTTTCCAGTCCACCAAAAATTTCTACGCTTTGCAGTAGAAGGGCGCCATTTTCAGTTCAGAGCCTTACCCTTCGGTTTGGCCACAGCACCACGAGTGTTTACAAAAATTCTGGCCCTTTATTGGCCAATCTAAGAACACAAGGTGTAATGATAATGGCATATCTGGATGACTTGTTGCTGATAGACCACTCAGTGAAAAAAACTAGACGTGGTCGTTCACAAGACGATCAAGTATCTGGAATCTCACGGTTGGATTATCAACCGAGACAAGTCAGCCCTAAAAACCAGTCAAAAGTCTGGAATACTTGGGGCTAAGGTTGGATTCAGGCCAGAGAAAAATATTCTTGCCTCGAGGAAAGGTGTTGTCTTTGAAAGATTTGATCCACTTAGTGGGTACAAAAAAGACAGCCGTCCATACGCCTGTATATGAGGCTGCTGGGAAAAATGGTGGCATCATTCGAAACAGTACCCTACGGTCAATTCCATTCAAGGAATTTGCAAGGGGCCATACTGTCAGCCTGGAACAAAAAAGTTCAGGCCCTAGACTTACAATGTCCTTGTCCCCTTCCGTTCGCAAGAGCCTCCGTTGGTGGTTGGTTCCCCAGAATCTGGAAAAAAGGAAATCCTTCAGTCCGATTTCTTGGAAGGTGGTCACTACAGATGCCAGCCTTATAGGCTGGGGAGCAGTACTGGAGCAATAGTCTCTCCAGGGCAGATGGTCGGATGCAGAAAAGGCCCTGCCCATCAATCTCTTAGAGATACGAGCAGCCCGGTATGCCCTAGTAGCATGGACATCCAAACTCCAAGGGTCCCCTGTCAGAATTCAATCAGACAATGCCACAGCAGTGGCATATATCAATCATCAGGGGGGCACCAGGAGTCGTGCAGCCCAGAGGGAAGTAAATTACATCCTGAAATGGGCAGAAAAATATGTCCCAGCCATATCTGCGGTATTCATTCCAGGAGTGGAGAATTGGAAGGCGGACTTTCTAAGTCGCCAGCAATTAGGCCCAGAGGAAGGGTCCCTTCACCCCGAGGTTTTCTGGACAATATGTCAGCGGTGGGGAACATTGGATGTAGATCTTCTAGCATCCAGATTCAACGCAAAGGGGGACAGGTTTGTCTCTCGGACAAGGGATCCCCTAGCTTGCGGCTCGGATGCCCTAGTGTTCCCTTGGGATCAGTTCAAGCTGATATATGCATTCACACCGCCAATGGTTACCTCGATTACTCCGCAGAATCAGGGTAGAAAAGAAACCAGTGATTCCGGTGGCTCCAGCGTGGCCCCGAAGAGCGTGGTACGCGGAGATTGTAAAATTTCAGTGGGGAGTCCTTGGACTCTCCCACGTCGTCCGGCTTTCGCAAGGACCGATATACCACCCTTCCTTACCAGCCCTAGGTTTGACGGCCTGGCTATTGAAGCCCACATTCTAAAAAAGAGAGGGCTCTCTAATGCTGTGGTATCTACCATGATCAATGCCAGGAAGCCGGTATCCAGGCAGATCTACTATAGAATCTGGAAGGCGTACATCGCGTGGTGTGAGGCCAAGAAATGGCATCCACATAAGTACGTAATAGGTAGGATTCTGGACTTCCTACAGTGGGCTGTAGATAGGAAGCTTGCCTTGAGTACTATCAAGGGTCAGATTTCGGCCTTGTCAATATTTTTTCAAAGGCCCTTGGCTTCGCATTCACTAGTCAAAGCCTTTATACAAGGAGTGTTGCGTATTAGTCCTCCGGTTAATATTCCCATATGTCCATGGGATCTAAACTTGGTTCTGTCGGTTCTACAGAAACAACCATTTGAACCATTACAGCATATTTCCTTGGTGCTTCTCACCAGGAAATTGATTTTTCTAGTAGCCATTTGTTCGGCTAAAAGAGTATCGGAATTAGCAGCTATGTCCTGTAAGGAGCCATATCTGGTTATCCATAAGGACAGAGTAGTGTTACGTCCTCATCCAGCCTTTCTTCCTAAGGTGGTATCGAGGTTTCATTTGAACCAAGATGTGGTTCTTCCTTCTTTTTTCCCCAAACCTACTTCGGTAGAGGAAAAGTTATTGCATTCTTTGGATGTAGTAAGAGCAGTTAAAGCTTATCTAAAAGCCACTGCTCAGATTCGCAGAACGGATACTTTGTTTATTCTGCCGGAAGGCCCCAGAAAGGGTCAGGCAGCGTCAAAATCTACTTTAGCCAAGTGGATTCGACAGGTCATAATACAAGCCTATGGCTTGAGAAGTAGACCGCCTCCGTTCAAAGTTAGGGCGCACTCCACGAGAGCAGTTGGAACTTCATGGGCAGTGCATCACCAGGCCTCCCTGGCTCAAATCTGTAAGGCCGCAACATGGTCTTCGGTACACACGTTTACTAGGTTCTACCAGGTGGACGTTAGAAGTCAGGAGGATGTCGCCTTTGGGCGCAGTGTGTTGCAGGCCGCAAAAGATCCTCATGTCTGATAGCGCTCAGCTTATATATGGTCCCCCCCCCTCATTTGGCATTGCTTTAGGACATCCCATTAGTAATGACTATGTCGCTCTGTGTCCCGTGATGTACGAGAAAGAAAATAGGATTTTTATAACAGCTTACCTGTAAAATCCTTTTCTTGGAGTACATCACGGGACACAGAGCTCCCGCCCCTCTTTAGGGACACTTATTGCTTTGCTACAAAACTGAGGTGCTCCCGGATGGGAGGGGCTTATATAGGGGAGGGTACTTCCGGTTTTGGAAGTTGCCAGTGCCAGCACCTGACGGTATCTATATAACCCATTAGTAATGACTATGTCGCTCTGTGTCCCGTGATGTACTCCAAGAAAAGGATTTTACAGGTAAGCTGTTATAAAAATCCTATTATTTGGCCTCAACACCAAATGATATGTCTGGCAGAAATCCAATACAGCTCACCATTTAAATAACACCACTCCTACAGTAAAGCATGGAGGTGATAATATCCTGTTATGAGGGTGTTTTCTCTGCAGCAGGGACTGGAGCACATGTCAAGATAGAAGGAAAAATGGATGGAGCAAAATACCATCATATTCTTGAGGAAAATATGCTGTCCTCTGCCAGAAAGTTGTCAATGGGAAGACTGTTTACCTTCCAACATGACAATGACCCAAAGCACACAGAAAAATGACCACACAGTTGTTGGAGAAAAAGGTGAATGTCCTTGCATGGCCTAGTCAGAGCCCAGACTTAAACCTCACTGAAAATATGTGGAATGACTTGAAGACTGCAGTCCGCAAATGGTCACCATTAGGGATGAGCTTCGTGTTTGAGTTAAACCCATGTTCGACTCGAACGTCGGCTGTTCGATCGTTCGACGAAGATCGAACATTATGGGGCGTTCGCGCCAAATTCGAGTGGCGCGTCACAGCCCTAAATTCACTGCGGCATCTCAGTGCATTGCTGGCTGATGATTGGCCAAGCATGCACTATGACCCGCATGCTTGGCCAATCACAGCGCAGAAAAAACGGAGAGCCATAATTGGCCAAAGCTAGGGTGGCTTTGGCCAATTATGGCTCAGGGGGTTTAGTACACGCCGCACACTATGTAAGGCCGCCGACTCAGCGGCCTTGTGTAGTGTGTTGGAGTTGTGAAACGAGAGTTTACAGAGACAGACAGTGTCATTTATATTGAGTTAGATAGAGCAGACAGGTGAGTCAGTTAGCTGTAGTTACAGTGTGTAGAGAATATTTATGCATCCTAGGTGTTGTATATATATTTATACACTGTATTAAGTTTAGCTAGATCCGTTCCGGTTAGTCTCTATACTGTGACAGGCAGGCAGGTGATTGTGCTAGCTGCAGACAGTCAGTGTTTCACTTAGTGTACTGTGTGCTTTGCATAGCATTCACCTAAAGCGTAACCTGAATACAGTTAGTGACTATTATAGTGGTGTTCTCATAGTAAAACCACAAGCAGAGAGCTGCAAGTATTTTCAGTGTACTGTGTCCTCCTGCACAGTTTTCACCTAAAACTAACTGAAAACAATTGCTGCTTTTCCCATACTAACACCACAGCAGGCCATTAGAATGTCTGGAAGGCAAACAATGAGTCAGACAGTCACGAGGCAATAAAAGAGGGCAAGCAGGCTCTGTGTCTAGAGGCAACAGTGCTGCTGGTCGTGGACACGGTGCATCCTCATCAGCACGTGGCCGTCGGAAACGCTTGCCCTTCTTTTCGGCAGCTGGCCATGTTGAGCCGCAACATGCCCAAGACTTAATAGAGTGGATGACCAAGCCGTTCTCCTCCTCCTCCCCCTCCTCCTCATCCTCTCTCACCCAGGCTCAGGGTACTTTGTCTGGCAAAGCAGCTGCCAAAGCGGCCTCTTCCCTCGGCTCAATGGCATCAGTCACTCCTTCCCTAGCCCCACCATGTCCTCCTGAGGAGTCCCCCGAACTGTTTGACTACAGTGTTGGGTACATGCTCCAGGAGGATGCCCAGCTTTTTGAAGGCTCCGATGATGGAACCCAGCTGGAGGAATGCAGTAACGTGAGCTCAGAGAGAGGGGGTAGTAACGTGAGCCCAGAGAGAGGGGGTGCCCAACAAGGTCTGATATCTGGCAGTCATGTTCCCCCAGCTGCAGCATACTGCCAGATTGGCTTCAGTGATGAGGAGGGAGGGGATGATGAGGTCACTGATTCCACGTGGGTGCCTGATAGGAGAGAGGAGGAGGAGGAGGCACATTTCCAACTAGGCAGGATGCCCCACAGGGGCCAGCTTAAAGGCAGCACACCGACTGCATCACACCGCAGAGCTCCGCATGTGCAGGGCGCTGCTGTCTCTGCGCGTTATTCCAAGTTCTTTGGTGTGGGCCTTTTTACAGACGTGTGCAGCAGATCGCACCGTTGCCATTTGCAACATATGTCTAAAGCGTATCTCGCGTGGCCAAAACATCAGCCGCTTGGGCACCACGTGCTTGACCAGACATATGTCGACCTGCCATGCAGTCCGTTGGCAAACACACCTAAAAGACCCACACCAAAGAACAAGGTGGACCTCTCCTTGCTCCTCATCAGCTGGGATCTCCAACCCCACTATACCTTCAGTCCTCTCTGAAACCTGCACTGAGAGGAATGAAGGTGTAGAATTAGGTGTGTCACAGCCAAGTACTTGCAGGTCAATCTGCTATCGGTACACCTACGTCCGATTGTACCAGGCAAATTTCCCTGCCCCAGCTGCTGCACCACTGAAAGAAGTTCGCTCCCAGCCATCCACATGCCCAGCGGTTGAATGCTAGCTTGGTTAAATTCCTAGCACTTCAACTGCTGCCTTTTCAGTTGGTAGACTCTGCCCCCTTCCGTGAGTTTGTGGAATGTGCGGTTCCTCAGTGGCAGGTTCCCAAACGCCACTTTTTCTCACGGAAGGCGATTCCGGCTCTCTACCGGCATGTGGAAGGCAATGTCTTGGCCTCGCTGGACAGAGCGGTCAGAGGTAAGGTGCATATTACCGCTGACTCATGGTCCAGCAGGCATGGACAGGGACGTTACCTATCTTTCACGGAGCATTGGGTGACTCTGCTGGCAGCTGGGAAGGATGCAGGACAAGGTGCAGTAGTGTTGGAGGTTGTTCCGCCACCACGCCTCCAAAATGTTACTACTGGTGATTCTGACACACCTCTCTCCTCCACCCCCTCCTCTTCTTCTTCCTCCATGGCCTCTTCGTGTGCTGATTTGTCCTCTGAACCAGCGGTGCTCCGTAGGCGTTCAAGGGGCTATGCCAGTACGCAGGCAAAAAGATGCCATGCAGTGCTTGAGCTGGTGTGCTTGGGGGACAGGAGTCACACTGGGGCAGAGATTCTGTCAGCTCTGCAGGGGCAGGCTCAGAGGTGGTTGACGCCACACTAGCTTAAGCCAGGAAAGGTGGTTTCCGACAATGGCACCAACCTCCTCTCCACCCTCCGACAGGGACAACTGACCCATGTGCCCTGTTTGGCTCATGTCCTTAACTTGGTGGTGCAGCGGTTCTTGGGCAGGTACCCGGGCTTACAGGAGGTCCTGAAACAGGCCAGGAAACTCTGTGGGCATTTCCGCCGGTCATATAATGCCAGTGCTCGGCTGGCTGAGCTGCAAAAGGATTACAACTTGCCCAAGAACCGCCTAATCTGTAACATGCCCACCAGGTGGAACTGTACCTTGGCCATGCTGCAGCGGCTGCACACGCAGCAGAGGGCCATCAATGAGTATCTGTTGCAATATGGCACCAGGACAGGGTCAGGGGAGCTTGGATTTTTTTCCCCACGCCAGTGGGCCATGATCAGGGATGCATGCACTGTCCTGGCACCATTTGAGGAGGCCACGAAGATGGTGAGCAGTCACAGTGCGTGCATCAGTGACACTGTCTCTTTGTCCACCTGTTGGAGCACATGCTGCGTGGAATAATGGACAGGGCACTTGAGGCATCACAGAGGCAGGAAGAGGAGGACTTCCTTACCTCTCAAGGCCCCTTATATCCAGACAGTGTTCCTGCTGGCCCGGCTATCACACAGGACGAGGAGGAGGAGGAGGATGAGGAGGATTGTGTCAGCATGGAGGTGGAGACTAGCACTCCGCATCAGCAGCAGTCTTCAAGGGATCAATTACAGTCCCAAGACACCCATGGACTTGTACGTGGCTGGGAGGAGGTGGGTGCGGATCATGTCGTCCTCAGTGACCCAGAAGACTCTGCACCGAATGCCTCAGCAAACCTATGCTGCATGGCCTCCCTGATCCTGCAAAGCCTGCGTAAGGATCCTCGTATTCGTGCGATCAAGGAGATGGATCATTACTGGCTGGCAACCCTCCTTGATTCACGTTACAAGGGTAAGGTTGCGGACCTTTATCTTGCCGTCGCAGAGGGAGCAGAGGATGAGGCATCTTCGGGAGGCCTTGCAGAAAGGTCTGTGCAACGCGTTCCCAGAGACTGGGAGGTTACAAATTCCTGGTCCTGGACAACGTGTTGCTGAGGCTTCGGTCAGTCAAAGAAGGAGCGGTGGAGAAGGTGGCCATCTGACCGATGCGTTCAGACATTTTTTTAGTCCGCAGCCCCAAGGTATGATCGGTTCCAGCAACCATCGCCAGCGTCTGGTTTACATGGTGCAGGAATACCTAGGGGCAAGATCAGACTTGGACACCTTTCCCACCGAAAATCCTCTGGGTTACTGGGTCTTGAGGATAGATCACTGGCCAGAGCTTGCACAGTATGCAATTGAGATACTGGCCTGTCCTGCATCCAGCGTTCTTTCGGAACGCACATTCAGTGCTGCTGGAGGCTTTGTAACCGATCACAGGGTGCGCCTGTCAACCGACTCGGTCGATCGACTGACCTTCATAAAAATTAATCAGTCTTGGATCACCACCAGCTACCAAGCACCTGATGCTGATGTAACAGAATAATTTTCTTTGAAATGTCAGATCCCTTCAAGACTGCCTATGCTGATGCAGAGTGACTATCCTGTTATGCTGAGTGACTATCCTCTTCCTCCTCAATAATCATGCTGATAGCTTGAAAGAACATTTTTGGTTCTGGGCACTGCCACCAGTGGCTAAGGCCCAATTTTTCAGCCCCTGTTTAACAGGGGCATGCAATTACAATTTTTGATGAAATACTTTGCAACAGGGCTCATTGCTGCGCTCCAAGTACAGTATCTGTGAGGGGTTGCAGTGTTGTGGCACCAGCACCAGTGCCTAAGGCCCAATTTTTCTTGTTTAATATTTTTATTAGATTTTACAAGTACATAGCAAATATACTGAACATTACATTCTGATCAAGAATAGAATTGTAAATAAATACAGTAATCACTAAAAATACATATTGAAAGAAAGGCAGTAGAGGATAAACCTCAGTAACAATTATATCAATACAAATAGAGGTATAAAAGATTAGAGCAATGAAGATAAGCAATATTTAGGATAGAATATCACGTCTCCAGACCAACCACTCACCCCCGAAGGGAGCAAGCTGTGAGCAGATGGGGGCTCGATTAAGTATGAGAGAATATGTTGGGCTATCCAGAAGGATACACCAGATGAATGTTGTCATACCTCAATTGTTTAGTGGAGACTTTCCTAACAAATCTTTAAGACACAAAGATATTAGTGATTGATAAAGTGAAACTTTAAAGTTATATATATAAGTCATGTAATGAACATCACATGTGTAAAAAATCTGTATTACACAAGTAACAAAACTAACCAAAACAGAAAGACAGAAGAAGTAAGAGAGAAGAAGAAGAAATATGGGAGAAAAGTAAAATTTATAGAAAAGAAGGTATGGGTGTAGGAAAATAGAGAAAAAGGTGAAGGTTGTCTCTCCGGGTGGCGGTCCAGTCAGATCAAGGCCCCGTTTAAATATTATATTAATAGATAAATATTAAAGTATTTCAAAGAGGCATCAACAATAGTTGATCAGAATCTGGGGGTAAGAAGTGTTTAATCCATGGTTTCCATATTTTATTATATGTTGCAATGTTGTCATCTTCAATAGCAGACATTTTGGAAAAGATAAGGGCTCTGTTAATTCTATGTTTAGTTTCAGCCACAACCAAAGTTTGGGTTTTCCAGGCCTTAGCTATAGATTGTTTAGCCGCCGTGGTGAGATGTAGTAGTAATTTGAATTGTGACTTATTCAAATTAGGAGGTTTGAGGTTGAGGAGAGCCAGTGCCGGGTCTGGCGGGATTGGTATTTCCAAGGCCGTAGAGGCCATGTGAAATATTTTACTCCAGAAGGATTGAACGATTGGACATTGCCACCAAATATGGAACTGCGTGCCCGGTTCAGAACAGCCTCTGAAACATAGATTTGGGTACGAGGGGGCAAATTTGGCAATCCTGGCCGGAACCAGGTACCATCGAGAAAGGACCTTATAATTTGTTTCCAACGCAAAACAGTTTGGCGAGGAATGCTTAGTAGCTGACCATATAATATCCCAGTCACTTTTACTGAATGTTCTATCCATGTCGTGTGCCCATTTAGTCGTATAGGATGGTAAAGTATCGTCGGATGTGGAATTGATGCGTTTATACAAAAGTGATATTAATCCTCTAGCATGGGGATCACTGTTACAGATACGTTCAAATTGAGTCATTTGGGTGAGAGGGGATCCCGTATCAACGAGGGGTGTATAAAAGTTCTTAATTTGTAGATAGCGGAAGAGCTCCTTCATGGGGAGTTTGTATAAATCACATAATGTTGGGAACGTAAGAATATCATTGGAGGAAACTAGATTATGGAATTGAAGTAGGTTTCTTCTGGACCAAGCTGCAAATGATAGAGGAAATTTCCAGGCGGGGTAAAATGAGGGATTTTGAAGAAAAGAGAGTAGAGGGTTATGAGTGGATTGTAGGCTTTTTGTGGATCTATATTTGTCCCAGATAGCTATAGAATGTTTGGTTACAGGGTTAGATAAGTTTAGTCTATCTTTAGGAGCTAACCAGAGCAAATTATTCACAGAAATGGGGTCAATATCCACTGATTCAATCGCTACCCATAGAGGGGATTCTATTGTAGAATGGTATTTGGGGAGTTGTGCTAGCTGAGCAGCAAAGTAGTATGAGGAAAAGTTAGGAATTCCCAGACCACCTTTCAATTTATCAAGATAAAGAGTCGATCTAGGTATACGGGGCTTTGTAGAGCCCCATATAAAAGCCATCACTCTCTTTTGAGTGAGCCTCAAGAAGTAAGGAGGTATATGTATGGGGAGAACTCGGAATAGGTAAAGGAACTTTGGTAAGATTGACATCTTAGTAGCATTAATCCTCCCAATCCAAGATAAAGGAAGAGAAGACCATTGTTTCATCAGATTAGTAGTTGACTTCAATAAGGGTAAGTAGTTAGCTGAAAATAGGTCGGATATAGAAGAAGTGAGTTGGACTCCAAGATATGAAATATGATGCAATTCCCAATTGAAAGGTAAAGACGTTTGAGCTTGTTGTAACTCAGATGGCGAAAGGGAAATATTAAGGGCATTAGATTTGGCATGATTAACACACAAACCAGAAATCTTTGCAAACTTGTCTAAAGTATTTACTAGATTTGGGGCTGAGACGTGGGGATGGGATAAAAAAATCAGGATGTCATCTGCAAAAAGACTCAATTTGTGGTGATGTCCACCTAATTCTACACCTTTGATATTAGGATTATTTCTAATAATACATGCTAAGGGTTCAATAAGTAGGGCAAAAAGCAAAGGGGATAGGGGGCAACCCTGTCTAGTACCTCTTCTAATATCTATCATAGCCGATTTATAGCCCATATATTTAATATAAGCTTTCGGAGTGCTGTATAGTGAGGAAACCCAAGTTAAGAAATTTTCCCCAAAACCCCATTTTTGAAGAGTATATTGTAGATATGGCCAGCTGATTGAGTCGAACGCCTTCCTAATATCTAATGATATAAGGCAAGTTGGGATACGTCTTTTTTTGGCGGCATGAATTAATAAAATTGCTCTTCTGACATTATCCCCTGCTTGACGCAAGGGCATGAAGCCAGTGTGGTCACGATGGATAAGTTTACCTATAATGCTATTCAATCTAGTTGCCAAGATCTTAGCTAGTAACTTAATGTCTAGATTTAAAAGAGATATGGGAGCGGTAATTAGACCAAGAGGTAGTGTCAGATTTAGGTTTGGGAATCATTGCTATGATGGAAGTTAGTGTTTCGGTTTTAAACGAATGACCAGCTAACAAAGAATTGAAGGCTCTAGTCAATAGAGGCGTTAAAATCGAATCAAATTGTTTGTAGTATAGTGCAGAAAACCCATCGGGGCCCGGTCTCTTGTGAGGCTTCAATTCTTTAATAGCAGCTTTAACTTCCAAGGCCGTTATGGGACTCTCCAAATATTCACACTGTTCCGGTGTCATTGTGGGAAGTTTAACATCTGAGAACAAAGTGTCTGCTTTGTTTTTATCAAAGATTAAGCCAGAGTCATAGAGCTTAGCTAATTTAGATTGAAAGATGTCCAAGATCTTTAATGGGTTACTAGTGTATGCATCTCTGGAGGTTCTAAGTCGGAATGCAGCTTGTGAACGATCAATAGACTTGAGGCTGCGGGCCATTGGGGTATCGGGCTTATTGGCTTTGCGGTATAGGGTATGTTGCCGCTTGCGTAAGAGTTTGTCTGCCGAATCTGTCAGAAAAAGATCCAACTCAAGCCGGGCCCTTTCCAATTTAGTGTTTGTGTGTGCATTCGGGGCAGCTTGATGAGCCAAATGACAAGCGTCAAAATTTGCTTCAAGTTTGGTAAACAGAATCTTGCGGACTCTTTTAATAGATCTCGCCTTTTGTATCAAGCTGCCCCGAATAACAGCTTTATGGGCTTCCCATAATGTAAGGGCAGAGACATCAGTAGTGTCATTAAATGAGATATAATCATTAAGAGCCAGTTCAATATCTGAACGGTGTGAGGGGTGAGTTAGGATGGAGTCGTTAATACACCAAGTGGTGTCATGTGACCTAGGTATAGGAGAGGTAATTGTAGCAGTGACCGCACAATGGTCTGTCCAAGGAAATGGGATTATATTAGAGGATATTACTTCAGGGAGCATACTAGAGGGGAGGAAAATATGGTCTATTCGTGAAAAAGATTTGTGTGGATAAGAATAATGTGTAAAATTTCTGGAAGTTGGGTTAAGTTCCCGCCAGGTATCAACAAAATTAAAAGAAGTAAGTAGAGATTGGAAGGACCGTTTATGGGTAGGCGATATATAAAGAAAAGGCAGGTGATCCATTGAGACCCATAAATGCCATACCCATGCCTCCATCCCTGGTACATTGAAAATGAAAAAAGAAAATGGGCTGTGGGACTTTAAATGAGGCATGGATGGGCGTAAGAAAAAAGTCTAGGATATCAAAAATAAGTAAACGTCACTGTCCCGTTGGGGAATAGTCTGTAGCCATGTATACATGCTGCATAGTCAGTCTGAAGAATGGAGATCAAGGCATGGATATAAATGTAAAAATGTATTTGTATCATGGTAAAAGTACACATGGATCATGCAAACAAAGGCATAATGTAAATAGGGGTTATCACATAGACATGATCAAAATTCACTGTTAAGACATGGCTGAAGCAAGTAATGACAATTAAATGGACATACAGAAACAGTGAAAATGATTATCCAGTTAAAAAGTCAAGAATACACTTAATAGATTCATAGTTGGGCAAGCTTTACTTGGCATTCCAGAGCATGGACTCATGGATGGGCATGGGAAAAAGGTCTAAGATATCAAAAATTGGTAAACATCACTGTCCCGTTGGGGAGTGGTCTGTAGCCAGGTATACATGCTGCATAGTCAGTCTAAAGAATGGAGATCAAGGCATGGATATAAATAAAATATATTGTATCATGGTAAAAGTACACATAGATCATGCAAACAAAGGCATAATGTAACTAGAAGTTATCACATAGACATAATCACAATTCATTGTTGAGACATGGCTGGAGCAAGTAGTGACAGTTAAATGGACATACAGAAACAGTGAAATTAATTATCCAATTGAAATGTCAAGAATACACTTTGTAGATTCGTAGTTGGGCAGGCTTTACTTGGCATCCCTGAGCATGGACTCGACGCGTTTCTTGGCGTTTAAAGCCAGTCATCAGGAGTGGGGTGCATGTCATTTGACTAAAAGGGGAGATGGATAGACAGGTCAAATAAGGTCTTGAAAAAATGTCATGTTTGAAACAGAATAACAGAATCAGGTAGTCTGATACGTTACCAATGGCAAAACCCGGAATGGGGTTGTCCCAAGCATTTGAAATATGGCGTAGAGTGGTGGTCCTGGATGCAGTGTCTCACCCTGGGCTGAGGCGGGGAAGGCCCCCAATAAACACTTCAACGGCCACTCGATCAAGAGGAGAGTCAAAGAGAAGATGGCATAATAGTAGCAGGAGTCAGGGGGTACGTAGGGGGGCCGCAAGAAGTTCCGGAGGGGAAAACAACGCCGGAGAACACTTAAGTATTATAGTAGAAAACATAAATAATTCTCTATCAAGAAGACTGGAGATGCAATAAACAAAAAAAGAGAGAGAAAGGAAGCATACCAACTTTGGGAAGTATGTTGAGTCAATTTCTAAATGAATGCGTCCATAAGGAGGCTGGAAAATATCAATCCTAACACTTGTGAAGCAAACCGTCAACGCAAGCGAAATAATTAATAAACAAGCTCGCAAATATAGAGGAAAGGGAAGGGAGAGAGGGAAAAAAAATAAAAAAATAAATAAATAAATAAATAATGTAATATAGACCTTCTGGCTGACTAAAACAATAAATAATTACCCAAATTTATATTTCATAGGTACAGTATAATATGCATTTAAATTACTAAGTAGACATATTTGTCTGAAAGGGGACAAACACACAAAAAAATAAAAAAAAATAAAAAAAAATAAAATAATGTAATATAGACCTTCTGGCTGACTAAAACAATAAATTAATGCCCAAATTCATATTTCAGAAGTATAATATAATATGCATATAAATTACTAAGTAGACATATTTGTCAGAAAGGGGACAAGACAACAAAAAAAAAAAAACACTTGTCTCAAAAATGTAAATGTAATATAGACCTTCTTGCTGACTGAAACAATAAGTAATTACCCAAATATATATTTCATAGGTACAATATAATATGCATTTAAGTTACTAAGTAGACATATTTGTCAGGAAGGGGACAAACACAGAAAAAAAAAAAAAAAAAAAAAAAAACCCTTAAAAACACTTGACTCAAAAATGTAAATGAAATATAAATATTCTGGCTGATTAAAACCCTAAATAGAAACCTAGATTCATATTTCATAAGTACAAATTAATATGCATATATTATGTGCATATAGATTAACCACTTAAGCCCCGGACCATTTCGGGCCATTAGGACCAGGCCTGTTTTTGGGATTCGGCACTGCGCTGCTTTAACTGTAAATTGTGCGGACATGCAATGTTGTACCCAAATGAAATTTGCGTCCTTTTCTTCCCACAAATAGAGCTTTCTTTTAATGGTATTTGATTGCCTCTGCGATTTTTATTTTTTGCGATATAAACAGAAAAAGACCGAAAATTTTGAAAAAAAATGATATTTTCTACTTTTTGTTATAAGAAAAATCGAATAAACTCAATTTTAGTCATACATTTAGGCCAAAATGTATTCAGCCACATGTCTTTAGTAAAAAAAATGTCAATAAGCGTATATTTATTGGTTTGCGCAAAAGTTATAGCGTTTACAAACTAGGGTACATTTTCTGAAATTTACACAGCTTTACATTTATGACTGCCTATCTCATTTCTTGAGGTGCTAAAATGGCAGGGCAGTACAAAACCCCCCCAAATGACCCCATTTTGGAAAGTAGACACCCCAAGGAAATTGCTGAGAGGCATGTTGAGCCTGTTTAATATTTTTTTTTTGTCCCAAGTGATTGAATAATGACAAAAAAAAAAAAAAAATTACAAAAAGTTGTCACTAAATGATATATTGCTCACACATGCCATGGTTATATGTGGAATTGCACCCCAAAATACATTCTGCTGCTTCTCCTGAGTACGGGGATACCACATGTGTGGGACTTTTTAGGAGCCTAGCCGCGTACGGGACCCCGGAAACCAAGCACCGCCTTCAGGATTTCTAAGGGCACAAATTTTTGATTTCACTCCTCACTACCTATCACAGTTTCGAAGGCCATAAAATGCCAAAATAGCACAAAACCCCCCCAAATGACCCCATTTTGGAAAGTAGACACCCCAAGCTATTTACTGAGAGGCATGTTCAGTCCATGGAATATTTTATATTTTGCCACAAGTTGCGGGAATATGACAAACTTTTTTTTTTTTGCACAAAGTTGTCACTAAATGATATATTGCTCACACATGCCATGGGCATATGTGAAATTACACCCCAAAATACATTCTGCTGCTTCTTCTGAGTACGGGGATACCACATGTGTGGGACTTTTTGGGAGCCTAGCCGCGTACGGGACCCCAAAAACCAAGCACCGCCTTCAAGTTTTCTAAGGGCATACATTTTTGATTTCACTCCTCACTACCTATCACAGTTTTGAAGGCCATAAAATGCCAAGATGGCACAAAACCCCCCCAAATGACCCCATTTTGGAAAGTAGACACCCCAAGCTATTTGCTGAGAGGCATGTTGACCCCATTGAATATTTTTTTTTTTGTCCCAAATGATTGAATAATGACAAAAAGAAAAAAAAATGTACAAAAAGTTGTCACTAAATGATATATTGCTCACACATGCCATGGTTATATGTGGAATTGCACCCCAAAATACATTCTGCTGCTTTTCCTGAGTACGGGGATACCACATGTGTGGGACTTTTTGGGAGCCTAGCCGCGTACAGGGCCCCAAAAACCAAGCACTGCGAACGCTGCAGTTATGTGTGTTGTGTTTGGTAAGTGACAGTGATCGATCGATACTGCACTTGGGTGGGCTGGGCTGGGCTGGGCGGAGGGGCTAAACGCAGGTGCTAGCAGGTATCTGGGCTGATCCCGCTAACACTGCGTTTTTGGGAACCCTAAACCGCTGGGGATGCTAGTATAGATCTGATCAGATCTGATCAGATACTATACCACTAAGGGGGGTGTATGCTTTGCGCGTGGGTGTTAGCGTTACTGTCACTAACCTAACACTGCCTGGGGCGACGCAGACCCTCTCTGGCGCTAAAACCTAATTGATCTCACCCGCCGGGCGATCAGGGGGGTTAAACCTTTATTGGGTTATATACGGCGGGTGCCCTGATGCTATAAAAAGCAAACTAATCAACCAGCGTCACCCGTAACCTTTATATGGTGATCACTGGTGAAAGGGTTAACTAGGGGCAATCAGGGGGTTAAAACCTTTATTAGGTTAAATATGGGGGTACCTGACACTATCTAAAAACCTGACGGGTAACCTAAATAACTAAATAACTTACTGGCTAACCAGTGACACCAGCAACGCTTATACGGCGATCACTGGTGAAAGGGTTAACTCTAGGGGCAATCAGGGGGTTAAAATAATATATGGGGGTACCTGACACTAATAAAAACCTGCGGCGAACCTAAAAAAAAAATAACTGCCTATCTAAAACACCAGCGACACGAATACAGCGATCGGAAAAACAATCGCTTAGTGACGCTGAAGTTAGGGGGTGAAAGGGTTACCTGGGGGGTGATCAAGGGGTTAAACCTTTATTAGGGGGGGTTAGGGGGCTACCCTGGACCTAAAGGGGCCTAATCCTAACTGCCCTGCAACTTTTTACAATCACAGATGACACTAAATGCAGTGATCAGTAAAATAAATGATCACTGCAATCAGTGACACTGTGATTGGGGGCTTTGGGGTGACCTGGGGGGTGATCTGGGGGTGACTGGGGGGTGATTTGTGTGCCTATGTGTACCTACGTGTCAGTGGACTGTTGGTGCACTAACCTGCTTCTTCTCTGCTCGGCGCCGGGAACGAAAAGACCGCGGCGAGGGAGATGACATCACTTCCTCCAGCCTTGTTTACATCACATGGCGGAGGAAGCATTTTCATTGGCCGGGAGCGATTGCGAGGGGGGGCGGAATCGAGCGGCCGCCCCCTCATGCCTGATCGCTCCCGAACACTTAACGGCCGCTCACTGCAGTGAAGGGGGGTCCGGATGGACCCCCCAACTGCACAAAGGCGATCACGTAGATCTACGTGATTCTGCCTGTCCGTGCCATTCTGCCGACGTAAATCGGCGGTGGGCGGTCGTTAAGTGGTTAAAGAAATAGATATTTTTGACAGAAACAAAACACCACCAAAGAAAAGAAAAAAAAAAAAAAAAAATGGAGAACAGGATTCTAGTTCTTCAAGCATAGATAGTGCAATGCTTTTCAGAATAAAGCAATGGGGCTAATACCCTACAAAAGGGGAGAAACATGGATAAGATTAATGAGAAGTGAACAATCAGTCCATTGAGTCGACATTTATCGGTGCCTGACTATCAAAACGTCCTCTTTTATGAAGATTCTGTCTAGTATAGCCAGAGGGGTTTGGGTCCAGGTCGGTTTCATTTGGAGGTGATCTAGAAGCCGCACGTCTACGAGGTTGCTCCTTAGAATTGGTGTGATCCATCAGGCCTAGATCAATTAAGGCTGACCGAAGTTCATCGGACGTGCGACAGGTATATCTGGTTTCCAAGTATGTAAAGCGGAGAGAGAATGGAAACCCCCAGTGGTATATGATTTGGTGCTTTTGAAGTACTTGCAGCAGTGGTTTCATAGAACGCCTCTTAGTAACAGTTAAAGGGGAGAGGTCTGTAAAGAGCTGATAGATATTGCCCTGGAACTCAAGAGTGTTTTTACCTCTAGCAGCAGCAAGTATTTGCTCCTTTTGTTTTGTAGTAATGAAATTTAACTATAATATCTCTAGGGGGTCCATTGGGTTTGCGTTGAGTTAGGGCCCTGTGGACTCTGTCCATTTCCAATCTCTCAGGTGAAATACCTGGTAACAGTTCCTGAAACAGTGCACATATAGTTCCCTGTAAGTCTATGATTGATTCAGGGAGACCTCTGATTCTTAGGTTGGAGCGACGGTCCCTATTCTCCTGGTCTTCCAAACGGTTTTGTAATAAAGAGTTCTCATCCTTAAGCTGTTCAATAGTAGCATCATAATGCTGTGTGGTGGTTTCTATATCATCTACCCGCATTTCCAGTTCAGCTGTTCTATGCCCCAGCTCCCTTATCTCCCTTGTCAGCTTCTCTGTTATCTGGTCAGAAGTTTGTTTCAAAGCTTTTTGAAGCATTTTCTCAAATTGTCTGAACATGTTAGACTGAATAACATTTTCAGGTGTTTCATAGTCAGAATCAATCTCACCAGCTGTGTCCAGAGTTTTGACATTGTGTGACAGGGATTTAGGAACCCGCTGTGTGCGAGTCTGTGAGGTACCAGGCGCCGCCATCTTGGATGTCTGCCGGGCCGGTGTATCCTTAGAGATACCAATCTTATACTTTGTTTTTGGCCCCCTCGTGACCATCCTCAATAAGCCAAAGCGTACCTGTTATGAATTTGCGGGAGCTGGTGCCGTTTGCGGTGAAAACAGCGGTCGGTTCTCCGGTTTGTTTAACCCGGGAGCGGAGCTCTAAGGGGATGCGACTTCTCCCTCAGGCATCCGCGCATGCGCCCTCAAGGCCCAATTTTTGAGCCCCTGTTCAACAGGGGCATGTAATTACAATTCTTGATCTAATATTTCACAGCAGGGCCCATTAATGCGCCCACCAAGATTAACTGTGAGGGCTTACAGTGTTGTGGCACCAGCACCACCACCAAAGGCCCAATTTTTCCTACCACTGTTCAACAATGGCATGTAATTACAATTCCTGATATAATAGTTCACAGCAGGGCGTTCCAGCGCCCACCAAGAGTAACTGTGAGGGCTTACAGTGTTGTAGCACCACCACCACCACCAAAGGCCCAATTTTTCCTACCACTGTTCAACAATGGCATGTAATTACAATTCCTGATATAATAGTTCACAGCAGGGCGTTCCAGCGCCCACTAAGAGTAACTGTGAGGGCTTACAGTGTTGTGGCACCAGCACCACCACCACCACCAAAGGCCCAATTTTTCCTACCACTGTTCAACAATGACATGTAATTACAATTCTTGATATAATAGTTTACAGCAGGGTGTTCCAGCGCCCACCAAGAGTAACTTTGAGGGCTTACAGTATTGTGGCAACACCAACAACTAAGGGCCAAATTTCTGCAGAGTATATATGGCAGGCCCCTACTTTCAAACATCCAACTTACAAACGACTCCTACTTGCAAACGGAAGGAGACAACAGGAAGTGAGAGGAAATCTACCCCTAGGAAGGCAAATTCTCTCCTGTAAGAGTTAATATGGGAAAGAGGTGTCTTCTCTCCACTGATGCTTTATCACCAATGCTTGTTTCAATAAAAACCCCAAATTTTCAAAAAACATTTGTCATTGGGACGGAAAGTGAGGTGAAATGTTCTGAACAGGTGCACAGACAGCAAAACAAATGTTACAGGGGTGATAACCCTTCCCTATGTTTTCCAAAAAGCATAAAAATAGATTTTTTGGGCTGGAGCTACATTTAAAAAATGTACCTGTTCCAAATTATAAACAGATTCTACCTACAGTCCCTGTCTTGTTTGTACCGCCTGTATACTGCTGTTCAGAGTATATAGGGCCTTTTTTAAATTTGGGTGCAGGGTTCCCCTTAATATCCGTACAAGACCCAAAGGGGCTGGTAGTGGGCTGGGGGTGGGGGGGGGGTACCCATGCCATTTTTCTCAATGATTTTAATCCATATTGCCGAGACCAGACATTACATTAAAGCCGCAAGCAGTTTTAAATTACTTTTTTTCCTTTTAGAGATGTCATTTTGTGCAGGGACAGTTCTAAACATGGGAAACACGTGCCACTTCACAGGCATACTTTAGACACCCCCCAGGTACGATATTTAAAGTAATATTTCACTTTATTTTTTTCACTTTATGCATCATTAAAATCACTGCTCCCAAAAAAAGTCAGTTTTTAAAACCTCTTTTTGCATTGATACATGTCCCCTGGGGCAGGACCCGGGTCCCCAAACCCTTTTTAGGACAATAACATGCATATTAGCCGTTATATTTAGCACTTTAGATTTCGAACGTTCGCGTCCATTGTATTTAATAGGGTTCTAAAGTTTGCGCAAACTTTCGGTCCGTTCGCAGGTTCTGGTGCGAACCGAACCGGGGGGTGTTCGGCTCATCCCAGTCACCATCAAATTTAAGTGAACTTGAGCAGTTCTGCAAAGAGGAGTGGGCAAACATTGCAAAGTCTAGATGTGCAAAGTTAGTAGAGACAAATCCCAACAGATTAAAAGGCTGTAATTAAAGCAAAAATGTGGTTCAATAAAAGACTGAAATAATATCCTTTTTCCAACACAGTGATTCGGTTTTTGAATTCTTTTTATTTTTTTATCTGACATGTTGATGTTATATTTTATACTTGGAAGTTATATGTTGCACTAGTGAATGCAGTTGGGTAAAACAAAAACTGTGTCGTTCTTCATTTCAGGCTGCAAAGCAACAAAATATAATTATTTTAAGGGGGCGGTTCATTTCTATACCCACTGTACATATCACTATTGCTTAGGTTGTGGCCTATTTAAGGGAGATGACAAAAAAGACAGTTTGAGTACTCAGGGATTCTCACCTGCGCAGGATATATATATTGATAGATACACACACGCTGTCTTAAAGTATTTATACCCCTTTAAATTTTCCACATTTTGTCATGTTACAACCAAAAACGTAAATGTATTTTATTGGGATTTTATTTGATAGACCAACACAAGGTGGCACATAATTCTGAAGTGGAAGAAAAATTATAAATGGTTTTCAATTTTTTTTACAAATAAATATCTGAAAAGAGTGGCGTGCGTTTGTATTCAGCCCCCTTTACTCTGATACCCTGATAGGAAAATACTTAGGCTACTTTCATACTGAGGCGCTGGATGCGCTGGCGGTATAGCGCCGCTGTACCGTTTTTTTTGCCGCGATTTGCGGGCGCTAGCGGGGGTATTTTAACCCCCGCTAGCGGCCGAAAAAGGGTTAAAAACGCCCGCAATAACGCCTCTTTGAGGCGTTTTGCAGGCGTATTAGAGGCGCTACCCCATTGATTTCAATGGGCAGGGGTGCTACAGGAGCACTATTTTTAGCGCTCCTATTGCGCCTCAAAGATGCGGCTTGCAGGAGTTTTTTGAGCCTCCTGCAAGCGCAACGCTCCAGTGTGAAAGCCCTCGGGCTTTCACATTGGATAGTATTGAGAGGCTTTTTTGGGGCGCATTGCAGGCGCTATTTAGAGCCTGCAAAGCGCCTCAGTGTGAAAGGGGCCTTACTCTGTGATCAGTCAAACTTCATGTGTTCTATAAGTAAGGTAATTTATTTTAAATGTATCGGTACAAATGGATGAGCCTTTCATGCTGAGAAGAAAGCAGAAGTCACATACAGACACGAGGTGTGTGACCTTTTTATAGAGTCAACAGGAAGAATACTATTGGCTAAAAGTTCACTGGTGGTTAATGACGCGTAGCAGCTTTATTGCCAATCGCAGTGTCTTTTTACAATTCGTAGCAAAGCTTATGATTTTAGGAAGTAAGTTGAAACAATTGAACAATGTAAGTTAGAAGCAACATGTCTTTAGAAGCCATTTTAGAAATCGGAATCCATTTTAAATTCCTACAAATAGACATAAAAACGTTTCCAACATTCCCACCTCTTGTGTGGCTATTTTATCTCAACACATTTCGATGATGGTCCCTGTGTTTTATGCACTTTCGGACTGTATGTCATTAAGTTTAGCTTCAATGTCCACACAGGTCTCCTCAGAGGTAGGAAGTGCTTGATGCATTGTTCTTGAGATTGCAGTTTCGATCAGTTTTTGTGAAAGTCCTCGAATACAGGGAATGCAGCAGCATCCATAAGTGACCAGAACAGCCAAAGCCACAGCAATTGAGATCAAACATGATGTGAGAAGTCCAGTCCATTTACCAAACCATCCTTCAAGCCAGTTTGTCAATGGATCATTAATACCTGAATTCTCCGCTAATTCATTCGATAGAGCAGTTAGTCCTTCCAGAGCTCCAGTCACGGTCCCCCCAGGAGCTGTATTATTAGGGATAAAGGTACAACACATGCTACCAAACATTTTGCATACCCCTCCTCTTTCAGCCAGGACCATATCTAAGGCCATTCGGTTCTGCCATGCCATTAGAGAGGTGGGGCCCAGCTGTTCCGCTAGGCCTTTTACAGCGTCCCTGGTATAGTTTACAAATCGTTGTTGGTTGTAGTGTATATATAGTTAATCCAGTCAACATTTTTATCTATAGTCACCCACCAGAGAAGAGACTCAAACCCAGCTGTTACCTGACTCCTGGCTTTAAACTCATCTGGCACCCCTCGAGGAACTCCAGTCTCATCTATGTAGATCTGGGAGTCAAATGTCCCCTTGGGAGAGGTGTCCCTTCGATACCGTTGGTGACTCTTAGTCCACGGGTGTTCTGACAGGATTCTCAGGGGCATAACCAGCTGGACCATCGCACAATCCCCTTGGGCATTGGCCGGAATCCTAGCTCGCAGTTTCTTATCCCCACACATCCACCAGACATCAGCTCTCTGAGTGTCATGTTCAACCCAATCACCATTTTCCTTGCTAATCCTCTCCGCACAGCAGTCATCAGGTAGTGACCCAAGATCCACCGCGCTACTGTTCCCTGGGAGTGCAAAACAAGTAAAATTGCCCAGATACGTAGCAACTGCCGGAGGTGTCTGAGGTCTCTGCACTGGGGGAAACAACAAACTCAATGTGTGACAGGTAGAATTTGCTTCTGGTTTATAGCTCTTATTATACAACCGGAGCATACATTTTAAACCTTCTGGATCTGTATTGTAATCTAGAGGAAAAGGGACCGTTGCTAAATGTGGTCTGGCTCCAGCACAAACAAAACAGTTTTCCTTTTTTAGAGGTTTAACCGTGTACCTCAACCATTCTAACCACTAATTTGTTTTCTTGGTAATCCGTCTCCAAAGCTATGACATCTTCTACTGTTAGGTTAGTAAATCTTACAGTGTTACTCAGAACTTCTATTTTAGTATGGCTTTCTTCTTTCCCTTCCGTGTCTACCTTTTCCTGTTTGGTTTTATTGGGTGGTAATACCTCGAGGAAAAATTTACCTAAAGGATCTGTTCCAGACACCCATGCTCCCATAGAATATAACCGTTGATCCTTTTTTTTTTAGGTTCTTTTAATGTTATCAGCAATTGGTTGCAATCTCTGCTGTGTGTACAGTGGGAATTGGCTGCCTTTGTTATGGTGAGTCTTTCTTTTAAACCATTTATGCCTGGAATGTTGTACCCCCAATCTTGGTGTGCTGTGGTCCACAGGGCCTGGTTCCATACTGAACAGTTGGTTCCACTTGAAAGATAACAAACATATTTATCTGCCCATTGGAGCCTTCTTGCTTCAGTTATGTCCCTACAGTCCACCATTTGACAAAAATCAACTAAAATGGTACTAGTTACCCCTTCTATGAAGGTTAAGTTAAAGGCCTTCCCCGTACTTGCCCATTCTAGAGGTTCCTTCTCTTTCCAGTTTCTGCCTCCCCGTATGGATGTCTCACCTAGAGTCACCAGTAGACCCAAGATAATTACTGTCCCTTTCATCCTGACCATCTACAGAGCCCCAGGGGGTAAGGTAAGGGAGTCTTCACCGGTTTGAGATGAGTCCCACCTTGTGCGGGACCTCCCTTTGTAGCCGGACTTACTAGAGCTCTGACGCCAACTGACCCTGCTCTGCCTGTAAAACCTTTTTGCAATGGGACTGGTGAGTCCAGGTAGACCTCTCTGCAATCCTTATTGCCGTGGGAGTGGTGAGAAGAACCTGATATTGCCCCTCCCACTTAGGCAAGTGCCAAAGTTTCCTTTTTATTACTTTTATCAGGACCCAGTCTCCGATATGGATTCTCTTCTCCTTGGATTGGACCTTCTGTAATAGAACAGACCTCATTAATTTTGTTTCTGTTTCAACAAGTTAGACATATATTCTGCTAGGGTACGTTCAGATTCTTCAACTGGTGTTTCATTTAGTAGTAAGGGTATTCTATATGGCCTTCCATATATCATTTCAAATGGACTCAAACCTTCCTGTGTGGGTGTAATATGCATGCTAGTCACAGCTAATGGTAGGCAGTACATCCAATTTTTACCTGTTTCTTCCATAGCTTTTCTCAGTTTATTTTTCAGAATCCCATTGTCTTTCCACCAATCCAGCTGATTGGTGGTGGTAGGCACAATGGTTTTTTACTTGGATACCCATCACTTCTGTCAAATGTTGTATAGTTTTATTTACAAAATGGGATCCATTATCGCTGTAGATCTTTTCAGGGATTCCAAACCTAGGAATTATATCTCTTAGTAATGCTTTGGCTACAGTCTGTGCGTCCGCACTTCCTGTTGGGAATACCTCCACCCATTTGGTCAAAGCATCTATTATTACCAGACAATCATTTTTTCTTTCACATTTGTCCAATTCAATAAAATCCATGCAAATGTGTTGAATGGATATTGTGGTGTGGGGAACTTCCCTTTTTGTGGCCTTATGCCACCCTGAGCATTGTGTTTTGCACATATAATGCATTGTGAACAAAAAGTTTTTGAGTAGTTTGTGAAGCCATAGGCTGTACATACCTTATTTAACATCTCAGTCATCCCCCCTGTTTGACACATGAGTTACTCCATGTGTCAACACTGCTGCATACCTAAATAGGGATTTTGGCAATACCGGTTTTCCTTTAGGTGATGTGTAAATGTTATCTATCATTGTGCAACCTTTTGTTTTCCAATATTGTTTCTCCCCGGGGGGTGCATTCTGCTGCATATCAGTAAGGATTGTATGATCTATCTCTATGATTTCCAGTTCTGTCATTATTTGATGTGTTTCTTGTGCCGCTATTTTAGCCGCTTCAATCTGCCCTTTTATTTCCCTCCGAGATGGGATCTGTATGTTTTGTGTGTGCTTGACATTTGCATATTGCAAGCTCTTTTGGTAACTGTATTGCATCTAGAAGTTCTAGAATGAAATTTGTGTGTGAAATTGGCTTACCACTAGAGGTCACCATCCCCCTGTTTTTCCATTGTTGTGCAAAAACATGTACTGTTAAAAATGCATATTGACTATCGGTGTATATAGTTAAGGTTTTTCCTTTTGTAATTATGCATGCTTTTTTCAGTGCTACAAGTTCTGCTACTTGTTCTGAATAATGTTTTGGTAATGGCCTAGCTTCCAAGATTTCATCCTGTGTCACTACTGCATATCCAGTTGCATTTGTGCCATCTGCATTTTTCTTGCTGGAGCCATCAACAAAAAGTGTCATGTCAGGGTTAGATAACGGTACATCTTTCAAATCACTTAGTTGCAGTACCTTTTCAGCGATGGCAGCAGTTCAGTTATGTTTATGGCCATCAGTAGGAAGTGGTAGTAGTGTGGATGGTTTTAATGTAGTACACCTCGGTATTGTTAAGTGAGGTCGTGTCAAGGGTATTGTCATACAGGAAAGGTGTCGTGCTAGGCTCAAATGTGATTTCTTTCTCGTACATCACGGGACACAGAGCGACATAGTCATTACTAATGGGTTATATAGATACCGTCAGGTGCTGGCACTGGCAACTTCCAAAACCGGAAGTACCCTCCCCTATATAAGCCCCTCCCATCCGGGAGCACCTCAGTTTTTTGCCAGTGTCTAAGGTGTTGGCCAAGAAGAAACATGTGTTTTTCACTGAGCTTGCGTACAGGTTCTTTTGGGCCTCAGTAAGCTATTCCGGATCCGACCAAAAAAGCTTCATAGCTAAACGGTCGGTACCCGGGCCTTGCAGAGAAGAGCAAGGTTTTGCCTGTAATGCTTCTCTTAGGAGAGCTGGACCCTGGGATCCAGAGCTCTGGTCATACCCACGACCAAGATGTTTTCTGTGCAGGGTGCTATACAGGTCCAGGGGAGTGGAATCCTTGGGAACCCGGTCCCTGAAGGTTTGATTACAATGCCTGCCGTGATAGGTGAAGTTTGGGCTTTTGTGGACCAAACAAAGTCCTGCGGCGGGGAACAGGTAAGTGGGGGCCCCCAGGAACTTGGTTCTATTGGGGGACCCCCAAGCCTAATTTGTCTTTCTGTCTGTTACCTAATGGTATTCCAGCAAAATTCTGTGCATGCCTGTAACTACTAAAAAAATGTAATAATTTTTAATGGTGGTCAAGAAAAAAAAAATATATATTTTTTTATATATATTTAATATATTAGACTGCGGTACCTGTGTTTGGCCACTAGAGGCCGCTGTGGAATGTTTTCTTGTCATGTGGACTAGTTTCTTCTCAGCAGAGCAAGTCCAGGCAGATGGTGAGTTCTCTTATGAGAAACTGCTTCCTCTGCCATGTTGCAATGCTCGTCCATCCCCCGGCCTGCGGCAAAGAGGGGCCCTGGCTCTTGTCCCTAGTCTCCATTTTTCAAAATTAGCGCCGAAGGCGCACGTGTGCACGCGCCTCTATATATAGAGGTGAGCCAGGAAAGGGGGCGGAGCCTGGGGGATGACGCTCTGTGTGCGCCGCAGCGCTTCTGCGCATGTGCGGGCGTCCCAGCATGTTAAAAACCACAGTTTTGTGTGGTGAGCTGGCTATGAAGTACAGAGACAGAGCTGGCAACATTTAAAAAAGGGCATACAGCAAGCGGTTGATACAGGCATCCCCTAGAAAGGCACATTAGTAGACACCAACTGTTTCTTATAGCGGCATTTATGCTAGACTATTGTCAGTAACTGGTGTATTTCGGCTGGAATACCTCAGCTTTGTGGCTTAGGAATATGCCGTCTAAAAACTCCGGGACTAGAAATTCCAGGAGGAATAGGGGGTCTCCATCGGGCTCCGAGCATCTTGGGCATGCTTTGGCTGCACCAGTCTCCCCTGAAGAATCAGAGGTTAGTGACCGTAGAGTACCCTCAGGAGTACCTGGTACTGTGGCTGTCCTCAGTTGACCTGCTCCTGTGTATGTAACAGAGGAGGTTTTTTCCTCAGCTCTGGGAGGGCTGGAAGAGAGATTGTCAGCATTGATCGCTGCTGCCCTGTCACAGGAAAAAAGCGCTCGATCTCCGTCTCCTCCCTCAGAGTGCCTGTTAACAGAGCAACAGTCCCATACAGGGATCGACCTACCTGAAGGGGATCAGGATGAGGTCGATTCGGTTGTAGAGGAATCAACAGTGGAAGAGCCGTTCTCAGCATCACATGCTGAAAGGTTATGGGTTCAGTCCCTGACTAATATGGTCCGATCAGCATTTAAAATGCCACTTGCAGAGCCATTATCCACTTCTGTCTCCTCGTTGGGGTCGCTAAAAGCTCCCCAGACTGTTTGTTCCTTTCCGATCCATCCTTTACTGGAAGGGCTCATTTACCAGGATTGGGAGCATCCTGACAAAATATTTACTCCCCCTAAGAGATTTCCGGTGGTCTATCCCATGGAGGATAAGTTCATCAGAAAATGGAGGGTCCCTACAGTGGACGCAGCCATCTCTTGTGTGAATAAATCACTGACATGTCCGGTGGATAATGTCCAAATGTTCAAGGACCCAATAGATAAAAAATTGGAGTCCTTATTAAAATCTGCTTTTTCTACAGCAGGATTGGTGACACAACCAGCAGTGGCAGCTATTGGGGTCTGCCAAGCAGTGAAGGATCAGTTGAAACAGGTCTTAAGGGACTTGCCAGATCAGCAGGCTCTTGCCCTAGCTGATCTACCTAGAGCCTTATGCTTTGCGGTGGACGCCATAAAGGATTCAATCCATCAGGCCTCCCGCCTTACGCTGTCTGTAGTACATATGCGCAGGCTTCTATGGCTCAAAAACTGGTCTGCTGAAGCTCCCTGTAAAAAATTGCTGGTCAGCTTCCCATTTCATGGTGAGCGCTTATTCGGGGAAGACCTGGACAAGTATATCCAGAGAATTTCCAGCGGTAAAAGTACACTTTTGCCGGTTAAAAATAGAGTTAGAGGTCCCTCTTTTAAGAGGCCGGCTTCTCCAGTCCCTAGGACATCGGCTGTGAAACAGTTCCGACGGCCTCCTCGGTCAAATCCCGGAGGTAAAAATCAGGGACAGTTGCAGGGTAACAAGAAGCCCTGGAGCAGGAGAGGTACAAAACCTCCCCCAAAGTCTAATGCATGAAGGGTTGCCCCCACCCAATCGGGTGGGGGGAAGACTTCAGTTGTTCACAGAAACCTGGCGGGACACGATCCGAGACAGATGGGTGCTCTCCGCAGTAAATCTGGGATACAAATTGGAGTTAAAAAACTCCCCTCCTTCCCGCTTTATGAGGTCAAACGTGCCAAGGGATCCCCAGAAGAGAGGATCCCTCCTGTTGGCACTGGAACAATTATTGCTCCAAGCAGTAATTATAGAGGTTCCCCTGGAAGAATGGGGGTTCGGGTTTTACTCAAACCTCTTTACAGTTCCGAAGCCAAACGGGGACGTGAGGCCCATATTAAATCTAAAAGGGCTAAACAAATTCCTACATATCAGGACTTTCCGGATGGAGTCGATCCGATCGGTAGCCACTGCCCTACAAGGGGAGGAATGGTTAGCCTCGATCGACATCAAAGATGCTTATTTGCACATTCCCACCTTTCCAGCCCACCAAAAATTTCTACGCTTTGCGGTAGAAGGGCGCCATTTTCAGTTCAGAGCCTTACCCTTCGGTCTGGCCACAGCACCAAGAGTGTTCACAAAAATTCTGGCCCCATTATTGGCCAATCTAAGAACACGAGGTGTAACGATAATGGCATATCTAGACGACTTGTTGCTGATAGACCACTCAGTGGAAAAACTAGAAGTGGTTGTTCACGAGACAATCAAGTTTCTGGAATATCACGGTTGGATTATCAACCGAGACAAGTCAGCCCTAAAACCAGTCAAAAGTCTGGAATACTTAGGGCTAAGGCTGGATTCAGACCAGAGAAAAATTTTCTTGCCTCAAGAAAAGGGGTCGTCTTTGAGAGATTTGATCCACTTAGTGGGTTCAAAAAGACAGCCATCCATACGCCTGTGCATGAGGCTGCTGTGAAAAATGGTGGCATCATTCGAAGCAGTACCCTACGGTCAATTCCATTCAAGGAAGTTGCAAAGGGCCATACTGTCAGCCTGGAACAAAAAAGTTCAGGCTCTGGACTTACCAATGTCCTTGTCCCCTTCCGTTCGCAAGAGCCTCCGCTGGTGGTTGGTTCCCCAGAATCTGGAAAGAGGGAAATCCTTCAGTCCGATTTCCTGGAAGGTGGTCACTACAGATGCCAGCCTTATAGGCTGGGGAGCAGTACTGGAGCAATGGTCTCTCAAGGGCAAGTGGTCAGAAGCAGAAAAGGCCCTGCCCATCAATCTCTTAGAGATACGAGCAGCCCGGTATGCCCTAGTAGCATGGACATCCAAACTCCAAGGGTCCCCTGTCAGAGTTCAATCAGACAATGCCACAGCAGTGGCATATATCAATCGTCAGGGGGGCACCAGGAGTCGTGCAGCCCAAAGGGAAATAAATTACATCCTGAGATGGGCAGAAAGATATGTCCCAGCCATATCTGCGGTATTCATTCCAGGAGTGGAGAATTGGAAGGCGGACTTTCTAAGTCGCCAACAATTATGCCCAGGGGAATGGTCCCTTCATCCCGAGGTTTTCCGGACAATATGTCAGCGGTGGGGAACACCAGATGTAGATCTGCTAGCATCCAGATTCAACGCAAAGGTGGACAGGTTTGTCTCTTGGACAAGGGATCCCCTAGCTTGCGGCTCGGATGCCCTAGTGTTCCCTTGGGATCAGTTCAAGCTGATATATGCATTCCCACCGCCACAATTGTTACCTCGATTACTCCGCAGAATCAGGGTAGAAAAGAAACCAGTGATTCTGGTGGCTCCAGCGTGGCCCCGAAGAGCATGGTACGCGGAGATTGTAAAAATGTCTGTGGGGAGTCCTTGGACCCTCCCACATCGTCCGGACCTGCTTTCGCAAGGACCGATATACCACCCTTCCTTACCAGCCCTAGGTTTGACGGCCTGGCTATTGAAGCCCACATTCTAAAAAAGAGAGGGCTCTCTAATGCTGTGGTATCTACCATGATCAATGCCAGGAAGCCGGTATCCAGGCAGATCTACTATAGAATCTGGAAGGCGTACATCGCCTGGTGTGAGGCCAAGAAATGGCATCCACGTAAATACGTAATAGGTAGGATTCTGGACTTCCTACAATGGGCTGTAGATAGGAAGCTTGCCTTGAGTACTATCAAGGGTCAGATTTCGGCCTTGTCAATATTTTTTCAAAGGCCCTTGGCTTCGCATTCACTAGTCAAAGCCTTTATACAAGGAGTGATGCGTATTAGTCCTCCGGTTAATATTCCCATATGTCCATGGGATCTAAACTTGGTTCTGTCGGTTCTACAGAAACAACCATTTGAACCATTACAGCATATTTCCTTGGTGCTTCTCACCAGGAAATTGATTTTTCTAGTAGCCATTTGTTCGGCTAAAAGAGTATCGGAATTAGCAGCTATGTCCTGTAAGGAGCCATATCTGGTTATCCATAAGGACAGAGTAGTGTTACGTCCTCATCCAGCCTTTCTTCCTAAGGTGGTATCGAGGTTTCATTTGAACCAAGATGTGGTTCTTCCTTCTTTTTTCCCCAAACCTACTTCGGTAGAGGAAAAGTTATTGCATTCTTTGGATGTAGTAAGAGCAGTTAAAGCTTATCTAAAAGCCACTGCTCAGATTCGCAGAACGGATACTTTGTTTATTCTGCCGGAAGGCCCCAGAAAGGGTCAGGCAGCGTCAAAATCTACTTTAGCCAAGTGGATTCGACAGGTCATTATGCAAGCTTATGGCTTGAGAAGGAGACCGCCTCCGTTCAAAGTTAGAGCGCACTCCACGAGAGCAGTTGGAACTTCATGGGCAGTGCATCACCAGGCCTCCCTGGCTCAAATCTGTAAGGCCGCAACATGGTCTTCAGTACACACGTTTACTAGGTTCTACCAGGTGGACGTTAGAAGTCAGGAGGATGTCGCCTTTGGGCGCAGTGTGTTGCAGGCCGCAAAAGATCCTCATGTCTGATAGCGCTCAGCTTATATATGGTGTATCCCCCCCCTCATTTGGCATTGCTTTAGGACATCCCATTAGTAATGACTATGTCGCTCTGTGTCCCGTGATGTACGAGAAAGAAAATAGGATTTTTATAACAGCTTACCTGTAAAATCCTTTTCTAGGAGTACATCACGGGACACAGAGCTCCCGCCCCTCTTTGGGGACACTTATTGCTTTGCTACAAAACTGAGGTGCTCCCGGATGGGAGGGGCTTATATAGGGGAGGGTACTTCCGGTTTTGGAAGTTGCCAGTGCCAGCACCTGACGGTATCTATATAACCCATTAGTAATGACTATGTCGCTCTGTGTCCCGTGATGTACTCCAAGAAAAGGATTTTACAGGTAAGCTGTTATAAAAATCCTATTATCTTTTGTTGTAAAAGAATAACAGCTACTGCATGTGGTACTTTGAGTGTCAGTGGGTGATATAGCACTATAGATGCTGAGGCCTTAACTGCTTCGGCTGCAGCTACCACTGCCTGTACACAGGGTGGAAGTGCTCTAGTTACACTGTCTAGTTTTATAGAATAGTAAGCAATTGGCCTCTGGCACCCGCCATGTGACTGTGTAAGTACTGATGTCATGTGACATTCTCTTGAGTCTACTGTTTGTTCAAAAGGTTTGTCATAGTTTGGCAAGGCTAGCACTGATGGACTAGAAAGGACTTGTTTTAGGCCAGTAAAGGCTATCTCTGTTTCCTCACTCCATTTTATAACGTCCTGTGGGGCCATGGGGTTACCATGTATGACATGGACCAATGGGGCGGTCAATATTGAATACCTGGGGATCCAAACCCTACAAAATTCATCATGCCCAAAAAAGACATTTGTTTTTTGGTCTTTGATCTCGGCACCTGGAGGAGGACTCAAATTCTCTCTTCATCCAGGTGCCGACCTTCTTTTGAGATATTATACCCCAAGTATTTGACCTGCTGTTGCCACAACTGGAGTTTTAGTTTCATTTACCTTATGCCCTTGATCATGGAGAAAATACAACAGAGCCATTGTATCAGTCCTACAAACCTCCTCTGAGGGAGATGCCACTAGAATGTCGTCGACATAGAGGAGGAGCTGGCTTCCCCCTGGGGGCACAAATTGAGCCAAGTTTGAGGACATTGCCTGTGAAAAGATGGTGGGGGGCTCACAATAGCTCTGGGGCAACCTGGTGAAGGTATACCAAAGAGGGGTGTTACAGGGGCTGTCAGGACACGGAATAATCACCCCTGTTGTAAAAATGTATCTATTACAGAGGCTATACCCTCCTCTGCTTCCTTCTATGAGACTCCTCTGTTTTCGCCTCGGCGGTGTACTCCTCTACATCCTCATCTCCTTCAACACTTTGCACAAAAACCTTTTACTTTCACATTTTTTTCCATCGTTTTCCTTTTGAAATACCTCTCTGAATGTTTAGCATATTGTAAAACATCTAATACTGATGCAGTTCGATAAGTAACCATGTTTTTAACAATGTAATCCTTATGATCCTGTTTTAATCCATTTACAAAAGCTATATTTAGCTGTTGCTGATATGCACTATTCACATCCCCAGCTTTGGGGAGCCCGGAGAACACTTTAAAAACCTCTCCTAGTTTTATTTAGGTAGTCACTGACACTCTCCTTGTCTTCTTGTACTGTCATATTTATTTTCTGCCAATCAGTCCGTTGTACCCATCTAAGCTGGCATCTATTCAGTAAGGCAGTCAACCTGTTTCCTAAGTCTGGGCTATCTGGAGGTAATGGACCCCCTCGCCCCTGTCCGTCTACCAGGCCGCAAGGGTCCCAATCCCCCTTTACCAAAGCCCAATCTGATCCCAGTACTCTCCTCAGGGGTCTCTCTACCTCCACCCCGTTCAACTTATAACTGTTCCGTAATCCCTCTATGTTTTCAATAAATTCCGCTGGACCTACCGTATATACTCGAGTATAAGCCAACCCGAGTATAAGCCGAGGTACCTAATGTTGCCACAAAAAACTGGGAAAACTTACTGACTCGAGTATAAGCCGAGGGTCAACAATGCCTCACTGTTCCCATCCTTACTGTTCCCATCCTTACTGTTCCCATCCTTACTGTTCCTATCCTCACTGTTCCCTAGCTCACTGTTTCCTATCCTCACTGTTTCCTATCCTCACTGTTTCCTATCCTCACTGTTTCCTATCCTCACTGTTTCCTATCCTCACTGTTTCCTATCCTCACTGTTTCCTATCCTCACTGTTTCCTATCCTCACTGTTTCCTATCCTCACTGTTTCCTATCCTCACTGTTTCCTATCCTCACTGTTTCCTATCCTCACTGTTTCCTATCCTCACTGTTTCCTATCCTCACTGTTCCTATCCTCACTGTTCCTATCCTCACTGTTTAAACTTTACATTGTAAATAGTACCTGAAAAAAAGTTGAGGCTGCGGCGTCCATCGTTCAAATCCCGCAGTCTCTTCCTGGTCCCTTCCGTGATAGGCGATTCTCATCAGACACACTCCACCTATCACGAACGTTCTCTCATCCTCAGTTTCCCAGCAGACACTGTGTTGAGTGTTCCGCCAATCACAGACGTCTGCTGGGAAACTGAGGATGAGAGAACGTTCGTGATAGGCGGAGAGTGTCTGCTGAGAATCGCCTATCACGGAAGGGACCAGGAAGAGACCGCGGGATTTGAACGATGGACGCCGCAGCCTCAACTTTTTTCAGGTACTATTTACAATGTAAAATTTTGCTGACTCGAGTATAAGCCGAGGAGGGGGGGGGGGGCTTTCAGCCCCAAAAAAAGGGCTGAAAATCTCGGCTTATACTTGAGTATATACGGTAATTTTGGATGTTTTATGTGTTCTGTAGCCTTTTGTATGTCCTTCTCAGTCCATGGCCTGAAAACAGTCATTGTCAGGGGATGCTGTCCTCCCACCCCGTCCGCCTGTCCCCCCCTGGGTTTTGGGACTTCTATCAAGGAGTATTCCTCACCATCATCTACACCATACCTAATAGGAGGTTTACTTGATCTCTTGGCTCCTGCTGGGGCACCTAGTGCATAGGTTATGGCATCAGTTAAAGTTTCAAGGATCGATCTATTCATCTCCGAAACCATGCTGCTATCTTGAGATTTTGAGGAAGTAGGATTGGGGTCTTGTTCAAAGGCGGTTCCTCTGACAGGGGTGGATGTCAAAGGGAGGGTGTTACACTGGGCAGTGGCTTGCACCTGAGGGGGAGGACCATTATAAGGAGGTGGTCTCTGGGTGCTACAAATGAAATCATCCTCTTTGTCCACTAGGGGAAGTTGGGCTTGTAGCTGGCCAGCTAAGACCTGTCCTAGGTTGCTAATGTGGCTTACATGCATATATAGCTAGACCTGCTAATAATGTTAAAACAGTGCATATGCTCATTTGTGAGAGATAACAGCAGAGTTATTTACTGTGACTTTATATATGGATGTCATATAACAGTTGTATATTGTGTTCACAGAGGAAAATAAAAAATATACCTTTTAAGAGTCATTTCTATATACAGAAAAGTAAGCAATAATACAGCAGAATTGCAACCAGAAAGCATAGAGTTAAGCTTTTGTGACTCATCAGGAGTTTTAGCCAATCACAACCAATCTCACTGAGCAAATGTCTCTGGCCAATCATAGCCAGCATTTCACTCATGTTCTGTCTAGGAAATCTCATATCACATGTCTAGAATTTCATTTTACATCAGAGTGTGGAGCTGAACAGTTCAGATCCATCCAGAGTCCGGTTTTATGGAAGCAAGTGGCCAAAATAGGTATTTAATACAGTTTTATATAAGTTTCTATTGTTATTAATGTAATTAGAACTGTATATTGAAACTAGTTATGTGTTCACTTGTAGTTCCACCAAACCAGGTTTGCAAACAATCAAACAAACAATCAAACCAGATTCAAACCAGAATCAAACCAGGTTTCAAACCAGGTTTCAGAGCAAACATCAGAGCAAGTCCCAGATAGATCATAAAGTGTCTAAAGTATTTTAAAGTGAAAGTACAGATACTGAAGAGAGAAATATATCTACCATTTTATGTAGAATTACAAGATTGAACAGTTGAACCAACATTTGTTATACTTTATTCAACACGTGTTTGTACATGGACTTCCTGCTGCTAAATTGTCAGTGTTATATAAGAAGAAAAGCTGAAGTGAATAAAGAAGTTATCTTAAAGGTTTGGTGTGCTCTTTAAACCTACTGCTTCCATAGAACGGCGCTAGAGAAATTATAGAGTAACAGATAGTCTTGTGTGGACTAAAAGATCAGAGAAATCAAATTCTTCTAATGCCACAGCGCATAAAGGCACTTCATAGTGCTGCGCCTGCCACAGGGCTTGGCATTTTTCTTTTGTTCTTCTTCTAGCATTTTCAAGCCAGCATTCCGCCACTGCTAACCCACACCTTCTTTGATCTTTGGGTCCTAACAATTTAAGCTTATCCACCAAATCCTGACAACCTTTTACAGTCAAATTATTATTAAATCCAAATTTTTTTACCCATTTGCCACAACATTTCATAGACTTAGGCTCTTTGCTATGCATAAATTTCTTATCTCCTTCTAATTCTAACAGCAACACACACAATACATTCCTTTACGGAAACTATTCCCCCTTTCTCTGTTCTTTTACTTCAATGTTGAGTTTAGAGTACAAGACTGGTAATTCTACTCTCAAACCCTACCAAAATCTATATAAAACAACAAAGTCTATATTTCCCCAAACAGGAAACATAGGCACATATATAGATATATAATCTATACCTTCACCCCCTCCTTTTTTTTTTTTTTTTTTTTTTTTTAGGCCTCATGCCCACGGGCGTTTTTTCAGCCGCGTTTTTGAGCGTTTTTTTACAGCTTAAAAACGCCTGTCCATGTTATTGTAAATATTTTTTTTTTTTTTTTTTGAAAAAAAAAAAAAAAAAAACGTCGGAGCTAAAAACGCGACTGCGCGTTAGTGCGCGTTTTTTGCGCGTTAGTGCGCGTTTTTGCGCGTTTTTTGACGCTCGCGTTTTTTTCTGCCTAATTCTGATGCTGAGGAACGCACTGGCCCTGGGTTTTTTTTACAGCTTACAAACGCCTATGCTCTTTACAGCTCAAAAACGCCTAGGTGGACATGAAGCTATAGACTAACATGGACAGGCGTTTTTAAGCTGTAAAAAACGCTCAAAAACGCGGCTGAAAAAACGCCCGTGGGCATGAGGCCTTAGAAGTACAGTTGGTTAAAAACAAACAAAAAAAACAAACAAAGAACAACAAAAAAAAGAAAGAAAAAAAATATACTGACCTGATCAGAATTCACGCGCGCACACACACACACAAAAGAGGAAGTGCACTTAGCTTAGATGGCCGGACAATTCCTTAACAATACAAATGTCTGTGAAGGGGGGGATTGAGTCCAGTGTCTAACCGCAAGATTGCAGACACACAAAACATATAACTGCCTTACAATTAAGCTGCTATTATAACGTGCACGTAAACTGTAAAAAAATGTTTCAATAAATTAAAACTGACAGCGCTAAGATGAGACAACCATCCCACCTATGATATGTAGATATATCCTGCAGTAAAAAACAGTTTAAAAGTCTCTAAACTCCACCATAAGGTGAAACTAGAGAACCTTATAAACAAACATTAAACAATCAAAATGCTAATGCACACAAATTGCACCAAAGATCAAATATTACTAGAAACAAGCTAAATATATAAAAGTCTTCAAGGATGATTATTGGCAAGGAGGTATTAAACAGTAATCCTTCAGCGCTAGTAATGTCTCTTAACGGTGACACAGGGCTGACTCCTCCAACCTTTAAGACTTCCAACCGATCCCAGTGCAATTTGAAATCAGACCTCCACCAATGTCATGGCAAACACTGTCCCCTTAAGAAATGTACTCACCAGACTTTGAATGGAAAAACGCCTGTAAGCTCCTCCAAGGATTCCGTCAGGTACCTTCAGAGTCTCCCAATGACTTCAGTCAGCCTGAGAGTGCATGCAGCAGTGCGGGCATGAAAAAGCAAGGGAAGCTTCATATAGTGTAAAACCCTTTTATTAATAATATAAATGCCCCCACATACATGTATATGCTTACTAGAAAAGAATAAAAATATGGCATATCACCCAGCCGATTCGTCAGCTCACTGTTGTTTATGCTGCTCCCAGCATTCAAAACCTCCGTGAGTCCCGGGAAGACGATCGGGTCAGTGATGTGATAGGTTGCGTGGTCACGCCCTGACGCGTTTCGTGATTGGCTCACGTCTTCAGAGGGCGTGGCCACGCATCGCAACTGCTCATTTAAATAGAGCTACGGCCTCTGACGTGTCTGCATAATCACGCAGGCATGTCATTCACTGGAGTAAACGCTGCACGGCTGGGAGTGTCCTCACGCCGGCTCATCCATACAGCCATCTCCATTGGGCCGGTACAACTGTCAATCTCAGGAATCCAGCTCTCCTCTCTGGGATGAGCTGGATGTGCTACTGTGTTGACATAACATCATTATGAATAAATGTGAGCCGCATCACCATCCTGCTCAGTGGGATCTATTTAATTAGAAGGCACTTAGATCTCTCACCTGCAACATAGATGCATCAGCTCTTGTATGTCATTTAGTATATTTGAAGGGCAAACATACCAAATAATAAAACAATATAAAAAATAAATAAATATATACGTAAACAATAATAATAATAATACCGTCAATAAATATAATGACCATATGATTCAATGTACAAACATGGTCAAACAATACATTCTATTGATCCAAAAATATGTCATATGATACATCATAGACATATGTGTATGAAGTGCATACATCATGTAAAATGTCTCATGACTAAAATAACTGAATAACATTAAAAACACATAAAATTATATGTCAAGTTAAACCCATATATATACATATCATTGATTATAGTGCATGAATCATAATAAACTACATCTGAACATATGCGTTTATACTATTGTGAAAGGAGTGCGTATTAAAGTTTTGTTACATACCTCATGAGCCTCAAAATAAACATAATCATGTTCTCTCACTAGGATGAAGCTACAGAGGTGCATGTCACTACTCCAACTAATAATTGCTGATATAACAGTTAAGGTCTAAGTCAATATTTAGTCCATTGGGGCTAAGACTATTTGTGAGAAACCACTGCGTTTCAAGCTTAGAAATTTCCCTCACCATATTGGCCAGCCTCCATCTGTGGTGGGCTTTATCAATTCCCCAAAATTTTAGGCCAGTGGGATCCCTATGATGTTTTTCCCTAAAATGTAGAGATACACTATGTTCCTTATATCCAATGGTGATATTATAAATATGCTCTGACACCCGTTTAGATAATGTTCGTTTAGTGCGGCCTATGTACATTAGACCGCACGGACATTCTAGAGCATATACCACGTGTGTCGATGCACACGTGATACATTCTTTAATTTGGAACTCTTTTCCATTGGCCGTAGATACAAAACTCGTTAGGCCTCGTATGTGTGTAGATACCTGTTGACAGGCCTTACACCGTCTACAGGCATAGAAGCCTGTCCTGTCCCAAAACATTTTAATCTGTTTGGGTGGGTCTAGAACTTTTTTGACCAGTTGATCCCCAAATGATGATGTCTTCCTATAAATGAAAGGTGGGACTGGAGGTAGGACACTCTTCAATGCCTTATCCATTGCTAAAATATTCCAATGCTTTTTGAAGATGTCCTCTATCTCACGATATTGTTCATGGAATTCTGATTATGAAGCCCCATTCGTGTTTCTGGTCCAATGGTTTAATTCTAGGAAGTAGCATTGATTCTTGAGAATGAGCACCCACTTGTTCTAACATACTAGTGAGATGTGGTTCCTTATAACCTTTCTCCACAAATCTTTGCTTAATCATAGTCGCTTGAATTAGATAATCAGTGTCTTGGGTACAATTGCGTCGTATACATGTAAATTGGCCTTTAGGTATGTTTCGAAGCCATTGTGGATGATGTCCACTCTGCACCGGGATATAACTATTCCGATCTGTGTCTTTGAAGAAAGCTTTCATATAGAATTGTTTCTCTCCCTTCATTACCATGACATCTAAGTAATGTATTTGATGTCTACTCCAATTGAAGTCCAACTTAATGTTGTTGTTACTATTCAAATGATCCGCAAAGTCCTGAAGAGATTCTTCTGTGCCTTGCCAGATAAAGAACAGATCATCTATATACCTCTGGTAAAATATTAGTTCCTTCTTCCTATTGTTAAAGACCCATTTGTCCTCCCACTCGCTCATGAACAGGTTCGCGAGGCTGGGTGCAAATTTTGCACCCATCGCTACACCTGTCTTCTGGCTATAAAAGTGTCCCGCATACCAGAAGTAATTGTGCGTTAAACAGTATTCCAACGCCATTCTAATAATTTTTTTTTGGATATACGGTAAATCATCCCTTTTACTAAGTGTCCAATTAAGGGCTAGGAGTGCGTCATCATGCTGTATATTAGAATACAGCGACGACACATTCGCTGTCACCAAAAATATTTCAGTGTCATCAGGGATTATAACATTCCTCAGTTTCTGCAGAAAGCTAGTAGTGTCTTTCAAGTAAGCTTTGGTGTTAAGTACACTGCTTTGCATGAAATGGTCCAAATACTGCCCGATTCTAGATGTAACTGAATCGATGCCATTTACTATTGGCCTTCCAGGAGGTTTAATGGGATTCTTATGAATTTTAGGGACTGTGTAGATCGTCGGAATTCTATTGAAACTTGGGCACAAATACAGTTTCTCTTTCTTCGTGATGACTCTCATATACAGTCCAAAGTCCACTAAGTTGAACAGATCTTCTCTATATTTTTTAGTGGGATCACTTTTAAGGTGTTGATATGTGATATCATCATCTAACATGCTCTGGAGTTGGGAGTGGTAGTAGGTTTTATCCATAACCACCACTCCTCCCCCCTTATCAGCCGGGCGGACAATGATATCTTTTCTGTTTTCCAGGGCCTTAATGCCCTCTCTAATGTGTGCAGGGTTAAGGCTTTTCTTTTGTGTAACAGCCTCAAGGTCTTTCAACACCAATTGCTTAAACACTTCAACTTGATGATTAGCAGGTTGAGGTGGGTTAAAGAGAGATCTATTTTTAAGTCCACTGTCGACTCCCACCACATCATTAGTTCTGTTGTTCCTTAAATTAAAATTGTTGGACAGAAAATGTTTTTTAATATTGACCTTCCTTATATACTTATGTATATCTATATACACATTAAATTTGTTCATTGGTTTAGTGGACGCACATTTGAGACCTGCGTTTAATATATTATTCTCTTTCTGTGTGAGAGTATACGAATATACAGCATGACGCACTCCTAGCCCTTAATTGGGCATTTAGTAAAAGGGATGATTTACCGTATATCCCAAAAAAATTTATTAGAATGGCGTTGGAATACTGTTTAACGCACAATTACTTCTGGTATGCGGGACACTTTTATAGCCAGAAGACAGGTGTAGCGATGGGTGCAAAATTTGCACCCAGCCTCGCGAACCTGTTCATGAGCGAGTGGGAGGACAAATGGGTCTTTAACAATAGGAAGAAGGAACTAATATTTTACCAGAGGTATATAGATGATCTGTTCTTTATCTGGCAAGGCACAGAAGAATCTCTTCAGGACTTTGCGGATCATTTGAATAGTAACAACAACAACATTAAGTTGGACTTCAATTGGAGTAGACATCAAATACATTACTTAGATGTCATGGTAATGAAGGGAGAGAAACAATTCTATACGAAAGCTTTCTTCAAAGACACAGATCGGAATAGTTATATCCCGGTGCAGAGTGGACATCATCCATAATGGCTTCGAAACATACCTAAAGGCCAATTTACAAGTATACGACGCAATTGTACCCAAGACACTGATTATCTAATTCAAGCGACTATGATTAAGCAAAGATTTGTGGAGAACGGTTATAAGGAACCACATCTCACTAGTATGTTAGAACAAGTGGGTGCTCATTCTCAAGAATCAATGCTACTTCCTAGAATTAAACCATTGGACCAGAAACACGAATGGGGCTTCATATCAGAATTCCATGAACAATATCGTGAGATAGAGGACATCTTCAAAAAGCATTGGAATATTTTAGCAATGGATAAGGCATTGAAGAGTGTCCTACCTCCAGTCCCACCTTTCATTTATAGGAAGACATCATCATTTGGGGATCAACTGGTCAAAAAAGTTCTAGACCCACCCAAACAGATTAAAATGTTTTGGGACAGGACAGGCTTCTATGCCTATAGACGGTGTAAGGCCTGTCAACAGGTATCTACACACATACGAGGCCTAACGAGTTTTGTATCTATGGCCAATGGAAAAGAGTTCCAAATTAAAGAATGTATCACGTGTGCATCGACACACGTGGTATATGCTCTAGAATGTCCGTGCGGTCTAATGTACATAGGCCGCACTAAACGAACATTATCTAAACGGGTGTCAGAGCATATTTATAATATCACCATTGGATATAAGGAACATAGTGTATCTCTACATTTTAGGGAAAAACATCATAGGGATCCCACTGGCCTAAAATTTTGGGGAATTGATAAAGCCCACCACAGATGGAGGGGGGCCAATATGGTGAGGGAAATTTCTAAGCTTGAAACGCAGTGGTTGTTTCTCACAAATACTCTTAGCCCCAATGGACTAAATATTGACTTAGACCTTAACTGTTATATCAGCAATTATTAGTTGGAGTAGTGACATGCACCTCTGTAGCTTCATCCTAGTGAGAGAACATGTTTATGTTTATTTTGAGGCTCATGAGGTATGTAACAAAACTTTAATACGCACTCCTTTCACAATAGTATAAACGCATATGTTCAGATGTAGTTTATTATGATTCATGCACTATAATCAATGATATGTATATATATGGGTTTAACTTGACATATAATTTTATGTGTTTTTAATGTTATTCAGTTATTTTAGTCATGAGACATTTTACATGATGTATGCACTTCATACACATATGTCTATGATGTATCATATGACATATTTTTGGATCAATAGAATGTATTGTTTGACCATGTTTGTACATTGAATCATATGGTCATTATATTTATTGACGGTATTATTATTATTATTATTATTGTTTACGTATATATTTATTTATTTTTTATATAGTTTTATTATTTGGTATGTTTGCCCTTCAAATATACTAAATGACATACAAGAGCTGATGCATCTATGTTGCAGGTGAGAGATCTAAGTGCCTTCTAATTAAATAGATCCCACTGAGCAGGATGGTGATGCGGCTCACATTTATTCATAATGATGTTATGTCAACACAGTAGCACATCCAGCTCATCCCAGAGAGGAGAGCTGGATTCCTGAGATTGACAGTTGTACCGGCCCAATGGAGATGGCTGTATGGATGAGCCAGCGTGAGGACACTCCCAGCCGTGCGGCGTTTTCTCCAGTGAATGATATGCCTGCGTGATTATGCAGACACGTCAGAGGCCGTAGCTCTATTTAAATGAGCAGTTGCGATGCGTGGCCACGCCCTCTGAAGACGTGAGCCAATCACGAAACGCGTCAGGGCGTGACCACGCAACCTATCACATCACTGACCCGATCGTCTTCCCGGGACTCACGGAGGTTTTGAATGCTGGGAGCAGCATATACAACAGTGAGCTGACGAATCGGCTGGGTGATATGCCATATTTTTATTCTTTTCTAGTAAGCATATACATGTATGTGGGGGCATTTATATTATTAATAAAAGGGTTTTACACTATATGAAGCTTCCCTTGTTTTTTCATGCCCGCACTGCTGCATGCACTCTCAGGCTGACTGAAGTCATTGGGAGACTCTGAAGGTACCTGACGGAATCCTTGGAGAGGAGCTTACAGGCGTTTTTCCATTCAAAGTCTGGTGAGTACATTTCTTAAGGGGACAGTGTTTGCCATGACATTGGTGGAGGTCTGATTTCAAATTGCACTGGGATCGGTTGGAAGTCTTAAAGGTTGGAGGAGTCAGCCCTGTGTCACCGTTAAGAGACATTACTAGCGCTGAAGGATTACTGTTTAATACCTCCTTGCCAATAATCATCCTTGAAGACTTTTATATATTTAGCTTGTTTCTAGTAATATTTGATCTTTGGTGCAATTTGTGTGCATTAGCATTTTGATTGTTTAATGTTTGTTTATAAGGTTCTCTAGTTTCACCTTATGGTGGAGTTTAGAGACTTTTAAACTGTTTTTTTTACTGCAGGATATATCTACATATCATAGGTGGGATGGTTGTCTCATCTTAGCGCTGTTAGTTTTAATTTATTGATTTTTTTTTTTACATATAACTGCCTTAACAGACAAGTTCTCTGCCATTGGCATTAATCGGGCTTTCTATTAACTTGTAAAACACTGGGGTAGCAACTCTGGGGTCACGATAACAATAAGAATACAGGAAAATCAAAAATATCAAAACACCACACACTATGGGGAGAATCAAAAAATTGTTAAAACCCGTCTCTGCAGTACTGTTGTTCAATGAAGTTGTAAAGTTAGCAGTAAGATTAATGATTAGAAAGAGAGAGAGAAGAAGATGGTACTACACCACCTATTATACAAAAAGTGATCACCAAGAAGAAAGTAGGCCTTGCAATCTGTTTTAGATCACTCAGCTACTTTGAGCGCTTAAATAGTCGGGTCCTCAACCTTCGACATACGGTATACTCATCAACAAATCTTTTTTTTATCTGTCCTGGACAGCAGGCGACGTCCATTTTACCTTAGGCAACGCTCCACATGCCTTTTGTCTTCTATGAAGAAATTATACAATCATTCCCAATGTCTGTTATTACAACTCATCTATAACTCATAACCAGAATCAAGCAAAAAGAGAAAAATAGACCTAGAAAAAAATTAAAAGTAATTTTAAAGTATCTTGCCTCCCAAACACACTAGAAGGACTTGATCACGGCAGGTTCGGAACCAGATGGTTGGACCCGGGTCCCGGTAGCAATCGGCCCCTATTTAACCACTAATGTTAAGTGGGGGGACTTATGTTCTCAGTGAGTTTTGAGATCCGATACACACTGATTTCTGATCAATCAGAACCATTGGACCCAGGCTTCACGCATTGGATTCGACTGGAAGGACCAAAATCATAGGAAAATACTTCCTGTGATCAGTCAAACTTCAGGTGTTCTAGAAGTAAGGTAATTTATTTCAAATGTACCGGTACAAATGGATGAGCCTTTCATGCTGAGAAGAAAGCAGAAGTCACATACAGACACGAGGTGTGTGACCTTTTTATGGAGTCAACAGGAAGAATACTATTGGCTAAAAGTTCACTGGTAGCTCATGACGCATAACAGCTTTATTGCCAATCGCAGTGTCTTTTTACAATTCGTAGCAAAGCTTATGATTTTAGGAAGCAAGTTGAAACAATTGAAAAATATAAGTTAGAAGCAACGTGTCTTTAGAAGCCATTTTAGAAATCGGAATCCATTTTAAATTCCTACAAATAGTCACACAATAGACATAAAAACTTTTCCAACATACCCCTAACTAAAATCTAGTGGAAGTCAGAAGTCACCTAATTAGTAAATAGAGTCCACATGTGTGTAATTTAATCTCAGTATAAATACAGCTGTTCTGTGGAACCCTCAGAGGTATGTTGGAGAACCTTACTGAACAAACAGCATCATGAAGGTCAAGGAACACGCCAGACAGGTCAGGGATAAAGTTGTGGAGAAGTTTAAAGCAGGGTTAGATTATAAAAAAATATCTGAAGCTTTGAACATCTCATGGAGCACTGTTCAATCATCATCCAAAAATGGAAAGAGTATGGCACAACTGCAAACCTACCAAGACATGGCTGTCCACCTAAACGGACAGGCTGGGCAAGGAGAGCATTAATCAGAGAAGCAGCCAAAAGGCTCATGGAGCTGCAGAGATCCACAGCTCGGGTAGGAGAATCTGTTCAAAGAATATCTATCATTCGTGCACTCCACAAATCTGGTCTTTATGGAAGAGTGGCAAGAAGAAAGCCATTGTTGAAAGTAAGCCATAAGAAGTCCCATTTGCAGTTTGCGAGAAGCCATGTGGGGGACACAGCAAACATGTGGAAGAGGGTGCTCTAGTCAGATGAGACCAAATTGAACTTTTTGGCCTAAAAGCAAAATGCTATGTGTAAAGGAAAACTAACGCTACACATCACCCTTAACACACCGTCCCCACTGTGAAACATGGTGGTGGTGGTAGCATCATGTTGTGGGGATGCTTTTCTTCAGCAGGGACAGGGAAGCTGGTCAGAGTTAATGGGAAGATGGATAGAGCCAAATACAGGGCAATCTTAGAAGAAAATCTATTAGTCTGCAAAAGACTTGAAACTGGGGCAGATGTTCACCTTCCAGCAGGACAACGACCCTACATGTACAGCCAGAGCTACAATGGAGTGGTTTAGATCAAAGCATATTCATGTGTTAGAATGACCCAGTCAAAGTCCAGACCTAAATCCAATTGAGAATCTATGACAAGACTTCAAAATTGCAGCGAAAGGTGGTTGTACAAAGGGGGGGGGGGGGGGCTGAATACAAATGCATGTCATACTTTTCAGGTATTTATTTTATTAAATGTTGAAAACCATTTTGTAATTTTTCCTTCCACCTCACAACTCAGTGCCAAATCCCAATAAAAGACATTTAAATTTTTGGCTTTAACATGACAAAATGTGGAAAGTTTCAAAGGGTATGAATACTTTTTCAAGGCACTGTATGTATGTGTGTGTGTGTATATATATGTGTATGTGTGTGTGTGTGTGTGTGTGTGTGTGTGTATGTATATATATATATATATATATATATATATATATATACACAGGGCTTTTTTTCAGGGGGAACTTGATGGAACCACCACCTCTGGCTCAGACCCTTGGGGGGGGGGGGGGGGCTGTTCACCACAATCACTTGTAAACACAGAAGTCCAGTTTCTGTGTTTATAAGTGACAGCTCTGCACTCTGTATGTAATGCAATCCTGGTATTTATTGCCCCTTTAAGATTCTCCTACTGTTTGTGAAATTTGACTGACCACACCCACTATTTGATGTGATTTGGGGGGGTCGTGGATGAGTTCCAGCACCTATTGTTTGAGGAAAAAAAGCCCTGTGTGTGTGTGTGTGTGTGTGTGTGTGTGTGTATATATATAATATATATGTGTGTGTGTGTGTGTATATGTATATATATATATATATATATATATATATATATATATATATATATATATATATATATATATATATATATATATATATATATTGTGGTAGCGTGGTACCCCACCAGTGGATGAATACAGGATTCTCAACCAGGCAGGTTGAGAGGCTCCAGGGTACTTGCTTGTTTTGGAGGAAACTGGCTTTTCAGTTTCCTCATGATTTACTAAAGTCCACTTTGGGACCTGGAGCCTGGGGATTTCTTAGAGATCCGGGTGGGATGAAATCCCCAGTCCTGGATCAGGGTTTTGAGACTCACTGGCACACTGATTGTTCAGGTGTGTGTGGGCCTGATAGTAGAGTCAGGACCAGCAATCTGGGCTCCACCCTCCGACGAGTGCAGGTGTTCACTGGGGAAGCCATAGAGTGCAAGTGTGCACTGGAGAAGCCAGAGAGTGGTTGTCTGCACACTGGAAGCCAAAGACCCAGGTCTGAGGGTCAGAGCAGTGAACCCAAGTCTGAGGCTCAGAGCAGCGAGGGGCTGCTATCTAAATGGACGGTGTTGCCAATGGAATAGTCTGTAGGAGACAGACAAGAGCCTGAAGTGGAAGGCCTGAGCAACACTGCTGTATGTATAAGCCAGGAGGCTGAATGTCATTTTGTTGATGGAAAGGAGTGCTGAAACCCCTGCGAGGGAAACCTTTGATTTTGTTTTGAACTTCTTTTAATAAAAATGGGCAAACAAAGCCCTTAAAAAGAAGAACCAGTGTGTGGCGGTGTCCTTCAAGCTCTACCTTTGATGCTAGTCCTTCACAATATATACAGGGCTTTTTTTTCTCAGAAAATAGGTACAGGAACTCTAACACAACCCCCTCAAAAGACCCACACCCTCAAAACCGCTGCATCAAATAGTGGGTGTGGTCAAATGTCTCTAACAGTGGGAGGGTCTTAAAGGAGTGCATTACATACAGAGTGCAGAGTTCAGGAAGGGGGGTTAAAAAAAGGGTGCAGTGTCTGGGGGTGCACTGCATACAGAGTACAGAGTTCAGCCTTCTTCCACAGTTGCTTACCTCTGCATCCACATCTAACTTTCACCCCTTTTCAGCTCTGTCCTCTGCATGCAATACCCCCCCCACTTCTATGCCCCCCATCTTCTCCCCACCCCCTTAAAAGCGCCACCATCTTCCACATGTCTTACTTTTGTGTTTGTATTACGCTGAAGCACCCAGTCTTTATTACCTCCCCACACACTGTAGTTGGCTCTACCTCTCTCACTTGCCGGGAGATTATGGGGGTGTCAGCATCCGCACTGCACCCCGGGCACCTGAATCTCCCTTGTCCCCATCCTGCATTCAGTGGGGGCCACTCAGGAGATCAGATCTGTGGGAGCCATTGGGAGACAAGCTGTCACTTGTAATCACAGAAGCCCGACTTCTGTGTTTACAAGTGACAGTGGTGAGCAGGGAGCAGAGGGCCTGAGCCAGAGGTGGTGGAACTGAGTTCCACCAAGTTCCAGCTGAAAAAAAGCCCTGTGTGTGTGTGTGTGTGTGTGTGTGTGTGTGTGTATATACAGTGGGTACGGAAAGTATTCAGACCCCCTTACATTTTTCACTCTTTGTTATATTGCAGCCATTTGCTAAAATCATTTAAGTAAATTTTTTTCCCTCATTAATGTACACACAGCACCCCATATTGACAGAAAAACACAGAATTGTTGACATTTTTGCAGACTTATTCAAAAAGAAAAACTGAAATATCACATGGTCCTAAGTATTCAGAATACAAAATGTTGAAGCAGCGCTAAATGTCCAAGTGCAAAAAAATACTTAAAGTAAAACGTGCTATAAATAATTCAATATAAAATATAACAACTATTAGTACATGTGCAAAATGTGCAAAAGATGCAAATATATATACAGTGGGGCAAAAAAGTATTTAGTCAGCCACCAATTGTGAAAGTTCTCCCACTTAAAAAGATGAGAGAGGCCTGCAATTGTCATCATAGGTTTACCTCAACTATGAGAGACAAAATGTGGAAACAAATCCAGACAATCACGTTGTCTGATTTGGAAATAATTTTTTTTGCAAATTATGGTGGAAAATAAGTATTTGGTCAATATCAAAAGTTCATCTCAATACTTTGACCTCTGTCATTGCCAAAAAAGGATATATAACAAACGTTTTCTTTAAGTCTTCGCAAGGTTGTCACACACTGTTGCTGGTATGTTGGCCCATTCCTCCATGCAGATCTCCTCTAGAGCAGTGATGTTTTGGGGCTGTCACTGGGCAACACAGACTTTCAACTCCCTCCAAAGGTTTTCTATGGGGTTGAGATCTGGAGACTGGCTAGGCCACTCCAGGACCTTGAAATGCTTCTTACGAAGCCACTCCTTCGTTGCCCGGGTGGTGTGTTTGGGATCATTGTCATGCTGAAAGACCCAGCCACGTTTCATCTTCAATGCCCTTGCTGATGGGAGGAGGTTTGCACTCAAAATCTCACGATACATGGCCCCATTCATTCTTTCATGTACACGGATCAGTAGTCCTGTTCCCTTTGCAGAGAAACAGCCCCAAAGCATGATGTTGCCACCCCCATGCTTCACAGTAGGTATGGTGTTCTTTGGTTGCAACTCAGCATTCTCTCTCCTCCAAACACGACGAGTTGTGTTTCTACCAAACAGTTCTACTTTGGTTTCAACTGACCATATGACATTCTCCCAATCCTCTTCTGGATCATCCAAATGCTCTCTAGCAAACCTCAGACGGGCCCGGACATGTACTGGCTTAAGCAGGGGGACACGTCTGGCACTACAGGATCTGAGTCCCTGGTGGCATAGTGTATTACTGATGGCAGCCTTTGTTACGTTCTGTCCCAGCTCTCTGCAGGTCATTCACTAGGTCCCCCCGTGTGGTTCTGGGATTTTTGCTCACCGTTCTTGTGATCATTTTGACCCCACGGGTGAGATCTTGAGTGGAGCCCCAGATCGAGGGAGATTATCAGTGGTCTTGTATGTCTTCCATTTTCTAATTATTGCTCCCACAGTTGATTTCTTCACACCAAGCTGCTTGCCTATTGCAGATTCCGTCTTCCCAGCCTGGTGCAGGTCTACAATTTTGTTTCTGGTGTCCTTCGACAGCTCTTTGGTCTTCACCATAGTGGAGTTTGGAGTGTGACTGTTTGAGGTTGTGGACAGGTGTCTTTTATACTGATAACAAGTTCAAACAGGTGCCATTAATACAGGTAATGAGTGGAGGACAGAGGAGCCTCTTAAAGAAGAAGATACAGGTCTGTGAGAACCAGAAATCTTGCTTGTTTGTAGGTGACCAAATACTTATTTTCCACTATAATTTGCAAAAAAAAAAATCTTTCCATGTGATTGTCTGGATTTGTTTCCACATTTTGTCTCTCATAGTTGAGGTATACCTATGATGACAATTACAGGCCTCTCTCATCTTTTTAAGTGGGAGAACTTGCACAATTGGTGGCTGACTAAATACTTTTTTGCCCCACTGTGTATATATATATATATATATATATATATATATATATATATCTCCAAACGTAGATGTATCCCCAAAAAAGTCCCCCAAAAATATATTGTATAATGGAAAGTTCACACAAAATGTAATGGTATCCAGCAACCAAGAACAGGAGAGGAGGAAAAGAACAGGTGTGGGAGTCCAGCTTGTCACATCAATAGGGAATCAACTATAACAGGTATAAGTGCACAATCCACCCCCGATGACATCAGCCTCTCACCTTACTGATGGACCCAAAGGGTCAGATAAAGCCTTAATGGATCTCCGACACTCCAGATGATGCTCTCCAATTCTTGTATACAAGCAGGGATTGCTATGGCCGTTTCACCACTTCCAACCGTATCTTCCCAGAATATATGTCTTGCACTTAGTCCAGTTCCACTTGGACAGAGTTCCAGCAAGCTCTAAGATGAACTCCATGCAGGCTTTCATGTGTCTTGCACTGAGGAGAAGCTTCCGTCGGGCCACTCTGCCATAAAGCCCCGACTGGTGGAGGGTTGCAGTGATGGTTGACTTTCTACAACTTTCTCCCATCTCCCGACTGCATCTCTGGAGCTCAGCCACAGTGATCTTTGGGTTCTTCTTTACCTCTCTCACCAAGGCTCTTCTCCCCCGATAGCTCAGTTTGGCCAGACGGACAGTTCTAGGAAGGGTTCTGGTCATCCCAAACATCTTCCATTTAAGGATTATGGAGGCCACTGTGCTCTTAAGAACCTTAAGTGCAGCAGAATTTTTTTTGTAACCTTGACCAGATCTGTGCCTTGCAACAATTCTGTCTCTGAGCTCTTCAGGCAGTTCCTTTGACCTCATGATTCTCATTTGCTCTGACATGCACTGTAAGCTGTAAGGTCTTGTATAGACAGGTGTGTGGCTTTCCTAATCAAGTCCAATCAGTATAATCAAACACAGCTGGACTCAAATGAAGGTGTAGAACCTTCTCCAGGATGATCAGAAGAAATGGACAGCACCTGAGTTAAATATATGAGCGTCACAGCAAAGGGTCTGAATACTTAGGACCATGTGATATTTCAGTTTTTATTTTTTAATAAATCTGCAAAAATGTCAACAATTCTGTGTTTTTCTGTCAATATGGGGTGCTGTGTGTACATTAATGAGGAAAAAAAAAACTTGAATGATTTTAGCAAATGGCTGCAATATAACAAAGAGTGAAAAATGTAAGGGGGTCTGAATACTTTCTGTACCCACTGTGTGTATATATATGTACCGGTATCAGGCCCGCTGATAGGGCATTACAACCAGCCCTGTTGTACCGGGCCCCAGCCAGCAGGGGGGCCCCGAGCAGATTTCTAGCCAAAAAAAAAACCAAATTAATAACTAAATAACTTTATTAACCTGCACCTATTTGATTGGCAATGTATATAGTACCTTCCTGGGCCCCATCATGTTAATAGAGGGGCCCAGGAGGTGAGAGAAGAAGAGGGACTTTTTCTCTATTTTCGGGTGGAGGCATACAATCCCTTCTCTGCATCAGTGTACCTTGTGATCACTGTATGCTTCCCTTGGCGTATGGATACAATTGTAATGCGGCTCCCTTCCCTCAGTAAGGTGCTGCAGCCTGAGGGAGAGAGACTGATCACTGAGGAGGCTGAAAGAAAGAGTAATCCCGACGCTGGTCCACAGGCAAGCAATCCCCCTCCACACACATCACATGACACATCACACAGGCTGAGACTCAGTCCCCTGACTCCCCATTGTGTGCTCATGGTCATTATTATTATTATGATGATCAGAGCACAGCAGGTGGTGTATGGCTCTGTCAGTGTAACATGCTGTGTGGTGATGACTTTCTTAGGCCCCTTTACACTGGGGAGGGCATATGCGGTGGCGGTATAGTGGCGCGACTTTCAGCGCCCTATACCGTCACGTTTTACTGCGATATTCGGCCGCTAGCGGTGCGGTTTTAACCCCTGCTAGCGGCCGAAAAAGGGTCAATACCGCCCGCAATAACCGCGGCTACAGCCGCGGTTTGCGGGCAGTATTACCGCGGTGTAGGGTTGCCACCTCATCCCTTTAAAACCGAACACATATGAATTACACAGGTTCTGTGGCTGATTAAGGTGGTAATTAAACTCACTTGGCGCCTTATCTGCATTAAATTAGCCTCAGAACCTGCGTAATTCATATGTGTTCGGGTTTAAAGGGATGAGGTGGCAACCCTACCGCGGTGTCCCATTGATTTCAATGGGCAGGAGCGGTGGAGGAGCGGCATACACACCGCTCCTTCACCGCTCCAAAGATGCTGCTTGCAGGAGATTTTTTTGTCTCCTGCCAGCGCACCGCCTCAGTGTGAAAGCCCTCGGGCTTTCACATTGAGAATGCTGGGGCAGGAGTATTTCAGGCGTTATTTATGAGCTATTTTTAGCGCAAAAACGCCTGAAATACCCCTCAGTGTGAAAGGGGCCTTAATGTATGGCTGTACTGTGTGTTACAGACTATAACACAGCACAGCCATAACAAAGTCAGCACCCAACAGCATGTTACACTGACAGAGCCATACACCACCTGCTGTGCTCTGATCATCATACTGATCATGAGCACCCAATAAGATGCTACTTTACACATGTGATGGGAGGAAGGGACAGTAAAAACACACATCCAAGCTGCATTGTTACCACCCCCCAAACCACTCCCCTTTGAGAATTTTTCATCTAAGCTTTGCAATCAGCAAGGATGAGCTCCGGCGTGTTCGCAAGCCCCACGTGCAGAGCCCGCCAGGAACTCGGCACTGCGCTGCGCTAATCACAAGCAGTGAGACATTTCCCGATGTGCGGCTGCAGAGATCGAGAAATGTCTCACTGCCTGTGATTAGCGAAGCACAGTGCCGACTTCCTGGCAGGCTCTGCACGTGGGGCTTGCGAACACGCCAGGGCTCATCCTTAGCAATCAAGTCCGCCTGTCAGTTTTTGCTGTGGACCAGTGGGTACAGTAGCTGCGTATGATGGCACAGTGGTGGCAATTGATGGGCACAGTGGTGGCAATTGATGGGCACAGTGGCTGCATTTGATGGGCACAGTGGCGGCATTTGATGGGCACAGTGGCGGCATTTGATGGGCACAGTGGCTGCATTTGATGGGCACAGTGGCTGCATTTGATGGGCACAGTGGCTGCATTTGATGGGCACAGTGGCTGCATTTGATGGGCACAGTGGCTTCATTTGATGGGCACAGTGGCTGCATTTGATGGGCACAGTGGCGGCAATTGATGGCACAGTGGCTGCATATGATGGCACAGTGGCGGCAATTGATGGGCACAGTAGCTGTGTTTGATGGCACAGTGGCAGCAATTGATGTTTTTTTTTTCTGAATTTTTCAGTTTGTTTGCTCCCCCCCAAAAAATGTTGAGCACCAGCTGCCACTGATGTGGACCTGATTGAAAGCTCCATGTAGGTCTACAGGAGTCCAGATATGAATTGATTTCAGGTCAAAGAAAAATAAATGGAAAAGAACATCCTTTTTTATTTTTCCAGACCTAAATGTGACAGATCAGAGGTAGCCTGATGTAAATGGACACAAGTCTGTGGTGTATGAGGAGGACAAACACTGAATGGGCACAGATGTCAAAACACTGACACCTCTCCCATTCAGATCCAGTTATGATTGGTGGGGTGCTGTAAAGCTTCCTGGTGGTATAGATGAGGTGGGTTCAGACTACGGACCAAACATGCCTGAGCTCATCCCAGCTAATTCGTTGTTGTCAAAAAAGTTTTAAAGCGGAGGTCCACCCTAAAATTACACTTTGTATTCCTGTAATCCTAGTTCTATGTACAATACCATGTCACTAACCTTTTTAAGTTTTAAAAGCTGTAAAAGAAGTAAATCTTCGGAATTCTGTTGTACTTCCTGCTTTTCCTCCCGCGGGAGTGGGCGGGTCCTTTGGTTTGCCTGGCGGCCCTAAGTGTCCTGGGATGTCGGCGCAATGTCATCACAACGGGGCGTGTACTTTTAATGTTGACGCCCGTTGTGATGGCAACCAGGAAATGTTGACGGCGCTGCTCGCCGTCAACACTGCATTTGAGCGAGATACAGCGGTGAATGCCGGGAGACGCGTATTCACCGCTACCCGGAAGTCTATGCTTGTGGGCTTCAAGATGCCCACAAGCAAAATGGAAAAACAAGGAAACCTTTTTATAAGTGTTTATTTATTCGGAAAACGGAGGGGGGGGATGTTTTGTAGCGCTGAAGAAGCGAGTACATTACAGTCATTAGTCACATTGAATGCACAAAAAGAAAAAACATGTATGGACCGCGGAACCTCCGCTTTAAAAGAAGACATCTCTGCTGCTTTATGATGGTGTAAAACGTTTAGAATAATAATGGTTATTAAAGGTTCACCTTTTGGAACATGTTACATGTTTCAGCTCCTGCCACCCTTCCCCCAGATTTCGTGACAGCATGAGGGCCAGGGGCGGAGCCAGGGGTGGGGGTTGGGGGCGGGACCAAGGGGCCCTGTCGGGTATGCTGTACGGGGCCCCATGATTTCTAACAGCGGCCCTGACCGGTATACATATATATATGTATCTCTCTCTCTCTCTCTCTCTCTCTAGATATATAAATAAACTGTATACAGTGTGTGTGTGTGTGTGTGTGTGTGTGTGTATATATATATATATATATATATATATATATATATATATATATATATATATATATATATATATATATATATATATTGTGTGTGTAATTTTAAAGTGGTGTTCCACTTATCTGCAGGATTTTAATGGTTTCCATCTAACTAATGTGATGAAGCAAGTGCTGCTTTTCTTGTCTCAGCAGCTAGCTTGTGACTGGCTATCAAGGTTTTGATATTGTTAGAGTATCCTGTGTATCTCTAAGGTTTGAGTACTATTAACCGTCTCAAATCATGTAGCTGAGGCACAGAGCTGATTAGAGATCATTGTGTTAGTGAAAAATGATCACAGGGAGAATCATTGTTACATAAATGTGCATCTACGTTTAGTGTCTCTAATGGGAGCCTATTTCTAAAGATTGCTGAAATAATTGCTTTTCATTTCAATGCTACATCTAGCTTGAGTTTCTCTCAGTTTACAAAAATATGACATGGGAAGTTACAGGGCTGAAGCAAAATGAAGTAAAAATTGTAATAATTAGATTGTGAAAAATGCTGCAAAACCTGGAGAAATGCATCAGGTAAGAAAATAAAGATCCTTCTCCAGTTTTCCACCATTAAAAAACGGTTAAAAAAATACAAATAGCCTTTTTGTTACATTCACACATGTATTTTTAATATGCATGTTTGCAGGGACATACAGTAGCTCACAAAAGTGAGTACACCCCTGACATTTTTGGTAAAACCTTCTATTCTGATGTGTTAAAGTGAGTGTACAGCTTTTATGTGTAAATTTGCTGTCTCCTCAAAATAACTCAACAAACAGCCATTAATGTCTAAACCGCTTGCACCAAAAGTGAGTAAACCCCTAAGTGAAAAATGTCCAAATTGGGCCCAAATTGTCAATATTTTGTGTGGCCACCATTATTTTCCAGCACTGCCTCAACAATCTTGGGTATGGAGTTCACCAGAGCTTCACAGGTTGCTACTGTAGTCCTCTTCCACTCCTCCATGACGACATCACAGAGCTGGTGGATGTTGGAGACCTTGGGCTCCTCCACCTTCCGTTTTAAGGATGCCCCACAGGTGCTCAATAGGGTCTAGGTCTGGAGACATGCTTGGCCAGTCAATCGCCTTTACCCTCAGCTTCTTTAGCAAGGCAGTGGTCGTCCTGCAGGTGTGTTTGGGGTCGTTATCATGTTGGAATACTGCCCTGCTGCCCAGTCTCCAAAGGGAGGATATCGTGCTCTGCTTCAGTATGTCACAGTACATGTTGCCATTCATGGTTCCCTCAATGAATTGTAGCTCCTCAGTGCCGGCAGCACTCATGCATTCCCAGACCATAACACTCCCACCACAATGCTTGACTGTAGGCAAGACGGTCTTTGTACTCCTCACCTGGTTGCCGCCTGCATATATGCCCCTGAAAATGATTTCCAGTAGTAATCATGAAATAAAATAAATGAAAAATAGAAAGTGATCATTATATATATATATATATATATATATATATATATATATATATATATATATATATATATATATATATATATATATATATATATATATATATATATATATATATATATATATATTTAACCACTTCAGCCCCGGAAGATTTGACTGCTCAATGACCAGGCCATTTTTTGCGATACGGCACTGCATCACTTTAACTGACAATTACGCAGTCGTGTGTTGTCGTATCCAAATAAAATTGACAACTTTTTTTTCCCCACAAATAGAGCTTTTTTTTGGTGGTATTTGATCATCTCTGCGTTTTTTTTTTTTTTGCGCTATAAACAAAAAAAGACTGACAATTTTGAATTAAACACAATATTTTGTACTTTTTGCTATAATAAATATCCCCAATTTTTTTTTTAAAAAGCATTTTTTTTCCTCATTTTGGCCGATATATATTCTTCTACATATGTTTGGTAATAAAAATTGCAATAAGCGTATATTGATTGGTTTGCGCAAAAGTTATAGCGCCTACAAAATAGGGGAAAGATGGCTTTTTTTTTTTTTACTAGTAATGGCGGCGATCTGCGATTTTTATCGGGACTGAGACATTATGGCAGACAGATCGGACACGTTTGACACATTTTTGGGACCATTGGCATTTATACAGCGATCAGTGCTATAAAAATGCACTGATTACTGTGTAAATGTCACTGGCAGGGAAGGGGTTAACGGGCCCATCAAGGGGTTAAATGTGTTCCCTAATGTGTTTCTAACTGTAGAGGGAGGAGACTGACGTATAGGAAATGACAGATCGTGATTCCTAGCTGTTGCATCTGTCTTTCCTCACTGAACAGAACAGGGATTTGTATGTTTACACGCGCCCCTGCTATCCCTATTAAAAGGACCGATGTACAGCTACAACGTTTTGTGGGATCGTGCCGACCTGGCGCCGTATAATGACGGCGGCTGGTCGGCAAGTGGTTAAAGGTAACCATCCTCACCTGTGATCTGTTTGCTTATAATTAGTGTGTGTGTAAGGCCTCATGCCCACTGACGTTTTTACAGCTGCGTTTTTTGCAGCTTAAAAACGCCTGTCCATGTTATTGTAAATATTTAAAAAAAAAAAAAAAAAAAAAACAACAAAAAAAAACGTCGGAGCTAAAAACGCGACCGCGCGTTAGTGCGCGTTTTTGCGCGTTTTTTTCTGCTTAATTCTGACGCTGAGGAACGCACTGGTCCTGGGTTTTTTTTACAGCTTAAAAACGTCTATGCTATTTGCAGCTCAAAAACGTCTAGGTGGGCATGAAGCTATAGACTAACATGGACAGGCGTTTTTAAGCTGTAAAAACGTCCGTGGGCATGAGGCCTAAAAGGTCAATGCGTTTCTGGACTCCTGACAGACCCTTGCATCTTTCATCCAGTGCTGCACTGACATTTCTGGATTCTGAGTCATGGAGAAAGCAAAAGAATTGTCAAAGGATCTGCGGGAAAAGGTAGTTGAACTGTATAAAACAGGAAAGGGATATAAAAAGATATCCAAGGAATTGAGAATGCCAATCAGCAGTGTTCAAACTCTAATCAAGAAGTGGAAAATGAGGGGTTCTGTTGAAATCAAACAACGGTCAGGTAGTCCAACTAAAATTTCAGCCACAACTGTGTTTTGGGCACAGCGCAACTGTTTGTGAGTTTTTTACACGCATTTTTAGACATGTTCTCATTGACTTTGATTAAAAAGTGCATTTTCATAAAAGCTCATTAAAGTCCGGCATACTGCTGCTTTCAGAAAACACGCTTTCTAATAGAACTAAATAGGAATGTGTCTAAAAACGTGTGTAAAATACGCACACAGTCATGCTGCGCCCATAACACAGTGCACCAGTGTGTGTGGATTGATGTCCATTTCGCTGCATGGTGTGATGAGCTGTTTCAGCTCATTGCACTGTTTAATAAAAAAAAAAAAAAAATTATTTGTATAAAGAGTCATAGAAAATACAGACATTAGGGAGATACATCAATAGAAACTCCAACATAAGAACGGCTAACAAAGAGCACTAAGACAACTATCCCAGAAGAGGTATTCAATAAGACAATCCAATACCACAAAGTATATATAGTACTACTTACTTATTTTGTAGGGAAGCAAACATCTCATGGTATTGAAACAGGCAGGCAGGTGGAAGACCTTGAGGGATCCAGGGGGTTTCACTTAGAAAGAAAGCAAAGCAGAGGGAGGGCAAACCGGACCATGGAAGAAAAACAAAAGAAAAAGTAACAGGGATGGACGACCGACTATGAAAAAAGAGGTAGGGGTGAAGTAAATGCGGAAGGGTCATCCCTCTCCCTTGGTAGAGCGAGGCATACGGAAGTGCACTGGGCGATGGAAAGCTCATTAAGGTAGGCATTGGTATACAAAAAATAATTCCACAGCCTCCAGGTTTCAGAACACACGTCTTCTGTGTTACGCAGTGTGGCTGTGAGTTCTTCCATGTCCTGTATGTTGTTGACTTTAGCGAAGCACAACCCTTTCGTAGAGGGTTCAGCATCTCTCCAGCAAAGTGGAATGCAAGCCTTAGCGGCGTTCAGGAGTTGCATTGTGAGAGAAGATTTGTATTTTTTACCGGGTTGTTCCGTCATATGCAATTAACAGGCTGCAGGGTTAGCATGCAGGTCGACAGCCATAAGTTGTTTAATGATAGTGGTTACATCTTGCCAAAACTGTTGAATTTTAGAACATTCCCAGGAAATGTGGATCATGGTCCCACCCACCGCGTCACAACGCCAACAGAAGTCTGGGACCTGGGGAAACATACGGTAAAGTTTTGTGGGGACCCTGTACCATCTGGTAAGGATCTTATAACTAGTCTCCTGTACCCGCGTGGCAATGGATGACTTTTAAGCAAAATTGAGAATCTTTGGACGGGAGTAAGGCTCAGACCCAGATCAGTTTCCCATTTAATGAGAAATGGAGAAACGTGTTCTTCTCGTGGGTGAATCAGGGAGGAATATAGCAAGGAGAGGGAATGATGTATCGGTACCCCTCCGTGACATAGTGTTTCAAAACATGTGAGCGGGTGAAAGATACCTGGGGTACAGGAATAACATTGGAGAAAATGGCGCAGTTGAAAGCCACCCCACAAGTCCAGAGGACGGTCAATAGGTAGGGCTGGGTCAGAGGAAATCAAGGGTCCCTGTTGATGTGAAGAAGTCCGTCAGGTGAGTATAGCCCTGAACTTTAAGACGACAAAACTGCCATCCAAGGCCAACTCAAAGCAGTACCCTCAGCTTGGCCTCCCCATGGCGTTCAATCAACAATCCTGGTGAGATGTGTGGCCCTATAATAAGCCTGAATATCCGGAAGAGCGAGGCCCCCAGAGACCTTCTGTAGCGATACTCTGCAACGTCTGATGTGGTTTCTGATGTGACCAGACAAATTTCTGGAACTGTGAGCCAATGGTGCGAAAGAAAAGAGGCGGGAGCCGTATAGGAAGGGCTTGCAGTAGAAAGAGGATTCAAGGGAGCACTGTCATTTTGAGAGCATTATACCTGCCGAACCATGTCAGGGTTAAGGAATGGGAGTGCATCCAGACTTATTTTTAGTTTGATAAGAAGTGGCTCAAAATTGGTTTCATATAGTTTGGACGGGTCAGAAGTGATGTTGGTGCCTAAGTATTTAATCGCCGCAGATGCCCACTGGAAGGGAAAAGAAGGCCGGAGACTCCGGATCACATCAGGGTCTGCAGAGACATTAAGGGCAGAGGGTTTTCCAAGTTTACTTTTTTTTTTACTTTATTGACAGAGTATGAAGTGGGAATCTTCACACTGCAGTGTGTTGCATTGTGGTGCCACCCAACAGAGCATATCTGCATTTTTCCCCACCCCACATCACACCTATTGTTTTCTTTGTGCCCTTGCGGTGACTGGCATTGATCAGGTACAGAGAAACACCAGGCACTGCACATAGTGTGAACGGGCCCTAAGGGAATAACAAATCAAAGACGAGACTAAATTCAAATTTGAATCATTAACAGATTGCTCTTCTTTCATTTGTTGTTGCTGCTGGCTTGTCCCTATGAAACCCCTCAGCTAGAGAAGTGGAATTTGTCGCTGTTTGGACTGGAAGCCTAACCATAAATGACAGCTAAGTCTTTGATACCATTCATGCCTCATGTATTACCTCAGGCGAGGACATCTATCTTTGCTCAGCATTAGCCCTGGTATTGTTTAATGTGTTCAGGGGACACGTTATTAATCTTTTACCTCATATATGTCAAACTTTCAGTTTTGAAATCCTGTTTTAAATCTAAAACAAGGAGAGAAAGGACAGCAGTTCCTTGACCATGACATTACTAATCCATGATAATTCTAACTAATATCGTTGTTATAAAAAAGCCATATAATTCCACTGAGAAATGCTGAAAAACAGGCTTGAATAAGTTGGCGTGGCATGCCAAAGTGAAAAAGCAGGAAGTATGCAAATTGGGAAATAACTATAATGAAACATCTTAATGGAAACTGCTAACATTTTACTTTGGTTGTAGCTTCCTAACATTAGCATATTAATAGATGGTTATGTCGTCTTATTAATTGTGTTTTCCACTTTTAGCTTGGAATATGGCTTTGCTTGATAAAAGGCACACTAAGCCTGAAACATTGTGCCTTGTGGCTGCTATACCTGAATAAATGGGCTATTCCAATCTTAAAGAAGAGCTCCAAGACTTTATTTGCATTCCCATGTTTTGAGGATGTTTGCATATCTGAACATCCAAACATCTGGAGAGCATCTGCACTTAATTGAAAAGGTTAACATACCACCGTCAGTTGTGGTGCAAAAAAGTTAAATGGCAGTAGTGGCGAAATGTGAAACTTGTGGACCACGATAGAAAAAGTTAATCTAGGTCCCCCCCCACTACCACCTGCTGCTTCCACTGTGCACCAAGATACACCCATTATGCATCAAGATCCTCTAAAATGCTGCCGGCTGCGCCTGCACACAATTTGGGGGCAGGCAGTCCACACTCTGAGCTGCCGGGTGAAAGTGGTGGGCTTGTATGTAAAAGTGGCCTCTGACTTCCAGATTTACTTACAAGCCCACTGCTTTCACCCGGCAGATCAGAGTGTGGCCTGCCTGCCCCCACCTTGTGTGCATGTGCACAGTTGAGCAGGGCTAAGCAGGACGGGGGCTGTACTGGGATGTATAAAACAAACAGATGGGTGATATGGCGCACTCTGGTTATGGCTCATTATAATAGTAAAACTAAATGGGAGGAAGGAGGGGAACCGGGGTGGTAGTGGCAGTATATTTTGGAGAGTATAAGTCCATGTAAGGTAACAATAAATGGATACTGTTCAAAGAAGGCTGCCAATTCAAAAAGTTAAAAGAACTCTGAGTCTGCAATAGAAGAAAGGGAAAGAGAACCGTGTTTAATTGGCAACAAAGTAAATGATTACACTCACAGGATGTTAGTGCAAGCAGGCAAGGTATGGATCATCCGCTCCTGACTTCTGGGTGGGATGGGGTCCGGCGTCGCTGTAGTGGACGAGTGTCCACAGTGGAGTCTGCCCTCCGGGAACAAGGCTGGAGACGATGCTTCCGGATGGGAGGAACTCTGTCAGTGGTGACACCGCCCCGCCGACCTGACCCGGAGGTGACACAGTCCATCGTGCACCACTGACAGAGGACCCCCTCACACCCGGAAGTCAGGAGCGGATGATCCATACTTTGCCTGCTTGCACTACCATCCTGTGAGTGTAATCCTTTACTTTGTTGACAATTAAACACATCATTACTGCACTTAGAGGGCGCTGTTCTCTTTCCCTTTCTGCTGTACTGGGCTGGACAGGGGGGTTGAGCAGTAAGTGCACCACTCAGGGAAAGGGCTTGCCCCGTTACCCTGTGTAGGTGAAACCTGAAGAGGAGAGGAGTTAAAGTGTCACAAACCAACAAAGTTTCTTAACCTCTTCAGCACCGGAAGGTTACCCCCTTCATGACCAGAGCACTTTTTGTAATTTGGCACTGTGCTGCTTTAACTGGTAATTGTGCGGTCATGCAATGCTGTAGACAAACAAAGTTTGCGTCCTTTTGTTGCCACAAATAGAGCTTTCTTTTGGTGGTATTTGATCAACTCTGGGATTTTTAGCGTATATATATATATATATATATATATATATATATATATATATATATATATATATATATACGAAAAAAGACAGAATTCAAAAATATATATATTTTCTATTTTTTGTTAAAAAGAATCCAGTAAACTCTATTTTAGTCATACATTTAGGCCAAAATTTATTCAGTCACATGTGTTGGGTAAAAAAAAATTCAATAAGCGTATATTTATTGGTTTGCACAAAAGTTATAGCGTCTACAAACTATGGTACGTTTTCTGGAATTTACGCAGCTTTTAGTTTAACTGTCCCATTTCTTGAGGTGATAAAATGGCAGGGCAGTACAAACCCCCCAAATTACCCCTTTTTGGAAATTAGACACCCCAAGGAATTTGCTGAGAGGCATGTTGAGTCCATTGAATATTAATTTTTTTTTGTCACAAGTGGTTGAAAATTTACAAAGAAAAAATATTTTTACACAAAGTTGTCACTGAAATGATGTATTGCTCACACATGCCATGGGTATATGCGAAATTACACCCCAAAGTACATTCTGCTGCTTCTCCTGAGTACGGGGATACTCGTACAGGACCCCGAAATCCAATCATCACCTTCAGGCTTTCTAAGGGTGTAAAATGGGGATTTTTCTCCTTACTACCTATCACACATAAAGCAGAATGGACAACTGCGCCCTCAGATCAGCCCCAATTCCTGCACTTTCACACCTCAGATCTTCCCTAATTCCTGCACCTTCCCACCACAGATTACCCCAATTATTGAATCTTCACATCTCAGATCCCCCCAATTTTTGGACCTTCAAAGGATTTGGGCCATCGCCCCAAATCCAGCACCTTCACAACTCATATCAGCCCTACATGGGATAGCAGACAGCAGATTTGACACAATAAAAAACACTACTACCTTAGTTGGAAAAAATATTTGGCCGCGGCCTTTATTATTGGCTTTAATAAATAAATATTTAAAGGTTAAACTTTAATAACATGTAAAAACAGCTCAGCCACTACGGCTCAAGCTATACCATCAAAATAAAGGGGAATCTCACCACGTAAACATATATGACTTTGTTTAACTTTAAATACAAAACTGTTCCCCTTAAAAGGTGACACTAGCCACATAATAAAGTGAAAGTCTGCGACAAAGGGAGGCCGGGAGGGAACACCACAGCTGATGCTACTGAGGCGATTGAGCCTTTAGGGCTCTGAATCCCCCTTTTTATTTAAAATTTCTCACAGAAACCCCCTTAGCTGCCCAGATACAGTGGTCATCTGACCAGCTCAGGCAGCCAAGGTCCAATGGGAAAGCTTCCCACACTTTTTTAGCCTTGAGGAGGTTGCCCAATAGTAAGCTAGCAACCCCTTGAACTGCCTAGCTACAGCTAGCCCTATTTCCAGAGGTCAAGGAGCCAATGGGAACTCTTCCTGCAAATTCTGTTCTGAGGGAAGCTAGAAAACCCCCGCTGCCGCAATCCCATGAGGCAAGGGGGGCTTAAAACAGTTTTCCCCCCCTTTTCCTTGCTTCCTGCATCTTCACACCTCATAACCGCCTCAATTCCTGAACCTTCACACGTCAGATCAGTCCCCGTTCCTGCACCTTCAAACCTCAGATTGGTCACATTTCTTGCACCTGTAAATTAGCCAATAGCTGGTTAATTACCAGTCCAAAATTAAAGCAGGCAGCTCGGGCTGTCCGACTCGGCACCAGGACCAAATCTTGTCTGTGTGATGTGGGGGTACAGTAAAAAATGTCAGGGGGCAGAGGATGAGAAGTCAACAGGGCAGAGGATAGGGTCACTGGTTTGTAAGATGGCTGTTGGGTAAATAGCTGTCATTGTCATTTACACAGCGATACTGTACTCAGCCGATCTAAGGTGCTGGGTATCATAAGATCGCTGTGATTGGTTATCACATGGGACTAATTACAGTGCTAATCCCTCCCCGGCCCCTTACAATGAAAGAGAGAGAGTAGCTGATCCATTCATTCTGTTTTTAGTGACTCAGGGAGATTTTTATTTTACCCTTTTACCCTCCCTATGCTTGCTAGCTTCAATGCTGTCTATAGTGACCTGTAATCTAACCCCTCCCCTTCTGCCCTATCTGAACATTAGCCTCATTTATCTTCATCCTGCCACTGTATGTGACCAGTACATTAACCCATTCACTGCCTTCTTCCTCTGTTTGTTTATGACCTGTACAATAATGTATCTAGTGCACCTTTACATATTTAATCCCTTCTGTATCGGCATGTTTCTTCCTGTTCAAAAAATATTGTCAAAAAATCACCATGGGGTGTCTGCTTTCCAAAAAAGCTTAATTTTGGGGATTTTCATATTATTCTGTCAACATAAAATAAAGGAAAATGTTTTTTAAATATTTTTTTTATAAAAGAAATATAAAAAAAAAAAAATCTAATTGTTATCTGTCCTAAAGAAAATGATATACAACTTATTTGGGTATAGCTTACATGATGGAGTAATTATCGGTCAAATATTTACAGCGCTGGTAATAAAGAAGTATTACAGGCTGATACTCAAGTGGTTAAAGTGGAACTATCATCAGTAGCATAAACTCTTGTTAATTCCCTGTGCACATGGAAGTTGCCCCCAACAAAATCTAAGCAGTGTATATGAAATAACATAAATATTTACCAGTATTTTCTGTCATTACTGGCTGTAGCTCCACTGCCTCCTCCTCAGTCCAGAGTCCGGACCTACAGCACGCTGATTCGGGGGAATGAAAAGAGTGGAAACTATCAGCTTGTACGGTGAATGACTGCAGCTAGAAAAGAGCACTTTTTAACAAAAACACAAGCTGACAATAGCACACACCAACTCCTACACTTGTCTTAGACAACCTAGGATAGTATTTGGCTTGTGCTGTGATGTCAGCTTGTGTTTTTCTGAATGAAAACCCTTTCCTCCATCTATAGTCAGAAATAAGGAGACATCACTGCACAGCAGAGCGATGCTCTGTCTAGCAGCTTAGGAGGGCTGTGTGTGCACTGCCTGCTATACCCACTCTCCTCCTGCTCGGTCACTAAGCATTCTGCAGATCAGTGTTGTTGGGGCTATCCCACACGACAGCTTAAAGCGGAGCTCCACCCTATTTTTGAAGTTTCTTCCATCCTCTCTAGTATTGTCCCGTGCATAACAATTGGCATATTACAATTTTTATTTTTAAAAACTCACTGTCATGTTGTCCTCTGTTTGTATCTCCCACCGTGGCCGCATCAGCCTCGTCGCGTCATCCAGTGATCGCTAGGCCTCCTGGGAGATGTTTGTCATCAATCCCAGGAGGCCCTGGGGCGTATGACGTGATTTTCGGCGGCGCCATTTTTAATAAGGGAAGCCTGCCTTTGTTTGCCAGCAGGCCCCCCCCTCTGAAGATGACCCTTACGGAAGCGGTGACAGCGGGCGGCATGGCGCGGTGACAGGGAGGCAGCGTTAGGTACTGACACAGCAGGGAGCCTGGCTTTGCTGAGCCGCACATGGCGGGACCCATCCGCAACAATCCCCTTCTCTCGGCTGTGACTGTCTCACACAGCCGAGCAGAGAGAGAGTGTGAAGCCGCCTCCCCCTCCTCCGTGTAGTCTACAATTGCTGTGTGTGCAGCACACGCTGATCATCTGAGCCAAGCCAGGTACATTACGGGTCACTGTTGTAGGGGGGTGTCTGTATGGTGGGGGGGTCTTCACTGTTGTAGGGGGGTGTCTGTATGGTGGGGGGGTCTTCACTGTTGTAGGGGGGTGTCTGTATGGTGGGGGGTGTCTGTATGGTGTGGGGGGTCTTCACTGTTGTAGGGGGGTGTCTGTATGGTGGGGGGGTCTGCTCGGTATGGTGGGGGGTGTCTGTAATGTAAAGGGGTCCAGAGGTGCGGGGTTCTGTGTAATGTAAAGTGGTCCTGAGATGCAGGGTGCCATGCGATTCGATGTGCTAAGGTTGATGCAATGCAATTTGCTGGGGTTGATGCGATTCGATGTGCTGGGGTTATGCGATTCGATGTGCTGGGGTTATGCGATTCGATGTGCTGGGGTTGATGCAATGTGCTGTGGGCCATGCGATTCGATGTGCTGGGGTTGATGCGATTCAATGAGCTGGGGTTGATGCGATTCAATGTGCTGGGGTTATGCAATGTGCTGGGGTTATGCGATTCGATGTGCTGGGGTGATGCAATCTAGATGCATAAATGAATTTGGTTGATGAGATTAGTATTTTTTTAAATGAAAAGCTGTACAGAAAAAAGTAGCGTGTGTGTGTGTATGTGTGTGTATATGTGTGTATATGTGTGTGTGTATATATATATATATATATATATATATATATATATATATATATATATATATAATACCGTATATACTCGAGTATAAGCCGATTTTTTTATGCACATTTTTGTGTGCTGAAAATGCCCCCTCGGCTTATACTTGAGTCACCTTTTCCGCCTGATCTCCCGGACTTTGGGGACCCGGTACCGGCTGGCCATAGGTCCTCTGGACCCCAACCTTGGCACACATGTAGCCCCACTATATCTCTATAAGTGTGCAAAGTTTTTTGTTTGTGGGACCTATGGCCGGGGAGCACTGATTTCTTTTTCGTACATCACGGGACACAGAGCGACATAGTCAATACTAATGGGTTATATAGTTACCGTCAGGTGCTGGCACTGGCAACTTCCAAAACCGGAAGTACCCTCCCCTATATAAGCCCCTCCCATCCGGGAGCACCTCAGTTTTTTGCCAGTGTCTAAGGTGTTGGCCAAGAAGAAACATGTGTTTTTCACTGAGCTTGCGTACAGGTTCTTTTGGGCCTCAGTAAGCTATTCCGGATCCGACCAAAAAAGCTTCATAGCTAAACGGTCGGTACCCGGGCCTTGCAGAGAAGAGCAAGGTTCTGCCTGTAATGCTTCTCTTAGGAGAGCTGGACCCTGGGATCCAGAGCTCTGGTCATACCCACGACCAAGATGTTTTCTGTGCAGGGTGCTATACAGGTCCAGGGGAGTGGAATCCTTGGGAACCCGGTCCCTGAAGGTTTGATTACAATGCCTGCCGTGATAGGTGAAGTTTGGGCTTTTGTGGACCAAACAAAGTCCTGCGGCGGGGAACAGGTAAGTGGGGGCCCCCAGGAACTTGGTTCTATTGGGGGACCCCCAAGCCTAATTTGTCTTTCTGTCTGTTACCTAATGGTATTCCCGCTAATATCTGTGCATGCCTGTAACTACTAAAAAAATGTAATAATTTTTAATAGTGGTCAAGAAAAAAAAAAAAAAAAGAATGTTTTTTTATATATGTTTAGTATATTAAACTGCGGTACCTGTGTTTGTCCACTAGAGGCCGCTGTGGAATGTTTTTCTTGTCATATGGACTAGTTTCTTCTCAGAGAGCAAAGTCCAGGCAGCTGGTGAGTTCTCCTACAGGAAACTGTTTCCTCTGCCATGTTGCAGTGTTCGTCTATCCCCCGGCCTGCGGCAAAAGGGGCCCTGGCTCCTGTCCCTGGTTTCCATGTTTGAAAATTAGCGCCGAGGCGCACGTGGCCGCGCGCGTGCGCGTGCACGCGCCTCTATATATAGAGGTGGCCGGAAAAAGGGGCGGGGCCTGGGGGATGACGCTCTGTGCGCGCCGCAGCGCTTCTGCGCATGTGCGGGCGTCCCAGCAGGTTTTAAAAAGCCACATTATTGCAGTAAGCTGGCTATGAAGTACAGAGACAGAGCTGACAACATTTAAAGGCATACAGCAAGCGGTTGATACAGGCATCCCCTAGAAAGGCACATTAGTAGACACCAACTGTTTATTATAGCAGCATTTATGCTAGACTATTATCAGTAACTGGTGTATTTTCGGCTGGAATACCTCAGCTTTGTGGCTTAGGAATATGCCGTCTAAAAACTCCGGGACTAGAAATTCCAGGAGGAATAGGGGGTCTCCATCGGGCTCTGAGGATCTTGGGCATGCTTTGGCTGCACCAGTCTCCCCTGAAGAATCAGAGGTTAGTGACCGTAGGGCACCCCCAGGAGTACCTGGTACTGTGGCTGTCCCCAGTTCACCTGCTCCTGTGTATGTAACAGAGGAGGTTTTTTCCTCAGCTCTGGGAGGGCTGGAAGAGAGATTGTCAGCACTAATTGCTGCTTCCCTGTCACAGGAGAAAAGCGCTCGATCTCCGTCTCCTCCCTCAGAGTGCCTGTTAACAGAGCAACAGTCCCATACAGAGGTCGACCTACCTGAGGGGGATCAGGATGAGGTTGATTCAGTTGTAGAGGAATCAACAGTGGAGGAGCCGTTCTCAGCATCACATGCTGAGAGGTTATGGGTTCAGTCCCTGACTAATATGGTCCGATCAGCATTTAAAATGCCACTTGCGGAGCCATCCTCCTCTTCTGTCTCCTCGTTGGGGTCGCTAAAAGCTCCCCAGACTGTTTGTTCTTTCCCTATCCATCCTTTATTGGAGGGGCTCATTTACCAGGATTGGGAGCATCCTGACAAAATATTTACTCCCCCCAAGAGATTTCCGGTGGTCTATCCTATGAAGGATAAGTTCGTCAGAAAATGGAAGGTCCCTACAGTGGACGCAGCCATCTCTTGTGTGAATAAATCACTGACATGTCCGGTGGAAAATGTCCAAATGTTCAAGGACCCAATAGATAAAAAATTGGAGTTCTTATTGAAATCTGCTTTTTCTACAGCAGGATTGGTGACACAACCAGCAGTGGCAGCTATAGGGGTCTGCCAAGCAGTGAAGGATCAGTTGAAACAGGTCTTAAGGGACGTGCCAGATCAGCAGGCGCTTGCTCTAGCTGATCTACCTAGAGCCTTATGCTTTGCGGTGGACGCTATAAAGGATTCAATCCATCAGGCCTCCCGCCTTACGCTGTCTGTAGTACATATGCGCAGGCTTCTATGGCTCAAAAACTGGTCTGCTGAAGCTCCCTGTAAAAAATTGCTGGTCAGCTTCCCATTTCATGGGGAGCGTTTATTCGGGGAAGACCTGGACAAGTATATCCAGAGAATTTCCAGCGGTAAAAGTACACTCTTGCCGGTCAAAAATAGAGTTAGAGGTCCCTCTTTTAAGAGGCCGGCTTCTCCAGTCCCTAGGACATCGGCTGTGAAACAGTTCCGACGGCCTCCCCGGTCAAATCCCGGAGGTAAAAATCAGGGACAGTTGCAGGGTAACAAGAAGCCCTGGAGCAGGAGAGGTACAAAACCTCCCCCAAAGTCAAATGCATGAAGGGTTGCCCCCACCCAATCGGGTGGGGGGAAGACTTCAGTTGTTCACAGAGACCTGGCGGGACACGATCCGAGACAGATGGGTGCTCTCCGCAGTAAATCTGGGATACAAATTGGAGTTAAAAAACTCCCCTCCTTCCCGCTTTATAAGGTCGAACGTGCCAAGGGATCCCCAGAAGAGAGGATCCCTCCTGTTGGCACTGGAACAATTATTGCTTCAAGCAGTAATTATAGAGGTCCCCCTGGAAGAATGGGGGTTCGGGTTTTACTCAAACCTCTTTACAGTTCCGAAGCCAAACGGGGACGTGAGGCCCATATTAAATCTAAAAGGGCTAAACAAATTCCTGCATATCAGGACTTTCCGGATGGAGTCGATCCGATCGGTAGCCACTGCCCTACAAGGGGAGGAATGGTTAGCCTCGATCGACATCAAAGATGCGTATTTGCACATCCCCATCTTTCCAGCCCACCAAAAATTTCTACGCTTTGCGATAGAAGGGCGCCATTTTCAGTTCAGAGCCTTACCCTTCGGTCTGGCCACAGCACCAAGAGTGTTCACAAAAATTCTGGCCCCATTATTGGCCAATCTAAGAACACGAGGTGTAACGATAATGGCATATCTAGACGACTTGTTGCTGATAGACCACTCAGTGGAAAAACTAGAAGTGGTTGTTCACGAGACAATCAAGTATCTGGAATATCACGGTTGGATTATCAACCGAGACAAGTCAGCCCTAGAACCAGTCAAAAGTCTGGAATACTTGGGGCTAAGGCTGGATTCAGACCAGAGAAAAATTTTCTTGCCTCGAGAAAAGGGGTCGTCTTTGAGAGATTTGATCCACTTAGTGGGTTCAAAAAGACAGCCATCCATACGCCTGTGCATGAGGCTGCTGGGAAAAATGGTGGCATCATTCGAAGCAGTACCCTACGGTCAATTCCATTCAAGGAAGTTGCAAAGGGCCATACTGTCAGCCTGGAACAAAAAAGTTCAGGCTCTGGACGTACCAATGTCCTTGTCCCCTTCCGTTCGCAGAAGCCTCCGTTGGTGGTTGGTTCCCCGGAATCTGGAAAGAGGGAAATCCTTCAGTCCGATTTCCTGGAAGGTGGTCACTACAGATGCCAGCCTTTTAGGCTGGGGAGCAGTACTGGAGCAATGGTCTCTCCAGGGCAGATGGTCGGATGCGGAAAAGGCCCTGCCCATCAATCTCTTAGAGATACGAGCAGCCCGGTATGCCCTAGTAGCATGGACATCCAAACTCCAAGGGTCCCCTGTCAGAGTTCAGTCAGACAATGCCACAGCAGTGGCATATATCAATCGTCAGGGGGGCACCAGGAGTCGTGCAGCCCAAAGGGAAGTAAATTACATCCTGAGATGGGCAGAAAGATATGTCCCAGCCATATCTGCGGTATTCATTCCAGGGGTGGAGAATTGGAAGGCGGACTTTCTAAGTCGCCAACAATTATGCCCAGGGGAATGGTCCCTTCATCCCGAGGTTTTCCGGACAATATGTCAGCGGTGGGGAACACCGGATGTAGATCTGCTAGCATCCAGGTTCAACACGAAAGTGGACAGGTTTGTCTCTTGGACAAGGGATCCCCTAGCGTGCGGCTCGGATGCCCTAGTGTTCCCTTGGGATCAGTTCAAGCTGATATATGCATTCCCACCGCGACAATTGTTACCTCGATTACTCCGCAGAATCAGGGTAGAAAAGAAACCAGTGATTCTGGTGGCTCCAGCGTGGCCCCGAAGAGCATGGTACGCGGAGATCGTAAAAATGTCTGTGGGGAGTCCTTGGACCCTCCCACATCGTCCGGACCTGCTTTCGCAGGGACCGATATACCACCCTTCCTTACCAGCCCTAGGTTTGACGGCCTGGCTATTGAAGCCCACATTCTAAAAAAGAGAGGGCTCTCTAATGCTGTGGTGTCTACCATGATCAATGCCAGGAAACCGGTATCCAGGCAGATCTACTATAGAATCTGGAAGGCGTACATCGCCTGGTGTGAAGCCAAGAAATGGCATCCACGTAAATACGTAATAGGTAGAATTCTGGACTTCCTACAATGGGCTGTAGATAGGAAGCTTGCCTTGAGTACTATCAAAGGTCAGATTTCGGCCTTGTCAATATTTTTTCAAAGGCCCTTGGCTTCGCATTCACTAGTCAAAGCCTTTATACAAGGAGTGATGCGTATTAGTCCTCCGGTTAGTATTCCCATATGTCCATGGGATCTAAACTTGGTTCTGTCGGTTCTACAGAAACAACCATTTGAACCATTACAGCATATTTCCTTGGTGCTTCTCACCAGGAAATTGATTTTTCTAGTAGCCATTTGTTCGGCTAAAAGAGTATCGGAATTAGCAGCTATGTCCTGTAAGGAGCCATATCTGGTTATCCATAAGGACAGAGTAGTGTTACGTCCTCATCCAGCCTTTCTTCCTAAGGTGGTATCGAGGTTTCATTTGAACCAAGATGTGGTTCTTCCTTCTTTTTTCCCCAAACCTACTTCGGTAGAGGAAAAGTTATTGCATTCTTTGGATGTAGTAAGAGCAGTTAAAGCTTATCTAAAAGCCACTGCTCAGATTCGCAGAACGGATACTTTGTTTATACTGCCGGAAGGCCCCAGAAAGGGTCAGGCAGCGTCAAAATCTACTTTAGCCAAGTGGATTCGACAGGTCATTATGCAAGCTTATGGCTTGAGAAGGAGACCGCCTCCGTTCAAAGTTAGAGCGCACTCCACGAGAGCAGTTGGAACTTCATGGGCAGTGCATCACCAGGCCTCCCTGGCTCAAATCTGTAAGGCCGCAACATGTTCTTCAGTACACACGTTTACTAGGTTCTACCAGGTGGACGTTAGAAGTCAGGAGGATGTCGCCTTTGGGCGCAGTGTGTTGCAGGCCGCAAAAGATCCTCATGTCTGATAGCGCTCAGCTTATATATGGTGTATCCCCCCCCTCATTTGGCATTGCTTTAGGACATCCCATTAGTAATGACTATGTCGCTCTGTGTCCCGTGATGTACGAAAAAGAAAATAGGATTTTTATAACAGCTTACCTGTAAAATCCTTTTCTTGGAGTACATCACGGGACACAGAGCTCCCGCCCCTCTTTGGGGACACTTATTGCTTTGCTACAAAACTGAGGTGCTCCCGGATGGGAGGGGCTTATATAGGGGAGGGTACTTCCGGTTTTGGAAGTTGCCAGTGCCAGCACCTGACGGTAACTATATAACCCATTAGTATTGACTATGTCGCTCTGTGTCCCGTGATGTACTCCAAGAAAAGGATTTTACAGGTAAGCTGTTATAAAAATCCTATTTTTTCAAAGCCGGGCACCCCTCCCATAGACTCCCATGTTAAACGGTAATTTCTCCAGTGACTTTGGGGACCCAGTACCGGCCAGTCATAGGTCTCCTGGACCCGAAACTTGGCACACATGTAGCCCCATTTCTCCCCTATAAGTGTGTAAAGTTTGTTGTCTGGGGGACCTACGGCCGGGGAGCACCGATTTTTCAAACCCGGGCACCCCTTCCATAGACTCCCATGTTAAACGTCAGTCTAGTCATTGACACAGTGAGGCATGCAGATGGACACCCTAGGCTTATACTCGAGTCAATACGTTTTCCCAGTTTTTTGTGGTAAAATTAGGTGCCTCGGCTTATATTCGGGTCGGCTTATACTCGAGTATATACGGTATATATATGTGAGATATATATATATACACACACCAAGATATTATATATATATATATATATATATATATATATATATATATATATATATTATATATAATGTGTATATTTCCTGCTTCCTGCAGGGAGGAGGGGAGGAGAGGTTTGCATAGAAAAGTGTTAACTTCCTTTGACACTGCCGTTGCGATGGAAACCTGACCTGAAACCTATTACACTGCTTGTGCAGCACTGAGCATGTGCAAGATCAGCAGTAATGAAATCCAGGAAGTAATACAGTCTGGCTTCAGATGCCCACACATAAGATGGCCACGTTCTATTTCTAGTTTATAAACTTTCAATATGCTGTAATAACCTAACAAAACGGACCTCAGTTTACAGACTAACTATACTAGAATACATTAAGCTTGTGTATTATGAGGTATTTTAATTTAAAAAGTGTAATTTCGGCCGGAACACCACTTTAACCCCTGTACAGATAGACATGGGGACAAGTACTATGTGCACAGGATTCCTTTTTTTTCTTCTGATGATAGATCCCCTTAAACATGGTACTTGCCTAACGAAGGAGGGGAGCACTGAATTGACTAAACTTTTGTCTGCCCTTGCAAAGCAGGAGTCTTACCACCAAATTTTTTACTGTTACTACTTTGCATGAATTTTCTTAAACTAGATCCGTGAAACAACATACTAGATTCCTTTTCTTATTGGAATCAAATTAAAATTAATTTCTTCAAATATGGTAATAAACGTAGCAAAATATTAGGCCGCTCTGTGCAGCAGCAAAAAACATCAATATTAATCCCAAAACTTAATTCCCAAACTAAATTAAAAATGCATAATACAGAACAAATTGCTGCTGAATTTCAACATTTTTATGCATCTTTCTATAATATCCCTCCTATGCCAACCTATGATACCTGGTCCTCTTATAAGGACAAACTGAATAAATATATTTCTACTTCTTCATTGCCTGACTTGCTTGCATAGCAAAGTGATTGGGAAAACCTTTTGTAGACTTTGACATTTTTACAGTCATTTAAAGGATAAAGGGCTTGTTTACACTATGTTCAAAACATGGCATTGAACACGTTTTTTTTTAACGCACTCTGAACGCCAATCAAAGCACCTGTCACTTAATAAAATTGTTAGCTTTAGTGTTGAGCGGACCCGAACTGTAAAGTTCGGGTCCGTACCGAATTTTGGCGTTTTCCCGACCCCGGACCCGGATTTTGCGCTAAAGTCCGGGTTCGGGAATTTAATGGCGCAGTTAGAAATGCTTCAGGGGCCAGCCAATCACCATTTGATTAGCTGGTGTGCCCTTAGAAGCCATCATAGCCATGCCTACTAATGGCATGGCTGTGATTGGTCAGTGCAACATGTGACCCAGCATGTGACCAGCTTCTATATAAGCAAGAGGCACACAGCACAGATCGTCACTCTGCTTTTAGACAGTGTAGGGAAAGGATCCTGGCTGCTGTTGCTGTGAGGGAGAGAATTATATGATAGGAGTTAGTCCTGATTCTGCAATCTACTGATAGAAAAGATAGAGAAACAGTGTAGTGTAGTGTAGGGGCAGGATCCTGTTTGTGCTTTAAGGGAGAGAGATTTAGATAGGAGTCCAGATTGAGAGATATAATAGCTCAGCGATCTGCATAGGTTTATCTGTTTGTGTTGCAAGCTCAGTGCACCAGCACTGCATTACGTTGAGTGATACACCTATTCCATACTGTGGCTGTATTGTGCTCTTGCTAAAAGACCCATTTCGGGCAGAAAAAAAAAAAAAAAGGCACTTTATTGTGCTTTTGCTAAAAAGACCCATTTTTGGGCCCCAAAAAAAAAAAGGCACTTTATTGTGCTGTTGCAAAAAAAAAAAAAGGCACTTTGTTGTGCGCAAAAAAGACATATTTTTTTTGCCCAAAAATAGTTTGCAGTGTATATCTCTAGTTGTGTGAAATAACCAATTTCTATATATTTTTCTTGTACTATGCTATACTAAAAAAAAAAAAAAAAACTACTTTTTTTTGAATAGCATTCTCTGCAGCTGTGCGATTCAGCGGTTATATACGCCATTTAGGGCCACAGAAAATATTTTGCAGTGTGAAATACACATGTGGAGGTGTGTGAAAAAAACAATTTCTATATATTGTACAGTGCTATACTAAAAAAAACAACATTTTTTTTGAATAGCATTCTCTGCACTTCTATAGCTGTGCGATTCAGTGGTTAAATACTGTGGTTGTGTTGTGCTCTTCCAAAAAACGCCATTTAGGGCCACTGAAAATAAATTGCAGTGTGAAATACACATGTGGAGGTGTGTAAAATAAACAATTTCTATATATTGTACAGTGCTATACTAAAAAAAACAAAATTTTTTTTGAATAGCATTCTCTGCACTTCTATAGCTGTGCGATTCAGTGGTTAAATACTGTGGTTGTGTTGTGCTCTTCCAAAAAACGCCATTTAGGGCCACAGAAAATATTTTGCAGTGTGAAATACACATCTGGAGGTGTGTGAAATAAACAATTTATATATATTTTCCTTGTACTGTGCTATACTAAAAAAAAACACCTTTTTTTTGAATAGCATTTTCTGTAGCTGTGCGATTCAGCGGTTACGTGCTGTGGGTGTGTTGTGGTCTGGCAAAAAACGCCATTTAGGGCCACAGAAAATATTTTGCAGTGTGAAATACACATGTGGAGGTGTGTAAAATAAACAATTTCTATATGTTTGTGACAGCAGGAAGGTAAAGTCACCTGGTTGCATCCAGGGGGGTAGATATATTTCGCCCAGATTCAGGCTTTACGCCGACTTATACAACTAGGTGGAGAGTTGTATAAGGCTAGTGGGCTCATGGATGACTCATACCTCTAGGGAGAGTGTGGGGCGTCGTACAGACAGGGAGTTGATGAGGCCAGCTGAAGCTTGTCAGCTCATTTAGGCCTCTATAAGAACTCCCAGATTCATTAGGTGTTAGCTCATGCCTGGAACCAGACCTGTGTGGACTGTCTAGGGAGAGTGAACCCCTGTGCGGTGAGGCAAAGCCTGTGTGGCTATTTGTTTGGACTTTTACTAAACCAGGGACTTAGGAACTAGGACAGCACTAGGCTGATCCCAGTTGTTAGTTAGGAAACCTGTATGTTTAGTCAGAGGTCAACTTGACCAGGATTTATTTTGGTTATGTTTCTTTTGCTTTGCTGTGTTTTGTCACTGTAAAATAGAAAATAAACCGCACCTTTTTTTGATTTTGAAAACCACAACCTCCGTTTGCTGGGCCTGTTTTGTGTGGGGAGCCCATCCCGGGGGTCACACACACCCGCTGCCGAGCTAACCCCCTCACAGTTGTACAGTGCTATACTAAAAAAAACAAAATTTTTTTTGAATAGCATTCTCTGCACTTCTATAGCTGTGCGATTCAGTGGTTAAATACTGTGGTTGTGTTGTGCTCTTCCAAAAAACGCCATTTAGGGCCACAGAAAATATTTTGCAGTGTGAAATACACATCTGGAGGTGTGTGAAATAAACAATTTCTATATATTTTCCTTGTACTGTGCTATACTAAAAAAAACAACCTTTTTTTTTGAATAGCATTTTCTGTAGCTGTGCGATTCAGCGGTTACGTGCTGTGGGTGTGTTGTGGTCTGGCAAAAAACGCCATTTAGGGCCACAGAAAATATTTTGCAGTGTGAAATACACATGTGGAGGTGTGTGAAATAAACAATTTCTATATATTTTCCTTGTACTGTGCTATACTAAAAAAAACAACCTTTTTTTTTGAATAGCATTTTCTGTAGCTGTGCGATTCAGCGGTTACGTGCTGTGGGTGTGTTGTGGTCTGGCAAAAAACGCCATTTAGGGCCACAGAAAATATTTTGCAGTGTGAAATACACATGTGGAGGTGTGTGAAATAAACAATTTCTATATATTTTCCTTGTACTGTGCTATACTAAAAAAAACCTTTTTTTTTTGTATAGCATTTTCTGCAGTTCTGTAGCTGTGCGTTTCAGCCATTACGTACTGTGGGTGTGTTGTGGTCTTCCAAAAAACGCCATTTAGGGCAAGATCCTAAATTTGGAAAATATGAGGGGAAGGTCAAAGGGACGTGGTGGCCCCGGTCGTGGTGCTGCTGGTGGAGCTCCTGTTGCAGGGAGAGGACGTGGTGGATCTGTGCCAGCTACACGCACAAGTGAAACACCTTCCTCAGGTGCGAGTAGGCGACCGAGCCTGCGGCGGTATTTTGTCGCGCCTAATGAGGCTGTACCAATGTTTAGGCCAGGACAAGTACAGGCGATAGTAGATTGGGTTGCTGACAGTGCCTCGGGTTCCTTCACATTGTCTCCCACCCACTCTTCTGATGAAAGATCAGAGTTGGCACCTGAAGCCCATGTCCATCAGTCTTTCACCTCACCCCCTTGCAAATCAGCCAAGCAGTCTGAGCCCCAAATCATGCAGCAGTCTCTTCTGCTTTTCGATGACTCTGTTAGCAGGGTTTCCCAGGGCCATCCACCTAGCCCTGCCCCAGAAGTGGAAGAGATTGAGTGCACCGATGCCCAACCACTTATGTTTCATGATGGGTACATGGGAGGACCATCGCAGCACGTCTGGGATGATGACGAAACACAGGTGCCAACTGCTGCTGCTTTCGCAATTGTGCAGACAGACATGGATGGCAGGGGTGAAGACTGGGTGGAAGATGATGTGGAGGACGATGAGGTCCTCGACCCCACATGGAATCAACGTTATGCAGGTGACCAGTGTAGTTCGGAGGAAGAGGCGGTGGTCGCACAAAGCCACCAGCACAGCAGAAGAGGGAGCAGGGTGCAAAAACGGAGCATTCGTCCCCTAGACAGTACATCTGCTACTGACCAACGCAGCAAGGGACCGAGCACACCAAAGCCAGGTCCAAGGACTTCCCTAGCGTGGCAGTTCTTCACACAGTGTGTTGATGACAAGACACGAGTGGTTTGCACGCTGTGCAATCAGAGCCTGAAGCGAGGCATAAACGTTCTCAACCTGAGCACAAGCTGCATGACCAGGCATCTAAGTGCAAAGCACGAGCTGCAGTGGAGTAGACACCTCAAAAACCAAGAAAGGTCTCTGGCTCCTCCTGCTTCCTCTTCTGCTGCAGTCTCGGCCTCTTCATCCACCTCTGTAGTGACAGTGGCACCTGTCACCTCGCAAACAGAGGATCTGCCAGCAACACTACCACCTGGGTCACCAACCATCTCCACAATGTCCCATGGAAGCGTTCAGCTCTCTATCTCCCAAACATTGGAGCGGAAGAGGAAGTACCCCCCTAGCCACCCGCGATCCCTGGCCCTGAATGCCAGCATTTCAAAATTCCTGGCCTTTGAAATGCTGTCATTCCGTCTGGTGGAGACGCAGAGTTTTAAAAGCCTGATGGCATTGGCTGTCCCGCAGTACGTCGTGCCCAGCCGCCACTACTTTTCCAGGCGAGCCATCCCTTCCCTGCACAACCAGGTGGGGGACAAAATCAGGTGTGCACTGCGCAACGCCATCTGTGGCAAGGTCCACCTAACTACGGATGCGTGGACCAGTAAGCACGGTCAGGGACGTAATATCTCCCTAACAGCACACTGGGTAAATGCAGTGGCGGCTGGGCCTGAGGCAGATAGCGGTTTGGCGCATGTCCTTCCACCACCGAGGATTGCAGGGCGCTTCAGTTTGCCTCCTGTTGCTAACTCCTCCTTCTCCGCTTCCTCATCCTCTACCGCCTCCTCATCCATTCAGCGTAACACCTTCACCACCAACTTCAGCACAGCCAGGGGTAAACGACAGCAGGCAGTTTTAAAACTTTCCTGTTTGGGGGAAAATCCCCACACCGCGCAGGAGTTGTGGAGGGACATGGAACAACAGACCGATGAGTGGTTGCTGTCAGTGAGCCTCAAGCCCGGCCTGGTGGTGTGCGATAATGGGCGAAATCTCGTAGCAGCTCTGGGTCTAGCCGGTTTGACGCACATCCCTTGCCTGGCGCATGTGCTGAACTTGGTGGTCCAGAGGTTCCTTAAAAATTACCCCAATATGCCAGAGCTGCTGCAGAAAGTGCGGGCTGTGTGTGCGCACTTTCGGCGTTCTCACCCTGCTGCTGCTCGCCTGTCAGCGCTGCAGCGTAACTTCGGCCTTCCAGCTCACCGCCTCATATGTGACGTGCCCACAAGGTGGAACTCCACCTTGCACATGCTGGCCAGACTGTGCGAGCAGCAGCAGGCAATAGTGGAGTTTCAGCTGCAGCAATCACGCGTGAGTCGCTCTGCGGAACAGCACCACTTCACCACCAATAACTGGGCCTCCATGCGAGACCTGTGTGCCTTGTTGCGCTGTTTCGAGTACTCCACCAACATGGCCAGTGCCAATGACGCCGTTCTCAGCGTTACTATCCCAGTTCTATGCCTCCTTGAAAAAACGCTTTGTGCGATGATGGAAGAGGATGTGGCACAGGAGGATGAGGAGGAGGAGGAGGAAGCGGGATCATTTCAAAGGCTTTCAGGGCAGTCTTTCACAAATAGCTACGAGGGTGGGTTCCTGCACCAACAAACGCCAGGTACACAATTGTCCGGCAGAAAGGGCACAGTTCTGGAGGATGACGAGGTGGAGGAGGAGATGGAGGAGGAGGAGGAGGAGGAGCCATGTTCACAGCAGGGTGGCACTCAGACCAGCTCGTGGCAATTACTGGTGCGTGGCTGGGGGGATACAGAGGACACAGACGATACACCTCCCACAGAGGACAGCTTTTCTTTGCCTCTGGGCAGCCTGGCACACATGAGCGATTACATGCTGCAGTGTTTCCGCAACGACAGCCGAGTTGCCCACATTTTAACTGGTGCTGATTACTGGGTGGCCACCCTGCTGGATCCCCGTTACAAGGACAACGTACCGTCCTTAATTCCCTCACTGGAGCGGGATCGTAAGATGCGCGAGTACAAGCGCACGCTGGTAGACGCGCTGCTGGTGGCATTCCCACCTGACAGCGGGCGTACGGTGGAAGCACAAGGCGAAGGCAGAGGAGGAGGAAGAGGTCGCCAACGCAGCCGGGGCACCGGCAGCACCTCAGAAGGCAGGGTTAGCATGGCCGAAATGTGGAAAAGCTTTGTCAGCACGCCACAACAACCAGCACCACCAGCTGAGATGGAACGTCTTAGCAGGAGGCAGCATTTCACCAACATGGTTGAGCAGTATGTGTCCACAGGCCTACACGTACTGGATGACGGGTCTGCCCCCTTTAACTTCTGGGTCTCCAAATTGGGCACATGGCCTGAGCTTGCCGTTTATGCCTTGGAGGTGCTGGCCTGCCCTGCAGCCAGTGTATTATCTGAACGTGTATTTAGCACAGCAGGGGGCGTTATCACAGACCAGCGCAGCCGCCTGTCCAGAGCCAATGTGGACAAGCTCACGTTCATTAAAATGAACCAGGCATGGATCCCACAGGACTTGTCCGTACCTTGTGCAGAATAGACATGTATACCGGTGTTGTGACAAAAACTGTCCGGCCATCGGATTGTGCCCGGCCCGTACTGCGCAGGCGCAGCGCTTGCGCAGTACAGAGGACAAGGAGATTCACAAAATCTCCAAAGATGAACGGCGCCTGCGCTGTGAGTGCAGGTTCAAGCCCCACCATCCAAGAGGACATACGGTAGCACATAGTAACAGGGCCCCTCACGGGCTCGCTTCGTTCGCGGCCTTGCTTGGCTCGGCTTGAACCACGGATGGTGTGGCCTTCACCTGAACTCAACACGCAGGCGCCGTTAGTCTTGGGAGATTTTTGAAATCCCCTTGTCCTACATACTCAGCAAGCGCAGTACAGGGCGGACACTATTCGACAGGGGACAGAATTCGACACATCACCGGCCTTACCCAGCCATTGTTGTATTTTTGAACCAGTGTTGGCTACCTCGTCCTCCTCCACCGCCGCTTCCACCTACACAGCCACATCCACCGCCACCTCAACCTCCTACTCCATATGGACCTCGTCCTGCTAGGCCAAGATTAAAATTGTTATTTTATTTTTTTGTAGCGCACAGATCCTTTCCCCCTTACCTGCCTTTATGTTGTTGGCTCTTCGCAGGAGGGAGAAAGGCACACCGCACTACCAGCCCGTATCCTCCTATATAAAGAGGTTGAGCGGTGTACTTGACGGGCCGTGTCCACAGCCGGAGTCAAAACTCCTCCAGAGGATGATTCTCACCTCTACTGTAGGTAGAGGCAAGTCCTTTAATTGCCAGTAAAGTCAATGTCCACACCAGCTGAAACTCCAACTCTTATTCTCTCATGGCAAAATAAACTGTACTCAGATAGAAAAGGTTAGAGCAAAGAAACAGGACAGCTTAAGGTGTGGAGGAGGTCCAGGCACAAACGTAGCACATTCACTTCACTGCTTAGGTTTCTCAAACAGTTTTTGGCGCACGGTCTCTGCCACAGACATTGAGGTTGGTCTCTGCCACAGACCGGGTGTACAAGGTCCCTGCCACGGGCCTGGAGAACTTTGGTCTCAGCCACAGACCAGGGTGTATAAGGCCCCTGCCACGGGCCGGTTGAATAAGGCCTCTGATACAGTCAAGGTGACCTTGAGCTTCTCCTTCTACGAACCTAGCCCATATCAAGGGGAAGACATCTCTCCAGGGAGTCAACAGACCATTCCTTCACCGTGACTCCCGCATCGGTCCATCAGAATGATCCTCCCTTCCCTGGAACAGGGTCCCCTACACGAGGCGGCTCTGGACTCCAGGCTTTACTCCTGCCCCTAGGCCTCCATACCCAGGGCAGCAAGAACTCCAGGATAGTACCTCACCCCGGGCTAAAGGTGCCCGAGATGGAACAGGAACACATGCACCCAGGCCGAAGGCACCTGGGCGCGGACCCCACTGGACATCAGCCCCCAGGCCAAAGGTCTGCCCCTTTTATATGCTCTCCCGGCATGCACAGCAGGTTCCCCGCCCCGCTGTACTACTGCCAAGAGGGGACACAAAAGGCGCCACCTGTAGGCCGCAGGGAACTGCACACCAATACTGTCCCCCGAGGACAAAATGGTCCATGAATCCTACAGAATTAGGGTATTTGAGCCTATTTACCACTCAAACACTTTCCTTAAATTTAGCACCCCGCTACATTTTTATTTCAAAGTATTTTATTTTTCCACTAGCTTATCCATTAAATTAAATAATTTATTCCAGAAAGGGCGTATTCTGGGGCATTCCCACCATATGTGTGGCATCGTGCCGTTGAGTTTCTGAGGTTCTTAATGACTTCCCGTACCTCTTCTGCTGAAAAGGGGGCCTCCAGCATATTTTTTTATTTTTTAATTTTTTTTATGTTCTTTCAAGTTATTTCCTATCCACATTTGTTTGCAGAGCACTTGCCATGTTCTTAACAACATTTTGCTGCCATTTGCAGCCCTCTAGCCCTTTCCATTACTTTTTTAGAGCCTTTTTAGTCGTCAGAAGTCCGGGTCCCCATTGACTTCAATGGGGTCCCGGTCCGGGTTCGGGCTAAAGTTTGGTCCCGAATCCGAACTTTTTTCCGAAGTTCGGCCGAACCCGCCGGACCCGAATATCCAGCTACCCGCTCAACTCTAGTTAGCTTACAATCCTGTTCACACGTTGTGTTTGCTTTGCTTTCCAAATGATACCCCATGTTGCTTTAGTGATGCTTCAATGCGTCTTCAAAGCCTTCATAGAAGTACTGTATATGACAAAGCTCGCTTGAAGCACCTGCAGCTTTTTAGAGGCTTTTATTCAGCTTTAGCTTCGCTTTGTTTTGGTGTAATTGCAGGTATGAGATATATATATATATATATATATATATATATATATATATATATATATATATATATATATATATATATACAGCATCTGCCAAGCTTGTCAGGGCTGGGCTCAGCCCTTCCTTCTCTGAGCTGGCCGCTCAGCTCTCGGCTAATTGCCAGCACCTATCTCTCCGCAGTGACTCACCTGTTGATGATATCCTGCTCATCAGTCCTGCTTACTTAAGCCGTCCAGCCCAGATGATCTCTGCCTTTGCCTTGGTCACATCTCTGGAGATGCTCTTCTGTGTTCCTGTTAAAGACTTGCTTGGCTGACGTTCCTTCTGGCTCCAGATCCTGCTTGCTGTTCTACTACACTGATCTCTGGCTCCCTGACGTTTTGGCTTGTATGACTATTATTAAACAAGTGTGATTTAGACCCCATGCACACGAGACGCTGTTAGGCCCCATGCACACGAGACGCCGGTGGAAACTCTGCACGTTTTTAAAGGCTAAAACCGGCGTAAATGATGGCAAATGATGAAAAACCATTAAAAAAATATAAAAAAACGAATTGCTTGCATTGCACTGTAGACAATCCACAACTTGTGGCAGGTGATGTGGCAAGTGGACAATCCACAACTTGTGGCAGGTGATGTTGCCAGGTGACGTGGCAGGTGGAAATCCACAACTTGTGCCAGGTGACATGGCCAGGTGACGTGGCAGGTGGAAAATCCACAAATTGTGGCAGGTGACGTGGCAGGTGGACAATCCACAACTTGTGGCAGGTGACGTGGCCAGGTGACGTGGCAGGTAACGTGGCAGGTGGACAATCCACAAATTGTGGCTGGTGACGTGGCCAGGTGACGTGGCAGGTGGAAAATCCACAAATTGTGGCAGGTGACGTGGCCAGGTGATGTGGCAGGTGACGAGGCAAGTGGACAATCCACAACTTGTGGCAGGTGATGTGGCCAGGTGACGTGGCAGGTAACGTGGCAGGTGGACAATCCACAAATTGTGGCAGGTGACGTGGCCAGGTGATGTGGCAAGTGGACAATCCACAACTTGTGGCAGGTGATGTGGCCAGGTGACGTGGCAAGTGGACAATCCACAAATTGTGGCAGGTGACGTGGCCAGGTGATGTGGCAAGTGGACAATCCACAAATTGTGGCAGGTGACGTGGCCAGGTGATGTGGCAAGTGGACAATCCACAACTTGTGGCAGGTGACGTGGCAAGTGGACAATCCACAACTTGTGGCAGGTGACGTGGCCAGGTGGACAATCCACAAATTGTGGAAGGTGACGTGGCCAGGTGATGTGTAAGGTGACGTGGCAGGTGGACAATCCACAAATTGTGGTAGGTGATGTGGCCAGGTGACGTGGCAAGTGGACAATCCACAAATTGTGGCAGGTGACGTGGCCAGGGGACGTGGCCAGGTGACGTGGCAGGTGGACAATCCACAAATTGTGGCAGGTGACGTGGCCAGGTGATGTGGCAAGCGGACAATCCACAACTTGTGGCAGGTGGTGTGGCCAGGTGACGTGGCAAGTGGACAATCCACAAATTGTGGCAGGTGACATGGCCAGGTGATTTGGCAGGTGACGTGGCAAGTGGACAATCCACAACTTGTGGCAGGTGATGTGGCAAGTGGACAATCCACAACTTGTGGCAGGTGACATGGCCAGGTGACGTGGCCAGGTGGACAATCCACAAATTGTGGCAGGTGACGTGGCCAGGTGATGTGGCAGATGACGTGGCAAGTGGACAATCCACAACTTGTGGCAGGTGACGTGGCCAGGTGACGTGGCAGGTGGACAATCCACAAATTGTGGCAGGTGACGTGGCAGGTGACCTGGCAAGTGGACAATCCACAACTTGTGGCAGGTGGACAATTCACAAATTGTGGCAGGTGACGTGGCCAGGTGATGTGGCCAGGTGGACAATCCACAACTTGTGGCAGGTAGCGTGGCCAGGTGACGTGGCAGGTGGACAATTCACAAATTGTGGCAGGTGACATGGCCAGGTGATTTGGCAGGTGACGTGGCAAGTGGACAATCCACAACTTGTGGCAGGTGATGTGGCAAGTGGACAATCCACAACTTGTGGCAGGTGACGTGGCCAGGTGATGTGGCCAGGTGGACAATCCACAAATTGTGCCAGGTGACGTGGCCAGGTGACGTCGCCATGTGACGTGGCAGGTAACGTGGTCAGGTGACGTGGCAGGTGGACAATCCACAAATTGTGGCAGGTGACGTGGCAAGTGGACATTCCACAACTTGTGGCAGGTGGACAATTCACAAATTGTGGCAGGTGTCGTGGCCAGGTGAAGTGGCAGGTGAAGTGGCAAGTGGACAATCCACAACTTGTGGCAGGTGACGTGGCAAGTGACGTGGCAAGTGGACAATCCACAACTTGTGGTAGGTGACGTGGCCAGGTGACGTGGCAGGTGACGTGGCAGGTGGACAATCCACAAATTGTGGCAGGTGATGTGACCAGGTGAAGTGGCAAGTGGACAATCCACAACTTGTGGTATGTGACGTGGCCAGGTGACGTGGCAGGTGACGTGGCAAGTGGACAATCCACAAATTGTGGCAGGTGACGTGGCCAGGTGATGTGGCAGGTGACGTGGCAGGTGGACAATCCACAAATTGTGGCAGGTGATGTGACCAGGTGACGTGGCAAGTGGACAATCCACAACTTGTGGCAGATGACGTGGCAGGTGATGTGGCCAGGTGACGTGGCAGGTGGACAATGCACAACTTGTGGCAGGTGACGTGGCAAGGTGACGTGGCAAGTGGACAATGCACAACTTGTGGCAGGTGACGTGGCAAGTGAACATTCCACAACTTGTGGCAGGTGCCATGGACAGGTGACGTGGCAAGTGGACAATCCACAAATTGTGGCAGGTGATGTGGCCAGGTGACATGGCAGGTGACGTGGCAGGTGGACAATCCACAAATTGTGGCCAGGTGACGTGGCAGGTGACGTGGCAAGTGGACAATCCACAACAGGTGGCAGGTGACGTGGCAAGTGGACAATGCACAACTTGTGGCAGGTGACATGGCCAGGTGACGTGGCAAGTGAACATTCCACAACTTGTGGCAGGTGACGTGGCCAGGTGATGTGGCAAGTGGACAATCCACAACTTGTGGCCAGGTGACGTGGCAAGTGGACAATCCACAACTTGTGGCAGGTGACGTGGCAAGTGGACAATGCACAACTTGTGGCAGGTGACGTAGCAAGTGGACAATTCAGAACTTGTGGCAGGTGACGTATCAGGTGACGTGGCAAGTGGACAATCCACAGCTTGTGGCAGATGATGTGGCAAGTGACACGCTAAATACAAGTACACTGCTGCTCTCTCAGCTGCTGGTCTCCCAAAATGGCTGAAATGGTTAATACTGTTTTTTGAGTGTAGGGAGGGTCTTATGATGTTTCTTAACCACTTAACGACCGCTCACTGTATATATACGTCGGCAGAATGGCACCGACAGGCACAATCACGTAGAGCATACGTGATTGCCTTTGTATAGTTGGGGGGTCCAATCGGACCCCCCTCCTATACAGTGAGCGGTGGCTAAGTGTCCGGGAGCGTTCCGGGATGAGGAGGCAGCCATTCGTTTCTGGCCACCCCCTCGCGATCGCTCCCGGCGAATGGAAATGCCCCCTCTGTCTGTGTCAGACAGAGGGAGCAGGAGGAAGTGATGTCATCTCTGGTGCGGCGCTCACATATACCGAGCGCCGTACAAGAGAAGACATCAGGTCAGTGCACACAACACTACACTGACACCAGGACACATAGGGACATAAATCGCCCCCCCAGGCCCCCCCAGACACCCCAGATCACCCCCCCCAGCCCCCAGTCACAGTGTCACTGATTGCAGTGACCATTTATTTAGTGATCACTGCAATCAGTGACATTTGTGACTGTAAAAGTGTCACCAAAGTTTAGTCTTAGGTCCAGTGTAGCCCCCTAACCCCCCCTAATAAAGGTTTAACCCCCTGATCACCCCCCAGATAACCCTTTCACCGCCTATCACCACTATCGCTTAGCGATCATTTTTCTGATCGCTGTCTTAGCGTCAGTGATGCCGATCGGCAGCCAGTAATTTTTTTTAGGTTCGCCGCAGGTTTTTATAGCGTCAGGTACCCCAATATATTATCTAATAAAGGTTTAACCCCCTTGATCGCCCCCCAGGTAACCCTTTCACCCCCTATCACCACTGTCACTAAGCGATCGTTTTTCTAAACGCTGTCTTAGTGTCTGTGATGCAGATCGGTAGCCGGTAATTTTTTTTAGGTTCGCCGCATGTTTTTATAGCGTCAGGTACCCCAATATATTATCTAATAAAGGTTTAACCCCCTTGATCGCCCCCCAGGTAACCCTTTCACCCCCTCACCACTGTCGCTAAGCAATTGTTTTTCTAAACGCTGTCTTAGTGTCGGTGATGCAGATCGTAGCCAGTAATTTTTTTTAGGTTCGCCGCATGTTTTTATAGCGTCAGGTACCCCAATATATTATCTAATAAAGGTTTAACCCCCTTGATCGCCCCCCAGGTAACCCTTTTACCCCCTATCACCACTGTCGCTAAGCAATTGTTTTTCTAAACGCTGTCTTAGTGTCGGTGATGCAGATCGGTAGCTGGTAATTTTTTTTAGGTTCGCCGCAGGTTTTTATAGCGTCAGGTACCCCCATATATTATCTAATAAAGGTTTTAACCCCCTGATTGCCCCTAGTTAACCCTTTCACCAGTGATCACCATATAAGTGTTACGGGTGACGCTGGTTAGTTAGTTTGCTTTTTATAGTGTCAGGGCACCCGCCGTGTATATAACCCAATAAAGGTTTAACCCCCTGATCGCCCGGCGGGTGATATCAATTAGGTTTTAGCGTCAGAGAGGGTCTGAGTCACACCCCAGGCAGCGTCAGGTTAGTGCCAGTAACGCTAACACCCACGCGTGAAGCATACACCCCCCTTAGTGGTATAGTATCTGAACAGATCAATATCTGATCTGATCAGATCTATACTAGCGTCCCCAGCAGTTTAGGGTTCCCAAAAACGCAGTGTTAGCGGGATCAGCCCAGATACCTGCTGGCACCTGCGTTTTGCCCCTCCGTCCAGCCCAGGCCACCCAAGTGCAGTATCGATCGATCACTGTCACTTACAAAACACAACACACATAACTGCAGCGTTCGCAGAGACAGGCCTGATCCCTGCGACTCCAGTGCTGTAGGAGGTGATTTCACCACCACAGTTAAAAAAAAAAAAGCAAATATGCCGAAGCATGGGGGCAGCAGGGGCGGAGGAGCGATTTTGATCCTAATGCCGCGTACATACGGTCGAAATTCCGACGGAGGCTTGCCCGTGGAAAAGTCCAACCATGTGTGTGCGGCATAACTTTTTTGTGGGAGGATGCCCCCATGCTTCGGCATATATAAATGGTGCGTGTATGCCCATCATTGGAAGTGGGTGGATGAAGGGCGGTATTCTAATGGTGGGCATACCCACCGATCAATCTCTTTTTTCGTTCAGCCAACTGGCTGCATGAAATAAAAAGATTACAATACATGTTCAACAAGGACCAGCAACGTACTGGTATGTTGCTGGACTTTAAATGTTTATACCAGAATGATGCCTGCGGGTTTAGGCATCATCTTGGTATCATTCTTTTCAGCCTGCGGCCGGCTTTCATGTAAAAGCAATCCTAGCGGCTAATTAGCCTCTGGACTGCTTTTACAAGCAGTGGGAGATAATGCCCCCCCCCGGATATAAAAAGCGCCATTGGGAAAGCATTTTATCACACCGATCTTGGTGTGGTCAGATGCTTTGAGGGCAGAGGAAAAATCTAGGGTCTAGAAGACCCCAGTTTTTTCAAAAAAAGAGTACCTGTCACTACCTATTGCTATCATAGGGGATATTTACATTCCCTGAGATAACAATAAAAATGATAAAAAAAAAAAAATACTTGGAAGGAACAATTTAAAAATAAAATAAAAAAGCAAAATTGCTCTTGCCCAATGGCGAACGCAAGCGTCGGTCTGGCGTCATATGTAAACAGCAATTGCACCATGCATGTGAGGTATCACCGCGAAGGTCAGATCGAGGGCAATCATTTTAGCAGTAGACCTCCTCTGTAAATCTACTGGGGTAACCTGTAAAGGCATTTAAAAGCTTTTAAAAATGTATGTAGTTTGTCGCCAATGCGCGTTTGTGCGAAATTTTAAAGCATGTCGTGTTTGGTATCTATGTACTCGGCCTAAGATCATCTTTTTTATTTCATCAAACATTTGGGCAATATAGTGTGTTTTAGTGCATTAAAATTAAAAAAAGTGTATTTTTTAACCCAAAAAATGCGTTTGAAAAATCGCTGCGCAAATACTGTGTAGAAAAAAAAATGCAACACCCACCATTTTAATCTGTAGGGCCTTTGCTTTAAAAATATATATAATGTTTGGGGGTTCAACATAATTTTCTTGCAAAAAAAAAATGTTTTCACAAAAAGTGTCAAAAAGGGCTTTGTCTTCAAGTGGTTAGAAGAGTGGATGTAAGCTTCCTAATGTTGTGTATAAAATGCCAGAACAGTTCAAAACCCCCCCAAATGACCCCATTTTGGAAAGTAGACACCCCAAGCTATATACTGAGAGGCATGTCGAGTCCATGGAATATTTTATATGTTGACACAAGTTGCGGAAAACGACAATTTTTTTTTTGCACAAAGTTGTCACTAAATGATATATTGCTCAAACATGCCATGGGCATATGTGGAATTACACCCCAAAATACATTCTGTTGCTTCTCCTGAGTACGGGGATACCACATGTGTGAGACTTTTTGGGAGCTTAGCCACGTACGGGACCCCAAAAACCACGCACCGCCTTCAGGCTTTCTAAGGGTGTAAATTTTTGATTTCACTTCTCACTGCCTATCACAGTTTCGGAGGCCATGGGATGCCCAGATGGCACAACCCCCCCCCAAATGACCCCATTTTGGAAAGTAGACACCCCAAGCTATTTGCTGAGAGGTATTGTGAGTATTTTGCAGATCTCGCTTTTTGTCACAAAGTTTTGAAAATTGAAAAAAAAAAAAAATATATATATATATTTTCTTTCTTCATTTTCAAAAACAAATGAGAGCTGTAAAATACTCGCCATTCCTCTCAGCAAATAGCTTGGGGTGTCTCTATTCCAAAATGGGGTCATTTGGGGGGGTTTTGTGCGATTTTGGCATTTTATGACCTTCGAAACTGTGATAGGTAGTGAGGAGTGAAATCAAAAATTTGTGCCTAGAAATCCTGAAGGCGGTGCTTGGTTTTCGGGGTCCCGTACGCGGCTAGGCTCCTAAAAAGTCCCACACATGTGGTATCCCCGTACTCGGGAGAAGCAGAAAAATGTATTTTGGGGTGCAATTCCACATATAACCATGGCATGTGTGAGCAATATATCATTTAGTGACAACTTTTTGTAATTTTTTTTTTTTGTCATTATTCAATCACTTGGGACAAAAAAAATATATTCAATGGGCTCAACAGGCCTCTCAGCAATTTCCTTGGGGTGTCTACTTTCTAAAATGGGGTCATTTGGGGGGGTTTTGTGCTATTTTGGCATTTTATGGCCTTCGAAACTGTGATAGGTAGTGAGGAGTGAAATCAAAAATTTGCGCCCTTAGAAATCCTGAAGGCGGTGCTTGGTTTCCGGGGTCCCGTACGTGGCTAGGCTCCCAAAAAGTCCCACACATGTGGTATCCCCGTACTCAGGAGAAGCAGCAGAATGTATTTTGGGGTGAAATTCCACATATAACCATGGCATGTGTGAGCAATATATCATTTAGTGACAACTTTTTGTAATTTTTTTTTTTTTTTAGTCATTATTCAATCACTTGGGACAAAAAAATAAAAAATTCAATGGGCTCAACATGCCTCTCAGCAATTTCCTTGGGGTGTCTACTTTCCAAAATGGGGTCATTTGGGGGGGTTTTGTACTGCCCTGTCATTTTAGCACCTCAAGAAATGAGATAGGCAGTCGTAAATTTAAAGCTGTGTAAATTTCTGAAAATGTACCCTAGTTTGTAAACTCTATAACTTTTGCGCAAACCAATAAATATACGCTTATTGACTTTTTTACTAAAAACATGTGGCTGAATACATTTTGGCCTAAATGTATGACTACAATTGAGTTTATTCGATTTTTCTTATAACAAAAAGTAGAAAATATCATTTTTTTTCAAAATTTTCGGTCTTTTTCCGTTTATATCGCAAAAAATAAAAATCGCAGAGGCAATCAAATACCATTAAAAGAAAGCTCTATTTGTGGGAAGAAAAGGACGCAAATTTCGTTTGGGTACAACATTGCATGTCCGCACAATTTACAGTTAAAGCAGCGCAGTGCAAAATTCTGAATTCACCTCTGGTCCTTTAGCTACCAAATGGTCCGGGGCTTAAGTGGTTAACTAAATATATATAGAGGCAAACGCGGTAAAACGCCGCTAAAATCGCTGAAAAACAGGCGTTTTTAAACGCCGGTTTTAGCCTTTAAAAACGTGTGTTCAGCAGAGTTTGCACCGGCGTCTCCTGTGCATGGGGCCTTAACTGTACTTCTGTCTGGTTCTGATTCATGGTTTCTGACAAAGCTTCATTAAAGTTTCAAAAAAGCATAATCGAAGCACCACCGAAGCATCACAGAAGCATCCAAAACACATAACAAAGCATGTTGAAGCGTTGGGTGCTTTAACTACTTGCTTACTGGGCACTTAAACCCCCTTCCTGCCCAGGCCAATTTTCAGCTGCAGCACTGTCACACTTTGACAATTGCGCGGTCGTGCGACGTGGCTCCCAAACAAAATTGACGTCCTTTTTTTCCCACAAATAGAGCTTTCTTTTGGTGGTATTTGATCACCTCTGCGGTTTTTATTTTTTGCGCTATAAACAAAAAAAGAGCGACGATTTTGAAAAAAACACAATATTTTTTACTTTTTGCTATAATAAATATCCCAATTTTAAAAATAAAAATAAAAATTTTCCTCAGTTTAGTCCGATACGTATTCTTCTACATATTTTTGGTAAAAATAAATAAATCGCAATAAGCGTTATTGATTGGTTTGCGCAAAAGTTATAGCGTCTACAAAATAGGGGATAGTTTTATAGGATTTTTATTTATTTATTTTTTTACTAGTAATGGCGGCGATCAGCGATTTTTATTGTGACTGCAACATTATGGCGGACACATCGGACACTTTTGACACCATTTTGGGACCATTGTCATTTTTACAGCGACCAGTGCTATAAAAATGCACTGGTTACTGTAAAAATGACACTGGCAGGGAAGGGGTTAACACTAGGGGGCGAGGAAGGGGTTAAATGTGTGCCCAGGGAGTGATTACTACTGTGTGGGGGAGGTGACAGATCTGTGTCCCATCGGTCTCCTCTCCCTGACAGGACATGGATCTGTGTGTTTACACACACAGATCCATGTCCTTGTCTGTGTACCGGCCGATCGCGGGTACCTGGCGGAGATCGCGGCCGCCAGGCACGCGCATCGGCATCTCAGTGATGCGCCGGCGCGCGCGCGCGCGCTGCCAGCGGCGCTCGCGTGCCCCCCAGTGGCCGGAATAGCCGAGGCCGTATAATGACGGCCTCCCGGATTTCTAGATCCACCTTGAGGCTGTCATTTGTACATGGCCCGGGTCTCAGGTGGTTAATGTATTTTGAAGTCGAAGCAAGTGTAAATGAGCCCTATTGTCACAGAAATGCTCAGGCATTGAAGGGCTAACAAATTAAATACATTTAACAGACATTTGAAGGACCTCTTAAACACATATACAACAAACCTTCCACAACGTTTCCAAGGACTGCCTCTTTACTACTTAATTTTAGAGGCTCATGTGGTTGTACTCACATAACAAAGAAACACACTGCAACAATTGCCATCCCATTTTGTATATAAATATGAATTTAAACATATTTTCTAAAATCTTGGCAAGCCTTATGATACCATATACCCACAAAGAAAATTGGGCTTGTACCATGTAGAGAGACCAAAGATAACACAAAAAAAAATGTCATTGACCATGCTTGACGGCCTTTTGCCTATTATCGGTTGACACAGAAAAAGCTTTCCGTATGGTAAACTGAAGATTTTTACCCGGATACATACTGGCTAACCAGAATCATTCCTTGATAAATTAATGGCTCTATGCCCAGCCCCCACTGCCAGGATCAGCGGTAATGGGCTTCTTTCAGTTTTTCTCTATTGAAAATGGTCTGTCCCCTGTGTACCTATTTATATATACTATGTGACAGCAGGAAGGTAAAGTCACCTGGTTGCATCCAGGGGGGTAGATATATTTCGCCCAGATTCAGGCTTTACGCCGACTTATACAACTAGGTGGAGAGTTGTATAAGGCTAGTGGGCTCATGGATGACTCATACCTCTAGGGAGAGTGTGGGGCGTCGTGCAGACAGGGAGTTGATGAGACCAGCTGAAGCTTGTCAGCTCATTTAGGCCTCAATAAGAACTCCCAGCTTCATTAGATGTTAGCTCATGCCTGGACCCAGACCTGTGTGGACTGTCTAGGGAGAGTGAACCCCTGTGCGGTGAGACAAAGCCTGTGTGGCTATTTGCTTGGACATTTAAAACCAGGGACTTAGGGACTAGGACAGCGCTAGGCTGATCCCAGTTGTTAGTTAGGAAACCTGTATGTTTAGTCAGAGGTCAAGTTGACCAGGATTTATTTTGTTTGTTTCTTTTTCTTTGCTGTGTTTTGTCACTGTAAATAGAAAATAAACCGCACCTTTTTGATTTTGAAAACCACAACCTCCGTTTGCTGGGCCTGTTTTTGTGTGGGGAGCCCATCTCGGGGGTCACACACACCCGCTGCCGAGCCAACCCCCTCACAGTTGGTGGAGAATGCGGGCAGTTTTTTTTTAAGCCAGCATGGAGGAGATACTGAAGCAGCTGGCTCTAGCAAATGCCAATCAACAGCAGACAAATGCAGGTTTGCAAAAGAACTTCGCAGCCCAGCAGCAAGCTCATCAACAGAGCCTTGCAGCCCAGCAGCAGACAAACGCAACTTTGCAACAGAGTCTGGAGGCTCAGCAACAAGCCCAGCAGCAATCTGAGGCCCGCTTCATAGACCTGTTGCAGAAGCAAGAGCAGAGACTACAACAACAGATGGAAGCAGTAATGCAGCAACGTCCGCAGACCAGTGAGGAAAGCCGTCCCACTAATACCGCGTCCTTTGGGGTGAGTCGTTTATTGACAAAAATGACTGGAGAGGATGATCCAGAGGTATTTTTGACCACATTTGAAAGGACCGCTGAAAGAGAAAAGTGGCCTGAGGAGCAGTGGGCTGGACTGGTGGCTCCTCTGTTAACTGGTGAATCGCAGAAAGCTTACTATGACCTAGAGCCTAACCAAGCAAAAGACTATGTGATGCTAAAAGCTGAAATATTGGCAAGGCTGGGTGTCACCCAGGCTGTCCGGGCTCAGCGTGTGCATAACTGGACTTTCCAGCTTGGAAAACCCCCCAGGTCTCAAATGTATGATCTCATTCACCTGAGCAGAAAGTGGCTACAGCCAGAGACTTTGTCCGCACCAAAGATTGTGGAACGTGTTATAATGTATCGGTTTTTGAGAGCTCTTCCTACTGCCATCCAAAAGTGGGTAAGCCATGGAGACCCAGAGACGGCCGATGGTCTTGTGGATCGTGTGGAGAAATACTTGGCTACAGAGAACCTGACGGCCTCTTCCAGAGACACTCGGACTTTCCACCCTAAGACCAGACCATCCCCAGGGGCGGATAAGAGGATTCCAAGGGGTGAGGGTGGAGAGAGTGAGAGGGTGGGAGCTCTACCCCAAGTTTGGCGAGAACAGCCTGGGAAATCAGCGGCTCAAGAGGCCGCAAGAAGGATCGTTTGCTACCGCTGCCGGCAAGCGGGACATATTGCAGCCAATTGCCCGGTTGTGGAGGAACCCATGCAGTGTGACTTTCTGACGGGCAGACGTCAGTCGCTGTGTGCGACAGTCGCATGCACTGCCATTCGAGGAACTGAGAAACATTTATGCAAAATGTGTGTTAATGGTAGAAATGTTGTGGTATTGCTGGATTCAGGTAGCCTTGTGACCCTGATAAAGGCTGAGTTAGTTAAAACAGAGGTCTCTGGGAATAGCAAGGTAGCTGTTATTTGTGTGCATGGGGACACCCGAGAGTATCCAGTGACTACAGTGTGTTTCGAGACCCCCAAAGGTACCCTCTCTCATCCAGTGGGCTTAGTATCTCAGTTACCGCATGACGCCATTGTGGGAAGGGATTTTCCGAAGTTCTGGGAACTGTGGGATGATCCTGAGCCCCCCACTGGTGCCCCTATGTACCAGGAATGTGATAGCCAGAACTCCCCTGAGAGTGGTGAGGACTCTCCGGAATTTCCCTTATCAGTATTGGCAGGGGAGACTCAAGAAACTGGAGAGGAGCCCACCTCCTCAGACGAAAACCTACCGTCTGTGGAGTTTTCTGATCTTGAGGTTCACAGGGAAAACTTTGCCACAGAACAGTTGAAAGACCCCGCCCTAATAAAGGCACGGGAAAACGTAGTGAAAATAGATGGCGAGTTAGTGAACCCAGATAATACCTGCACTTACCCATACTTCAGCGTAGAGAAGGACCTACTGTATCGGGTGGCAAAAAGGGCAGAAGAAACCGTTGAGCAGCTTGTGGTGCCCAAACCTTACAGGAAGTTGGTGTTGGAGTTGGCCCATGGGCACATTCTTGGAGGTCATCTGGGGACAGAGAAAACCCGAGAGAGGGTATTACAGAGATTCTATTGGCCGGGGGTGATGAAGGACATAGAAAATTATTGTTCCTCCTGCCCTGTGTGTCAGAGGTCGGCCCCGATGCCACATTTCCGTAGCCCACTGGTCCCTCTACCCATCATTGAGGTCCCGTTTGAGAGGATCGCCATGGATTTGGTAGGTCCTATAATCAAGTCCGCTAGGGGGCACCAGTACATATTAGTTATAATGGACTATGCCACCCGTTATCCAGAAGCGATCCCTCTCCGAAATACCTCGGCCAAAACCATAGCCAAAGAGCTATCTCTTGTGTTTAGCCGGGTGGGTATTTGTAAAGAACTGCTTACGGACCAAGGTACACCCTTTATGTCCCGGGTTATGAAGGAGCTGTGTAAATTGTTCAAAGTGACGCAATTACGTACATCTGTGTATCACCCCCAAACCGATGGGCTGGTTGAAAGATTCAACAAAACCCTAAAACAAATGTTGAAGAAAGTGGTGGATAGAGATGGAAAGGATTGGGACTGTCTACTTCCTTATCTGATGTTTGCTATTAGGGAGGTGCCCCAATCCTCTACGGGATTCTCCCCCTTTGAGTTACTGTATGGGAGACACCCAAGAGGGCTGTTGGATATTGCCAAGGAAACTTGGGAAAGTGAGAGTTCTCCCCACAGGAGTGTGATTGAGCATGTCGCCCTGATGCAAGACCGAATTGCACAGGTAATGCCCATCGTGAAGGAACATTTGGCCCAAGCGCAGTTAGCACAGCAGAGAGTGTACAACCGTGGAGCCAAGACCCGTACCTTTTCCCCGGGGGATAGGATACTGGTACTTGTCCCTACGGTTGAAAGTAAATTCCTTGCCAAATGGCAAGGCCCCTACGAGATAATGGAAAAAGTGAGCGAAGTGAATTACAAGGTCAGACAACCAGGAAGACGAAAGCCCGAACAGATCTATCACGTTAATCTGTTGAAAGCCTGGAGGGATAGAGAGTCCCTAGTCACAGACACTTGGTCACCAGCTCAAACTGGTTGCGTGATTCCTGAGGTTGGAATAGCAGCCACCTTGTCACAACCCCAACAACAGGAGGTTAAGGAGTTTGTGCTTCGCAACAAGGAGGTATTCTCTGAGCTGCCGGGACAAACATCTGGGGTAGAGCATGACATCATTACCCCGCCCGGTGAAAGGGTGAAGTTAAAACCCTATCGGATCCCAGAGGCCCGACGGGAGGCAATACGGGAGGAAGTACAGAAAATGCTGAACTTAGGGGTGATAGAGGAGTCCCAAAGTGATTGGTCTAGTCCCATTGTGTTGGTGCCTAAACCGGATGGGAGCTGGCGATTTTGTAACGATTTTCGTCAGTTGAACAAAGTTACAAAATTTGACACCTACCCCATGCCACGTATAGATGAGTTGATCGACCGGCTGGGAACAGCCCGATACATGACGACTCTTGACCTCACAAAAGGGTATTGGCAAATCCCCCTGGCCAAGTCGGCCAAAGAGAAAACCGCATTTGTAACCCCAGACGGGGCGTTCCAATATAAAAGAATGCCGTTCGGGTTACAGAATGCGCCGGCCACATTCCAGCGGAAAATGGACCAGATGCTGAGGCCCCATCGGAAGTATGCTGCGGCTTACCTGGATGACGTAATTGTCCATAGCACAGATTGGGCCTCACATCTGCCAAAAGTGCAAGCAGTCCTGGACTCTGTTCGGGAAGCGGGGTTTACGGCTAACCCCAAGAAGTGTACCATTGGGCAGGAGGAGGCCAAATATCTTGGGTACACCATTGGGAGGGGAGTAATAAAACCCCAACTCAACAAAGTCGAGGCCATCCAGAGTTGGCCACGTCCCAACAGCAAGAAGCAGGTACGAGCCTTTCTGGGAATCGCTGGGTATTATCGGCGATTCATTCCCCACTTTGCTTCTAAGGCTGTGCCCCTAACCAACCTGACGAAGGGGAAAGGGTCGGTCATGATTAAATGGACCCCCGAGGCTGAGGCAGCATTCCAATTCTTGAAACAAGCCTTATGTAGCCAGCCAGTGTTGTACTCACCCGACTTCTCTAAAGACTTTGTCGTACAAAGTGATGCGTCAGATGTGGGGTTAGGGTCAGTATTGTCCCAGGTCTGGAACGGGGAAGAGCACCCAGTCATTTACCTCAGCAGGAAGTTGAAGTCCCATGAGGTAAATTACGCCACCGTTGAAAAGGAGTGTTTAGCGGTGAAGTGGGCTCTAGATTCCCTTCGGTACTACCTGCTAGGTAGGCACTTTGACTTGGTTACGGATCACGCTCCGTTAAAGTGGATGGCTCAAAACAAGGAAACAAATAGAAGAGTGAATAGGTGGTTCCTGGCCCTCCAGGAATTCAACTTCACAGTAAAGCATCGCCCTGGCGTTCAAATGGGGAATGTGGATGCTTTGTCTCGAGTACATGAATGCCTGATTGCTAGTGTTCCAACCCCGAGGTTAAAACAAGAGGGGGGGGTATGTGACAGCAGGAAGGTAAAGTCACCTGGTTGCATCCAGGGGGGTAGATATATTTCGCCCAGATTCAGACTTTACGCCGACTTATACAACTAGGTGGAGAGTTGTATAAGGCTAGTGGGCTCATGGATGACTCATACCTCTAGGGAGAGTGTGGGGCGTCGTGCAGACAGGGAGTTGATGAGACCAGCTGAAGCTTGTCAGCTCATTTAGGCCTCTATAAGAACTCCCAGCTTCATTAGATGTTAGCTCATGCCTGGACCCAGACCTGTGTGGACTGTCTAGGGAGAGTGAACCCCTGTGCGGTGAGACAAAGCCTGTGTGGCTATTTGCTTGGACATTTAAAACCAGGGACTTAGGGACTAGGACAGCGCTAGGCTGATCCCAGTTGTTAGTTAGGAAACCTGTATGTTTAGTTAGAGGTCAAGTTGACCAGGATTTATTTTGTTTATGTTTCTTTTTCTTTGCTGTGTTTTGTCACTGTAAATAGAAAATAAACCGCACCTTTTTGATTTTGAAAACCACAACCTCCGTTTGCTGGGCCTGTTTGTGTGGGGAGCCCATCTCGGGGGTCACACACACCCGCTGCCGAGCCAACCCCCTCACAACTGTTACAGGAACAGTTAGATAGTTCCATTAGGAACAACAACGCTATAACAAGTATTAAAATCAGTAATCACACACATAGAATAGGACTATACACTGATTATTTACTTCTCTATCTTTCTAAACCAAAAATTGGTCTCCCCTCTTTTACTACAATTTTAAATGTATGAGGTACTCAGCAACTATAAAGTAAATTTACAAAAAACTGAAGCGCTTGATATAACTTTACCATTAACAGAACAATTTCTTACACAAGACACCTTTCCCTGCAAATAGAAGACTTTAGAAGAAAGACTTCTAAAAAAAAGTCTTTAGAAGAAGACTTTCTAAAAGTTTAGATTTAGGACTGCAGAATACTGGGGTGCCTTGAAGGGGCTCTGCAGCTTATGAATGTATTTGCAAATGTGTGCAGACTAAACCCTTGTTTTTAATGCATACTGTTAGGATCATTTGGTTTGTTGCAGGCTGGCCATATTACCAGCTAAGGATGAGCCGAACACCCCCCGGTTCGGTTTGCACCAGAACGCCTCGAACAGGCAAAAAATTGTTCGAACACCGTAAAAGTCTATAGGACACGAACATGAAAAATCAAAAGTGCTAATTTTAAACGCTTATATGCATGGTATTGTCATAAAAAGTGTTTGGGGACCCGGGTCCTGCCCCAGGGGACATGTATCAATGCAAAAAAGTTTTAAAAACTGAATTTTTTTCGGGAGCAGTGTATTTAATAATGCTTAAAGTGAAACAATAAAAGTGAAATATTCCTTTAAATTTCGTACCTGGAGGGTGTCTATAATATGCCTGTAAAGTGGCGCATTTTTCCCGTGTTTAGAACAGTCCCTGCAGCAAAATGACATTTCTAAAGGAAAAAAAGTCAATTAAAACTACTCGCGGCTATAATGAATTGTCGGGTCCCACAATACAGATAAAAGTCATTGAAAAAAAACGGCATGGCCCCCCCCCCCCCAGTCCATTACCAGGACCTTTGGGTCTGGTATGAATATTTAAGGGGAACCCCAAACCAAAATAAAATAAAAATATTGCGTGGGTGTCCCCCCAAATTCTATACCAGGCCTTTCAGGTTTGGTATGGATATTAAGGGGAACCCTGCACCATTTTTTTTTAAAATGGCGTAGGGGTCCCCCTCAAAATCCATACCAGAACAGACCAGTTTCCCATGGCGTTAGAGGCGGGGACGTCGGTACACATCACTGGGTAACCCCGCGGCATTTCACCGTGGCGTCAGTGGGGGCGGGGTCACACGCACACGTAACCAGGTGGCCCCGCCCTCAGCTATATAACAGCTGTCACAGCGGTAGACGCGTCACTCAGCGGGAGCCGCCCATTGAGGCAGAGCTATTGCGGCGCTTTTTTTTTTCCTCATTCCCGAACTCGAGAATGGATTTACACTGGAATTGTATTTTTATTTTTAATAAAGGACTTGTCCCAAGCTGGCTCTTGTCTTACAATTTTTGACAGTTTTTTTGCTGAAATTGTTTGGCATTGTACCCCTACCATGTACCCCGTTACCAATTCACATAGGGAGGGCCGGGATCTGGGGTCCCCTTGTTAAAGGGGGCTTCCAGATTTCAATAAGCCCCCCCGCCTGCAGACCCCCAGCGAGGGTTGTGGGGATGAGGCCCTTGTCCCCATCAACATGGGGACAAGGTGCTTTTGGGGTCACAGACCCCCAAAGCATCCTCCTCATGTTGAGGGCATGTGGCCTGGTATGGTTCAGGAGGGGGGGTGCTCTTTCGTCCCCCCCCTCTTTTCCTGCGGCCTGCCAGGTTACATGCTCGGATAAGGGTCTGGTATGGATTTTTGGGGGACCCTTATGCCTTTTTTTATTTTATTTGGCGCAGGGTTCCCCTCAATATCCATACCAGACCTGAAGGGCCTGGTATGAAATTTAGGGGGACCCCCACGCATTTTTTTTTAATTTGGGTTCGGGGTTCCCCTTAATCTGTATTGCCGGGACCCGACAATTCATTACAGCTGCGATCAGTTTTAAATTACTTTTTTTTCCTTTAGAAATGTAATTTTGCTGTGGGACTGTTCTAAACACGGGAAAAATGCGCCACTTTAAAGGCACATAGTGACGTCACCATGTCGTTTTGAAGAGGATGGGCTCCTGTACTTTGCCGGCAAGTTTTTATGCATTATATTTCTTCCTTGTTGTAAGTACATTACTTTTAATTAATAAAACCATATAGACGGTATTACACTATGGTCCTACTCCTTCCTTTTACACGATACCTAAACAATATAACGGACCTTATGACACGCTGAAGGACCTTATGACACGCTAAGGAACTTTCCGGGTGTTAGTCTGCTTCCTGGTCAATCAACTCTGTATGCAAGCCAAAGGCCGCGGCTAGGTTATGGCCGAATGCGCTTTTGTGCTTACCTTTTGGTAAGCGACCATTTGATTACGGTGGTGGGCACTTTATTTGCGTTAATCACTGCGGTGGTACTCTACAGAATCTGTTGTTTTATGGACTTATGTGCAGCTGATGGACTTCCTTGAATCGCTATTCAATTAGCTATCTTAATACTGGTGTCCCTTTTGGGACAATATACATCTGTTAATACAACCTATTGCTTATGTCATCTTAAGGACTGATGTGGACTTTTTATTATTAGTATTAATTGGCGCAGTTCACCATTTTGTTTACTTTAAAGGCATACTATAGACACCCCCCCAGGTCTGAAATTTAAAGGAATATTTCACTTTTATTGTTTCACTTTAAGCATTATTAAAATCACTGCTCCCGAAAAAAGACGTTTTTAAAACTTTTTTTTCATTAATACCCTGGGGCAGGACCCGGGTCCCCAAACACTTTTTATGACAATAACTTGCATATAAGCCTTTAAAATTAGCACTTTTGGTTTTCCATGTAAGTGTCCCATAGACTTTAACGGGGTTCCGCGGCTTTCAAATTTTCCCCGAACTCAGCATATTGTTCTGTGTTCGCCAGAACACCCGAACAACCAAAGTTCTGCCCGAACTTATGTTCGGGCCGAACCGTTCGCCCATCCCTATTGCACGCTCTGCATGGATCCAGTGGATACTCTGGATGCATAGTAACAAGTGGAGTGGTAATATTGCACAGAAGGAGCGTCCTTAAAGTGGTTAATGAGTGCAATATCTCTGGCGGTTTGGAGCAATTTAGATCTCTACAATTTGAAAACCAATCCTGGTAAGCGGCTTGTGTTTGTGGGAAGGCACCTTGCTGAAGCACCTGTCTGTGGATCACCTTTCACTAATAGCGTACGAACAATTGGGTTTTTCCTTTATCACTGTGGACTGAATATGTTTTTATTGTTTTTTTTTATTGATTTTTTTTCACCCATCTGGTTTGATATTTAGGGGGTTTATTCTTGAATGCCATTTACCATTATATTGTAATTGGTTGTGCACTTATCTTTTCTATAGATAGAAGACTGATCACATACTTGGGAGTGCACATCATAACCAATTTTCATGACCTATATAATTTCAATTATAAACCTATATTTTTTTAAATATACACAAGACTTCAATCTTAGGTGAAACTCTACCACATCTGGTTTTGTAGAGTGGCCTCGCTCAAAATGAACCTTGTACAGCATTGCTTGTATCTTTTTCAAACAGTCCCAGTAACCCTTAATAGATCTATCTTTCCCTGACTGAAATCTGTTCTTTTGAGATACATATGGGGTGGAAGGAAACCTGGATGTACCTACACAATACTTATTAGGGATGGGGAGGGGGTGTGACCCTGGGGAGTTGCCGAATACTGAAGATAAACAGGGCCTGTGAGGATTAAAGCAACTTAGGTTTTAGTGCAAAAGCAGAGAGTCATCAAAACTGGGTGGTAGGAAACGAGTTACCCAGGGCCCAAAGTCCACTTTTTACCCTCTCATGGCCCTCTAACCCTAGTCATAGATAAGCCAGATTTTCCCTCTGTGCACTAGGCGCACAGCCTTTCTACATTGGGACTCCTCAAAACCATCCTATCTCACATAATGTCTCCATCACCAGACCATCCAAGCACCCACTCAATTATTCGATCCTATCTAAACACCCAGAACCACCTAGCTGCATTTTCTATAACTCAAACATTTTGTATAATCTACAACTGACATTTTTTCATGACATTATGTTTTTCTAAAAACATTCCTATACATCCCATATCTGATTTATACAATTCTCTACTCTTATGGGTACTCATAGTTGATCTATACTTCCTAAGAGAACAGGAAAGAAGGAGAAATATGTTTTTTAGACAACACCAAAACTAGGGGGTTGATTTATTAAAGGCAAATAGACTGTGCACTCTGCAAGTGCAGTTGCTCCAGAGCTTAGTAAAGGAGTTTAAACGTCACTTTGCAAAGAATACCCAATCGCGTGCAAGGAAAAAAAATAAAAAAGCATTTTTGCTTGCACATGATGGAACGATGGAAGTCAACAGAGCTTCTTCTCATTTACTAAGCTTTGGAGCAACTGCACTTGCCTTTGGTAAATCAACCCCTAACTGTTTGTCTCACTCACAAACTAAGCATGGCAAGTATCAAGGGGAGGAATTTCCAGATTGTTGACCCACCGTTATAAATCTCCACATAGACTACACTAAAACTGGAGAGTGCAAAATCTGGTGCACTTCTGCATAGAAACCAATCGGCTTCCAGGTTTGTTTGTTTTTGTGAAAGCGTATGCTGAAATTTAGAGGCTGACTGACTACCATGCAGAGCTGCACCAGATCTGGCACTCTCCAGTTTTAGTAAATCCATCCTTAAATATCTTCTAACAATTATATTCTCTGATGATGCAGTTTACTGGTAGGAATGAGCTTTGATTTCTCAGTCATTCGCAGATCAGGAAAACAGAGATCTAAGGTGGGCATTTGTTGCTTTAGCAACCAATTATGCTTTCCCTGGTCCTTAACTGTGGTCAGAAGGCTTAAAAGGGCCAATAATGGGTGTTCTCTTATGTGTCAGCTCCTTGTTGTTAATGTTAGGGTTCACAGAAGCCTTTGTCAATGTACTATACAGTGCTGAACAATGCTATAATTGTACAGTATCTCACAAAAGTGAGTACACCCCTCACATTTTTGTAAATATTTTATTATATCTTTTCATGTGACAACACTAAGGAAATTACACTTTGCTACAATGTAAAGTAGTGAGTGTACAGCTTGTATAACAGTGTAAATTTTCTGTCCCCTCAAAATATCTCAACACGCAGCCATTAATATCTTAACCGCTGGCAACAAAAGTGAGTACACCCCTAAGTAAAAATTTCCAAATTTGGCACTGCCTTAACCCTCTTGGGCATGGAGTTCACCAGAACTTCACAAGTTGCCACTGGAGTCCTCTTCCACTCCTCCATGACGACATCACAGAGCTGGTGGATATTAGAGACCTTGGGCTCCTCCACCTTCCGTTTTGAGGATGCCCCACAGATGCTCAATAGGGTTTAGGTCTGGAGACATGCTTGGCCAGTCCGTCACCTTTACACTCAGCTTCTTTAGCAAGGCAGTGGTTGTCTTTGAGGTGTGTTTGGGGTCGTTATCATGTTGGAATACTGCCCTGCGGCCCAGTTTTCAAGGGGAGGGGATCATGCTCTGCTTCAGTATGTCACAGTACATGTTGTCATTCATGGTTCCCTCAATGAACTGTAGCTCCCCAGTGCCGGCAGCACTCATGCAGTCCCAGACCATGACGCTTCCACCACCATGCTTGACTGTAGGCAAGACACGCTTGTCTTTTTACTCCTCACATGGTTGCCGACACACACGCTTGACACCATCTTAACCAAATAAGTTTATCTTGGTCTCATCAGACCACAGGACATTGTTCCAGTAATCCATGTCCTTAGTCTGCTTGTCTTCAGCAAACTGTTTGCAGGCTTTTTTGTGCATCATCTTTAGAAGAGGCTTCCTTCTGGGACGACAGCAATGCAGACCAATTTGATGCAGTATGCGGTATATGGTCTGAGCACTGAAAGGCTGACCCCCCCCACCCCTTCAATCTCTGAAGCAATGCTGGCAGCACTCATATGTCTATTTTCCCAAAGACAACCTCTGGATATGACACTGAGCAAGTGCACTTAACTTCTTTGGTCGACCATGGCGAGGCCTGTTCTGAGTGGAACCTGTCCTGTTAAACCCCTGTATGGTCTTGGCCACCATGCTGCAGGTCAGTTTCAGGGTCTTGCCAATCTTCTTACAGTCTAGGCCATCTTTATTAAGAGCAACAATTCTTCTTTTCAGATCCTCAGAGTTCTTTGCCATGATGTGCCATGTTGAACTTCCAGTGACCAGTATGAGCGAATGAGAGCGATAACACCAAATTTAATACAGCTGCTCCCTATGCACACATGAGACCCTGAAACACTAACGAGTCACATGACACCGGGAGGGAAAATGGCTAATTGGGCCCAATGTGGACATTTTCACTTACGGGTGTACTCACGTTTGTCGCCAGAGGTTTAGACATTAATGGCCGTGTTATTTTGAGGGGACAGCAGATTTACACTGTTATAGAAGCTCAAGGTCAGTAAGATTTGTAAAGAAGATATGAACAGCAGCACAAGTGTAAGAAGCAAGATATAAACTGGAGAGAACACAATAATCTGGCAAAATAATCTGTAAGTGCATGGCTTAAATGCTTAAATAGGACGTTCATGGAAGGAGCACGGAGTTCAAGGTTCACCAGAAACCAGATAGAATGTAAGGTTGTCCAAGGGATCAGGCAGGAGTGTCCAGCATCTCAGGTGGTACAGTAAGAAGAGATACTGTCAGATGCAACAAAGGTCTTGGGTTCAGATCGGGGTCCTAAACCAACAGTTCTTTTTTGGACTACCTTTATGTTTGTGCCAGCAACAACTTCAGTTGCTGTTTAGCTGCCTTAAGTTTTGTGTGTTATATTGTTTGTTTCTTTAATTTTAAGTTTTCAAATTAATTTTTTACTTGGATAGGTTTAAAAAAATATATGTTATAGGGTTCGTTTTTTTGTTGATGGTGTATAGTGTTTTGGGTTCTATTTTTAAAAAAAAATTTTAGGGAGATATTTCCTACTATAATATAATTTTGTGTGTAATATAATATTGCTAGTGTCTTTCTATTTTTTAAATATTTTTATTTTTTAATATCTTGGGCTTAGCATTGTGAACTTGTTCCTGACAAAGACAAAGCCGCCCTTTTTTTGCAGCACATCACCGCATACCTGTGAGGTACAGTTTGATGCACCAAATCACCACATTGGTAAATGCACAAAATTACCACATCCTTGGCCCCTTATGTCGATCGCTGCTAATAAAGTTAGGCAATCCCCTGTATTTATTATGTAATGCAGACATAAAGGAAGTGGCAGAGGTTCTGAATGCACAGTGTGAGGGGGTTAGCTCGGCAGCGGGTGTGTGTGACCCCCGGGATGGGCTCCCCAGACAAAAACAGGCCCAGCAAACGGAGGTTGTGGTTTTCAAAATCAAAAAGGTGCGGTTTATTTTCTATTTACAGTGACAAAACACAGCAAAGCAAAAGAAACATAAACAAAATAAATCCTGGTCAAGTTGACCTCTGACTAAACATACAGGTTTCCTAACTAACAACTGGGATCAGCCTAGTGCTGTCCTAGTCCCTAAGTCCCTGGTTTTAAATGTCCAAGCAAATAGCCACACAGGCTTGTCTCACCGCACAGGGGTTCACTCTCCCTAGACAGTCCACACAGGTCTGGTTCCAGGCATGAGCTAACATCTAATGAAGCTGGGAGTTCTTATAGAGGCCTAAACGAGCTGACAAGGTTCAGCTGGTCTCCTCATCTCTGTCTGCACGACGCCCCACACTCTCCCTAGAGGTATGAGTCATCCATGAGCCCACTAGCCTTATACAACTCTCCACCTAGTTGTATAAGTCGGCGTAAAGCCTGAATCTGGGCGAAATATATCTACCCCCCTGGATGCAACCAGGTGACTTTACCTTCCTGCTGTCACAACAGCTAGTAGGGTACGAGCAGGTTCTGCATCTGCAAATGAAAGACTGCATCACTTAGAGATGCTGCAGAAGAACATCTTGACCACATTTCCACATAGTGGCAGGATCCTCCTCTTATCTCCAATTATAAGATTGTTGAAAGGAGGAGAAGCCGCTGGTTTCATGGGCAGGTAAGTGTACTAATATTAAAAGTCAGCAGCTACAGTATTTGTAGCTGCTGACTTTGAATTGTTTCTAAAGGAGCCTGGAGTTCCGCTTTAAGCTTTAGCAAAAAAACTGGAAGCTGATTGGTTTCTTTGCAGAGCGGCACTAGATTTTGCATTCTCATGTTTTAGTAAATAGACCCCAATGTGTAAAAATAGTATTATATTTCTAATAAAAAATAATTGTGTAAAAATAAATACATTAACAGGACAAAGAAAAAAATCAGAAAACAATATTTTTCAAAAAGAGATTTAACATTTTATTAACCTCCTCAAGTTGATATGTATAGTAACAGTGTTGAACAATATTTTTGTTTGAATAAAAATAAATGGTTTTATAATACTCCTATGTATGTTCTGTGTCTCAGAATTTACACACTGTGATAGTGATGAGCATTACTACCCGCTCATACTGGGACACAACTTCCTCACTGGAAGGACTTGCTGCACTATATATGCCACTTTGAATACACATTACAGCTCTGCAAAGTGATTCAAACGGGTGAAGGTTAATTAATTCAGACTGAGCGTATGTTTGTGCAAAATAAAACACCACTTCCATCTCCTGCAATTAGCAGCCCTTCCCTTCTGTTCTTCATCACAATCTTCTGCTTGAGCTTTCCTTCCTCTGACATGTTTTCTGCTTGCCCAAAGGGCTGTCCAGTAGTTTCTGCATCAAAAATATGTAGTATTCTCATACTGACTTTGCAGTCCAGCTATAATTGCCCTTATTTAGCTAGCCTTTTTGCGGAACAACATGCTTATACTTACCTGCTCTGTTGCACTGATTTTGCACAGAGCAGCACAGATCCTACTATTCTCGGGTGCCCCTTCTGTGTTCCTGGCCCCTCCCTTCTGTTGAGTGCCCCTATAGCAAGCAGCTTGCTATGAGGGCACCCAAGCCAAGCTGCAGCTCCTTTTGTCCATTCAGACACAGAGCTGTGGTTTAGCTCTGCCCCTTCTCTCTCCTGATTGGCTCCTGCTGCTGTCAAAGTCAACAACAAAAGCCTGGGGAATGCCCAGGAAAAAACCAAGCCTACTTACCGACCAGCTCGTAGACAACCAATTAACCTGTCTAATAGTATCCTTTAAAAACAGAGGTTTTGTCCGCACGCATTTGCAAACGCATGCGTGAGCCACAGAGCCACGTCAGGGCACCCTGGAATCTGTGGTCCTACACTAACTATGAGTGTCCCCACAATGGAGGCACATGTATTCTGATGGATAGATGAGGACAGGTGGACTGAAGGGGAGCCACCCCTCCTTTTAAAGGTACAGGAGCACACCAAACACCCAGCATGTTGCACAATGGCTGCAAAGGTGTTGGTGCTTTGTCAGTTTGGCTGACACACAGCAGCAGTGTCATTGTCTATCAGGAGGAAGAGTCTCGGATGACTAAAACACTTGTGGACATCGCTGGACAGGGATGAGGCTCAGGTAAGTATTAGAGGGGCTGCTGCACACAGATAGCTTTTTATCCTAATGCATAGAATGCATTAGGATAAAAAACTGTCTGACTTTACAACCCCTTTAATCTTTACTGTTTTGGTAATATGTCATCTTTAAAAGTTCTGTCAACTATGCTTGTTAGAAAATATTTGCATATCTTTGGAATTTTCTTGAATCCTGTGTAAATGGCTGGTCTGATTGTTATTGATTGCATAATGATAGACATTCTTACTCAACATATAACGTCTTTTGCACTTTGATGGTGGAATTATGTGAAGCTTATATTTAGAATTTAGTGGAATCTTGTTCATTGTCAGTGGCCTTGCTAAAATAACTTTTATTGCTGTTTAACAAACCTATGCATTGGCTAGGAGTTACTATTACTGCATACAGAATGGTTTCATATACATTTTTATGCTCAAACATGGCCTGCTTCATATCATTTTACATAATTTGAGTGGGATTGGCATCAGATCTCTTACTTGACTACCTTAAAGGATAAGTTCACCTTTGCTTACCTTTTTTTTTTCTAAATTCCAGCTCCTCTATGTACCAATATAGCATTAATGTACTTCTTTTGCAAAAATAAAACAGCTTTCCATTTATTGTACACACGCTGACCCCACTGTCTTTATGGATGTATCAAAACACTGCTCGATTATTTCTGCCTTACTTCGTGGATAGACTTTGAGGCTGGGTTCACACTATACGACACGACTTTCATCCTACTTTGCTCTGCGACATCTGTCCGACATTGGTCCGACATTGGTCCGACATTGGTCCGACATCCATCCGACATTCATGAACAGGATACTACTTTGATCCGACATTGTGCTAGTCTGACTTGTCCTTTGACCAATCGAAACAATCCCAGGGTGAGATAAATTCCTTTTGCTGCTGTAATCACAATGTCGGATGCCAAAGTCGTATGGTTAGGACAAGGATCCGACTTTGATCCGACTTCAATGATAGTCAATGGGCTGAAGTAGGATCAAAGTCGGACAGAAGTAGTACAGGGAGAATTTTTAATGTCGGACCGACATGTGTCGGACCAGTTAAGACGGCTCCCATAGGGAAACATTGATTTTCACACGTCATGCGACATGAGCTCCTAATGTCGGAGCGTTTGTCGCCCCAGTGTGAACCAGCACTCAGTCATGATACAGGAAGGAGTTGACCAGCTGAGGGTAGATGATGCAGGGTGTGTGCTAATGAGATCAGCTGGTCAACTCCTTCCTGTGACCTAAAGTCTATCCAGGAAGTAAGGCAGAAGTAACCCAGCACACCTCTATACATCCATAAAGAGTAGACAATGAGGTAAGCTTGTCTAGAATAAACGGAAAGCTGTTTTTGTTTTGCAAAAGAAGTGCAATATTGGTACGTAGAGGAGCTGGAATTTAGGGAAGGTGAACAAAGGTCAACTTAGCCTTTAAATTAAAGAATTTTACCCAAACATTTAATATTCCTGATATGTGTCTGTTGTACCATTTACTTGTGCTATAAAGTATCTTGTTCTCTTTTGTGTTGCTTCCTTTGTGCAAAATACCTGGTGATCCTACCAGTCCCCCTGCTTTCCTATTTCATACTGACCATGATAGGCATGAAAGCACATGCATCATGTAAGATCAGTCAAAATGAGACACCAGCAAATAGGAGGGGGAGGTAGCAGTTTGGGGACTGGCAGGGGGAAAAGGGGGCATATTTTAAAGAAACAGACTATACATAAGCAAGTCAGCACTTCTGCAACTAAAATGTAAACAAAAAGTGTTTATCATTACTTTAACCACTTGCCACAAAATCATGTACCTGTACGTCATTCTGCTTCAAATGGTTGTACCGGGGTGATGCCTGCAGTTGCCGTTTTTTTACGGCTCTTATGTATAAAGATATGCAAACCAGTAAAAGAATTTGAGAAAATTGAGTTGAAGGTGAATTTAGAGAAAAGTAAGTACAGGATTGTAAAAAAACAAATGGAGAAATGCTAATGGAATATGTTGTGGAAAGAATAGATATAAAAAGTAAAATCATTTTACTACTGACACTATACAATAGATGAAACCGCAAAAAATACATGCAAGAGTAGCTGCTGGAAAGAGATGTTATCATTCACTAAAGACAGATATGAGATCAAGGATTTTGTCACAGAAATCAGAAATTCAGATTTACAGAACTTTTGTTACGGGTGCAGTGAAGACCTGGGTAGTAACAAAAGCATAGGTGGACAGATTGAACAGATGGAAAGGAAAGGTTTTAAGTAGGATATTTGGTGGTAATGTAACAAAGAAATTGAAAAATGCACAAATAAAGAATTATGATATAGCTTTTAACATTCAATAGTAGTAGTAGTAGATATAGGAAACTAATGCATTAGGCTGCTTGGCCCTGTGATAACCATTAGAGAAAGAATCCCGAGGAAGATTTTTAATGGAAAACCAGTAGGGAGAGGGGTGGTGAAAGATTTGAAGCAGGATTTTTGGATGAAATAAACCAGAATGAAAAACAGAGACAAAAAAGAATTAAACTATAGATTTTAACATTCAACAGTAGTAGTAGATCTAAGAAACAAATGCATTAGGTTGTTTGGATTTGTGATAACCATGAGCGAAAAAATGCAAAGGAAGATTTTTAAGGGAAAACCAGGAGAAAAGTGGAGTGATTTATAAAATAGGTGGATTAGCCAAGTCAACCTTAAGCCTCGTACACACGGTCCGACTTCAAACAAACTTTTCCGTGGATTTTTGTCCGAAGGGAGTTGGCCGGGCACACCCATAGCATACACACCGCAGGACTTTTCTGCAAACTTTCCCAACATCACGTGGTTTTTCTGCTCTTTACCGCCACCCTTTGGTCAACTTCTGCTATTGTTGGTTGATTTTAACATTGGTTCTGGGCATGTGTATTTGTACTTCGGACAAAAGTCCGATGGATTTCTGTACACACGGTCGGACTTTGCACCATCAGACTTTTGTTGCTGAAAAGTTTGTCCGTTTGCAGCAGTGTTAATTTAGTCGACTAAATGAATACTATTTTAGTCGACTAAAATACGACTAAAACTAAAATGGCATTTTAGTCAAAAGACTAAAATGGGACTAAAACTAAATAGAAATTTGACTTCAAAATGAACACTGGTCTATAATGCATGTTCATACCTCAATAAGATAAATAATAAGATATTAGATTTTTCATTCCAGCAGTATATGAGGAGTTTGGAAATTGTAGAGAAATGTTAACTAATGAATTACAATTTAATTACACTCATTAGATTTTAGACGACTAAAATAAGTTTTAGTCTACTAAAATGCACTGGAGATTTTAGTCGACTAAAACGTAGGATATTTTAGTTGACTAAAATGTGCTGGAGTTTTAGTCGACTAAATACGACTAAAACTAAAACAATTGCAGAAGACTAAAATGGGACTAAAACTAAAATGCCATTTTAGTCCCAAGACTAAGACTAAAACTAAATCGAAATTTGCTGCCAAAATTAACACTGGTTTGCAGAGCGAACTTTTGTCCGAAGAAAACCAAAAAAATATGTCCAATGGAGCGTACACACAGTCGGATTTTTTGGAAAACTTGCTCATTTTGAAGTTTGTTGGCAAAAAGTCTGACCGTGTGTACGAGCCTTTACAGAGATGGGAGTCAATAATGGAGATTAAGGCTGGGTTCACACTTAAGCATGGAGTGGCTCACAGCAGGGGTCCGGTGCGTCCCCATTCACCATTTCAGGTCCAATTTTAGCCCTAATTTTTGGCTGACTTCGGACCTGAAACGGCCCAGAAGATGCACAGGACTCCTGTACAATTCGCACCGGAGCCGCTCCGAAGATGTGTGAACCGGCTCCATAGAGAGCCGGTCACAATCTCCTGACATGCGAATTGGATGCGGGGAAACCCACATCAAATTTGCATAAGTGTGAACCCAGCCTAAAGGTAGAAGATGCAGAAGATTTCAATGCACTAAAACTGTACTGTGACCTTGGCCCTTCAAGGATAGTAATGAAAGCGCGACATACATGTCAAACATGGAACATTGTTACCATAAACAGAAATACACCTTCCCTGCAGTCTCTGCAAAAACATGAGTGTTCTCATGTCAGGGTTTCAGGGTTTATGATGAAAAAGCCTGTATCAGTGGTTGCAGCTATGGAAAAGTATTTAGTTGCATGTTATGTGATCTATATGTTGCGAGGTGGGTCAAGTATGATGTAAAGGGGGAGCTATGAAATGTAACTAAAGAGAGACAAATAACAAACTGCTGGGAGTTGGAGATATTAGACATGTAAAGTCTTTTTTGCCCAAAAAAAAAACTTTAACCTGTTTGTGCTCTCAGGTATATCTGATATTGTGATGGAGTTTGCAGCAGACTCATATCAGGAGGATGCTGATATCATGACAAATTCAAGTATTCATAAAAGCTCTATGCGTACATACGTATCATAATTTTTAATGAACACTTACATGGTTTAAATGGCTTGGAGTTCAGCTTTAATATTTGTGCCTTAAATAAGTATATAAATATATTTACATGTATATAAATAAATATATTTTGGAGTTCTACACTTAAATAAGAAAGCAATACAGTGCCAGTTTATAAGTCGTACTTATTGATTCTGAAGTAATTCATTTTAATTGAATGCCAAGCTACTTTAAATGTTGCTATGTTAATATTTTTCGAAGCAAATTTACTTTACAGACATCCGCTAAAGAGCCTCTCTTATTTAATGCATTTGCAGTTGTTTAGTGTACCACCTTTCAGACTCTTATGTGGCCCTAATAAGCTTTGCCCCAATGTACAGCCAGATAAGTGACACTTCTATTTCTTGTTTTAGTTTTGCAGCTTCCAGTGTAACCTCTCACATCCAGCCTGGTTGATAAATAATAAATCTGCACCATCAGACTAATTGTCCATAACAGTGCACACGTATCATAACTGTAGACAGGCTAGAAAATGGTTGCACTGTGTGGAAAAGACGTGAACCACAAACCTGGCTAAAAGATCTCACAATTCTTTTGGCAGGTTGACATATCCATTATCACTCTATGCGTACCTGTTTTGAGTTCTGCTTTAGTTCCTGGTCTAGTTCTAAATAGGGCCATTGTCATTAAGCTGTCATTGCAGCCAACTAGTTGTTAAAAGTCTTATACTGATCAACTTATTTATAGACTGTTAAATAAATGTATTCTATTTACTTTACTTTAAAACAAAAAAGAAAACCGCATGGGATTTTGGAATGTCAGTATATTTAAAGTGATATTAAAGGTTAATTTTTTTTACATAAAAATAAAAAAACATGTCATATTTACCTGCTTTGTGCAATAGTTTTGCACAAAGCAGCCTCGATCCTCTTTTTGGGTCCCCCGCTTTAATTTTTTTTTACGGGTTACATGTTTTGAGTTAGAGGGGGTCTAGTGCTAGAATTATTGCTCTTGTTCTAACGTTCGTGACGATGCCTCACATGTGTGGTTTGAACGTCGTTTACATATGTGAGCGCGACTTACATATGCATTTGCTTCTGCGAGCAAGCACGCGGAGACAGGGGCGCTTTATAAAAAAGGTTTTTATTGTTTATTTTACTTCTATTTTTCTATTTAGATACTTTCTTTCTTTTTTTTTTTTTTTTTTTTATGTTTTTGATCATTTTTAATCCTATTACAAGGAATGTAAACATCCCTTGTAATTGGAATAGTGCTTGACAGGTCCTCTTTACAGATCAATTAGTCCCCAGGAAAAAAAGCAGAAAAGCGCCTCTAAGTGCAAGGTTTAATGTTACAGTTACTTACATCAAAGTAAGCGAGGACAGGCTCATGGGAAGAATATCCCGGGTTGGTCTCCAACATCTCTGGCTTGTTCTGTGTGAGCGGAATGTCTAAATGCGGTAACCGTGATGACCCTGGAGGAAGCCGGGTGATCATCTCAGTGGCTGGAGGAGATGGAGGTATTTGGCCCTGGGAGCGAGCCAGTGAGCGTGTGACATCACGGGGTATGGGAGAAACACAACGCATTTCAGAGCATGCACGAGACTCATACGGCGCATGCGCGCTCCTTTCTCAAGTTTTTTTGATTTCTCAACTCTAGGCTGGGAGGCCGCAAATAAAAATAAAAAAACGACCCTGGCTTCCCAACCAAGGCGGCGGCATTTCTTTCAAATGCAGAGGCCGGGCGTGATGTCATAACTTCGCTTCCGGCCTCCGAACGATCACCAAGACTCTGGGGACCATCTGGCCCTCAGAAATCTCTAATGGTCCGCATCCAGGGTCAGTCGGTTTCTTCTTCGGTTCGCTGATGGCAGGGGCTAGCTGGGAGAAACACCAGAGGGCAGCGGGTGGGGGGGGTGTCCCCTCCCGCTGCCTGTAAGAACGATCAAGCGGCTGAACAGCCGCTATGATCATTCTTAAGGGAATCGCCGGCTCTAAAAGAAGATATCTGAATGATGCCTGTAGCTGCAGGCATCATTCAGATATCACTTCTCAAGTTCCACGACGTCATATGATGTTACGCGAGCGGCAAGCGGTTAAAGGGTAAAAAATAGCAAATAAAATAATATAGCGAATACCATTGCGACTCAAGTCATATTCTAATTGAATATTATTAAAAATTACCTTTCCTTTTTAATCTGCAGTGCTTACATTTTCTGTAAAATGCAATATGGCTGCCTGGAGGAGTTCTGTACACAGAATGGCCCCCAGAAACATAATTTCCTGCTTGTATGATTGGCTGATTTTACCAGAAGTCTACACTAAGATACAAGTCAGGTTTTTAGGCATCCACTGCAACAAAAATGTCAATTTTGGTGCGATACTTCCAATAGGAAATCACATCTAAGGGGGTGAAGACCCTGCAACTTTCCTCATTAGAGCCCTGCAGGTGCAGCAGCTGATTTGATAATCATTAAACCACTCCCATTAGACTTGAGCACCACATGGACACAGACAAACACTGGGATTTCTTCAGAATAAGAATGGTAGCAATCTGCAAAAAAGTTTGTTAAAATCCTTGCAATGTACCATAGAATAGATGACTCTGAGGGAAATGTTTTTTCCTAACAAAAGTGGAGTTACTCTTTTAGTATAATAAATTGTATTACCATATTGTAATTCCTTCCTACAATTTATATTGGCATTTCCCCTAACAGTTTCCGTTGTTGAGTATAATTTTTCCACGTGGTACTTTTTATCGCTTTATGTAATCTATGTATGTTTGTCTTCATTTTCTAGTCTCACTAATGTAAATATTTTACTCCATTTTAGCAATGAAGAAGCCGCAATGCTCCAGAGGTCTCTCTGTCAGCAAAAAGGATTAATTGTGGTGGCCTAATTTAGCAAAAACAGTCCAAGTGTTCACCGCATTCCTTGTCTCCCATTACTCAGGGTCTGTTTTATTCACTTGGGCTCTGCTTTAAAAATGTCCTTTCCCAGTTTATTATAATCACTTTCACATAACACTGGATTAAATGAAATGTAAATAAAAAGAGACGCGCTAACTTTTTTTTTTCTATTTTCTAATAGCTGTTATTTAACATTAAAAAACACAGCATAGAACTTTACTATAGATTTATTTTTTGGAATCCCTGCGGCGTGACCAGCTCGTGGTCAATATCATTTAATAAAGTAGATATCAATATTGCAGTGTTCACTTGGCACAGTCTGTTATGAATGCCTCAAAGGTGGTACACTAAACAACTGCAAATGCATTAAATAAGAGAGGCTCTTTAGCGGATGTCTGTAAAGTAAATTTGCTTCGAAAAATATTAACATAGCAACATTTAAAGTAGCTTGGCATTCAATTAAAGTGAATTACTTCAGAATCAATAAGTACGACTTATAAACTGGCACTGTATTGCTTTCTTATTTAAGTGTAGAACTCCAAAATATATTTATTTATATACATGTAAATATATTTATATACTTATTTAAGGCACAAATATTAAAGCTGAACTCCAGGCCATTTAAACCATTTAAGTGTTCATTAAAAATTATGATACGTATGTACGCATAGAGCTTTTATGAATACTTGCATTTGTCATGATATCAGCATCCTCCTGATATGAGTCTGCTGCAAACTCCATCACAATATCAGATAGTGGAAAAGAGGGTAGCATGGGACTGTATGCAGAATAATTATAAATAATGACCTCCGAGACAAAAAAGTGTGTTAAACTTGGCCGCAGGCCTTTATTACTGGTATTTATTATTATTTTTTTTAATCATATTTATTTAACCAATAACCATTACTAGATATCAAAATACAATACATCACTTCTTTACTTAAACCACCATACTTTCATCAACCCAGCCACTACGACTCAGGTTGGAATTAACGTCTACTAACCCCTCTCGTTAGCAAAGGAAAACCAAGAGGGGGTACCACGTAATAATATAAGGCCGCGACAAGGGAGGGGGGGGCAGGGAGTTCAAAGGTAAGGGGTTGCCTGATCCTCAAGTCACAGGCAGCTTGCTGGTCTGCCTTAAATACCTCTCCCAAACTTCCAGAATTTTCTTACTTGCCATGTGACCCGACCTATGCCCTGTTATTGGTTCCTAGCCTCCCTTACCTTAATAATATACCTAATTATCTGCCAGGTGTGAGAGGGGGGGACTAGAAACTTCCCCTCTGCCACATTCCCATGAGCTCGGGGAGCTTAAAACAGCTCCCTTCACTTACATGGGACTGTATGCAGAATAATTATAAATAATGACCTCAGAGACAAAAAAGTGGGTTAAACTTGGCCGCAGGCCTTTATTACTGGTATTTATTATTATTTTTTTTAATCATATTTATTTAACCAATAACCATTACTAGATATTAAAATACAATACATCACTTCTTTACTTAAACCACCATACTTTCATCAACCCAGCCACTACGACTCAGGTTGGAATTAACGTCTACTAACCCCACTAGCCGGACTTGTTTTTCAACCTTTAAAGAACAAGGCCGGCCCAACCACCCCGCCTCGCGGCCAACTCCACCATAGACTGAAGATCATTATTGAAAATGTCAAGCCCAACGTCTGAAAGATGCACCCCGTCTGGTCTGAATAGGCCAACTGACCCCCCTTCTAAGTCTACGTGACGGAAGGACAGACCCCCAATGGTGGGCAAGAACTTCACTAGGGCCCTATTCACTCTCTTTCTAACCTTTTCAAGCGAGGAGTTCAACCATACCAATCTCTGAGCAATCTCTGAAAAAATCAAACATACTCCGGGGAAGGACAGCCTGAACTGAAGCAGTTCCCATTGAAAAATTAAATCAAGGGACTTAGTATGCCCTATATAGTTCCCCCCAAGGTGGATAATCAAAACATCAGGAACTGGCAGGGTTCGAAACAGAAAACTTAACTCTTCAAACAAATTATTCCATACCATACCCCTCCTGCCATGCCAACAAATGTTCACCAATGTGGGATCAAAATTCAAGCTTCCGGTATAGACTCTTCGCAAAGCTCTCCTTTCGGCCCAGAATATAAACGAATGACCTAAGATCCAGACGGATAACGCCTGACCTGTAGATTTAAAAAAGACAGTGAGAACGTATGTACAATTTGTAAGCATCAGACTGCCATCTACCGATGCGCTTAATACTAACCACATCTAACCCCAGCCTGGCGGCTTCCGTAGCAGCCCCTATCCGAAAGGAGTGGGATGAGAGTGGCAACTTGCCCATGTTTAGCGAGACCAAGCATTTGTGCAGAACCGAGTTAAATTGATAAACGGACAAAGGAAGGCCATTCTCATGAATAAATAATGACCCGTTTTCTGAACCTCTGACCCGTAGAAACTGCCCCACTAGGCTAACAGGGCAGATGGGAGAGTTAGGAAATGACTGCAACGTCAACCAAACACCCTTGCCAAACTGGTCCGTCTTTGATCGTGGGATAAAAAGGTTAAGCTTCGAACCGTCTAAAGAAACATGCGTTAAACGAAGGCCTGACTCGGACTTCTTATTAGGAGCCACTATTTCTGAAATCCGAAAAGCTCCGAAAAATAATAGAGAAAAAAACGCCCGAAAAAGGGCAGCCTCATAGCGTGAAAAACATACCAAATCAACCGCTGAACACAGTTTGGCAAGGATACCCGGCGTCACCGCCATTCTATTGTCAGGATAAGATGAACCTTTTTTATAACCCTTTAGAGCCCGTTGTACAGAGAAGAAAGAAGAACATGGGGGGGTGATGGTTTAGCTTCCCAAAAAAAGAAATTCCTGCCAAAGTTTTATTAACCTGGGACCATGACACCTCTCTAGCCAGTAACCCATTCAAAAAGGACAAAACCAGCTGTTCCGAAAAAGCAGACTGCTGCTCACCCAGGGAACCTAGATGAGATAACCACACCCGCCAGGCTGAGGAGTACGCTGCCAGAGTAGCGGGAGAGATGGATTTCAGAATGTTCGTACGAACCAAGTCTAAATTAGCTCCCATAGGTGGGCCGGACACGGGATCCCTGTCTCGTCTGCGGCTGGGAAAAGCACCTTGAATCTCTCCATCTGTAAAAGTGAGAGAGAGTCTGCGATGTCATTCAACTTACCTGGTAGGTAACGAGCCTTGATCCACACATTTAAGCTCAAGCATTTAAATACAAGGTAGCGAATGAGGGAGATGACAGCAGGTGATTTGGACGATAAGCAGTTTACCGCAAAAAGCACCCCTTTATTGTCAGTACTGAAGAGAATCCTTTTATTAGCAAAATACTCACCCCAGATCTCTAAGGCCACCAAGATGGGGAACAGCTCTAAGATCACGATGTTCTTCAGGTGACCTTTTTGTCGCCAACAAGGGTGCCATAACGAAGCGCACCAGTGGGTTCTCCACAAGGCTGAAAACCCCACCGAGCCCGCTGCGTCCGTGAACAAACAAAAATCTTGGTCAGTTACAAATTCTGATTGAAAAATTGCTCTACCGTTAAACTTCTCCAAGAATTGCGACCATACCAACAGGTCCTCCCTAATTTCCGAAGAGATTCTAATATGGGAGGAAGGGGATTTGAATCCAGAAATGGCTAAATAGAGCCTCCGAGAGAATATTCTCCCGACAGGCAGGATTCTGGATGCAAATTACAGCAGGCAGAGCAATTTTTGAACCTCCTTCAAAATGGACTTACGTAGTCTAATCCTTGTGTAAAGGATACCTTGTAGTTGAATAATTTTAGCCGCCGGTAGTTCAAACTCCATTGCTTCGGTATCAATAGTGATCCCTAAAAAGACTAAACGTGTTGTAGGAGCCAGGGTTTTTTCTTGTGCCAAAGGGATATTAAAGGATCCACAAATCACAAGAAAAGAATTTAGGACGTTTGAACAATCAGCGACAGAACTACCCAAAAAAAGGAAATCGTCTAGATAGTGCAACAGAAAGGATGAGCCAGAGTCCTCCTGTACTACCCATTCCAGGAAAGTGACAAAGGTCTCAAAGTAATTGCAGGAGAGCGAGCAACCCATGGGGAGACAATGATCAAAGAAAAAACAATTATCAAAAACGAAACCTAATGAGTTAAAAGATACAGGATTAATGGGTAATAAACGAAAAGCAGATTGGACATCAGCTTTAGCAAGAAAGGCTCCTTGCCCTAACAAGCGAATCTTCACTAACGCATCCTCAAATGTAGAATAATGTACGGATGCCATCTCAGTACTAATCTGATCATTCAAAGAAACCCCCTTAGGAACTGACAGATGGTGGATTAACCTGAATGACCCATGCTCTTTCTTTGGAACAAGCCCAAGGGGGGAAATTCTAAAGTTTAGAAAAGGAGGGTGCAAAAAAGGGCCCGAGATCCTACCAGCCTGAAGCTCTTTACAAATTTTTTCCCTAACCACTTCAGGGAACTCTAAAGCTGATTTAAAATTTTTTCCTACCACACAACCTTGACCTTTAAAGGGAGGGAGCATGAAACCCTCGTTGAACCCTTCAAAGAGAAGAAGGGCCATCGGCCTGTCTGTGTAGACTTGCAGCCACGGGAACATGTTTAGCAACTTCACCGGCGACTGGGCCTTTTAAAAAGGGTTCTCTAAGCTGTGGCTGGTTTGCCACGGCCATTTTTTTAAAGCATTTGGTAACAGGATGCGCTCCTGCGCAAAACGCACATTCATGTCTATACCTGCAGGAGCCTGGGAATTTGCACTGAGAGTCATTGAATGAGAAACAAATTCCCCTCCTGTATGCACTGACTGGTGCTGCGACCTGCAGCTGTGGTTTGGGATTGAACGCTCTCTGGGGCAGAAAAAGATTTAGCCATAAGCCAATATCCTTTGAGCCCCATGTCAAACTTGGATGCACCGACAATTTCTGTCGGAATGACTTGTCATAGACGAACCAGGAAACGCCCCCAAAATTTTTATAGGCTTCCAGAACAATGTCCAGATGCTGCAACAATCCCACGCTCTTCTCAGGGTACATTTCACAAATAATACTGGAATAGATCAAAAAAGCTTGTAGCCAGTTATTGAATCTCCTTTACACCGGCCTACGCCTATCCTCATCCCCTTTCTCATCTTTTTTGTCATTTTTAAACAAAGCTTCTCTTGAGGAAGGGAGCAGCGACAGCAAGTCCACAAACTCCCCCTTGACAATCTTTTCCTTTATACTTGGAGTCAAATGGTAACCCAATGGGGATAGCGTACATGGCAAAGGCCTCCCTAGCACAGATCTCTGGGACATTAGGCGGGATATCCAAGCCATTCCCTGACTGTGACGGACTTGCCATACTAGTGGGCACACTGCCACCCCCCCCCCCCCCTGACTGCGCCGTGCAACCTCAGGGCTGCCCATACTGAAGCAGCAGAGCTAGCAACCTTCTGACTGACCGACATATTAGGTGTCATACCTGCAATATTAGATGACAGGGAAGCAGTCAAAGAGGTTAATAATTGTAACTGAGTAAAAGTGTCATTACCTGGACCCGTAGCAGTCATCTGAGAGCACACCACAGGTATCTGCTGCGCCTCCACTGATGCATGAGTGCTGGAGCTTGAGGTAGCCTGTCCTGTGCTACCGCCATTCCCAGCCAGCAGCCCGGATTTTTCTGTGCGGGTGAATGATGCAGGAATAACCTGGGATGAAACCTGTGGAGAAAAAGACATGTGAAGAGAGGACTGGCCACTGGAGGGCGCTGTAGGAGTACCGCGGCGCGACGAGAGCTGTCCCTTGCCAGACACTCCTCTATGGCTGCTCTTGCTGGCTGATGTCCGTTTGCTTGAAGCCGTAGACGAGCTTCTAAGGGACCTCCTCCTCTTCTCTGGCAGTACGTCCGGGTCACCGACAGGAGCAGGAACCTCGATGGATGCCTCCTCTGCCCTGCCGCCAATGGGAATGCTGACTGAGCCTACCTCTGCTCCCCATGTAAACGCAGCTTCAGAGTCTGCTGGGCGGGGAGGGATGCTAGTAGAGGCGGCTGAGGATGCAGATGCTGCGGCGGCTGCGGATGAAGATGCGGTGGCAGCTGACACCGCTTGGTCTCCAGCAGGGGTGTAAGCCAGGTCCCGGAGCTCTGGTGCTGGGGGCATGGAAAGGCAGTGCTGTAGCCAAGATTCCCCATCTTTAGTTCCAGCTCTTTCAAGGATGTGGCGAAGCAGGTTCTCCATGACTGTCACAGGAATGCGCAGGGAAACACAGGAGTTCAAAGGTAAGGGGTTGCCTGATCCTCAAGTTACAGGCAGCTTGCTGCTCTGCCTTAAATACCTCTCCCAAACTTCCAGAATTTTCTTACTTGCCATGTGAGCCGACCTATGCCCTGTTATTGGTTCCTAGCCTCCCTTACCTTAATAATATACCTAATTATCTGCCAGGTGTGAGAGGGGGGGGGACTAGAAACTTCCCCTCTGCCACATTCCCATGAGCTCGGGGAGCTTAAAACAGCTCCCTTCACTTACATTCTTAAGCCTCGTACACACGATACGATTGTTGAAAAGGGGTTTGTCTGTTGAGACTGTTGTCCTAAAATCTTACCGTTAGTACGCTCCTTTTGACAATTGTTGTCCAACTTTCGGCCAACAAATGTTGGGTGACAGGCTAGTAAATTTTCGGCGGACAACGGTCTGACGTCAGATTTTCGTATGGTCAGTACACAAATCCGTCACACAAAAGTCGAAAGTACAAACACGCATGCTAGGAATCAATGCTCACCAAACACGAAATTAGCAGAAGGGGCCCAAAGGGTGGTGCTCACAAGCTGAAATTCCTCGTAGTACGTTCATGTTTGTGGCACAACAATTGTGTACCGTTAGTATGCAAGACAAGATCCTGGCACACGCCCTTTTGTCAAAAATCAGACGCCCGGTTTGCCAACAGTCGTACCGTGTGTAAGAGGCTTTAGAATCAGCACTTTTTGACAGGCATTGAGAGCTTAGGGATGACCTGGGCAATGTGCTACTGCCCTTGACTGTACAGTCACAGGCTGGGGTGGGTCATGTACCATCCTATATTGCCTAACTGGAGTATAGTATGCAAAGAGGCCCAGGACCTGTCTATGCTGCCTGGAGGTGGTATGTTTGCATCATAAGTCTGTAAAAAGAAAACAAAAATCACTATCTGGAATATTCTTAAGATTACCGTATATACTCGAGTATAAGCCGAGTTTTTCAGCACATTTTTTTGTGCTGAAAATGCCCCCCTCTGCTTACACTCGAGTCACCTTTTTGCGCCTGATCTCCTGGAATTTGGGGACCCGGTACTGGCCGGCCGTAAGGTCCCCTGGACCCCAAGCTTCTCACACATATAGCCCCACTCTTCCTCTACAAGTATGCAAAGGTTGTTGTCTGGGGGACCTACGGCCGGGGAGCACCGATTTTTCAAAGCCGGGCACCCCTTCCATAGACTCCCATGTTAAACGGTAATTTCTCTGGTGATTTTGGGGACCCGGTACTGGCCGGTTGTAGGTCCTCTGGACCCGAAACTTGGCACCCATGTAGCCCTATTTCTCCGTTATAAGTGTGCTAAGTCTTTTGTCTGGGGGACCTACGGCCGGGGAGCAACGATTTTCAAAGTTGGGCATCCCTTCCATAGACTCCCATGTTAAACATTAGTCTAGTCATGGACACAGTGAGGCATGGACATGGACACAGTGAGGCAAAGTGTCAATAAGTTTTCCCATTTTTTAGTGGTAAAATTAGGTGCCTTGGCTTATATTCGGGTCGGCTTATACTCGAGTATATACAGTACCTGATGATTTTGGGACTGTGAATAAAAGACACATGGGTCTATTGATACATTTTTTGTTTGAATACATTTAAATTAAGCATATTAAGTAGTGCACAGATAATAGACAGTGACATGGTTTTATATCAATACATATAGAACTATAGAGCACAATGTGCATACAGCCAGCTCTCAATGCAAATCAGGAACTCACATAGTCATACAACACATGGAAATCTATATGCAACTGTATAGAAAAGGGTAGTAAAGCATCCAGTTTCACTGAGGTGGATACAAGGAAATAAGCCCCCCACTAGGAGAACATGTTATGCATAGGGAAAAAAGGGGGGGGGGTAACCCGACAATCTGCAGATGCCCCACTACACAAGAAAGGTTGATGGAAACTCCATCCCGTAGAATATCGATTGGAAGTATCAGCATCAATGCAACAGTGTTTGCAGTGAAGATAAAAGAAGAGAAATCGAGGAATAAAGAGATAGGTAAGGGAGGGGAGGTGATGGGTTGGTGATGGGCCAGGGTGGAGGCCTTTTCAAACGGTGAATTTCCAATTTAAAGATGTAAGCCGGTCAGAGTGGCCATAATGAATCGTTTTGATTTCCCCCTAAGTAGTTGGAAATCCAGTAGTTCCATATCTTCCTAAATGTTTAGTTTTTGTCACGCAAGATAGCCGCCATTTTTTTTATTTGTTAACCACTTCCCTACCGCCCATAGTCATATGACGTCCACAGATGGGATCTCCCATCCTGGGTGGACGTCATATGACTTCCTCTGCTTTGAGGGGGGATATCTGAATGATGCCTGCAGCTAGAGGCATCATTCAGATATCCATTTCTTGTGCCGGCGATTCTGCGCACCATAAGAACGATCATAGCGGCGGTTCCACTGCTTGATCGTTCTTATAGGCAGTGGGAGGGGACATCCCCCCCTCCCGCCGCCATCCGGTGCTTCTCCGGGCTCTCCCGTGCGATCGGGGACCCGGAGAGATTCGTCTGGCGTCGTTGGTGGGTCACGTGACGAGCATAGAGATGACTGGTGACCAGATGATCGTCGGAGGCCCGGGCACGATGTGATGACGTCACGCCCGGGTCCTCAGATGTAAACAAAGCCGCCATTGCGGCTTGTAAGTATGAGATCGGTGAAAAAATTTTCACCGATCTCATACTTTCCAGCCTGGAGGAGAGATCTGGGGTCTTATTGACCCCGCATCTCTCAATAAAGAGGACCTGTCACACACATTCCTATTACAAGGGATGTTTACAAAAAAAAAAAAGTAAAATAAGTGTTAAAAAATAAATAAAATAAAAAATAATAATAAAAAAAAATTAAAACACCCCTGTCCCCGGTAGCTCGCGATCAGAAGCGAACGCACACGTAAGTCCCGCCCACATATGTAAACGCTGTTCAAACCACATAACCACATATGTGAGGTATCGCCGCGTGCGTTAGAGCGCGTGCAACAATTCTAGCACTAGACCTCCTCTGTAACTCTAACCTGGTAACCTGTAAAAAAAATTAAAGCGTCGCCTATGGAGATTTTTAAGTACCGAAGTTTGGCGCCATTCCATGAGTGTTCGCAATTTTAAAGCGTGACATGTTAGGTATCTATTTACTCGGCGTAACATCATCTTTCATATTTTACAAAAAAATTGTGCTAACTTTACTGTTTTGTTATTTTTTAATTCATGAAACCATTTTTTTTCCAAAAAAAGACGTTTGAAAACTTATTGCGCAAATACCGTGCAAGAAAAAAAGCTGCAATGATCGTCATTTTATTCTCTAGGGTGTCTGCTAAAAAAACATATATAATGTTTGGGGGTTCTGAGTAATTTTCTAACAAAAGAATGATGATTTGTACATGTAGGAGAGAAGTGCCAGAATAGGCCCGGTATTGATGTGGTAAAAAAAGCCCGGTGTTGAAGTGGTTAAGTACCATGACACTTTTTTTTGTTTATTGATACATTTTTGGACACAAGATTCATGCAACTTTCCACCCAAGCATAACACATTTTTAAATTGGATTCAATTGGAAAAATCTGCAAATCCTATGTGAAAGTTGTGTTAATCTTGTGTGAAAAATGTATAAATAGACCCGTGGTGTTTCAGATTTGTGTATCAGTGCCCACAGATAAAAGTATTATACTAACAAATAACACATAAAATTGCTATGGTGTACAATATACATTCTCATAATCTAAATGGACAGAAATGCAGATTTGTTACATGTACAAATTAAGCATACCCACACCTTATTACTGCCACTTCAAATGCATGAAATTAGATTCAAGTGTTCTAGATTACCACCCCTTTATTTAAGCCCTTGACATTGGCGCCTCCTGGCCCTTTAAGGGGTTTCAGATGCTGGGAGGCGGGGTGGGGTTTGTAATCATATGACTGCTGTGATTGGCTGTGACAGCGGTCACGTGACTTGCGTTCGGGAGATTTCCGTTAGCCACCGGTAATTGTTCCGGGAGTGCGCAGGGGGCACGCTCTTGGCACAGCTGTATTTACATTCTGGTATGCAGATATATGACTGCTTGGCGTTAAGGCCTACCGACTGAGAGGCCACCTATTTACATACTGTCTGCAACAAGAGATTAGATCGTCGATATCTAGGGTCTGGTGTTTTTCTTTGCTGCTGAGGAGTGTGGTTTCGTCATGACAAGATCAATAGAGCACTCTTAGGCCCTCAGAATGAAGGTTGCGGATGCCTGTGAGCCTGGCAAGGGATTTAAAAAGATCACCAAAATGATTTAAAAGCAATCGTTCCACTATAATAAAAAATAATCTAGAAGTGGCATCGATTTGAAACTGCTGCTAATTTGTCCCAGCAAATTTAACTTGAGAGCTGACATGCCAAGGGTGTACTGTACTTTACTTTTCTATGTACAGTACACCCTTGCATCTATCGATATTTTTCTTGAATAAATGATTGAAAAGGCTAATTTTACTTTTTCACATGACTGTGTGATTATATATATATATATATATATATATATATATATAGATATATATATAGATAGATAGATACAGGGGCGTACCTAGAGCATTTGGCACCCGGGGCGGATCCTACATCTGGCACCCCCCCCCCAACTTTTAAATGGAAAAACACCCACAAGTCCAGTGCTTCTTCATCCAAATCTCAATATGTGCACCAGCAAACTGTGCATGGTGGACTACAAAACAACTCCTTCTCAGAATACAAAACCAATGCGCTTTTGGTGATCACACTCAAATTGTGCACTCACCAGACCTCCATAACCCTCTTAACTTAATTAGTGGGTCCACAGTAGCTTACATTTACGATATCCAAGGCAGCCTTCCGAGTCCCTTCCATCCAGTTTTTGATCTTTACACCTACGTGGAACACACGTAGGAAACAAACAGGAAGTTGGGTCAGTGGTGGCCATCTTGGAATCATGTGGTATAGTAACCATACTGAATGCTGCCATTTTTATTTTCAATATTATTGCAGACTTGGAATTATAGCAGCTGCTAGCAACAGCCGCAATAGAATCCGGCAGGCTGGTTGTACCCAAGCTGTTCAATCAAACCGTGTATGGCGAGCCTAAGCTACTGTGGACACAATAAAGAGGGTCATGGAGGTCTGGTTAGTGCAAAGTTTGAGTGTGAGCACCAAGAGAGCATGGGTTTTGTGTTCTGGGAAGGAGGTGTTTTGTAGTCCACCACGCATGATTTACTGGAGCACATACTGTATTGAGATTTGGATAAAATAATAAATATATATTGTAAGATATAACAGCAATTAGGGCCCATTCACACCGCCAATGTTAGGTTGTGTTGGGCTACATTGCCCAATGTAGTCCCAAGCAATCCCTATAGTTTAAAGAGGAGTTTCGCCCCCACATACGAGAAAAAAAAATAAAAAAAATCAGCAGCTACACATACAGTAGCTGCTGACTTTTAATAATAGGACACTTACCTGTTCTGCAATCCAGCGATGTCGGCACCCGCAGCCAATGTTTCCATTGGCTCTCGGCTGGTGCCGCCGCCATTCGTAGTAAGGGAACCCGGCAGTGAAGCCTTGGTAGGTTCCCTACTGCGCATACGCGAAGCGCGCTGCACTCTCTTACTGGCCCGGCAGCAGGGGAAGGAGGAGGGGGGCTGAACTTCTGACGTACCTCGCCATGGCAAGGTCTGACGGAAGTGAGGATAGGCTCCCCCCCAAAAGGTGCCAAATGTGGCACCGGAGGGGGGGGGGGGGAACAGATAAGTGGAGCTTATAGCTCCACATAGCATAGACATTTTTGCACCGTGCAATCTGACATGCTAAATGCATCACAATGTGCTACAGCACTAAGTAATAACAATAGAAGTAAAAAGAAAAGAAAAATATTGCAATGTGTATTACCTGTCAGCACAAGGTAAAACGCCCACAATCACATGTTCATAATGTGCGCACTAGTAGGTGTTACTGTTGTGTGAATGAACCCTTCCAGAGAAGAATTTTTTAATGAATTTATACCTAAAAAATTACTTAGAACCCCCAAACATTTTATATATTTTTTTTAGCAAATGACGGTCATTGCAATATTTTATGTCACACGATATTTGCGCAGCTGTCTCTCAAACACAAATTTTGTGTAAAAAAATACACTAATGTGAAAGATGATGTTACACTGAGTAAATGGGTACCGAACATGTCACGCTTTAAAATTGTGCACACTCATGGAATGGCGACAAACTATGGTACTTAAAAATCTCCATAGGCAACGTTTTAAATTTTTTAAACGGTTACCTGTTTAGAGTAACAGGGGAGGTCTAGTGCTAGAATTATTGCTCTCACTTGAACGATCATGGCGATACCTCACATGTGTGGTTTGAACACTTATTATATTTGCGGGCGTGACATAGGTATGAGTTTTCTTTGGCGTGCGAACATGGAGGGATTGGGTGCATTAATCCTTTTTTATTTTTTTTTCTTATTTCATTTTTTTTTTTTTTTACAGTGTCCCTTAAAATAAAAATTATGATCACTTTTATTGTTGTCACAGGGAATGTAAACATCCCTTGTGACAGTAATAGGCAGTGACAGGTACTCTTTATGGAGGGAGTGGGGATCTAAAAGACCCCAAACCCCTCCTCTGCCAAGATCAGTGTTTTTGAATTATGATTTTTTTTTAAATGGCGCCGTTGGCTGCAGAGTAAACCGGAAGTGACGCTGTGATGTCGTTTCCGAGTTTCTACATTGGAGACCTGATCAAAGGCAAACCCGGACGTGCCAGCTGGTGGCTCAGGTCTCCGGGTGGGATGGGAGACCTGGGCGGAGCTGTGGGGGGATGGGGACGTCCCCTCCCGCTCCTTGTAATGACAGCTGATGCTGTTCATTCATGACAGCCAGTGAAAATAGATGGGACAGGACAGAGGTGTCAGTCACTCAGGTGAGCAGATCCCACATATTTAGACAAATCGGTGCCACGGTCAGGGAAGTGGAGAGCTGGACTGGAGCTGCTATGAGGGAGACATCAGAGTGAGATGGGGAGACAGCTGACAATACAAAGTATGGCCCATACTTTGCATTATCTGTTGTCCGACTCCTCAGGGACAGATCCGATCCAGCGATCCCACTGTATGGCGATCCCCCATCCAGGGACAGCAGACATTGATGATTTGATCCGGATTTTGGAACTGACCTGCTGACAAGTCGTATTGCTTGCTGGACCGCGGACGGGATCTAATGGCCGCAGGGAAGATGCTGCTGTGACCTGCTGCTTGCTGGACCGATCTGATGGCTGCAAGATGTGGGTGTAGGTCAATGTCTATTTACACCTGGGATACAGACATCCCCCCTTATCAGACCAGCTCATCTACTATACCTGGGTTGTGAACAAAGCAACACCCCCCCCCCCCTTATCAGGTAAGCTCACAGATCAGCTACTTCAGGTGGGTAATATACAGCAAACGCCTGGATTCTGCACCCTGTAAATCACACATGTCTACATTCTGCACCCTGTAAATCACACATGTCTACATTCTGCACCCTGTAAATCGCACATGTCTGCATTCTGCACCCTGTAAATCGCACATATCTGCATTCTGCACCCTGTAAATCGCACATATCTGCATTTTGCACCCTGTAAATCGCACATATCTGCATTTTGCACCCTGTAAATCGCACATGTCTACATTCTGCACCCTGTAAATCACACGTCTGCATTCTGCACCCTGTAAATCGCACATGTCTACATTCTGCACCCTGTAAATCGCACGTATCTGCACCCTGTAAATCGCACATGTCTACATTCTGCACCCTGTAAATCACACATATCTACATTCTGCACCCTGTAAATCGCACATGTCTGCATTCTGCACCCTGTAAATCGCACATATCTGCATTCTGCACCCTGTAAATCACACGTATCTGCATTCTACTCCCTGTAAATCGCACATGTCTACATTCTGCACCCTGTAAATCACACATATCTACATTCTGCACCCTGTAAATCGCACATATCTGCATTCTGCACCCTGTGAATTGCACATATCTGCATTCTGCACCCTGTAAATCACACATATCTGCATTCTACACCCTGTAAATCGCACATATCTGCATTCTACTCCCTGTAAATCACACATGTCTACATTCTGCACCCTGTAAATCACACATGTCTACATTCTGCACCCTGTAAATCGCACATATCTGCACCCTGTAAATCGCACATAACTGCAGTCTGCACCCTGTAAATCGCACATATCTGCATTCTGCACCCTGTAAAATCGCACATGTCTGCATTCTGCACCCTGTAAATCGCACATGTCTGCATTCTGCACCCTGTAAATCACACATATCTGCATTCTGCACCCTGTAAATCGCACATATCTGCATTCGGCACTCTGTAAATCGCACATATCTGCATTCTGCACCCTGTAAATCGCACATATCTGCATTCTGCACCCTGTAAATCGCACATGTCTACATTCTGCACCCTGTAAATCGCACATATCTGCATTCTGCACCCTGTAAATCACACATGTCTACATTCTGCACCCTGTAAATCGCACATGTCTGCACCCTGTAAATCGCACATATCTGCATTCTGCACCCTGTAAATCGCACGTCTACATTCTGCACCCTGTAAATCGCACATGTCTGCACCCTGTAAATCGCACATGTCTACATTCTGCACCCTGTAAATCGCACATATCTGCATTCTGCACCCTGTAAATCGCACGTATCTGCATTCTGCACCCTGTAAATCACACATGTCTACATTCTGCACCCTGTAAATCACACGTCTACATTCTGCACCCTGTAAATCGCACATATCTGCATTCTGCACCCTGTAAATCGCACATGTCTGCATTCTGCACCCTGTAAATCGCACATGTCTACATTCTGCACCCTGTAAATCGCACATATCTGCATTCTACTCCCTGTAAATCCCACATGTCTACATTCTGCACCCTGTAAATCACACATATCTACATTCTGCACCCTGTAAATCACACATGTCTACATTCTGCACCCTGTAAATCGCACATATCTGCATTCTGCACCCTGTAAATCACACATGTCTACATTCTGCACCCTGTAAATCACACATGTCTACATTCTGCACCCTGTAAATCGCACATATCTGCATTCTGCACCCTGTAAATCGCACATGTCTGCATTCTGCACCCTGTAAATCGCACATGTCTACATTCTGCACCCTGTAAATCGCACGTATCTGCACCCTGTAAATCGCACATGTCTACATTCTGCACCCTGTAAATCACACATATCTACATTCTGCACCCTGTAAATCGCACATGTCTGCATTCTGCACCCTGTAAATCGCACATATCTGCATTCTGCACCCTGTAAATCACACGTATCTGCATTCTACTCCCTGTAAATCGCACATGTCTACATTCTGCACCCTGTAAATCTCACATATCTACATTCTACACCCTGTAAATCGCACATATCTGCATTCTGCACCCTGTGAATTGCACATATCTGCATTCTGCACCCTGTAAATCACACATATCTGCATTCTACACCCTGTAAATCGCACATATCTGCATTCTACTCCCTGTAAATCACACATGTCTACATTCTGCACCCTGTAAATCACACATGTCTACATTCTGCACCCTGTAAATCGCACATATCTGCATTCTGCACCCTGTAAATCACACATGTCTACATTCTGCACCCTGTAAATCGCACATGTCTGCACCCTGTAAATCGCACATATCTGCAGTCTGCACCCTGTAAATCGCACATATCTGCATTCTGCACCCTGTAAATCGCACATGTCTGCATTCTGCACCCTGTAAATCGCACATATCTGCATTCTGCACCCTGTAAATCGCACATATCTGCATTCGGCACTCTGTAAATCGCACATATCTGCATTCTGCACCCTGTAAATCGCACATATCTGCATTCTGCACCCTGTAAATCGCACATATCTGCATTCTGCACCCTGTAAATCGCACATGTCTACATTCTGCACCCTGTAAATCGCACATATCTGCATTCTGCACCCTGTAAATCGCACATATCTGCATTCTGCACCCTGTAAATCGCACATATCTGCATTCTGCACCCTGTAAATCACACATGTCTACATTCTGTACCCTGTAAATCGCACATGTCTGCACCCTGTAAATCGCACATCTGCATTCTGCACCCTGTAAATCGCACGTCTACATTCTGCACTCTGTAAATCGCACATGTCTACATTCTGCACCCTGTAAATCGCACATATCTGCATTCTGCACCCTGTAAATCGCACGTATCTGCATTCTGCACCCTGTAAATCACACATGTCTACATTCTGCACCCTGTAAATCACACATATCTGCATTCTGCATCCTGTAAATCGCACATGTCTGCATTCTGCACCCTGTAAATCGCACATGTCTACATTCTGCACCCTGTAAATCGCACGTATCTGCATTCTACTCCCTGTAAATCCCACATGTCTACATTCTGCACCCTGTAAATCACACATATCTACATTCTGCACCCTGTAAATCACACATGTCTACATTCTGAACCCTGTAAATCGCACATATCTGCATTCTGCACCCTGTAAATCACACATGTCTACATTCTGCACCCTGTAAATCACACATGTCTACATTCTGCACCCTGTAAATCGCACATATCTGCATTCTGCACCCTGTAAATCGCACATTTCTGCATTCTGCACCCTGTAAATCGCACATGTCTACATTCTGCACCCTGTAAATCGCACATATCTGCATTCTGCACCCTGTAAATCGCACATATCTGCATTTTGCACCCTGTAAATCGCACATGTCTACATTCTGCACCCTGTAAATCACACATGTCTACATTCTGCACCCTGTAAATCACACATGTCTACATTCTGCACCCTGTAAATCACACACGTCTGCATTCTGCCCCCTGTAAATCGCACGTCTGCATTCTGCAACCTGTAAATCACACATATCTGCATTCTGCAACCCCCCAATCAGGTCAGCTACAGTGCTACACTATACACATGGCAGGGGGTGGTGGACACAGTAATCACCCCCCCTCCCCCCAAATCAGGTCAGCTACATACAGTGCTAGTACACATGGCAGGGGGTGGACACAGCAATCCCCCCCCCAAATCAGGCCAGCTACATACAGGACTGTGCTAGTACACATGGCAGGGGGTGGACACAGCAATCACCCCCCCCAATCAGGCCAGCTACATACAGGACTGTGCTAGTACACATGGCAGGGGGTGGACACAGCAATCACCCCCCCCCCCAATCAGGTCAGCTACATACAGGACTGTGCTAGTACAGATGGCAGGGGGTGGATACAGCAATCACCCCCCCCCCCAATCAGGTCAGCACAGCGTGGTAGAGCAGAAAGACACACACTCATCCAGGATCTTCTTACAACTCCCCCCCCCCAGCTCCCCACCTCCCCGCTCACCAGGAATCCTGACTGTGTGTGTTGTAGAAGCTGAGCCGCCCCAGCGGAGAGAGATGATGACAGACACACAGTCTGAGGCCGCAGTGGTGGGTGGAGGCGGAGCTAGCAGGAGGGAATTCAGTCACTGAACGAGTGGACGGTCTGGACCAGTCCATTGCGGCCCTGGCGGTGGGGGTGTTCTAAAAAACACCTAAAGGGAAAGGGAGCAGCCAGAGCCAGCAGGGATGCCCTTGGGATGATCGGGCGGTGTCACCCGACTCGGGTGCCGAGCGCACCCCATATAGCGAAGTCACTCGGCCACTGACACCCCCCAATGTGTGCTGCCTGGGGCGGACCGCCCCCCCGCCCCCCTATTGGTACGCCCCTGGATAGATAGATAGATATTGGTTGTGCAGTAAATTATTACAGGTTTCTAGGAACATATGATCACTTTGACCCTAGAGTTATGGTTTTGGAGGTCATTGTGGCTGTCAAAATTTTCCATCCTCTGCCCCTCCCCCACATATACCCACAGTGGTAATCTTCTGGTGCTGTGAGGGTCAATACAGTACCATGCAATTTGATTCTTTTTTCAAAAGTAGTGCGTGCATTACTATTTGTGTGGTCCGTGTGGTCAAAAGAATGGGCTGCCAAATCGCACTGAAGAGGACTGCACAGGATTCTGGTGTAAACTGGCCCTAAGTACTCTAAGAATGGGAGATAGGTGGATGAATTGAAATGTTTTTGATAGGTGGCTAAGGTACATCTTTTATGAATGTAATAGGGAAGCAGAAAGAACCATCATAGTCAGCACTATTGATAACTTCTGCAGCACCAGGAGATTACCACTGTAGGGAAAGGGGGGGGGGGGTCAGAGGATGGAAGATTTAAACAAGATAAATGCAAGTGCCATGCAATGTGCTGAATATCAGCAAATAAACTGTATGCAACACTCCTGTGAGGGATGGTGTTATACTACTATCAGTAAATGTTGATTAGATGGATGTGAAATATTAGGATATGATATATGTATACTGTACACCAACTGCAGCATCCATTCAGATATCCCAGAGTGCCTTTCCCTTCCTACCTCCTGGCAAGTGAATATAGAGGGGACAGGAGATGCACGCAGAGTCTTGTACACAGTGGTTTATATGAAAGAAAGACTGATATGTTAATAATGTTCCTCACCTTGTTCTTCTTATGAAGCTTGAGATGTGAAATGCGTTGAAAAAGGAGACTAATCTTTCTTCTAGTACGGGCTGCTGAGGATAGGCCACCAATGGGCTAGTCATAATAACTATGATATTTTATTGTACAAAGTATTGTTGAAGTGCCAATGAATGGATATTTTCAAGTAAATGACAGTGCCTTTTAAAGCCCCAAGGGGCCAATTTTTACATTTAAGTTTGGATAGTATAATTTAGAGGGTGTGGTTCTGTAAATTCCTTTTACAGCACAACATACTGTATATGTATATGATAAAATAACTTCAAGTGGTTGTAAAGGCTCAAAGTTTTTTTCCTTCATGCATTCTACGCATGAAGGTAAAAAACCTGCTGTGTACAGCAGCCCCCCCAAATACTTACCTGAGCCCCATCTAGATCCAGCAATGTGCATGAGACAGCGGCTCTCCCAGGTCCCTTCCTCCTCATTGGCTAAGACAGCAGTGGGAGCCATTGGCTCCCCGCTGCTGTCAATCGCAGCCAGTGAACCAATGAGGAGAGAGCATGGACAGGGCTGAGCCATGCTTTGTGTGTGATTGGACACACAGAGCAGTGGCTCGGGTGTCACCATAGCAAGCTACTTGCTGTGGGGGGCACTCAGCAGGAGGGAGGAGGGCTGGCGGGGACCTGAGAAGAAGAGGTTTGGGGCTGCTCTGTGCAAAACCACAGCACAGAGCAGGTAAGTATAATAGGATTTTTATAACAGCTTACCTGTAAAATCCTTTTCTTGGAGTACATCACGGGACACAGAGCGACATAGTCATTACTAATGGTTATATAGATACCGTCAGGTGCTGGCACTGGCAACTTCCAAAACCGGAAGTACCCTCCCCTATATAAGCCCCTCCCATCCGGGAGCACCTCAGTTTTGTAGCAAAGCAATAAGTGTCCCCAAAGAGGGGCGGGAGCTCTGTGTCCCGTGATGTACTCCAAGAAAAGGATTTTACAGGTAAGCTGTTATAAAAATCCTATTTTCTTTCTCGTACATCACGGGACACAGAGCGACATAGTCATTACTAATGGGATGTCCTAAAGCAATGCCCAATGAGGGGGGGGATACACCATATATAAGCTGAGCGCTATCAGACATGAGGATCTTTTGCGGCCTGCAACACACTGCGCCCAAAGGCGACATCCTCCTGACTTCTAACGTCCACCTGGTAGAACCTAGTAAACGTGTGTACTGAAGACCATGTTGTGGCCTTACAGATTTGAGCCAGGGAGGCCTGGTGATGCACTGCCCATGAAGTTCCAACTGCTCTCGTGGAGTGCGCTCTAACTTTGAACGGAGGCGGTCTCCTTCTCAAGCCATAGGCTTGTATTATGACCTGTCGAATCCACTTGGCTAAAGTAGATTTTGACGCTGCCTGACCCTCTCTGGGGCCTTCCGGCAGAATAACCAAAGTATCCGTTCTGCGAATCTGAGCAGTGGCCTTTAGATAAGCTTTAACTGCTCTTACTACATCCAAAGAATGCAATAACTTTTCCTCTACCGAAGTAGGTTTGGGGAAAAAAGAAGGAAGAACCACATCTTGGTTCAAATGAAACCTCGATACCACCTTAGGAAGAAAGGCTGGATGAGGACGTAACACTACTCTATCCTTATGGATAACCAGATATGGCTCCTTACAGGACATAGCTGCTAATTCCGACACTCTTTTAGCCGAACAAATGGCTACTAGAAAAATCAATTTCCTGGTGAGAAGCACCAAAGAAATATGATGTAATGGTTCAAATGGTTGTTTCTGTAGAACCGACAGAACCAAGTTTAGATCCCATGGACATATGGGAATATTAACCGGAGGACTAATACGCATCACTCCTTGTATAAAGGCTTTGACTAGTGAATGCGAAGCCAAGGGCCTTTGAAAAAATATTGACAAGGCCGAAATCTGACCCTTGATAGTACTCAAGGCAAGCTTCCTATCTACAGCCCACTGTAGGAAGTCCAGAATCCTACCTATTACGTACTTATGTGGATGCCATTTCTTGGCCTCACACCACGCGATGTACGCCTTCCAGATTCTATAGTAGATCTGCCTGGATACCGGCTTCCTGGCATTGATCATGGTAGATACCACAGGATTAGAGAGCCCTCTCTTTTTTAGAATGTGGGCTTCAATAGCCAGGCCGTCAAACCTAGGGCTGGTAAGGAAGGGTAGTATATCGGTCCTTGCGAAAGCAGGTCCGGACGACGTGGGAGAGACCAAGGACTCCCCACTGACATTTTACAATCTCCGCGTACCACGCTCTTCGGGGCCACGCTGGAGCCACCAGAATCACTGGTTCCTTTTCTACCCTGATTCTGCGGAGTCATCGAGGTAACCATTGTGGCGGTGTGAATGCATATATCAGTTTGAACTGATCCCAAGGGAACACTAGGGCATCCTAGCCGCAAGCTAGGGGATCCCTTGTCCGAGAGACAAACCTGTCCACCTTTGCGTTGAATCTGGATGCTAGAAGATCTACATCCGATGTTCCCCACCGCTGACATATTGTCCGGAAAACCTCGGGGTGAAGGGACCCTTCCTCTGGGCCTAATTGCTGGCGACTTAGAAAGTCCGCCTTCCAATTCTCCACTCCTGGAATAAATACCGCAGATATTGCTGGGACATATCTTTCTGCCCATTTCAGGATGTAATTTACTTCCCTCTGGGCTGCACGACTCCTGGTGCCCCCCTGATGATTGATATATGCCACTGCTGTGGCATTGTCTGATTGAATTCTGACAGGGGACCCCTGGAGTTTGGATGTCCATGCTACTAGGGCATACCGGGCTGCTCGTATCTCTAAGAGATTGATGGGCAGGGCCTTTTCTGCATCCGACCATCTGCCCTGGAGAGACCATTGCTCCAGTACTGCTCCCCAGCCTATAAGGCTGGCATCTGTAGTGACCACCTTCCAAGAAATCGGACTGAAGGATTTCCTTTTTTCCAGATTCTGGGGAACCAACCACCAACGGAGGCTCTTGCGAACGGAAGGGGACAAGGACATTGTAAGTCTAGGGCCTGAACTTTTTTGTTCCAGGCTGACAGTATGGCCCCTTGCAAATTCCTTGAATGGAATTGACCGTAGGGTACTGCTTCGAATGATGCCACCATTTTTCCCAGCAGCCTCATATACAGGCGTATGGACGGCTGTCTTTTTTGTACCCACTAAGTGGATCAAATCTTTCAAAGACAACACCTTTCCTCGAGGCAAGAATATTTTTCTCTGGCCTGAATCCAACCTTAGCCCCAAGTATTCCAGACTTTTGACTGTTTTTTAGGGCTGACTTGTCTCGGTTGATAATCCAACCGTGAGATTCCAGATACTTGATTGTCTTGTGAACGACCACGTCTAGTTTTTTCACTGAGTGGTCTATCAGCAACAAATCATCCAGATATGCCATTATCATTACACCTTGTGTTCTTAGATTGGCCAATAAAGGGCCAGAATTTTTGTAAACACTCGTGGTGCTGTGGCCAAACCGAAGGGTAAGGCTCTGAACTGAAAATGGCGCCCTTCTACTGCAAAGCGTAGAAATTTTTGGTGGACTGGAAAGATGGGAATGTGCAAATAAGCATCTTTGATGTCGATCGCGGCTAACCAATCCTCCCCTTGTAGGGCAGTGGCCACCGATCGGATCGACTCCATCGGAAAGTCCTGATATACAGGAATTTGTATAGCCCTTTTAGAATTAATATGGGCCTCCCGTCCCCGTTTGGCTTCGGGACTGTAAAGAGGTTTGAATAAAACCCGAACCCTCATTCTTCCAGGGGAACCTCCATAATTACTCCTTGGAGCAATAGTTGTTCTAGTGCCAACAGGAGGGACTCTCTCTTCCGGGGATCCCTTGGCACGTTTGACCTCAAAAATGGGAAGGAGGAGAGTCTTTTAACTCCAAACTGTATCCCAAACCTACTGCGGAGAGCACCTATCTGTCTTGATCGTGTCCCGCCAGGTCTCTTGCGAACAACTGGAGTCCTCCCCCCACCCGACTGAGTGGGGGCTTCAATGAATTTAACTTTGGGGGAGGTTTTGTACCTCCCCTGACCCAGGGTTTCTCATTACCCTGCTACTGTCCCTGTTTTTTACCCCCGGGATTTGACCGAGGAGGCCGTCGGAACTGTTACACAGCCGATGCCCCAGGGACTGGAGAAGCAGGCCTCTTAAAGAGGGACCTCTAACTCGGTTTTTAACCGGCAAGAGCGTATTTTTACCGCTGGAATTTTTCTGGATATATTTGTCCAGGTTTTCCCTGAATAAGCGTTCACCATGAAATGGGACGCTAACCAGCCATTCTTTACAGGGAGCTTCAGCAGACCAGTTTTTGAGCCATAGGAGCCTACGCATATGTACTATAGACAGCATAAGGCGGGAGGCCTGATGGACTGAATCCTTTATGGCGTCAACCGCAAAGCCTAAGGCTCTAGGTAGATCAGCTAGGGCAAAGCCTGCTGATCTGTCAAGTCCCTCAAGACCTGTTTCAACTGATCCTTCACTGCTTAGCAGACCCCAATAGCTGCTACTGCTGGTTGTATCACCAAGCTTGCTGTAGAAAGAAGCAGATTTTCATAAGGACTCCAATCTTTTATCTATTGGGTTCTTGAACATTTGGACATTATCCACTGGACATGTCAGTGATTTATACATACAAGAGATGGCTGCGTCCACTGTAGGGACCTTCCATTTTTTTTTTTTTTTTGATGAACTTATCCTCCATGGGATAGACCACCGGAAATCTCTTGGGGGAATAAATATTTTCTCAGGACGTTCCCAATCCTGGTAAATGAGCCCTTTCAGTAAAGGGTGAAGTGGAAAAGAACAGACAGTCTGGGGGCTTCTAGCGACCCCAACGAGGATACAGTAGTGGTTGATGGTTCTGCAAGGTGCATTTTTAAATGCTGATCGGACCATGTTAGTCAGAGACTGAACCCATAATCTTTCAGCTTGAGATGCTGAGAAAAGGTTCCCCCACTGTTGATTCCTCTATAACAGAATCAACCTCATCCTGATCCCCTTCAGGCAGGTCGATCCCTGTATGGGACTGTTGCTCTGCTAACAGGCACTCTGAAGGAGGAGACGGAGATCGGGCGTGCTTTCCCTGACAGGGAGGCAGCGATAAATGTTGACAATCTCTCTCTAATCCTCCCAGAGCTGAGGAAAAAACCTCCTCTGTTACATACACAGGAGCAGGTGAACTGAGGACAGCCACAGTACCAAGTACCCCTGCGGGGTCTCTACGGTCACTTACCTCTGAACTTCAGGGGAGACTGGTGCAGCAGAAGTATGCCCAAGATCCTCCGAGCCCGATGAGACCCCCTTCGCTTCCTGGAAGATTCAGTTCCGGAGCTTCTGGACGGCATATTCCTAAGCCTAAAGCTGAGGTATTCCAGCCGTAATACACCACTTTTACTGAGTATAGTCTAGCACAATTGCTGCTATATCACAGTTGGTGTCTACTAATGTGCCTTTCTAGGGGATGCCTGTATCAACCGCTTGCTGTATGCCCTTTTTTAAATGTTGCCAGCTCTGTCTCTGTACTTCATAGCCAGCTCACCACACAAAACTGTGGTTTTTACATGCTGGGACGCCCGCACATGCGCAGAAGCGCTGCGGCGCACACAGAGCGTCATCCCCCAGGCTCCGCCCCCTTTCCTGGCTCACCTCTATATATAGAGGCGCGTGCACGCGCACGCGCGCGGCCACGTGCGCCTTCGGCGCTAATTTTGAAAAATGGAGACTAGGGACAAGAGCCAGGGCCCCTCTTTGCCGCAGGCCGGGGGATGGACGAGCATTGCAACATGGCAGAGGAAGCAGTTTCCCATAAGAGAACTCACCATCTGCCTGGACCTGCTCTGCTGAGAAGAAACTAGTCCACATGACAAGAAAACATTCCACAGCGGCCTCTAGTGGACAAACACAGGTACCGCAGTCTAATATCTTAAATATATATAAAAAAATATATATATATATTTTTTTTTCTTGACCACCATTAAAAATTATTACATTTTTTTAGTAGTTACAGGCATGCACAGAATTTTGCGGGAATACCATTAGGTAACAGACAGACAAATTAGGCTTGGGGGGCCCCCACTTACCTGTTCCCCGCCGCAGGACTTTGTTTGGTCCACAAAAGCCCAAACTTCACCTATCACGGCAGGCATTGTAATCAAACCTTCAGGGACCGGGTTCCCAAGGATTCCACTCCCCTGGACCTGTATAGCACCCTGCACAGAAAACATCTTGGTCGTGGGTATGACCAGAGCTCTGGATCCCAGGGTCCAGCTCTCCTAAGAGAAGCATTACAGGCAAAACCTTGCTCTTCTCTGCAAGGCCCGGGTACCGACCGTTTAGCTATGAAGCTTTTTTGGTCGGATCCGGAATAGCTTACTGAGGCCCAAAAGAACCTGTACGCAAGCTCAGTGAAAAACACATGTTTCTTCTTGGCCAACACCTTAGACACTGGCAAAAAACTGAGGTGCTCCCGGATGGGAGGGGCTTATATAGGGGAGGGTACTTCCGGTTTTGGAAGTTGCCAGTGCCAGCACCTGACGGTATCTATATAACCATTAGTAATGACTATGTCGCTCTGTGTCCCGTGATGTACGAGAAAGAAAACATGTTTGTTATTTTAAACAAAAAAAAATCCGCTTTTAATATCACTTTAAATTCCATTAAGTAACTCTTCCAATAGATTGTATCCCCTTGCAAAAATTTGGCATAGAAATAAATGTGCCATGTTTGTATGTCATTCATCGAAGAAAGCCAAATAACTGTTACAGTAAAATACATTCTTCTAGCTCTTTTGATATTCAAGAGAATTAAATTGTACTGGGTTCTTATCTTTTCCTGTTAAAGGGTAAGCGGAACATTGTGATACAAAATTATATGTTATTTTTCTCACATTACCTGCATAATTAAGAGCCTTTTAATGTCAGGGGCCAGAACATTGATTTCTATGCAGCACATGCCTTCACTCCATGTGTGCAAAAGAAAAAACAGAGGAGAAAAACTAAAGAAAGACTTAATCCCCATAGGCACTTTTTCCCCCATGGACCACCTGTGTGTGTGATAGCGTTGGACCAATAGAAGTGAGCCTTGGGTCTGATGAATATGCAATGGAGTACATCTTCCCTCGAAGGAGCAAATCTGTAATGAGCGTATAGTGTATGTAGATCTTTGTAATGGTCCTAGGCTTCTACCTATCTTATTGCAACAAAATAAGTGCTCAGTAGAATAACTCTGGGATGGCTGCTGATATGTGTGACATACTGTACTATAAAAATAAAAATAAATTAGTAACATGCTGGGGTCCTCGACGACTGCTGCAAAAGGAGTTTTTTCTCCTTTTGCAACAGCCATCTAGGACCCCAGCATGTAAAAATTAGCTTTTCAAACTTTCTTCATTTACCTAGCTATATTAAAGGAGCTTTTTATATATATATATATATTATATATTTTTTTCCTTTTTAACCAGAAGGAGCTTGTATATTGGTGTGCATTCATTCTTTAATGATTTCTGTGTATGTTATGGTGTAAAGGTGTTGGTTAAGAGTTTTTTTTATTTTCTGGTTATCGTATCTAAATTCTTTAAAAAAATCGAATACGACATTTCTCATTTGGTATTTACAATTTAGTTTTTTCGCCACCAGAGGGCAGCATTATGGTATACTTTTGTGGAGTTGTAATCCTAATTCATGTGTTTTATTAACACAACCAAGTTCCTTTTGACTTTCAAAACCTAAAATACACGAATATACACATCATCCAATTACCTAATGCTGACTATGTGCTATATTTATTTCTGTAATTTATAAACTGTTTTCTCACTATGTGGTGCATGTATACTGGAGCAGAATTTTGGTCGGCTGCTAAATACAGGGTAATTAAAGCTTACATTTATGCCACTGGCTGCCTGAATTCTATTTTGAATAGAGAGATGGAGATCTTTGTAAAAATGTAGTCATCCATTCTCATTAATTAGCTTGCATGTCTTCAACTGTAATCCCTGAAAATATGTGGTCATCGCTATAATTGATCATTTTCTTTATTGGTGAAATAAAGGGGCACTCCTTCCTAATGTTTGTTGGAAGGGTCAAGAGGTAGGAGTAATAAGTTTCCAACTTTGTAATCACAAGTTACAATATACAGCAATAGTATATTTTGGAAGCTAACAGCATCTTTATCCCTAAAAAGCAGTTCTTGAGCCCCAATCAAGGTGCACTGTGCAAGCCAAAATCTTTCAAGGTCTGAGAAAAGTACACTGAGAATTAGGTATTCAGCGTGCTGCAGTCATGAGGAAACATTTCCTCAGTCTCCATCCCCCAGTGATTATTTAGACTGTACTGTACACTGTTGAAGTTGAAACTGAGCTGTGTGTGCACAACTAAGAACATAAGCTCTATGTTACATGCATCAGAATTTCTATAACTGCATCATGCCTGGTCCAGAAACTTCATTCTAGATGCTGCCCATGGGGGATTCCTGAACAAAGATGGGGTCATCTGTGATCAGCATTGTATTGTGGTTATCACTTCAGTTTTATTGACTTTTATCAGTCTAATACAATACAAGAGCAACAGTAACACATTTACCATACCTCCCAACCATTCCAAATTGCACGGGATTGTTTCCTGATTTCACCAAATTCCCAGTGTTCCATCCCACGGCCTAGTGTCAAAATACTTGCACCCACACTTTAAATGTCACCCAATTTTTTTTTTTACTTATTTGTATTTTATTTATCCAGTTTTCTTTAGAATCTGAACATTTATTATTGGTGTTTAGGGCACACACATTATAATTAGATCACTAGCACCCACACTTTACTATGGATGTTAGCCCACAGATTCAGTAGCGAAATGGGCGGGGACAAGGCCACTATTGTTCATCCTAGATATGTGCAGCAGCTTGGCCCAGTGCCTTGCTGATGCATCAAACACATGTTCACAGTTGCCAGCAGAGAATAAGGAGGGCCTGGGCAAGGGTGATAATTGCAAAGGTTTCTCTTCATCCTGTGTGCATGCTCACTCCCGTTCCTCCTACATGTGAGCACCTGTGGAATTGCCCAAGTAAGTCTGCCAGTCTGGACAGTCAGCTTTCTCATTCTGAGCAATGTGTGGGGCATGCTTCCTCCCACTGACCACTGGAGCCATACCGTTAACTGCCAGGGCATTCTTCTTTCCACCAATCATCAGGGACGTCTTCCCCCTGCTAACTGCCAGAGAATTATTTTTCCCACTGATTGCTTGGGGCATTTTTCTTCCCACTGATCACTGGCTGGAGCTTTCTTCCTCCTACTGTCCGTGGGGTATTCATCTTCTTCTTTCCACTGACTGTTAGGGCATTCTTCCTTCCACTGACCACTGGAGCATTCTTCCACTGATGGCCAGGGAATTCCTCCTCCCACTGACTGCCGGGGCATTCTTACTCTTACTGACCACTAGGGCATTCTTACTGACCACTAGGGCATTCTTACTCTTACTGACCACTAGGGCATTCTTACTCTTAGTGACCACCAGGGTATTCTTACTTTTAGTGACCACCAGGGCATTCTTACTTTCAGTGACCATTAAGGCATTCTTTCTCTCACTGACCACTGGGGCATTCTTCATCCTATTGACCACTGAGGCATTCTTGCTCCACTGACTGCGGGGGCATTTTTTCTTCCATTGACTGCCAGGACATTCTTCCTCCCACTTACTCCCAGGAATTCTTCCTCCCACTGGTTTTTGGATGTTATGCAGTTAAGGAAGTTTTTCTTAATAGGCTCAAAAAATATGCTGACTGTTTGTCTATATTCGGTTTTATTTTTTTTAATATAATCTTTTAGAGGAATTTATCTCCTGGGTTCAGTTGTTATACCACGCCCCCAAGGCTGCCATCAGAGAGTAGGGCAGAGTGTCCCAAGACTTTAGTTTGTATAGGGGCACTAGACAGGGATGCCTCCTGTCCCCACTTTTATTGGCCTTTGCCATTGAGCCCCTTGTGGCTTTCATCCGCTCTAACACTGCTATCCGAGGCTTCCAATATGGGGAGCTACAGGAGAAGTTAATGTTATATGTGGACGACACTATGCTACTTTTAGGGGATACCAAGAGGTCACTGAATGAAGTTATGAGGGTGGTACAAACCTTTGTTTTTTTATTCTGGGTTGGTAGTAAATAAATCTACACTCATGTTACTTGATGTGAGCCCAGACCAGCAACTGCCAATGCTTCTTGATATTCCAGTGTCCAGGACTATTAAATACCTAGGTATACAAGTCACCCCTGCACCTTTGGATTATCTTAGGCTAAATCTCACACCTTTGTTAAATCGTAGTCGTGATAGAATCAAGGTTTGGTCCAGGTTGAAAATGTCGCCAGTGGGTAGGATCAACCTTATAAAAATGATTCTTATGCCTCAAATTCTCGACATGCTACACAACTCGCCGCTAGTGATCCCACTGAAACAGTTCCGAATCATTAACTCTATGTTCCGATCCCTCATATGGCATTCCTCTACGGCTAGGGTGCGATTGGAACAGCTTCAACGGCCTAAGGAGGCAGGAGGACTAGCACTGCCAAATCCTTGGCTGTACTACCTGGCCTCCCAGCTACAACACATAGCCAGAGCACTCAACCCAGCCCCCGCCCTGGAGTTGAATCTGGCAGATTCTACCACTTCTCTCATTAAATTCACAATTGGACAGGGGGTAGCTGAGGGGTTGGAAGCTTTGCAGTTGGGTAAATCGAATAAATTGTACCCCACATATAATTTAATGCAAACAATTTGGAATAAAGTCAGAACACTACAACAGGTCACGGGATTTACTAAGTTTAGTCCTATATGGCACAATGAATGATTCACGGAGATTGGAAAACTACAATACAGTAAAAAGTGGCAGTAGTATGGTATCAACTACTTGTATCAAATATTGCGCAATGAAAAGCTGCGAGCTTTTGCCACTCTCCAGGAGGAATTTTAGCTCCATGCAATTCTACTACTTCCAACTCCAGCACGCGATAAAGGCCAAAAATGATGTGGATGCCTGGGTTCAAAGTAATACTCCAATCTTTAATTATATGGCAGAGGTGTCATCCTATAAGGGCTGCATATCTTGTAGTTGCGCTATGCTACCTTATCTGTTCTTGCCTGATCTGACCCAAAAGGTGATAGCCCAATGGGAGGGAGACGTTGGGCCCTTTGAGGAGGCACTTTTGGCGGTCTCTCTGTGCTCGCTGAATGTCGCTTAGCGCCCGTCCCAGTTGTATATACTTCTACGTGTTCACTATACGCCCACCAGACTGGTCAGAATGGGGGTGCGCGATGATCCCTCGTGCACTTGTTGCATGCGGGATCACGGCGACTTGATACATCTGCTGTGGCGATGCCCCAAACTACATGTTTACTGGATGGAGGTGATGGGGGTTATTAACCAAACCTTCCAGGTTCAAGTTCAAAAGATGGTGACTTAATTGAGGAGGCGCCCAGGCAGGCGATAGCCAGGGCACTCTTTCAGGCCCGGAAGCTGATTTTACGGCACTGGAAATCAACAGAACCCCCTACAGTGAAGGAGTGGATAGAGCAAATGGGTAACACTTTGATGTAGTGAAGTAATATAGTGGTTAGATAATTAATATTTAGGTATTAGTATGATGAAGTAATTTCCGCAGCAACAACACAATTCTTCCAGAGAGAGATTTAATTGACTTCCAACATAGAACAAAGTCCAATACTTGCAACGGATGGCAAAAATCCCACAGAGTAAATATGACAACGAATACCAGCCTTCAGAGTCCCATGTTTAGATCTGTGTCTTCATATCCATGGGGAGAGACAAGACTAGACTGAATGCCAGCTTGCTAAAATACTGGTCTGACACTGGAGGGGGGGGGGGGGGGGGGGTTCTGCCAGGTCAACCAAATGTTTCCCATGAATACCCCCTCAAGTCTAATTACCATCAATAAATACTTCTTCTATGGTCCTATATCACCCTTAAGTATGTAAACAATGTACCCTTTGAAATGTTCAATTAGGTTAACAGGCCATACTCACACACCTAGGTAGACTTGCATAAGATTAACACATCAAAGTGTCTTTAGCTGTCCTATTTGATATGTTAAATATCAGTTGGCTTGGACAACTCAACTGAATTTCTGGTCTGCTCAATATTGTACTGTATGTGTATGTGTATATGTATGTGTATGTATGTATGTATGTATATATATATATATATATATAATATCCCACATAAATCAGCCAACATATTGCAACATTTGAGACTGGAAAAACGTATCTACCAGCATAGGGGCAGTATGGCAAAATTCTCCAAACTCTGAGAACCATGGCTAAATGTACCTAGGTTGGCTCCAGTGGAGCTGGTATTGGATAGATTATTGTAACTATTACTCTATAGCTGAATTCTTAGCATGGATCTAGAATAGCTTGTTGCACTTCTGTCGCATGTTGCTGTTAACTGTATTTAGTGTGAAGATGCATACACTGTACGCGATTGTGTGAAACCCGCAAGACTCTAAGTGAAATGAAGAATTGTTCTTCTATAACGAAATGTGTTGCTCTGATGCCGGTAATGGATGTATTGTACTTATTTCAATAAAATTTGTTTTGAGATAAACCTAAAAAAAGATTATATTTTTTTTTTATGTGCATCTGTGATTTATTTCACTCAAAGAATCGTAATTATGAATTATTTTGAGGATGTAAGGACTGTAGCATATGTGTGCACTGTATAGTGTGAGTAGGCTCAGATTCTATTAAAAGCCCCACTTCGGGATAGTTTTTGCCCAAAATGGGTCCATAACCATGCTGCTTAAAGCCACACCCAATAATCTGCCTAATTTGGACACACACAATTTTTGCAGCAGCGTGCTATGCGCACTGCATGTTTTCTCCCCCACCCCCTCTAGGGTGTCCCTCTTTCTCAAGTTCAACTGTCGGGAGGTATTCCTTAAAGCGTGACTAAAAGAAAAATCCAACACCAATCAATACCCCGTTTTAGGTTTTGATTGTACTGTCACTCTAATGCCATATTAGACCATGTAGACTTGGGTGTGAAGAGCAGCATAGATACAATGAGAAGAAATGCAAGTGAAAATAAAGTTCAGGTTGTTTGAACCGCTGCTGTTGGCGAACAGAACAGCATACCTCCCAACTGGCACGGATTGTGCGGGTTTTACCTGCAGAGGCTCCTCCTTCCCGCACTCCCGCGAGACTATCATGTTTCCCGCACAGCAGGAAACATGAAGAGAAGAAGAGGAGCAGCAGCAGCAGGTAAGAGCCCCCCCGCGCGATCGGCGCACTAGTATGCCCCCCCGATCGGCGGCCCCCCGCCGCGCCCCAAATTCCCCCCCTCCCGGTTAAAAATTTTTTATTTTATTTTGCAAGTCCTTCTTTTTTTTATTTTTTTAATGTTCCGGCGGCAACCATCACCCCCCCCCCCCCCCCCGCTCAACAACTTCCGTGGCATTTCCCGTTTTTTTTTGCCAATGTCCCGCACCCCCCCCCCCGCTCAACAACTCTGGTTGGCAGGGGAGAGGGGACATCAGAATGTCCCGCGAAGGGACTTTACAAAGTTGGGAGGTATGGAACAGGATGATGCTCAATGGTAAAAGGGGGAAAAAGGGCCTAAAGCACAAGCACTGGATGTGCTTCTGCATGCATCATTTATATGTACAATGCCTTATTTTCCAAAGAATTCACCATACCTTATGATCAGATGAATGTATTTTGTGCCAAACTAAGCGGTAGCTGAACCTTGTAATGATCCCAAGCCTTGAGCTCCCATAGTAATCTCTTTTCAGGAATGTATTCTTTGCTGTAAATTGGGCTGGCATTCATAAATCCTTTGCAGTTTCATCCCTGGTATATTTTGCTAAAACTCAGAGACAGATGGAGCACAGGGTGATTAACCTTCAGATAAAATCTTGTATTTTGAGATTTAAAACCTCAGGACGCTTCTATTATAATAATTATCTGTAGATTGTATTAACCATAAACCCTCTCTCTGTATTCTAGACAAAAATCTCCTGCCTGGGTTGGTGTTCGTATATCATTGATTGCAGTCGCTTGTTACTCAACAAATGTCTCCATGAAGGAACAGCTATGTTTATACTGTAGCTTAATATTTTGATTTAATGTATTGTTAGAGCATTTCACACATCACTTTAGCCCCCCTTTGTATCAGCATGTAAAGCTATACTATGATTATGCTCGATATTTTGAGCCTTGAAGCCATTTGCACGTGAAATATATGAAATGTTTATCATTTTAAAAATAGATTAACAAAAGGCCAGCTCACCTGTGGATGTGAAGCATACCGAATGTAGCAAAGCTATTTTAATTTCCTCTAAAGGTTTACATTTCCTCTAAAGCAGAGGTAGGCAATCTTTTGAGCTTAGTGTGCCAGTTTTGTAAGATATTGAGAGTGCCAGACAGTGGCGGCCGCTCATGCAGGGCGCAGGGGCCGTCCCCCTAATCCATGCGCCTGGCCCCTAATCTACATGCAGGGCGCCAGACGCATGGATTCCAATGTTTTTTTTGTAAATAGAAGCACATGATTAGAGCCTGAGGCTCTAATTGGCTTCAAAGAGTATGGGCTTGGGGCGCAGAGCACTGCACCCGGAGCCCGTCCAGTTGTGTGACATTAGCGACATAATATTCGATAATATCTTCCTGTTTTTCCTCCCGGCTAATCAGGAAGCGGGTCCTGAGACCCCATTGGCCGGTAGTCCTAATTGGCCGGGAGGAGAAGCGACTGCCAGGAGGGATTGGGGTAATTGCTGGGCTGGCGGGGGCTTGGCGTGCTATCGGCCAAGAAAATTGAACACCAGCTGCTGCTGGTGCCAGAAAAATTTAAATCTCAATCAAGAAAAGGAATATTTAGTAATTAAATTTGTGTGTGTGTATATATATATATATATGTGTGTGTGTGTGTGTGTGTGTGTGTGTGTGTGTGTATGTATATGTGTATATACAGTGGGTATGGAAAGTATTTAGACCCCCTTAAATTTTTCACTCTTTGTTATATTGCAGCCATTTGCTAAAATCATTTAAGTTCATTTTTTTCCTCATTAATGTACACACAGCACCCCATATTGACAGAAAAACACAGAATTGTTGAAATTTTTGCAGATTTATTACATAAGAAAAACTGAAATATCACATGGTCCTAAGTATTCAGACCCTTTGCTCAGTATTTAGTAGAAGCACCCTTTTGATCTAATACAGCCATGAGTCTTTTTGGGAAAGATGCAACAAGTTTTTCACACCTGGACTTGGGAATCCTCTGCCATTCCTCCTTGCAGATCCTCTCCAGTTCTGTCAGGTTGGATGGTAAAAGTTGGTGGACAGCCATTTTTAGGTCTCTCCAGAGATGCTCAATTGGGTTTAAGTCAGGGCTCTGGCTGAGCCATTCAAGAACAGTCATGAAGTTGTTGTGAAGCAACTCCTTCATTATTTTAGCTGTGTGCTTAGGGTCATTGTCTTGTTGGAAGGTAAACCTTCGGCCCAGTCTGAGGTCCTGAGCACTCTGGAGAAGGTTTTCGTCCAGGATATCCCTGTACTTGGCTGAATTCATCTTTCCCTCAATTGCAACCAGTCGTCCTGTCCCTGCAGCTGAAAAACACCCCCACAGCATGATGCTGCCACCACCATGCTTCACTGTTGGGACTCTATTGGACAGGTGATGAGCAGTGCCTGGTTTTCTCCACGCATACCACTTAGAATTAAGGCCAAAAAGTTCTATCTTGGTCTCATCAGACTAGAGAATCTTATTTCTCACCATCTTGGAGTCCTTCGGGTGTTTTTTAGCAAACTCCATGCAGGCTTTCATGTGTCTTGCACTGAGGAGAAGCTTCAGTCGGGCCACTATGCCATAAAGCTCTGACTGGTGGAGGGCTGCAGTGATGGTTGACTTTCTACAACTTTCTCCCATCTCCCGACTGCATCTCTGGTGCTCAGCCACAGTGATCTTTGGGTTCTTCTTTACCCCTCTCATCAAGGCTCTTCTCCCCCGATAGCTCAGTTTGGCCAGATGGCCAGCTCTAGGAAGGGTTCTGGTCGTCCCAAATGTCTTCCATTTAAGGATTATGGAGGACACTATGTTCTTAGGAACCTTAAGTGCAGCAGAATTTTTTTTTGTAACATTGGCCAGATCTGTGCCTTGCCACAATTCTGTCTCTGAGCTCTTCAGGCAGTTCCTTTGACCTCATGGTTCTCATTTGCTCTGACATGCACTGTGAGCTGTAAGGTCTTATATAGACAGGTGTGTTGCTTTCCTAATCAAGTCCAATCAGTATAATCAAACACAGCTGGACTCAAATGAAGGTGTAGAACCATCTCAAGGATGATCAGAAGAAATGGACAGCACCTGAATTAAATATTTGAGTGTCACAGCAAAGGGTCTGTGTTTTTCTGTCAACAATTCAGTGTTTTTCTGTCAATATGGGGTGCTGTGTGTACATTAATGAGCTGCAATATAACAAAGAGTGAAAAATTTAAGGGTGTCTTAATACTTTCCGTACCCACTGTGTGTGTGTGCGTGTGCGTGTGTGTGTGTGTGTGTGTATATATATATATATATATATATATATATATATATATATATATATAAACCCCCAGCATTGGTGTCAGTGTCTGCAATAATATCTGTCAGCAATGGTGTCAGTGACTGCAATAAAAAAACAAAAACAAGATTGGTGTCCGTGAATGTGAGAACATACTTCCTAACTTTAGACTTTTATACCAGTGTCATTGGTCATTGTGAGATAACTGTGCAGCATCATTGCTCAGTAAGTACGTGAAAAATACAAAGTGTTATTGGTCTGTGGGAGGAAAGAAATACCCTGATGTTAGGGAAGGAAAAACTATTCTGTCAGTCGGAGTAAATCGCAGAGTGCAAAAGGGTCAGAAAAAAGTATTGCAGAGTTCAGGGATCAGGAGCAATGCAGAATGAAGGGGTCAGAAGTAAGTAATACAGAGTTCAGGGGCCAGGATTAAAAATGCAGAGTGTGGCGGCCTAGAGTATGTAATGCAAAGTTTAGGGATCAGGCTTAGGTAATGCAGAGGTAAGGGGATAGAAATATGTACCACAAAGTCCAGGAGTCAAGAGTAAGTAATGCAGAGTGCAGAGGTCAGGAGTAAGTAATGCAGAATTCAGGAATCAGGAGTGAGTAATGAAAAGTTCATGCGTGAGGATTAAGTAATGCAGATTGCAGAGGTCTGGAATAAGAAGTGCAGGGGTCAGGAGTAAGTAATGAAGACAGTGGCTACTTTTGTGTATGATCCAAAGTAGACATGTGTGTCCATTTGCCAATATTCCCTTGTACACAGCAACCCCTGGTGCAGTGTATAGGTTCTGCTGCTGCCTCACAGGCCCCCATATTACAACTAATGGTGACCCTGCACTAATCCCATGCCATTATATCTCCCCAGTGCAACGATCATGTCCTTAATTGATTTTGATTCCCTCCTTATGCAGAGTGCTGCAGGGAAGCAGCTGTGAGACAAAGCTACAGTATATGTTCTGGTGCTCTTCTCTGCACATGCCCTTGTTAATCCCAGGTTTATGTGATGTCACATAAAAGCACTTGGGGTGAACAGGAGAGGTGGATCAGTAGGTAACAGTGCACAAGAAGCTATGTCCTTCTGTCGCTCTGCATATGGGTAGAACTTTCCTGCCAGTTAAAAAGCTTTAGCATGCCTAGGGTTAGTGACACCCTCCTCTAAAGGCCTAAATAATACAAATGTAACTACTGGCACACTCTGCTCCAACCATTCAGGCAATGTGGACCTGTGCAACACCAAAATGTTTGATCTGTATTGGACATGGTAGCAGCTAAAATTAATTTGCAGATCTTCCTATGGGTGTTTTAGTTAGTTTTAGCTGTGTGTTTTATCCAATATGAACATTTTGAGTTTCTTTCATGAACTTCATATTTGTTTTTCAAAGCTACACACTTTCAAGAAACCTTGTTTTTTTTTTTATAATATAATATTTCTGTCACTGTGGTTTTCCAGATTAACCAAAGGGCACATAATAAATTCAATAGTGTGTGTGTTCTTTTCAGTTGTAACAAATTATGTTTCTGAAAGTGCAGAAAATGTTGGCAGCACCCATGTACCACAGATGGGAAAAAGGATCCACCTATAATGCTTTATTTCTTTCATAGCTGCACATTTTTATATATTGTTTGACACTTTAGAGGCATGATGTAACAAATCTGAAGAATATAAATACATCAGACACAACCATAGAATTTCGGAGAATGAACTATTGAGCAGACTCAGCCAAAATTTAATGAGATGCAAGAAGATCAGCAAGACTGTCTCAATCAGTAAGACCCAGACTAAATCAACGAGGGCGACAGGTCTGCTTCTGGCTATTTGCTGCAAAACTGCCTCAGATTTTTAATCTGGGACCTAAATGTGGTAGCTGAGAACTGCTGATTTGTATTTGCATCAGTGCCAGTCTCTAATCTTGAAAGCAGACAACAAAATCATGGCTATAAAAGGAATTTCTTTGTTTCCTTTATAGCAGTAAGATAAAATAGTACAACAACTATAACAGTTGGAGACCGAAAAGACATCTGCTAGCATTGACCGTTTTGCAGATGTCTTCCAAAAGGACCTCATATATTGTTTACCCTTCATGCTCATAGTCGGAGACATCCGTGACATTAGAATTGCCTAAATGCACCTGATATATCTGCAGTGTATGTTAAACAAGGTTACAGCTTCTTAATAATAATTTCATTTTCTATCCTTTACCTAAATAGCTACAAATACCATATATACTCAAGTATAAGCCAAACCGAATATAAGCCGAGGCACCTAATTTTACCACAAAAAACTGGGAAAACTTATTGACTCGAGTATAAGCCTAGGGTGTCCATCTGCATGCCTCAATTTGCCTCCCTGTGTCCATGTGCATGCCTCACACTGTCCATGCCTCACTGTGCCCATGCCTCACTGTGCCCATGCCTCACTGTGCCCATGCCTTGACTGACATTTAATATGGGAGTCTAGGTAGGGAAGGAGTGCCCGGATTTGAAAAATCGGTGCTCCCCGACCGTAGGTCCCCCAAACAACAAACTTAGCACACTTGTAGAGGAGAAACTAGGCTACATGTGTGCCAAGTTTTGGGTCCTGGGGACCTACGACCGGCCAGTACCGAGTCCCCAAAATCACCCAAAAAATTACCGTTTAACATGGGAGTCTATGGAAGGAGTGCCCGACTTTAAAAAATCGGTGCTCCCCGGCCGTAGGTCCCTTGGACATAAATCTTTGCACAATTGTAGAGAAAAAGTGAGGCTACATGTGTGCCAGGTCCCCAAAGTTCGGGAGATCAGGCGCAAAAAGGTGACTCGAGTATAAGCCAAGGGGGCATTTTCAGCACAAAAAAATGTGCTCAAAAACTCAGATTATACTCAAGTATATACGGTACATTATCTTTTAGTGTACATTGTCAATGTATATGAATTACATTATATGGAATTATTATAAAAAATAGTTTTGTTTGAATTTACACAGAGTGGGAGCTGGCAGAAAGTTTGTGTCTGTTTATGTTTTGGGAAACAATATTGATTTGTCAACTTTTTGCGGACATTGGGATAAACATGTCAAAACCAATTCCCATTTTTGAAGACAACCCAGGATGTATAAAGCTCACACAATCAGAAAGGGTCAATCCTAGGACCAAACACATCAATGTCAAATATCACCTACTGAGGGACAATCGAGAGCAAGGTGTTATTGACCTTCAATACTGCCCGTCGGAGGAGATGACTGCTGATGCACTCACCAAGCCTTTATTGAAGGAACATCAGTTATTTCCAGAAGAAGCTAAATTATAATTTGACAAAGCTCATGCTGTTGAGAAGGGGTGTTGGAAAAGAACAACAGCATGTAATGTAAAGTTGCTAAGAAACTGACAATACTGTATGCACTATCCAGCAGGTGGCACTGCAGTCTTATAGTGTATTATTCTATAGTAAAGTGATCACGGGATGTTTAGTGTATGTACTTGTATGCTCTTTGTTCCTGTTCATTATTTTCCATGCTGTAAGATATGCATGGCTAATTCTCCATAAAAGTAAAGCTGTTTACTGTATCCAAGAAGCTTTCAGCACTTAATTGCAATACTCTGCGCAATAAAATATTCCTCTGCTGAGTCGGAAGCTTCTACTGAACAAGCAAGCCAGTGTCAAGCTATGGTTAGAAAACCGAAACCCAAGTGATTAGTCACCCATAGATGAACAAAAGAAAAGAAAAAACAATGCACAAAGGGCACAAAAAGAAAAATTGCTGTACAGTACCTGACACCACTCATTTGTTGAACAGCAGCCATTCTTAGAGACAGTTAAAGCGGAGCTCCACCCACGATTTTTATTTTTTTTAAAGTCAAACACTGTAGCTGCTGACTTTTAATAAGGACACTTACCTGTCCTACTCGCCCGCGATGATGGCCCCCCTGATGCCGATCCCTCGATCAGTGCAGGTCCCGCGCCGCCATCCTCACTAAGGGAAACAGGCAGTGAAGCCTTACCTACTGCGCATGCGCGAGTCTCGCGCCGATTTGTGAATGGGCGGCTGCTCTCTGTGATTACTCACAGTTCCCAGAAGGCAGCGTGCCCCATTCACCAGAAGACACCGCGAGTAGGAGGAATGAAGAAGATCCACCTCGGATAAGGAAGAGGCAGATTAGAGACTTCCGCATAGCAACAGGTATTTCGGGTGAGTAAAAAAATGTTTTTTTACATTTTTTATTTTACATTTTTTTGCTGCATTTTCGTGTATTTTTTTTTCAGGGTGGAACTCCGCTTTAAGTTTATTGGGACTTTTTTTTTTTTTGGTGGGGGGGGGGGGATTTTCCAAGTTGACTTCTTTGTGTGGTCTCCTCTACATTTAGGCCCCTTTCACACTGGGGCAGGAGGTGCGGTGGCGGTATAGTGTCGGAATTGCCACGGAATTGCACCTCTGCAGAGGCGCATTGCGGGCGGTATTACCGCAGTTTCCCATTGCTTTCAATGGGAAGGAGTGGTGTAGGAGCGGTAAACACACCGCTCCTCTCACCGCTCCAAAGATGCTGCTTGCAGGACTTTTGGAGCTGTCCCGCCAGCGCATCGCCTCAGGCTTTCACATTGAGAGTGCAGGGCAGGAGTTTTTCAGGCGGCATTTAGGCGCTATTTTTAGCGCTAAAATGCCTGAAAAACTCAGTGTGAAAGGGGTCTTACAGTTCAAACTATGTGTATGTGGTTTTTGTTCTCTAACAATTACCATGGCCCTGTATACTCTGCTTCCTGAGGACAATTTCTAAAAGTTTTTTGAAGCTGTCGACACTCTCAGCTTGTACCACATCCTGGGGGAAGGTGTTCCACGTTCTTAACCACTTGACAACTGGGCACTTAAACCCCCTTCCTAACCAGACGAATTTTCTGCTTTCGGTGCTCTCACATTTTGAATGACAATTACTCAGTCATACAACACTGTACCCATTAGAAATTCTTGTCCTTTTTTTCACACAAATAGAGCTTTCTTTTGGTGGTATTTAATCACTGTTGGGTTTTTTATTTTTTGCGCTATAAGAGAAAAAAGACTGAAAATTTTGTCAAAAAATGAATTTTTCTTTGTTTCCGTTATAAAATTTTGCAAATTAGTATTTTTTCTTCATACATTTTGGCCAAAATTTATACTGCTACATATCTTTGGTAAAAATAAGTACAAATTGGTGCATATTTTTTGGTCTTTGTGAAAGTTATAGAGTCCACAAGCTATGGTGCCAATATCTGAAAATTGATCACACCTGAAGTACTGACGGCCTATCTCATTTCTTGAGACCCTAACATGCCAGAAAAGTACAAATACCCCCCAAATGACCCCTTTTTGGAAAGAAGACATTCCAAGGTATTTAGAAAGAGTCATTGTGAGTTTTTTGAAGTTGTCATTTTTTCCCACAATTCTTTGCAAAAATCAAGATTTTTTTTTCTTTTTTTTTTTTCCACAAAATTGTCATATTAGCAGGTTATTTCTCACACACAGCATATGCATACCACAAATTACACCCCAAAACACATTCTGCTATTCCTCCCGAGTATGGCGATACCACATGTGTGAGACTTTTACACAGCGTGGCCACATACAGAGGCCCAACATGCAGGGAGCACCTTCAGGCGTTCTGGAGCACCCAGGCCAATTCTGACATTTCTCTCCTACATGTAAAAATCATCATTTATTTGCTATAAAATTACATAGAACCCCAAAACATTATATATGTTTTTTTAGCAAAGACCTTAAAGAATATAATGGTGGTCATTGCAACTTTTTATCTTGCACGGTATTTGCGCAGAAATTTTTCTAACGCGTTTTTTACGGAAAAAAACTGTTTTGTGCCTAAAAGAAAAAAAAAACAGTAAAGTTAGCCCAGTGTTTTTGCATAATGTGAAAGATGAAGTTATGCCGAGTAAATAGATACCTAACATGTCACCCTTCAAAATTGCACACGCTCGTGGAATGGCGCCAAACTTCGCTACTTAAAAATCCCCATAGGCAATGCTTTAAATATTTTTACTGGTTATATGTTTTGAGTTACAGAGGAGGTCTAGGGCCAAAATTATTGCTCTCGCTCTAACGTTCGCAACGATACCTCACATGTGTGGCTTGAACACCGTTTTCATATGTGGGCGGGGCTTACGTATGCGTTCACTTCTGCATGCGAGCTCGCGGGGGCAGGGGCGCTTTAAAAAATATATATATATTTTATTGTTCATTTTACTTTATTTATTTTAGTTTGACATGTTTTTCCGCCCCAAATTTTTTTTTTTAGCACTTTTATTCCTATTACAAGGAATGTAAACATCCCTTGTAATAGGAATATGGCATGACAGGTCCTCTTTACAGTGAGATATGGGGGGGGGGTGTCAATAAGACCCCACATCTCACCTCTAGGCTGGGAAGCCTAAAAAACAAACAAAAAAAAAACAATCTTGGCTTTGATCGTAGCGGTGAGTCGGTAGAAGCAGCGGAGGGCAGCAGGAGGGGGGGGCATCCCCTCTCACCTTCCGTAAGAGCGATCAAGCGGTGGAACAGCCGCTATGATTGTTCTTATGGTGTAGGGAATCGCCAGCTGAAAAAGCGAATATCTGAATGATGCCTGTAGCTGCTCCCATCATTCAGATATCTCCGCACAAAGTCAAGGACGTCATATGACGGCCGGCGGGCGGGCGGGAAGTGGTTATTGCAGAGTATTGCCGGGTATTGAGGAGTATTGCCGGGTATTGAGGAGTATTGACGAGTATTGCCGGGTATTGACGAGTATTGCGGGGTATTGTGGAGTATTGCAGGGTATTGTGGAGTATTGCAGGGTATTGTGGAGTATTGCAGGGTATTGTGGAGTATTGCAGGGTATTGTGGAGTATTGCCGGGTATTGTGGAGTATTGCCGGGTATTGTGGAGTATTGCCGGGTATTGTGGAGTATTGCCGGGTATTGTGGAGTATTGCCGGGTATTGTGGAGTATTGCCGGGTATTGTGGAGTATTGCCGGGTATTGTGGAGTATTGCCGGGTATTGTGGAGTATTGCTGGGTATTGTGGAGTATTGCCGGGTATTGTGGAGTATTGCTGGGTATTGTGGAGTATTGCGGAGTATGGCAGGGTATGGGCAGGGTATTGCACAGTATGGGCAGGGTATTGCACAGGGTATTGCAGAGTATGGGCAGGGTATTGCACAGGGTGTATTGCAGAGTATTGCACAGGGTGTATTGCAGAGTATTGCACAGGGTGTATTGCAGAGTATTGCACAGGGTGTATTGCAGAGTATTGCACAGGGTGTATTGCAGAGAATTGCACAGGGTATTGCAGAGTATTGGCAGGGAGTATTGCACAGGGTGTATTGCAGAGTATTGCACAGGGTATTGCAGAGTATTGCACAGGGTGTATTGCAGAGTATTGCACAGGGTGTATTGCAGAGTATTGCACAGGGTGTATTGCAGAGTATTGCACAGGGTGTATTGCAGAGTATTGCACAGGGTGTATTGCAGAGTATTGGCAGAGTATTGCACAGGGATGGCTGAGCAGGGATTGATGGATTGCTGGATCTGTGACTGCAATTGTCACAGATCCAGCCCACAGCTGACATGGGGGAGGGAGCGTACATGATCCGCTCCCTCCCCTCTCCTCTCACACTGTACCGATCGGTACAGAGAGGGGAGGGAGGAACCGGCGTCATCAAATGACGCCGGTCTGTTTACAAGTGATCGCTCCGTCATTTGACGGAGTGATCACGTGGTAAACGGCCGCGATTAGCAGCCATCTACCGTGATCCGTGATGCGCCGGGTCTTCCGGACCCGGCGGTCACGGACATATCCTGGAGCGCGCCCCTGGGGGCGCGCGGGAGCAAGATTCTGTGAGGACGTCCCTGGGACGTCCACTCAGGATAACTCGACCGCGCTGTGGACGTCTTTTGTACATGGCGCGGTCGGGAAGTGGTTAAATCTCTAACAGTAAAGAAACCTTTCCGCAATCTAACATTTAACCTGCTTTCTTCTAACCTCAAATCGTGGCCACATGTCTTCCTCAGGGACCTCAGAGTAAACAGTTTATTACAGTTACTGGAGTCACCTTTGATATATTTTTACATTGTAATCGCATCCCATCTTAAGTGCCTCTTCTCCAGAGTGAATAACTGTAATCAATGTAATTGATTCTCATAACTGAGACCCTCTATTTCCCTTATTCATTTTGTTGCCCTTTACTGAACTCTATTGATTAAGGCAGTATTAAACCCAAAACCAAAAATGTAATATCTTGCAGCTTACCAATCAGTAAATGTGGTGGCTGCATCGGTTTTCTTTTCTTAGGCTTTTTTTCCCCCTCTCTTTTCACCTGGCGATCTGGCCAGTAACGGACCTCCTGTAGTTATGTTCCCCAACTTTGAGTGAATGACCACATAGACAGTAGCATTGTCATTCTGGGGGGAGAGGAGTGTTTTGGCTGTACTTTGCAGAACAAACTGCACACTGTGACCTGTTTTCAGCTGACAGCGGGCTGAAGTCAGCTGACATCACAGAGCCGGTCCAGACTCTGAAAAGATCCTGACCATATGGTTGGTATCCACCCAGAAGCTTGGTTGGCACCTGACTCAGCTTCTAAGCGATCCTCACTACAGAGGCGATAAGGGGATCGGTGCTGCATAAGGGGATTTGTTTTTTTAAACACTGAACTTCTCTTTTAAATACACTAACAAATTTAAGCCAAACTCGAACTCACACTTTATAAACAGTTATAGCAAACATTCTTGTAGCACCCCTACTAGTGTTAAATGGTTTGTCTCATCTCTGTAACTGATACATTCTGCTGGAAAACTTGTTCTTTAAAAAAAAAAAAAAAGCAACAGACTTATTTACTGGATACCAAGATGGAAATAGAAAGTCTAAAAAATAAAATGAATGCAGCCATCACATCACAGAAATGGTAAGCTGCAATAAAAATAAATGTTTGGTTTAATACCACTTTAACCTCTTCCGGACCAGTTTCAGGTTGGCTCCCCTGGGCGAAACAACGTTACCTTACGTCGCTTCGCCTTTTGGCCACTAGGGGGCGTGTGCGTGCCGCCGGAGCCGATGCGAGTGATGGGAACCCGCAATCGCTCGTGACAGAGCGAGAACCGGGATCTGTGTGTAAAAATGCACAGATCCTGGTTCTCTAAGGGGAGAGGAGACTGATCGTGTGTTCATACGAAGTATGAACACCGATCTGTCATCTCTCCTAGTCAGTCCAATCCCCCCCACAGTTAGAACACACACTAGGGAACACAGTTCACACCTTGATCGCCCCCTAGGGTTAACCCCTTCACTGCCAGTGACATTTATACAGTAATCAGTGCATTTTTATAGCACTGATCGCTGTATAATTGTCACTGGTCCCAAAAATGTGTCAAAAGTGTCCGATCTGTCCGCTGCAGTATCGCAGTCCCGATAAAAATCGCAGATCACTGCCATTACTATTAAAAAAAAATTCTAATAATAAAAATGCCATAAATCTATCCCCTATTGTGTAGACACTGTAACTTTTGCGCAAACCAATCAATATACGCTTATTGCGTTTTTGTTTTTTTTTGTAACCAAAGATATGTAGAAGAATACATTTTGGCCTAAACTGAGGAGAATTTTTTTTTTTAAATTGGGATATTTATTATAGCAAAATAAAAGATATTGTGTTTTTTTTTTTCAAAATTGACGCTCTTCTTTTGTTTATATAAAAAAAAAACTGCAGATGTGATCAAATACCATCAAAAGAAAGCTCTATTTGTGGGAAAAAAAGTACGTAAATTTTGTTTGCACGACCGCGCAATTGTCAGTTGAAGCGACGCAGTGCCGAATCGCAAAAAATGGCCCGGTCCTTGAGCAGCCAAATCTTCCAGGGCTAAAGGGGTTAAGGACTCAGACCATAGTCTTTGACGTAGAAAGTTTGCGTCCAGAAGCGGCATTTCTGCCTGCAGGTGATCATCCAGATTGTATAGCACAGAGCGCTGCTAATTCTAGATCCGGTGCTCGGCCCCATCTGAAGGCATCAGCCTGTTCTCCCTCTGAATGAGGCCTTATTCTGATTAAAAGTATCTAGCCAGCTTCTGGTATCCATAGAAGTGATACCATTATTATTCTTGATATCAGATGATTTTCTGATGTCAAAACATGGCAATTTCACGAATGTTGAGGGGCATCAGGTGTCCTTGTTGAACCTGGAACTCATGCTGATCGCCTATCATGTGTCATTTCAGAGTTGGCACCGTTACTAATAGGTTCAGTGGATTCCTTGCATTACTTCAGTCTGAATAAATGTAGGAGTAAAGATGTTTGCGGATGTAAAACTGTAGAAATACTAAATTTTTTTAATTCAAAATAAGTTCTAGGCCCTAATGCTTATTTGGAGGTTTACATTCTTGCAGGATTAAGGAACTAGTTTGTCGAGCATAAAAGGTTTATAATGTGTTTGAGACATTTTCTCTTGAAATCACCCAAAGGCAATGGCTCGTGGGATTTCTTTTAGAGCTGGCTATTAGAGGTACAGTAGACTGGTTATGACTTTCTCAATCATTTCTCTGTATTTTTAAGAACAGAAAATAATAGTTGACCTACTCTAAACTTTAAGGACATTTCCACATTAAAGAAGATGACGGGGCTGAACAAGAAACAGGAATCTATATTGTATTATGCACAACACGTCAATATGCACTCACCGGAAACTTTTATTAGGTACACCTTGCTGGTACCGGGTTGGACCCCCTTTTGCCTTCAGAACTGCCTTAATTGTTTATGGTATAGATTCACCAAGGTGTTGGAAGCATTCCTCTGAGATTTTGGTCCCTATTGACATGATAGCATCATGCAGTTACTGCAGAGTTGTCAGCTGCGCATCCATGATGCAAATCTCCCTTTCCACCACGTCCCAAAAGAGGCTCTAATGGATTGAGATCTGGTGACTGTAGAGGCCATTGGAGACCAGTGAACTCATTGTCATGTTCAAGAAACCAGTGGTGAGATGATTTGAGCTTTGTGGCATGGTGCATTTTCCTGCTGGAAGGAGCCATCAGAAGACGGGTACACTGTAGTCATAAAGGGATGGACATGGTCAGCAACAATACTCAGGTAGGCAATGGCGTTTAAACAATGCTCAATTAATTGGTACTAAGGGGCCCAAAGTGTGCCAAGAAAATATCCCCCACACCATTACACCACCAGCCTGAACCATTGATACAAGGCAGGATAAATCCATGCTTTCATGTTGTTTACACCAAATTCTGACCCTACCATCTGAATGTGCCCCTGGAAGAAGTAAGCTTTTACGAAACGGACGTAGGGCGGAGCGACGCGCTGACGTCACCTCGTGCTCCATACAATCTCATAGGGACGGGTATCTGAATGTGCACCTGCCGGCACACCAGATTTAAAGGCTGTTTCTCTTATCGTCCATGGACCGACGCAGCTCTCATACTGATTACATGTGGGTATATGTCCCTGCTCGCAGGAGAAGACCTAGGCAGAATGTTAGAGGTTAAAACATTCTAGAACAAGCCAGAGCTGAACAGCCCCGCCCAGGGGGGCGGTCCCTCCGGACATTACCCTTCCACCTGCAGCTAATCAGCCCCAGTTTTTTTCTGCCTAGCAGAAGGAGAAGACGTGGCTCTCAGGAGCCAGTCTCCTGGAAGATTTTACTTTTGATTTTTATTCCTTTGGGAATTTTATTATTTTATTTTTGAGACCTTCAATCAACTGTCGGCTGGGCAACAGGTTGGGTACACTAGTATCCTCGTAGTCTTCCCTGTCCGACCATCGAGCGTGCTGATCCTCGCCTTGCGTGCGTGAGACTCAGTTCACGACATACCCCATGGCTCCAGGGGTGGCCGGGTTGCTTTCATGCTCCCGCGGTCCTCTCAAGATTGAACAGTACTTGACTGACTGTATCTCTCGCGGTGGACCGGGCCGACAGCTACGCAGTAGGACTCTGTGATAGGTCTGTCTGAAACAAGCCAGTGAGTCCCTGAAAGGGACGGGTAAGTAGTCTCTCCTACTGCAGGTGAGTACATGCTTGCTGTGTTTCTGTGTGTGGGGGTTTCTCCCTGTCCCCCCCCCTGTTATGCTGCTCTCTGCACCCTGTACTGGTGCTGTGCTGTGGGGTGTTTGGGGGTCACTCTGGCCTGGTTGGGCGCTCATGTCTGCAGTTTTTCTGGTGTGTGAGGTGATTATTGCGTGCGCCATTGGCGCTGTTTGAGGTGGTTATTGCGTGCGCCATTGGCGCGCATTAGAGCTTTGAATTTTGCGCTCGGCGGCCATCTTGGCGTTCAGTGGCACAGTTATAGCTGCGGATGGCGGCCATTTTCTTGTGGCCGCCGCGCATTTATTTCTGGCGGCGGCGTGAATCCCCTCACAATCTCCTCACAGACTGAGCTGTCCTTAAGGGTTGGTGGGTCCTCCCGGGTATCCCCTCCTCAGCGTAGCCAGTGGGTGGACTGTATATTCACTGCATAGTGTATAAGGTCTCAGAGGGTGGCGTTATGGAGTCTGATACACCTGCTCTCCACATTGCCTGGGGCAACTGGCAGTGCTGTACAGTTAAACATGTTCATATGTTTCCTGCACCTGCGGTCCTTATGGACCAGTTGTCAGCAGTCCTGGAATCATTCCTGTCAGAATGGAAGCGGTGTGCGAGCAAAAGGAGCTATAAGCCCCCTCCCCCCACAAAAATCTTTAGTGAAGGAGTGCTCTGAGTCAGATATGGGCCTAGCTATTGGGCTCAGGACCCTACCTCTGAATATTTAATGTTTATGAACAGGACATTCCCTTGTGAGGAAGACTCCAGTTCTGTGTCAGTGAATGACAGGGCGCTTGTAAGTGATCTCATTGATGATGTGAGAATCACACTCGGGCTGAAATTGCTGTGACAAGCTTTTCTTTTACACAGTTTCCTCAGTTTTCCTCACACGCTGCCTCAAGAGCAGCATGGATGAGGGAGGACTTTATTCATTTATGTCTCTAATCCCTGTGAGCCTTGTGTGTGATACCTGAGGTAACATTTCCCGCCATTTCCTGGGGAATGATTTGAGCTCTGACAGACACACGGTCTGAGGATCAGAGGTTACCTGAATGCTGCTTCAGCAGCACAGTCAAGCAGGTTGGAATGATACAGAGAAGATTATGCGCCTCTGCGCCATAATTTAAACTCATCCTATACCTCTACACTGCATACATTCACAGTGTATGTATGTGTTATTGGTCTCTGTGTCTGCGTGGCTGTCCCCACGTTCCAATGCTGTGTTTCAGTGCCATACATGATATAAACGTACAAAATATGTTTATGCACGACTCCAGATACATTCACAGTATATGTATGTATCATACTCTCTGGGCTGGCGGGGGCTCCGGTGTCCTCCCGCACTCTCATGGTATGTGCGCTTCGGCTCTCTGCACAGTATAGACATGTTCAATATGTTTATTGCACATATTATACATGTTTACAGTATGGGTATACTGTTTGCGTGGGGTTCCTCCGGGTACTCCGGTTTCCCCCCACGCTCCAATGGAAATGCACAGCATAAACATGTGCAATATTATGTTGATTCACATGCTATCATTCCTACATGGTATCTGTGTGCTGTCTGCGTGGAGTTGTACCGAGTGGGCGCTTCGGCGCTATGCACAGTCTAAATTTGTGCGATTGGACCTACCCGGTATGTCTTTGCAGTCTGCGTGGGTTTCCGCCCACGCTACATGACATGCATGCCTTTGGTGCAATACACGATGTAAACATACACATTATGTTTATACACTACACTAAATACATTCACAGTAGTTGTAGGTATTGCATTCTCTGAGTATGCGTGGGGTACTTCGGTTCCTCCCACGCGCCAACGGTGTGCGCGCCTTCGGTGCTATGCACACATGAGCTTGTGCAAAAGGTTTAGCACACACACTATAATACCTATACGGTATGCGTATGCAGTCTGCGTGGGTTTCTGCCCATGCTACATGACATGCATGCCTTTGGTGCAATACACGGTGTAAACATACACATTATGTCTATACACTACACTAAATACATTTACAGTAGTTGTAGGTATTGCATTCTCTGAGTATGCGTGGGGTACTTCGGTTCCTCCCACGCGCCAACAGTGTGCGCGCCTTCGGTGCTATGCACACATGGGCTTGTGCAAAATGTTTAGCACACATACTATAATACCATACACGGTATGCGTATGCAGTCTGCATGGGTTTCATCCGGGTGCTCAGGTTTCTCCCCTGCGTTCCAATGGTGTGCGCATTCTCAGCGCTATGCACAGTATAAACATATGCAATTTGTTTATTCGCAGGCTAACATACCTACACGGTTGTGTACGCAATCTGTGTGGCTGGTTTACGTCCAGGCCCCGATGATGTGCACGCCTTCGTCGCTGGCACAGTATATACGCGTTTAATAGGTTTATCCACAAATACTAAACTACATACGCCGTATGTGGTGGTATTATGCTCTTTGTGGCTGCGTGGGTTTCCTCCCACACTCTCCATTTGTGCGTTTGACGCAATACATAGTATAAACTATGTGTTTGCACAATCAGCACCTATCCATGGGTAGCTGCTGGATGGAGCATTGTCACAAGGATCCCTGGTTTCAGGGGTATCACTTTCCACCTGCTTTCAGTGGTGATCAGAAGTGCTGGCTTGGACTGTGTTCGCCAGGCTGGGGTTGGCGTTGCGCCCGTTAGTGGCTGCGTCTCTGGCATTTTTTGTAGCTCAATGACTGGGCAAAAGCCTCTGCTTCATTCATCAGTCGTCTAGCAGGTGCACTACAACTGCTTTAGCCTTTAGGGTCTCTGTGCCCGGGGTGGGTTTGCGCCACCTGTGGAGGCTGAGGTACTAGTCCTCTGACCGAGTTTCTAGGGAAGTTCCGTCAAGTTGCCTTTATTGGCCAACATTTGAGGCACCCTGTACACTGGGGCCTCCCTTCTCCGATACATTGCGGAGTCTCTTTGGGATTTTCATACGTCTCGCTGCAAGACGGTCCTGTCGGCCGTGTGCATTGCAGGCGAAGGGTCCTTGCATCCGGAGGTGTTTCCACCTTCTTTACCGGAGGTGGGGCACCGGAAGTGGACCTTGTGGCCTCTCGACTCACTCGCAAGGTGGCAAGATCGTGGTCAGGTCCAGGGACCCCTGGGCAGATGCGTTAGACGTGTTGGAAGCCCGTGGGGGCAGTATCGCCTGATATATGCTTACCCTCTGCTACTGTTGTTGCCTCGCCGGCTTTGCAGAGCATACTTCATCCTGCTTTACAGTCCTTGGCTTTAATGGCATGGCTGTTTAAAGCCAGGTGCTAAAGGACCGAGTTCTCTCGTATTCGGTCATCTCTTCTATGTTGTTGACACGGGAATCTTCCTCCAGAAAGATATCTCACCGTACCTGGAAGGCTTACATCGCTATGTGCGAGGAACTTGAGTGGCATCCTCGGATGTTTTCCGTTCCCAGGATTTTGCTGTTCTTACAGCGTGGTGGGACCCAAAAGCTGGCCTTGCATACCTTTTTTTTTTGAGGGTCGGATTTCGGCCCAGACTGTCTTTTTCAACGACCGCTGCCGGGCCATTCCTTGATTAGCACCTTTTGGGCAGGGGGTTCGCCATGTGGTCCCCCCTGTCAAGCCTCCTCTCCCTACTTGGGATCTGATTTTGATGCATCTCGGTTCTCCAAGAACATCCCTTTGAGAATATCAGAGAGATTCCTCTCTTGACCTTGTCCCGGAAGTTGACCTTATTGGCCATTGCTTCGGTTAGACGGGTGTCTGAGTTGGCAGCCTTGTCTGGCAAGTCGCCTTACTTGGTCCTCCATAAGGATATGTTCGTGTTGCGCCCACGACCATCCTTCTTTCTTTCTCGTACATCACGGGACACAGAGCGGCATAGTCATTACTATGTGGGTTATATAGTTTACCTTCAGGTGCTGGCACTGGCAACTTCCAAACCGGAAGTACCCTCCCCTATATAAGCCCCTCCCATCCGGGAGCACCTCAGTTTTTTTGCCAGTGTCTAAGGTGTTGGCCAAGAAGTAACATGTGTTTTTCACTGAGCTTGCGTACAGGTTCTTTTGGGCCTCAGTAAGCTATTCCGGATCCGACCAAAAAAGCTTCATAGCTAAACGGTCGGTACCCGGGCCTTGCAGAGAAGAGCAAGGTTTTGCCTGTAATGCTTCTCTTAGGAGAGCTGGACCCTGGGATCCAGAGCTCTGGTCATACCCACGACCAAGATGTTTTCTGTGCAGGGTGCTATACAGGTCCAGGGGAGTGGAATCCTTGGGAACCCGGTCCCTGAAGGTTTAATTACAATGCCTGCCGTGATAGGTGAAGTTTGGGCTTCTGTGGACCAAACAGAGTCCTGCGGCGGGGAAAAGGTAAGTGGGGGCCCCTCAGGAACTTGGTTCTATTGAGGGGACCCCCAAGCCTAATATGTCTTTCTGACTGTTACCTAACGGTATTCCCGCTAAATATCTGTGCATGCCTGTAACTACTAAAAAATGTAATAATTTTAATAGTGGTCAAGAAAAAAAAAAATATATATATATATATATATAGACTGCGGTACCTGTGTTAATCCACTAGAGGCCGCTGTGAAACGTTTCTTGTCATGTGGACTTTTTTCTTTTCATCAGAGCAAGTCCAGGCAGATGGTGAGTTCTCTTGTGGGAAACTGCTTCCTCTGCCATGTTGCAATGTTCATCCATCCCCCGGCCTGCGGCAAACATGGCCCTGTCTCCTGTCCCTAGTTTCCCTTTTCAAAAAAGAGCGCCGAAGGCGCACGTGCCCGCGCGCGTGCGCGTGCACGCGCCTATCTATATAGAGGTGAGTGGAAAAGGGGGCGGAGCTTGGTGGATGACGCTCTGTGCGCGCCGCAGCGCTTCTGTGCATGTGCGGGCGTCCCAGCATGTTAAAAGGCACTATTATGTGTTGTGAGCTGGCTATGGTGCAGAAACAGAGCTGGCAACATTTAAAGAAAGGCATACAGCAAGCGGTTGATGCAGGCATCCCCATAGAAAGGCACATTAGTAGACACCAACTGTTTATATAGCAGCATTTGTGCTAGACTATTGTCAGTAAGTGGTGTATTTCGGCTGGAATACCTCAGCTTTGGGCTTAGGAATATGCCGTCTAAAAACTCCGGGACTAAGAATCCCAGGAAGCATAGGGGGTCTCCATCGGGCTCTGAGGATCTTGGGCATGCTTCGGCTGCACCAATCTCCCCTGAAAAATCAGAGGTTAGTGACCGTAGAGCACCCTCAGGAGTACCTGGTACTGTGGCTGTCCTCAGTTCACCTGCTCCTGTGTATGTAACAGAGGAGGTTTTTTCCTCAGCTTTGGGAGGGTTGGAAGAGAGATTGACAACATTGATCGCTGCTTCCCTGTCAGAGGGAAAGCGCGCCCGATCTCCGTCTCCTCCCTCAGAGTACCTGTTAGCGGAGCAACAGTCCCATACAGGGATCGACCTACCTGAAGGGGATCAGGACGAGGTTGATTCTGTTGTAGAGGAATCAACAGTGGAAGAACCATTCTCAGCATCACATGCTGAAAGATTATGGGTTCAGTCCCTGACTAACGTGGTCCGATCAGCATTTAAAATGCCTCTTGCGGAGCCATCATCCACTTCTGTCTCCTCGTTGGGGTCGCTAAAAGCCCCCCAGACTGTTTGTTCCTTTCCAATCCATCCTTTACTGGAAGGGCTCATTTACCAGGATTGGGAACATCCTGATAAAATATTTACTCCTCCCAAGAGATTTCAGGTGGTCTATCCCATTGAGGATAAGTTCATCAAAAAATGGAAGGTCCCTACAGTGGACGCAGCCATCTCTTGTGTGAATAAATCACTGACATGTCCAGTAGATAATGTCCAAATGTTCAAGGACCCAATAGATAAAAAATTGGAGTCCTTATTAAAATCTGCTTTTGCTACAGCAGGCTTGGTGACACAACCAGCAGTGGCAGCTATTGGGGTCTGCCAAGCAGTGAAGGATCAGTTGAAACAGGTCTTAAGGGACTTGCCAGATCAGCAGGCTCTTGCCCTAGCTGATCTACCTAGAGCCTTATGCTTTGCGGTTGACGCTATAAAGGATTCAATCCATCAGGCCTCCCGCCTTACGCTGTCTGTAGTACATATGCGCAGGCTTCTGTGGCTCAAAAACTGGTCTGCTGAAGCTCCCTGTAAAAAATTGCTGGTCAGCTTCCCATTTCATGGTGAACGCTTATTCGGGGAAGACCTGGACAAATATATCCAGAAAATTTCCAGCGGTAAAAGTACACTCTTGCCGGTTAAAAACAGAGTTAGAGGTCCCTCTTTTAAGAGGCCTGCTTCTCCAGTCCCTAGGACATCGGCTGTGAAACAGTTCCGACGGCCTCCTCGGTCAAATCCCGGGGGTAAAAATCAGGGACAATTGCAGGGTAACAAGAAACCCTGGGTCAGGAGAGGTACAAAACCTCCCCCAAAGTCAAATGCATGAAGGGTTGCCCCCACTCAATCGGGTGGGGGGAAGACTTCAGTTGTTCGCAGAGACCTGGCGGGACACGATCAGAGACAGATGGGTGCTCTCCGCAGTAAGTCTGGGATACAAATTGGAGTTAAAAGACTCCCCTCCTTCCCATTTTATAAGGTCAAACGTGCCAAGGGATCCCCAGAAGAGAGGATCCCTCCTGTTGGCACTAGAACAATTATTGCTCCAAGCAGTAATTATAGAGGTTCCCCTGGAAGAATGGGGGTTCGGGTTTTACTCAAACCTCTTTACAGTCCCGAAGCCAAACGGGGACGTGAGGCCCATATTAAATCTAAAAGGGCTAAACAAATTCCTACATATCAGGACTTTCCGGATGGAGTCGATCCGATCGGTGGCCACTGCCCTACAAGGGGAGGAATGGTTAGCCTCGATCGACATCAAAGATGCTTATTTGCACATTCCCATCTTTCCAGTCCACCAAAAATTTCTACGCTTTGCAGTAGAAGGGCGCCATTTTCAGTTCAGAGCCTTACCCTTCGGTCTGGCCACAGCACCACGAGTGTTCACAAAAATTCTGGCCCCATTATTGGCCAATCTAAGAACACGAGGTGTAACGATAATGGCATATCTAGACGACTTGTTGCTGATAGACCACTCAGTGGAAAAACTAGAAGTGGTTGTTCACGAGACAATCGAGTATCTGGAATATCACGGTTGGATTATCAACCGAGACAAGTCAGCCCTAAAACCAGTCAAAAGTCTGGAATACTTGGGGCTAAGGCTGGATTCAGACCAGAGAAAAATTTTCTTTCCTTAAGAAAAGGTGTCGTCTTTGAGAGATTTGATCCACCTAGTGGGTACAAAAAGACAGCCATCCATACGCCTGTGCATGAGGCTTCTGGGAAAAATGGTGGCATCATTCGAAGCAGTACCCTACGGTCAATTCCATTCAAGGAATTTGCAAAGGGCTATACTGTCAGCCTGGAACAAAAGAGTTCAGGCCCTAGACTTACCAATGTCCTTGTCCCCTTCCGTTCGCAAAAGCCTCTGTTGGTGGTTGGTTCCCCAGAATCTGGAAAAAGGGAAATCCTTCAGTCCGATTTCTTGGAAGGTGGTCACTACAGATGCCAGCCTTATAGGCTGGGGAGCAGTACTGGAGCAATGGTCTCTCCAGGGCAGATGGTCGGATGCAGAAAAGGACCTGCCCATCAATCTCTTAGAGATACGAGCAGCCCGGTATGCCCTAGTAGCATGGACATCCAAACTCCAAGGGTCCCCTGTCAGAATTCAATCGGACAATGCCACGGCAGTGGCATATATCAATCATCAGGGTGGCACCAGGAGTCGTGCAGCCCAGAGGGAAGTAAATTGCATCCTGAAATGGGCAGAAAGATATGTCCCAGCCATATCCGCGGTATTCATTCCAGGAGTGGAGAATTGGAAGGCGGACTTTCTAAGTCGCCAACAATTATGCCCAGGGGAATGGTCCCTTCACCCCGAGGTTTTCCGGACAATATGTCAGCGGTGGGGAACACCGGATGTAGATCTGCTAGCATCCAGATTCAACGCAAAGGTGGACAGGTTTGTCTCTTGGACAAGGGATCCCCTAGCTTGCGGCTCGGATGCCCTAGTGTTTCCTTGGGATCAGTTCAAGCTGATATATGCATTCCCACCGCCACAATTGTTACCTCGATTACTCCGCAGAATCAGGGTAGAAAAGAAACCAGTGATTCTGGTGGCTCCAGCGTGGCCCCGAAGAGCATGGTACGCGGAGATTGTAAAAATGTCTGTGGGGAGTCCTTGGACCCTCCCACATCGTCCGGACCTGCTTTCGCAAGGACCGATATACCACCCTTCCTTACCAGCCCTAGGTTTGACGGCCTGGCTATTGAAGCCCACATTCTAAAAAAGAGAGGTCTCTCTAATCCTGTGGTATCTACCATGATCAATGCCAGGAAGCCGGTATCCAGGCAGATCTACTATAGAATCTGGAAGGCGTACATCGCCTGGTGTGAGGCCAAGAAATGGCATCCACGTAAGTACGTAATAGGTAGGATTCTGGACTTCCTACAGTGGGCTGTAGATAGGAAGCTTGCCTTGAGTACTATCAAGGGTCAGATTTCGGCCTTGTCAATATTTTTTCAGAGGCCCTTGGCTTCGCATTCACTAGTCAAAGCCTTTATACAAGGAGTGATGCGTATTAGCCCTCCGGTTAATATTCCCATATGACCATGGGACTTAAACCTGGTTCTGTCGGTTCTACAGAAACAACCATTTGAACAATTACAGCATATTTCCCTGGTTCTTCTCACCAGGAAATTGATTTTTCTAGTAGCCATTTGTTCGGCTAAAAGAGTGTCGGAATTAGCCGCTATGTCCTGTAGGGAGCCATATCTGGTTATCCATAAGGACAGAGTAGTGTTACGTCCTCATCCAGCCTTTCTTCCTAAGGTGGTATCGAGGTTTCATTTGAACCAAGATGTGGTTCTTCCTTCTTTTTTCCCCAAACCTAGTTCAGTAGAGGAAAAATTATTACATTCTTTGGATGTAGTAAGAGCAGTTAAAGGTTATCTAAAAGCCACTGCTCAGATTCGCAGAACGGATACTTTGTTTATTCTGCCGGAAGGCCCCAGAAAGGGTCAGGCAGCGTCAAAATCTACGTTAGCCAAGTGGATTCGACAGGTCATTATGCAAGCCTATGGCTTGAGAAGGAGACCGCCTCTGTTCAAAGTTAGGGCGCACTCCACGAGAGCAGTTGGAACTTCATGGGCAGTGCATCACCAGGCCTCCCTGGCTCAAATCTGTAAGGCCGCAACATGGTCTTCAGTACACACGTTTACTAGGTTCTACCAGGTGGACGTTTGAAGTCAGGAGGATGTCGCCTTTGGGCGCAGTGTGTTGCAGGCCGCAAAAGATCCTCATGTCTGATAGCGCTCAGCTTATGTATGGTGTATCCCCCCCCTCATTGGGCATTGCTTTAGGACATCCCACATAGTAATGACTATGCCGCTCTGTGTCCCGTGATGTACGAGAAAGAAAATAGGATTTTTATAACAGCTTACCTGTAAAATCCTTTTCTTGGAGTACATCACGGGACACAGAGCTCCCACCCCTCTTTTGGGGACACTTATTGCTTTGCTACAAAACTGAGGTGCTCCCGGATGGGAGGGGCTTATATAGGGGAGGGTACTTCCGGTTTGGAAGTTGCCAGTGCCAGCACCTGAAGGTAAACTATATAACCCACATAGTAATAACTATGCCGCTCTGTGTCCCGTGATGTACTCCAAGAAAAGGATTTTACAGGTAAGCTGTTATAAAAATCCTATTTTTCTAAGGATGGTCTTGGCCTTTCACCTTAAGAAGGACATTGTTCTTCCGTCCTTGTGTCCTCACCCATCGCTTCCCTGAGAGTTTGCGCTTCATACATTAAGATGGGTACAAGCCTTACGAGTGTACCTGTCTGCTACTGTTTCCATTCGGAAATCTGTGTCTGGTCCAAAACAGGGCCGAGCGGTGTCGTCTGCCACCGTCTTTAGGTGGATCAGGCAGACCGTCATACAGGCCTATGCCCTTAAGGGGCGGGCGCCTCCCTTTCCGGTTGCGGCGCATTCCACAAAGGCAATTGGTGCTTCCCGGGCCTTCCGACATCAAGCGTCGGTTGCACAAGTGTGCAAGGCGACGACCTGGTCGTCCGTTCATACCTTTTCAAAGTTCTACAAGGTTGATGTGGCTGTATCTTCGGATGCTTCCTTCTGCCGCAAAGTGTTGCAGGCCGCTGTCTAATGTTGCAACTCCTCCGTTGAGGGGCTCTGCTGGTTTGGAGTGAAGTTTTGGTTGTTCCTTACTTTTTTTGCTCCCACCCTTTTCTTATACTGCTTTGGGACGTCCCACATGTAATCAGTATGAGAGCTGCGTCGGTCCATGGACGATAAGAGAAAATAGGATTTTTGTACTCACCGTAAAATCTGTTTCTCTGACGTCCATGGACCGACGCAGCACCCACCCTTCCTTTTAAGTTTGTACTGCTTTGTTACGAACTGAGGCTGATTAGCTGCAGGTGGAATGGTAATGTCCGGAGGGACCGCCCCCCTGGGCGGGGCTGTTCAGCTCTGGCTTGTTCTAGAATGTTTTAACCTCTAACATTCTGCCTTGGTCTTCTCCTGTGAGCAGGGACATATACCCACATGTAATCAGTATGAGAGCTGCGTCGGTCCATGGACATCAGAGAAACGGATTTTACGGTGAGTACAAAAATCCTATTTTTTTTATCAACTTAAAGCGGAGCTCCACCGGAAAAAAAAATATTAAAAGCCTACAGCTACAGCAGCTGCTGGCTTTTAATATTTGGACACTTACCTGTCCTGGAGTCCAGCAACGTCCGCAGCAGAGGACGAGCGATCGCTCGTCACTCTGCTGCTCCCTCCGCCATCCTCGCTGAGGGAACCAGGAAGTGAAGCCCTGCGGCTTCATGCCCGGTTCCCTACGGCGCATGCGCGAGTCGCGCTGCACCGTTCTGATTTGTCCTCCTGTGTTCTGGGAGCCGAGTGTCTCCCAGAACACTACGGGAAGTCTGGGGGAAGTGACGTCACTCCCGCAGATTCCCGGAGAGAGGACTCCCGGATGTGGGTGAAAATACCTGTCTTAGACAGGTATCTTCACCCCCCTCCCCCCTGAAAGGTGTCAATTGTGACACCGGAGGGGGGGAGGGTTCCAAATAGCAAAAGTTGCTATTTAGGGTGGAGCTCCACTTTAACTGTAAGTGCAACATGTTAGATTTTTAATAAAGGTTTTAAAACGTTAATGCACTATGTGGAGCGTCTCATATCTTTTCCATATTGGATGTCTGCTGATGACCTGTTGATCAGGTATTACCTAATACAACTTATCTGCATCTGCTGATTGGTGGGGAGAGTGGATCTGTTACATGCGGTTTTTGATTCTCTGTCATGGGGGATCAACACCAGCTGGTAAGAGGCAACTTCTACTAAATGGTGGTGGATCTACACGTTTATTTAGGATGCAGTCACTATATGGACAATTTTTTTCTTCACAGAGCACTGGTGTTTTGATCATAATTTGAGTTACGGACATTTATTGCTGTTTTTTTTGGACACTGTTTTGTTGCTCACCAATGGACTTTATAAAAAAAAGTCAATTATATGTTAATCACTGATTACCAATGGTATGTTTTCACATGTTCACAATCTGTGGCAAATACCAACACAAGGTATCTAGAGTTAATCAAAATTTTTGGTTTACTCACTGGTGTTATAATTTCTATATCAATTTCTAAGTTTAAACACCATTGTAGAAGTTTATGGGATAGCGCGATTGTTTTTTCTTTCCACAACTGTTTCTTGTATCTTTGTTTAGATGCCAGTCACAGCTCCCCTTCCACAACCATGGCGCTACTCACGGCTATCCAACCAATTTCTGAATTAGCGCAGTTTTTCTTATTTTTTCCCTACCATCTGAATGTCGCAGCTGAAATCGAGACTCCTCAGACAAGGCAATTTTTTTTCAATCTTCTGTTTTTCAGATTTGGTGAGTCTGTGCGAATTTTAGCCTCCGTTTCCTGTTCTTAGCTGACAGGAGTGGCACCCGGTGTGGTCTTCTGCTGCTGTAGCCCATCTGCTTTAATGTTTGATGTGTTGTGCACTCAGAGATGGTATTCTGCATACCTTGGTTGTAACGAGTGGTTATTTGAGTTACTGTTGCCTTTCTATCATCTCGAACCAGTCTTCCCATTCTCCTTTGACCTCTGATATCAACAAGGCATTTTTGTCTAAACAACTCCCGCCAACTGGATATTTTCTCTTTTTCTGACCATTCTCTGTAAATCCTAAAGATGGTTTTATATGAAAATCCCAGTAAATCAGCAGTTTTTTATCCGCTTCCGCACCAGCCGCCGCAGTTATACTGCGTGAGGCTGGCCCCCCTGCATGAGCTGTGGTAGCTGTATGTCGGCTCTTTAAGATGCCTCCCGTGGCGCGCGCGTGTTCCCGAAGCATGTCACCGGAGCCGATGCAAGTGCCCGGCAGTCACCCGCGTTTGCTTGTTACAGAACGAGAACGGTGGTAAGCACACAAATCCCGGTTCTCTCAGGGGCGAGGAAACTGATTGCATGTTCATACAATGTATGAACACCGATCAATCTCTTCCCCTAGTCAGTCCCATCCCCCCTACAGTTAGAACACACATTAGGGAACACAGTTAACCTCTTGATCGCCCCCTAGTGTTAACCCCTTCCCTGCCAGTGTCATTTATACAGTAATCAGTGCATTTTTATAGCACTGTATAAATGTCACTGGTCCCAAAAATGTGTCAAAAGTGTCCGATTTGTCCGCCACAATATCGCAGTCCTGATAAAAATCGCCGATCGCCGCCATTACTAGTAAAAAAAAAAATTATTAATAAAAATGCCATAAATCTATCCCCTATTTTGTAGACGCTATAACTTTTGCGCAAACCAATCCATATACGATTTTTATTTTTTTTACCAAAAATATGTAGAAGAATACGTATCGGCCTAAACTAAGAAAATTATAAAAAAAAAAAAAAAAAAATTGGGATATTTATTGTAGCAAAAAGTAAAAGATATTGTGTTTTTCTTTCAAAATTTATCGCTCTTCTTTTGTTTATAGCGCAAAAAAAATAAAACCACAGAGGTGATCAAATACCACCAGAAGAAAGCTCTATTTGTGGGGAAAAAAAGGACGTCAATTTTGTTTGTGTACAGCGTTGCGCAATTGTCCGTTAAAGCGACGCAGTGCCGTATCGCAAAAATTTTTCTGGTCATTGAGCAGCCAAATCTTCCAGGGCTGAAGTGGTTAAATACTCAGACCAGCCTGTCTGGCACCAACAACCATGCCACTTTCAACATCACTTAAATCCCCCTCCCCACACTCCCACCATGTGCTAGAATGTAGGCAAGACACATTTGTCTTTGAGCTCTTCACCTAGTTGGCACCATCTGAACCAAATACATTTATCTTGGTCTCATCAGACCACAGGACATGGTACCGGTAATCAATGTCCTTAGTCTGCTTGTCTTCAGAAAACTGTTTGCGGGCTTTCTTGTGCATCATCTTTAGAAGAGACTTCCTTCTGGGACGACAGCCATGCAGACCAATTTGATGCAGTGTGCGGCATATGGTCTGAGCACTGACAGTTCACCCCCCACCCCTTCAACCTCCTGCAGAAATGCTGGCAGCACTCATACGTCGATTTCCCAAAGACAACCTCTGGATATGACGCTGAGCACGTGCACTCAACTTCTTTGGTCGACCATGGCGAGGCCTGTTCTTAGTGGAACTTGTTCTGTTAAACCGCTGTATGGTTTTGACCACCGTGCTGCAGCTCAATTTCAGGGTCTTGGCAATCTTCTTATAGCCTAGGCCATCTTTATGTAGAGCAACAATTCTTTGCCATGAGGTGCCATGTTGAACTTCCAGTGACAAGTATGAGAGAGTGAGAGCGATAACACCAAATTTAACACACCTGCTCCCCATTTACACCTGAGACCTTGTAACACTAACAAGTCACATGACAACGGGGAGGGAAAATGGCAAATTGGTTACCCAGTTTGGACATTTTCACTTAAGGGTGTACTAAGTTTTGTTGCCAACGGTTTAGACATTAATGGCTGTGTTGAGTTATTTTGAGGGGACAGCAAATTTACACTGTTATACAAGCTGTACACTCACTACTTTACATTGTAGCAAAGTGTAATTTCTTCTGTGTTGTCACATAAAAAGATATAATAAAATATTTACAAAAATGTGAGGGGTGTACTCACTTTTGTGAGATACTGTATATGCAGTATATATGTTATACACACACATATTTTATATATATATAATTTGACATATTTTTCCCTCAGCCTGCACCAGTAAGCCCTCTATAAATGCCTCTTGATATACAGCAGGAAATTATTCTCAGAGATATGACATACTGGGCAGCCTCACTATAACTGGATTTCTTCTTCAATTCTTAAGACCACTGTGGCTAAAAATGTATTCAGCTTCCTAACTGCTCATCCTCCAGCCATATTATACAGAAAGATTACTCGAGTTTTCTAATCAGTGTGATTCAAGTGCCCTCCTGATGTTGTTTTTATGATGTCTTTTTGTCTTTAAGCAGGAAGCTGAGACTTTGTCTATTGCAGTATTTTATTTTACCGAGAATTTTTTGTATTTCCACTATAGAATTATAATTATATTTTTCAATTGCTACTTTAGTAAGTATTCGTCTGTGATTTTTTTGTATTACTTTTCTGTGGCTTTCATTAATGTATAGAATGCCTATGACTACAGAAAACTGTAAATTTAGCATGTGTTGTATTAACTGTCATGGAGTGTTTCTTCTGTTTTAGCTCATTTCAGAATGCCTGTCAGTCCAAAACTGATCATTTTGCAGCAGAAGATTGTGATTATAATTTCACGTATTTTCTTCTTTCTTTATCTAATGAAAACTAGAAAGACGTTTTTGGATGTAGGTATACTTTAAAGTGTACCCTTTGAGCTGGTCTACAGTTGTACACTTGCTGGAATATAATCCAGTTATGAAAGGCTCTTTAGGGGTGGTGGCCCTGCTCCAGTTGGCACCAGGGGAGTGTGGTTGCCACTCATGATCCCCCGATAGGGCATACATATGGTGGGGTGAGAGGAGACTCTGGTGATTTGCACAGTGGAGGATCTCGCTTAGATGGGACTCTTCTTGTTGTGAGAGGACACCATCCTTGAAATGTGTGTTCTTAGGGACTTTGGGCTGCTTTTCGTGGGGGGCAGAGCTACCCCTGGGACAGGGAGACCAGACGCAATGTTTCTGCCTAGTAAGTACCGCATTGATGTCATTTTTATTAATGAAGAACCGATAAAATGTTGAAGTTTCAATGTGCATCCTTGTAATGTTGATTTATTTATTTTTTCAATTACAACTTTAAAAGTCAGCTGTGACATATTCTTTTGAAAAGGGGGCTGAAGATGATATCAGCATATCATAGTTGTCCTGTGTGGAACTTGTTCCCTAAGGTTTGGGTCAGATAGGTACTTTAGAGGTATCACTCTGGCATTCTCGGTGTCTGCTTGGTACAGCTTAAGGATGTTGGTTTACACACTCCTTGGAATACTGTGGTGACTTGGGACAATTGATCCCTGTTTCTGAAGAATAGATCTGGAAAAAAAGACCCCTCTGTGTGTTTTTAAGAAGCTTGGGCTAGGAAAAAAAAGACGTTGCCTTTGCTATCGGAGTAGTGGGCAACAGATATTGGCCTGAGAAGACTTAGGTTGCCAGTGTCAGGAAAATATGGGGCCCTCTGTGATGGGAAAGGTTTCAGACACCTTATTACCGTAAGAAGTAAAGACCTAAAGTGTACAGCAGAGGTGGAAGCCCCCTTACAGGTACATTCAGATACCTGCATGCTTGTTAAATTTTTTCAAGAGTGTCTTGGAGCCCTTAAAATTTGGGAAACTCTATTATGTTCCTGGTCTTGCTGTGGTCCATCCCCTACCACTCCTTTTTGGTTTCCCTGATTTCATAAGGCTGTATCAAATACTTAATATCAACAGGCAGTCAAGCAAGGCGGAAGGAAGTGTACTACAGAATAGCCATGCAAGGGTCTGTCATTTTGCATAATCTTGTGCCCCAGCTTCTGGGGACCTTGGGACTCCGTTTTCGATTGTGAACAATTCCACTGGTTTGCTTTAATGTTGCTTTCGTTTTTCTACCCTTCTTCATCTCCCTTGGGAAATTCGCAGCTCAACTCTATCCAGTGTAAGATGGTTTTAGCCTTGCACCACTCCACAAACCACGCCCTCAATAGTGCATGGCTTGTGGAGTGGTACAAGGCTGAGGTATTAACCACATAGACTGGATAGGGTTGAGCGACAATTTTCCTAAGTATGTTACACACTACTGGATGGTGATGTTTTCAGCCAGCACCACATTCCTGAGCACCAGTGGGACTATATACACGCTCCTTCTTTGCTTAGAGCGGCACTACAAGCATTAGCTCCTCTATCTCCCAATTGCCTTTTCCCAAGGTGTATTCTACCCCCACAGACAGTGTGCGTCCCAGATATTCCAAGCTGCCTTTAAATTGTTTTGTATATTCAGTTATATGTATTTTCCCTTAATTAATATAATTGATTTCATCAAAGAATTTCAAGAAGTCCAAAAACAGACTTAACTTTGGCATAATAAAGACAAGATAAAGCTAGGTGATTTTAGGTTTTAGTTCACCCCAAAGCCATCAGATTTCTTTACCACATGTGAACCTTGTAATTAGCAACCACTGCGACCTGAAGGTAACATACTGTACAGTTACCTAAAGATAGTGTATGGTTTACTTCATAAACTTTTTGTTATATTGGTATTTATTTTACAAAATTATTTTATTAGTAGAAAATTCAATTGAACAGTAGTGTGACAGTGTGATGGTTACATCGAACATAGCATAGAGGAAAGGGATCCCAACAGAGGGATGCAATAAGCACGGTACATCATTCGTCAATTCTGAAGGAAAACATTTTCTATGAACTGCCTGTTATAGCATTTGGTGCCCCTCCTTATACAGTATAAGAAGCAGGGACCTGGAAGCCCCAAGCAATAACCGGAAAGGGCTTGTATACAGGTATTAGCTGTATAGTGGTTATGTAACCATCTTCACAAAACCCCACTCCTGGAGTCAGGTGTTTCGGAAAAACAATCGTAAGGAAAGAGAATAATGTTGAATCAGGGGGTGAAAAAGCAGAAAAGAAGAGAGAAAAGGGGGGGCCATTAAATTGAAAGAAGTATGTTATTAAACCTGGAGGGTTGGTTGCACGTTACCCATGCTGCCGGACCTTAAGGAATTTGTTGTGAGTGTCCAAGGCTAGGGCTGCCAATTTTTCATCAATCATAATGTCATTCATACAATTTTTAACTGCTTCAAAACTATGCACAGGGGATTTCCACGCCCTCGCAATAGTCAACCTAGTTGCACTAAAAAGATGCAGAGCCAATTGGCGTTCCGGACAAAAGAGTTCTGAAATTGGTTTACAAAGTAGGGCTTTATAGGGGTCTCTTTTTAAGATGGGAATGAAAAATATTTTGAAGAAGGGTATAAACTCTGACCCATAGTCTACAGGCCTTAGGACATGTCCACCAGATATGTGCCATGGTTCCTTCCTGTGAACATCCCCTGAAGCAATGAAGCAAAGAGGGGAAAAGGATGGGATGAAACGGGCTAGTCTTCCTGTGGTATATTACCATCTATAGAACACCTTGTAGGCATTTTCCAGAATGAGAACATTCCTAGAGCTCTTGGTTAGTGCTATTGTCATGACCTGCCAGTCCTCATTCTATTGTTATTTTATCTGTGAGCAGTGATATTTTTGTACATGTGTCAAGAACCTTTCCTTCATCTTTCCAGTCACCTTTTACTATTTAAATGAATGACTCTGGGCATTGATTAAATATGCATTTTTTTTTTTAAATGATGCCATAGTTGTCATATTTTGAAAAATGTAATGAGCCTGAACACCAGAATCTTTAAAATACCGTATTTAAATTCCACAGCTCTGAAACTGTAATTTAGAATAAACCAGTATATTCTACGGTATCGTTCCAAAACGGTCTCATACTTTACCTGTGCTAAGAATTCTGAATCCAGAGATACCTTGGCACTAATTTCAAAATTTTGATTTTTATTTATTTGGACAATGTACTAGCGTTGCAGGAGACATGTCAACCTAACACAGGAATTTTCTTTTGGAAATTTCTCTTTATCAAGGTATACCATTTGTCTTGAGAAAAAATGTACGGTATGTACAGTATATGTTGTCACCCCAGTAAATAAAATTAAGATTTTGTTGGTAATAGAGTGCCATCCTAGTTATATCACAGAAACTTTTGTTATGTTGTAACAATACCAATTGGCATGAGAACTGTTTATCGCCAAATTAGCGTTTTTATGCTCATAACGACAGGGATTATTATCTCATCTATACAGTTATAGCTTCATTAGCATTTATTTTAAAGGTTGCTAAATTTACATGTGTGCTCGACTATAAGGTTATCTGGTATAACTGAATCATTAAAAAAGTAATGATTCCATGCTTCATATTAAAGACTTTATGTATATACCTGTATCCAAAAAGCAAAGAAAAAAATACAAGAGGGCAGAAGTGAGAATAATAAATTTTTTGACAATCCGATTTTGAAGCACACAAATAAGGCTGCAGAGGATGCAGCGAGCTGTGATGTTCAGTAATCCACAGCAGCCAATAAGGAATTAACACTTAGCAGTGTAGTATAGCAGTGCTAACGAAAGCTCATTGTATGTTATAAATATATAACTCCATTTCTTAGAACTATCTAAATTAAATCCAATATTCTAGTGCTCATACATATAAATTAAAATTTAGCTCTGTTTTTGCCAGTGAGTGACCGTGAAACAGCAGCAACAACAGGAATCTCCCAGTGCAACATCTGACATACCACTGACTAGAGCAACATACAACCTCAACTTCTGGCTCTCATCATTTTATGGAGGTCCTGGAATTTTGTATAACTTTATGTGAGAATGTTATCTCTAATGAGCAGTATTTGTGTTCCTCTTCAAAAAATAAAGTAAGAAAAAAACACTTGGTAAACTTTAACGCAGAGAAAAATATGTTATAAATATTTCTTATTGCGGCAAGCCTTTAAAACGTAGTAAATAAAATAAAAAAAGCAGTGCTACCTTACCTCAGCAAAAGATTTAATGGTCAGAACTGCGAAGGTTGCGGTTTAATTTCACAGTTCACCAGTCAGGAAATTGATGCTGAAAAGATGCAGAGAAGCCAGGTTCTGAGATTTTCCTTACTAGTAGACAGATGCAGCTGAGGCTCTGACAGAGGATTCCCCAGTGAAATTATTTAAGGACTGTCTGTTTGTCTGTCCATCTACACACCTAATTTTTCTTCTCTTTTTCAGAAAAGACGAATGCTTGGCTTAATAAAATATCTTCTTTACCATGGACTTTTCTTTTCTGAAATATATGATATTTAGCATTTTTATTTAGTGTGCTCTCACGTTTCCTCTCTGCTATATAGAGTAAAATACCTTCTTGGCTGGACAGCTTTTACCCCTGATAACTACTACTATGCATCATAGTAGTGACCCCAATGCCCTGTAGAATTCTGGTGTTCAGGCCAAGAAGTCACTAGTGTGTTGCAAGTTGGTAAGTGGATGCTTAATTCTAGATATGCAGCATGTAAATTCATCTCTAAGGCCTTGAAGAATGACAACATTGGTCTACTGTCTTGGTGTTGCAGCTGAATGGCCTTCCAGTCTTCGAAAGGCCAGTGCTTGTGCACATACACTTTCTGTGATTTACTAAGGAGAAGGCATGCTCTACAGAGCAACTTGCTTTTGTACCCCATACAACTTATACACCAACAAGTGTGGTGATGTGGGCATTATGAATTTGGCTTATTCACCAGTTGTACTGCAGTACTAATTGTCACTTGGCGGATCGTCATTTGCCTTTTATGTTTCTAGTAAGCCAACATCTACTACAGTATGTTCATCCGCCAAGGGCAGCATTTACATAGCAGTCATTTAGATGATAATTTATTATACATATATATATATATATATATATATATATATATATATATATATATACACCTTTGAAATTCTTGTCTTTAATTAAGCTCAACAACTGCTATGGTCTTGGAAGTGTTCAAAGCCATGCTGCTGGCACTAGTAGTTGTACCTCTCTTCAAAGCCTGCTATATAGGTGCACACACTGTATGTGAATGCAATACAGAATACTTTACTGTAGAAGCAATATACACTGTTTGACTGCATGCATTTGTGCAAAGATCAATATAGACCATATAATTAAAACTCAACTAGAATAATTTGCTTTAGAAGTAAGTCCCCTTCATACGAACATTCAACTTGCGAACTTTCAAAGATGCGAACATGTGTTTGTATGTCCAATCCTGTAAAGCTGGGTATACTCACTGAGTTTATTTCTTTCGTTCAACCCTGCGGGCTGTAATGCTGGTGCAGTGATCATCCATGCTGTGCCTATGTGTTCTGACAAGGGGGCTTCCCTGCCACACCGATCAGTGCTCGCAGTCTTTGGGGTCAATTCACTAATGTTTACCGCATGCGATAAGGGTATCATGTTACTCATTTGCATAAATTATTGCATTCGGTAAACTAAGTCCAATTCACAAAAAAAAAAAAAAGATTATGCGGTATTTACCGAAAAAAAAAATTGCCAGTAAATACAGCATGAAAAGCTCTTAAGTCCAATTCCCAAACAGTCAAGAGCGTTAAAAAGCATGCGATAATTACCTCCAGGGTTTTTCTGGAAGTATCACATACGTTATTTGTCCCCCGACCCCAGGCTTGTTTTGGCAAATAGCTGGTTGCTGAGCAGTGGGCTGGGAAGCCGGCAGCCGCATCCTTAACATCTGATGACTCATGAGCTGTCAGCGGGCTTTTCTGCAGACAGCTGATTGTAAAAAAAAAAAAGCCGGGTCTGGTATGGATTTTAAGGGGAACTCCACAAAATAAAATAAAAAACGGCGTGGAGTCCCCCCCCCAAAATCAATACCGGACCCTTATCCGGGCATGCAGCCCAGCAGGTCAGGAATGGGGGTGAGCGAGCGCCCCCCCTCCTGAACCATAGCAGGTCACATGCCCTCAAAATGGGGGGTGGGTTTTTTGGGACACCATGTTGATGGGGACAAGAGCCTCATCCCCACAACCATGGCCGGTGATTGTGGGGGATCTGCAGGCAGGGGGCTAATCAGAATCTGGAAGCCCCCTTTACATTGTACCCCTACCTATTCACCAAAAAAGTGTTACAAGGTAATAAAAACACACACAGTTTTTGACAAATCTTTTATTAAAAAATAAAAAAATGTGTCCCACTATGTAAATCCACTGTCAATCCCTCTGCCCGCCGGACCCAAAAAAGAAGAAAGAAAAAAGACACTTCTGCCATCGGAGAAGGCTGGCTGCCTACTGCAGGCTCGGCAGTCTGACATTTCTATATAGGTAAGGAGCAGAGCCAACTGGTGCCCTGCAGCCATGGGTGTGGGGATGAGGCTCTTGTCCCCATCAACATGGGGACAAGGTGCTTTGGAGTGGGTGGGGCAGAGCAGTAATTACTACTAAATCGAACAAATACCGCATTCTGTATTTAACTCCAAAATTTGGTGAATTGAACACTTGCACAATTGTTACCACATGCAGCGTGGTTTGGATTACTTCTCTGAATAAGGACAATAAAGCTTCCCTTCTGGAGTGGATGGAAAGGTGTAATATTAATCCTGTACAGGATAATGGTCAGAGGGAATATGGTGGGCCTCCTGCAGACTAGGTTGAAGAGGCTCCTTCACTTGGGATAGAAATATTTATCAACAATATCCCTTAACCGCTTGCCGACTGCCTCACACACATTTACGACGGCAGAATGGCACGGGCAGGCAAAGCAACATATATATACGTTGCTTTGAACCTGCCCCCTAGCGGGCCCCGCGATCGGGTCACGGAACGGCAGAACGGGGGGATGCCTTTGTAAACAATTGACAGGACACTGATCGTCTGCTCCCTCTTATCGGGAGCACCGATCAGTGACGTGTCACAGTAAGCCACGCCCCCTAACAGTTAGAATCACTCCCTAGGGCACACTTAACCCCCTTCCCCGCCCCCTACTGGTTAACCCCTTCACTGCCAGTCACGTTTATACAGTAATCAGTGCATTTTCATAGCACTGATCGCTATATAAATGTGAATGGTCCCAAAATAGTGTCAAAAGTGTCTTATGTGTCTGCCATAATGTCGCAGTCATGATAAAAATCGCAGATCGCCGCCATAACAAGTAAAAAAAAATGAATATTAAAAATGCCATAAAACTACCCCCTATTTTGTAGACGCTATAACTTTTGCGGAAACCAATCAATATACGCTTATTACGATTTTTGTTACTAAAAATTTGTAGAAGAATACGTATCGGCCTAAACTGAGCAAAAATTTGCTTTTTTTAAAAAAAAAATGGGGATATTTATTATAGCAAAAAGTACAAAATATATATATTTTTTTTTTAAATTAACGCTCTATTTTTGTTTGTAGCGCAAAATATAAAAACCGCAGAGGTGATCAAATGCCACCAAAAGAAAGCTCTATTTGTGGGAAAAAAAGGACGTAAATTTTGCTTGGGAGCCACGTCGTATGACCACGCAATTGTCAGTTAAAGCAACACAGTGCCGAATCGCAAAAAGTGGCCCAGTCATTTGGCAGCCAAATGGTCTGGGGGCTGAAGTGGCTAAGAAATCTATGAAGATAAATTAATTCCACCTTTTCAGACTGCTGAAATATTGAAGGAGTTGGTCTCATAGACTGTTGTCGGATAGTATGAGGTGGGGTGGGATTTGTTATGTGGAAAAAATAGAATCGCGCTAAACCTAAAATGTGACAATATGTATCAAATTGATGGATGTGAACATAAACACATGTAATGAAATGGCATAAAGCCTCCAAATGATGATGGTGAGAATCAGCTTGAATGAATGATCAAAATACAATCATAAATGAAAAATAAAAAAAGTGATAAATTATATGAAATACATTATTGCTGGTGAAAGTCCATAAATATTAGAGTTGTCCCGATACCACTTTTTTAAGACCGAGTACAAGTACCGATACTTTTTTTTTCAAGTACTCACCGATACCGAATACTGATACTTTTTTTTTATGTCAGTATTTTATTTAATTTTTTTTTACAATTTTTTTGTTATGTTTTTTTACAATGCTTTCTGGGGGGGGGGGGGGGGGAGTGGATGGTGTAAGTGGGTTTTTTATTAAAATTTTTATTATTTTTTACAATTAATTATCTTTTATTATTTATTGCAATTTTTTTTTTTTAGCCCTGTTGGGGGGGGTTGGTGAGATATCAGGGTTGTTAACATACCTCTGACATCTCCCCTTTAAGAAAGAGAAAGGGACTAAGGACACAGATTCCCCAGTCCCTTGTCCCTTTCTCAGCTGCACTGAAAATGAATGGAGAGGAGACAACGGCTCCTCTCCATTCATAAACTGAAGCATCGTAAACACAGGTTACAATGTTTCAGTTATATGAATGGACAGAGTCAGTGAACACTGACTCTGTTCATTCGGAAAAGGTAGGAGCCAGGTTTAGCGGCTCCTACCTCCGCTCTCCATCCTGACAGAGGGGAGCGGAGGAGGATATGGAGGGTGACACGGAGCGCAGAGGGGGACATGGAGGGTGACACGGAGCGAAGGGGACAGCAGCAGCGCGGAGGGGGAGAGCAGGATAACGGAGGAGGACAGCAGCAGCACAGAGGGGGGACACGGAGCGCGGGGGGGGGGGGGAGAGCAGAATAACGGATGAGGACAGCAGCAGCACGGAGGGGGGACACGGAGCGCGGGGGGGAGAGCAGAATAACGGAGGAGGACAGCAGCAGCATGGAGGGGGGACACGGAGCGCGGAGGGGGAGAGCAGAATAATGGAGGACAGCAGCAGCACGGAGGGGGGGACACGGAGCACGGAGGGGGAGAGCAGAATAACGGAGGAGGACAGCAGCAAGCACGGAGGGCGGACACGAAGCGCGGAGGGGGAGAGCAGCACGGATGGGGGAACTGGAGGAGGATACAGGGACAGTCAACGGTGATCGGTGCGGCTTTGGGGGGAGTTACAAGCACCGATCACCGCTGTATAGATAGATTTCACTAAAACAGCTGAAAAGAGGGGGGGGTCGGGGGAGAAGCTGTCAGGCTGTATTGAAATCTATACAGGGAGATCGATGCTTGTAACTCCCCCCGCCGCACCGATCATCCCTGACTGCCCAAGTAACGGGTGAAGCATCGGAGCATTTTCCCCGAGTACAAGTACTCGGGGAAATGCTTGGTATCGGTACCGATACTAGTATCGGTATCGGGACAACCCTAATAAATATTCATAAAGTTCATAAATGAATAGGCTGTCTGTGACATCAACAAGTGATGATAATCCACTCGTGCACAAATCCTTGAACAAGTGAAGTCAAATCTCTTCAGATGTGGAAAGAAAACCAATGTGATGTCAACCACCATATGACAAAATAGCCAGAGTACCATGGTCCCCTGTTACGGAGGACCCGGAAAAGCTTTTAGTAAATCACAGCTGTGATGTGGCAACACCGAGGACCCACTGCACCGTTAATCAGCATACTCCATAGTGGTAGAGACCAAATGGTGATGATGTGGCATGTAAAAACAAATTGCCTCGATAGTGTAAAACCTTTAGCGTTTTATTAAAAGTAAACAAAAAGTTGCACTTACAATGTTAAAATGACAAATAAGCCTTAAGACTGCTGCGCCGGCCGGACGCAAGCAGGCAGACGCGTCTGTCTGGAAGTACGAGCAGTAGTGGATGGTGACGTCAGCGTGTCGCTCGTTCCGCCCTACTAGTTTTGTGATAGGTCACGTCGTCCAGGGGATTTGTTATGTGTTTATTGTTAAGTAGGTCTTTCCCATTGTTCTATTGTTTCTGTCTGTCTGTCTATCTCTTGGAGATGAGATTAATCTTGTGACCACTTTAACTTGATACCAAATTATTGTGGGATGGTATATTTTTGTTGATTAATTTACTCTAATTAATTTACTGTTGTGGTGTTTGAAGCTTGCATATCCTCAAGAGGGGAATGTCTTCAAAAAACAGTCATTCCTTTAGTGCTTTTCCTAAAATCTTGTCTGTGTTTGATGCTTGGGGTAAACGGGCTGGTATTAGCTCTCGGTCTGCTGGAACGGTTTGGAGGGCAGGAGGCACTGTTTGGCTTAAGCACCTAATTGTGGTGCCAAGTGGTTCCGTCACAATTTAATTTTTTGGACTTGCAAAAGAAGAGAAAATCTGATTTATTTTCCACCAATGTACCATGTGAGCTGAGAGGGGAGAACAAGGGCAAGGATCCTCAAGCATGGGGCCTGAGAAGGCAAATAGGGGCATACACTAATCTCCTCATGCAACTCTGGATGCATTTGACAAACAAGACCCCCTGCTGATGCTGTACCAGCAAGCAAGCACCCCAAGATTGTGGCTTCATAGCTACAGACTTTATTCATAGAAAGGACAAACAAATTCCTAACTGGCAAGGGGATTGTCATGATCCAAGATGCTCACAAAAGGCTGAGTGCAGGGCAGAGTGTGAGCATTCAGCCAGAGAAAGTGTTGCTGTGTGCCAGAACCCTAACAATAAAATCGGGCTAATATCAATCCATAGTACTGTAGCCTGCCCACCGAAACCTTCGGGTGGATATAAATCCATATCAGTGGTAACCAGCAGTGGAACCCCTGGGGATCTCTTGTGGAACCCTGGTTGAGAAACCCTGCTTTAGTGGAATAAACATTTGTAGTGCTTTGTCTACTTAAGGCAGAACTAAAAGTATTATTGCCCCACAGGGATCTTGCCATAGTGTGGAAGTTTGCACATTATGGCAGACTTGCCTCCGAATGTGCCTTCCTCCAGCAATGCAACATTTACACTTCCGCTTGTTGCTCAGTCACTACCACTGCTTTGTGTTCCGTTGGCTTCAGGACTTAAAATCCAACTGATTGCTACACTTCTGAATGGAAGTGTGTTAAAAAAAGGAAACAAAAAGCAGGAGAGGCTGGTTATATGACCTGTCAAAGGGCTGTAAAATATGGGCCATGGTGTGCGTAATAATGAAGAATAAATAATAGTAAGAATCAGTTTCTCAAATGAGTATTCTTCAGTTTAGAATATAGCTGAAATATTTAGGGTTGGAGTAAGCACTGGAACAAGCAAGATGAGGATCTATGTTTTTAGTAGACATACGCTGCAAATAATACCGCTTTTCATCTTTTGTTACATTTACAGTTATCATTTGCTTTAGTGATTTGCAGTAAAATGTTCACTTTAAAGCCGTATTATGTTTTTCTACAGATCTAGACTTCATGTTACCATCTGATGACTTTGTACTAGCCTGATACCTGCTATCTCCTGTTGCTATGTTGTCAACTTCCCAGATAATTCATGTGCAGACTTCCCATGAGACTGTGAAATCCATTGGACAGAAGCCTTCCTCTTTAGTGGTACTGGCAAATGCAACATACTGTATCTAAGCCTCTGCCTTGATACATTGCTATCAAATAAAAAAATAATAATGTTTACCTACTATCACCATTTCATACTACATTGCTTATTGCCTGCTTCTCCTGTTTTCGTTTTTTCCTTCATTAATTTTATAATGCTGTATACCTAGGTTTCTACTTTTTATTGTTTTTCCTAATCAAGCTAGATAAAACTTTATTTGTTATATGACATTTCAGTTGTAAACAGGCTTCCTTGTGCCGGTCTGCCAACTAGTTACTCAGAGACTTTTCCCAGGGGCTTGCTTATATTTGTATGTGGCAAGCAAATTAGGGCTGTTGTTTCATTGAATGTTGGTTAAGACATGTTTCTCATTTAAAATGAGCATGCTTACATTACTAATTTCTAGTGCTATGTTTTATTTATGCAATCAGTTGTGTCTGTGCTTTCCTTTTAATAGGGTACCTGACATCATATGTGGATATAAGGCTGTAAGCAATATAAGAAGAAGTAATTATCAAGGATTGTAGCTCTTGTCGCGGTGGCTTATATTAATCACTACATGGAAAAATGTAAACATAGAGAGTCATACAGATTTACAAATTCTGATATGTTGTGTGTCAGAACTAAGCAACTTTTTACTCTGCAGCTTACAAGGTGCTATCCTAGCATGCTTCGGCTGTCAGCTATGATGACAATCAAAGGATGCTGGCAATTACACTAAGCAAATCAATGCACTCTGTGTTAAAGTGGACCTAGCATCAGATGCATCATAAGTGCTTTTATGCAAAGCAATGCATACGTTTAACACTTCTTTTCAGAAGGCAGAGCTATCTTTGTTCAAACATCATCCAAGCTTAGCACCTGAACACAGTGTTGCAGCCAGCCTGATAATTGGGAGAGGCGACTGGGGAAAAGATTACTCCTGCCTGCAGCAGACTGATGACATCATCTTAGCCTAGGCAAAGTAACTTGCCTGGAGCCCAAGAATAATGCCGGAATGAAATAGAGGTTTAATGCTGATAACCTGTTTCCAAAAATTCTTACAATACATATATATTAATGGTGTACATATTAAATTTTTCCTGCAGGACACAATTCTACATGCTTTCAGTTGCTATAGCTGAAGGCCTGAAGCCTACTTCAAGGATCACTTTTTCCTGTAGGTTGATGGTTAGGTAGCTCAAGCTGGGCAGCATCTTGTCTGATTTTTCTTAGAGCAACGGAAATCTTTTTTCACTTGATGATGATCTATCGCATATAAACACTCATTTGTTATTGTTGCTTTTTGATCGTCTTTTATAACATTGGAATGTCCCATGATAAAATATATACAGTGCCTTGTAAAAGTATTTATACCCCTTGAAAATGTCCACATTTTGTCATGTTATAGCCAAAAAACATAAATGTATTTTATTGGGATTTTACAACACAAAGTGGCACATAAGAGCCCATTCACACAGGGGCGTCTTTGGATCCGACTCCAAATCGCCCCAGGTCGCCCCTAGTCACCTCAGGTCGCGCTGGCTGAAGAAATCAATGTAAGTTAATGGAGCCGTCCTTATGCACACTACTGCAGTCGCTCCGACTTCAAAAAAGGTCCCTGTACTACTTCAATCCGACTCCTAGGCTACCTGTAACCATTCATTTCAATGGGAGTCGCCTCTCACTGTCTTAATAGGAGCAACTCCCCAGGAAGAAAACATACATTTCTCCTGCAAAACTCTCCCTCCCCCCTCCCTCCCACAGAGCTGATTCTTGTTTGGCCACTGGAATGTCTCCTGTCCTGCAGGCAACTTGGTGTTGCCTTGTAAATAGCTCCAGGTCGTGCTGTGATTCATTCTCAAGTCGTGTCTGAGTTGCCTCATAAAATCGCGCTGGAAGTCGTGTTGCCCCTGTGTGAATGGGCTCTAATTGTCAAGTGGAAGGAAAATTATAAATGGTTTTCAATTTTTGTTTACAAATAAATATGTGAAAAGTGTGGTATGCATTTGTATTCAGCCCCCCTGAGTCAATACTGTGTAGAACCATCTTTTTCTGCAATTACAGCTGCAAGACTTTATGGGTATGTCTCTACCAGCTTTGCACATCAAGATCGTAACATTTTTGAACATTCTTCTTTGCAAAATAGCTCAAGCTTTGTCATGTTGGATGGAGAGCGCCTGTGAACAGCAAGTTTCCAGTCTTGCCACAGATTCTCAATTGGATTTAAGTCTGAACTTTGACTGGGCCATTATAACACATGAATATGCTTTGATCTAATCCATTCCATTGTAGCTCTGGCTGTATGTTTAGGGTTGTTATCCTGCTTGAAGGTGAACCTCCACCCCAGTCTCAAGTCTTTTGTAGACTCTTAACAGGTTTTCTTCTAAGATTGCCCTGTATTTGGCTTCATCCACCTTCCCATCAACTCTGACCAGCTTCCCTGTCCCTGCTGAAGAAAAGCTTTCCCATAACATGATGCTGCCACCACCATGTTTCATGGTAGGGATGGTGTGTTCAGGGTGATGTGCAGTGTTAGTTTTCCACCACACATAGGGTTTTGCTTTTAGGTCAAAAAGTTTAATTTTAGTCTCATCTGACCAGAGCACCTTCTTTAAAATGTTTGCTGTGTGCCCCACATGGCTTCTCGCAAACTGAAAATGGGACTTCTTGTGGCTTTCTTTCAACAATGGCTTTCTTCTTGCCACTCTTCCATAAAGGCCAGATATGTGTAGTGCACGACTAATAGTTGTCCTGTGAACAGATTCTTCCACCTGAGCTGTGAATCTCTGCAACTCCTCCAGAGTTACCATGGGCTTCTTGGCTGCTTTTCTGATTAATGCTCTCCTTGCCCGGCCTGTCAGTTTAAGTGGGCAGCCATGTCTTAGTAGGTTTGCTGTTGTGCCATACTATTTCCATTTTCAGATGATGGATTGAACAGTGCTACGTGAGATGTTCAAAGCTTTGGGGTATTTTTTTATAAGCTACCCTTGCTGTAAACTTCTCCACAACTTTATCCCTGACCTGTCTGTGTTCCTTGGCCTTCATGATGCTGTTTGTTCACTAAGGTTCTCTAACAAACCTCTAAAGGCTTCACTGAACAGCTGTATTTATACTGAGATTAAATTGCACACAAGTGGACTCTTTACTAATTTTGTGACTTCTGAAGGTAATTGGTTCCACTAGATTTTAGTTAGGGGTATCATAGCACCATCAATTTACGCAGCGCTTTACATATACATTTTACATTCACATCGGTCCCTACCCTCAAGGAGCTTACAATCTAAGGTCCCTAACTCACATTCATACACGAGGGCCAATTTTCGGGCAGAAGCCAATTAACCTACCAGCATGTCTTTGATCCTGCCTGGTTCTGCCCTCCCCCCGTAAACTGACCATGGCTTATCATGGCTGCTGAACCCTGACACGTGATCAGTTTACATGCCTCTGTCATTCGCAGCCCTGGTCTGTCCTTCTCTCTCCCCCTCCCTGCCTGTCAGCTTGTGTGTCTTCTGTATGAGCTGTCTCTGCCCCCCTCTTGCTGCTGTTAGTAGAAAAGTGAGCTTTTAAAAAATTCTCTGCCGACCCCTCTCTTTTAAGCAGCCATAATGTACTGTATAAGTTTTTGTTAAAAACAATGCCTCTAAATACCTTTTTGCATGTATTGTCAGGCCGGTCACGTGACTCCCGGCCGCTCTACACCTCCGATCCAAAGCTACAGCGGGAGAGGCTGAGCGGCCAGCACGGCGGTCACGTGACCTCCAGGCTGACATCAGAGGAAGATCCTAGGGAGATCGCTGTAGCCCTGGATCAAAGGTGTAGAGCGGCCGGGAGTCACATGACTGGCCTGAAAATACATGTAAAAAGGTATTTAGAGGCATCATTTTTAACAACGTATACAGTACATTATGATGGCTTAAAAGAGAGGGGCTGGCAGTGAATTTAAGATTTAAGGTTACAAACACTTTAAAATGGTATTAACCCCATAAACAAACGTTTATTATATTGCAGCTTACCAATTCTTAGATATGGTAGCTATTTTTTTTCTTTTTTAGGCCATCCTTTCCCTCTTTTTCACTTGGTGATATGCCTAGTAAGTCTGTTGTTTTTCAAAACAATGGAAAAGGGGTGGAAAAAATCTAGAAATACTACATGACTTGCAGGTGTGAAAGTGACGTCATGTTTTCACGTTGAAAGCGATGTAACATTCTTTTGCTTCCGCTGTGTGATGAGACACCTAGCTAACAGTTGGGAAGCCTCACTTTTCTCATTCACTGCGTGCACTGCTAGTAATAATGGAGTCATGTCAGCGCTTACTGAGTTTCAAAGAGAGCAAATTGTTGGTGCCCGCTTAGCTAGTGCCTCTGTGACTGAAGTTGCCAATTTAATTGCCGGTACAGTAGTAAAGGTTATAACGGCATATACAGTTTTACTCATATGTCTGATATACGCCAAATACATCTGATGAACATAAATGTGGTCGACATGGTCAACTGACCAAAAGAAGCAAAAGGACATTGCACATGTTTGTGACCCAGATTCCTGCATGAAAATTGGTATCAGATGCCATTATCCACCATCCAAGACTTATATTTGGCAGTTCCCAGGAGAATTAAGGCCATCTTGGATGCCAATGGTGGTCCAACACCATATTCGTTAACAATTTTGTTCTTTTACCATACTTGTTTCCATAACTTTGTCCAACCCCTGTATATACAGTTGTAATGGGGTATATGGTGCAATAATTGTTGTGTGTACATAAATGTCTATACAGAACAGCAAAAATTTCATGGAGTCCAAGTGGAGCATTCAGAATAACTTCCCAGTGATCTCAACTCGCCAGATGCGTCACCTCTGAAGAGACTGAAGTATCACTAGTTGAACAGATAAGAACGGCAGGGCTCAATCTGAGTGTAGTACAATATATTGACATATTTATTGTGGTAAAAAGACAAATGGCAACCCACATTGTGACAGTTAAAATCAGACTCATCACATACAGTAGTAGGGCTTCCGGTAGACAGTCTCACAACAGGGAACCTCAGACCAGGATAGAAACACTAGGTGGATAGATACATCTGCAGGACTGAGAGAGCACACTGGGGGGGGGGGGGGGCACCACCAAACTAAGTTCAACATTAAATGTACTGATAAACTATAGTAAATTGGCAACTCACATGAGAAGTAAAAATTACACTTTTGTATGTAATTTGTGAGCGGTCAGCTCATGCATCTGGGCTTGGGAGCCTCTTCCTAAAACTTGCAGCCTGGAATGTCTGGATGTCAGACTGGATGACAGCTTAGATGAAGAAGTGGAAACCAACAGGATGGCAGAGGGCTTCAGTGGGATGCAGAACAGACTGGAAGTGACATTGGTACGTCAGAGGGCAGAGCTATGCATTTCAAAGCCGCCCAAGCCTCTTTCTCAAGCTCCAGAGTGTATGCCCTGTAATACAGGAGGTAGGTGTGCTACTGGCCAGATTACAAGGTGAAATTAGAGAGAGAAAAAAACTCATGCAGCCGCAACATCTACTGATTGGTAAGCTGCAATATATTATGGTTTAGCGTTTAATACCACTTTAAGGAACCACAATGGTGCCTCCATTCCCAGTCGATGCCTTCTGAGAGGAAACGTGTCGGGTCAGAGACAGTAGCGTGACATGAACCGGTGAAGACCGCTCTGCAGGCGGCCATGCTCTACTTGTGTTTAACTGCCGGATTCTATGAACTATGTTGTAAGTGCAATTTTGTTTTATAATAAATTCATTTTTATACATTAAGGCACTATGAGACCTCTCCATTGCTTTTATCGCTACATGTTGTGCGATATGTGACTAGTGAGACATGCAAGCCTGGATCCATCTCCTGAAGCTGGTTGATCACCTACCCTAATGGCCCGTACACACGATCCGAAAATCGGACGAAAAATGCCGTTTTCGAATCGGCCGCATGATAATCGAATCGTTAGTACAGAGCTTTCAAGAGCCAATTACGACACTTCATCTGATATTATACGATCTGACAAACAGGAAAAACGTTCTCGTATGATACCAGATCGTACGATTTTCATTTAATCAGTATAGTTGTCGTCCGAAAATACAATAGAAATATAACACATGACCTCACTTTCGATTTTTTATTCTGTTGTACGAGAATTTTTGTAATTTTCGTAACCTCTCCATTTTTGACATGCGACTAACATGCAAAAAAACTGGACGATCTTTCGTCCAATTTTTGGATAGTGTGTACGGGCCATTAGTGGAGAGTTTATATAAACGCATATGATCTCTTGGTGGGATAATTTCATTTGGTAAGCATCCCATCTTTTGTTCATAGCAGGGTGGTCATGCACATGCACTTTGGATTAAGTTATTTGCACAAGGATATTCTCTTATGAACAGTGTGTGGGAAGTTGAAACCATTTTTTTTATGAAAACACAAGAGTCGTCGGAGCACCAGTCAATATGTATGAACTTTTGGCACACCTGTTTAACTTGCGTTTGTTGCAGCAGGTTTTTTATAATTTCTATTTGTGTTATAAATGCATGAATTTAGCACAACATATATATATTTTGTATGGTTACACCTAGCACTTCACAGAAAGTGTGGTATTTTCATATTTATTTTTCAATGTACATGTTATGTACATACTGTATGTTTTGGGGACACGTTTACAGTCAGAAACAGTGCATCTTACAGATCTAAATATATAATTACTTCCTCATCATTCAAGGAATTTTTTGATTTTATAATTTGAAGCCAAGCGCAACCTTTTTATTACAGTATTTTCCTCACTAACGCTTACATACCAATAGCCTCATGTATCAAAGTGTCCTAAGAAGTTTCTTGCAGCCACCAGTTAGAATAAGGTCCACATTTAGGCTGGGTTTACACTATTACGAATTGGATGTGGGTTCCGGAGATTTTGACTGGCTCTCTATGGAGCCGGTTCACATATCTCCGCTGTGGCTCTGGTGCAAATTTGGTCCATTCCAGGTCCAAATTTAGCCAAAAATTCAGGCTGAAATCTGACCTGAAACGGTAAACAGGGATGCACCGGACCCCTGATGTGAGCTGTAGCGAATCACCGGCAGCGCGTGCTCGCTGCTGCAGCATGCCCGCGGATCGGGGGGGGGGGACTCGATGTCCGCCGTCGACCCGCGATCGCCTTTTACAGAGGCAGAATGGGGAACTGCCTTTGTAAACAAGGCGATTCCCCATTCTGACAGGTGACATGACAGGGATCTACTATTCCCACTGATCGGGAACAGTGATCTCTGTCATGTTCCAGTAAGCCCATCCCCCCTTACAGTTAGAACACACCTAGGGAACACATTAAGCCCCTTGATTGCCCCCTAGTGTTAACCCTAAAAATTACATAAATCTATCCCCTATTTTGTAGACTATAAGTTTTGTACAAACCAATCAATATACGCCTATTTTATTTATTTTTTTACCAAAAATATGTAGAAGAATGTATATCGGCCTAAACTGATGAATAATTTTGTTTTTTAATAAATATTTTTTTGGATATGTATTCCAACAAAATTGTTGCTCTTTGTTCATAGCGCAAAAAATAAAAACCGCAGATTTGATCAAATACCACCAAAAGAAAGCTCTATTTGTGGGAAAAAAAGGACGTCAATTTTGTTTGGGTACAACGCTGTACGACCACGCAATTGTCATTTAAAGCGACGCAGTGCCGTATCGCAAAAAATGGCCTGGTCATTAAAGGCGTTGTATGGGTTTTTTTTTTTTTTTTTATATAACAAACATGTTATACTTGCCTCCACTGTGCAGTTTGTTTTGCACAGAGTGCCCCGATCCTTCTGTTCTGAGGTCCCACGGCAGCTGTCTCGGCTCCTCCCCGCTAAAGCTAACCCCCTCTGGGAAGCTCTTTCCTGAGGGGGTTAGTTGGCGGGCGCGCTCCCGTGTCATACAGTCTGGGTCCATAGACGCCAAGTGTACAAGTGTATGACTCGGTCCCACCCCCCGGTGGCCGCGTCATTGGATGTGATTGACAGCAGTGGGAGCCAATGGCTGCGCTGCTATCAATCTATCCAATCAACGGCCAGACTCAGTGGAGAAGAGGACGCCGGGGGACGCGCACAGCAGGTGAATGGGCTCAGGTAAGTAAAACGGGGGGGGTGGGGGGCCCGTGACAGCGAGGTGTTTTTTCACCTTAATGCATGGGATGCATTAAGGTGAAAAAACACAAACCTTTACAACCCCTTTTAAGGGAGCAAATCCTTCTGGGGCTGAAGTGGTTAATAGTCTCGTTTTTTTTTTTTCATCCGTTTATATCCAGAGCAGTTTTTGTGACCATTATCATAAGCAAGGAATAATGCCCTGTACACACGATCGGATTTCCGATGGAATAAAATCAGATGGATTTTTCCATCGGAAATCCGATGAAGCTGACTTCCATCAATCTTGCCTACACACCATCAGTCAAAAATCCGACTGTCCCAAACGCTGTGATGTAAAACACTCCGAAGAGCCGAGAAAAATTAAGTTCAATGCTTCTGAGCATGCGTCGACTTGATTCTGAGCATGCGTGGGTTTTTTCTCCGATGGAGTTCCCCACAGACGATCGGAATTTGCTATCGTTTTTTCGGTAAAATTTAAAACATGTTCTATTTTTTTATACCGATGGGAAAAAGACCGATGGGGCCCACACACGATTGGTTTGTCCGCTGAAAAAAGTCCATCGGTCTTTTTTCATCAGAAAAACCGATCGTGTGTACACTGCATTAGAAATTCTTAAAAGAAAAAAAGAGATTACAGAAAAAGCACAGCTTAGAAAGCTCCAAAAGCGACACCCAACACATTGTTTCCGTGTGCTTATTCGGTGGGATGGAGGTTACATCTGCTGCAGGCAGCCATGTGGCAGCTTTTTATTTTCCTGATGACAGATTTGATAAATTGCCAGACAGAAGGGTACATCTGTCTGTGGCGTTTGCTAACCTTTCGCACAGTGTTACAGATAGCCTGAGACGGCACTCAGGGAAGACAGTTTTGACAAATTTGGATGGTTGGGTGAGGAAGTAGTAGAAGAGTTCACCCTGTCTGGGATGATGAGATTGATTTGCATGGATGTTGCGTCTGGAACATTGCCTTCATAGTAGGAGGTTGGATAATTAAACAGAAATAACATATATGCTTTAATATCACCTTAACATATTTACATTTAGCCCATTGACTATTAGATAGTATATTTTTATACTAAGCCCACAAACTTTGTAGCCTTTACAGGCTGGGCAGATTTTTATGCATCGTCAAGGCTTGTGCATTTAACTGTTGCCTATCTCCCATGCTACTTCAGAGATGAAGAATAGAGAAAGAAGTGCAAATCACTCAGAGCTCAGAGAGCCTATGATAATTGAGATCAGCCATATAAATCAGAGAATGTGTATCACTCATTTTTTAAGGCTTGCTTTTAAGAACACACTGTTCTGTCATGTCTGGGCAGCAGAATGTTTCAGCATGAAAAAATAAAGAATAAACCATTTTACTAAACCTTGCACTTCATTCCCCAACAGGTAAATCTATTGATCTGAGCTTTGCACACAATCGTGGAGATAAATGGATGGACCATCCCCAGCCATGCGTATAAAAGCATAATATCGTGATCTCATGCCTACAGTTCTGTGTTACAGAATCAAGTGGATATTGCTGATTTATGTGGCATTTCTTTTGCGGCCTCAAAATTCTATCACAAACAAACTTGTATGCTCTTTGGACCATATAATATTTACCCTCTACCATTTTTTTTCAACTGTGTGGGCTTTGCTTTGTTAGATTTACAACCATTGCTTTATTATAGAATTATTGCATGCATTTGTTAACCACTTCAGCCCTGGAAGAATTGGCTGCCCAATGACCGGGCTATTTTTTGCGATTCCGCACTGCGTCGCTTTTGACAATTGCGCGGTCGTGCGACGTTGTACCTAAACAAAATTGACCTCCTTTTTTTCCCACAAATAGAGCTTTCTTTTGGTGGTATTTGATCATCTCTGCGATTTTTAGTTTTTTGCACTATAAACAAAAAAGCGTCAATTTTGAAAAAAACACAATATTTTGTACTTTTTGCTATAATAAATATCCCCATTTATTTTTTTTAAAAGCAAATTTTTTCTGAGTTTAGGCCGATATGTATTCTTCTACATATTTTTGGTAATAAAAATCGCAATAAGCGTATATTGATTGGTTTGCGCAAAAGTTATAGTGTCTAAAAAATAGGGGATGGATTTATAGCATTTTTATTATTCTTTTTTTTTTACTAGTAATGGCGGCAATCTGTGATTTTTATTGGGACTGCGACATTATGGCGGACACATCGGACACATTTTTGGGACAATTGGCATTTATACAGCAATCAGTGCTATAAAAATGCACTGATTACTGTAAAAATGTCACTGGCTTGGAAGGGGTTAACACTAGGGGGCGATCAAGGGGTTAACTGTGTTCCCTAGTGTGTTTCTAACTGTGGGGGAATGGGAATGACCTATTGGAGATGACAGATCGTGGTTCCTAGCTATTAGGAAATCATCATCTGCCTTTCCTCACTGAACAGAAGAGGGATGTGTGTGTGTGTGTGTGTTTACACACACGCGTCCCTGTTCTGCCTCTCGTGCCTGCGTTCGCTCACGGCCGGCAGTCATCGCTACCGATGGTCACAAGCATCGGCACTCCCGCTATGCAGCGGGTGTGCGCGCCTGCTATCCCGATTAAAGGGACCGACGTACACCTACGGTGATTTGCGGAATTGGGCCGGCCTGCCGCCGTATAACAACGGCGGCTGGTCGGCATGTGGTTAAAATATGTAATTTTTTTTTTTAAAAGAGAGACACAACTCTGGAGGAATGAGAACAGGAGGTACAGCAGACAGCAGCATTGCAAGTCTGTAGGGAGATGTTAAATGTATTAGCAGATTTAAAATGAATGTAACCCTCGTTGTAAAACAACCTATTCAGTTTAAAATAGAAATGAAAGGCAAAACATTTGTGTATAGATATAAAAAAAAGTACTCCTTTCCCCTTTTTTTTAATAAGTCATCAAATTCTTTCTCGGGTCTCAGATGAATAAGAGCTGGGGGAGGAGAAGCAACATTACACTGAGCTTCCCAGTGAAAGGCTGTGGGGTTGGGCTGGACAAATCTGCTCATTGGAGAGCACGCTGAGTTTCCAGCATAGCTAGAGAACTAACCATGGTGTGCTATCCTGCTTAGTGTGGTCAGTTTTTACTCCGTTTTGCACTCCTGTTTTCAGCAGAGAGCGGACTGAAGTCTGTGCTCTGCTGATGTGCGCACGCCTATGGAGCTGTTATATATAATTTTTTCCTGGCTAAAAATGTAAAAGCGATTTCCAAAAATGTAAAGTTAACTATTACAAAATATACAAAATAGGTTTAAATGTATTTTAAATGACAACTCAAAACATGTTCCTCATATATAATATGACTAAAAAGGTTCCATGGCAAAGTAATATCTGCTTACACCATTATTATAAAAATTAACCACTGTGCTTATTAAAAAACAATAGAATATTTTATTATCATTTGTTTTGTGACTTTCTAGGATTTCTCCCAAACTGAGCCCAGTCTCTAGAATCTCCCTGGCTACAAAAAAATCTCCAGTTCTAAAGTTCTTTTTAGTAAGAAGTAAAGAGACTCCAATAGTAGTGTAGAAAATAAAAAATACCTTATTGCAAAACCAATAGCTCAAAGTTTTACAATTTTACATAATTATACAGCACAAAATGTCAGTGTTCTGTAGAAGAAAACAATAAAAGTGCAATTGCAGTAATAATAACTTGCAAACAATCATTTGAGAGCAAATGTCATATTTTTTCATGTATAAAGCTTGTTAAAAAAATCTTTAATGATAATTGTCCTACAAATAATGATACCCTTTAGTGACTTTTCTGGGTAGTGTTTTCATTCCCAAAATATTACAGATTCTGTTTATCTTAAGGTAACTGTAGACATTAGAGAATCATTGATCTGGCCTTTTAATTTATGTTTCCTAACATATGATTGTGCATATCTATACACTTTTTCGGAAGAGGATTGATCACCCAATGATTAGATCATTATTAAAACATCTCACTGCCGTCTTAAGTTATGAAGAATGAGCTACCGTTAGTATAGAAACTTAAAAGCTAAATCAGCAGTGGCAGCACCAGATATTTCTGCAGTGACAGGTTTGCTTTACTTCTGTATGTAGCTTTACACAAGTTCTGTATGTCTGCACAAGATGCTGATGGGCCCCCAAAAAAATATTATATTAAATGATCCAGTAAGCTTCCCTTTGGAGCAACCTGTTTTTTTTTTTTGCATGGTTTATACACTATATTACCAAAAATATTTACATGCACATGAACTTTAATGGCATTCCAGTCTTTGTCCGTAGGTTTTAATATTGAGTTGGCCCACCCTTTCCAGGTATAACAGCCTAAACTCTTCTGGGAAGGCTGTCCAAAAGGTTTAGGAGTGTGTCTATGGGGAAGTTTGACCATTCTTCCAGAAGCGCATTTGAAAGGTCAGGCACTGATGTGGGCGATAAGGCCTGGCTCGCAGTCTCTGTCATTCCAAAGGTGTTCTATCGGGTTGAGGTCAGGACTCTGTACAGGCCAGTCAAGTTCCTCCACCCCAAACTCGATCATCCATGTCTTTATGGACCTTGCTTTGTGCACTGGTCCAAATCATTTGGTGGAGGGGGATTATGGTGCAAGGTTGTTTTTTAGGGGTGGGGCTTGACCCCTTAGTTCCAGAGAAGGGAACTAAGGGGTATGCGTCAGCATACCAAGACATTTTGGACAATTTCATGCTCCCAACTTTGTGGGAACAGTTTAGGGATGGCCCCCTCCTGTTCCAAAATGACTGCGCAGCAGTGCAAAAAGCAAGATCCATAAAGACATGGTTGAGCGAGTTTGGGAGTTTGGGATGGAGGAACTTGACTGGCCTGCACAGTTCTGACCTCAAAAGAGGTGAAGCTGTTATAGCTGCAAAGGGTGGGCCAACTCAATGTTAAACCCTACGGACTAAGACTGGGATGCCATTAAAGTTCATGTGCGTGTAAAGGCAGACGTCCTAATACTTTTGGTAATATAATGTACAGTGCCTTGCAAAAGTATTCACCCCCTTGGCATTTTTTGTGTTTTGTTGCCTCACAACCTGCAATTAACATGGATTGTTTGAGGATTCGCATCATTTAATTTACAGGACATTCCCACAACTTTTGAAGAATTTTTTTTTTTTTTTTTTTTTTGTGCAGCAAACACATAGGACAAAATAACCGAAAAAGTCAATGTGCATAACTATTCCCCCTAAAGTCAATACTTTGTAGAGCCACCTTATGCGGCTATCACAGCTCCAAGTCACTTGGATAAGTCTCTATGAGCTTGCCACATTTTACTACTGGGATTTTTGCCCATTCCTCCTTGCAAAACTGCTCCAGCTCCTTCAAGTTGGATGGTTTGCACTTGTGGACAGCAATCTTTAAGTCTGACCACAGATTTTCTATTGGTTTGAGGTCTGAACTTTGACTAGGCCATTCCAATACATTTACATGTTTCCCGTTAAACCACTCAAGTGGTACAGGTTTTGCTCAAGAATATCCCTGTATTTAGCACTATCCATCTTTTCAACTCTGACCAGTTTCCCTGTCCCTGACTGCTGAAAAAGATCAGCATTGCTGATCTGTGCGATCATAGAGGTATTCTGTCTAAAGACACTTTACGGGACAAATATCAACTTCCAAACTCAGAATTTTTCCATTATGTTCAAATTGTAAATTTTTTTAAGTCTTTACAGCATACATCTGATATCACCACTTCCACATCAATGGAGTGTTTATGGTGGTCTTATGATAAGCACACTGGGCATATCTCCAAAATCTATTCTATATGACAAAGTGGGAACAGGACCTAGGCGAAACTTTTAAATTTGATAAATGGTCCAAAGTGTCAGTGTGTGTCAAGATCAAACATAAACGCCTCCTTGTACGAAGCGAACTACAAGGAATTAATGAGATGGTACATGGTCCCTACGAGAATCGCTGCGTATGTCCCAGGGGCCTCATCTTCTTGCTTTAGAGGATGTGGGATGGAAGGCACGGTACTACACGCATGGTGGACATGCCCCAAAGTGAAACATTTTTGGATCTGCATTTACAACTACATTTACACACTTACTAAGGTAAACTTACATAAATCATCACACCAAGCTCTTTTGGGAAGAACGGTTGATGGAACTCCTAGACAGGCAGGGAAACTCATAGCCTTCCTCTTTACTGCAGCTAGGATAGCGATAGCTAGATCTTGGAAAACACCCACGATCCCACTTGATTTAGTGAAATCCAAGCTGTCTTGGATCGTGATAAACGAACGCCTATCTGCGATTTTGCTAGACAAACAAGCAAGGTTTGAAATGATCTGGAAACCCTGGATTAAATATTTGTCTGACGCCTTGTAAGTAGCAAGGCTTCAGATAATTCTATAATATAGAGTGCACTTCTTCCCCTTTTTCTTTTCCCCTTTTTTGTTTTTCTTTTCCTCTGGTATCCTACCCTCTTCTCCTATCCTCTTCTTTCTCTTTTCTTTGACTAATCTCTCCCCCTGTACTTTCCCGGTACACATAAGGGAGAGTAACGATACGAACTGTGATATATTGTATGCACTATATGATGGAAGGTTGGAATATATGGTATGAAGTTTCTCTAGACCGATCTGTTTCCATAGAGTAGGGGTCAGTAGAAACGAATCTCTAGGTGGGGCCGTCATGGTATTTCCCCTCCCTTCTCCCACTAAGGGGGGGGGAGGGCGACGGGAAGGTCCTGAGTCACTTATGGTTGTTTATAGGGAGCGGCAATGTCCCTCTTGGATGTTTTATTTGTCGTGTTCATCATTGACCTGATTTATGTTTCTGACTCCCCGATATGGGGTCACCAGTGATTGCGGAAGTGTAGGTTGCATGATGTTGGCACTCTTCCCAAAAAGTTTTTTGTATTATAATACAGCTGTCTGTTACGATGTTCTACATTCTAACCTTTCAATTGTATGACAAACTTCAATAAAAATCATTGAAAAGAAAAAGACCCCCACAGCATGATGCTGCCACCACCATGTTTCACTGTGGGTGATGAAATGTGTTGGGTTTGCACCAGACATAGCGTTTTCTTTGATGGCCAAAAAGTTAAATTTTAGTCTTATCAGACCAGAGCACCTTCCTCCGTACATTTTGGGAGTCTCCCACATGCCTTTTCGCAAACTCAAAATGTGCCATTTTGTTTTTTGCTGAAAGTAATGGCTTTCTTCTGGCCACTCTGCCATAAAGCCCAACTCTATGGAGCGTATGGCTTATTGTCGTCCTATGTACAGATATTCCAGTCTCTGCTGTGGAACTCTGCAGCTTCTCCAGGGTCACCTTAGGTCTCTGTGCTGCCTCTCTGATTAATGCCCTCCTTACCTGGTCCGTGAGTTTTGGTGTGCGGCCATCTCTTGGCAGGTTTGCTGTTGTGCCATGTTCTTTCCATTTGGTTATGATAGATTTGATGGTGCTCCAAGGGATCATCAAAGATTTGGATATTTTTTTTATAATTTAACCCTGACTTGTACTTGCCAACAACATTGTCCCTTACTTGTTTGGAGAGTTCCTTGGTCTTCATGGCAGTGTTTGGTTAGTGGTGCCTCTTGCTTAGGTGTTGCAGCCTCTGGGGCCTTTCAAAAAGGTGTGTATATGTAATAGGCTTGTGCAATTCGTTTCGTAACGAATCAAAATTCGTCCGAATTTAGCAACTTTCGGACATTCGGAAGCATTCGAATTTCCGAACAGAGCAATTACGAATAAAACCGAATCCGAAATAAATTATACCGCAAAATAGCGAATGCCCGAAGGTCTTCGGCATAATTTGTTATGAAAAAAGTTACGAATGTACGAATCCATTCGAAGCACAATAACACTCACTCTGCTCTCTGCTTCTCCCTCACCATGCTGAACTCCCTCTCAAAATGGTGTACAGGGGCGGAGGCTATAGCCGCATGAAAAAACGAAAGTAAAATACGAGATTTCAAATCCATTCGAAGCACAATAACACTCACTCTGCTCTGCTCTCTGCTTCTCCCTCACCGTGCTGAACCCTCTCAAAATGGTGTACAGGGGCGGAGCCTATAGCCGCATGTAAAAAACGAAAGTAAAATACGAGATTTCGAATCGTTACAAATAACCGCTATGTATTTAGAAAAGTACAAATCCATTCGAAGCACATTAGGCATAATAGGCAGCGTCGTTGTGAGAGAGACACGGAAAATTACGAATCAACGAACCCAAAAAAAGTTACGAAAGTAGGAGTTGTGTCCAGAATCAACGAAAAACAACGTACTCTACCGAAAGTACGAACCCAAAAAAAGTTACGAAAGTAGGAGTTGTGTCCAGAATCAACGAAAAACAACGTACTCTACCGAAAGTACGAATTATAAAGCAACAAAAAATTCAACGAAAAATGTCGCTTGCAAAAATACGAATGAGTCCGAACACGAAAAATCCCGTCTAGCAAAATTACGAATGATTACGAATCAACAGGACCGGAAAGAAACGAACCGAAACGGAACAAATTTTTCCGTTGTGCACAAGTCTAATATGTAATGACAGATCATGTGACACTTAGATTGCACACAGGTGGACATTAATTCAGTATGTGACTTCTGAAGGTAATTGGTTACCCGTTTGAATTTGCAACCCGTATTTATGTTTGTAAGTCAAGTTTGTGTCTGATACTAGCCATGGAGGGGTTAACATCAGTTTCTATGTCAGTACTCTGACCCCTCCCCCTCCATTACCCCTCCCATTGCCATTGTGCTCATATTGATGGGTTTGTCCTCCCTTCCGTGACTTTGAAAAAGCGTAGTAACGCAAAACATGTCAGTCACGGCCCCCTGTTTGTCACATTACTGCCACTGAATTTTGAGTCACACTTTCCATCATTCTTTAAATTTTCTATCGCTGGGTTACATCAACACTATTGCTTACACCACTACCAGCACGCCCGGGTCCCCTATTCGCTGACACACTGCTCTCCACCGCATTGGACAGCGCTGACGTCATCTGTATGCGCCCGGCTTCCCATTGGCGCAATCATCGCCCTCTGCGGTCCCGCTGAGCTGCCCATTCATCCACCACCACAGAGCTTCCGGCGTAGGAGCGGCTACACTCATCTGTCCCCACACAGGTCGGTTCCTTGGAGCGGTCTGCCTGCCCGCAATCTGTTGTAATCTGTTGTAACATCCACAATCCTTGGGACCCCAGCTCCACGCCCCACATCTAGGTGGTCAGCTATGACTTCTAGCAGGTACACTTGAGCTATTACATCAGTTATCCACTCCACCTGTATCGGTGGTTACCTTGTTACCTTGTTGCACTGTGACAGGCTGTCCCTGGGGACCCATACCACACCATGGTTTGATGTTAACCCCTCTTATCCTAGACTCTACAGTGGCATCAGCATTGTTCCTTTCATTTACCACAATCATTGCTGATTATTTGCTGATTATGTGCTTTTAGTGTCTTTATCAATATGTGCAATATTTATGTCATTTTATCTAATACTAGACTATAAAGTTTTATGCCAGTTGCATCGAGCGCTGCTTTTATGTTTTTTTTGTGTATTTTTATCTGCCCTTCCAGTGGTTTGCAGCTGCACTGTTAATGGCCCTCTTGAATCCTTACAGGTTGGACATTCTCAAGCTAAGACTGGAAGTTTGCAGCGCCTACAGGATTTTTTGTTTAACCACCTCGCGCCCGCCGTACGACTATATACGGCCGCGAGGTGGTTGTTACATGCCGGGAGGCCGTGTTTATACGGCCTCCGCTAATTTGGCCACTGGGGGGCGAGCGCACGTACCCGGCGCGTCACTGCAATGCTGATGCGCGTGCCTGGCGGCCGCGATGTCCGCCATGCACCCGCGAACGGCGGTTACACAGACAAGGACATGGATCTGTGTGTGTAAACACACAGATCCGTGTCCTGTCAGGGAGAGGGGACCGATGCTGTGTCCCTTGTACATAGGGACACAGATCGGTCACCTCCCCCAGTCAGTCCCCTCCCCCACACAGTAAGAATCACTAATAGGGCACACATTTAACCCCTTCCTCGCCCCCTAGTGTTAACCCCTTCCCTGCCAGTCACATTTATACAGTAATCAGTGCATTTTTATAGCACTGTTCGCTGTATAAATGTGAATGGTCAATGGTCCCAAAATAGTGTCAAAAGTGTCCGCTGTGTCCGCCATAATGTCGCAGTCACGTAAAAAATCACTAATCGCCGCCATTACTAGTAGAAAAAAAAAATAATTATAAAAATGCCATAAAACTACCCCCTATTTTGTAAACGCTATAACTTTTGCGCAAACCAATCAATAAACGCCGCTTGCGATTTTTTTTACCAAAAATATGTAGAAGAATACGTATCGGCCTAAACTGAGGAAAAAAAAAAAATCCAAAAAAATTGGGATAGTTATTATAGCAAAAATCAAAAAATATAGCTTTTTTTTTTCAAAATTGTCACTCTATCTTTGTTTATAGCGCAAAAAATAAAAACCGCCGAGGTGATCAAATACCACCAAAAGAAAGCTCTATTTGTGCGAAAAAAAGGACGTCAATTTTGTTTGGGAGCCACGTCGCACAACCGCGCAATTGTCATTCAAAGCGTGACAGTGCTGAAAGCTGAAATTTCGCCTGGGCAGGAAGGGGGTATATGTGCCCAGTAAGGAAGTAGTTAAATTGGTTGCACCAGAGCTTTTTATGGGCTTCATAACAAAGGTGGTGATTGTGAATACATAATCACATGCCAATTATCAGTTTTTTATTTCTGAAAAATAATTTTATGTATATATTTTTCAAATTTTACTTCACTTAGACTATTGTGTTGAACTAAAGGCTGTAATGTAACAAAATAGGTAAAAAGCCAAGGGGGGTGAATACTTTTGCAAGGCACTGTACATACATTATTTCTTTTAGCATAAGCTACCAAAGTTTTGTGATTTTATAACATATTTGCAGTGACTATGTGTTAACATGTTTTTTTTTTCTGGAGGAGTCAGTCATGTCATGTTTATAATGTGTTTCACAGTTGCCTTTCAAAAAGCTATGGATCACTGACTTATTTTCATCAAAGCGGATACCTATTTTGTGTCTAGTCTAGCCTACATAACAAGGCCAGAGGGAATTTTGAACACATATATCGCTCCTTTCTTAGAACAGGTAAAACAAAAAAAATATCACTTGATGGATACCTTATAGCCCTTTTGGGTGATGGAGAAGGAAACAACTTTTAATATTTATAAAATACAGATCTGGCATCTCGTAAAAGGGTCAGGTTTCTGGCACATAACAAATGTTTGTTTCATTTTCTGATATCCCCAATGATCAAGATATTGATCAAGCTTTTTTCGGTGGCTGTTGGAAAAAATTACCGACATAAAAGCCCCGGGGCAGAATGTCAAGAGAGATTTGCCAGTTAAAAAAAAAAACGGTCGACATTCTGCCCATGTGTATGTCTGTCTGTCCTACAGAAGCCGGCCGGTTTCTGTTGGACGTGCATGCTGGAAAAACCAGCAGCTGACCAGCTCCCGATCTCCTAGGCAATGGCAGATAGCGCTGATCAAAGTGTTCCCCCTGTCAGAACACAACAGCTCAGCGGGGGGAGACCCGAGACCAGAGCTGTCAGTTTTTTTTCCTGCAACCCGTGGGGTTGCAGGAAAGAAAACTGTAGTGCGTATCAGGCTTAAGACTTGGTATGGATAAGGGTCCTTTGTTGCAAAAAAACTAAGCTTTATCTTTTCAGATAGGGTGATACATTTGCTCAGATGCACACAACATGATCAGTGTGTTTTTAGGTTAACACTTCTGCTTATTTTTGCTTTAACTACTTCAAGACTTGATTGTTTCACCCCCTTCCAGCCCGGACCATTTTTCAGATTTCAGGGCTGTCAGACTTTGAATGGCAAGTACTCATTAAACACTGTACCAAAATGAACTATCAATTCAAAATATCAGTTTTTGAGACAGCTAGAGCTTTATTGTGGTATAATAACCACAGTTTTTTTTTTACTTTTTGCTATATAACCACTTGACCTCTGGAAGATTTACCCCTCTTCATGACCAGGCCATTTTCAATACGGCATTGTGTTACTTTAACTGACAATTGCGCGGTCATGCGATACTGTACCCAAATAAAATTTATGGGGGTTTTTTTCCCTACAAATAGAGATTTCTTTTGGTGGTATTCAATCACTTCTGCATTTTTTATTTTCTTTGCTATAAACAAAAAAAGACAGACAATTAAAAAAAAAAAATATGTTTTACTTTCTGATATAGAACCTATACAATAAAATGTAAAAAAAAAAATAAAAATCGAATTTCTTCATAAATGTAGGCCAATATGTATTCTGCTACATATTTTTGGTAAAAAAAAAAATCCCTGTAAGCGTATATAGATTGATTTGCGCAAAAGTTATATCTACAAACTATTTTTTTACGAGTAATGACGGCAATCAGCAACTTATAGCGGGACTTCGATATTGCGGCATTCATTCTGACACTAACTGACACTTTTGACACTTTTTGGGGTCCAGTGACACTAATACAGTGAGCAGTACTAAAAAATGTGCACTGTCACTGTACTAATGACACTGGTTGGGAAGGGGTTGACAGGGGTGATCAAAGGGTTAACTGTGTGCCTAACGTGTTTCACTAAACTGTGGGAGGTGCTTTTACTAGGGGAAGACATGGATCCTAGTCCCTGAGATGCAGACGCCTTCCCTCCTGCAAGAACGGCGATCTGCCTTGTTTATGTCATTCTGCCCCTCCGCTCAATGTTTGGCAGGTGCCAGCGGACATCGAGTCTGCGGAACACGCTGCTAGGCTCCCGCTGTGTGTAATCACAGCGGATGCTTGCCCCCTACCCAGAATATATAATACACGTGATCCGGTGCAGTGGTACTGCTCTGTAGCAGTATAACTGCTATAGGGGGGGACCTTATGTGGATACAGGAAAAAAGACAGAAATATGAAAAAAAAATGTAGTTTTTATAAGTGGTATAATAAAAACAGTGCAGCGCAGGTATAAAACGTCCACTCAATGGAGATAAGTGACCATGTATTCAAATGAAAGAGGTGAGTGAATAATCCAGTGCAGGTGTACACACGTCACCCGCAGTTGTGTCTGCACGAGGAGTTTTTTACATGCTGATTTAATTTGAGGATATGTGAGTAGCCTGTGTTTGTATATCTATTAAATATACCGTTTTAAACAGAGAGCACTTAGATCTATTCCTTTTATCTTTTATACTGGGGATATATGCGGAGGACTGGAGAAATATATTGAGGAATCTAGGATCCATGTTATACACCAGCCTGTACCCTTTCTGCTTGCATGACCACCTGTTAATTCAGGGGTCCATGCTGTGAGGTAATTAGAATTATAAAGGTGGAGGGATCGTCACAGAATCTGTGTTTGAGCACTGGTGGAACCTGCACTGGATCATTCACTCACCTCTTTCATTTGAATACATGGTCACTTATCTCCATTGAGTGGACGTTTTATACCTGCGCTGCACTGTTTTTATTATACTTATTATTTTTGAATTAAATTAATATTCTTTAGTGTTCAGCTTGCAAATATAGGGGGACTGAATATATTTTTGCGCTGATTGCTTTTATCTATTTTATAGTTTTTATAAGTGGTATAACATTTTGCAAATAAATAATCTTCATATATTTATGCTAAATGTATTCTACATTTCTTTGGTAAAAATAACCCAAATTGGTGTATATTTAGTCTGTGTGAAAGTTATACAGTCTACAAACTATGGTATATATATTTGAAAATTGATCAGTCTTGATGTTCTATCTAATTTATTGAGGTCCTAAAATCTCAGGAATAGTACAAATACCCCCAAAATGAACATTTTGGAATATAGACAGCCCCAGGTATTTCGTGAGAGGCATGGTGAGTTTGTTGTAATTTTTTGTCACAATTTTTAGAAAAATGACAAAAAAAATAAAAACTTTTTTTTTTTCACAAAGTTGGCATTTTCCCAAGATATTTCTTTCACACAGCATAGGCTACTTACAATTACACTCCAAATCGGGGGGCCGGACTACAGTTTTAAAAAAATATGAACAAATTCCTATGCATACATCTTATTTGTCGTGCAAAAAAACTGGTAAAAAACAATACACTATTTAAAATAAAGAACAATTTTAATCAACATAAACTTATTATTATTTTACAGAATCCCCTCATCACAGAACCCCTCCTTTCTCATCACAGACTCCTCTCCATCACAGAGTCCCCCATCACAGACCCCTCCAACACAGAACCCATCACAGAGCCCCCCATTACAGACTCCTCCAACACAAAACCCTCCATAACAGATCCCCATTACAGACTCCCCGCCACAGAGCCCTCCATCACAGATCCCCCCCATAACAGAGCCCCCCATAACAGAGCCTTCCATAACAGAGCCCCCATCACCGAGACCCCCCATAACAGAGCCCCCTTCACAGACTCCCCCAACACAGAGCCCTCCATAACAGATCCACCACATCATAGATCACAGGTTCCCCCCATCACAGGTTCCCCCATCACAGATTTCCCCATCTGTCACGTACCTGACGGTGACGAGCCCGGTTTAGCAGAGGGAGGCCTCCCTTACGGCTCCCACCAGCGGCCCCTGGTAGTGAAACAGGAGGCACGGAGGTAGAAGGGGTACGAGTGCCTGGCAGGATCAACACAGAGCAAGTGGTTGGGTGGTCCGGGCTGGATCCGGGTACACCGAGGTGAGGCGAGTTGACAGGAACCAGGAAGCCAGGCAGCACAGCAGGTTGACAGGAACCAGGAAGCACAGCAGGTTGACAGGAACCAGGAAGCCAGGAAGCACAGCAGGTTCTGGAACCAGGAAGCCAGGAAGCACAGCAGGTTGACAGGAACCAGGAAGCCAGGAAGCACAGCAGGTTCTGGAACCAGGAAGCCAGAAAGCACAGCAGGTTCTGGAACAGCTGAATGGACCGGACCGGACCGGAGCCTGGGTCAGGCAGGGTAGTCGGACAAGCCGGGTCGGATACACTGGCAGACAGCGAGGTACAAAAGGACAAAGCAGAGCGGTGGTCAGAAACAAGCCAGAGATCAGGTGCAGGCGGATAACAGGAAGGTCACAGGAAAGCCGGGTCAGATGCAGATGGGTTTCTCAGATCGGGTTACACAGGTACTACGCTGTAGAGCAGACAGCAGGGACTGTCTGTAAATGGCAGGTTTAAATAGTCTCTCTGGCGCCACCCGCTGGACGCACGCGTGAACGGAGACCAGGAAGTCCGGGGCGCCTGTTTCTGGCAGGATCTCCATGACATTGCCCCCCCAAGGGGCAGCCTCCGGATGCCCATACGGATACATCTTTCAGGGTGAGATCTTCTGAAGGCCTGTATCAGATTCCTGGCATGAATGTTCTCCTCCGGTTCCCAAGAGTTCTCTTTGGGTCCGTAACCCTTCCATTTAATTAAGAATTGGTTCCGGTTACCTCTTCTCCTCACGTCCAGAATAGCCTCTACTTCGAATTCCTGCTCCCCGTCTATGATGACGGGATCAGGGCGAGCCGGAGTCCGGCCTGGGAATGGGTTGGAGACTGATGGTTTCAACAGGGAAACATGAAAGACAGGGTGGACTCCAGCTCGTAGGCCACTTCGTTAATCTTCCTCTTGACAGGAAATGGCCCTAAGAACTTGGGGCCCAACTTCCTGGAAGGGCACGCCAACCTTAGGTTAATGGTAGAGAGCCATACTTGGTCGCCGGGTACCAGCACTAATTCACCCCGCCTTCTCCTGTCGTAGACCATCTTGTTATACTCCTGAGTCTTCGCCATGGTTTCGCGTAAAAGCTGATTGTTTGATGAGAAGAAGTTCACCCTTTCCTGAACTGCAGGCACCGAACACTCCGGGAGGGAGTTGGGCAGGAATGCAGGGTGAAAACCATAGTTCGCGAAGAATGGGGTCTGGTTAGTTGCGGAGTGGATGGAGTTATTATAGGCAAACTCAGCCAACGGGAGCAGGGAGAGCCAGTCATTCTGAGCAAAAGAGGAGAAACAACGCAGGTATTGCTCGAGGGTCTGATTAGTCCTCTCCGTCTGTCCATTGGTCTGAGGGTGATAAGCCAAAGAAAATGATAGTTCTATCCCTAGGGTCTTGCAGAGGGATCTCCAGAACCGGGAGGTAAATTGTACCCCCCGATCAGAGACAATATTGGCAGGCACGCCGTGGAGCCTGACGACCTCTTTGATGAATATTTGTGCCGTTTCCGCGGCTGAGGGGGGTCCCCTTCATAGGGACAAAATGTGCCATTCTGGACAGACGGTCCACTATCACAAAGTTAGTGGTATGGTTTTCCGCTGGAGGCAGTTCAACTATAAAGTCGATGGAAAGCATCTTCCAAGGCCTATCCGGAACAGGTAAAGGCCTCAGTAGTCCCCAGGCCTTGGATCTGGAACCCTTGTTTCGGGTACAAGTAATACAGGACTCCACGAACTTCCTGCAATCCTCGCGTAATCGGGGCCACCAGAAGGTACGTTGTACCAAATCAGTGGTTTTAGCAACACCAAAGTGCCCGGCAAGGGCATGATCGTGGCAGAGCTCTAACACGGTTATTCTTAGTTCCTCTGGTACGAATATCCTGTTCTGGTGCCATAGTAGCCCATCCTTAGCCTGCAAGTCCAGCTCAGAGGAGGGTTCCTGTCCAGTGGTGGCTTGTCTGATCCGAGTAAGTAAATCTTCCTGAAGAAGAAGAAAATTTCCAGGGGCGAGGATGGTATCGGGCAAGGGGGTTTCCTTTGATCCATGTGTAGCGGCCTCACTCTCTCTCCATCTTTATCGGTTACACGCCAACTCATGTCTAGGGGTTCCTGGGTTGTGAGAGTGAGATGCGCCACGGCCCATGTCCTCCCCATTGTAGTAGGGAGGTGAAGGCCACTTCCTGATGTTTCCTCGGGCCGGTGTGTTCTGTGAATGCACTGAGTCTGTAATTGCAAGCTCACCAGCCTCCCCTTTGCTTCCAGTAACTGGAGTTCACACACCGGAGAAAGGTCCAACACTTGTTTATTTGACACTCCAATACGCAAAGCACAATAAACAGTTCTTTTGCAGCAAACTGGTTGGGACCTATAACCTTGCCAACGGTGGGCCGAGCAGATCAAGGCACTTCCTAAAGTTTCAGTTCTATGCCACTGTACTATGACCAGCGGCGCCTAAGCCAATCCGGCTGTTACAGAACAGGAAAGATGGGGTCTCTTCCAGCAACCCCTATGAACAGCAATGGAGCCCTCTTCGATGCGCTGTGGCCCCTATCAGGGGGATGTGTCCCCCCAAGAGAGTTCCCAGAGGCCCACTGTCACCGGGTTGGTGCTGCTCCGGGTCTCCAGTGGGTAACCTCTCTGGCCTCCTCACCTCAGCTACGAGTCCCTCCGCTCAGGGACCCTCGGACAGTCCACCCTAGCGGGACCCAGTCGAAGGTACTGGGCCCCAGGCCTCCTCGATAGTACCTCACCCCAGGCTGAAGGTGCCTGGGATGGACGCCAACGTGACTCCGGACCAGGCCATGGGCACCTGGACCAGACTCCTGGATCTTCAGCACCCAGGCCTAAGGGCCCTGGGTGCGGACCGCAACCCTCCTCCTCCGAGGACCTCCTTCTCCGCAAAGACCTCGTGGCAAGGGCGTCTCTCCCTTTTATCTCCTCCCATCAACGGCCCGGCGGGTTCCCCGCCCCAGCCATACCATCTCCAGGAAGGGACAAACCAGGGAGCACTGCGAAGATGATTCTACCTGAAGCCTGTGGGTACCTCGCCACCCACAGGCAAAGGAGAATATTACATCCTCCAATCCTCCACGAAACAAAAAGGGGTCTGAATCCTAACACAATTATACACCTGGGTCACACTATTGCCCAGGTGTATCCCATCAATTTGAGGACCCCGCTACACACTCCCCCCTGTAATTTGACGCTGGTCCCCAGCGTCAGGTGCACACCCATACCTCCCATAAAGTGGTGGCATGGAGTGAAACCCCTGAAGCAATTCCTCTAAATTTTTTTCCCAAGTGCCAAGACCTGCTCAGGGAATGGGGAACATATAAAACAACTTATGTCATAAAACATTTTTAACATCTGCATAATCACAACCCCTCTCCCACACTGTCTAAGAGCCACCCACTCTCAATGATCTTGACTGACGATTCTCCTGCAGGGGAAAGAAAAACAACATCCTAACATAATTTTGTGTCATTTGGGATGAGTGGGCCCGTCAGCCGAGAGACCCACTCACTCCAACAAGCAAGGTGATGTGTGGGTGAAACATTTTCAAACATTTGTTGCGCAACACTGCCACCTGGTGACAGCGGCGCAGTCATGACACTCAACGAATCTTCGTTCTTCCAGCTTTTCCTACTCTGCCACTATTCCCAAATGTCCTTGCCTTTGGCACATGAAGAAAAGGGGAAACACGAAAACACAACAGTCCCCAAGTCTCCAACGAGAAAAAGAAAAGCCCAAACAAAAACAAAAACAGGGCACAGTCCTGCGTGTCTGGGAATGGCTCTTCCAGAAAGTTCAAGTGCACAAAAGAAATAAACAGGAGTTCTTTTCTCCTATAAGTAAAACTTTGGATCCGGCAGGTACAGGGGTTTCAGGTGTTTGTCAAATGCCTCTATCGAATACTCGACATCTTCTCCTTCTCTTCTGCAAATGACTATCTTGTCAGCATGGATATGGCGCCCCAATTTCCATTCAGCCTTGCAGTCCTCAAACCTCTTAGACACTGCCGGCACACATTCCAGGTACCTGCGAGCATGGGGCACCTTCAACTTGTCCCACACAAACTCGTCATACCATCTTGTTCTCCAGACTTCCACCTCATACAGCAAGTCCCGGGGTAGATACGGGTACTCCCACCCATATTCCCGAGCTACTTTATGGCAAAACAGTCTCTGCAAGCGGGCCAAAGGTGGCATAGTGGCTTTCTCTCCAGTTCCAGGCAGCACAATAGCTTCCGGATGCCGAGGTACCTTTACCAGCTCCCTGGAAATGACTTTCGGCGCTCTCAGAGAAGCGCGGGGTGTCCCCACAACCAAAGTAGGTGAGGTAACAGTAGCTGAGGACACAGGTGGAGGGGTAGGTTCCCTCGTAAGCTGCGGGTCTTCCACCCGAGGCGTGCTGTCTCCTGTGTACATAGGTGAATCCCGTACCGCACGGGAAGCAAGAAGTGGCACTCTATCCCAGCCCTTGCGGCTGAACAGTTCGTCTATCTCGCCATCATCTCCGCAATCAGACAGCGACTCTAGGTCGGAGGTGTCATACATCTCCGCAGGCAGATATCTTCCGGTGGACACAGAATCAACCTCCCTGGGGGGCTCCACCTCCAATGGGCCCCCGACACCTCCAACCACCACCACAGTCCCAGCCCCTGGCTCACCTGACCCTTGTAGACTGGGATGTCCGGGACTTCCTTCTCGACCGGCGCCATCCAGGCCAGGCAAGCAGCGGGGTGAAGCTCGACCACGTCCATAGGATGCCTGTACTAGGCCAACTTTCCTCTTCGGGGGTGGGAGCAGAGAACTTGTGGCGACCGAGGCAGCATCCTCGGATTTTTCTCTGTTGGGCAGTCCATCGCCCTGGTCAGCGCGCACGGGAACCTCGACAGAGGCCTTGACCTCCCCTTCCGGAGTAGCAGTACCCGTGAGGTGGTTGAGGCGAAGGGCCCGGGGCCTTGCTGTGGACGACTCGACCTCAAAAAGGAATTCTCTGCACTCCTCACATCGCCCGAATGGCTTCAGGGTGACCACCAGTCCCGAGCAGCCGGGACAGATCACACCGAGGGCCTCCGTGTCTCTGCAAGTGTACAGAGCCAACCGCCCTCGGGGCCTAAGTCTTATCCCCGTGTCTGTGATGGGGGCAGCAAAGGAAGTCATTCTCGTGGGGTGAGGAACCATAATCCACGGGGCACCTGAGGTCATCCCGACTATCTGCTGCTCCATCATGCACTGACCCCGCGCCGGAGTCTCCACGTGTATCCCCACACTTGGCCAGACTCCTCCCATGAGCTGTACATTTTCGCGGGCTTCTTCTTGACTCCGCCCACGAACGATGTCGCCATGGGGTGCCTCGTGGCGCAGTGCGTTAACAGTCCCCACGTGCAGTACGTCACACGGCTGGACCTCTCCCTTTTTCCGCTCCTCCGCATGGGCCTTTCCCTTGTTAGGGTCATTTCCACAACTCCGAGCAGGGACGCACTTTGGCCAGTAATATGGCCGATCTGCTCGGAACTCCTCTGGGCAGCAAAGTTCAAATGTAGACATTCTCAAGTCCATCTCTAGAACACACTCTATCCCGGACTCACGAGCCCCCACGTGTAGCGGCCTCACTCTCTCTCCATCTTTATCGGTTACACGCCAACTCATGTCTAGGGGTTCCTGGGTTGTGAGAGTGAGATGCGCCATGGCCCATGTCCTCCCCATTGTAGTAGGGAGGTGAAGGCCACTTCCTGATGTTTCCTCGGGCCGGTGTGTTCTGTGAATGCACTGAGTCTGTAATTGCAAGCTCACCAGCCTCCCCTTTGCTTCCAGTAACTGGAGTTCACACACCGGAGAAAGGTCCAACACTTGTTTATTTGACACTCCAATACGCAAAGCACAATAAACAGTTCTTTTGCAGCAAACTGGTTGGGACCTATAACCTTGCCAACGGTGGGCCGAGCAGATCAAGGCACTTCCTAAAGTTTCAGTTCTATGCCACTGTACTATGACCAGCGGCGCCTAAGCCAATCCGGCTGTTACAGAACAGGAAAGATGGGGTCTCTTCCAGCAACCCCTATGAACAGCAATGGAGCCCTCTTCGATGCGCTGTGGCCCCTATCAGGGGGATGTGTCCCCCCAAGAGAGTTCCCAGAGGCCCACTGTCACCGGGTTGGTGCTGCTCCGGGTCTCCAGTGGGTAACCTCTCTGGCCTCCTCACCTCAGGTACGAGTCCCTCCGCTCAGGGACCCTCGGACAGTCCACCCTAGCGGGACCCAGTCGAAGGTACTGGGCCCCAGGCCTCCTCGATAGTACCTCACCCCAGGCTGAAGGTGCCTGGGATGGACGCCAACGTGACTCCGGACCAGGCCATGGGCACCTGGACCAGACTCCTGGATCTTCAGCACCCAGGCCTAAGGGCCCTGGGTGCGGACCGCAACCTTCCTCCTCCGAGGACCTCCTTCTCCGCAAAGACCTCGTGGCAAGGGCGTCTCTCCCTTTTATCTCCTCCCATCAACGGCCCGGCGGGTTCCCCGCCCCAGCCATACCATCTCCAGGAAGGGACAAACCAGGGAGCACTGCGAAGATGATTCTACCTGAAGCCTGTGGGTACCTCGCCACCCACAGGCAAAGGAGAATATTACATCCTCCAATCCTCCACGAAACAAAAAGGGGTCTGAATCCTAACACAATTATACACCTGGGTCACACTATTGCCCAGGTGTATCCCATCAATTTGAGGACCCCGCTACACATGAAACATTCGGGACAAGGCGTCGGGTTTAGTGTTCTTGGCACCAGGGCGATAAGTGACATGAAAGGAAAACCGGGAAAAGAACAGCGCCCATCTGGCTTGTCGTGGTTTTAATCTTTTTGCCGCTTTCAGGTACTCCAGATTCTTATGGTCGGTGAATATTAGAATCGGGTGAGCAGCTCCTTCAAGTAAGTATCGCCATTCTTCCAAGGCAGACTTGATCTCCAGTAGTTCCCGGTCCCCTACATCATAGTTTCTCTCCGCCGCAGATAGTTTGCGAGAAAAGAAGGCTACTGGGTGAAGCAAAGCCCTGGTTCCTTGTCTCTGTGACAGTATTGCTCCTACCACGACTTCAGAGGCATCTACCTCAAGTACAAATGGCAGTGAGGAATCTGGGTGTTTCAAAATAGAAGCAGAGGTGAAGAGACCCTTCAGGACTTCGAAGGCCTTCTGGGCCGCTGGGGACCAGTGGAAGCGGGTTCCCTGCTTGGTTAACTGGGTGATGGGCGCAATGATTGCGGAGAACCCCCGGATGAATTTACGATAAAAATTAGCGAACCCAACGAACCGTTGGATTCCCTTTTTATCCATTGGCACTGGCCAGTCCAGGATTGCGGCAATCTTCTGTGGATCCATCCTGATGCCTTCGCCGGAGATGATTAACCCCAGGATTGCTATGCTCTCTTGCTCAAACTAACATTTCTCAGCCTTCGCATATAGACTATGCTGGCGAAGCCGATCCAACACACTTCTGACGTGCCTGCGATGAGAGTCAAGGGAGGAAGAAAAGATTAGTATGTCATCCAAGTAGACAATAACAAAAAGGTCTAGAAAGACCCGAAGTACATCAATAATAAAGTACTGGAAGGTGGCAGGTGCGTTGCACAACCCGAAGGGCATCACTAAGTACTCAAAATGTCCAAACCGGGAGCGGAAGGCAGTCTTCCATTCATCACCCTCCTTGATTCGGACCAGATTGTAAGCTCCACGGAGGTCAAGTTTAGTAAAAATGGTGGCAGCTCCCAATCTTTGGAATAACTCTGGTACCAGGGGAAGCGGGTAGCGATTCTTAATGGTGACCTTATTTAGTTCACGGTAATCCACACAGGGTCGGAGGGTATGGTCCTTTTTTTCCACGAAGAAGATGCCTGCGCCTGCTGGCGACGTAGAGGGGCGAATGAACCCCTTTTGTAGGTTCTCGTCGATATAGTTCTTTATGCCCCCTGTTCTACCTCCGTTAATGGGAAGATCCTACCGAATGGAATAGCTGCTCCGGGTAGCAGGTCGATGGGGCAATCATAGGCCCGATGGGGTGGTAGTGTCTCTGCCCCCTATCTGCTGAACACATCAAGGAAGTCCAGGTAGGCATCAGGGATGATCTGACGTGTACCAGCATCAGTGTCGGTACACAGTAGAGCGGCCGGCCCAGGGAGCTTGTGTGAGCCGCAGGACTGTTGGCAGTAGGAGGAAGGAAAGGTAACTACCCCCGTGACCCAGTTGATGGTGGGGTTGTGGGCTTGCAACCAGGGCATACCAAGAATCATAGGGAACAGTGGAGAAGAAATAATGTCCAGACGTAGGTACTCTCGGTGAACCCCGGTAGTGGTGAGGATGGTGACAGGTAAAGGGACCGTTTCTTGGACCACGGGTCCCGACTTGATAACGGACCCGTCAGCCAGGTGAACACATAATCCATGAGTCTTGGTAAGGAGAGGGATCAGCTGTGTGCGGGCAAAAGTTGAGTCCATAAAGCAACTACAAGCCCCAGAGTCAATGATAGCGGACACTTGCAGAGTCCTTCCTGGGAGCTGTAGGGAGATAGAAAGGGCAAGGTGAGATGAAGGCTTGGCCTGAGGGTTGGTTAAACCAGACGATACTGAGAAACACTTACGGGCTTTCAGGGGACAACTTCTAACGAAATGTCCGGGTTCCCCACAATACAGGCACAGGTTATGCCGGCGCTGGCGTTCCTCCGGAGTGAGGGAGGGACGAAGGACTCCAAGCTGCATGGGTTCTGGTGCATCGTGTGAGGGGGTCAGGGGTGCGACAGGAGCTGGGTGCAGGTGACTGGGGACCCGAGGAAGCATCCAGGTCGGACGGGAGAAGCCTGTGGCCCTCTCAGCCCTCCGTTCCCTCAAACGTCGGTCAATCTGAATAGTTAACTCGATCAACAGATTCAGAGTCTCTGGTATTCCGACCCTAGCCAGTTCGTCCTTCAGGGGGTCTGAAAGACCTATGCGGAACTGGTGACGGAGGGCGGCGTCATTCCACCTGGTATCTGCGCTCCAGCGCCTAAATTCAGCTACATAGTCCTCTGCCTCTCTGCGTCCCGGCTGAAGGGTCCGCAAAGCGTTTTCTGCGGTAACTGAAAGCTGAGGGTCCTCATACAGTTGGGCCATGGCATCGAAGAAAACTGTAAGGCTGTCCAAGGCCACGTCCTTATGTTCCAGCAGGCGGTGGGCCCAGTTCTGGGGGTCTCCAGAGAGCAAAGAGATCACAAAGCCCACCTTGGTGGCTTCCAAGGAGAAGGTGCGGGGCTGTAAGGCAAAGTACAACTCACAGGAGTTACGAAAGGCTCTGAACTTGCTCCGGTCCCCGGAGAACCTTTCAGGTGTAGGGACCCTGGGTTCAGGAGGGAGCATGACCACCGTGGGTGTGGACCCTGTACCGGCAGAGGACGTAGAGGCAAGTGGACCCCCTTGGCCTCCAGAAGGGTTGGTGAGGGCCTGCACTTGTCCTTCCAGGTGGGTGTAGCCTTGCTGGAGGCTTTTGACTGCTTCAGTCAACCCCGCCAGGTGCCGACATAGTTCCTCCATAGGTGAGGCTCCCTGCTCGGGCTCAGACATGGCTGTCTGCTGCTGTCACGTACCTGACGGTGACGAGCCCAGTTTAGCAGAGGGAGGCCTCCCTTACGGCTCCCACCAGCGGCCCCTGGTAGTGAAACAGGAGGCACGGAGGTAGAAGGGGTACGAGTGCCTGGCAGGATCAACACAGAGCAAGTGGCTGGGTGGTCCGGGCTGGATCTGGGTACACCGAGGTGAGGCGAGTTGACAGGAACCAGGAAGCCAGGCAGCACAGCAGGTTGACAGGAACCAGGAAGCCAGAAAGCACAGCAGGTTGACGGGAACCAGGAAGCCAGGAAGCACAGCAGGTTCTGGAACCAGGAAGCCAGGAAGCACAGCAGGTTGACAGGAACCAGGAAGCCAGGAAGCACAGCAGGTTGACAGGAACCAGGAAGCCAGGAAGCACAGCAGGTTCTGGAACCAGGAAGCCAGGAAGCACAGCAGGTTGACAGGAACCAGGAAGCACAGCAGGTTCTGGAACCAGGAAGCCAGGAAGCACAGCAGGTTCTGGAACAGCTGAACGGACCGGACCGGAGCCTGGGTCAGGCAGGGTAGTCTGACAAGCCGGGTCGGATACACTGGCAGACAGCGAGGTACAAAAGGACAAAGCAGAGCGGTGGTCAGAAACAAGCCAGAGATCAGGTGCAGGCGGATAACAGGAAGGTCACAGGAAAGCCGGGTCAGATGCAGATGGGTTTCTCAAATCGGTTTACACAGGTACTATGCTGTAGAGCAGACAGCAGGGACTGTCTGTAAATGGCAGGTTTAAATAGTCTCTCTGGCGCCACCCGCTGGACGCACGCGTGAACGGAGACCAGGAAGTCCGGGGCGCCTGTTTCTGGCAGGATCTCCATGACACCATCACAGACTTCTCCATCACAGATCCCCCATTACAGACTTCCCCACCACAGAGCCCTCCATAACAGATCCCCTCACAATCCTCCATCACAGATCCCCCATCACAGACTTCCCCAACACAGAGGCCCCCATTACAGACTCCCCCAACACAGAGCCCTCCATCACAGATCCCCCCCATCACAGACTCCCCCAACACAGAGCCCCAAATAACAGATCCCCCCCATCACAGATCCCCCCATCACAGATCCCCCCATCACAGATCCCCCCCATCACAGATCCCCCCCCATCACAGACTCCCCCCCAACACAGAGCCCTCCATAACAGATCCTTCCCTTCACAGACTTCTCCAACGCAGAGCCCCCCATCACAGATCCCCCCATTACAGACTCCCTCAACACAGAGCCCTCCATAACAGATCCCCCCATATCACAGAACCCTCCAGCGGTATTACATTGCCCCTTCTATAACATTGGAGCACTCCCCCTTTCCTCTGCTACCTTAATAATACAAGATGCGAAGCATGGCAGGTCCGGACAAAGGGCGGGACTTTGCAAGTGAAAAGCAGGTGATTGATTGCTGCGACCGCCCCGCTGCCTAATAACCAATCACCCGCTTCTTAACTCAAAAGGTCCCGCCTTTGGTCCGGACCTGTCATGTTTCTCGTCTTGTATGATTAAGGTAGCAGAGGGGAGGGGGAATGCTGCAATCTTAAAGGGGCGGGCCGGGTAAATCACCCTGGTGGGCCATATCTGGCCTGCGGGCCGTAGTTTAAGGACCCCTGCCTTAACACATTCTGCTATTTCTCCCGAGTATGGCTATACCACACGTGTAAGGCTTTTTCAATGTTTGGACTGATTATGTACCTGGATATTACATCTTCTTTATTGGTTTGTAAATCATCCAATTGTATGAAAACCAATGTACTATAATGGTCGCCTTTGTACGAGTGGTCAGGGAATATGAATGCAAATAAATTAGGTGCAGCGCTATATCAAAATATGTACTTAATCAATATTCCAGCGATTATACCATTAAAGTGTTGGTGCTATATACCACCTAATGAATTCAATATATTGTGCAGACTATTATATACATATCAAAGATCAAACCAAAAACAACAATAAATCCTCCGGTTGCAAATTCATGTAAAGTTCCAGTGTTTTAAATATTATTATTATTATTATTAAAGTGTCCACGTCTTGTGCAAATATATGAGAAATAAAATCACCTTCATTAGTCCACAATTGCTCAAAATGATCCCTTATTACACAGTCTAAATGAGCGGATTATACCTTAGTTAAGGTACCTGTGGATCAACTCTTTCTAATTTTTTCTTACAGTTACTCAATTCAGACTTTTCTTTTTACTTGTTTTCTCCTTGTACATCTACAGATCTCACCCTGTAATGTGTACGTTCTCCTCACTTTGTTCATTTCTCTCCCAGCCTTGCTTCATACTACGCTGGGCAAAGGCTTCCCCTAGAGTTTGCCATATGCTTACCTTTTTCTAATATTAATTATAAGGGGAGTTAATTACATCTTCAGGCACTTTTCTTTCCTCTCCACTGCGTTTCACCCACAGATAGAGATACAACCACACTCTATAAAGAATATCTGAACTGTCACAGAGACAGATCACTTCACCTCTCTCTGCTGAAGGGGAATTATATACAAAATTCATAAATCTGTATGTACATTTTTTGTAGCACTTGTTCCACATTCTATTTAAACGCAGAACAGTTATCAAACTGCTATAAACACAATCACATGCCTTGCTAGCACTGTATTAATATAGAGACACTTTGTTCACATATCACATATATAATAAGCTGACTGATCACAAGGTAGGTCTCTTCTGGTCAGTGTTAGCCATAATATATAGATCACAATAATCTTTTGTATTATACAATGTACAAAGGTCAACAGTTGCAAAACGTAAAGAAAATTGGAACAGATGAAAAAACAGGTCATTGTTCCTTAACCATTTGCCGACCGCCGCCTGTACATATACGTCGGCAGAATGGCACGGCTTCGCAAAGCAACGTACCTGTACATTGCTTTGAACTTGTCTCTGTGCGTCAATCGCGCAACTGCCGCTGCGTGCTCCATGACCGTGTCCGCGGGCCATGTGGACTCGATGTCCGCTGGTGTCACGGAGCTGCAGAACTGGGGGATGCCTATGTAAATAAGGAATTTCCCTATTCTGCCTTGTGACATGACAGGGATCTACTGCCACTGGTAGCCCAGCCCCCACACAGTTAGAATCACTCCCTAGGACACACTTAACCCCTTCCTCGCCCCCAGGGGTTAACCCCTTCCCTACCAGTGTCATTTACACAGTAATCAGTGCATTTTTTTAGCACTGATCGCTGTATAAATGACAAAGGTCATGGGCGGGGGATCAGCAATTTTTTGCAGGACTGCGACATTGTGGCAGACAAATCTGACCCAAAGTGACACTTTTTGGGGACCAGTGACACCAATACAGTGATCAGTGCTAAAATAATATACTGATCACTGTGTAAATGACACTGGCAGGGAAGGTGTTAACATCAGGGTCGAGAAAAGAGTTAACTGTGTTCCCTCAGTGTGTTTACTAACTGTGTGGGGGACCGACTGACAGGAAGTACACAGAGATCGCTGTTCCTGATTACTAGGAACAGACGATCTCTGTGTGCTTCCCTGTCAGAATGGGGATCTGCCTTGTTTACATAGGCAGATCCTGTTCTGCCTATCTGTGGAGTGATCACGGATGGCCGGCAGACATCGGGTCCGCCGGACCCGTGGATTGGCTCATCCGCCCTGCAGCAGGCGCGCCCACGCCCCCACCCACAGTATCTAGTGCAGGAAACAATGTACAGGTAAGTTTTTTCGTGCAATAGAGCCGCCCTGCTCCAGTATATATGCGGTGGGCGGTCTTTAAGTGGTTAAAGAAAACGAGAACTTGGATTGGTAGAGAGTAATTTGTAGGATACTCCAGTAACTCCTAGCAACAAACTTGAGGACATGGATCTTCCTCTTGGGAATGTGAGCATGAGTTCTTGCTTGCAGCAAATGTTGAACTGAGCTTTTCATGAACATTACAATGGTGCATTCCCTTTAGGTAGAACTGACTCTATTACAAGAGATGTAGTAACAGCAGTAATGTGAACAAAAGTCGTATATTAGTTAATGGACTGAGCTCTTAAGGACACTACAGACAATGTCCCCTTTGAAGAACACTGACTCTAGCACAAGAGGGATGGCAGCAGCACACAGTCTCAAGGATATTTCACACCAGCCTGTACTTACTACTGTCCTTGGATAATTGGTTGCCTCCTTCCAATATCTTACAGACACTTTCATCCAGTGAAACCAGACTAGATCCCCAGACAAAAAATAGTCCCTCAGTCAGCTTCAGCAACTTTTAGAAGAATAGGCCCCAGCTAGCCTAGCTGGGTCTCTGATAGACTGCAGACACGTGCCAGGAATGCCTAGGGGGTAAAAAGCCCCACAGGCCGTGATCTCCTCTTCAGGGACAAGACCCTTCTGCTCGAAGTCCCAGACTATATCATACCCTTTTGCGATGGGAACAAGGGACACCTATTAGCAAACGTATGTAGGCATAGGACACACCCCCTGCCACGCCCCCTTAAAGGAGAATTATATAAAAAATTGATTAGTTAAACCCACAAGTGCTTTTTTTTACCGCTGCTATTCCTTTATACTGGCTTTTGAATTTTACCAATGCAAAAATTTAGAAACTGGATGAATGGTTTAGCACTGTGAAACACTTTTTGAGAGATAAATTGTGGATTTTATATACACCTATATAGATCGGACCAAAATGAGGGACATATGAAGAGGAAAGAGGGACATTGTTCCAAATCAGGGACAGTCCCTCGACATCAGGGATAGTTGGAAACTATGCTATACAATGAGGGAAAAAAGTATTTAATCCCCCTGTTGATTTTGTGCATTTGCCTACTGACAAATAAATGATCAGTCTATAATTTTAATGGTAGGTTTATTTTAACAGTGAGAGACAGAATAAGAACAAAAATATCCAGAAAAACGCATTTAAAAAAAGTTATAAATTGATTTGCATTTTGATGTTGGCAATCAGAGGTCAGACATTTCTTGTAGTTGGCCACAAGGTTTGCACACATCTCAGGAGGGATTTTGTCCTTCCTGTTTCAGTACAGGAACGGGTTCAGGGTTTCTACTAAAATCTGTTCGTAGTGCTGATGAAGGAGGGGGTTTGTCCAATCTTGGATCTCAGGGCCCTCAATTGCTTTGTGAATGTACAAAGATTCCGGAAGGAGTTGGTTCACTCTGTTGTCGCTGCCCTCCATCCGGGGGATTTTCCGGCATCCTTGGACATGAAGGACGCATGCTTTCATGTCCCCATATGCACCAGGCATCAGAGATGTTTGCGCTTTGCGGCCGGGGAAGACCACTACCAATTGGTGGCTCTCCCCTTTGGCCTGGCATCGGCACCAAGGGTGTTCACCAAGGTGCTCGCCCCGATTCTGGCCCTACTAAGACAGCATGGCATCGCTATCATGGGCAACTTGGACGATCTTCTTCTGAGGGCCACTTCAAACTCAAAATTAGAGGTGAGCGTATCTATAACCTGTCAGACCCTCCGATACTTGGTTGGGTACTGAACACTCAGAAGTCAGTATTGGTACCGTCTCAACTCCTAGTGTATCTAGGGTTGATTCTGGACTCCTCCAGAGGCGAAAGTTTTTTCTCCCTATGGTAAAGTTGCAGACTCTTCGGGCTGCGGTGCGGCAGTTGACATCACAAAGATGGTCGCCACGCCACTTTTTCAGGCAAGTCCTGGGCCTCGTGGTAGCCTCCTTCGAGGCGGTACTATATGCACTATTTCACACGCGAGTGTTACAGAAGGTAATTCTGTCCAGACGGGTCAAGTGCCCTTCATCCCTGGATTGTCAAAATACGGTTGAGACACCTAGTCAGGACCTCCCTAGTTGGTGGCCGACATCACTGGCACTTCTGTCTGGGAAGTCGTTCCTTCCTTTTTACTGGATGGTGATCATGGCGGACGCCTGTCTTACCGGTTGGAGAGGAGTCTGGGGGCTCAGTCAACCTGGGTCGTTGGACTCCGGAGGAATACCACTTGCCGATCATTGTCCTGGAACTCCGGGCGATCTGGCTTTGCCTCTCCACGTGGTCTCAGAGGCTACAGGGGCATCCAGTCAGAATCCAGTCGGACAAACACCACAGTGGTGGCGTATGTCAATTATCAAGGAGGAACAAGCAGCTCAGCTGCAGCATCGGAGGTCGCTCACCTCCTAAGGTGGGCAGAAAGGAGCGTACCAGCCCTGTTGGCTGTAAACATTCCGGGTGTGAGTCGCCAGATGCTGGACCAAGGAGAATGGTCTCTACACCCGGAGGCGTTTCAGCTCCTTTGCCAGAGGGGAGGCACGCCAGACGTAGATCTCCTGGCTTCTCAACTCAATCGGAAGTTATTGAGGTTTGTGGCCAGGAGTCGGTACCGGCTAATCTATGCCTTTCCTCCTCTGAAGCTCCTTCCTCATCTGCTTCGCAGACTGGAGGCAGAGAGCATTCCAATGGTCCCAATTACTCTGGATTGGCCTCGGCGTCCTTGGTACGCCGATCTAGTGCGTCTGGTAGCAGACACCTCTTGGCGTCTACCGCTAAGAAAGGACCTGCTATCGCAAGGTCCCATACGCCATCCTGTTTTTACAGTCACTGGCTTAACGGCATGGCTTGAGAGCCAGGTGCTAAGAGACGGGGGCCTGTCAGACTCGGTGATCTCTACCATGAGGAGTGCTCGGAAATCATCCTCTAGGAAGACTTACCATCGCACTTGGAAGACCTACATATCCATTGTGAGGAAATGAGGTGGTATCGACGTACTTATTTGGTTCCAGAGTCGCAGCGTTGGGCGGACCAAAAATGTTTTGCTTGAAGTACAATTAAGGGGCAGATATCTGCCATGGCTGTCCTTTTTTCAACGACCCCTGGTGGCTCACTCTCTAGTGAGAACGTTTGTACAGGGGGTTCGGCAGGCGGCCCCTTCGGTCCACCCTCCACTATCTCCCTGGGGCTTGTGTAGCAGGCGTCCTTCTGGCGTCTACCGCTACGAGAGGACCTGCTGTTGCAGGGTCCCATATGACATCCTGCTTACAGTCAATGGCTTTAACGGCATGGCCTCTAGGTGCCTCAGAAACCACTGTTTGAGAACATCAGGGAGATTCCCTTGTTGACACTTTTTCTCAGAATGTGGTCCTTTTGGTGGCTGTTATGTCAGTTAAGACAGGTTTCTGAGCTGGCAGCCTTGTCAGCCATGGCTCCCTATCTGATCTTCCACAAGGATAAGGTGATGCTGCTTCCGCAGCCTTCTTTTCTTCCTAAGGTTAAGCGGGGTGCTATATTTAAGGGAAGTATCTGAGTGGTAATAAGGCTCAGATACACAAATTGTTAGGGTTCATGGACCATTTCTGTCCCTGGGAGATGGTACTGATGTGTAGTTCCCTGGGGCCCATAGGTGGCGCTGTTGCCATGGGCCCGGGTTGAACCACAGTACAGGGTTTGGCCTTTTCTTGTCCCCTTTTGACAGCAGTGCGGCGGAGCGGGGAACCTGCTGTGCCTGTCGGGAGAGGGTATGCAAAGGGGCGGTCATCTTCCAGTTGGGGTTCGTCCACGCCCAGGCACCTTATGCCTGGGTGTGTGTGTCGCCTCCGGGTGCCCTAGGCCCGGAGGCCTGTGGGTTCGAGTCATCGTGCCCAGGCACCTTAGGCCTGGGTGTGGGTGTGTGTTGCCTCTGGGTGCCCTAGACCTGGAGCCAGAGTTACTGTTTCATCCCAGACACCTTCAATCTGGGGTGAGGTACTAAACAGGAGGCCCGGGGCCCAGCAACCTTCGGCTGGGGTTCGCTAAGGATCGAGAGCTCCCAGGGTACCGCCTTGCGAGGGGACCCGTATCTTGGATCGAGGAGGCCAGGGAGGTGACCCTTTCTGAAGACCCAGCGCAGAGTCGTGGTGACAGTGAGGGCCTCTGGTAACTCTCCAGAGGGATGCTTTTCTCTTTGACATGGGCCAAGTTCTCCAAGAAGGCAGTGCATGTTCTGTAGGTCATAGTGGCAGTGACTCTACGCACACCAGGTCAGTGGCAGTGACCAAATAGGGCAAGGCCCTATTCACCCGGTCAGTGGCAGTGACCATCTTCACCAAGTCAGTGGCAGTGACTTTCATATTCATTAGGTCTGTGATAAAGATCGCACGCCAAACCTGTTCGTGCATATCAGAACAGTAAGGGAACCAAGATTTGAGTTTGTGCCTGGGCCTCTCTCCCACCTTATCTGACCTGTGTCTCATCTCAACCTGTCTGCTCTTAAAGGGACTATTTATTATCCATGTGAAATAAATACAGAAGTTGGAATTTCAGTTGGTGTGGACAGTGGCTTTACTGGGGAGAATTAAGGACTTGTTTCTGGCCAAGCCAGAAGTGAGATCAGCTCGGGAGGATTCAAACACCAGCCGCAGGCAGGCCCAAGAAAACTAACACCGCTCAACCTCCCGATCCAGGAGGGTACGGCATGTAGTGCGGTGTGCCTCAGTCTTTCCTGCGGAGGAGCCAAGTTAAGAAAAGCAGGTAAAGTCTGGGGTGGGTGCGCTCAAGGAAGACATTGTGCTACCATCCTTGTGTCCTCATCTGTCGAATCCTAAGGAGACGACGTTGCATTCCTTGGACGTTGTCCGAGCTCTGAGAGTATACTTGTCTGTTACTGCTTTGTTCCAGAGTTCAGACTCGCTGTTTGTTTTGGTGGCTGGTTCCAAGAAGGGCCCAGCGGTCTCGTCGGCCACCATCTCTAGGTGGATCTGACAGATCGTGATCAGACTTACGCCATGAAGGGTCAGGCGCCTCCCTTTCCCGGCGCATTCAACCAGGGCAAGAGGTGCCTCTTGGGCTTTTTTTTCTGACGTCAAGCGTCTGTTTCCCGTGTGTAAGGCAGCGACTTGGTCGTCCGTTCACACTTTCACTAAACTTTACAAGTTGATGTATGTGCATCTTCGGATGCTTCTTTCGGCCGCAAGGCGGCTGTTTAGAGTTGCAACTCCTCCGTTGAGGAGCTCTGTTTTGTTTTGGGGTGAAGTTGTTTTAATGCTGTTCCCACCCCTCGTTTTTGACACTGCTTTGGGACGTCCCACTTTCATGATTGAAGCTGTGTCCGTCCATAAACAAAAGAGAAAATAGGATTTTTGTACTTACCGTGAAATCCTTTTCTCTGAGTTCATCGACGGACACAGCATCCACCCCTCGTTTTTAAGTTCGTACTGCTTTTTGACGAACTGATCTGCTTAGTGCAGGCTGAGGGGATATAGCCAGTAGGACCGCCCCCTGGGTGGGGCTATTCAGCTCTGAAGTTAACACTTTTTCTGCCTAGTCACTCCTGAATGAAGGCTAATACCCACTTTGTCATGATTGAAGCTGTCCGTCCATGAACTCAGAGAAAAGGATTTTACGGTGAGTACAAAAATCCTATTCTTGCATTGCGACCTGCATTGCAAAATATTTATTGGAGCACAGGGGAGACATGCAGGGTCTTTTAGAACCTGCATATCTCAATAAACTGTTTGTCCCCTATGTGGTAAAAAAAAAGACGTTGCGTAAAAATAAATAATATTTTTTTTGCAAAAAAATAGTTACCCCTAAGCACATAGCCACCCCCACATGTTCATGTGTATAAGCGTAAACACATGCGTCTGGGCGCTTACGCGTGAAAACATATAGGGTACTGAATTTTACGCCATTTCACAGGCGCACAAAAATGTAAGGTTTGGCAAGTTGGGTATCTATTTATTTTGCAACCTCATCTTTTATATTTGACCAAAAATGTGGGTAATCTATTGCGATTTTTGCAATGTTAGTGTGTTTGTTACAGAAATTTTACATTTTAAATTTCCTAGACTTTTGTTAGTAATGTCGTGTGACATAAAAATTTGTAACTACCACTATTTTATTCTCTAGGGTATCTGCTTTCAGAAAATATTTAATATTTGTAGGTTTTGTGTAATCTTCAGGCCTAAAATGATTTTTTAAACATGTAGGCAAAAAATGCAAAAACGGCTCTGACAGCGAAAGGGAAAGAAAAAGAGAGAGCTCCTAATCACAGCTTGTTAGCTGTATAGAAGACATTTGGGAGCCAGAAATCTCGCTGATTGATACGGGATCAAATACTTATTTCACTTATTAAAATTCAAATTGATTAAAAATGTATTTTGAAATTAGTTTTTCTGGATATTTTGTTATTCTGTCTCTTATGCTGCGTACACACGACCGTTATTCATGTCATGGAAAAAAACAACGTTTTTCTTGACGTGCTTTTTTGTGTTTCCTCTCAAGCCTGCCTTGCATACACAAGTTCGTGAAAAAAAATACTTGAGCAAAGCGCGGTGATATACAACACATACAACGGCACTATAAAGGGGAAGTTCCATTCGAATGGCGCCACCCTTTGGGACGCTTTTGCTGATCCTCGTGTTAATAAAGTTTGGTGAGAGACGATTCGTGCTTTTCAGTCCGTTACAGCGTGACGAATGTGCTATCTCCATTATGAACGCTAGTTTTACCAGAACGAGCGCTTCCGTCTCATACTTGATTCTGAGCATGCGCATTTTTTTCCCTTTCGTAAAAGCATACACACGACCATTTTTCTTGATGTTAAAAAGAACGACGTGAAAAACGACGAGAAAAAATAGAGCAGGTTCTAATTTTTTTTCGGGGCTTTTTTCTCGTCAAGAAAAATGCTCTGGAGCATACACACCACCGTTTTTCACTACCATTTTAAAAAATGGCATTTTTCTCGTCATGAAAAACGGTCGTGTACGCGGCATTACTGTTAAAATAAACCTACCATTAAAATTATAGACTGATCATTTCTTTGTCAGTGGGCAAACGTACAAAATCAGCAGGGGATCAAATACGTTTTTTCCTCACTGTATATACACACTCCCAGCCCCCATCTGGCCATTTCTCCCCAGTGATTGGCTAGGGCTGCATAAATATTTAACTGCTGATTAGACTCTTCCTGCCCACTATATTCCAGAACATTTCCAGACAGACGGGGGGAAGTAGTCAGCCCTACAGCCAGATAAACACAGAATAGACCTAATCACATGCAGCTACACTGACTTTTGTGAGCTAAAACAAAATTTGCCTAATAAGTAAAAAGCAGCCAGAACTATATTTACGCAACCTAGGAGGGTGCTACAATAACATTAAATTGCAATATAGCTTGTGCAGCAATTGTATATGCTATATTATTTTTTATTTGTTATCGATAGAAAGATAGGAACTGTTACTAATTATTTTTTAAGATGCACGCTTCTGGCCTGTCATTCTGATTCTTGTTTCAATACTGCTGCTGACTCAGAAGAAGATTGTTCTTGCACCCTGTGTCTTGACAGTTGACATGACCAATGTAAGACTCCATTCACACACACAGGGGCAACACGACTTACAGCGCGACTTTGGGAGGCAAATTGGACACGACTTGAGTATGAATCACAGCGCGACTCCAGGCAACTTACAAGGCAACTTCAAGTTGCCTCCACGACAGGAGGCTTTCCAGTGGCCAATCAAACAAGAATCAGCTCTGTGGGAGGGAGGGGGAGGGAGGGGTTTGCCTGAGAAATGTATGTTCTCTTCCTGTATTGTTGCTTCTGTTAAGACAGTGATCCGACTTCTGAGGCGACTTCCATTGAAATCAATGGGTACACGTTGGCTACAAGTCGCCTAGAAGTCGGATTGAAGTAGTACAGGAACCTTTTCTGAAGTCGGAGCGACTGCAGTAGTGTGCATTAAGACGGCTCCATTCACTTACATTGATTTTCTCATGCCGCGCGACTTGAGGTGACTAGGGGCGACTTTGGGCGACTTGAAGTTGGATCCAAAGTCCTCCCTGTGTGAATGGGCTCTACGGGACTTCTTGATGCAGACATATAGCTCAGAAAGGCTTGCACAACCCAAAACATTACAATGATTATGAAGCCTTTGTTGCTGCTGTAGTTTACATTACTTTTATACTAGTTATGTTTACTGCTAAATTAATTGACTTTGCGTCTATAGGGACAGACATTTTTATAGTTAAGGGGTCATTCCTTTGCTCATTCTGCTAATGCATTACATTCCCTTGGAAGTATGTGGTCTGAATCATGTGAATCTGACACCTGATATGTAAACCTGCTTGTTACAGGTCAGCCCTGTGATACCCATTTTCGGAGACTGTCTGCAATGGCAGTTCCCTAATTGTTCTTTTGCAGTCATAGCATGATCAATATTGATAAACATAATTCATGAGGAAAAGAGGGACCCATGTCGACGCTCGTGAAAAGACCACATGAAACTCTACATAGAACAGCAATTTGTGGGAGGAAGTGGCATGCTGCCCATTGCTCATTCTATTAATGCAATTCTTTTCTTTGTAAGCACACAAGTGGAAAATAACATTCTGTTTAAATGATTTTTTTACAGAGTTTTAGTAATACAAAAGAAACTATTAAACATTGCCTAGGATTCCTTAATGTAAATCTAAATTTAGGTTCAATGGTTCAAAAATGAAAATATGTTCGAACGAAAATTGTAAGAACAAAATGAAAGAATTGTAAGGTGTCTGGCAAGCTTTATAATCTAATTATAAATCTAAACATACTTAGTCAAGGTTTTATACAACCTCCTACGGATTTTTTTACTATATTGGATCTTATTTGAATCCACACACATACCTGACCATACAGATTTATTGTACAATCTCCTTTAGATGTACTATTAACTATGTAGTACATAGGCCTGCTTGAGTGATTTCAGAGGAAATGAGGGGCTGTCTAAAGCCTCATGCTCAGCTCATATTCATTCGCTTTCATAACACCCAGCTGAGTGAACTGCGAGCGCCCAGCATGGCGCTCACTGTTCACTTTTTTTCGCCTATTAGAGCCTATGGCTCTAATCAGGTGCTTCAAACAAATAGCCCGGCGCTGTAATTCAGGCGCCCGGCGCCCGAAAAGGGTCCGGGCGCCTGAATAGGGGGTGTCAGCGGCGACCATAGATGAATTCATGCAGTGCATGAATATATCTATTGGTCATAGAGGGGGTGGATGGCAAAAGGGAGCTGCGCCCGTGCGCCCTTATGGACGCACCGCCACTGGTAACAGTTATCATTCACGGAATGCCTTGAATATACCTGTTTTGGGGAAACCGGTAAATTGATGGGTTTAGTTCAGTTTTAACCAAACTTTTAAACCCTCGTATAGCTGGTGTCATAGGTGATCACATGTACAGCACCATGGCAACGTCAGATCAAAATAAAAGCTAAGATAGCGCTGCCCTTGGCTGCAAAAGGATATGAGGGTTTAGTTCCACTTTTAATCAGAGCATCACTAATAATGAGTGGTCATCTAAATACTTGGACTTCTATTAGATTGCCCGTTTTTGGTTTATTTTCTGAAAGCGCACCAAAGATGTAGCATGCAGGTTTTTTGGTACACTTTTTTTTTTTTTTACGGAAATGCACCCAAAACACGCAATCTAGTACAAGTCTATGGGAAACCGTGACTAACCTGCATAAAAAAGGTGGGTACACCGCACTGCATCTGCGCTGCGGTTTGGCAGTGTGAAACTGCCCTTAAGTTCTAGCAGGTTATTACTGCAAACAGTGTTAAAGAGTAGGAGCCTGTAACATGTTTTCAGGCAGAGAATATTAATTGCACAGTGTTTAATTTCTTCCCAGACATTAGTAAAGTACAACACTTACTAACTTGAAACTGCCTTTAATGATGTATTTCTGTTCCTATGGATGTTTATATTAACGAGTGACCTCATCAGCCTGATGCCACGTACACACGATCATTATTCACGGCGGTTAAAAAACCGCCGTGAATAATGACAGGAAAAATGAGGGAACCGCTTGGTTCCCTACACACGGTCGTTTTTCCCGTCATTTTTTCTCTTGACGAGAAAAACGACCGTCTGTGGGCTCCGCGGCAGTGTCTCCCTATGGGAAAACTGCCGCGGAAAAAAATGCTGGAAAAAACGATGAGAAAATTTAGAACATGTTCTAATTTTTCTCGTCGTTTTTTATGCCGTTTTTCTCGACGAGAAAAACGACATAAAGCCCACAGACGATCGTTTTTCTCGGCGGAAAAAAAAAAATGCAGTTTTTCTCGTCGAGAAAAGCGGTCGTGTGTACGCGGCATTATACTGCGTATAACTTTCATGTGCAGTGCCCTAACTCATTATCTTGGTGTGAGAAATATTTTGCAGCATACCGTGCCTATTATTAGCATTAAGTTAATTTGCATCATTTTATAGCACTGTGCTTCCGTTATCAATGTATATTCTTCTAACATCATTATTATACTGCTTCACAGCGGTGTATGGAAATGCTGTTATGGCTATGCCTTTTTCCCTGAACATGAAATGCTGCATTAATCATTATACTCCACAGGTAAAATACCGACATATATCTGAGCATTTTTCATTTGAGCTCCTTCCCCTAGAAGGAAAAGGATCAGGCAAGTTAAACTGATGAAAGGTTGTGATTTATCTCCCTGTTGAGATTCCCCTTTTGGATAAAATGATTTTAGAGGTCAGGGTTACACATCTTTCTGATGGGAGGCTGCTCTTCAGCTGGAGCTTTTTAAGCTCTGGGTTACCTTGCGTAAACTTGTGTCTTCTGCCAGGTGGCTAGCAAGTTAAAAGAACAATAGAAAGAAATTAGCATGCTTCAAAGTCAAAAGAGTTCAATTATTATTCAAGGGCAAACAACAATGACCACAGAGAATGGCAATTACATTTTTTTTACTGTTTTCTGGTATGCATTGTTTTGAACAGATTCTAACACATTTTGGATACAAAAGGGTAGAATTCAAACCCCTTGCAGTTTAGTATTTGCTGTCTGGGTCTCATTGAGTATATTTACCTTTACTTCCTGTCCAAGAGATGCAACAGGAAGTGACAGGAAATCTGCAAATGATAAGAATTTCCCTCTCAGTCCTAGTTTACATGCTTATTGAAATAGAGTGGTGGAGAGCATAATTAAAGCTCTCCTATCATAGTTTAATGGTGACCTGACAGCCTTCTATGTGCAGGGGCAGCTGTGTTGCTTTGCAGTGCACAACAGGAGAAATTATACCCAACATAATGCAACTCATTCAAATTTCTATTCAAAAACTTAATTCAGCTGCCAACAAATTAGGCATTCAGGAGGGGCAATATCACAACCCGAATGCCGCTCCTGTACCACCCTCTGAAAAGTGAACTTTTCCGAGACTGACGCAAGTATTACCCAGCCCTTAGACTAGTGGTCATCAACCCTGTCCTCAGGGCCCACTAACAGGCCAGGTTTGCAAGATAACTGAAATACATATACACAGCATATCATTTGTTGTGCAGTGATTGCAGTATTCTAGTCTGCATCTCCCCAAGGTAATACATAAAACCTGGCCTGTTAGTGGGCCCTGAGGACAGGGTTGATGACCACTGCGCTTAGACAGTTGTCTCTGTTGAAAGATTTACCCTCACCACTTGTTCGTTTGAAAACCTGTAATGCCGCGTACACACGCTCGGAATTTCCGATGGAAGAAGTCAGACGGAAATTTTTCATCGGATATTCCGACCATGTGTATGCCCCATCGGACTTTTTCCGGCGGAAATTCCGACGGAATTAGATAGAGAACATGTTCTCTTTTTTTCCGATGAAAAACATTTCTATCTGATTTTCCATTCGTCTGGATGCAATTCCGACGGACTAAAAACCATGCATGCTCGGAAACAATTTGACGCATGCTTCGGAAGCATAGACCTTCATTTTCTCGGCTCGTCGTAGTGTTTTACGTCACCGCGTTCTTGACGGTCGGATTTTAGTGTGACAGTGTGTATGCAAGACAGCTTGAGCGGAATTCCGTCAGAACTCCGTCTGAGTTTATTCCGACGGAAATTCCGCTCGGGTGTACAAGGCATTAGATATAGAATTTTGCATCTGTTTCTATCTCTGACAAGCATCATAGGGTAAATGTATCCTGTGTTGATAATGACGGCAATATAAACTAAATCTTAATATAAAAAAATATATAAAAATTGGCTATATATACACAGTAGTATACTTTAGTGTATACAGTATCTGACTGGTTACAAAATTTGTTGTTTTTGTTGAAAAAATAGGCCCATTAATTATGTGCCATGTTTGCTGGTTGGCAGAGGCATACTGTAGAGGTGGCCCATACCATATACAACCATGTTAAGAGTGCTTTAGGACTGCACCCACACCAGTCACACATTGCCACATTGCCACATTACCCACAGCTCTACAGTAACACCCCCCTCCCTGTCCTGATAGACCTCAGATCTAGAGGCAGCACAGAGCTGGGAAAAGCTTTACTAAGCTCTCCTATGAGAAGAATCTTAGGAGGACTTCTCTCTCTGCCACGTGCTGCTGTGTTTGGTTTTTAATGGATGGAGGGCTTCTGGGGTGTTTGCCGGGGTAAGGATTGTTCCTGGGGAGGATTGATTTTTTTAATTTTTTTTTGGTGGCGCCATTTCTGGGGGAGGGGGTTGCTGACTGAGGCATTTTTTTTTTAGTGGGGGCTTTGCTGGAAGAGCATGGGGGAGAGGTTGCTAAGGGAAAGTAGCTTTGCTTAGGGAGGATATTTTTGACTTGTGGGAGTGCTGCTGAGGTGGAGGGGAATGCTGAGAAAAGGGGGCTTTGCTGGGGAAGCGGGATTTGACTAAAGAGGGAGGGCTTTACTTGGAGAAGGTGTGTGTGTGTTCAGGGGGAAATGGGGTGGAATATTGGGCCATTTAGTGTCACAATTGCTTCTTTGTTATCTGCATATTGTCATGATTATATAGTATATAGTCACGTTTGCCTGTCTGTTCACATATACTCAAAATCGCCCATTGTGTGCCCGTATGTTGTCACATTTGCTCATATATATTATCACAATTTCAATTTTTTTTCCCCCATATACAGCAATTAAGATTGCCTGTTGGTTGTCCGCAAAAGATTCACAATTTCCCCTTTGTGCATTTGTTTGCTGCCTATTATAACAGTTGACAAATTGGGGTAGATTTACTAAAATTAGAGAGTGCAAACTCTGGTGCAGCGGTAGCCAATCGGCTTCTAACTTCAGCTTGTTCAATTAAAGGAACACTAAAGGTTCCCGTATTTAAAAAAAACCAAAACAAACATGTTATACTTACCTCCACTGTGCATCTAGTTTTGCACACAGTGGCCCTGATCCTGGTCTTCTGGGGTCCCTCGGCGGCTGCTTTAGCTCCTCCCCCGCAAGGACTCCACACCATAATGCGAGCGAGCAAGCGAGCATGGTGTGGAGTTACTGCGGGCGCGCTCCCGTGATACAGCGGCGGCCATAGCCGCCGACTGTATCACTCGGCCCTGCCCCCGGCGCGCCGCGTCATTGGATGTGCTTGACAGCAGCGCCAGCCAATGGCTGCGCTGCTTTCAATCCATCCACTGTAGCCAATCAACGGCCGGGCCCAGGAACTCGGAGGATGACGGGAGCGAGCGTGGGACTTTTGAGGGGTCAGGTAAGTAAAACGGGGGCCCGGGGGGGGGGGGGGCGGTATTGTCGAATGTTTTTTCACCTTAATGCATAGGATGCATTAAGGTGAAAAAACATGTACCTTTACAACCCCTTTAAGCTTCCACAAAAAAACTGGAAGCTGATTGGTTTCTATGCAGAGCTGCACCAGATTTTGCACTCTCCAGTTCTAGTAAATCAACACCATTGTGGTCTGTGTATTTTCAGGATAGCCATTTTTATTACATATTTGAAGTCACAGCTGTTTAGAGGGTCATATCATTATAATTTAGTTCCCTGTAAGCCTACCACTATCAACGCACACAGCTATTATCCTTATGTTTTGCTATGGTGCACCATGTCTATCTTCAATTTTCGTCTTATTTTTTAGCACACTGTTATTCCCATGTTTCACTATGTGTGCTACTATTAAAACCTTGGATTCTCTTTTATTTAGCATGCTGATACTTTGTCCTTCTTTCATTGCAGCACAAATCATGTCGTTATTAGACCTTCAATGTTATTTTTTTACCAACATGATTATATATAAAAAAAAAAAATCTCTAATTTTGTTCTATCCATTATTCGTTTTTTTATTTTTTTATTTTGTGGTTACTTTCTATAAATAATTTTGCTGTATAGAGGAGAATTTGTATGTGTGTGTTTTGTTAAAAAGTAATCCGCCCCAGGTGTCAAATATGCAAGGTACACCACTTCCAGTTGGGTCACTTTTGACATATTTGTCCACAAATCACTATATATTGGCTCCAGATGTCAGCCTTTCAGCTGTAGATTGGAATCTTTCAGTTTTCTATTAGAACAGTAGAATAATGAGGGTATCTGCCAATGTTCAAGGTCAGTACTCTACAATACTACAAATGTCCTATAAGATCTCCCAAGAAGAAAGCCCAAATTTCAGATTAGCCTTTTACAGGATGTATTTGTCGAATATCGACAGGCAGTAATTTTTTTTACTAGATTTTCAATGTAAAGGTGTATTCAGTCCCAGAGAAAACCTTCTTTGCTCAAGGGTGTCCAACCTTTTTGACCTTCCTGGGCCACATTGGAAGAAGAAGCATTGTCTTGGGCCACACATAAAACACACTAACGACAAGGATAGCTGATGAGCAGAAAAAGTCAGGCAGCTGGCAAGTTAGCGATTACTGATATAGATAATGTACCTATCTGAGTAATAAAACTTAATTTTATTGTACTGTATATACTCGAGTATAAGCCGAGTTTTTCAGCCCTTTTTTTAGGGCTGAAAATAGCCCCCTCGGCTTTGACTCGAGTCAGTGTACTTGTCGGGTCGCGGGCATCCATTTTTCAAAAGTCGTGGCTTCCTCCTGGTCCGTGATAGGCGTTTGACACTGTGTTCCACTACCGCCTATCACGGAGGTCCTCTCATCTTCGGACTTTCCCAGCAGACACTGTGTTCAGTGTTCCGCCTATCATGGACGTCCTCTTGTCCGAGGATGAAAGAAGGTCCGTGATTGGTGGAACACTGAACAGTGTCTGCTGGAAAATTGAGTCCGAGGATGAGAGGATCTCCGTGATAGGCGGTAGCGGAACACAGTGTCAAACGCCTATCACGGACCAGGAGAAAGCCACGACTTTTTAAAAATGGACGCCTGCGACCCGACAGGTACACTGACTATCACGGAACGGAACGGGACCAGGAAGAAGCTGCGATTTTTGAAAAATGGGTGCCCGCAGCCGGTCAAGAATACAGGTACACTGAGGCTGCAATGGGCACAGTAAGGCTACAATGGGCACAGTAAAGCTACAATGGGCACAGTGAGAATGGGCACAGTAAGGCTGCAATGGGCACAGTGAGAATGGGCACAGTAAGGCTACAATGGGCACAGTGAGAATGGGCACAGAAAGGCTGCAATGGGCACAGTGAGAATGGGCACAGTAAGGCTACAATTGGCACAGTCAAAATGGGCACAGTAAGGCTTCAATGGGCACAGTAAGGCTGCAATGGGTACAGTGAGAATGGGCACAGTAAGGCTGCAAATGGGCACAGTGAGGTTGCAAATGGGCACAGTGAGGTGTGCAAATGGGCACAGTGAAGCTGCAAATGGGCATTGTTGACCCTCTTTTCCGCTTACAGTAGCTGCTGCATTCTCTCCCTAGGCTTATACTCGAGTCAATAAGTTTTCTCCGTTTTTTGTGGTAAAATTAGGGCCTCGGCTTAAACTCGAGTCGGCTAGTGTGATATTTGACACTGTTTTTGATTAACTAACACATCAATATCTGGTTTGATGGATGTAGTAGCAATATTCAATTAATTCTCATGGTATTTATATATTTATTACAGGTATTTTATTGTATATAGGGAGAACATGCAAACTCCAGGCAGGTAGTGCGGTGGTTGGGATTCAAACCAATGACCCTAGTGCTGCTGGGCGGAAGGTACTCATCAGATATTTTGGTTCTAATTTTGCCCTTCGTGTGCTTCATCTTTGAAAATGGTTGCTCTCAAATATAGGTGCTGCCGAAAACCGATGACATGAATGATAGTGATTGTGAAAAGTGGGATATTTTTCTTTGGGAAGATAAAGCGTATAAAATTCCACTAAAGAGACACGGTCAAATTTTTCTTTGGCCGCTTGTGTTATTATTTATACAGCATTTTTTTTATAGCGCCAACAGTTTGCACAGCACTTTGCATCATGAGGACAGACAGTACAGTTACAACACAATTGAATACAGGAGAATTTGGAGGGTCCTGCTCATTAGAGCTACAATCTAGGATGTTCACTAACGCCTTGTACACACGGCTGGACTTTCCGAGAAAAAAACTCAGACGGGCTTTTTTTCCTCGGAAAGTCCGGCCGTGTGTAGCTTCCATCTGACTTTTTTTGTTGGAAGTCCGACGGCCCTTAGATAACCTGTTCTCTTTCTTTCCAACGGTCTTACGGCGGACTTTTGCACGGCCAAAAGTCCGACCGTGTGTACAAGGCATTAATGTTAAAAAAAAAAAAATTCCCAAAAAAAAAGAAAAAAAAATTTCAAGTAAGTTTACAAATTTGTGTTGGGCCGCATTTATATACGTTTTGGGCTGCAGGTTGGACACCAATAGTGCAGCCTTGTGAGAGGGGAAGAAAACTTCTGCATAGAAAGCTACTGAAGACTCCAACTGATATATTAAGCTAGTGGGTGATTTAACCTCATGGTGCCCACCCAAAACTCTGTTATCATTTTAAGCAAAGTTGACCTTCAAAGCTTATACCCAGCTGTGGCTTTGATATCCTAAAGAAAAGCCTAAAGCAGTTTTTAGAAAATCGGTGTAGGAAAAAGGCTAACAATACAAGAGGGGACTTCTGATGTGATGGGGGTCTCTGATGTGGATTCCAGCATCTACCTGTGTTCTGATTTTCTGTAAGTCCTACTAGACCAAATCCATTTATAACTGACAAACTTCTTATTTCTTTTTGTTTCTTTCCCATGCTTCAGACAAAAAGATGAGTAAGAATGCAGCCAATCTGCATGCGAAGAACAAATAAAAGTCACTCTATAACTGTTTCCTACTTCAATGTCCCCGAAATGTCATTACAAAAGTGTCTCCAGTAAATACTGTAAAACATTATCTTCATATAAACATAGATATCTTGTGTTCATTATTTGTATTCTACAGCTTTGATGTTGTTGATACACTAGACTTCGATCAATGATTGTGCTCACGCATGTCTACTTGGTTATCTTTCATTTAGAACCTGAAGTAATGTGGAGTAATATATGCAAAACATTGCCTTTTAGTCTTTAGAAACTTCCTTGTATCTTTTGTAGTCTTCACTTCCCCAACCAATCACATAAAATAAACATTATAGTTTATAATTTTTCCCTAGTTGTTATTCCTCATTTATGAAAATCATCAAACATAAAAGTGATGTTTAGGATCAGAGAGAGGAAAACACAAGCCCTTGTTGCTGCTTGTTATGAAATGAAACAAGTCAAAGCCTTGTCAACAGACAAGCTCCCACAGTAATTAATTTCCCTGTAGTGCGGTTTCTCTATCTATCAGGATTGATTAGCAAGTTGACACAATTAAAAAAAAAAAAAGTTTATTTGTGATGTTCGTAAGGGCAATCTGTTCTTCATCTAGACACATTGCAACCTGCTGGATAGAATTACCAAACAGCCAGTAGTGGCCGTAAAGGTCACATCAGACCTACTGCTAGCATATTTACAGAGTGCTGAGGTGCACATTTGTCATGGTTTTCAAAGGATGCTTCCCTATCACACTGCATACATTTCCCATCATCAGACTGCAGAGGCACAGAGTACTACAGTGGAACCTTGGATTACGAGCATAATCCGTTCCAGGAGAATGCTCGTAATCCAAAGTACTCGCATATCAAAGCGAAGTTTCCTCATTGATGTCAATGGAAACGAAAATAATTTGTTCCGCTTTGACTTCAATGGCATGCAATACCGCATGCGGCCAGAGGCGGGGGGCGCCGGAGAGCCTCGGAAACGGTCGAAAAGGCCCGAGGACACCTCAGCTGACCTTGGCAAACCTCGGAAAGACTTAGTTCCCGAGGTTTGCCGAGGTCAGCTGTGCTGTCCTCGGGCCTTTTCGTGCATTTCCGAACGGCGCCGATCGGCTGAGATCAGCGACGTTCGGCTCTGCTCGGCTCCGGCGCCCCCCCCACCTCAGGCCAAACGCGGTACTGCACACCGCCTTGGCCTGAATCGTACTTGTTTGCGAGACAACACTCACAAACCGAGTTACGATTTTAAATAATACAGTGCTAGTATTGCGAAACGCTCGTTAACTGAGTTAATCGCAATCCGAGGTTCCACTCTATTTGGTTTGGCTTTAGAGAGGTCCTTTTACATCTTCTACAGATGGCTATAATAAAACTGCATTTCAATATGTTCCTTCAGAGTAATGTGTGTATACACTGTGTGTGTGTGTGTGTATGTATGTATGTATATATATATATATATATATATATATATATATATATATATACCGTATTTTTCGCACCATAAGACGCACTTTTACCCCCCAAAAAATAGGGAAAAGTGTCCCTGCGTCTTATGGAGCGAATACTGAGCAGGCTCCGCCCCCCCCCCATCGCCGCCGCCGTGTCAGAGTACAGACACTCGGCTTCTCTGTGGAGGAGAGATGACAGGATGTGAGGCATATCCTTGCTGGGGCATACCAAGGGGGAGCGGGGGGAGACGGTCTGCCCCAGGTGCCAAAACATGGGGGTTGTCAGTGTTGTTGCTATAATGGTGCACTCCGCACCCAGGTAAGTTGACACCCGCCAGATGTGACCCCATCCTGCAAACGACAAGAGCCCTGGATGGCTTTTTTTTTCAGCTGGAACACCCCCGGCGCCTTGGTCTGGTCCAGTCTCACTTCCTGCCTCTCTCGACTTGCTGCTGCTGCTGCTGCAAATTATGTCCTCAGTCCTCCTTCCTAGCTGCTGCCCGGGTGTATCTGATGCTGAGAGCCAGCCAGAGGGGGTTGTGGATTGTAATGGCAGTGTCCTCCACTGCCTGAGGTGAGTGCTAAGGGGGTGGGAGGTGTGGGATGGTATCCAATGTTCATCATTTGAGCTGTTGTTATATGAGAGGCTGAAGGGGTGTTTGTGTCTGCCCTGCCACCCTGAGCTGATCTGGGAAGGGGGGGGGGGGGTTGCTGTGTGTCCACCACCACCCAGGTATAGTGTAGCTGAGCTTATTTGATAGGGGGGCTGATATTGATGTGTGTCCACCACCCACCTATAGTAGTAATATAATATTAAATATTTTAGTACATCATTTGGTTCAGAATATTTTTTTTCTTGTTTTTCTCCTGTAAAACCTGGGTGCGTCTTATGGTCAGGTGCGTCTTATGGAGCGAAAAATACGGTATATTGTGAGGGGGTTAGCTCGGCAGCGGGTGTGTGTGACCCCCTGGAAGGGTTCACCACACAAAATTAGGCACAGCACACAGTGGTAGGAGAAAAACAAAAGGGTGGGGTTTTATTTGAACTATATACAGACAAAAAAAATATAACAGAAAACAAAAGAAACAGGAAAATAAATCCTGATCAACTTGACCGCTCACTACACACGTTGGTGTTCCTAACTAACAACTGGGTACAGCCTTGTGCTGCCCCAGTCCCTAGCTCCCTGCTTTTAGAAGGTCTTAGCGATAGCCACACAGTCTTTGGCTCACCACACAGAAAACACACTCCCCAGACTATCCACACAGATCTGGTTCCAGGTTGGAGCATCTCCCTTAGCATGCTGGGAGTTCTTGTAGAGGCCCTAATGAGCCCACTTACTTCAGCTGGGCTCATTAACTCTTCCACTGCAAGACTCCCAGCACTCCCCCTAGTGGTATAAATTGGCATAAAGCCTGAATCTAGGACATATATATCTTCCATCCTGGATGCAACCTGGTGATTTTACCTGCCTGCTGTCACAATATATATATATATATATATATATATATATATATATATATATATATATATGTGTGTGTATATATATATATGTGTATCGGGATTTTGCTTTAAGTAGCCCTAAAGACTACCTTACCCAGTGTGCAACGGGATACCCACAGTTCCTTTGGGCCCGGAGCAAGGTCTGCTGGGGTTGGACTATATAAGGTGGGGCGGAGCAGCACGGGGGTCTCTTTGGACATCGCCCGCCTAGCAAGTGGAACTCTGTGCTGTGTCTGCTGTTCCGGACTAGGCCCGAGAGTGGGCCCTGTGGATCCAAAGAGCCTTCTACTCGTCACGGAAGAATCCCTGAGACGTCTCGTGTATCTACCTTCCAAGGCTTGTCGGGAGGATCGGAGACCCAGGGTATCGTGAGACTGTGTGTGGGACGCACAGTGGTGGAAGTTGGCCGCACGGACTGGTTCGGTTGGGTGAGAGAGCACTTGCTCGAAGATTTCTTAAGTTACTCTTTAGGCCCAGTGTCTTTTGCTCAGGGCCCATCGTTATCAAGTTAAGCTGCTCACCAGAGGGACAGTGTGGCGTGCAGCCTTAGTTGAATCCTTTGTCGCGCATTCAGCAGCTAATTGTTTTACACCCTGTGGATTACAAATAACCTACAAAGTGCACCACCATTGCTAGCGAAGATCCTTCTCTACAGAAACATTGTGAACTAAGTAGTCAGGCCTGACTGTATAGAGTAGAGACATTGCTGGGCGCCATCTTGCCCACGAGGGGGAAGCTTGCAAGCAGGGTTTATTAATTGATGCACATAGGATTGAGGGGATTGTATACCTGTTTTATATGCTGACTAGATCTTATTGCAGGGCTCTACATTAATAGATGTACTACTGCTTAATCTGATCTTTTATTTTACTCAGTAAACGCATTGGTGATTAAGCAGACACTTTGTGTGGTGTGATTACTGTGTATGTTATCTGCAGTATTGTGATACCCATAGCCTACGGGTCTCACAATCCTTTGGTCTCGCTAGCTGTGCCAAGGGAGGGTAGAGCCAGTTACTGGGGGTTGACAGCAGAGTGTTACAGGCCCGAAAATAATACCAGCAGCCCTCTTAACTGGGGGTATTGCTACATATATAAATAAATATGTTATATATCGCACCCCTGTAGGAGTTGCTGGTTTAGATTTTGGGCCTTGCACGTTACCTCGATATTCGTTGTCTAGGGGTTGAGAGTCTACAGTAACTTCAATGTCCACACAAGTTATAAATCCTTTTCTTCAGGCTTTATTTTCCAACAAACTTGTATAGGTAGAGGGATGGAGGGTTAGGGGAAGGTTCAGGCACATACACAGCAGATCACTGGGGAAAACTCCTAAAATGCAAAGTCTCACTCACCACTCTCCTTTGAGTGGGTATTGCTCACCCAGGTAGGCCCCTCTCACTTGGCCTAGCAGCCGGAATGATACACGAACAGATAAGAAAGAACAGTCTCTGCCACAGACCTTTTTGATGGTTATGTTGAACCGATCAGTTATCCTCTGCCACAGAATTTTAGTACCCGGATATCCAGCCTTACAGTCTAAGAGCCTTTAAGCCAACCCGGCAGACTGTAAGGTTACTTTAGTTATGGTGCATCCCTCAATAAGGTCCCCAGGCCTTCCGCAAGATACCGGCCTTCCGCTCAGTCCTCTCCTGGGCAGGTCCTCCCCTGGTTTCCTCCATTGAGTGGTTCCTCCCTCAGGACGGACAGCACAGGATCACCTTCAAGCGTAGGCCCCAGTTAAGACAACTGGGCCTACCTGGCATAGATGCAGCCTCAGGCCAGCGTGGCTCAGAGGCTGAAATCCCAGTAACGCATGCCTCGAGCCAGGAGGGCCATGAGGCGGAGAAGAGCCTAGAACAATGGCGTCTGCCTCTTAAGTACCCTTCCCCAGCATGCTCAGCGGGGAGACCACTCCCACTGAGCTGTAACCGGGGAAAGACACTCAATGCACTTGGGCCTGTTTGTCTTCCACATTGGCCTGGGGTGGTACTGCCACCTACAGGCAAACAGTGGGAAGTCATCCAACACAGCCATAGCCGGAACAGAGGCTGATTTAGTCATAATTATTTACAGAGTCTGAGCTAACTACCAGCTCAGACACCCACTAAATTTAACACAGCGCCTGGTCATCAGGAGCAGGGCGCTACATTATATATATATATATATATATATATATAAATTGTAACAGTGAGGGAAGAAAGTATTTGATCCCCTGCTGATTTTGTACGTTTGCCCACTGACAAAGAAATGATCAGTCTATAATTTTAATGGTAGGTTTATTTTATCAGTGAGAGACAGAGCAACAACAAAAATATCCAGAAAAACGCATTTCACAAAAGTTATAAATTGATTTGCATTTTAATGAGTGAAATAAGTATTTGACCCCTTCGCAAAACATGACTTAGTACTTGTTGGCAATCACAGAGGTCAGACGTTTCTTGTAGTTGTCCACCAGGTTTGCACACATCTCAGGAGGGATTTTGTCTCACTCCTCTTTGCAGATCCTCTCCAAGTCGTTAAGGTTTTGAGGCTGGTGTTTGGTAACTCGAATCTTCAGCTCACTCCACATATTTTCTGTAGGATTAGGGTCTGGAGACTCGCTAGGCCACTCCAGGACCCTAATGTGCTTCTTCTTGAGCCACTCCTTTGTTGCCTTGGCCGTGTGTTTTGGGTCATTGTCATGCTGAAATACCCATCCACGTCCCATTTTCAATGCCCTGACTGAGGGAAGGAGGTTCCCCACCAAGATTTATTGTTACATGGCCCCTGTCCATCATCCCTTTTGATGCGGTGAAGTTGTTCTGTCCCCTTAGCAGAAAAACACCCCCAAAGCATAATGCTTGACGGTGGGGATGCTGTTCTTGGGGTCATAGGTAGCATTCCTCCTCCTCCTCCAAACATGGTGAGTTGATGCCAAAGAGCTCAATTTTGTCTTATCTGACCACAACACATTCACCCAGTTCTCCTCTGAATCATGAATCATTCAGACGGTCCTGTACATGTGCTTTCTTGAGGAGGGAGAACTTGCGGGCGCTGCAGGATTTTAGTCCTTCACGGTATAGTGTTACCAATTGTTTTCTTGGTGACTATGGTCCCAGCTGCCTTGAGGTCATTGAGAAGATTCTCCTGTGTAGTTATGGGCTGATTCCTCACCGTTCTCATGATCATTAAAACTCCTCAAGGTGAGATCTTGCATGGAGCCCCAGACCGAGGGAGATTGACAGTTATTTTGTGTCTCTTCCATTTGCGAATAATCGCACCAACTGTTGTCTACAATCTTGTCCCTGACATCCTTGGACAGCTCTTTGGTCTTGGCCATGGTGGAGAGATTGGAATCTGACTGGTTGCTTCTGTTGACCGATGTCTTTTATACAGGTAACAAGGTGAGATTAGGAGCACTCCCTTTAAGAGAGTGCTCCCAATCTCTCAGCTTGTTACCTGTATAGAAGACACCTGGGAGCCAGAAATCTTGCTGATTGATCAGGGATCAAATATTTATTTCACTCCTTAAAATGGAAATCCATTTATAACTTTTTCTAAATGTGTTTTTAAGGATTTTTTTTGATGTTGTTATTCTGTCTCTCACTGTTATAATAAACCGACCATTAAAATTATAGACTGATCATTTGTTTGTCAGTGGGAAAATGTAGAGAATCACCAGGGGATTTTTTCCCTCAATCATTTTTTTCCCTCACTGTGTATGTGTGTGTGTGTATGTATGTATGTATATATATATATATATATATATATATATATATATATACATATACACACACACAGTATCTCACAAAAGTGAGTACACACCTCACCTTTTTGTCAATATTTTATTATACCTTTTCATGTGACAACACTGAAGAAAAGACACTTTGCTACAATGTACTGTCCCCTCAAAATAACTTAACACACAGCCATTAATGTCTAAACTGCTGGCAACAAAAGTGATGTCCAAATTGGGCCCAAAGTGTGGCCACCATTATTTTCCAGTACTGCCTTAAAGCCTCGTACACACGGTCGGACTTCCATTGGACTTTTCCGTGCATTTTTGTCCGAACGGAGTTGGCCGGGCACACCCATAGCATACACACCACAGGACTTTTCTGCAAACTTTCTCAAAACTTTTTCCAACATCACGTGGTTTTTCTGCTCTTTACCGCCACCCTTTGGTCAACTTTTGCTATTGTTGGTTGATTTTAACATTATTTGTTTTGTCCATCGGACAAAAGTCCGATGGTTTTCTGTACACACGGTAGGACTTTGCTCCATCGGACTTTTGTTGGCCAAAAGTTTGTCCGTTTGCAGACCGAACTTTTGTCCGATCAAAACCAAAAAAGTTTGTCTGATGGAGTGTACACACGGTCGGATTTTTTGCCATACTTGCTCAAAATGAAGTTTGTTGGCAAAAAGTCCGACGGGGCTTTACCCTCTTGGGCATGAAGTTCACCAGAGCTTCACAGGTTGCCCCTGGAGTACTCTTCCACTCCTCAATGACGACATCAGGGAGTTGGTGGATGTTGGAGACCTTGCGCTCCTCCACCTTCAGTTTGATGATGCCCCACAGCGCAGTGCCGTATTGCAAAAAATGGCCTGGTCATGATGGGGGGGGTAAATGTTCCAGAGGTCAAATGGTTAAAGCGGTAGTAAACCGCAAAACAAAAAAAATTCCCCTGCCTCGGTCAAATATTCCCCTGCAGGATAATAGCATAATGTGCTAGTGTGCATCACATACTAGCACATTATGAAAGATTTGCCTTAAAATGAAGCCCTCCAGCAGAGGCTTCCATCTTTAAGCGGTCTTCCTTTCGGGTTCGTGGGCTTCCACTGTTTGACTGGCCGAGCCGTAATCATGTCACTCCCCCGCATGTGTGCGTGAGTCACGGCCGCGGCATGGTTCTCTCAATGGGTGGCGTACCATCCATTCAAAGCGCATTTGCCAGTGACACCACTGGCTGCTACTACAGTAAACATCTCCTAAACGGTGCACGTTTAGGAGATATTTACTGTACCTACAGGTAAGCCTTATTTTAGGCTTACTTGTAGGTACAAGTAAACAATAGGGACTTTACTATCATTTTAACTGGTAATTTCGCGGGCATGCAATGCTGTACCCAAACAAAATTTATACAACGTTTTTCACACAATTAGAGCTTTCTTTTGGTGGTATTTGATCACCTCCGGGTTTGTTTGTTTTTTGGAATATAAACAAAAAAAGACAGAAAATTTCGAAAAAAAACAATATTTTTAACTTTTTTCCATAAAACATATCGAACAAAAAAAAAAAAATATTGAATTTCTTCATAAATTTTGGCCAAAATGTATTCTGCTACATGTATTTGGTAAAAAATCCTGATAAGTGTATATTGATTGGTTTGCCTGAAAGTTATAGCATCTACACAATATGTTGTGTATATACAGTATACTGGAATTTATTTTTTATACTACCAAGGGCAGTGATCAGTGACTTATAGTGGGAATGTGATAGTGCAGCAGACAATCTGACACTAACTGACACTGGGGATAACTGCCACTGACATCACCAGTGGCAACAATACAGTGATCAGTGATAATATTATACACTGTCTCTGTACTAATGACACTGACTGGGAAGGGGTTAACATCTAGAACGATCAAGGGGTTAAATGTGTGCCTAACAATGTGTAATGTGTGCTGCTTTTACTAACAGATCTCTTTATTTCTTATCCCTGCTTTGCATATGATATAGAAACAAGGCTAAGTGACTCAACTATGCATGATACACATGCTGCATCAGCTAATGGTCATCTAGTTGGTCTTTAGGTCTAATTTTAATGGTCTCTAGTGTATTGGAAATCTGCACGCTCAGTATAAGCTTGGTTCTGAGCACAGTACAGTAGTAAATCAGAAGGCAAATCAGTAGTAAATTTAGTAGGATTTGTTTTAAATATCCTGTGTACTTGGACATAGTAGCCTAGCTTTTGGTGGTATAATGATCTATTTTACTCCAAGCTTTGGATCAAGAAGACTTTTCGGCATCTTTGATTTTACAGCGGACATGCTGCTTCAAGAATGGTCTTCATGCCACATTGTGCAGGATTGTTTCTTTAACATCAGGGGGGTGAATGAAGTTCAATTAGTATTTTCAATATAAAACAAGCAAGGCAGTATTTACAATATGATGCCAAGATCAAGGACAAATGCACATGACCTCAAACTAGGAGAAAAGTTCAAAACGAATCCTAAAAAGTATATAATTTTTTTTTTTTTTACCAAAAGAGTAGTTGATGCTTGGAATAGACTTCCAGCAGAGGTAGTGAGTCAGTCAACATTTAGTGGATTCATGCTTGGGACGAACGTATATCTATACTCATGTAGCGGATGGTTGCTACTAGTAACTAACATCCACCATATCACCCTGCTGCCAGACTTCCATCTATCACCTCAGAGACAATGAACAGTCATTTGTGTTGTTTTGTTTTTCTTTATTGGGGGATATAACTTGGTTGGGGTAAGGGGGATATGGGATGCCCATAGCACATGTTGCTTTGCCATCATATTTAGTGAACATTGGTAAATTGGTTTAGCCTTGAAGAACTGATGTACTTCTAACATTTACAGTCAAAGTTTGGTTTGGTATGGCGCACTTTGGAAAGGGCTGTATAGAGGTCTATAACGAAGGAAAGGAGGGGGGAGGGGTAATGCACTGGGTGGAGTTGTGAAAGCTCAGTTATTAATAGTTCAGTAGTAAATATGTATGTCCATGTATGGAAGAAAAGTTTAGGGCGAGATTGCTGAAATTGATTAGATGGCTGCCAGTTCAGATTGGAAGCTAGAAGAGGCTCTGGAACAGACAAGACGAAAAAGGGAGCACCTCCCGCATACCTCTGACCCGGAAGTGATGACCCCAGGACCCCACGGAGCACACACAGTCCAGATCGAAGTTTCCGGCCGGCGCTGCTCAACATCCAGTGCAGGAAGAGACACAGGATCGAGGACTCCAGCCCAACTGCCCGTGAAACCACCATCACCCCTGAGGATCTGCGGATGAAGTTCCTGTCAACCCCTGACACGCTCGATTACCACTGCTCAAATGTGAGTGTATTTTAACCCTTTAATTAAAAACTGTTTTTACTTGCTGCATTTAGAGGGCGCCGTTCCCTTTTTCGTCTTAACATTTACAGTCTCTTCCCCTGTATAACACCATGCAGACTATTGCTCCTCTTCCTCTGCATTAACTCCTGCAGACTGTTGCTCCCAGGACTTCTCTCCTCCTGCACAAAACTTCCACTGTAAAACTATTAGATCCCATCCCATCATCTTCGTTATGACAAAATGGGATCACTCTGTGAATAATCCCAGCTTGCTGGCTGTAATCATGTGCTGTTACTAGACCAGAGGTCTGCAGTACGGCCTCGTAGTTTAGTAGCACATGTTGGTTGATGGACTACTGTTCCCAGCTAGTCCGGCCTGCAAATCCTATGCCCGCAGGCTGCAGCGACTTGACTCATTCCCCACAGTCTCTCCTCTGGCCTCGCACCCAGCTCCCCTGGCATGCCTCATCCAGAAATCCACTGTGTTCCACTCACCGACGTTTTCCTGCCCGAGTGCGTGATGGAGAACTTTAACTGGACATATGTTCCGACAGCTTTTCCAGCCCCCTCTGTTTCAGGCACCTCATCTATGACCGTGTAAAGATGAGGACTTCATCCATGACCGTGTAAGGATGGAGCTCCCTCCCAGCTCTCCCGGGCTCCTCCGCGATCGGCGCACCCCCCCCCCCAGATGGGGATGGCCTCCTGCTGCTGCCTAGTACTCCATTCTCCACCTCTCCCGGCCGACAACTCCACCCCAGTGGCATGTGACCTCAGCTTATATGGGGGGCCTGCCCCCTGCCAATACCAAGTGGGGATTGGTCAGGGCTCCTCACATGAGCTGCCTGCCACTCCAGTCCCAGGCCCTGCCCCTCTTCCAGAAGAATCTCCCTGGAAGCAGGGGAGGCGCCTCAGAACTAGAGCACAGGTGGTCACACCCACTGCTACACTAACCACTCCCTGCCCCCAGATCAAAACAAGCAGGCCTAGCCTGAAGCATAGGCCTGCCTAAATTTACCCGCACTGGCAGTTTCCCTAGCAAAAATCCTATGCTAGCATCTACCTACGGTAGAGGATGCTACACTCAGATAAAAAAAGTTTAAACAGAAACTACCGGTAAACTATAAATTAAAAAAAAAACTTGGGTAGACTTGATGGACCACTTGCCCTTTTTTTCTGTTGTCATTCTTCTATGTTTCTGTATTTCAACAGTTGTTTTAATAATGTTTTTTAAGACCTAAAGCTCAAGTGCAGACACCATGATTTTCACAGCTTTCCTCAAACAGCTTAAAAACTGCTTTTATTCCAGAAAGTACTTCTGACCTGCCACCGACACCATTACTACAAAGCAGAGGTGAACACATAATAACTCTTCTTTCTTCTGTGGAAATTGTGGTGCCCCAAGTTGGGCTTTAAGTACACAGAACAATAACAAAAAAAATAAAAAACTGCTGCTGTCAAGCACTTTCCCATTCATCCCCCCCATCTTCACATCACCTTCTATCTCTGTTTGTAGGAAATTGCTGTTACACACTGTATTTCTTAAGTACGTCTTAAACGCTCAGACATGCTGACATGTATTATCTGCAGCTGGACAAGATCTATTTAAGCACATTTGTTAATATTCACAAACATGGCTTTTTTTCCTCAGGGAATATGAGCAGGGGTTCCCTCCTTCTCAGTCACCCCTTGTCTCACCCCCGAGGACCATTTCTTGGTTCCACCCCCAAATCATCTCCCAGTATCGCCCCCTTTAGAGGATACAGAATCAAGTATAATTTTCTGGTGCCTTGTATTGAATTAATGAAAACAAGAAAAGCAGTAAAATAGATCCCCTGTAGGCAACAATAATTGCCCAGTAAAAATACACCCCCAAGAAGATTTGTCCACCAGCAGCAATAGATCCACCCTAGCAACAATAGACTCCCCTCTGCAACAAAATAACCCCCAGCAATAATAGACCCCCCTTACAACAAAATACCCCCCAGAAAAAACACATCCCAAGAGGGTTTGTCCACCAACAACAATAGTTCACAGAGCAGCCAGCATTAATGGACCCTCCAGCACCAATAGATCCACCCCAGCAAAAATACACCCGAGAAGATTTGTCCGCCAGCAGCAATAGACTCCCCCCTGCAACAAAATAACCCCCAGCAACAATAGACCCCCCAGAAAAAAACACCCCTTCAAGAGGATTTGTCCTCCAACAATAGATCACCAAGCAGCCAGCATTAATAGACCTTCCAGCAGCAAGAGATCCACCCCAGCAAAAATACACCCTCGAGAGTATTTGTTAGCCAGCAGCAATAGATCCACCCCAGCAACAATAGACTCCCTCCTTGCAACAAAATACCCCCCAGAAAAAATATATCGCAAGAGGATTTGTCCACCAACAACAATAGATCAATGAGCAGCCAGCATTAATAGACCCTCCAGTAGCCATCAACAACAGACCTCTCCCTTACCAGTAGATCCCTCCTAGCAAAAATGACCCTCCCCTCAATAACAATAATTTCCTCACCAGCAACAATAGAGTCCCACGCCAGCAACAACAGGTCCTTCAGCAGCTAACATCAATGAGCCATCTAGCACAGTTCAGCACCGCTTGCCATTGCATACATTCAATGCTGGAGGTGCCAGAACTGCGTTCCCGCTGAAAAAAAGCCCTGTTTACAAATAACCTTGATGATCTGTATTACAAATTGTAGAATAATGTAGGATTATAAGTAAATATGTCACTAGATTCATAAATTTAGGTAAGAGCCTGACTAGGATCACACTAGGACTAGGGTCACAGCACACCCATGCCCAATGACTGATGCTTTGTCAGCAATAGATATTGCTATTTAGGAGTCCTAGTATTATTAGTTCCAGGGCTAGATTTTATTTGTTTGGGATGATTATGAGCTTGGAAAAGGAAGGATGTATAGATTAGCTATGTTATTCTGCTATACAGCACCATAGCTCCCAACTGTCCCTGATTTCAAAAGACTGTCCCTGATTTGGAACAAAGTCCCTCTTTCCCCCTCATTTATCCCTCATTTTGGTCTGATCAATATAGTTGTATATAAAATAAAAATTGTATCTATCAAAATGTGTTTACCAGTAATAAACCTTTCATCCAATTTCCAAATTGTTGCATTTGTAAATTTCAAAAGCCAGTGTAAAGAAATAGTAGTGGTAAAAAAAAAAAACACTAGTGGGTTTAACAATTTTTTTTGTATAATTCTCCTTTAAGGGGCCGTGGTAGAGGGGTGTGTCCTATGCCTACATACTTTTACTAATAGGTGTCCCTCGTTTCCATCTCAAATAGTTGGAAGGTATGCAGCACCCCTTGTCTGCCCATGGCATGACCCTTTCCGATAGACTAAAGCCCTGTACACACGATCGGTTTTACAGATGAAAACAGTCCGATGGACTTTTTTCATCGGACAAACCGATCGTGTATGGGCCCCATTGGTATTTTTTCCATCGGTGTTAAAAAATAGAACATGTTTTAAATTTATCCGATGGAAAAAAAAAACGATAGCAAATTACTATCGTCTGTGGGGAACTCCATCGGATAAAAAACCCACGCATGCTCAGAATCAAGTCGACGCATGCTCAGAAGCATAGAACTTAATTTTTCTTGGCTCGTCGGAGTGTTTTACGTCACAGCGTTTGGGACGATCGGTTTTTTGACTGATGGTGTGTAGGCAAGACTGATGGAAGTCAGCTTCATCGGATTTCCGATGGAAAAATCCATAGGAAATCCGATCGTGTGTACAGGGCTTAATAGAAATATAAGGGTCGCCACACAATAAGGCTGGGTTCACACTAGTGCGATACGACATCTGTCCTACTTTGGATCCGACTTTGCCCTGCGACATGAAGCCGACATATGTCCGACTTTCAATGAACGGGGATCCGACTTGGATCCCCGCCAATATCAGGCACTGTGTTTGGTATGAATCTTGAGGGGGAACTCCAGGCCAAATTTAAAATAAAAAACCGGCATGGGTTCCCCCTCCAGAGGAATACCAGGCCCTTGGGTCTGGTCTGGATTTGAAGGGGCGCCCCTACGCCGAAAAAACGGCGTGGGGGTCCCCCCAAAATCCAAACCAGACCCTTATCCGAGCACACAACCTGGCAGGCCGCAGGGGAAGAGGGGGGGACGAGAGAGCGGCCCCCCTCCCTCCTGAACCCTACCAGGCCGCATGCCCTCAACATGGGGGGTTTGGTGCTCTGGGGCAGGGGGGCGACCTGCGGCCCCCCCACCCCAGAGCACCCTGCCCCCATGTTGATGAGGACAGGGCCTCTTCCCGACAACCCTGGCCGTTGGTTGTCGGGGTCTGCGGGCGGGGGGCTTATCGGAATCCTGGAGCCCCCTTTAATAAGGGGGCCCCCAGATTCCGGCCCCCCACCCTATGTGAATGAGTATGGGGTACATCGTACCCCTACCCATTCACCTGGTGGAAAAAAATTGCAATAAAAAAACACTACACAGGTTTTTAAAGTAATTTATTACACAGCTCCGGCGCTCTTCTTCCGACTCCGGCGCTCTACTTCCGGGGGTCTTTTCCGACTTCGGGGGTCTCCGGTGTCGTCTCCGCGCTCTCCGGTTCTTTCTTCCGCCGGGCCTCCGCTAACTTCTTTTTAGCTCTCTTGCTAACGGAGGCCCGGTCTTGGAGGCCCGGTCATCCCGTTGTCTCGTCCGGCTCTCCGTTGTCCTTCTGCCGGCCCCTCCACTAACTTCTTCGTAGCTCTTTCACTAGTGGAGGGGCCGGTCTTCCCGTCGGCTTCTTCTTCCCTCTTCTACTCCTCGATGTTGACGCGTCGCTTCTTCCCGCTGTAATACTGGCTCTCCGCTCCGCTCCGCATTAATATAGGCTTCTCATGACGTCACAGTCACATGTTCCGGGGCACATGGCCCCGGAGCATGTGACTGTGACGTCATGGGAACATGTGACTGTGAGGTCATGAGAAGCCTATATTAATGCGGAGCGGAGCGGAGCGGAGCGGAGAGCCAGTATTACAGCGGGAAGAAGCGACGCGTCAACATCGAGGAGGAGAAGAGGGAAGAAGACGGCGACGGGAAGACCGGCCCCTCCACTAGCGAAAGAGCTACGAAGAAGTTAGTGGAGGGGCCGGCAGAAGGACAACGGAGAGCCGGACGAGACAACGGGAAGACCGGGCCTCTGTTAGCAAAAGAGCTAAAAAGAAGTTAGCGGAGGCCCGGCGGAAGAAAGAACCGGAGAGCGCGGAGACGACACCGGAGACCCCCGAAGTCGGAAAAGACCCCCGGAAGTCGGAAGAAGAGCGCCGGAGCTGTGTAATAAATTACTTTAAAAACCTGTGTAGTGTTTTTTTATTGCAATTTTTTTCCACCAGGTGAATGGGTAGGGGTACGATGTACCCCATACTCAGTCACATAGGGTGGGGGGCCGGGATCTGGGGGCCCCCTTATTGAAGGGGGCTCCCGGATTCCGATAAGCCTCCCGCCCGCAGACCCCGACAACCAACAGCCAGGGTTGTCGGGAAGAGGCCCTGTCCTCATCAACATGGGGGCAGGGTGCTTTGGGGTGGGGGGCCGCAGGTCGCCCCCCTGCCCCAGAGCACCAAACCCCCCATGTTGAGGGCATGCGGCCTGGTGCGGTTCAGGAGGGAGGGGGGGCCGCTCTCTCGTCCCCCCCTCTTCCCCTGCGGCCTGCCAGGTTGTGTGCTCGGATAAGGGTCTGGTTTGGATTTTGGGGGGACCCCCCACACCGTTTTTTCGGCATAGGTCCCCGTTCAAATCCAGACCAGACCCAAGGGCCTGGTATGCTCCTGGAGGGGGAACCCGAGCCGGTTTTTTATTTAAAATTTGGCCTGGAGTTCCCCCTCAAGAGCAGTACAGCACAAGTCGCATGCCAAAGTCGGACCATGCAAGACTACGGTCCGACTTTGATCCGACTTCAATGATAGTCAATGGGCTGAAGTCGGATCAAAGTCGGACCAAAGTAGTACAGGGAGCATTCTCAAAGTCGGACCGACATGTGTCGGACCAGTTAAGACGGCTCCCATAGGAAAACATTGATTTTCACACGTCATGCGACATGAGCTCCCAATGTCGGAGCGTTTGTCGCCCCAGTGTGAACCAGGCCTAAAAGGGATGTAGCGCCCCCCCCCCCCCCAGTCTTTGTTTCCACAGATTTCCAACATTCAGAGAAGGGAAAGTAAAGCAATCCCATAAAAACCTGCCTAAAAAGGTACTCAATGAGTTGCAGTAGATTAGTTGATCCAATTTTAGTGGTGCCTCAATTTGAACTAATTTGTTGTAATAGGCCAAAGTGCATTCTACATCTTATAGCCAAGATGTAATATATATTAGGCAGGCCATTGTTAATCACCGCCTATCTATGTTTGGAAAAACAGAAATGCAATTTTTTCAGTTTGAAATGGTCTTTGAAAAGTAGCAGAGATTTTTGCTGTCAGCCGCATCTGTTTTACGATAGCCAGTGCACCATATTTCACGTAAAGGTTTTACACATCATTACAGCATACCCTCACAGGAACAGGAGGTCAGCAGACAAATTCCTTGCCAACGGTTTGCAGTGGCGCATAAATCTCTGTCCATATGGCCCCGAATTTGATATTTGGTGAGGTCTCATCACCTCTGTACAGCCACTGAAAGCAAGTAATCCTTATCTTAAAGAGACAATGCATATATCTGGCTAATCTCGATGTCTGATTTTTTTTTATTTTTAATCAGCTGGGTTGTCTCCAAAGTATAACTAAAGGCAAAACGTGTGTTTTTTTTTGTTTTTTTGGGGGGATAGAGGGGAGAAGAATTAGAACACATATTAGGTTTTTATTCATGTGTGTTCCATCCCCTGTATTTGTTCAGTATACCTTTACCATTGAAAGTGAAAGTAAAACAAAATCCCACATTTTTGGTTGTCCACAGAAAAGTAATAGAGGAGAAATCTTCCAATTGGAACACTAGTTCTGTTGACCTGGAGGTCCCCAAGAGATTCCCTAAATTTGCAGTGATTTCCTCTCACTTCCTGTTTTGGGCAGGAAGTGTTTTGGGCAGGAAGTGGAGGCAAATTTCCCCATTGGGACAAAGCCGGCAAAAATATATATTACAGGGATTATAACCTTTTCTCACATGCCAAATTTAAAAAAAAGTGTGGCCAATAGTTCTACTTTAAAGAAAGACCACAGATACTATATCATCTCTATGTTATAAGCGACAGAGAATTGAGCTCATCACTGTGCTGCTACTCCTTTCACTGCCCTGTCACAGGCTAGGGTAAGTCCAGGCCGACCCAGGCTCAAAAAAGTTGGGTAAAAAAATTATGCGCATTAACAATACGCTTACGGTTTGTTCGAAACACAAGTTTGGACTAAACCTTGGCTTTTCGGGCATTTCAATGTACACCATTTACCCATTTAGTATATCATGAATGTAGCGCCCATCCCAAATGGTTGGGACACTATTCAAATTTAGAGGGATGTCTGAGCCAGTAGTTGGGCTCAGACGGTTGATAATTACACTTAAATTCACCTCTGTCTCAGTTATGGTTTGCCTGGTAGTGATTTCCCTTTTTGCCTGTAGGTGGCGTTACCACCTCAGGCACTTTTTGGAACACAGGCAGATTATGGTATATTGAGTGGCCCCTCTCGGCAATGGTGTAGTGGGAGTGGTTAACCCACTGTGCCTGCTGGGAGGGGATACTTAAGGGGCAGACGCCATTGATTGGGGTTCATTCACGCCCCGTAGCCCTCCGGGTGCGAGGTGTGTGTGGTCCTGGTCTCGGGCCACATTTGCCCGAGGCTGCATCACTACTTAGTAGGCCCAGCTAGGCTGGCTGGGGCCTAATTCCAGAGAAGGGATCCCAAGCTGTCCATCTAAATGGGGAGAAAGCATCTGAATGAAGGAGACTAGGGGAGGACCTGCCCTGGAGGAGACCGGCACAATACTGCTGTCTCGGGTGAGGCCTGGCAACTTAATTAAGGAGGAATCCATTACACTACAAGCCCTGCAGTTCGCTGGATTGGCTTAAAGGCTCTTTAAACTGTACGGCTGGAAGTTTGGGACTTTGAAATCCTGTGGCAGAGGGTTCCCGGACTATCCATTGCTCAACTTCAAACAGGTCTGTGGCAGAGATCTTTTTCACCTTGGGCAGTCTCTGGCAGAGACTGCCCTCTTGCAGATTCGTGTCAGCCCGGCTGCTAGGCCATGTGAGAGGGGACTATCCGGGTGACCGATACCCACTCTGGCATTGAGAGTGGTTAGTGACTTTGAACTTCTACCTTTGTCAACTTTTGTGGCGAGTGCCTGAACCTTCCCCTACTCTTCCGTACCTTCTACTTCTCAAAGTTATACTGCATAAGAAAAATAAAGCCTAACTGTTTGAGGTTTTACATCTGTGTGGACATTGCATTACTACAGACTTTCCTACCCGGACAACGCAGCTGAAGAGGTAACGTGCAAAACCCAAAACTAATCCGCGGCCCTGAAGAGGGTGTTGCTACATGTATAATGGCGGTATTACTATTGCAATTATATATGACAACTTCCCGCTATCGGCAGTGTTAAGGATGATGCCACAAGCCCCATTCACTTACATGGCCAGGAATCCTTGCCTTGGTAAGCACAAAAGTCAGGGATAGTAAAAAAAAAGTAATGGGTTTTTTCCCTTTACTTCATACCAGGTCCTTCAGTCTGGTATGAATTTTAAGGGGTGCCCCATGCAAAAAGGAAACCAGCATGCGATCCTCTCCAAAAATCCATACCAGACCCTTATAGGAGCATGCAGCCTAGCAGGCCAAGGGGCACATGCTAGTCCCTCCCCATTTCCTTGCCTGCCAGGCTGCATGCTAAGATAAGTGTCTGGTGTGGATTTTTGGCACATATACCATAGGGCAGTGCCCAGCTCCCATGAACATTTGTAGGACAAATCCTTGCCCATTAGCTTCCTTGCCAAGTGTTAGAAAATAGCCATTACTTTTTTTTTAACACTTGGCGCCCTACAATTTTAATAGTGTTTGCATTTGGCACCTGAACTTTAGTAATGTTTGCCAAACCTGCTGCAAACTGAACCATCAGACTGAGGATAACAAGAGGCAAAAAACTTGTTATGACATGGTGATTTCTTTCTGCATGAGGGAAGTGATGGGACCGGATGTGTCCTGTCGTTCTTCAGGTTTTTTTCTTTTAGTAGGTAGGGATCTGTCATTTGTGGATGTACATTGTAGGATATATATATATATTTTTTAAAATAAAGGACTTTATAGCAAAGGTAAATAAAAATGTCTTAACACCACGCTAACTTAGCAAGAGAGCTGCTAATAAAATTATTATTTTTTTCTGAATGAGTAGGAATACTATGTACCCATTATTTCTTCAAATAGGGGGGAGAGGGGGTATCTGGGGGCCCCCTTATTTTTAGAGGGCGCATCCAGACTCCGAAAAGTCCTCTGTACGCAGACACCCGCAACCACCTGGTCAAATTTGTGGGGAAGAGGCCCTTGCTCTGATTGACATATTCCTCTCCCTCTGTGATATCAGAAACCGGAACTGACAAGGATTTAGTAGATTCCGGTTTTGGTTTGATTGTTTACAAGCTGTTACTGCATTGTAAAGCATCTGCAAAAACTGATCTTGGTTTGATCAAATACTTTGGAGGTCAGAGGAGAGGTATGGAGTCTAAAAGAGGGCCTGTCACGGCCCATGCTAACATAAAGGATGTTGTTCATCCCTTGTGATAGCAATAAAGCTCAATCCCAAAAAATGTGAAGGTACAATGTAAAAACAAACTTTTTTGAATAAAATAAAAGTCCCCGAAGTGACGTGTATGACATGTAAAATTGAAAGTACCCCATCCCCTCATGCTCACGCGCAAATGCAAACGTGTACGAAGGTGCCATACACCTATGTAAACAGTGATTACTGTGAACATCGGAGTGAGAGAAACAACTCTATCCCCCTACTGTGTAACTCTAAACTGGTAACCTGTAAAAAAAAAGAAAGAAAAGAAACTGTGCTAAGATTTGGGGTTGCCTTGGGTTCTGGTTATCTGCAGCTACTAACCTGAAAACATGTACAGTGGAAAGTAGTGAAAAAATATATATAGTAGCGCTAAACTCAAAAACAATGGTTTAAAGACAAAAAATTGTCGTGGTAAACTCCACAATCAATGCAAAGTACATAGGTCCACTGATAGGATTCACATGGACTGGCATGTTATTATGGGCAAACCTGGGACATGAAATAAAACATATACCAAAACCATCACAATGATAAATGCAAATTTACATGATAAATGCAAAAAATGCCATCCAAATGTTGCACACTTGGGCATCTGGTCATAAGTGCAAAGAAATCTCAAATAAAAAAGTCCAAATGTTGTCTGTATTAGTGAACACCCGTGCAGTGACGAAATCCAAATCTCCACTGTAATATCTGAAGTCCGGAGTGAAATCCACCACCTTGAGTAAGTAAACTGCTTACCAGAACCAGTTGGTTCCCTATAACGGAGGACCTAAGACCGCATAAGAATAATATCAGCTTAATGGTGGTAGCTTCTGTGTCCACCGCCTCTTCACTCAGCACATTCCACAGCATAAAAACAGTTTGGGCGTAGTTGAGACATGCAAAAGAAACAGGATGCCTCGATGGTGTAAAATCCTTGGGGTTTAATAAACTTAACAGGTAGATACAAAACTCACATTTAAGACGATAAGGTACAGCCTTAAGCCCAAGGTGCCGGCTGGACACCAACAGGCAAACCCGTCCTATGGAGATCGAGCAGTGGGGGTGATGACGTCAGCACGCCGCTCGGTCCGCCCTTCCCCTTTTCGTGATAGGTCACGTCGTCTCGGGGCACTGGTAACCTGTAAAGGCTTTTAAAGCTTTGTCTGTGGAGATTTTTAGGTTCTTTCGTTTGTCGCTGTTCCGCAGGTGTACCCAATTTTAAAGTGCGACACATTAGGTATCTATTTGCTCAGCATGTCTATATGTTACCAAAAATTGGGTATTATATTGTGTATTTGTTAAAGTCTATTTTTTCCTGAACATTTGCGTTTGATAAACAGCAGTGCTAATATTGTTCAACATACAAAAATTGCAACAATAATTTTATTCTCCAAAGTAATTTTCTAGCAAAGAAAATGTATGGGAGAAATGTTACATGTATGGGAGAAATGTCAGAATTGGTCGGACTAAAAATGGTTAAAGGATCGGACCAAAATGATGGCAGTGGGTCAGGCTAAGATCCACTTTTACGATAAAGTTGAGATCTGTCTGCATGCTGATTTATTTGCCTTTTATCTCTGAGTTTATTGGTGTTTTTTTTTTTTTTATTGAAGGTAACTGTCATGGTTATGCAGTAATGTTTGTCTCTCAGCTTACCCCTTCACCATGTGTTCACCTAGAGGCCAGCCACTCTCACCTGGCTGCTTAAATAATCTCTCCTCCAAGCATGGCTCCACCCCAGGCCCTATCGAGGAACACTATATTAACCTGTGCACTGCAAGCCAGCCGTGCTGATCAACGTTGTTTGTTAGGCTATTGTGTGTTTGGGTTCCTGCTTGCCGTGTGCTACGTCTGTCTGTTTTACTGATCTTGGCTTGTTCTCGACTATCCCTGTCTGCTTGTGACCTTGACCTTTGGCTTTTCCTTTGTTTATCCTTGTATGCTAGTCGCCCCGACGTTTGGCTTATCCCCTCACTATCTGTCAGACTTATACGTACCAGACTGGTGAGCCCAATGGAGCAGAGGAAGGTCTCCCTTACGTGTCCGACTCACGGCCCCTGATAGTATGAACAGGAGGCACGGGAGTGCGGAGTGGTATGAGTTGCTAGTTGCAGGGGATGCGGTTCTAGATCCAGGTGCAGAGGAGTAGGTGTCCGGCCGGACAGGCAACAGAAACAGGCAACAGGAGCACAGGCAGAGGATGCTGAGCAGGAGCAGAGCGGGATGGTCGGGTCACAGGCAGGATTGGCAACAGGCAGGCAGCAAAGTACAGAGGAACAGGCAGGTTCATGGTCAAGGCTAGCCGAGGTCAGGTGCAGGCAGGAGACAAGGGTAATCCGATGGACAGGCCAGGTAATCAAGAGGTAAGTGTTCAGACAGGTATCAGGAGCAAAAGGTCACAGGTAACTGCAGATCAGACAGCACCGGTCTGAAGTATTCCGGGGGTTTAAATGGACTGTTTGGCATGCATCGGCGCACGCAATGGCGCACATCAGCGCACGCAATGGCGCGTGCGCACATGCACTAGCGCGCACAGGCACACCATCGCGCACAGGCGCGCGCACCCGCAGTCCAGGACGTGAACCAGCGCGCACAGGAGTATGCACAACACGTCCAGCAAGGTGAGTTCTCTGACACTATCTCTTGTATCCTGATCTGCTGCTTCCCCTCTATCCTCTATAGCCTACTGTGAGCGTGAGCTGGGGGACTCCGGGGGCTGCGACCTGGATCCAGTTGCCGCCCAGTCCATCCTCCACCACTAGAGGCTCTGGTGAACAGCTGCTGGATCTTAGACTCTGCGCCCTGGGGAATCTTAGGCTCTAGCTCCCTGTGGGATCCCTGTTAGTGGTCCAGTGAACCTGCCTTCCTTAATCACCCAGTGTTCCATCCTCAGCAGTCAGCTATAGGGTTCACTACCTTAGCGGTGCACTCCTGACCCCAACGGTGTGCATCTGTCACCTGGCTTCAGGTGACCTGACAGTTTGATCAGCCATGGACCCAGCTGATGTGCCGCTACCCGCAGATGATCCGTTGCAGGGCATTGTCCGCAGACTTGAGACCCAGGAATCTAATCAGACCCAGGTGATGCAATTCCTTCAGGATTTGGCCTCCCATTTTGAACAGGTTCAGGCCTCCTTAGGACCCCCAGTTAAACAACCGTAACCGCTATCAGCGGCTGCACCCATTCCGGTCGCAGCCACACATTCACTACAACTGCCAGCTCCGTCCCATTCCTCTGGGGACTCCAAGGCCTGCAGGGGGTTCCTTAGCCAATGCACTATTCATTTTGAGCTCCAGCCTCCTCTCCGGTGAAGGCTTAGCCTGGGCAGCCCCTATGTGGGAACTGAATGATCCAGGGGTTTCTAGTCTGTCTGACTTCTTGAAACTTTTTCGGAATATCTTCGAAGAACCGGGTCGTGTCTCTTCAGCAGCCAGCGCCCTTTTATGTCTCCGCCAAGAGTCTGCTTCTGGTGGGACAGTATGCTCTTCGTTTCCGCATACTGGCGGCTGAGTTGAGCTGGAACAATGAGGCTTAAGTCACAGCCTTTTTGCATGGCCATTCTGATAGAGTGAAGGATGAATTAGCAGGAAGAACCATCCCCACTGATCTGGGCAAAGTTATCTCCTTGTGTAACCAGATCGATATTCGCTTTCAGGAAAGGACCCTAGAAAAGCGACGCCGGCACTCCTTGGTTCTTAGTCAGCCTGAGCTCCCCTCTCTCCCGTGGAGCATCTCCTGCTAGCTGAGGAACCCATGCAGCTGGGTCGGACCAGGCTATCCCCCTAGGAACGTGCTAGGCGCATAACTCTAGGCCTGTGTCTCTACTGTGGGGGCAAAGGTCATTTCCGTGACACTTGCTCTCTTTGTCCAGAAAAACTTTCGGGTCCAATACATCTGGAAAGAGGAGTATTGGACCCAGAAATATCACCTTCTCGTCTTCTTCTTTCTGTGTTCCTTCATGTTGGTGCTTCTTCTCATTCGGTCTCAGCATATCTGGATTCCAGAGCCGCTGGCAATTTCATGGACTGGGAAATTGCATCGTCCATGAGACTTACCCTTTTGCCCCTCTCCACACCATTGGATGTCTTGCCAATTGATGGCACTGTTCTCTCAGGGGGTCCTATCCGCTTCCAGACCCTCCCTATTAAGATGTCACTAGGGACACTCCATTAGGAGTGGATATCCTTCCTTCTCTTACCTAAGGCCTCAACTCCTATCATTTTGGGTCCTCCTTGGTTACGACTCCATTCTCCACATGTTGACTGGACTACTGGACAGATCCTGGCTTGGGGTTCCTCCTGTTCCTCGTCCTGCCTACCCAAGGTTGTCCCAAAAGAAAAACTTCCTGTTGCCACCATCCCAATATCTTTTGCTCTTCCTACTGCATATATTGATTTCTGGAATGTATCCTGCAATAGTCGGGCTGATGCACTCTCTAGGTCATGTGGCACTCTGGATGAGGAGCCCACCTGTGAACCTGAGCCGATCCTTTATTCCAGTTTGCATAACCATTTACCTTTGTCCGTCCCTAAACACCCTTGGACGCACTTCCAGGTGAGCTTGTCTGCAAGTTCTGCAGTCAATACGCCTTGCAATGCGATTCAGGTAGTCGCTACAGCTGACCATGCTATTCATTTGGCCTCTGAACTAGTTATGCCAGTCCAGCCCATGCCCAGTGAACCTCCTACCTTTTCTTATTCAGGCCCTTCTGCAACCTCGCCTCACCCTAATACTGTTACGTCCATTCAAACCTGTCTAAGGGGTTCAATCCATCCTCATTCTGCTTGTCTTTCAGCTATCCAGCTTGACTCCTGTGACATGTCACCTTCTAACCAACCTGACCTCAGGGTTCCACTGACATCTGATGAAATAAAAAAATGGAAATAGGCGCCAAATAATAAATTATCAAATAGATTAAATAATTACTAGTGCAGCTCCAAAATTAGTGGGTACTAATACATAGTGAAGAAAACGATATAAGGGCGCAACAAGTAAATAATGTCCATAAACACCAAATATCTGAAAAATAATCAAAAAAATATTAACAGAAATAGACTAATATAATTGTAATCAGAGTGATCGGAATCCAACCACTGTCCTGATGACGCAAATCTTGCGAAATGCATAGAATTTTGACAGCCTGCCCTACACTGGATTGGTATAACTTTTAAATTTCATTTACAGCTTTGATGCTAGCCCAGGTCCCCATGAGTTTTTAGTAAACAGCCTGGCCATTGCTTCCCTACACAGCTGTTAGTATACTTGGTTGTATACTTTTTATCTTTGTATACTTTTAAATAAAAACGGTATTACACTATTATCTGTTTTTTGTGTGGCTCTTTGCGGTGGAGCTTTTAACCCATTCTAGAGTGGAAGATTGATGTTCACCTTGTTTATAAAGAAGTTACTTTGATTGATCCACTGGAGATTGGAGCGATTGGGAATCAAGAGTACCTGTTACATGCCTGATGGTCATTTATGGCCGAATATTTCCGGTGAGCACATTTGAGTGTCATGTCGGATGAAGCACTTATCCAATATACTGCACCCTTTCAAGAGCACGGTGGTTGGATTACGATCACTCTGATTACAATTATATTAGTCTATTTCTGTTAATATTTTTTTGATTATTTTTCATATATTTGGTGTTTATGGACATTATTTACTGGTTGCGCCCTTATATCATTTTCAACTGACATCTGCCCAGTCTAATGGCCCGGTTCTAGATGCCCAGTTCTTTAAGGGTCTGGCGGATCCTCCTCAGATTCCTGTTGATCCTCTCATGCCCTTGCTTATTCCTAAAAAGTCTTTGGTCCTCAATAAATCCTTTCGTCCTCTCCCTACCTCGGTTCCGGTCTCTGAGGATAATCTAAAGTACGAGGTTAGACAAGTTCTGGATTCTCAGCTCTGCAGAGACATTCTTCAGTACCTTGTGCATTGGAGAGGGTTTGGTCCTGAGGAGGCGTCTTGGATCGCTGCATCTGAGGTCGTTGCACCTCGTCTGTTGAGGAGGTTTCATCTGAGATTTTCCTTTAAGCCTGGGCCCAGGCGGGGGAGGGGGAGGGCCCATAAGAGGGGGTTTCTGTCATGGTTATGCAGTAATGTTTGTCTCTCAGCTTACCCCTTCTCCATGTGTTCACCTTAGAGGCCAGCCACTCTCACCTGGCTGCTTAAATAATCTCTCCTCCAAGCATGGCTCCACCCCAGGCCCTATCAGGGAACACTATATTAACCTGTGCACTGCAAGCCAGCCGTGCTGATCAACGTTGTTTGTTAAGCTATTGTGTGTTTGGGTTCCTGCTTGCCGTGTGCTACGTCTGTCTCTGTTTTACCGATCTTGGCTTGTTCTCGACTATCCCTGTCTGCTTGTGACCTTGACCTTTGGCTTGTCCTTTGTTTATCCTTGTATGCTAGTCGCCCAGACGTTTGGCTTATCCCATCACTATCTCTTGTATCCTGAGCTGCTGCTTCCCCTCTATAGCCTACTGTGAGCGTGAGCTGGGGGACTCTGGGGCCCGTGACCTGGATCCAGTTGCAACCCAGTCCATCCTCACCACTAGAGACTCTGGTGAACACCTGCTGGATCTTAGACTCCGCTCCCTGGAGAATCTTAGGCTCTAGCTCCCTGTGGGATCCCGGTTAGTGCTCCAGTGGACCTACCTTCCTTAATCACCCAGTGTTCCATCCGCAGCAGTCGGCTATAGGGTGCACTCCTGACCCCAACGGTGTGCATCTGTCACCTGGCTTCAGGTGACCTGACCGTAATCTTACGTATATTTTATCAAATGTTCCTTTTGAATTTCCAAGGTTTATAGCAAGTTTACTTTAAAGTGATCGTGGCATATCAGTTGAAAATAGTCCTTCCTCTTTTGTGTTTTCTGCTTCTATGGACTCTAAAATGGATTTCCGCGACATAAATTAATGTTAAAATGTATCTTTATTGTTTGGCATATCAATTTTTGCTACTTCTATAAAATATTCTGTAATCGGAATTGCGGTATAAATGGTCAGTAGAGTTGTTAAAATTTCCCTACACAGAATTTGGTCTTACAATGTGATTGTTTCAGATCATGAATAATTATTTGGGTGAAAGTGCAAGCAAACCAGCACATAGCACCGAATTTAGATATGAGCTAGATGTTTATTTCATTTGAGAAAATTGTGGCTATACTGTAATCGTCTCCCACTCTCAGAATGGTTCATTAATATGAAAGGAAACAATTTCATTGAAGCAGTCTTTTGCTCGTTTCTGTTACATCCAATTCTCAGTCCATAAAATTTTAAGTGCAAGACCTAAATGGTGATATTACCATGGAACTGATGGTATCAGAGTACAAGTAATATGGTTAGAAATCCAATCATCACAAAAATGTGTATGCAATGTTATTCTTTATTTAAATATTTATTTTGCTAGTTATTTCTTAATAAAGGGATATTCAGCTTTTACAGTATGCAGTTCATACAAAGCTTTGGTCAAAGCTTGGATTTTTCACAAGTAGAAGTGTGGATTCTTTTTTTTACCTATCTTTAGCCACATACTTGAATATAGCACTCTGCAGAATTCCTTCATCTTTAATGTTTTTCTGAAGAGTTGGATAGCTGGTTTAAAAGTATTATTATTATACAGGATTTATTTAGCGCCAACAGTTTGCACAGCGCTTTACAACACAAGGGCACACCGTACAGTTACTATTCAATTCAATACAGGAGGAATCAGAGGGCCCTCCTCATTAGAGCTTACAATCTAAGAGGGAGGGTCAAATGATAGAAAAGGTAATAACTGTGGGGGATGAGCTGATGGAGAAAATAAAAGTACAGTTGTTAGGCGGAGGCAGGATAGCCTAAAAGTGAACAGAGTAGGAGATAGCCCGACAGATTTGGGTAGGGAGTTCTTTAGGATTGGAGAGGCTCAGGAAGAGTCCTGAAGGCGAGCATGGTAGAAGGTGACAAAGGAGCTAGAGAGGAGGAGATCTTGGGAGCGATGCAGAGAACAATTTAGTTTATATTTTGAGACTAGGTTAGTGGTGTAGCTGGGGGCAGAGTTGTAAGTTGTTGTTAGTATTTTGTGTTGAATTGGTTGGGTGAGCAGAAGCCAGTGGAGGGATTGGCAGAGAGGGGTAGCAGACAGTGAACGCTTTGTAAGTTGGATGAGTCTAGCAGCAGCATTCATAATGGACTGAAGGGGGGATAGCCTATGTAGAGGTATGCCAGTGAGGAGGGAATTGCAGTAGTCAACGTGAGAGATGACCATAGAGTGGACTAGGAGCTTTGTGGTGTCATTGGTTAAGAAGGGGTGTATTTTGGGGATGTGGTGTACGTTGAGACGGCAAGCTTTGGACAGTGATTGGATGTGGGGGCATAAGGAGAGTTCAGGATAACACCTAGCACTCTGGCATGTTGAGACGGGTTGATAGTTGTGCCATTGATCTTGACAGAGAAGTCAGGGGAAGGGGTCCATGGGGAAAGAAATATTATGAGCTCGGGATTGGATAGATTTAATTTGAGGTGTAACAACCAGACTCGTATGTGAAACATATTTAGGGCTTGAAAATTGATGGGTAAGCATCAGAAGACTCGCCAGATGTAGCATAGCTGCTAGATGTGTGTTTTATTCAACACCAGATCCTACGGCAGTAAACAGCTATAGTGGGTTACTGTTCCAAATTTTTGCTGAAGGCCCTTCATAGATCTCATGGACTGGAGCATTGCTTGCTTGGTAATATACAGTGACCTGCCTAATGAATTTATTATTTCCATTGTTAATTAGAAATTAAACTGATTAAATAAAGGTAAATTTTGACCAGGCCAAAAAAAATAAAAAAATCTGCATTTTATTATTATGACACTCATTCAATATTACATTGTCATGTTAGAGACACAATCTGAATTTCAGAGTTTTAAACATTTTCACATACAGAATAACTCATGTTCCATGATAAAACTTCTCATTTGAGCTTACATAGGAGTATATTTAAGAAGGTATCCCTGAAAAAACTAAATTATCCACTACAAGAATGATTATCTTGTTTACCAGCAAACTAACACAGAGTTCACAGGTTCATTTAAACATAGTGACATTTTACAAAGATGCGTCATTATTCTGGAATAATTAGGTTCACAATTAAACAGACTTAAGTCATAGATTGAAAAGACAAATGATTTGTTTAATATGTCAAAATCATAGAAAGATAATTCTTCCCTGTCATTCCACCCTTTTGTTCATTAAATGAACAAAACAACTCATCTCTTCTTACCCAGACCCCCCCCCTTCCCTCCCCCCCCCCCAATTAATAACTAGTTTTAATGAAAAGTTCAGGTACCAGTAGAGAAACTACATATCTGGGTCACTATACAATCCAGAAGACTCATCCTTGCCCTCATTCACGGTGGCACTGTCAAAGTTCATATGCATTTAGATATGTTCTCCAAACGCATATCAATTTGACAGTACCAGTGTGAATGGTAATGATTTTGAATTTTGGCATTCATACTGAATGTTTACCAGTGTTTAGGTGCTGTCAGTTTAGTTGTGTTTAGGGAAAAATAGGATTTTTATAACAGCTTACCTGTAAAATCCTTTTCTTGGAGTACATCACGGGACACAGAGCGACATAGTCATTACTAATGGGTTATATAGATACCGTCAGGTGCTGGCACTGGCAACTTCCAAAACCGGAAGTACCCTCCCCTATATAAGCCCCTCCCATACGGGAGCACCTCAGTTTTGTAGCAAAGCAATAAGTGTCCCCAAAGAGGGGTGGGAGCTCTGTGTCCCGTGATGTACTCCAAGAAAAGGATTTTACAGGTAAGCTGTTATAAAAATCCTATTTTCTTTTTCGTACATCACGGGACACAGAGCGACATAGTCATTACTAATGGGATGTCCTAAAGCAATGCCAAATGAGGGGGGGGATACACCATATATAAGCTGAGCGCTATCAGACATGAGGATCTTTTGCGGCCTGCAACACACTGCGCCCAAAGGCGACATCCTCCTGACTTCTAACGTCCACCTGGTAGAACCTAGTAAACGTGTGTACTGAAGACCATGTTGCGGCCTTACAGATTTGAGCCAGGGAGGCCTGGTGATGCACTGCCCATGAAGTTCCAACTGCTCTCGTGGAGTGCGCCCTAACTTTGAACGGAGGCGGTCTATTTCTCAAGCCATAGGCTTGTATTATGACCTGTCGAATCCACTTGGCTAAAGTAGATTTTGACGCTGCCTGACCCCTTCTGGGGCCTTCCGGCAGAATAAACAAAGTATCCGTTCTGCGAATCTGAGCAGTGGCTTTTAGATAAGCTTTAACTGCTCTTACTACATCCAAAGAATGCAATAACTTTTCCTCTACCGAAGTAGGTTTGGGGAAAAAAGAAGGAAGAACCACATCTTGGTTCAAATGAAACCTCGATACCACCTTAGGAAGAAAGGCTGGATGAGGACGTAACACTACTCTGTCCTTATGGATAACCAGATATGGCTCCTTACAGGACATAGCTGCTAATTCCGATACTCTTTTAGCCGAACAAATGGCTACTAGAAAAATCAATTTCCTGGTGAGAAGCACCAAGGAAATATGCTGTAATGGTTCAAATGGTTGTTTCTGTAGAACCGACAGAACCAAGTTTAGATCCCATGGACATATGGGAATATTAACCGGAGGACTAATACGCATCACTCCTTGTATAAAGGCTTTGACTAGTGAATGCGAAGCCAAGGGCCTTTGAAAAAATATTGACAAGGCCGAAATCTGACCCTTGATAGTACTCAAGGCAAGCTTCCTATCTACAGCCCATTGTAGGGAGTCCAGACTCCTACCTATTACGTACTTACGTGGATGCCATTTCTTGGCTTCACACCAGGCGATGTACGCCTTCCAGATTCTATAGTAGATCTGCCTGGATACCGGCTTCCTGGCATTGATCATGGTAGATACCACAGAATTAGAGAGCCCTCTCTTTTTTAGAATGTGGGCTTCAATAGCCAGGCCGTCAAACCTAGGGCTGGTAAGGAAGGGTGGTATATCGGTCCTTGCGAAAGCAGGTCCGGACGATGTGGGAGAGTCCAAGGACTCCCCACTGACATTTTACAATCTCCACGTACCACGCTCTTCGGGGCCACGCTGGAGCCACCAGAATCACTGGTTTCTTTTCTACCCTGATTCTGCGGAGTAATCGAGGTAACCATTGTGGCGGTGTGAATGCATATATCAGCTTGAACTGATCCCAAGGGAACACTAGGGCATCCGAGCCGCAAGCTAGGGGATCCCTTGTCCGAGAGACAAACCTGTCCCCCTTTGCGTTGAATCTGGATGCTAGAAGATCTACATCCGATGTTCCCCACCGCTGACATATTGTCCAGAAAACCTCGGGGTGAAGGGACCCTTCCTCTGGGCCTAATTGCTGGCGACTTAGAAAGTCCGCCTTCCAATTCTCCACTCCTGGAATGAATACCGCAGATATGGCTGGGACATATTTTTTCTGCCCATTTCAGGATGTAATTTACTTCCCTCTGGGCTGCACGACTCCTGGTGCCCCCCTGATGATTGATATATGCCACTGCTGTGGCATTGTCTGATTGAATTCTGACAGGGGACCCTTGGAGTTTGGATGTCCATGCTACTAGGGCATACCGGGCTGCTCGTATCTCTAAGAGATTGATGGGCAGGGCCTTTTCTGCATCCGACCATCTGCCCTGGAGAGACTATTGCTCCAGTACTGCTCCCCAGCCTATAAGGCTGGCATCTGTAGTGACCACCTCCCAAGAAATCGGACTGAAGGATTTCCTTTTTTCCAGATTCTGGGAAACCAACCACCAACGGAGGCTCTTGCGAACGGAAGGGGACAAGGACATTGTAAGTCTAGGCCTGAATTTTTTTTTTTGTTCCAGGCTGACAGTATGGCCCCTTGCAAATTCCTTGAATGGAATTGACCGTAGGGTACTGCTTCGAATGATGCCACCATTTTTCCCAGCAGCCTCATATACAGGCGTATGGACGGCTGTCTTTTTTGTACCCACTAAGTGGATCAAATCTTTCAAAGACAACACCTTTCCTCGAGGCAAGAATATTTTTCTCTGGCCTGAATCCAACCTTAGCCCCAAGTATTCCAGACTTTTGACTGGTTTTTAGGGCTGACTTGTCTCGGTTGATAATCCAACCGTGAGATTCCAGATACTTGATTGTCTTGTGAACGACCACGTCTAGTTTTTTCACTGAGTGGTCTATCAGCAACAAGTCATCCAGATATGCCATTATCATTACACCTTGTGTTCTTAGATTGGCCAATAAAGGGCCAGAATTTTTGTAAACACTCGTGGTGCTGTGGCCAAACCGAAGGGTAAGGCTCTGAACTGAAAATGGCGCCCTTCTACTGCAAAGCGTAGAAATTTTTGGTGGACTGGAAAGATGGGAATGTGCAAATAAGCATCTTTGATGTCGATCGTGGCTAACCAATCCTCCCCTTGTAGGGCAGTGGCCACCGATCGGATCGACTCCATCGGAAAGACCTGATATACAGGAATTTGTATGGCCCTTTTAGAATTAATATGGGCCTCCCGTCCGCGTTTGCTTCGGGACTGTAAAGAGGTTTGAGTAAAACCCGAACCCTCATTCTTCCAGGGGAACCTCCATAATTACTCCTTGGAGCAATAGTTGTTCTAGTGCCAACAGGAGGGACTCTCTCTTCCGGGGATCCCTTGGCACGTTTGACCTCAAAAATGGGAAGGAGGAGAGTCTTTTAACTCCAAACTGTATCCCAAACCTACTGCGGAGAGCACCTATCTGTCTTGATCGTGTCCCGCCAGGTCTCTTGCGAACAACTGGAGTCCTCCCCCCACCCGACTGAGTGGGGGCTTCAATGAATTTAACTTTGGGGGAGGTTTTGTACCTCCCCTGACCCAGGGTTTCTCATTACCCTGCTACTGTCCCTGTTTTTTACCCCCGGGATTTGACCGAGGAGGCCGTCGGAACTGTTACACAGCCGATGCCCCAGGGACTGGAGAAGCAGGCCTCTTAAAGAGGGACCTCTAACTCTGCTTTTAACCGGCAAGAGCGTATTTTTACCGCTGGAAATTTTCTGGATATATTTGTCCAGGTTTTCCCTGAATAAGCGTTCACCATGAAATGGGACGCTAACCAGCCATTCTTTACAGGGAGCTTCAGCAGACCAGTTTTTGAGCCATAGGAGCCTACGCGTATGTACTATAGACAGCGTAAGGCGGGAGGCCTGATGGACTGAATCCTCTATGGCGTCAACCGCAAAGCCTAAGGCTCTAGGTAGATCAGCTAGGGCAAAGCCTGCTGATCTGTCAAGTCCCTCAAGACCTGTTTCAACTGATCCTTCACTGCTTAGCAGACCCCAATAGCTGCTACTGCTGGTTGTATCACCAAGCAGATTTTCATAAGGACTCCAATCTTTTATTTATTGGGTTCTTGAACATTTGGACATTATCCACTGGACATGTCAGTGATTTATACATACAAGAGATGGCTGCGTCCACTGTAGGGACCTTCCAATTTTTTTTTTTTTTTTTTTTTGATGAACTTATCCTCCATGGGATAGACCACCGGAAATCTCTTGGGGGAATAAATATTTTCTCAGGACGTTCCCAATCCTGGAAAATGAGCCCTTTCAGTAAAGGGTGAAGTGGAAAAGAACAAACAGTCTGGGGGCTTCTAGCGACCCCAACGAGGATACAGTAGTGGTTGATGGTTCCGCAAGGTGCATTTTTAAATGCTGATCGGACCATGTTAGTCAGAGACTGAACCCATAATCTTTCAGCTTGAGATGCTGAGAAAAGGTTCCCCCACTGTTGATTCCTCTATAACAGAATCAACCTCATCCTGATCCCCTTCAGGCAGGTCGATCCCTGTATGGGACTGTTGCTCTGCTAACAGGCACTCTGAAGGAGGAGACGGAGATCGGGCGTGCTTTCCCTGACAGGGAGGCAGCGATAAATGTTGACAATCTCTCTCTAATCCTCCCAGAGCTGAGGAAAAAAACCTCCTCTGTTACATACACAGGAGCAGGTGACTGAGGACAGCCGCAGTACCAAGTACCCCTGCGGGGTCTCTACGGTCACTTACCTCTGAACTTCAGGGGAGACTGGTGCAGCAGAAGTATGCCCAAGATCCTCAGAGCCCGATGAGACCCCCTTCGCTTCCTGGAAGATTCAGTTCCGGAGCTTCTGGACGGCATATTCCTAAGCCTAAAGCTGAGGTATTCCAGCCGTAATACACCACTTTTACTGAGAATAGTCTAGCACAATTGCTGCTATATCACAGTTGGTGTCTACTAATGTGCCTTTCTAGGGGATGCCTGTATCAACCGCTTGCTGTATGCCTTTAAATGTTGCCAGCTCTGTCTCTGTACTTCATAGCCAGCTCACTACAATATTGTGTTTTTTTTAAAACTGCTGGGACGCCCGCACATGCGCAGAAGCGCTGCGGCGCGCACAGAGCGTCATCCCCCAGGCTCCGCCCCCTTTCCCGGCTCACCTCTATATATAGAGGCGCGTGCACGTGCGCCTTCGGCGCTAATTTCAAATATGGTAACAAGGGACAGGAGCCAGGGCCCCTCTTTGCCGCAGGCCGGGGGATGGACAAACACTGCAACATGGCAGAGGAAGCAGTTTCCTATAAGAGAACTCACCATCTGCCTGGACTTTGCTCTGCTGAGAAGAAGCTAGTCCACATGACAAGAAAACATTCCACAGCGGCCTCTAGTGGACAAACACAGGTACCGCAGTCTAATATATTAAATATATATAAAAACATTTTTTTTTTTTTTTTTTCTTGACCACCATTAAAAATTATTACATTTTTTTAGTAGTTACAGGCATGCACAGAATTTTGCGGGAATACCATTAGGTAACAGACAGAAAGACAAATTAGGCTTGGGGGTCCCCCAATAGAACCAAGTTCCTGGGGGCCCCCACTTACCTGTTCCCCGCCGCAGGACTTTGTTTGGTCCACAAAAGCCCAAACTTCACCTATCACGGCAGGCATTGTAATCAAACCTTCAGGGACCGGGTTCCCAAGGATTCCACTCCCCTGGACCTGTATAGCACCCTGCACAGAAAACATCTTGGTCGTGGGTATGACCAGAGCTCTGGATCCCAGGGTCCAGCTCTCCTAAGAGAAGCATTACAGGCAAAACCTTGCTCTTCTCTGCAAGGCCCGGGTACCGACCGTTTAGCTATGAAGCTTTTTTGGTCGGATCCGGAATAGCTTACTGAGGCCCAAAAGAACCTGTACGCAAGCTCAGTGAAAAACACATGTTTCTTCTTGGCCAACACCTTAGACACTGGCAAAAAACTGAGGTGCTCCCGGATGGGAGGGGCTTATATAGGGGAGGGTACTTCCGGTTTTGGAAGTTGCCAGTGCCAGCACCTGACGGTATCTATATAACCCATTAGTAATGACTATGTCGCTCTGTGTCCCGTGATGTACGAAAAAGAAATAGAATTCTGTGCATCCAGGATCTGATTAGGACATGTTGCACCCATATTCAGGGTATAACATGTTACTAAATCAGTAGCCCACGCACCACCCCCCAAGCCCCTGTCGTGACAGCGGGTAGGGGATCTTTACCCCACACCCACTGTTACAATTTAAAAACAGCACAGCCATGTGGGTCTCCGCCACCTCTGCCATTTCAGTAACTGACTGCCATTCAGTAACTGACTGCCCGTACAAAGTTAGGACCGAGATCGCCTGCTAGTGGCACTGTGGTGCGCTGGACTGTTTGCTGCAGTTCCAGTGTCCACCAACTGGTGTTTCCCAGAGGCCAACAGGCCCCAGTAATCAGTTCTAAATGGTCTTAGGTACTAGCAGGACATATAATGCTTTTCCCTCTAGCACACAACACTTCAGTGTTTTGGCTGCTCCTGCCCTGTACTCTGGTTGCCATTATGCTGCCATTTATTCTTGACCTTACTCTTGTTCCTGCCCTGCACCCAGTACCCTGCTGCCTTGCTCCCTGCTCCTTCAGTTTTCCCATGCCTTGTGTGTATCTTATTTGTGTATATTGTTAATTTTGTTTTTGTTTGCTGTTTAGACATTTTGTCATTTATTTTTGATTCTCATGTTTATTAGTGTTTGATTATCTTTCATTCACTGTAAATAAATCTTAATTTAAAGATATACATACATGTTCTGGTCCCAGTTTCCTTGTGTCGCTACATATATCTGGTTATCCCTGTGCTGAACTGAACTCTTTGATCCTGCTGTTCACTGTCCCTCCTTCCTTGTCTGTGTCCCTGCTGCAGCCTGAAATTGAAACTCGCCATTGCCACCTCTACTGAGCATGCTCCATTTTCATTTCCCTTTTAAGCTGTTCCTTTCCTCCTTTTTCTTTTTTGTGCAGCCCACATGACTATAGAATCACACATGTGGACATATACACAGTGGTAAATGACAGTCCTCTCCCTCCCTCTTCCTCCATGTTCTCATATTGCTAAATGCTATAGGGGCAGGATATAAGGTCATGGTTGATGGAAGTATCATCTCCCTGTTAGTCACAGCAAATACACACCATAGACACAGCCTAGGTGCATGTGATTGCCAGAACGTTCTCAGGCATATAAAGTTCTCCAGTCACAGAATGCCTTGTAACCTATGAAACAAATACAATACGTTTTCTGGATCGAGAAGCTGCACAGTGAGCAGCTTCGGGAGGAGCCAGTGACACTACCCACGGTGCTTGAAAGTGCTGGATGTGGAGGAATTATGCTGTCTGCACTGACCGCTCTATAAGTGTTACACTATCAAGCTAAATGTAAGTGTAGCTATCCAAAGCTCTTGTTCTACTTGTTCCATAGCAAATTTGCGCAATGATGTTGTCCTAATTTTTCTTTGCGAATCACTGCATTCCGAGAAGTCATGATATATTTATCCAATATATATGAAGATTATCAGTCTCTGATGTTATCTCCTATCTGGATAGTACTCCAGTAATTTTTTTTCTCTCAATCAAGATAGATGTATGTGTTTTTCCTGTCTCTTGGCAATCAACTAATTAACCGTTATGTGAGCAGTAGGGTTGAGCCGAACACCCCCCAGTTAGGTTCGCATCAGAACATGCGAACAGGCAATACATTTGTTCGAACATCCGAACACCGTTAAAGTCTATGGGACTTGAACATGAAAAATCTAAAGTGCTAATTTTAAAGGCTTATATGCAAGTTATTGTCATAAAAAGTGTTTGGTGACCCGGGTCCTGCCCCAGGGGGCATGTATCAATGCAAAAAAAAGTTTTAAAAACTGAAGTTTTTTTGGGAGCAGTGATTTTAATAATGCTTAAAGTGAAACAATAAAAGTGAAATATTCCTTTAAATTTCGTACCTGGGGGGTGTGTATAGTATGCCTGTAAAGTAGCGCTTGTTTCCCATGCTTAGAACTGTCACTGCACAAAGTGTCATTTCTGAAGGAAAAAAAAAAGTCATTTAAAAGTACTTGCGGCTATAATGAATTGTCGGCTCCCGGCAATACAGAGAAAAGTCATTGATAAAAAAAAAAAAGATGTACGGGAGTCCCCCAAAATTCAATTACCAGGCCCTTCAGGTCTGGTATGGATATTAAGGGAAACCCTGCGTCAAATAAAAAAAAAATGATGTGGGGTTCCCCCCAAATATCCATACCAGACCCTTCAGGTCTGGTATGGATTTTAAGGGGAACTCCGCGCAAAATGTAAAAAAAAAATGGCGTGGAGTTTCCCCCAAAAATCCATACCAGACCCTTTATTCGAGCACGCAACCTGGCAGGCCACAGGAAAAGAGGGGGGGACGAGAGCGTGCCCCCCCTCCTGAACCGTACCAGGCCACATGCCCTCAACATGGGGAGGATGCTTTGGGGTTTTTGACCCCTCAAAGCACCATGTCCCCATGTTGATGGGTACAAGGGCCTCATCCCCACAACCCTTGCCCGGTGGTTGTGGGGGTCTGCGGGCGGGGGGCTTATCAGAATCTGGAAGACCCCTTTAACAAAGGAGACCCCCAGATCCCGCCCCCCATGTGAATTGGTAAGGGGTACATTGTACCCCTACCATTTCACAAAGAAAGTTTAAAAAATAAAAAAAAAACACACAGACACCGTTATAGGATAAGTCCTTTATTAAAAAAATAAAAATAAAAAAAAGATTCCAGCGGTGGTAATCCACTCTCGGTCTACACACCAACGCTGTCGGTATCCTGCGATGGATGCTCTCCTCTCCTGCATTACATCAGAGGGGGGCGGGGTCACCCACACGTAACTGGGTAAGCCCAGGTTTCCCCTTGCGTCAGAGGGGGACGGGGTCATGTGACGGGTGGCCCCGTCCTCAGCTACATAAGACCTTCAGGCTGCGGCGACGATATTCCCGGGGTGTCTCCGGTGGAGAAAGGATGCGCTGTGCTGGACATCTCATCGCTGGAGCCTGGACCTGAATGGAGAGGAGATCATCCACCGCTGGATCCCGGAGAGGAGAGCATCCATCGCAGGATACCGACAGTGTTGGATTAGAGACAGAGAGTGGATTACCACCGCTGGAATCTTTTTTTTATTTTTATTTTTTTATTTTTAATAGAGGACTTATCCCAACGGTGTCTGTGTTTTTTTTTTTTTACACTTTCTTTGTGAAATGGTAGGTACCAATTCACATGGGGGGGCGGGATCTGGGGGTCCCCTTTGTTAAAGGGGTCTTCCAGATTCCGATAAGCCCCCCACCCACAACCACCGGGCAAGGGTTGTGGGGATGAGGCCCTTGTCCCCATCAACATGGGGACATGGTGCTTTGAGGGGTCACAGACCCCCAAAGCATCCTCCCCATGTTGAGGGCATGTGGCCTGGTATGGTACAGAAGGGGGGGCGCTCTCTCGTCCCCCCTCTTTTCCTGCGGCCTGCCAGGTTGCGTGCTCGGATAAAGGGTCTGGTATGGATTTTTGGGGGGAACTCCACGCCATTTTTTTTTTACATTTGGGGTGGAGTTCCCCTTAAAATCCATACCAGACCTGAAGGGTCTGGTATGGATATTTGGGGGGAAACCCACATAATTTTTTTTTTAAATTTGACGCAGGGTTCCCCTTAATATCCATACCAGACCTGAAGGGCTTGGTAATTGAATTTGGGGGGACCCCCACGCATTTTTTTTTTTTTTTTTTTAACAATGACTTTTCTCTGTATTGCCGGGAGCCGACAATTCATTATAGCCGCAAATGCTTTTAAATTACTTTTTTTCCTTCAGAAATTACACTTTGTGTAGGGACAGTTCTAAGCATGGGAAACAAGCGCTACTTTACAGGCATACTATATACACTCCCTAGGTACGAAATTTAAAGGAATATTTCACTTTTATTGTTTCACTTTAAGCATTATAAAAATCACTGCTCCCGAAAAAACGGAAGTTTTTAAAACTTTTTTTTGCATTGATACATGTCCCCTGGGGCAGGACCCGGGTCCCCAAACACTTTTTTTGACAATAACTTGCATATAAGCCTTTAAAATTAGCACTTTAGATTTCTCCCATAGACTTTTACAGGGCGTTCCGTGGCTTTTTGAATTTGCTGCGAACACCCCAAATTGTTCGCTGTTCGGCGAACAGGCAATGTTCGAGTCGAACAAGAGTTCAACTCGAACTCAAAGCTCATCCCTAGTGAGCAGTACACCCGCTAACTGGTGGTGGTGATTATTTGTTCACATATTGGACTTTCACGGCTGCATTCTAATTTTACACCTATTGTTTTGTATGCCATTGGAATGTGTATAAATTTATGTAATATTGGAAGGTTGATTTTAGCGCATTATTACTTTATTAATATAGCACATATGATGATATCCGTACACTTTTAAAATAGTTGCAGCTTTAATAATTTTATTTATCTTTTTAATATTGTTGGTTCATATCAGCGCTTTAGTACCCATTTTTTACACAGTGAGCAACCCACTGTGATCCAGCTCCAACTGTCAGTTTCACTACAGCAGATATATTACTTTCAGATCCTGCATGTAAGTGTAGCACACGGACCCTTTTCCCTACCTTTGGCTCACTTGCAGGAAAAAGGCACACCGTACTATATGCCCGTACCCTCCTGGTTGAGGAGGTTGAGCGGTGTTATGTATTTGGGTCCCACAGCTAGGTTCCTCCGTCAGTTGGTTCTCGTCTCCTAGGATATAGGGACAAGTCTCTGTTTTCCCCCCAAGTAATTCCAATGTCCACACCACTCTAAACTCCAACGTTGAGTTTATTTTCTCAATGTTCAGCAGATAGGAAAAGGGTGGATGAGAGACAGGACAGCAAAGTTTTGGAAGGTTAGTCCAGGCACAAATGGATTTTGCACACACTACTCTATCCCAGAGTAGGTTTAGCTCACCCGGATAGTCTCCTGCAAAGTGGATCCTAGCAGCCAAAGTGATGCTCGAACGATCAATCAGGTTCTTTTCCTAGATGCGATCGGGAGACTCTCTGCCACAGAATCTATCAGGCCCCGAACCTCTCAGCTTTTGGTATATAAGGACAGGTGCCAACAGCAGCACATTACTAGGCCCTTGGTGGATAGAAGAATCCCCCAGAAAGTTACCGGGACCCTTCCTTCTCCGTGAACTCTCACCGGTCTGTCAGAAAGGTCCTCCCCCGGCCTCCTCTTCTTAGAAGCGGGCTCCCTCGCGAGGGACACCCTGGGATTCCTCTTCCCAGAAGTGGGCTACAGCTAAAGGTGCTGGGCCCAGTGTTGAAGATGCAGCCCCAGGACTAAAGGTGCCTGGGACTGATGCACACATGGCCCCATGGCCTGGAGGGCCATGCGCCACGCACTTGGACTCCGACTCCTCTCCTCCTCCGAAGAACCCTCCCAGGTGGCGTCTGCCCCTTATGTATCCCCTCCCAGCATGCACAGCAGGCCAAACATGCCCACTGTACCGCTGCCGAGAGAGGACACCCCAAGGCACAGCACTAATACTGATGGTTCAACCCTGACCCATTATGGCAGTGCCACCTACAGGCCACAGGGAACTGCACACCAGTATACCACCTGGAGAATAAAATAGCACAACCTATAAATTGAGAACGGTCTGAGCCCAACTACTATCCCTAAATGGGATGGGCGCTACATAAGTAAACATTTTCAAGAAAGAAACAGCAGCCACCAGTGGGGCATAGATTATTAGAGGTACCTTACTGGTACCTAGCTAATGCCCCAATAAAGTTTTTGCCCACACTAAAATAACTAAAAGAAAAACAGTTTGCACACACTTCCCCCTTTTAAATAGGTAAAAGATAAACATACAACCTAATGCATTTAAGAGAACGTTGTACATTGGAACACTCCATTTGTAATACGAACACATGCCTAGCAGTAAGTTTTATTAAACCTCTTAGCAGAATGGGCAAAAACTGCTTCATTTTGTATTTATTTTTTCAGCTAAAGCTCATTTTATTTAGTATGACAATCGTCATGATTCAAGCAAAAGAAATGTTAGCAACACATGGGCCAAAAGATATCATATAGACTGTTCTCATATTGAAGAAGGGATCATCTTCTAGGTAGCAAACAGAATGATGCATTATATCTGAGTCAGAGATGCCACCACACAAAGCACACAGAATCCTCATTGTGAAGTAAGGGGTCAAAGTCATAATCCAGAAAGGACAAAGAAGAAACCTTCCTTATGGATTAGCAACGTGTTTATGCATATTAACACAGTCAGAAAGAATGGCAATGGCATCTCTCAGATGTTTCCCATTGATCACAAGTGGCCTTAGGCCGGGTTCAGGCTTGTGCGACATGACAGCCGTCCTACTTTGGATCCGACTTTGCCCTGCGACTTGAAGCCGACGTATGTCCGACTTTCAATGAACGGGGATCCGACTTGGATCCCCGCCAATACCAGGCACTGTGTTTGGTATGAATCTTGAGGGGGAACTCCACGCCAAATTTTAAATAAAAAAACCCGGCATGGGTTCCCCTTCAGGAGCATACCAGGCCCTTCGGTCTGGTATGGATTTTAAGGGGAACCCCCTAAGCCGAAAAAAACATACTTATTCACATAGGGTGGGGGGGCCGGGATCTGAGGGCCCCCTTATTAAAGGGGGCTGCTGGATTCAAATAAGCCCCCCGCCTGCAGACCCTGACAATCAACGGCCAGGGTTGTCGGGAAGAGGCCCTTGTCCCCATCAACATGGGGGGCAGGGTGCTTTGGGGTGGGGGGCCACAGGTCGCCCTCCTGCCCCAAAGCACCAAAACCCCCATGTTGAGGGCATGCGGCCTGGTACGATTCAGGAGGGAGGGGAGCCGCTCTCTCATCACCCCCCTCTTTTCCTGCGGCCTACCAGGTTGCGTGCTCTGATAAGGGTCTGGTTTGAATTTTGAGGGGGGCCCCCCACGCAGTTTTTTCGGCTTAGGGGGGTCCCCTTAAAATCCATACCAGACCGAAGGGCCTGGTATGCTCCTGGAGGGGAACCCATGCCGGTTTTTTATAAAAAATTTGGCCTGGATTTCCCCCTCAAGATTCATACCAAAAACAGTGCCTGGTATTGGCGGGGATCCAAGTCGGATCCCCGTTCATTGAAAGTCGGATGTATGTCGGCTTCAAGTCGCAGGGCAAAGTCGGATCCAAAGTAGGACGGCTGTCGTGTCGCACAAGTGTGAACCCGGCCTCAAACACAAGTTAGCTTAGATTGTTTAAATAAATAATTTAAAGGTCACATTAACTCTTTTATTCTTCTCTTAAATCTTTGGGTTGTGGCAGATGTTAATAATGCTCAAATTAAGCGGTTTCTCCTAAAAAAATATTTACATTTATTCCTGCAATCAGTGTTCTCAATAACACTGGCTGTGGCTTTAGGCCCCTTTCACACTGAGGCGTTTTTACCGCGTTTTCGCTGTAAAAATAGCGCTGTAATAACGCCTGAAATAATCCTGCCCCAGCATTCTCAATGTGAAATCTCTGAGGGCTTTCACATTGAGGCGTTTTGCTGGCTGGGCGTTGAAAAAAATCCTGCAAACAGCTTTTTTAGAGCAACTTTAGGGCGCATAAAATAGCGCTGTAAAAACGCCTATCCCCATTGAAATGAATGGGATTTGCGGTAAAAACGCAGTAAAAACGCGGTAAGAACGCATAGGCATAAGCGTTATGTTAAAAAATAGCGCTAACGCCTATGCGTTTTTACCGCGTTTTTACCGTGTTCGCACTAATTTTAGCGCGAACGCGGTAAAACCGCATACGCGGTAGCGCTATTTTTACCGCGATCGCGGTAAAAACGCGGTAAAATCGCGGTAAAATAGAGGTACAAAATCCTATAATTTTTGAGCGTTTTTTCAACGCCTCAGTGTGAAAGGGGCCTAAAATACAGGCCAGATAAACATATCCTCAAATTAATAAGATTCCATTTAGATGCGTTAATACATATCTGTTTATCACTCCCGTGACCCCCAAAGGCATGAGGAACCTCAGCAGCAGGGTGGACTAGCATTTTATCCCCATGGCTTGATCATTTGCAGTAGTGGAGTAATGTGTACAGAAGGATGCCAGTCACAAGGAGTTTATTACCTCTGAATTAAACTCTTGGGAGAAAGGGTTTGGGCACAGCTATAGCAAACTCATGAAGTGTACCAGGAAGTACTTGGAGCCATCACAGTAAGCTGCAAGCCAACATGGCATTCTGTAAATTCAGCTCCTGGTTGTAAAATACTGAATTGCCGCGTACACACGATCTGAATTTCCGACAACAAATGTTCGATGTGAGCTTTTGGTCGGATATTCCGACTGTGTGTAGGCTCCATCGGACATTTGCTGTCGGAATTTCCGACAACAAATGTTTTAGAGCTGGTTCTTAATTTTTCCGACAACAAAAGTTCTTGTTGGAAATTCCGAGAGTGTGTTTCCAATTCCGACGCACAAAAATCCAAGCATGCTCAAAATCAATTCAACGCATGCTCGGAATCATTGTACTTCATTTTTCTTGGCTCCTCGTAGTGTTGTACGTCTCCGCATTCTTGACGTTCGGAATTTCAGAGCAACATTTGTGCGACCATGTGTATGCAAGACAAGTTTGAGCCAAAATCCGTCGGATAAAAAACCTCGGTTTTGTTGTCGGAAATTCCGATCTTGTGTACGCGGCAAACGGTTAAACTACCAACTCCCTGTGGAGAGTTTACCACCACACTTCTAGTTGAGGCCCAAGCTTAAATACAGCTTCTCCAGTGCACCAATTAGCTGAAGTGCCTCCATGGGGCTTTGATCCCCGTTCTCAGTTTTCTAGGTCTCAAACCCCAGCCTGTATCCAATTACACTGATGCCCTCTCCAGTCAGCAAGCCTAAGAATATCAGACATACAAATGCGTCCCTCTTTAAGACAGGAGGCCCAGAGAAGACTGACTTCCCAAGGTAATTTCTGAAATGTATACCTGCTTCTAGCCTGCAACACTGGCATTAAAGCGGAGGTCCACACAAAAAGTGAACCTCCGCTTTTCATAACCCTCCCCCCCCCCCCGGTGTCACATTTGGCACCTTTCAGGGGGGAGGGGGGTGCAGATACCTGTATAATACAGGTATTTGCACCCACTTCCGGGAAAAGACTCCCACAGGAGTCGCTCCACTTCCCGCCCCCCCCGCTGTCTTCTGGGAAACACACTGGTCCCAGGAGACAGCAGGGACCACTGAGGATGCGCCGCGCTACTCGCACATGCACAGTAGGGAACTGGGCAGTGAAGCCACAACGCTTCACTTCTGGATTCCCTCACCGAGGATGGCAGCGGGGGCAGCCGAGAGATGAGCAATTGCTCGGCTTCGGCTGCCGACATCGCGGGCACCATGGACAGGTAAGTGTCCATTTATTAAAAGCCAACAGCTGCAGTATTTGTAGCTGCTGGCTTTTAATATTTTTTTTGGGTGGACCTCCGATTTAAACCTGTTATGCCATGTACACACGATAGGTTTTACTGATGAAAACAGTCCGATGGACTTTTCTCATCGGACAAACCGATCGTGTATGGGCACCATCGGTCTTTTTTCCATCGGTGAGAAAAAATAGAACATGTTTTAAATTTATCCGATGGGAAAAAAAACGATGGCAAATTCCGATCGTCTGTGGGGAACTCCATCGGACAAAAAACCCACGCATGCTCAGAATCAAGTCGACACATGCTCAGAAGCATTTCTCGGCTTGTCGGGGTGTTTTACGTCACAGCGTTTGGGATGGTCGGATTTTTGACTGATGGTGTGTAGGCAAGACTGATGGAAGTCGGCTTCATCGAATTTCCGATGGAAAAATCCATCGGATTAGAATCCATAGGAAATCCGATCGTGTTTGGCCAGGAAGAATACAAATATTCATATATTATGTAGCGGGTATTTAAATTTGGGGGGGAGCATCTGGGTTAGTTAACCCAGATGTACTAATTGTTAGGGAATCTGAGAATCCCTTTTGTGGTTCTTGGAGGACTCTGGTGGTGCAAGGTTTCCTGTGGCCTGCAGGTGGCGTTGTTGCCCTGGGCCGGAGTTGAACCTGCACTGCAAGACTGTTCCTTTTTGTCCTTTCCTGGCACCGGTACAGCGGGGCGGGGGAACCCGCTGTGACGCAAAAGGAGAGGAGATAAAAGGGGCGGACGCCCTGACCTCGGGGTTCAGAGTTGGAGGATGCGGCCGCACCCAGGCACCTTCGGCCTGGGTGCTGGCGTTCCGGAGATCCGGGCCCAGGTGCCCTTGACCTGGCCGGAGCGAGGGATGGAGTCCATCCCAGGCACCTGGGGTGAGGTACTACGGCCGAGGCCTGGAGCCCAGTAACTTCGACTGGGTTCCGTGAGGGTGGAGGAGTCCGAGGGGCCCTAAGGTGTTGGGAACCGTATCTGAGGCAAGGAGGCCGGGGAGTGTAACCCTTCCGAATAGCCCGGTACAGCATTAATCCGGTGACGGCGGGGCCTCCGGTAACTCTCTTGGAGGGATGTCTTCCCCCTGACAGGGGCTGCAACGTAGCGAAGGTAACTCCAGTTCCTGTTCACTAGAGTCGCTGGAAGAGACTCTGAAGCCAAAAAGTCCATTTAACAGCCACTGTGCTTAGCAACCGTTGGTGAAACCTCAACGGTTTAGTTTCTTTGAGGATTGTGCCTTGACCTACTCCCCACCATAACTGTACTGTTCTATGGGTCTCAAACCGTTTGCTCGCAAAGGACTATTTGTTTGCCGTTATGGAATAAATAAGTGTTGGACCTTTTCAGTGTGTGGTACTCCAATTACTGGGAGCAAAGGGGGTTATCAGCAGAACAGACTTGGCTCTGAGCGTATACACAGCCCTGGTGTAATCTGATTCTGGCCTTCACCTCTACATGCTGTAATCTAGAGGACATGGGCCGTGGCGCACCTCGCTCTCCCCTTCAAAGTACCCCTAGACCGAAGCCAAAGTATTCACTAAAGAAGAGAGAGAGGGTGAGGCCGCTACAATTCGATTATTGTAGTCTTCCACTTTATTACCAAGTATACTCCCTAGCATCAGGAAAAAGCAAATAATAAACAGAGTTTAGGAGAGATCCAAGAAAACTGAACTATCAATCAGACTTAAAGTGGAGGTTCACCCACATATTTAACTTTAAATACATTAATTGCTCTTAGCGCATACATTAGCGGATCACTAACCTTTTTTTTTTATTCTAAGTAGTTTTCCAAATATATGTTTTATATGATCCTGCTTCCGGTATTTACTCCTGCGGGAGTAGGCGTGTCCTTTCCTACCTCCTATTCACGCAGTGGCTCCTGGGAGCAACTTGCCCTGCTTCCGATTACTAATATCTACACTCATTTCAGTGAGATCTCACGATAATTGTATCGTCATGTGACTCGTCTAGCCGGTCACGTGACGGGGGCGGATCTAATTCCGCCATTTTAGATAAGGGCATGCAGGTGTATTTATGCAGGTTGTCATGGCAACCAGGAAGTGTTGACGACGCTGCTCGCCGTCAACACAGCGCGTGCGCGAGATCAGCGCTGAATGCCGGGAGAGAGGAATTCGTCTCTACCCAGAAGGATATGCTTGTGGGCTTCAAGATACCCACAAGCAAAATGGCAAAAGGAGAAAGAGTTTTATAAACTCTTTTTTTACCGCGAAACGGACGGGGGGTGTTTTAAAGTGCCGCAGACATTGCTAAGGTAATTACATTGATAATTGATAACAATGAATATAAAAAAAAAAAAAAAGTATGTTCCGCAGAACCTCCGCTTTAAAGCTGAACTCCAGCTTTTATTCACTTTACAAACACTAACATGTGAGGCCCCTGGATGTGCAGTAAATACTGTATGTAGCTGAGGCTACATACAGCATACCACACTGTGTTCCGGGTTTGGGCTGAGACCCTACTGTCTCATACCCGGAACATAGATCTGATTTGCGCTCAGTCATTTAGAGAAAGCAATGTATTCTAGCAATGAATACAAAACTTCCTCTGATTGGCTGAGTTAGAGAGGAGGGCTGATGATGTCACAACCTCTGACTCAGCCAATCAGAGGAAGCTTTGCATTCATTGCTAGATTAAATAGCTTTCTCTGAATGGCTGAGCGCGGATCAGACACTCTACTGTGTTCCGGGTATGAGACAGGAAGTCTCGGTTTGAAGCTGGACCACAGTGCAGTATGCTGTATGTAGCCTCAGCTACATACAGTTTATACAGAACATCCAGTGGCCTCACATATTAGTGAGGGACATACAGTAGATCACCTGGGCCAGATTGGCCCAAACAAACTATGTAAAGTGAATCAAAAGCTGGAGTTCAGCTTTAAACCCTTTACAGCTGGGCAATTCTATATCTAGATAGGCACTCCTGTTTAGGGCAGGGAGGCTACATCTGTAACCTCTAAAAAGGGTTTGATAACTTGTTATATATAAATCACTGTATACTACAATAAATCCTATATAAGAATAATTATATATATCAATGAATTGTTCATGCAAAACCTTGTATGTTATATATTTTATTCATCATGAGAAACCATCCCTCTAAAAACATGAGATGAACAGGTGCATAATAACTGACAAAAACAAAGTGGGAAATGCACAAAATCAACCATCTTCATATTTCAAACATCATCGTCTATTTTTATTTTATAATCCTTATAATACACTTGATATGATTCTGAGATTTTACTCCTGACAAGTCCCAAAACAACTTGAATGATAATAATGAGATGCTAGTGAATGGTACTAAAGCAGCATTCTAGCAACTTATTATTTAGCAGAGTTCCTGAATGTTATGTCTTCTGATGGACTTATCATTTGATTACAAATATAGCCCAGAGAAGTTGTATCTTTATCCAAAAGATAAATATCAAAAAACATATTTCACTGTTTCTCACTGGTAATCGTGAAATTCTCATATTTCCATAAAAGCCAAAATCATAATTCTATAGGCATAGAAAATATCAACATAAACATTAATAATTTCCTTTCTGCCATAACAACTAGAAGTTTAAACTCTTTAGATTAGATGCAGAGTCTCTAAGTCACTGACAAAAGGAAACATTTTATCCATTTATAAGGACTGCATTTCGAAAATTATATCCTGTAAACAGCAAATTTCCAGTACATTACTTCTGAAAAGAGAGACATTGGTAAGACCAGTAGTCCTTCTAGGTATTAAAGTGGAACTTCAGTAACTTTTTCATCTTTCGGTCTATTAAATCCTCTGCCCTTGTTGTTTTAACTTTGGACAGTAAAACATTTTTTTTGTGCCAGTAAATACCTTATACAGCCCACTTCCTGTTTCTTGTCTGGTAAAAAGCCTAGGCTTATGACATCATACACAGCTCTCTCTCACACTTTCGTGAGAGTTTGCCAGGAAGAAGGGGGGATGAGTCATGAGGGCCAATGAAATCTGCAGAGCTGTTGGTGTGACTCTGTGTTTCTGTGTAAATCCAGGAAGTGAACAGGCAGCAGCTTCAGCTGCCCACAGTTAAAATGGCTGCAGCCAGACTCAGTGGAGATAGATTTCTGCTGCATATTTGGCAAGTACAGAATCAGAGTATATATAAAATAATATGCAAAGTGGTTGGAGGGAAGCTTCAGAATGGCAAATATGTTTTTATTAAAAATTATGCGAGCCGCCTGCAGTTCCTCTTAAGAGCCCATTCACACAGGGGCGACTCGTCAGGCGACTCAGCCGCCTGACAAGTCGCATCCCGCTCTGTTCAATAGAACCGTTCTAATAGGAGCGACGCAAGTTGCTCCGACTTAGAAAAAGGTTCTTGTACTACTTTGGGGGCGACTCGGGGCGACTTGCATTGACTTCTATACAGAAGTCATTTTGCAAGTCGCCTCTGAAGTCGTCTTCAGATCGCCTTGCCGAGTCACCCCCAAAGTTGTGCCACCCCTGTGTGAATGGGCTCTTAAGTAAGTCTGATTACCAAACGTTATTTAGTAATTAGACAATGTAACACAACATATACAGCATGGAAAATGCTGTAGTTAACTGCCCACTTTGGTGGCTGCTGCTGTTACTCATTACACACACTGGTTTATCCATCTCCAATTATCTAATTCTAATTTGTTTCCATATTTCATCTTAATAAAAACTGAACTTGCTCCCTTAATCAATTTCCAATATCTCCTAAAAACTCAAGAGGGGTTGATATACTAAAGGCAAATAGACTGTGCAATTTGCAAGTGCAGTTGCGCTCATTTAACCCAGAGCTTAGTAAATGTGGTAAAGCTCTGGCTGATTTCCATCATGCAATCATGTGCAATCAAAAATGCTGTTTTTTTATTTTTCCTTGCACCTGATTGGGTATTCTTTACAAAGTAAAATTTCATCACATTCATTAAGCTCAGAGGAAAATTATGCCTCGTTTCCACTGAGCGGAACGGTTCGGGTTGGTACAGTTTGGAACAGTTAGAATGGTCCGGTCTATTCTGGTGAGCGTTTCCACTGCAAGTCGGACCGTCAGGGGCCATACAGGGTTTAGAAAAAATGCCTAGCGTGTCCGCCAATCAGTGGAATGTATTGTAGCTCCGCCCTAACCGAACCATTCCATTTTCTATGGCCCCACATCTGAAGCAGGAACCTGAATGGTGCAGTACGGTTCGGTTTTATGGCACGCTTTCATAATGGAAACACCTAAAATAGCGTACCGTACCGAACCGATCCGCTCAGTGGAAACGAGGCATTAGTGCAATTGCACTTGAAAAGTGCACAGTTGATTTGCCTTTAGTAAATCACGTGTCCTGGCAACTCTAAGAAAAAAAAAAACTTTAAGGAATCCTAGCTAAGCTCCTCCCTCCCCAAAGCCCCTTTTACACTGGGGTGGGAGGTGCGCTGGCGGTATAGCGCCCCTATTTTTAGCAGCGCTATACCGTCGGAATTGCGGCAGTATTCGGCCGCTAGCGGTGCGGTTTTATCCCCCGCTAGCGGCCGAAAGAGGGTTAATACCGCCGGCAATGCGCCTCTGCAGAGGCGCATTGCCGGCAGTATAGCCGCGGTGTCCCATTGCTTTCAATGGGCAGAAGTGGTGAAGGAGCGGTATACAACACCGTTCCTTCACTGCTCCAAAGATGCGGCTAGCAGGACTTTGAGCGGTCCTGCTAGCGCACCGCTCCAGTGTGAAAGCCTTCGGGTCGGTTTGCAGGCGCTATTTTTAGCGCAATAGCGCCTGCAAACCACCCCAGTGTGAAAGGGGTCTAAGGCCCCGTTCCCACCTGAGCGATTTTCTGCTTGAAGCTTGTAGCTCTAAAATTCTCAACAAGCCAACACTCATTTATTTTAATGGCCCCTCTTCACATATGAGCATTCTGTCGCCTGAAGCAAAACGCATGTTGCTCAAAAAAGTACATGAGCTTCTTTTTGGCAGAATACAAGTGCTTTTGGCCTAATGGACTTCAATAGAAACGCCTGATTTGAGAGTTTTACGAGCGTTTGGTCGCACGTTTTCTGCTCAAACAGCAGCTCTCCATCCCTAATTTCCTCTCCCTCTCCTCCCCCTAGTGCTTTCTATTGGCTAAACAAAAATGCCTGAAGCTGTAAAACGCTTGAAATACTCTTCTGAAAACGCTCAAAAACTCTCAAACAAAAATGTCAGAAAATCGCTACGTTCAGATGTGAATGCAGCCTTAGCTCCTCCCTCTGGGCACTGTATTTGTAGGTGGGGAAGTAGCACACTGCTACAGTTACTATGTCTTCTGAAAATGCATTGTTAAGTCAAAGTTTATAATGGGGCTTACAAAATGCTTGTCTCCCCAGGGGTCGATAGGACAAAGTGGGGAAATATGCATATAACATATATGCATATATATGTTCCAAATTATCCCTGTATTGAAACAGTAGAAAAAACTGTCCCCTCTAAATATTCTATCTGTCTGTGTCTGTTGTCTCCAGCACTGCATTTTGCTAGTGTAATCACTTGAACCCCAGAAAAATGTACCCCCTTCCTGACCAGAGCACTTTTTGTGATACGGCACTTCTTCGCTTTAACTGACAATTGTGCGGTCGTGGGATGTTGCACCCAAACAAAATTGATGTCCCTTTTTCCCACAAATAGAGCTTTCTTTTGGTGGTATTTGATCACCTCTTTGATTTTAATTTTTTGCACTATGAACAAAAAAGAGCGACAATTTTGAAAAAAAAAACTTTTTTACATTTTACTATAATGAATAGCCCCAAAAAATATATCTAAAAAACAAATTTTCTTTCTCAGTTTAGGCCGATATATATTCTTCTACATATTTTTGGTAAAAAAAAACCACAATAAGCGTATATTGATTGGTTTGCACAAAAGTTATAGCGTCTACAAAATAGGGGATAGAATTATAGCATTTTTATTTTTTTATTAGTAATGGCGGCGATCTGTGATTTGTATCGTGACTGCGACATTACAGTGTCATCTGAAAGTTTGTGGCATACAGTGCCTTGAAAAAGTTTTCATACCCCTTCAAATTTTCCACATTTTGTCATGTTACAACCAAAAATTTATTTTATTGGGATTTTATGTGATAGACCAACACAAAGTGGCACATAATTGTGAAGTGGAAGGAAAATTATAAATGGTTTTCATTTTTTTTTTTACAAATAAATATGTGAAAAGTGTGGCGTGCATTTGTGTTCAGCCCCCCTGAGTCAATACTTTTCAGAACCACCTTTCACTGCAATTACAGCTACAAGTCTTTTTGGGGATGTCTCTACCAGCTTTGCACATCTAGAGAGTGACATTTTTGCCCATTCTTCTTTGCAAAATAACTCATGCTCTGTCAGATTGGATGGAGAGAGTCTGTGAACAGCAATTTTCAAGTCTTTCCACAGATTCTAAATTAGATTTAGGGCTGGACTTTGACTGGGCTATTCTAACACATGAATATGCTTTGATTTAAACCATTCCATTGTAGTTCTGGCTGTATGTTAAGGGTAGTTGTCCCACTGGGAGGTAACCCTCCAACCCATTCTCAACAGCTTTTCTTCTAAGATTGCCCTGTATTTCCCTGTCCCTGCTGAAGAAAAACATCCCCACAACATGATGCTGCCACCACCATGTTTCACGGTGGGGACGGTGTGTTCAGGGTAATGTGCAGTGTTAGTTTTCCGCCACACATAGCATTTTGCTTTTAGGCCAAAATGTTAAATTATGGTCTCATCTGACCAGAGCACCTTCTTCCACATGTTTGCTGTGTCCCCCACATGGCTTCTCACAAACTTTCTACAAAGGCTTTCTTCTTTCGACTCTTCCATAAAGGCCAGATTTGTGGAGTGCACGACTAATAGTTGTCCTGTGGACAGATTCTCCCACCTGAGCTGTGGATCTCTGCAGCTCCTCCAGAGTTACCATGGGCCTCTTGGCTGCTTCTCTGATTAATGTTCTCTTTGCCCGGCCTGTCAGTTTAGGTGGATGGCCATGTCTTGGTAGGTTTGCGGTTGTGCCATACTATTTCGATTTTCGGATGATGAATTGAACACAGCTCTGTGAGATGTTCAAAGCTTAAGATATTTTTTTATAACCTAACTCTGCTTTAAACTTCTCCACAACTTTATCCCTGACCTGTCTGGTGTGTTCCTTGGCCTTCATGATGCAGTTTGTTTACTAAGTGTAACGGCACCCCAAATATCAAGGGGTATTAAACGCCGTTTCTGCTGTCCCCTCTCCTGGACACCCACTCACTCGCTACCAATCTTCCAAGGCCAGGCGACCACTTCCCATATAATTAATCCTTCTGGAAGAACGAGACGCACACTCTGTATCTTCCTAAATCGAATGCCTCTTATTGAGAAACATTGTAACTTTTATATACATCCAATACACATTAGTTTAACATGAACAATGGCCCAGCTCCACCCACACATTACAAGACTCAACACATTACTTTGACGTCTGTTAGGAGACAACAGACTTTACACAATAGACGTAACGATCTTCAATACACATCTTCTCATCAAAGGGTTGGCAGACGCTCCGTCTGCAGAGTACAATACACACAGGCATAGTGTTAACTATCTCTATTCACACCAGCCCTTTATGTTTAAATAACTATGCATGACCTTTATTCACCAGACTGTCTGGCACTTTACAATACACACAAGGACAGACTCAATTTCCCCAATCCACATCACCACAAACAATGAACAGGTCCCTTAGAAGCTGGGATTTACATCACACTGGCAGGTAACACCTCTCTCAATTAACCTGGTAAGTTTCAGAATAAAACATTATTGTGGACTAATATTCCTATTTCAATTTCCAGCCAGCCAAGCCATATTCTTAATATCCATGGTTTCTTGGCTCACCCTGTGTCCAACGTGACCCTCCTGTCACACTAAGGTTCTCTAAAAAACCTCTGAGGGCTTCACAGAACAGTTGTATTTATACTGAGATGAAATTATACAGAGGTGGACTCTATTTAATATGTAAATTCTGAAGGCAATTGGTTCCACTAGATTTTAGTTCGGGGTATCAGAGTAAGTAAATATGTTGTTCCTGAAGTTGATGAAAGCAGAAAAAAATGGAAATCAGTTTGTTGTGTATGGGGCTGCATAGCCCCAGACCTGTCAGGGTGCCCATGCTTACCCATGTCCACAGCCAACAGCACCTACATTGGGTACGTGAGCATCAGAATTAAACCACAGAGCAATGGAAGAAGGTGGTCTGGTCTGATAAATCACGTTTTCTTTTACATCATGCAGATGGCCGGGTGTGTGTCGTTTGCCTGGGGAAGAGATGGCACCAGAATGCAGAAAGGGAAAGAGAAAAGCCAGCAGAGGCAGTGTGATGCTTTGGTCAATGTTCTGCTAGGAAACCTTGGGTCCTGCCATTCATGTGAATGTTAGTTGACACACACCACCTACCTAAGAATTTCTGGTGGCCAAGTTCACTTCTTTACGGAAACAGTATTCCCTGATGGCAATGGCTTCGTTCAGCAGGATAATGTGCCCTGTCACATTGCAGAAATGGTTCAAGATTGGTTTGAGGAACACAACAACAGGTTTGAGGTGCAAAACAGTTGTGTAAAACACTCCTGCGCTATCCCTACTGTGCTTAAAGGCATTGTAAAGTCAGAAGATTTTTTATCTTAATGCATTCTATGCATTAAGATAAAAAAACCTTCTGTGTGCAGCAGCCCCCCTAATAATTACCTGAGCCCCATCTCTGTCCAGCGAGGTCCACGAGTTTCTCGGCTGTCTGAGACTCCCCCTCCTGATTGGCTGAGACACAGTAGCGGCGTCATTGTCTCCCGCTGCTGTCAATCAAAGTCAGTCAGCCAATCAGGAGAGAGATGGGTGGGGCTGGGCCTCAGCTACGTGTCTGAATGGGTCCAGGAGCACAGAAGAGGGACCTGAGAAGAGGAGGATCTGGGCTGATCTGTGCAAATTCACTGCAACAGAGCTGGTAAGTATACCATGTTTGTTATTTTTATTGAAAAAAACGAGACTTTACAATCCCTTTAAATTAACTGAAATAATCGAATCTAGTGGCTTAAAACATAAACTTGTGTTACCACAAGGCTCAAATATATATACGAATAAAAATATTGTGTCAACTATTAAACAACAACAACCTGTGGATAAATCTAACGTGCACACATCACTTAATAAGTACACAATATGTGAAAAAATGTCTCTCCCAGAGTCTCATGAATAAAAATAATCCTCAAAATCTTCACATTCCACCATGTGTGTATCATCAAACTTCTGTGGCCCCCACCACTGTTGTACTGTCAAGATACAGGTCACAATACGCCTGCCCCACCAGGGGTATAGTCCACACTCCACTGTAATTTGAAAAATAAGAGAACCATGTGAGCTACCATGTGTGTTCACCACAATATATCATAGTCAGCTGCTGACACTGTTCACAGTCACATATACATGTGATAAATATAATTAAACCAATATTAGTGCCGTGCTTTGCTCTCCATCCAGGTGATAGCTGTAAATTATAGATCGAATATTCAAAATAACAACTCATGTGTACATCACAATGATAACATTTTTTGTGACAAAGTAAAAAAAAAATATATATATATATATATATATATATATATATATATATATATATATTTATATCTCATAAAAAGTGAATAATTCATGCAGAGCAAGGGTCCAAACCAGTGCAGTACATTAGGAAATATTATAAACGTGAATTAATCAGTGATTATCCTTTAAGAAATTCTTAAACTGTTTTATCAATGCGATAGTGCTCCAAAATAAAAATTAATGTGCCACCACTCTCATGCTCCCCCCCCCCCCCCCCAATTGATATTATCCACACCTTAGGGAGTGTAACCTAACAATCAAGTTTGGTCAGACAGTGCTGATGAGCCTCTTTATTGTAAAAACAAATGAGGTACTTACATGTTCCTGGTGCTTCCACCACACCAGGCTATAGTGTACAATCAGTGTATGTCCCCAGAAAAGCCGCCCAACCGCTATCTGCCCGCAACTCCTCGTGAAGATTCAGGTGCCTTCACCGTCTTCACCCTCCCCCCCCACGTGTGTCGGCACAGGGATCACGTGTCTTCCTCAGGGGGATTACTATTGGACAGTAGGCACTGTCATTATGTATATGTGATCGATCGGTGGCCATTTTCTTATAGTCCGAATCGTAGCCATTTTGTTGTAGTACAGAGCTGCTTGTATTAAAACAAGCACCATTGTACTGCAATGCACGTATATATTAATATAATAGTATGAACATATTTCTAACACTTTATTACTTTTGTTTTTACAGTAAAGTATTTGGTTTTAAAGCGGTATAAGCACTATTGTAGCTTATTTTTGTCTACATGCATTGGGGACACTGATCCAAGGATCAGCATAGGAGCCTGGAGATTCTACCTTATGATTGAGCCCATGGGAGGCTCACCAGCGCTGTCTGACCAAGCTGGATTGTTAAGTCACACTCCCTGAGGAGTACGAGAATAGTGGCACACTGATTTTGATTTTGGAGCACCATCGCATGGATAAAACGGATTGAGAAGTTCTTAAAGGATATGATTCACTGATGAATTCACGTTTATAATAGACACTAATAAGCTGCACTGGTTTGGACCCTTGTCCTGCATGAATTATTCACTTTTTATAATATATATATATTTTATTTTTACTTTGTCACAAATTTTTTATCATTGTGATGTATACATGAGTTGTTATTTTGACTATTAGATCTATAATTTACAACTATCACCTGGATGGAGGGCAAAGCGCCTCCACTCTAATGTGTTTGTTATTAATTCTCTTCCTCGTACACGCAATGGTGGTAATGTTTGATCTCCCAGCAGTAAAAGATGTGAGGTCGCTTCAAGAACTCTGGCTCATGGCATCCTCCATTCTGCAAGTGAACTCACAAAAGGCAGGGAACCACCAAAGTGTAATAAGGCTTTTATTTATAAAGTATTGCATTTACAATATGTTAACCCCTTTTATGCTGACGTAACACATATATGCGGCCTCACTGGACTGATCTTTTTTCCGTAGGGCCGCATATATGCGTATCTTGGCGTCTGGGGTCTCAGCGGCAGCCCCAGGTCCCGTACTAACGATCGGGACCAGATCTCCCGGTTCTGGGTCACCTGATCGCTGTGATAGCCTCTCATTAGCTATCACAGTGATCAGTCAATGTGAAGCCTGCCCCCATGTTTTCTCTTTGTGAATGGAAGGGTGAGATACATTCCTCTCTCATTCCTTGCAGAGAAAAAAAAGTATGTGTAAAATTTTTTTTTAAAATAAAATAAAAGATATTAAAAAATAACATACATATATATTAAAACATGGCTAGATCAAGGTTTGATCTAGGTCAGTGCCAGGGTTAGTGTTTGGGTCAAGATCAGGGTCAAAGGTCATGGCCAATATATTTTGGGCAGAATTTTTTTTAAATAGCATTTTTTCATTAATATCAGTGTCAGATAGTGTCAGTGTGTCTTAGGTAGGATAAAAAAAAAGTGCACTATTGTTCCTGGGCCATAGTACGGGTACAAACAACTACTAACATACACATATGTGGTATCGCTGCGATTGTCCGGAGAAGGAGAAATTATTTTGGGTTGTTTTTTTTTTTGTTTTTGTTTTTTACTATTTTGGGACAGTTTTCCTATGATAATAAAAAAAAAGATCAGTTAGATATCCATTACCATTTGCCACCAAATGAATGCCCAATTTGTCCTGAAAAAAAGGTATATTCCACCTGGATGCAACAAGCAGTTGTGATCATATGTACGGTTTTACTAGCACATGTCAAAGTTGCAAAATTGTGCTTAGACGTTTGAATTTGTTTTACCCTTTCGCACTAAAATTCTTTGCCTTCTGACACTCATAGAGACAACAGTCTCCTCTAATATGGTGACAAAATCTGGGAATCCAATCACTCCTTCAAAGTACGACTGCAACTCAGTGTTCTCCATCAGGAGATATTAGACTAGTAAATAAAGGCCAACGTTGGGCAAGCCAAAACTGATATAGAAAAATCGTCATTTTATTCAAGCCACGTGACTGTGACGATCATGAAAGTGATTAGATGTTGCATTGTTGTTCTAAAGACCCATAATATGATAAATTCTATAGACAGATAATTCTTCTCTGTCACCACAAAATGTTGAATCTCTACAAATTGGATTTCTGTAGAAATAACTGAAGATTTTCAGTCTCTGGCCTGAATACCTTACTATTCTGTGTAGTGACATCATAGGGCAGCAGCATGTACTCTATTTAACTGCAGAGTGAGATTTATACATGAGTTTCTAGTAGTGCAAGGGTCATATCTCCTGAGATAACTATGTGATTCAGAAGCAAAGTCTTCTACAGAGAATGGAACGTCATTAAACGCTTAGCTAAGCTGACAGCAGGATGCAGATTATTAAGGTCAGGCACTCACATTGCTCATGGTACTAAACTGTTTCAGACTTAGTAGCAGAGGGGAGAAGGCATTTTACTTACATAATGTATTCTCTGAGTAACTCTACACATTAGCAAAAAAATAAATCTTTAGTAACCTCTTTGAGTGCAATACCAACATCAGTGTAATATTTCCTTGTTATGTATATAAGAAGGTAAATTGAACTTAAAGTTACACTAAACGAGTTTCTTATTCTTCATAAATAATCCATACACATCCACAACTTAATGGCCCTTTAATCTATTTTTCATGAAATTGTAAGGTACTGAACCTATCCCCCCACTTCCTGTTGCTTGGAATGAGAAGAGTGCCTTAGTTGTGGTCATGTGCACTGCTTTATAGTCCACATGGTCTGCCCACCCCATAGTCCACAGACCCTAGTCCATCTCAGGAGTGAGCAAGAGAAGGAGGTTATGTTCCTACATACAATGGGACCATGGAAAATGAACCCTCCTAGTGGATGTCCAACCACAGCAGCCAAAAAAAGAGAAGGCAGTGAGCTATAGAAGTTTTCTTTTGAGTTAAAGTGGAAGTAAGCTCTGTTGGTTTTTACTTCCTCTTTATTCCCCTGCAAAGTAAAAGCATAATGGGCTAGTATGCATCACATACTAGCCCATTATGTTGCACTTACCTGCAAACGAAGCCCGCGATGTCCCAGAGGTCCCCGCTGGTTGCCGTGTCCATCTTCACCCCTCTTACTTCCAGGGCCCTCGGACTCCGGCTCGATGACTGGTCGGTGTCATGTGACGTCACTCCCGCGCATGCGCCGATGGTCACGGCATGAACCCTATAGAAACGGCACGATCGTGCCCTTTCTTTAGTGCGCATGCGCCGATTACGGCCCAAGCATATATGGTAAATATCTCCTATACCGTGCAGGTTTAGGAGATATTTCAAGTACCTACAGGTAAGCCTTATTATAGTATAGTATAAGTAAAAGTGGTGTGTAAGGGTTTACAACCACTTTAAGAATACATACTTTTTTTTAAGCAGAGTTTAGTGTCACATTTTGCCCAGAATCATTTCACTATTATGTGACATTTAAAGTGTTTGTTAACCCCCAAAAAATATATACAGGTCCTGGTCCCTTAAAGCAGATTACACTGCACAGTGCTTGTGCTGTGTAATCTGCCCCCCTCTAAACTGTAAAAAAAAAAAACTTCCCTGAACCTGGCACTTCCTGTATTCTCTCTCTATACTGACCACGAAAATCAGGGCTGCTCAGCCCTGACCACCATGGTCAGAGTATGTCCCTGCATAATACGCTGCTGTCCCCTCTGCTTTGATTTGCTCTCACATTCCAAAAACATACTAAATTAGTTGGCTGTGGTCTGAAATTGTCCTAGTATGTGTATGTATGTAAGATAGGGACCTTAGATTGTAAGCTCATTGAGGGCAGGACTGATGTGAATGTACAGTATGTAAAGTAATTTCTATATAATTTCTGTAAAAAAAATTATACACAGTGCATTCATAAAGTATTCAGACCCCCTTCACTTTTTTCAATTTTGTTATGTTGCAGCCTGATACTACAGTTGTTTAAATTTACTTTTTTTCTCATTAATCTACACTCCTTACCAATAAAATGACAAAGTGAAAACAGGATTTTAGAAATGTAAAAAGATACTAAAATAGTCTGGCCCTCCTTCCTAGTATCACTCTGCGCTTGTGGATGATATGCCGTAAGGATATAAACAATAGTAAAATATGTATAAATCAACAGCAGCTGCTAAAAATGAAATGTACATATATAAAAAAAAAAAACAGTATCATATAAAACTTATTAAAAAGTTCAGAAAAAAACTGCAGCAGCGCTACGAACAAAAGTTCAAATGTGCGTCTTCTATAACAATCGCTTATATAGGTGATGAAGTAGTGAATGGTGAATCTAGTTGTATTAAATCCAATTCTTATTCTTAGTGCTCCTTTCACCAGTAGTGTATTTCACCGCGTGGGGGGATTTTTGAAAGTCCCCTTCAGGGGGCGCACTCACCAGATATAGGATAAATGAAAGCCTAGATAAACATTCCTCCTTCAGCAATGATACAATTAAATTTTCATTTTCTTCTCCACCATAGACTTCATGCGATAACACAGGTATATGTAAGGGTAAAGAAATAGCTCCACATAGGGTAATATTGTAAAACCAATTTATTGAAAAAACAGACCCTTTGGTTCCCCCCTTACAAAATCTGCGTACCACAATGAAAATATATACAGGCACTTGAAATTGGAACAAAACGAGCGCTTCAGCGCTAGAAACTTGCCACTGATGAACGCTGGACGTCAGATCCTCTCAGCGTCTCCTGTTTGGCAGGTCCTGGAACGCATCCGCGTCACTTCCGGTTTGCTGAACTGTGTTGGTCACGCACTGACGTTTCGTCACTTCCTGACTTCTTCTGAGGGCGCCCTCAGAAGAAGTCAGGAAGTGACGAAACGTCAGGGCGTGACCAACACAGTTCAGCAAACCGGAAGTGACGCGGATGCGTTCCAGGACCTGCCAAACAGGAGACGCTGAGAGGATCTGACGTCCAGCGTTCATCAGTGGCAAGTTTCTAGCGCTGAAGCGCTAGTTTTGTTCCAATTTCAAGTGCCTGTATATATTTTCATTGTGGTACGCAGATTTTGTAAGGGGGGAACCAAAGGGTCTGTTTTTTCAATAAATTGGTTTTACAATATTACCCTATGTGGAGCTATTTTTTTACCCTTACATATACCTGTGTTATCGCATGAAGTCTATGGTGGAGAAGAAAATGAAAATTTAATTGTATCATTGCTGAAGGAGGAATGTTTATCTAGGCTTTTATTTATCCTATATCTGGTGAGTGCGCCCCCTGAAGGGGACTTTCAAAAATCCCCCCACGCGGTGAAATACACTACTGGTGAAAGGAGCACTAAGAATAAGAATTGGATTTAATACAACTAGATTCACCATTCACTACTTCATCAGGATTTTAGAAATGTCTGTCAATTTATTAAAAGTAAAAACTGAAATCTCACATGTACTTAAAGTGATTGCAAAGTATAATAATAAAAAAAAATAACAAACATGTTATACTCATCTCCTTTGTGTAGTGGATTTGCACAGAGCAGCCCAGATCCTCTTCTTCTCAGGTGCCTCTCCTACTGTGGGTGCCCCCACAGAAGGCAGCAGCGGGAGCCAATGGTGCCGTGCTGCTGTCTCAGTCAATGAGGAGGGGAGTCCTGGATGGCTGAGACATTCCTACAACATCGCTGGGGCTAGAGGGACCTCAGGTAAATGTTAGGGGGCTGAGGGTGGCTGCCAGACATGGAAGTAAGTCACACATGTGCAAGTCACAAGCAAGTCTCAAGTCGTGACGAAAAGCAAGCAAGTCAAGTCGAGTCCCTGCTAGAAGTCAAGCAAGTCAAGTCATGTCATTTATTTTGGTCAAGTCACAAATCAAGTCAAAATACTGATCTACCCCATACTGTATAAAAATAATAGGAGGGATAACAATAAATAATATTGGTTATGTGCCCATGCCTCACTGTGCCCATGCTTCACTGTGCCCGTGTCTCACTGTGCCTGTGCTTCACTGTGCCCAATGCCTCACTGTGCCCGTGTCTCACTGTGCCCATGCTTCACTGTGCCCAATGCCTCACTGTGCCCATGTCTCACTGTGCCCAATGCCTCACTGTTCCCGTGTCTCACTGTGCCTGTGTCTCACTGTGCCCATGCTTCACTGTGCCCGTCAGCCGTGTACCTGAACGGCGGCATCCCGGCGGTCATTCCAGTATTCAAAAGCCATGCCTCCTCCTCGTCTGTGATAGGCGGAACACTCAATTTCCCAGCATTCAGTGTTCCGCCTATCACGGACATCCGCTCATCCTCATAACACAGACGAGGATAAGAGGATGTCCGTGATAGGCTGAACACTGCCTGCTGTGAAATTGAGTGTTCCGCCTATCACAGACGAGGAGGCGCGGCATTTGAACACTGCAATGGCCGCCGTCTGTCTGCATGACACGCTGATCAGGTAGGCAGACGGCGGCTTGCAGTTAGTGTTAGTGGTGCCAAGTCATATAGCCCAAGTCAAAGTCAAGTCGAGTCATTTATTGAATTCTGTCAAGCAAGTCGCAAGTCCTCAAACAGGTGACTCAAGTCTGACTTGAGTCAAGTCATGTGACTCAAGTACCCCACCTCTGGTGGCTGCTGCACACAGAAGGCTTTTTATCTTAATGCATAGAATGCATTAAGATAAAAAACCTTTTGACTTTACAACGACTTTAAGTATTCACACCCTTTACTCAGTAGTTTGTTGAAGCACCTTTGGCAGCAATTATAGCCTTGCATCTTTTTTGGGAAGCGGCTAGCTTTACACACCTGGAATTGGGGGATTTTCTGCCATTCTTCTTTGAAAATCCTCTCAAGCTCAGTCAGGTTTGATGGGGACCATTGGTAAACAGTCATTTTGAGGGCTCTCTAGAGGTTTCAAGGCAGGACTCTGGCTGGGCCACTCTAGGACAAAAACACTCCAACAGCATGATGCTGCCACCACCATGCTTCACTGTTGGGATGGTATTGGGCAGGTGATGAGTGGTTTGTGGTTTCCTCCAGACATAACGTTTAGAATTGAGGCAAAACGGTTCATTCTGGATTTCATTAGACCAGAGAATCTTGTTCTTCACAGTCAGAGTCCTTGAGGTGCTTTTTGCAAACTCCAAGCTGGCATTCATGTCTTTTGCACTGAGGGGAGGCTTCTGTCTAGCCACTCTGCCACAAAGACTGCAGGGATGTTTGTCCTTCTGGAACTTTGTCCCATCTCCACACAAGATCTTTGGAGCGCAGTCAAAGTGACCATCGGGTTCTTGATCACTTCTCTTATGAAGGCCCTTCTCCCTCGATTGCTCAGGTTGGCTGGACGACCAGCTCTTGGAAGAGTGCAAACTTCTCCCATTTGAGAGTTATGGAGGCCACTGTGCTTTTGAGAACCTTCAGTGCAGCAGAAAATGTTTGTAAAATAATGATAATACTGCGCCAACCTTAGCAAGAAAAGAAAAAACGAAAGCAGCCAAACACCAAAATCAGACAGGATTAAAAAGCATATATATGACGTTCTGTATTCTGTATGTTCATACAGACAACCTGATATACCTTTCTAAATACACCTACAGTTGATGCAAGTTTCCTGTTGGACTCTGACTCATGAACTTTCACACAAGATACTGCTAATATAGCATTCAATCACATCTATTCACCTTTGTTGGTTATAAGATTGTTTTTCATATAGGAATTTTTTGATTTTGTATTTCATGTGTCTATGTATGGGTTATGACTTGAACATCAATTCCACAATAGATCACCTTTTTGATCTTTCTTGATATCACTCAACACATTTTTTTATTTCATCACATTTATTTTGTGTACAAATATTATATATCACCTTGGTGATTTGAATTCCTGTTACCGTTCACGACGGCCAGTTCTCTTGGTCACTCCTATTATATCACATTGTGTATGTACACATTCCCTGTGTACATACAGGTTATACATAATAGTAGGGTCTTCACTACTTTTTTTCACAGCGCCACACTTTATTACATATAGAAAATGTTTGTAGCCTTCCACAGATCTGGATGCCATGCAATAATCATGTCTCTGAACTCTTCGGGCAGTTGCTTTAACCTTGTGGCTTTTGCTCTGAAACAGTATGCATTGTCAGCTGTGAGGCCTTTTATAGAGAGACGTGTGCCTTTCCAAATCATGTCCAATCAACTTACGCAATTTACCATAGGTGGACTCATCAGCGATATAGGTGTAGAATCATCTCAGAAACAATCTAGGGAAATGAGAGGCACCTGAGGTCAATTTCAAGTGTTACTGCAAAGGGTCTGAATACTTATGCAAATGTGACATTTCAGTTTTTCTTTTTTCATACAGTACATTTGCAAGATTTCTAAAATTCTGTTTTCAGTTTGTCATTATTGGGTACTGAGTGTAGATTAATGAAAAAAAAAAATTATGAATTTAAACAACTGTAGTATCAGGCTGCAACATAACAAAATTGAAAAAAGTGAAGGGGGTCTGAATATTTTATGAATGCACTGTATAAATAAGGCAAGGTGCCTCATATTCAAAATCATACAAACATTAATGCCTGCAGTGCTCTTAAGCCTCGTACACACGACCAGTTTTCTCGGCAAGAAACAAGAAGAAAACTGCTGGCAGATTTAAAATGCTCAGAATCAAGTATGAGACGGGAGCGCTCCTTCTGGTAAAACTAGCGTTCTTAATGGAGATAGCACAATCGTCACGCTGTAACGGAATGAAAAGCACGAGGCTGAAAAGCGCAAATCGTCTCTCACCAAACTTTTTACTAACACGCGATAACACGAGATCAGCAAAAGCAGCCCAAGGGTTGGAGCCATTGGAATCAAACTTCCCCTTTTACACTGCCGTCGTACGTGTTGTACGTCACCGCGCTTTACAACGACGAGATGTTTGACAGTGTGTATGCAAGGAAAGCTTGGCAAGAATCCCGTCAAACTTGACAAGAATTTCTTCGAGAAAACCGATGTTTTTTTTACGATGGGATTCTCGGTCATGTGTACTAGGCTTTACCCTTAATCCATACCCAACAACAATATAAAAATTGTCCACTTTAGTGTATTACACCAATTCAAAAATATAACTTCGTTGTGCCAAGCTAAAATTCAGCATGTAAAGTCTATAAAAAAATCTGAGATAAAATTTTAATTTTATAATATATTTAAAGGTGCTCCCCACATATGACTGTGCTCCTCAAATCAAATCATTAAAGCACTCACTCACTTTAGTACCCCCACCCTCATTACAGAACGTTCTCAGAACTTCGTTTTATACATTTTTTTACTTCTGGTTATCATTTATAATGTAATTTCCATTTTAAGGCATTCAAATACTGTACTTTACAATTATTCAAAATGATCAGAATATGATACATTATTAGAGATATACAGTATGTAAGAGTGTTTAAAGACTTATAGTTTCAATTTAATCTTGTGCAAATACGTGTTTTGGTCAGCTTACTTTTAAACATATGTGTCTGAAGAAGTACGGCACTTTAATAATCACAAAGAACATTTCTATTCTTTTGGTAAAAAATTTATTTCTTTGTTCACATTTACAAGATCTCTATATACTGTAAACTTTTATGTTATGACAAATATCTGCAAAAAAAAAAACCCACCACTAAATCTGTTACAAGTGGATAATGGTACCATCCATTCTTTATAACCAAACAGTCCTTCCTCTCTACACAGGGGACAGCTTGCCAGCCCTTGCTATCTTCTTTGAAGTTGTACTTGGAGGTAATTCTACTGACAGGAAGGCTCATTAGCATGTGTCCTTTCTAAGCTGAACAGTAATGACTGGATGAATAGTGTTATTTAAAGCAGTATTAAACCCAAAGGCATTTCAAATATTGCAGCTTACCAATTCTTATATGTGATGGTTGCATTAACTTCGTTTTTTTAGGCTTTCTTTCCTATATTTTTTACCTGGTGAACTGGTCAGTAAGTCTGTTGTTTTTCAAAACAAGCTGTCCTGCAGATGTAGCAATTAGAGGGCTGAAACAAACTATTTACCAATGACAGGGGTAAAACCTTTATCTCAACAGGGGAAACAAAATGCTTTTAAGGCTCCGTTTCCACTTGTGCAACTTGTCCTGCGACTTGGGACTGCAAAGTCGCATGACAAGTCGTACCCCGTGATTTCCAATGAGTACTGTTCATATCTGTGCGACTTCAAGTTGCAATGACTTCAAAATAGTCCCTGCACTACTTTGGTCCGACTTTGATGCGACTTGAGGTCCATAGACCTGAAAAATACACAGGCATTGCTTCAAGTCGCATCAAAATCGCGTCAAAAATTGCACGACTTTCAGGCAGCAATTGTGGAAACGTAGGCTAAATGTCACGTACCTGGTAGCAGAGCCTGATATGATGAGGAAGGCCTCTCTTACACCTCTGACTCGGGTCAGCAACTGGAAGCAGGATACAGATTCCCAGTACACAGGAGGCTGAAGACAAAGCAGCACTGATCCTGAGCACTGGCTGAGTTTAAATAGTCTGTTTGGCGCCAGCATCTGTCACAGGTGCACGCAAGCACCTCTGCGCACAAGAATGCGCAAAGGCTCGCGTGCACGTGCGAGTTCGCGCATGCGCATATTTATTAGACAATGCCCAATTCTTGCAAGCATGAAAAGGAATATGTTTTAGTCTGTGCAGAGAAGTTAGTCAGAAGAGCTATCTTGTTTGCTGGCATGCCACTCCTGACAGTGAAGCTGTAACTGCTTATAAAGTGTTAGTTGTAGGTTGGCTTACATTTTTTCTTAGTGTATATAAATCTGCAAGTACAGCTAACACTCCGTGCCCCCAGACAGGCAATGCTACTGTCGAAAGGTGTCTCTGTTGCTCTTTCATCCAGAGTGAGGGCACTCTAATACAGGGAATGTGTTACTGGCCAGATCACCAGGTAAAACCGCAGTTAAAAAAAAGCCTAAAAAAGAAAAACTAGTAGAGCCACCACGACTAATGACTGGTAAGCTGCACTATAATACATTTTTTGGGTTTAACACCGCTTTATTTAATTATTATACAGTATATTTCCATTCAATTAGCTTGAAAACAGCAGATACAGATTACCTTGGGATTTACATGATCTCCTATGTCTATGATTAACACAGTACATGCCAATGTTGTGGAGATATTTTTTCATTGCTGTGATATCCCGCAATATGACAGATAACCCATATTCCTAAGATAAAGTACATATGGTGATTACTATTTACACCCAGGAATAAACTGCTTATCTGAAATATAGTAGCAGTTAACATAATCTATTATAACGTACAGAAATGTCTATTTTTTTTTTTTTACAGAACTGTGTGCAAGATGTTGTATTGGCCAACAAGTGTCAGCTATAATACAAACTCAGCACAATTATTATAATTGCCCAACATTCTTCTCCTGACAAAGTAATAGACGTGTCATCTGTGTCAATTACTTATTAAACATGGTCAAATTAAGAAGTTGGTTGTATAAACAACCCTGTGTTGAGCAGCTAATTAATTAGTAATACTTACAGATAAATTAAAACCATAAAGGCTTTCTTACCATCTCTCAGACTGAAAAAGGGGGCACAGTATGAGCCCACTTGCTTGGGATTGTGGCCACTACAGGTGAAAAGGGTAGATAGGGTTAATTAGGAGTATACAGTTGTTAGATAGGCTTAGGTAATTTAAGTGTACTGCCACTTTAAAATCCAGTTTCAGCAGCCAACCAATGGGATACAGCGCAAGCTGCTGGAAGCTGGGAAGCCTTTAAAAGGAGTCAGCTGAGCTGGGATAACCCCTTTTCCTGCTGGAGCACCTTGGAAGAACTCCTCCCCTCCCTGTATATCACGCTGCAGGTATGGAATCTTTATTTAAGCAACTTCTTGAGAAAGCTGGTGTAGAATGGCTGCGGCGCTGCCTGTCACTGGGTGTAAATGTGAATGAAGGTCAGCAGGGTGAAGGGAAGCTGAAGGCAGTGTGGCCGGGACTCAGAGAGAGCAGACAGGCAGCAGTGAGAGAGTGGCAGAGGTACGCTTGCAGTATGTGAGGAATCGGAGGAGCCAGCCTCCTGAACAGAGCGCAGCAGCTGAGGTGGAGCAAGAGGCAGAGCAGAGGCAGCGAGAGGAAGCCGCTGAAGATAACATGGGCGGAACTGTCGTTGAGCGCCGCTCCTCCAAAAAGAAGAGGACCTGTTCCAGGTCGCCGGAGAGAAGAGGAGGCAGGAGGAGCATGGCTGACCAGCCCACGGCGAGTGGGGGGAGGGGGCTCCCGGTCTCCCCTCAGGCAGCCAGAAGACAGGAACAAGATAGACAAGTTCAGGACAGCTGCAGTTTCATGGAAGAGACACAGGCACTGCCTCGCAGACAGGTGCCAGCTTCAGGTCTACTGCTGGGAGAAGCAATTCAGCAAGAAGCTGCTCAAACTCCAGCAGGGGTTGAGTGTGCTCAGATACATACTTTGAATGTGCTAGTGGATCCTCTCTCCTCTTTAGTAAGAACGCTATCCCCTTTGGTTCTTGCTGTTTCTTGTCAATCTCCTCAGCTATCTGTATCTGCTGCTATGCTCAGCCCTTTACCTCCTGCTGTCACTCATTAAGGTATGGAGATGAGGGGCGGAGCTAGCCGGAGACTGAGGAGGACATGCTGTAGCTGAGCTCCGGTACCAGCGGCACTTCAACGGCTTGAAACTGACAATCCAGGCACCAATAAGTTGCCCAAATACAGCGTTTCAGCTCCCGCTGACCCGACAAACCGTCATACAACATGACAAGACGCAAGAAGGAGGGGAACCGGCCGACCAAACTCACGGCGTTCTTCTCTATGGGGCCTAAGCAAGATGGCGCCGGCTCATCCTCCACACCTGTACAAAGCTCTTCCCAGCGCTCGTCTCAGAAGGGCATGAGCATGAAAAGAAGCAGCCCACCGAGGAACCCACACTCCCCACTAGCTACCCCTTCATCTGGGAGCCCGGAAAAGGCGAGATGCCGGCTGGATGCAGCGGATGCTGGACATGAGGTGAGCTCTCCCATAGATTCAGGGGATGAAACCAGAGACTTACCAGACTCCATTGACACATTCCCCACAAACGATAAACCTGTCTTAGATACAGTTTTGAAAGAGATGTTGGTGTCTCTCAGGAGCTCACTCCAGTCAGACATGGTATCATGCGTACACAAGTTTGGCACAGAACTGAGACATGTGGCTGAAAGGGTCTCTCACATAGAGAACAAGATGGAGGAGTATGCTTCCACTATCAATGACCTGGTTGATGCTAGTGAGAAGTCAGAGGATGATATGGAGTCAGTGAAAGCTAAGATGGCAGAAATGGAAGATAGATCCAGAAGGAATAATGTGAAGATAAGAGGGATCCCTGAATCAGTTAAAAATCAGGAGCTGCGTAGCTATGCTGCACAACTGTTCGCTGCAGTTTTGCCAGACCTGTCTGCTCTGGACTTCACTGTAGATAGGATCCATAGGCTCCCGAAGCCCACATACCTCTCTGACGCTATACCTAGGGATGTGATCCTTAGATTACATTTTTATCACACCAAAGAACAACTGATGGCAGTGTCACGTCAAAAAGGACAGATCCCGGCTCCTTACTCTGACCTCCAGTTCTATGCGGATTTATCGCAGTACACGCTCCAAAAACGCAGAAATCTCAATACCATCACGAAGGCCCTCAGAAATCACAAACTGACCTATAAATGGGGCTTCCCGACCAAGCTGATAGTCACAAAAGATGACAAGGACTATATTGTGGACTCCCTGGCCAAAGGGATGTCACTGCTACACTCCTGGGGAATTGTCCCTGATAATCAACCACAACCTCAGCGGGGACCCCCACCCACATCAAAAAACCTAGAACCTGAATGGCGCACTGTTGACCGTAGAAATGCTCGTTCTCACAACTAAACTGGATTGCACTCTGAAGATTGCATAGAGTGCCTGTTGGAATGGATCGGATTCCTGTTCCGAACTTTCTCCTTTTCCCCACCTACCGCTTGAGTGATAATGAGTCACACACTTATGCACTCTGTTACTTGGCCAGTTGCCATTGTTATTTTTTTTTCTCTCTTTCATGTTTCTCTTGAAATAACTCTCTTTTGCCCTAATAGCCTGAAGTACGGCCTCACATACCTCGCTGAAAGAACATTAACCGAGTATGAGCATGAAAGACCTATCTCGCGCAGAGCACCTACAGGAATTAACCAGCGACTCCCACCATCTGTAAGTAACTTTATTACCCACACATGGCGGTACAGTTTATGTCTCTGAATACAAAGGGTCTTAATCACCCTGCCAAGCGGAGATCTCTGTGGAAGGAGGCCTTGCATCAACATTGTGACATTTTGTGTGTCCAGGAGACTCACTTTTTGCAGGACTCGCCTCCTAAATGCACACATCCCCTGTTTCCCCACGTCTATCAAGCTAATGCGCCCTCAAAGACAAGGGGAGTGATGATAGCAATAAGAGACACAGTCACTTTCCATCTACATGAAGCTATATGCGATCCTCAGGGTCGTTTCATAATATTGATATGTGACATTAATTCCGTCACCTACACAGTGGCGAATATATATGCACCGAATGTGAGACAAATCAAATTTTTTCACAGGATTGTGAAAAAAGTAAGAAAGGTGCAGAGGGGAGGGGTGATTATTTGTGGGGACTTCAACATCACACCTGACCCGGATGTAGACTCCACCTCTTCACCAAAGAGGCGGCCCCAATCTCTGTTGAAGTCCCTACAAAACCATAACCTATATGACTCTTGGAGATGCTTAAACGCAAACGAAAGAGACTATACCTTTTTCTCTAATTGTCATGGGTCCTATAGTAGAATTGACTTATTTTTGGTTGACAGATTGGTACTGATGAAATGTAAGTCGGTTAAAATCAATTGTATCACATGGTCGGACCATGCCTCGATATGCTTAACAATAGGGAACCCTTCCTCTCAAAAATCCACTTATCTATGGAGAGCCAATCATCGCCTACTGCAGGAAGGTCCGATCAGGTCATACATCCAGGTAAAAATGAGTGAATACTTTGACGTAAATCAAGGTTCAGTGACAAACCCTTTTATTCTATGGAACGCACACAAGGCGGTGATGAGGGGGGTGATGATGCAGCAGGGGGCGAGATACAAGAGGGAAATGCAGCAGCAAACCATGCAACTGCTATCCAAAATTGAAGACATAGATAGACGAAACAAAGCTAATCCATCCCACATATTGTCTGACCAAGTAACACAACTTCGCACAGAACTACGACTAAAATTCCTTGACGATTTTGAAAAGACCTCTAGGAGGTTGAAACTGGCATACTACACCAGCGGAAATAGAGCAGGCAAATTGCTTGCCAACAAACTAAAGGGTCACAGAACTAGAACCCAAATCTCCCATATTCTACAACCAAAAACGCAGGTCAAGCAAACTCACCCCCAAGCAATAGCTGACGCATTTAGCCAATACTATAGCTCATTATATAACCTAAAAGACGATCTTGACACACCACAGCCGACAAAAGAGGCTATCGACACATTCTTAGACAAACTCAATTTCCCCAAACTTACACAGGAACACCTCCAGAGCCTTAACTCTCCCATATCGGAACTAGAGGTGAAACAGACGATCCAGGCTCTCCCCGCTAACAAATCGCCCGGCCCAGATGGTTTTACAGGGGAATACTACAAGACGTTTCAGGACATTCTTTGCCCACATCTCACCAAAACATTCAATTTAGCTGCTGCATCTTCCTCTTTCCCTCCTGAAATGCTAACTGCTACAATCATAGCTTTGCCTAAACCAGGGAAATCTCCAGATGTGCCACAAAACTTTAGACCAATATCATTACTGAATAATGATGTCAAGATATATGCCAAGCTTATAGCTACTAGATTGGTGGATATCCTACCTGACATCGTGGATATGGACCAGTCTGGATTCACTAAGGGGAGACAAACAGCTGATGCCACTAGGCGTCTGGTGAACCTAATACACATTGCTAAGAGGAGGGGAACGCCTTCTCTGCTCCTCTCGCTGGATGCGGAGAAGGCGTTCGATAGAATTCATTGGGGATACCTTACAGAGGTGCTGAGCAGGTTTGGTTTTGGGGGCCTCATACTTTCTGCAATAAAGGCGTTATACACACTTCCTTCAGCTCAGGTTTACATTGCAGGTGCTCTGTCAACTCCCTTTGACATAACAAATGGCACGCGCCAAGGGTGCCCATTATCGCCGCTCATTTTTAACTTGTTAATGGAACCTCTGGCCATGTACGTGAAAGGACACCCCCAAATAGCAGGTTTGCAAGTGGGTAACAGGAAACATGTCATTAGTTTATTTGCCGACGACATAATTTTGTTCTTAACTAAGGTAGAAGACTCCCTGGCCAATGTTCACAATGCACTACAGACCTTCTCATTAATTTCCTACTATAAGGTGAACGAAACAAAATCCTATCTGATGGGATTAGGCTTAGCTCCAGAAAATAAAACAGAACTACAGACCAAGTACCCTTATGTGTGGTCAGATGGAGGTTTAGGATATCTGGGCATAACATTAACTAAGGATACAGCTGAACTAATCAATGCTAACTACACTCCATTCCTGAACTCCTTTAGAAACAAATTGAACAAAATTACTCACTCTGAATTGTCCTGGCTGGGTAGATTGGCGGCCTTCAAAATGATGGTCTTACCTCAGCTGCTATATTTGTTCAGGACTCTCCCGATACCTCTGCCTGGTGCGTACTTTGCCTCCCTTCAATCGATCCTGAACAACTATTTGTGGCAGGGGAGGAGGGCGAGGTGCGCGTTTGGAAAACTGGTGAGGAATGGAGCGGCGGGGGGCATAGGCCATGTTGTACTGCAGGATTATTATTTTGCTTCAATATTAGCCCAGATTAAAGTCTGGCTAAGACCTAACTGCATCCACTTATGGAAAAAACTAGAAGCCACACAAATACAGACAGACAACTTGGCTGATTTTCTGATGACAGCTCGTCATTGCAAATCTCTTGATAGGAATCTATCGCCACCCATACTAGCTTCACTGAGGGCATGGGCCCATCTTTGTACAGCACAATCATGGGAGGAAGAGCTGATCCCCCTGAACCTTAACATACTGGCGGTCCGCCACATTATCCCAGATATAAATCTTAACACATGGAATTTACAGGGTATTCAACATTTGGAAGATATAATCACTCACTCCAAAATTAAACCATTTCACTTACTACGACAAGAATTTAGCCTGCCACTGAGGGAGCATTATAGGTATATTCAACTAACTCAAGTAATAAGGAAGATCCCTACTCTGTTTACCCAACTTCCAAAGAAATTAACTGATTTTTACCAACAAGACACAAAAGGCTCAAAAGGTATATCAATCATTTACAGGGCGCTACAGAGCAAGGACATCTTAATTAAAACCCCAAACATTTTGGCATGGGAAAAAGACATTGGTCTGACATTCACTGCTAAAAAGTGGGAGAGGGCTATCAAACTTCACTTAACTGCTACCAAGAGTACAAATTTGTGGGAAATGCACCAGAAAATCTTGCTTCGATGGTACCTTACCCCACATAGATTGTCAAAAATTTTCCCAGGCACTTCCTCAGGGTGCTGGAGATTATGTGGAGAGAGGGGTACACTGTTCCACATATTGTGGTCATGCCCGAAGGTTAAACCTTTGTGGATGCAGATTGAGAGACTAATACGAACTATTTCACATATCACTTTACCCTTACGCTCCGAAATGGCCATACTCTCTTTGGAGTTGGACTCTGTACCTCTGGCACTTAGGACTGTATCAGCACATATATTAATGGCCACACGCCTAACTCTACTTAGACACTGGAAAAACATTGAAGCCCCAAAATTCCCAGAAGTTATAACTACTGTACAAACACATAGTACATATGAAACTCTCCATGCTTCAGCAAGAGGGCAATTTGACAAGATATCCAAGTTATGGGCTCCTTGGCAAGACTGGTATAACAAGCAAATAAACTAATGCAAGCTAACTAGGGCATACGTTACAACTTTAGTTAAGCTTAAAGTTATTTCATATGTTTGATTTTATTTTCTTTTATCCTTTTTCTCTTTCTTGGTTCCTACTGATGTAGTTACAAGTAACATGATATTTCATAGGAGTAGGGGCACTTTGCACTACCAATACTATTATACAAAGGAGGGGACCTCAGGGAAGGTAGTAGGTTGATCACTGCAACCAAACAGAGAGATTGTTAGTGGTCGACCATAGTTTGTGGAAACCAACCATTGTCCCTCTCTCACCTAATAAAGGACTACTTAAGACGCTTAACGAATTGACTAATACATCAGGGAACTGTGTTCCTCTTTAACTCAGTTCTAAATTATTTTGTATTATTTACTATATTATTTATATCTCTTTACTTTTTGTTTGCTAAAAAGTCTTTATCCTATGTATGCTTTAAACTTTCAATAAAAATTATTGATATATTAAGGTATGGAGATGCCCAGCATGTCATGTCCTTGGCTGTGCATACACCACAGGTCCCTGAACCAAGTATGCTGCTGAATGGAAAAAATCTCAGCAGGAGGCGGGGCAGCTTCCAGCAGCTTGTGAGTTTGCACATTTAATGCCTTGTATAATTGAGTGGCTCTTTAGTATATAAATGTATCCTGTACCCTGTTTAAACTGTCCACTCTGTTCTTTTAGCTCATGCGTCTTGTTCAGTCCCTGCTATTTATCAGGGCTTCACTCCTTTTATCTAATTCTCTCAGCACAATTTAGTCCTATTGGTAATAGTGGAACACAGAGCAATTTATCAGTCCTGGAACCTATCAGTGCTGTGGTGTTTGCTAGGACTAGGGTTCCTGAAATGTGCATTAAAGATGGTGTGTCCTGTGAATTGTACCCCTTAGGTTATCATTTAAGCCTGTCAGTGTAAGTAAGGATATGGACAGGAGTGGTTCAATTTTGGGGTGCGGCCTGTAAGTACAGGCACGAATGTGCATACTGCACAGGTAAACACCCTGTGGCTCAGTGTTTGAAGAAAAATGTGAATGCTTGGAACAGTCAATCCCAAAAAGATATATATTTTTTTTTTCCAAAAAGCCTGCACGCCTGTGAGGCTGGAAAACATGCGTCCATGGCTGGACAGGTATCCAGACCGGGGGATGGCGCCATTTCTCATTAAGGGGGTTTCATGCGGTTTTCTTCTTCCTTCCTTCCTTCTCAGGGAAAATAATGTATGATGGTGGGTAGCTTAAAATCAGTTGAGCAATTTCCACAGATAGTTAGGGAAAATATTTTCAAGGAAATTGCTGAAGGACACATTGCCGGTCTTTTTAAGCGCCCTCCGTTTGTTAACTTCCGAATATCACCTCTGGGGGTGGTCCCCAAAAAAAAAAAAGGAGCAGAATGCTTATCACATAATTCATCATATGTCATTCTCAAAAAGGGGAATCGCTTAATGATGAGATTGACGAGGCGCTGTGTTCAGTGTCGTATGCGACGTTCGAAGGAGTGATAGGTATAATTCGTAAGTTTGGGCCTGGCGCTTTGCTGCCAAAGGCCGATATCAAATCGGCATTTCGGTTTTTGCCCATATCGTCTGAGGCGTTTAATACTTTAGGGTTTTATTTAGATGCAGCGAATTTCTTTGACAAATATCTCCCTATGGGGTGTTCGGTTTCGTGTTCCTATTTTGAAGCGTTTTCGTCCTTTCTCCATTAGGTGGCGTGTTCTAAGTCAGGTTGTGATAGCGTAGTCCACTACCTGGACGATTTTTTATTTTTATTTTATTTTTATTTTTTATAGGCTCTCCAGAGTTTTTCTTGTAATGATTTGTAATGATTTTCTTTTGGCATTTAGGACCATTGCACAACAGTTTGGCGTTCCTTTGGCAGAGAAGACGTGTTTGCCCAGCACATCTTTCGAATTGGTGAAGTTGAAGTCCTTGCTTGGTTTGTTTCTATTGCAAAAGAAAGTGCTTTTGAAGGACGTGCAATCACTTTTGGGAGTTTTGACGTTTGCCTGCAGGATTATGCCAGTAGGGCGCGTTTTTTCGCAGAGGCTTTACCTGGCGATATCTAGTTTAAAGTCGCCTTTCCCACACATACGGTTGACAAGTTTGCTTAAGGCGGACTTGTTAGTTTGGGCCAGGTTCCTCGACATTTACAATGCTCAGTCCTTTTTTCAGAAGGATTTTGTCTTTGCCCCAGATTTCAGGCTATTCACGGATGCTGCTGGGTCTAAAGGTTTTGCTGCAATTTGGGGAACGCACTGGTGCTGGGCCGGAGTCGTGGGTGGTTCGGGAGGTCATGAAGAACATTGTTTTATTGGAACTGTTCCCTATTCTGGTGGCGATTAGAACAGATTTTGCATACAGAAGGATCTTGGTGGAGACGGACAACAAAGGCGTCCTCTTCCCAATCAATTGTCTCTCTCGTCCAAATCTCTGCTGGTGGTCAAGGTTCTCAGGCAGATTGTTTTCCTTTATTTGAAATTTAATGTATGGATCAAAGCCAAATACACTCCGGGAGTTCAGAATAATATTGTCAATGCCTTATCCCGGTTTCAGGTGGACCGTTTTCGCCAGCGGCTTCCAGAAGCGGATGCGGAGGGGATTCTGTGTCCGGAATTTCTGTGGGACGTGATCTGGAGGCAGTGTCAAGAGCTATTCAGGGTTCGGTCTCTCCCAAGACATGGAGGTGCTACTTGGATTCCTGAAGGAGTTGGTTGTCTTTCTCTGAAGCCCATGGAGTTGGGGATTGTCGGCCATTGGAGGGATTGGTCTTAGCGTTTGTGGCATCTGTGATGCAGCAGCGGTTTTCCTACAGTCATATAACGAAAACGCTGGCTGGGGTTTCGTTCTTCTGCTGTTTAAAGGGGAATCCCTCCTGCATGTCCTATTTTTCAGTTAAGCAGGCTCTGAAAGGGTACAGGAGGGTAAATTTTGTGTCAGACAATAGAAGGCCGATTTCATTGGAACTCTTGGTAGGCTTTGTGAAGTCACGTCGGCTGTATGCTACACGGAATTTGAAGCCTTGTTGTTTGAAACTGCGTTTATTCTAGCTTTTCATGGGGCATTGCGCATATCAGAGCTGCTTCCCCAGTCTAAATTAGGTGGTTCTGGTGTTTGTTTGGAACATGTGTCGGTAGACCATTCGGGAGTGCACATCTGGATCAGGTGCTCTAAGAATGATGTTTTAGGGCAAGGGGTTGGGATTACGTTAAGAGCTCAAGATAATAAGATAGTATGTCCGGTGGAAGCCGTTAAGCAATTCTTACGGGCTAGGCCCTCTGGGGAGGGTACATTTTTGGTTCACCAGAATGGGTTCCCTCTAACTAAATATCAGTTTGATTTTGTTCTGCATAAGTGCCTTCGAAGCTTGGGTTTGCACAAATAAAAATTTTCATCCCATTCATTTAGAATGGGAGCAGCATCGGAGGCGGCCCGTATGGGTGTGGGTGAGTCGGCTATTAAGGGAATGGGAAGGTGGAAATCCAAATGCTTTAAATTGTATGTAAGGCCTAACATGTTTGTTTACATTTTCCAGGTTTGCCTCGCACAATATGGATTCTGGGACACTCTTATTTATTTGGCGCACAAAAAAGCGTCTCTCCGTTGCTATTCTACAATCTTGTCTCTACATCCGTGATCCTTTCAGGTAGTCTGGAAGGGAGTGAAAGGCCTGCAATGGCATCAACTATATTTTCATTTATGCAAATTAGGTCAAGGTTGGCCCAGGCTGGATATTTTATTATTGCATGTTGGTGGGAATGATTTGGGCAATGTCCGTACATTGGATTTGCTTGTCATGATTAGGCGGGATCTGGAACGCTTTACTCTTTCTTCTCCAGGTACGTTCATAGTGTTCTCTGAACTTATTCCTCGCCTTTCATGGCTTTCCTCTTGTCAGAGGAAAGTGATGGAAGAGATGAGGAAGCGCATTAATGGGGCGATGGAAAAGTTCATGCCTACCCTGGGCGGGCTGTCGTACTGACTTTTAGACCTGGAGGGTGGTTTCCAAGGGTTGTACAAGCAGGATGGAGTCCACCTATCTGATGTAGGGCTAGATATTTTTAACCTGGGTTTACAGTATGGGGTTGAACAGGCCGCGGTTTTGGGGTAGGGCCGGGCATGATGCTCAGGCCCGGCTTGTGGGGCATTTGATTTTTGATGTTATAATATGGTAATGCTGCTTGAGTTCTGAGAACTAAGCAGTTATACAAAACTGGTTTTTCATTCAAGTTATGCTGTTTGATGGTTAATAATATTAATAGGTTAGAAAGTGAAAAAAGAAATTGCGCTACAGGTATGGAACTAGGCAGATATATCAAATGCCTAGGAACAAACAAAGGGAAAAAGCAGCAACTATTCTGAAAACTAACAGTGCATACAAATAAGAAAAAATATATATAGTCGCGCTAACTTATGAATATAAACATAAGCCCACCACTGAGTAATTGAAAAAATTGTTTCCAAATCACCACAGTGATAAATTATGTGAGTGCTCAGTGAAGAGCAATAACTAAACAATGTAAACAAAGCATATAAATTAATAATAATACAAACTTAATTAATAATATTATTACATGCTTGTATAGGACCCTTAAATGATCAAGTCTAAAGTCCATACAAAAAAAAAAAACACACCCGTGATCAAGTGTCCATACTAGATAAAAAAGAAAAAAGGAAAAAAGAAAGAAAACAAAACAAAAACGATTCCAAATCTTCTTGTATTCGTGACTTTCACCACCACCAGTAAAAATTCCTGCTTACCAAAAAGCGATGGTCCCCTATAACGGAGGACCCCAAACAGCCTCAAATGGTAATCAATAGGACTCCAAGCTTCAGTATAAGTTGAGCCTCAATTAATTTGGTAGCCAGAACGCTCATATACCATCATGCAGTACTCGATGCGGAACATGAAAGGAAGGGAGGACACTACATAGTGTAAAATCCTTGGTGGATGTTTATTTAAAAGAAGAAAACATACTTACAAAAATGCAATTTAAAAACAGCCTTAGAAGTGTGACAGCGCCGACCGGTCAAAGGCGCTAGTCACACACATACGTCCGTGGAAGTTGAGCAGTGGAGGGTGACGTCAGCACAAAGCTCGTATCCTGCCCTACGCGTTTCGTGAAAATTCACGTCGTCTCGGGGCACGGGCGATGGGCTGCGTCACCCCCTCTTTATAGGGAACACAAGAACTCAAGGGTCCGGCCCGAGGGAGGGCGCGCGCGCGCGCACCTCGCGCCGCGAGGTAACCACGCCACGCTATCGCATCCGCCAAACAGCAAAAACAGCGGATGCGCGCGCATCTCTCCCCACGAGGAAACCAAGCCTCGTTTGCAAATACATACCGTGCGCGTCATCACGCCAAGCGGGATGACGAAAACATGGTGGGGAGTATGCCGCACATACGCGTGTCCATGGCAACAATGGCCACGACCGCAATACGCGCGCCACCCAAGGGGGAGGAGCCTCCAGGTGTGTCACAGGAGACAGTAAGACCCACAACCTCCGCCGCAACCATAATGTGCGGTGAACATAATGGGACCTTAAACTGCTCCAAATTTAACAACCTAACTATAGAGGACATGTACATACATGAATATAAAACATAAATGTCATGACAATATCTAAAACCATACATGTTTAAAAATACGTAGATAAATTGCCTCATAATAGTTAATAGTCCTTAAATGATAATAAAATCACCAAGGTTACAACAGTTACCATCTAATCTCGTCCCTCTTACAACCCCGCTTAACATGGTCAAATGTCCATTACAAAACGGGAAAAAGAGACGGAAATAAACGGTTAAATTTAAACGGAATAAGGAAAAGAGGAAGAAAAAAGTGTGCATACAGCACAATCTGCATCTCCCAAAAACTATAATTCAATATAATTCAATAGTCCACCCCAAACAGCCATTATAAAAACACAATTAACTGATTGGCTAGATTGATTCAAGAATTGTTAATAAAAGCGTTGACATCGGTGTCCACGTTGAGTCCATGCGGAACATAAGTTCTCAACCTGTATACCCATGCCATTTCCTGCTTGGAGATTTCTCTCACAAGCGAGCTGCCTCTCCAGTGGGGTCTATATTTGTCAATAGCGATGAATAGTGTACCAGACGGGTCTCTCTTGTGAACTTGATCGTAGTGCCTGGATACAGAGTGTTTATCGAAACCTTTGCGTATGTTCGCTATATGTTCGTTAAGTCTCACCCTTACTGCCCTTTTGGTCCTCCCCACGTATTGGAGACCGCAAGGGCATTGTATGAGGTAAATAACCCCCAAAGATGAACAAGTAATAAAGGGTTCGATTTCATAGGAACGGCCCGTGCTCGTTGAAGAAAAATGGCTAATCTTCCTATCCCTGCAGCTATTCAGGCTGCACACTTGGCATTTTTTGCATCTATAGTATCCTGTCAAGTTCTCTAGAAATGTTCTATTGGCCCGTGGGGGGTCCTGGACACTTGGGGCCACCCTACTGGACAGTGTAGACGCCCCCCTAAATACAATAGCTGGTCTCTCTGGAAGGGACGGTGCCAACACTAAATCACTGGTTAACACATGCCAGTGCTTACGTATCAGACTTTTAATGGTCTGATGCTGTACGGAGTAGGTGGTAATAAATGGAAGAGAAAACTTACCATCCCTAACCACCCTCTCCCTGTCAGCCAACAATGATTCTCGATCGATCTCACTGACAGATTGTATCAATTGAGACAGATCACTCTGTTGATAACCTTTATCAACAAATCTCTTAGAGAGGATCTCGGCCTGGCATTTGAAAGCCTCTAAGTCTGTACAGTTACGTCTCAATCTGGTGAATTGTCCCTGGGGGACGGCCTTCAACCAAGGGGTATAATGACAACTGTCAAGCGGAATATATGAGTTCCTGTCAGTTGGTTTGAAATAAGTGGTCGTAACAAATTTGCCATCAACCACTGAAATTTTCAAATCCAGATAGTGTACTGACTCCTGACTGGCCTCAAAAGAGAATCTGATACCTCTGTTGTTATCGTTTAGGGACAACATGTAATCCCGCAAAGCAGATTCGCTGCCATCCCATAGGAGGAGGACGTCGTCGATGTACCTAACCCAGAGAACAACCTCTGGTCTCCGGCAAACATCGACGACATCCTCCTCCCACTTGGCCATGAACAGGTTGGCCAGGCTAGGGGCGTACTTCGCCCCCATCGCCACACCTCGATCTTGGCGGAAGAATTGATTATCACACCAAAAATAATTGTGACCAGCTGCATATTTCAGTAGGGTCATAATAAAATTAATTTGCCGCAGTGGTAGATCTGATCCTCTCACTAAATACATCTCAACAGCCTCAAAGCCACGCTCATGGGGGATGATGGTATAGAGCGAGGTCACGTCTGCCGTGACCATCCATATACCATTTGTGGGAGTGAGATCTCTGAGTAAATTGATAACGTGTTTAGTGTCCCTTACATAGGAAGGGATCTGCTGAACCAAAGGCTGCAGGAAAAAATCAATATACTTCCCGACCCGGGACGTGATAGAGTCTATCCCACTTACAATGGGTCGTCCCGGGGGGGAAGTAAGGCTTTTGTGGATCTTCGGGAGGTAATATATAACGGGAGTCCGAGGGGCACAGGGTATCAAAAACAATCTCTCCCTGTCACTGAGGATGCCCTCCCGGTGTCCCTCATCCACAATAATCTCAAGGTCTCTTTTGTATTTGACAACGGGGTCCCTATTCAGAGGGGTATAGGTTTCGGTGTCATCGACGATCCTGTGTAACTCTTTCAAGTAGTCACACCTATCGAGAATGACTATCCCTCCCCCTTTGTCTGCAGGTCTGATGACCAGGGACTTGTTGGAACAAAGGGACTCAAGCCCTTTCTCCAGATTCCTTTGCATCTTGACCTTTTTTACCTTGATCTTTTCAAGATCTTTGAGTACCACATCCCTAAAAACTTTAATACTCGGGGCCAATGAACCAGGGGGATTAAACAGTGAAGCATTGGCCAACCCAGTATGTTTGTACTCAGGTAAGGGACTCACTCTATCCATTGTAGGATTAGACAGAAAATGCCTCTTGATATTGAGCTTTCTTGCAAACTTGTGGACGTCCATAAAAGTTTGAAATTTGCTCAAGCTCCTAGGCGGAGCAAATTTCAGACCCTTATCCAACAAGCGCTGCTCAGTCTCTGACAAGGCCTGTTGGCTCAAATTGAAAATACCCATACCTAGATTCTTTTTCTTTTTGAGCAACTGGGCCCTCCTCCCCCCTCTGACCCCTCTCTTCGTTCTGATGGGCCAAACCGGCCCTGGTGGCCCATGGGAAAACCCCAACTGGGGTTCGGTCTAAAATCATATTGACCTGGGGGATAGGAGGGTCTAGAATAATCATAACCCCTGTCAAAATGATTAGACTGAGGAAATTGACCATTCCCGTCCAAATTATTAAATCCATATCGCCTTTCCATAGGTTCACGGCCTAATGGCCCCAATGAGTCTGTTAAGGGAAAAAACCGGTTATGGGTGGGGATATTAAAATCCCGCATACCATTGGACTCAAAGCTGGTTCTTGGAAATCCCTGATTATGTCCCGCATCATGATGGATGGGTCCAAATGAGGGATGCTCCCATCCTCTCATGGATTCACCCTGATAATGCTGGAACTGTACATCAGACCTATGAGGTTTCACATTTTTAGGCATTTTAGATGAAAAATTGCCCTGTTTGGACCCGTTCTTAGTCTTGACCTTATTGTTACGTTGAGCTGGGGTGGGAGTGGGGGGGTTAGAAGCCCCTCTCCTACCAATCATGGGAGGGTTGGCAATCGGGCCGGATGGCACCGCGCCCTGAGGGGCAGTGTCCATCACTACCTCATTTATCTCATCTGCTGCCAACTTTTTCTGCCACAGAAAAACAAGGCCGGACTGGTAATCCTCAAAATCTCTAAGGTATTTTTTCTTCTTTTTTGTTTTTTGATCTTTTTCTTCCCTCTCTAAGGTTTTTTGGAGAGAGTTGGAACACTCCCTATATTCCTCTCCATTTTTGAAAGAGGTCAGCAGATCTCTAACCGTTTTGATTTCGGTATCAAGTCTCTGCAGCTTCTCGCTTTTTCTTTGGGCCAAAAATCGCAAAAAAGAAACTCCAGCATCATTAAAGTATTTAGCCCAAACCTCCAAATCAGGCTCACCTTTTTGTGGACTTACCTCCCAACGGAGGCTTCTTGGGACCATGGCATTCCGAATATAATTCTCAAGGAACGCTATGTCCCACTGAATGTGTATCTCAGTTGTCATGATGTTCTTTAGTCGCATAAAGAGACCACTGACATCAGAGCTACCAGAGGCCGGGGTGGAGTCGAACACCCCGGTCGTGTTGACTGTCCGTTTCGCTCGGAAGTCGAAAATATCCATTGTGGTCGAGTTAATGACCACTCACTAAGCAGCAATTAATGGTAGTTAATATAAAAGGTTAGAAAGTGAAAAAATAAGAAATTGCGCTACAGGTATGGAACTAGGCAGATATATCAAATGCCTAGGAACAAACAAAGGGAAAAAGCAGCAACTATTCTGAAAACTAACAGTGCATACAAATAAGAAAAAATATATATAGTCGCGCTAACTTATGAATATAAACATAAGCCCACCACTGAGTAATTGAAAAAATTGTTTCCAAATCACCACAGTGATAAATTATGTGAGTGCTCAGTGAAGAGCAATAACTAAACAATGTAAACAAAGCATATAAATTAATAATAATACAAACTTAATTAATAATATTATTACATGCTTGTATAGGACCCTTAAATGATCAAGTCTAAAGTCCATACAAAAAAAAAAAAACACACCCGTGATCAAGTGTCCATACTAGATAAAAAAGAAAAAAGGAAAAAAGAAAGAAAACAAAACAAAAACGATTCCAAATCTTCTTGTATTCGTGACTTTCACCACGTGTCTTTCTTTTTTCCTTTTTTCTTTTTTATCTAGTATGGACACTTGATCACGGGTGTGTTTTTTTTTTTTGTATGGACTTTAGACTTGATCATTTAAGGGTCCTATACAAGCATGTAATAATATTATTAATTAAGTTTGTATTATTATTAATTTATATGCTTTGTTTACATTGTTTAGTTATTGCTCTTCACTGAGCACTCACATAATTTATCACTGTGGTGATTTGGAAACAATTTTTTCAATTACTCAGTGGTGGGCTTATGTTTATATTCATAAGTTAGCGCGACTATATATATATTTTCTTATTTGTATGCACTGTTAGTTTTCAGAATAGTTGCTGCTTTTTCCCTTTGTTTGTTCCTAGGCATTTGATATATCTGCCTAGTTCCATACCTGTAGCGCAATTTCTTATTTTTTCACTTTCTAACCTTTTATATTAACTACCATTAATTGCTGCTTAGTGAGTGGTCATTAACTCGACCACAATGGATATTTTCGACTTCCGAGCGAAACGGACAGTCAACACGACCGGGGTGTTCGACTCCACCCCGGCCTCTGGTAGCTCTGATGTCAGTGGTCTCTTTATGCGACTAAAGAACATCATGACAACTGAGATACACATTCAGTGGGACATAGCGTTCCTTGAGAATTATATTCGGAATGCCATGGTCCCAAGAAGCCTCCGTTGGGAGGTAAGTCCACAAAAAGGTGAGCCTGATTTGGAGGTTTGGGCTAAATACTTTAATGATGCTGGAGTTTCTTTTTTGCGATTTTTGGCCCAAAGAAAAAGCGAGAAGCTGCAGAGACTTGATACCGAAATCAAAACGGTTAGAGATCTGCTGACCTCTTTCAAAAATGGAGAGGAATATAGGGAGTGTTCCAACTCTCTCCAAAAAACCTTAGAGAGGGAAGAAAAAGATCAAAAAACAAAAAAGAAGAAAAAATACCTTAGAGATTTTGAGGATTACCAGTCCGGCCTTGTTTTTCTGTGGCAGAAAAAGTTGGCAGCAGATGAGATAAATGAGATAGTGATGGACACTGCCCCTCAGGGCGCGGTGCCATCCGGCCCGATTGCCAACCCTCCCATGATTGGTAGGAGAGGGGCTTCTAACCCCCCCACTCCCACCCCAGCTCAACGTAACAATAAGGTCAAGACTAAGAACGGGTCCAAACAGGGCAATTTTTCATCTAAAATGCCTAAAAATGTGAAACCTCATAGGTCTGATGTACAGTTCCAGCATTATCAGGGTGAATCCATGAGAGGATGGGAGCATCCCTCATTTGGACCCATCCATCATGATGCGGGACATAATCAGGGATTTCCAAGAACCAGCTTTGAGTCCAATGGTATGCGGGATTTTAATATCCCCACCCATAACCGGTTTTTTCCCTTAACAGACTCATTGGGGCCATTAGGCCGTGAACCTATGGAAAGGCGATATGGATTTAATAATTTGGACGGGAATGGTCAATTTCCTCAGTCTAATCATTTTGACAGGGGTTATGATTATTCTAGACCCTCCTATCCCCCAGGTCAATATGATTTTAGACCGAACCCCAGTTGGGGTTTTCCCATGGGCCACCAGGGCCGGTTTGGCCCATCAGAACGAAGAGAGGGGTCAGAGAGGGGGAGGAGGGCCCAGTTGCTCAAAAAGAAAAAGAATCTAGGTATGGGTATTTTCAATTTGAGCCAACAGGCCTTGTCAGAGACTGAGCAGCGCTTGTTGGATAAGGGTCTGAAATTTGCTCCGCCTAGGAGCTTGAGCAAATTTCAAACTTTTATGGACGTCCACAAGTTTGCAAGAAAGCTCAATATCAAGAGGCATTTTCTGTCTAATCCTACAATGGATAGAGTGAGTCCCTTACCTGAGTACAAACATACTGGGTTGGCCAATGCTTCACTGTTTAATCCCCCTGGTTCATTGGCCCCGAGTATTAAAGTTTTTAGGGATGTGGTACTCAAAGATCTTGAAAAGATCAAGGTAAAAAAGGTCAAGATGCAAAGGAATCTGGAGAAAGGGCTTGAGTCCCTTTGTTCCAACAAGTCCCTGGTCATCAGACCTGCAGACAAAGGGGGAGGGATAGTCATTCTCGATAGGTGTGACTACTTGAAAGAGTTACACAGGATCGTCGATGACACCGAAACCTATACCCCTCTGAATAGGGACCCCGTTGTCAAATACAAAAGAGACCTTGAGATTATTGTGGATGAGGGACACCGGGAGGGCATCCTCAGTGACAGGGAGAGATTGTTTTTGATACCCTGTGCCCCTCGGACTCCCGTTATATATTACCTCCCGAAGATCCACAAAAGCCTTACTTCCCCCCCGGGACGACCCATTGTAAGTGGGATAGACTCTATCACGTCCCGGGTCGGGAAGTATATTGATTTTTTCCTGCAGCCTTTGGTTCAGCAGATCCCTTCCTATGTAAGGGACACTAAACACGTTATCAATTTACTCAGAGATCTCACTCCCACAAATGGTATATGGATGGTCACGGCAGACGTGACCTTGCTCTATACCATCATCCCCCATGAGCGTGGCTTTGAGGCTGTTGAGATGTATTTAGTGAGAGGATCAGATCTACCACTGCGGCAAATTAATTTTATTATGACCCTACTGAAATATGCAGCTGGTCACAATTATTTTTGGTGTGATAATCAATTCTTCCGCCAAGATCGAGGTGTGGCGATGGGGGCGAAGTACGCCCCTAGCCTGGCCAACCTGTTCATGGCCAAGTGGGAGGAGGATGTCGTCGATGTTTGCCGGAGACCAGAGGTTGTTCTCTGGGTTAGGTACATCGACGACGTCCTCCTCCTATGGGATGGCAGCGAATCTGCTTTGCGGAATTACATGTTGTCCCTAAACGATAACAACAGAGGTATCAGATTCTCTTTTGAGGCCAGTCAGGAGTCAGTACACTATCTGGATTTGAAAATTTCAGTGGTTGATGGCAAATTTGTTACGACCACTTATTTCAAACCAACTGACAGGAACTCATATATTCCGCTTGACAGTTGTCATTATACCCCTTGGTTGAAGGCCGTCCCCCAGGGACAATTCACCAGATTGAGACGTAACTGTACAGACTTAGAGGCTTTCAAATGCCAGGCCGAGATCCTCTCTAAGAGATTTGTTGATAAAGGTTATCAACAGAGTGATCTGTCTCAATTGATACAATCTGTCAGTGAGATCGATCGAGAATCATTGTTGGCTGACAGGGAGAGGGTGGTTAGGGATGGTAAGTTTTCTCTTCCATTTATTACCACCTACTCCGTACAGCATCAGACCATTAAAAGTCTGATACGTAAGCACTGGCATGTGTTAACCAGTGATTTAGTGTTGGCACCGTCCCTTCCAGAGAGACCAGCTATTGTATTTAGGGGGGCGTCTACACTGTCCAGTAGGGTGGCCCCAAGTGTCCAGGACCCCCCACGGGCCAATAGAACATTTCTAGAGAACTTGACAGGATACTATAGATGCAAAAAATGCCAAGTGTGCAGCCTGAATAGCTGCAGGGATAGGAAGATTAGCCATTTTTCTTCAACGAGCACGGGCCGTTCCTATGAAATCGAACCCTTTATTACTTGTTCATCTTTGGGGGTTATTTACCTCATACAATGCCCTTGCGGTCTCCAATACGTGGGGAGGACCAAAAGGGCAGTAAGGGTGAGACTTAACGAACATATAGCGAACATACGCAAAGGTTTCGATAAACACTCTGTATCCAGGCACTACGATCAAGTTCACAAGAGAGACCCGTCTGGTACACTATTCATCGCTATTGACAAATATAGACCCCACTGGAGAGGCAGCTCGCTTGTGAGAGAAATCTCCAAGCAGGAAATGACATCGGTGTCCACGTTGAGTCCATGCGGAACATAAGTTCTCAACCTGTATACCCATGCCAACGCTTTTATTAACAATTCTTGAATCAATCTAGCCAATCAGTTAATTGTGTTTTTATAATGGCTGTTTGGGGTGGACTATTGAATTATATTGAATTATAGTTTTTGGGAGATGCAGATTGTGCTGTATGCACACTTTTTTCTTCCTCTTTTCCTTATTCCGTTTAAATTTAACCGTTTATTTCCGTCTCTTTTTCCCGTTTTGTAATGGACATTTGACCATGTTAAGCGGGGTTGTAAGAGGGACGAGATTAGATGGTAACTGTTGTAACCTTGGTGATTTTATTATCATTTAAGGACTATTAACTATTATGAGGCAATTTATCTACGTATTTTTAAACATGTATGGTTTTAGATATTGTCATGACATTTATGTTTTATATTCATGTATGTACATGTCCTCTATAGTTAGGTTGTGAAATTTGGAGCAGTTTAAGGTCCCATTATGTTCACCGCACATTATGGTTGCGGCGGAGGTTGTGGGTCTTACTGTCTCCTGTGACACACCTGGAGGCTCCTCCCCCTTGGGTGGCGCGCGTATTGCGGTCGTGGCCATTGTTGCCATGGACACGCGTATGTGCGGCATACTCCCCACCATGTTTTCGTCATCCCGCTTGGCGTGATGACGCGCACGGTATGTATTTGCAAACGAGGCTTGGTTTCCTCGTGGGGAGAGATGCGCGCGCATCCGCTGTTTTTGCTGTTTGGCGGATGCGATAGCGTGGCGTGGTTACCTCGCGGCGCGAGGTGCGCGCGCGCGCGCCCTCCCTCGGGCCGGACCCTTGAGTTCTTGTGTTCCCTATAAAGAGGGGGTGACGCAGCCCATCGCCCGTGCCCCGAGACGACGTGAATTTTCACGAAACGCGTAGGGCAGGATACGAGCTTTGTGCTGACGTCACCCTCCACTGCTCGACTTCCACGGACGTATGTGTGTGACTAGCGCCTTTGACCGGTCGGCGCTGTCACACTTCTAAGGCTGTTTTTAAATTGCATTTTTGTAAGTATGTTTTCTTCTTTTAAATAAACATCCACCAAGGATTTTACACTATGTAGTGTCCTCCCTTCCTTTCATGTTCCGCATCGAGTACTGCATGATGGTATATGAGCGTTCTGGCTACCAAATTAATTGAGGCTCAACTTATACTGAAGCTTGGAGTCCTATTGATTACCATTTGAGGCTGTTTGGGGTCCTCCGTTATAGGGGACCATCGCTTTTTGGTAAGCAGGAATTTTTACTGGTGGTGGTGAAAGTCACGAATACAAGAAGATTTGGAATCGTTTTTGTTTTGTTTTCTTTCTTTTTTCCTTTTTTCTTTTTTATCTAGTATGGACACTTGATCACGGGTGTGTTTTTTTTTTTGTATGGACTTTAGACTTGATCATTTAAGGGTCCTATACAAGCATGTAATAATATTATTAATTAAGTTTGTATTATTATTAATTTATATGCTTTGTTTACATTGTTTAGTTATTGCTCTTCACTGAGCACTCACATAATTTATCACTGTGGTGATTTGGAAACAATTTTTTCAATTACTCAGTGGTGGGCTTATGTTTATATTCATAAGTTAGCGCGACTATATATATTTTTTCTTAATAATATTAATAATAAAAGAGATTTATGGTTAATTTATTTTCACATTTAAACCAATAAAAGTGCCGCGGCCATTAAATGCCAAACTTGTTGGTATTTATTTATGTTAGATGTACCTGGAGTAAGTAAGGTTAATGTATGTGGCCTACAATCCCATGAAAAAGGGGGCACAGTATGAGCCCACTTGCTTGGGATTGTGGCCACTACAGGTGAAAAGGGTAGATAGGGTTAATTAGGAGTATACAGTTGTTAGATAGGCTTAGGTAATTTAAGTGTACTGCCACTTTAAAATCCAGTTTCAGCAGCCAACCAATGGGATACAGCGCAAGCTGCTGGAAGCTGGGAAGCCTTTAAAAGGAGTCAGCTGAGCTGGGATAACCCCTTTTCCTGCTGGAGCACCTTGGAAGAACTCCCTCCCTCCCTCCCCAGTCGCGTGCACTATTATGTGGTTGGGTCACCCTGGATGTCTAGGGGGGACATTTGATTTTTGATGTTATAATATGGTAATGCTGCTTGAGTTCTGAGAACTAAGCAATTATACAAAACTGGTTTTTCATTCAAGTTATGCTGTTTGATGGTTAATAATATTAATAATAAAAGAGATTTATGGTTAATTTATTTTCACATTTAAACCAATAAAAGTGCAGCGGCCATTAAATGCCAAACTTGTTGGGTATTTATTTATGTTAGATGTACCTGGAGTAAGTAAGGTTAATGTATGTGGCCTACAATCCCATGACTTCTAACATTATTTTGGTGTCTTCTTGTTATCTCTTGTATGTTCACTTCGTATATAACCCATACGCAGAATTAAAGGCCAAATTCGCCTATCCCCCTCTTCCTGTTTGCTTTGCTTCCTTCCCCCTTTTGGGCCACACCCCCCCCCCACGCCCATTTAAAAAAAAATCTCTATACATGCCTTTCATCCCAGGTGTCTTCAGTCCTGTAGCATGACTCTTCTTTCTCTGACTGAATACTACAAACAGAGGTGTATATATATATTGGGAAAAATTATACTGATGTGGTAGATGCTTTCTTAATAAGTTGCACCAGATCAAACTGTATTTTAGGGCATGGCAGACCACTTTTATTATATAAAACGTAAAGTTCACATAGAGATCAGGTGCCCACGCAGGGGCTCTTCCACGTCAATATGAACAAACGAAAATACTGAGCCACCTGGCTCTCTTGGCAGCACCGCTGCTCTTCTTATCAGTTCCTCTGACTGTGTTGTCCAGCTCTACTGGTTCACTCGGCTCTCTTGGCCTTTAGTTGCAGCACCCTGCTGCATGGCCCAATCCTGGCCTCTGGGTATAAGTTTTCCTGGCACCCCGATAGGAGTTCACATGACTTCTGGTATGAAACCTCCTCTCTCCTGGCTGCTGGCTGGGGCACCTCTGACCCCTGGGTGAGACCTCCTGGCTGCCAAGTGGAGCACCTCTGACCCCTGGGCGAGACCTCCTGTCGGCTCCTCTCTGGGGCACCTCTGACCCCTGGGTGAGACCCCCTGTCTCTTGGCTCCTCTCTGGGGCACCTCTGACCCCTGGGTGAGACCTCCTGTCTCTTGGCTCCTCTCTGGGGCACCTCTGACCCCTGGGCGAGACCTCCTGTCTCTTGGCTCCTCTCTGGGGCACCTCTGACCCCTGGGCGAGACCTCCTGTCTCTTGGCTCCTGTCTGGGGCACCTCTGACCCCTGGGTGAGACCTCCTGTCTCTTGGCTCCTGTCTGGGGCACCTCTGACCCCTGGGTGAGACCTCCTGTTTCTTGGCTCCTGTCTGGGGTACCTTTGGCCACAGGGCGATACCTCCTGTCTCTTGGCTCCTGGCAGGGGCACCTCTTACCCCTGTTTGAGACCTTCTGTCTTCCATACTGGGAGCTCTGAGCTATCCTCAGGTTTGAGTATATAATGACCCTGTGTACTCAGACAGGCTACAGGAACCTGTTAAAATCCAGACACAGGATTTAAGGTTCTGATCCAGAGCTACAAAATCTGGTGAAAAACAAAAACACCGCTTTTTCTGCTCAGAAATGATAGCCTGGAACCTTGCATTAACCCTCAATGCAAATCCTGTTTCATATTCTCCTCCATTTTCACAGTGACAGGGTCTTGCTCTGTCACAATATACGGTAGATACAGTGTGTGTGTGTATATATATAATATAGGAAATAAATAATATGTGTGGCTGTATCTGCTAATGAATATGTAAGTCCCCTATCCTGACAGGAGTGAGAGGTAGTTTAGGGTCCAAGAGGCAGTGGAAGTGAACAATCTATGTCATGCCTCCTTAAGAGCCGAGATAAGAATTTTACATTGCCTCATGATAGAAATAAAGATTAACAAGATTAAGCAATACTCAGTCCCCACTGGTGTTGCGGTTATCGATGGAAAAATTATTCCACCTACACATAAGTTCTAAGTCTGGAGTCTAGCATATTACTCCAGCCCTCTTGCTGCTCATTAGTATTGGCTGCAGCAAAATCATTTTGAGGCTATGGCCCAGTAAAATAATGCTAAGAAAAGCATCTGCTTCATTTTAAAATTGGCATTAAACAGCGTTTCCAGTCAACAAGTGAGAACATTCATTGGGCTGCTAATGCTTTTCAGTAAACACAGCAGCTGAACTAATATCAGAATATTTACTCTGTTTATCTTAATCTGAATTCTGTGAAATATCCTGCAAAATGAGCAAACACATCCATTAACCACTTAAGCCCTGGACCATTTGGCTGGCCAAAGACCAGAGCACTTTTTGCGATTCGGCACTGCGTCGTTTTAACGGACAAATGCACGGTCGTGTGACGTGGCTCCCAAACAAAATTGATGTCCTTTTTTTCCCACAAATAGAGCTTTCTTTTGGTGGTATTTGATCACCTCTGCGGTTTTTATTTTTTGCGCTATAAACAAAAATAGAGCGACAATTTTTTTAAAAAAAGCAATATTTTTTACTTTTTGCTATAATAAATATCCCCCAAAAATATCTAAAAAAATATTTTTTTTCCTCCGTTTAGGCCGATGCATATTCTTCTACATATTGTTGGTAAAAATTTTTTTTGCAATAAGCGCTTATTGATTGGTTTGTGTAAAAGTTATAGCGTCTACAAAATAGGGGATAGTTTTATGGCATTTTTACTAGTAATGGCGGCGATCAGCGGTTTTTATCATGACTGCGACATTATGGCGGATACATCGGACACTTTTGACACCATTTTGGGACCATTGTCATTTTTATCAGTGCTATAAAATGTACTAATTACTGTAAAAATTACACTGGCAGTGAAGGGGTTAACCTGTAGGGGGCGCTGAAGGGATTAAGTGTGTCCTAGGGATGTGTTCCAGGGACCTGTGATCAGTGTCCTGTCACTAGGAAGAATGGGGAAATGCTTGTCTACATTAGCATTTCCCCGTTCTTCCTCTCCATGAGACGATCGCAGGTATCCCCGCGGACATCGAATCCGCGGGACCCACGGTCGGATTTACGGAGCTTAAAGCGGGCGCGCGCGCCCACAATGCCGCACCTTAAAGGGGGCGTACAGGTACGCCCATGTGCACATAGGAGCCATTGTGTCGATGTATATCGTCGTGCACTGGTCCTTAAGTGGTTAAGCGTCATTAGGATGGCGGCAGGAGTGCACTCCCTTAAGCTTTTGCTGTCTCATTTTCCTTATCTGTCGCTCTATTTCTCTACCAGCAATCACATTTAAATGTCCAAGTCGGTTTTTAATTTAATTGATGGCTGTGCCAAACTTCATTGTATGGATATTTGTTTACTCTAGGTTTTCTGTGTGCGTGGGGCAGCAAAGAGGGTATTCCAGCATCACCAGCAGATGTATTCCAGGATCACCATATTACAGATAAAAGGATAAAAGGGAGTGGGGTGGACAGGTGCTAATCCTATCTTTCCTACATAATCTAAGGAGTTTGGGTGGATGTCGCCTCCTGTTTTTGTGGGGAAGTTGAGGATGATAGCTATTTTAAGCTATTCTTGTGGCCCCTTAGATACATACTGGCACCTCTGTTGTAGTAGTTATATAATCAGTTAAAGGAAGAGAAGATCCAAAATGGCCTAATTTTCCATGATATTTGCCCTGTGTGTGGACAGCTTAAAAAAATACTCTAGTAAGTCAAATAAAATCGAGAAAACACAGACTTCCAAAGGTCTCTGTTTTTCATCCTAGCAATGATTGCATACAGTAAATGGTCCAGTAGCAACTAATCTTAGTCCTCTGACTCCGCATCCCAGGATTTCCCAATGCCCCAATTCTGTTTTGCAACCTAATGTGGTCATGTCGAAACTGATAAACTGTGTGAGCCACTGATGTACTGATTGTGGGATTATACATATATTTTGTATCCGGATATAATATGTTTCCTGTTTTTAATTTTTGATGTTATAGCACGAAAGTGCAGATTTTTCTTGAATTTAGAACCACTGATTGGCAAGCTCTGTCTGAGCCCCACCCTCACATGTACCTAAATTAGTTTAGAAAACAGTTTGAGTCCTCTTTAAGAATCTGATTATAGCAACATTTATTTACTTTTTTTTCCTCGTTCGCATAGTCAAAGGTTAACCGTTTTGAAATTTAGAATTTCTTCTGTTTTGATTTCTAGATCACAAGTGCATTTTGTAGAGATTGTGTGCAAGTGACATTTTTGGTTCATTCTTACTGCAATCTTAAAACATATTTACGGGGGTTGAAGAGCCATTGTCTGGTAATTATAATTTTTTTTTAAAAAGAGTGGTCTGACTATTTGACCTATGTCTGGTAAATAAAATGGGACTGAGGCTGCACATGAAACATGGAGAATCTATATACTCTGCTACATCATAGCCTCAGTCTCTCCCAGTTTTTACACCAGCAGTAAATTATAGCAGCAGAAATGCCTTCTCTTCCAGGCAGACAGATCTTTGTGTTCCTTCTACAGCTCAGAAATGCTTCAGGTTTCCACTTGGTAACTTAATTTACAACCACTCTGGCAAACAATGTTCAAATAATTCACTGCATGTGCATTTATATGCCAGAGCAAAATATAATTTTAAATTTTTAATGCAGTGCTTGTTCTTTACTTGTGTTGTAAAGAAATTACAGATGACTGGTTTTTACAAAGTGAATTGGTTATTTAGATGCTAATCAATAAGAGCACCAAACTCTATTCCAAAGGCACTAATACATTGAAGATGCCCATAGGCAGGTTTAAATCTAAGTCAGACATTATACTGATAAAAATGTAATGTGACAATAAACCTCTAGACTAGCAACGTGAATTCTGAGCCATGGGACCGGAAGACAGCAATGTCAACGAGGCATCTGTAAGATGCCATGATCAACTGACATCCTTTGAATTTAGTTTCTGTTATTAAAAACTTAAATTTCTAAACCCAGTGGAAATCTCCAATTGCAGTGGGAGATTCTCTACCCCTTGCCCTTGGCCCGGGATAAGTTCATTCTGCTAGACTAGTGCTCCAAAAATGATGGCATGATTTGCTGCAATTGTTTCAGGATGCTAAGGTATGACCAGGTATAAACTGTGAATGTCCTAAAGAGAAAAGGAACATACTTTTGCATAATTTCATAATTGCCTGACAGAAATTACAAGGATATTAGTCATGCTGCCAATACAACAAAAAATTGAAACACACGATCATGGAATTTACTCAAAAAAAGTAACATTTCATCTGTACACAAGGGCAATCCTTGCTCAGATGGAGGAGCCAGTTTGGGGTTGGATCATCTAATATAATTACGGGTAAGTGGATGACATACATGAACTTTCTAGTGTGCTTTTTAAATTATTCCTTTTCTACTAAATCTGAAGGGCTTTATTAAATATGTGGAGAAATCCTCTGAAAAGTTTTTTTTACAAAAGAAGTTCTATGTGTAGGACACTGCTGCTAATTTTCTCTACCTTTTTGGATGTTTTTGAGATTTGGAGGTTATGTTACTAAACTTTGTCTTAGCAAATGCTCAATAGACACGGAGATCAAAATGAATTTCATCATTCTGTATTTGCAGTGTTTGAATTTTAAATATTGTATATACTCGAGTATAAGCTGACCCGAATATAAGCCGAGGCACCTAATTTTACCACAAAAAAATTGGAAAACGTATTGACTCGAGTATAAGCCTAGGGTGTCCATCTGCATGCCTCACTGTGCCTCACTTTGTCCATGTGCCCATGCCTCACTGTGCCCATGCCTCACTGTGCCCATGACCTGACTGACGTTTAACATGGGAGTCTATGGAAGGGATGCACGGGTTTGAAAAATCGGTGCTCCCCGGCCGTAGATTTCCCAGACAACAAACTTTGCACACTTGTAGAGGAGAAATGCGGCTACATGTGTGCTAAGTTCCGGGTCCAGGGGACCTTCGACTGGCCAGTACCGGGTCCTCAAAGTCACCGGAGAAATGATTGTTTAACATGGGAGTCTATGGAAGGGGTGCCCGGATTTTAAAAATCAGTACTCCCCGGCTGTAGGTCCCCCGGACAAAAAACGTTGCATACTTGTAGAGGAAGAGTGGAGCTACATGTGGGCCAAGTTTGGGATCCAGGGTACCTACGGCTGGCCGGTACTAGGTCCCCAAATTCTGGGAGATCAGGCGCAAAGAGGTGACTTGAGTATAAGCCAAGGGGGGCATTTTCAGCACAAAAAAATGTGCTGAAAAACTCGGCTTCTACTCAAGTATATACGGTAATTTTAAATGAAAGCTTATAGTACAATGACTGGTTAAAATTTGCCTGATCGTATTATTCTCCACGTCTCTTCGTACAAAACCTTTAAATTAAAGAGCAGTCTTCAGATGTAGACTTCTGACTGTTAAGGTTGCCATGGTCTATCCTTGACCTTGCAGCAAATATTGCACTGGTGACCTGTTCAATATGATGCATGTCTCCTTCCTAGAGTTGAATAAACCACTTGCCTCCTACATCGAAGTGATGGAGGTCCAAAAAGGGCAAATTTAATAAATTGTTAAGCAGTTAAATCAGTTTTTCTTCATATCATAGATAGGTGTAGATCCTTGGCAGGTGGAGGACAGTTTACTTGTACCTAATGATAATAAAGTCTTGGGGCCTAGCTGTTATTTGCAGATTGTAAAAGTTGGGTGGTGCACAGTGTTACGTTTTTTCAGTAATGTGGAGGACAGAATAAATCTGTTTGTGTATGATGTCAAAGTATTGGTTGATTTACAGCTAGTGATGCTTTAGCCGCCTGTTAGTACTATAAAATGTTACTGATGCAGCCTGCAGCATAGAGAATAGTGTTAACTGGAATGACAAAATTTTATATACCCCTTCAAGCACTTTATATTATAAATTTTAAACACAAGCCCCTGTAATGTTCTGCTCCCAGAAAACCTGCAGGGACTTTCTTGGGCTTCGCTGTTCCTGAACAATACATTCTTTCAAAGGTCTGTCTCTTAGGATTTATACAACTGCTATGTCCCTGAGTCCCTCTCTCTTCATCTTCATACATAACGTGAACATCTGATGTAAGAGTCACTGACCTGGAACTAAATCCTGGCGCATGTTATTAAAAGAGCATTACTCTTTTCTTTTTTAATGTGTTGACATGTTCAACTCACAAGCCAATGCTGGAAATGCATTTACACCTGTAATTTTAAGACAGTTTAGCCTTATAGTTATTCTGTGGTTCAATAGTCATACATATTTTTCTCTCTAAACAAAATTGTACTTATGTTTTACTACTGCTCACTTGCAATTTTGTTTAGTATTATTTTACCTTATAATTGTTTTATCTTTTTAGTTTACAGCTGAACTCCTGAATTTTTCTTTTACTCACTTTACAGGCAGTGCACTAATTGCACCGCTGCATAGATTAGAGTGAAGGGATCTTGACCTTTACCCTCCCTTTTCTCTCCCCTTGTCCATTTACAAAATGCCTTGTATTCTTTTCACAGAATGTAGGCTGTTCTGAGAATGGACAAGGGAAAATCCTGTCATTTACCCAACCCTCAGTGGCGGCTGGTGCTCAAAATTTTTGGGGGGCGCAAACAAACTGAAAAAAAAAAACATCAATTGCAGCCACTGTGCCCATCAAACGCAGCTACTGTGCCATCAAACGCAGCCACTGTACCCATAAATTGCCGCCACTGTGCCATCAAACGCAGCCATTGTACCCATCAATTGCTGACACTGTGCCCCATCAAATGCCTCCAGTGTGCCCCATCAAATGCCTCCAGTGTGCCCCATCAAATGCCGCCAGTGTGTCCCATCAGATGCTGCCAGTGTGCCCACCAATTGCCGCTACATTGCCCCATCAGATGCTGCCAGTGTGCCCACCAATTGCCGCTACTGTGCCCCATCAGATGCTGCCAGTGTGCCCACCAATTGCCGCTACTGTGCCCCATCATATGCTGCCAGTGTGCCCATCAATTGCCGCTACTGTGCCCCATCAGATGCTGCCTGCACTTACCTGTCTGGGAGCGGGTCAGCGGCGGTCTCCTGCACATCCTCCATGTCTTCTACCGTCCTCTCTCAGAAATCCAATCACAGCGCCTGAAGTTTCAGCCAATCAGGTGACTGGTAACAGACCCGGTAACCTGATTGGCTGAGAGGCGGATTCAGTGTTAGCAAAGCAAATTCCTTTACTTTGCTAATGCACAGCTGAGTGAACAGCGAATGCTCAGCATGGCGCCCGCTGTTCACATTTTTGGGCACTTATTAGAGCCTACGGCTCTAATCAGGCGCTTCCAAAAAACACGCTGCTGTAATTTAGGTGCCCGGTGCCAGAAAAGGGTCCGGACACCTAAATAGGGGGTGTCAGCAGTGACCATAGATAGATTCATGCAATGCATGAATCTATCTATGGTGATTAGAGCGGTGCAGGAGAGAGGGGGCGGCGCTCCTGCGCCCTTTATGGACGTACTCCCACTGCCAACCTTCCTCTGTGACCGAAACTCAAAGTGAACATATTTATTTTAAACATTATGTATTTAGCTAATGGATGAGCATCTCTTTAACCACTTAAGCCCTGGACCATTTCGTAGCTAAAGGACCAGAGGTGTTTTCAGAATTTTGCACTGCGCTGCTTTAACTGGAAATTGTGCGGACATGCAATGTTGTACCCAAACAAAATTTGCGTCCTTTTCTTCCCACAAATAGAGCTTTCTTTTAATGGTATTTGATTGCCTCTGCGATTTTTATTTTTTGCGATATAAACGGAAAAGGACTGAAAATTTTGAAAAAAAATGATATTTTCTACTTTTTGTTATAAGAAAAATCGAATAAACTCAATTTTAGTCATACATTTAGGCCAAAATGTATTCAGCCACATGTCTTTAGTAAAAAAAAATGTCAATAAGCGTATATTTATTGGTTTGCGCAAAAGTTATAGCGTTTACAAACTAGGGTACATTTTCTGGAATTTACACAGCTTTAAATTTATGACTGCCTATCTCATTTCTTGAGGTGCTAAAATGACAGGGCAGTACAAAACCCCCCCAAATGACCCCATTTTGGAAAGTAGACACCCCAAGGAAATTGCTGAGAGGCATGTTGAGCCCATTGAATATTTTTTTTTTGTCCCAAGTGATTGAATAATGACAAAAAAAAAAAATTACAAAAAGTTGTCACTAAGTGATATATTGCTCACACATGCCATGGTTATATGTGGAATTGCACCCCAAAATACATTCTGCTGCTTCTCCTGAGTACGGGGATACCACATGTGTGGGACTTTTTGGGAGCCTAGCCGCGTACGGGACCCCAAAAACCAAGCACCGCCTTCAAGGTTTCTAAGGGCATACATTTTTGATTTCACTCCTCACTACCTATCACAGTTTTGAAGGCCATAAAATGCCAAGATGGCACAACCCCCCCCCAAATGACCCCATTTTGGAAAGTAGACACCCCAAGATATTTGCTGAGAGGCATGTTAAGCCCATTGAATATTTTTTTTTTGTCCCAAATGATTGAATAATGACAAAAAAAATAAAAATTACAAAAAGTTGTCACTAAATGATATATTGCTCACACATGCCATGGTTATATGTGGAATTACACCCAAAAATACATTCTGCTGCTTCTCCTGAGTACGGGGATACCACATTTGTGGGACTTTTTGGGAGCCTAGCCGCGTACGGGGCCCCAAAAACCAAGCACCACCTTCAGGATTTCTAAGGGCGTAAATTTTTGATTTCACTCCTCACTACCTATCACAGTTTTGAAGGCCATAAAATGCCAAAATAGCACAAAACGCCCCCAAATGACCCCATTTTGGAAAGTAGACACCCCAAGCTATTTACTGAGAGGCATGTTGGGTTCATGGAATATTTTATATTTTGCCACAAGTTGCGGGAATATGACAAACTTTTTTTTTTTTGCACAAAGTTGTCACTAAATGATATATTGCTCACACATGCCATGGGCATATGTGAAATTACACCCCAAAATACATTCTGCTGCTTCTCCTGAGTATGGGGATACCACATGTGTGGGACTTTTTGAGAGCCTAGCCGCGTACGGGGCCCTGAAAACCAAGCACTGCCTTCAGGATTTCTAAGGGCACAAATTTTTGATTTCACTCCTCACTACCTATCACAGTTTTGAAGGCCATAAAATGCCAAGATAGCCCAAAACCCCCACAAATGACCCCATTTTGGAAATTAGAAACCCCAAGCTATTTGCTGAGAGGCATGGTGAGTATTTTACAGCTCTCATTTGTTTTTGAAAATTAAGTAAAACATTTTTTTTTTCTTTTTTCAATTTTCAAAACTTTGTGACAAAAAGCGAGATCTGCAAAATACTCAACATACCTCTCAGCAAATAGCTCTACTCTACTTTCCAAAATGGGGTCATTTGGGGGGGTTTTGTGCCATCTGGGCTTTCCATGGCCTCCGAAACTGTGATAGGCAGTGAGGAGTGAAATCAAAAATTTACACCCATAGAAATCCTGAAGGCGATGCTTGGTTTTCGGGGTCCTGTACGCGGCTAGGCTCCCAAAATGTCTCACACATGTGGTATCCCCGTACTCAGGAGAAGAAACAGAATGTATTTTGGGGTGCAATTCCACATATAACCATGGCATGTTTGAGCAATATATAATTTAGTGACAACTTTTTGTACATTTTTTTTTTGTCATTATTAAATCACTTGGGACAAAAAAATAAAATATTCAATGGGCTCAACATGCCTCTCAGCAAATAGCTTGAGGTGTCTACTTTCCAAAATGGGGTCATTTGGGGGGGTTTTGAACTGTCCTGGCATTTTATGCACAACATTAGGAAGCTTATGTCACACATCATCCACTCTTCTAACCACTTGAAGACAAAGCCCTTTCTGACACTTTTTGTTTACATGAAAACATTTTTTTTTTGCAAGAAAATTATGTTGAACCCCCAAACATTATATATTTTTTTAAAGCAAAGGCCCTACAGATTAAAATAGTGGGTGTTGCATTTTTGTTTTCCACACAGTATTTGCGCAGCGATTTTTCAAACACATTTTTTGGGGGAAAACACACTTTTTTTATTTTTAATGCACTAAAAAACACTATATTGCCCAAATGTTTGATGAAATAAAAAAGATGATCTTAGGCCGAGTACATGGATACCAAGCACGACATGCTTTAAAATTGCGCACAAACGCGCAGCGGCGACAAACTACATTCATTTTTAAGAGCATTTAAAAGCCTTTACAGGTTACCACGTTAGATTTACAGAGGAGGTCTACTGCTAAAATTACTGCCCTCGATCTGACCTTCGCGGTGATACCTCACATGCATGATGCAATTGCTGTTTACATATGACGCTAGACCGACGCTTGCGTTCGCCTTTGCGCAAAAGCAGGGGGGGGACAGCGGTGCTTTTTTTTTTTATTATTATTTATTTTGCTTTTTTATTTTATTTTTAAACTGTTCCTTCCATATTTTTTTTTTTTTTTTTAACCATTTTTATTGTTATCTCAGGGAATGTAAATATCCCCTATGATAGCAATAAGTAGTGACAGGTACTCTATTTTGGAAAAAAATTGGGGGGTTAGACCCTAGATCTTTCCTCTGCCCTCAAAGCATCTGACCACACCAAGATCGGTGTGATAAAATGCTTTCCCAATTTCCCAATGGCGCTGTTTATATCCGGGGGGGTGGGACATTCCCTCCCACTGCTTGTAAAAGCAGTCTAGAGGCTAATTATCTGCTAGAATTGCTTTTACATGAAAGCCGGCCACTGGCTGAAAAGAATGATACCAAGATGATACCTAAACCTGCAGGCATCATTCTGGTATAAACATTCAAAGTCCAGCAACATACCAGTACGTTGCTGGTCCTTGTTGGACATGTACTGTAATCTTTTTTTTCATGCAGCCTGTTGGCTGAACGAAAAAAAGAGATTGATTGGTGGGTATGCCCCACCATTAGAATACCTCCCTTCATCCACCCACTTCTAATGATGGGCATACATGCACCATTTATATATGCCGAAGCATGGGGGCATCCTCCCGCAAAAAAGTAATGCTGCGTACACACGGTCAGACTTTTCCACGGGCAAGCCTTCGTCGGAATTTCGACTGTACGCGGCATAAAAGGTTATGCCGCGTACACACGGTCGGACTTTTCCACGGACAAGCCTCCGTCGGAATTTCGACCGTATATACGCGGCATTAGGAGCAAAATCGCTCCTTCGCCCCTGCTGCCCCCATGCTTCGGCATATATGCTCTTTTTTTTTAACTGTGGTGGTGAAATCACCTCCTACAGCACTGGAGTCATGGCTTTATGTATCGTGGGAGCAAACGCTGTTGCTGTCAAGATAAATAGACCCGCGCTGCAACTGAATGGCGTACCTGCTAAGCAAATGATGGTTAACATTAAAACAAAGTAACATTACAGTACAACAGTAAGACCTTACCATACCATACCTGCAAAGCAAATACCAAAACAAAACCTAGTAAAAAAGAAAAAAAATTTTTAACGCAACCTGTGCCTAAAATATATATATGCCGAAGCATGGGGACATCCTCCCGCAAAAAAGTTATGCCGCGTACACACGGTTGGACTTTTCCACGGGCAGGCCTCCGTTGGAATTTCGACCGTATGTACGCGGCATTAGGAGCAAAATCGCTCCTCCGCCCCTGCTGCCCCCATGCTTCGGCATATATGCTCTTTTTTTTTAACTGTGGTGGTGAAATCACCTCCTACAGCACTGGAGTCATGGCTTTATGTATCGTGGGAGCAAACGCTGTTGCTGTCAAGATAAATAATTCCGCGCTGCAGCTGAATGGTGCACCTGAAAACAAAAAATTACATACCTGAAAAGCAAGCATGATAAAACATTGCAGAATAGAATACAGTAAAAAAGAGCAGAACAATAGAGAGAAAATAGAGAGAGAGAACAATAAAACGACAACTAGTTTGGTTTTTTTATTTTATATTTTTTTTTGTGTTTTGTTTTTTACGTTTTTTTTTTCTTTTTTACACTTTTTTTTTAACTTTAACAACTGTAATGGTTCGGGTCTCTCAAAATGTAATGGCATCTTGGGAGACCCTGTGTAAGTGTGTCCTAGTCTGTGAAATGCTGTACCCTACGCTAAAACTTCACTTTTGAGTGGTAGCGTTCAAAACATTCACCAAAGCAAAGACCAGGTTTGTCAGGACAGAGTGGACCAAAAAAACGGGTGTCACGCCTAAATCCGCGCTTGCTACAGACACAACATATTTTTTGGGGGGTTCGTTGGGTAGGGGTACTCGGGAGGGCATACGGATAATGCCTCTCATGCAGCCGGCTTACTGCATTTGGTAGGGGATGGTGAGGTGCAGAACCGCCTGGATACAGGAGGTCTGTGACTATCTCATTCTGGAATTTTAGAAGAGATAAAGTCCCGCCTGAAGCTCTGTATAGCACATGAGCGTTCAGCAAAGCCAATTGGAATAAGGATAGAGACACTTTTTTGTACCAGCGTCTCGCCTTACGGTCAATTAGATACGGCGCCAACAACTGGTCGTTGAGGTCCACCCCTTCCATATTTTGGTTATATTCGTGGACACAGAGGGGTTTCTCCACAACACCAGTCGCCGTACGAATTTGGACTGTCGTATCTGCATGAAGGGAGGTAAGATGTAACCAGGCAGCAGATTGGCCACCCATAGAGGTAGCACAGTTCTGCTGGGCAGATACTGAACAGGCATGTAAAAAAACTGTCACCTGTCCTATTTAGCTCCGATTTGGCAGGGAATCTGTTCACGGATCCCCTGCTGAGTGGAGCAGACTCCGCTCCATGTGCAAGGAGCCTATTGTGCTACCTAAAAATGTAATCTTTTTTTAAAGTATTAAAAAAAAACAGCTTTGCAAAAGAGGAACCTTCATTTGCCATAATATTGTGCACTTTTCTAATAGGCATGCAAGCTACAGGTCTTCTACATGTTTAACCTTTCATTTAGATATGTTAATCTTGTCGGATCAATTCTGGCATTGCCAGAGCAGTTCATTTCTTAACTACAGAAAGCAGTGCACTAATTTGTGAGAGATTGCTGTCTGCCGTCTCCCACCAGACATTACTATAGCTGTTAAAACAATGTACATAACAATCAATACTATTGATACTAAGCAGACAGACCCTGTTGTTGCATCTACAGCAGCAGACAATGGCAATAAACCTCACACATGCTGTATTTCACAAAATACTTGGAATATGCCATTACTCAACATTCTGCATGTTGCAATATAGACACCTTATTGACTGCTTTATGCTTAGTGGCTTACATGACTTTTATAAATAAAACCATTGTAGTGTTTGCCCTTGGTCATGCATTTCCATTAATACATTGCCATATTGAGGAAGAACTTTCCTCTATTCATAGCATAATTTTTAAAGCTGACCGCAACTGGGTAGATGCCCCATCAAAACGCTATTAGGACCTGCCATGATATAATGATGGGCGGCCATATTTGTTGCTGGAAGCGTAGTTTGCTGACGTTTGTCACCCTGCATATATGCATGATTTCATTTACAAACATGTGAGTGCATTCTTTTATGTAATAAAGTAATATTAGTTTTAACAGTATTACACTATTGAAGTGCTTTTATTTTATATCTTGCTTGATGCCACTCGGGATCTGGTGTGTAAGCCTTACCACTGCTGCTTGGATGCTAGAGCTGTTTCGATTGTAATCCTTAAAGGGACCCTACTGCCTGCCTGGGATGTTGGACTGGCTTTGTAAAAAGAGTGCATGTTGATCAGTAAGCAGTGCATGAGAGTGAAGGGTGTCACCTGGCTTTCTTGAAAACTTCTATTTCCATCACAGTTGTGGAATCACTGAGATTAATACTCTTGTTTTTTTCTGGACTTTGTTTGATCATTATAAATTTTTTTACTCTATAGACTAATAAAACTTACCGTATATACTCGAGTATAAGCCTACCCGTGTATAAGCCGAGGTACCTAATATTACCCCAATAAACTGGGAAAACGTATTGACTCGAGTATAAGCCTAGGGGGGGAAATGCAGCAGCTACTGTAAGCTGAAAAGACGGTCAACAATGCCCATTTGCACACCTCACTGTGCCCATTGCAACCTCACTGTGCCCATTGCCAGCTTACTGTGCCCAACCTCACTGTGTCCATTGCAGCCTCCCTGTGGCTGAGTCAGTGTACCTGAAAATCTTCTTCGACTGCGAGCGGCGTCCATTGTTTAAATATCGCGGCTTCCTCCTGGTCTTGTTCCGTGATAGGCGTTTCTAGCAAACACTGTGTTTAGTGTTCCGCCTATCACTGAGGTCCTCTCATTCTCGGACTCCGTTATCCAGCAGGCACTGCGTTCAGTGTCCCGCCAATCACGGATGTCTTTTCATCCTCGGACAAGAGAACGTCCATGATAGGCGGAACACTGAACACAGTGCCTGCTGGGAAACCGAGTCCGAGAATGAGAGGACCTCCGTGATAGTCGGAACACTCAACACAGTGTTTGCTGGAAACGCCTATCATGGAGGGGACCAGGAGGAAGCCGCGATATTTAAACAATGGACGCCACCCGCAGTCTAAGAAGATTTTCAGGTACTGACTCGAGTATAAGCCGAGGGGTGTATTTTCAGCCCTAAAAAAGAGCTGAAAAACTTGGCTTATACTCGAGTATATACGGTATTTGAGCGCTGCACTACTGTTTTTTCATGATATACTTGATTCAGCTGATGGGTAAATTTGTTACAGAGAGCACTTTTATGCACAGAAAAAATAATTATCTGTGACTGTTCTGTCACAGATTTGTTAAAGAAAAGGAACAGGTCTATGCTTTTCGATAGTCCAAAGTGCTGTTTATTTCTCATTAGTTAAATCATACAATGCCCAGTCCTTTCAAGCAGGGTTCAGATCTGTTGTTGCTGTTGCAATGACTCAGCCGAGCTTGGCTAATGTTAGGTCGGATTCAGTATCTCTATACAAGTGAATTTTGTGCTAATACGTCTCCATAAAAAACACATTTACTATGAACATTCTGCTGTGTCTGACTCTCCCTTAACTCTCTGAATTCAATTTTTCTTAGTGTGCCCACACTCTATGTGACTGGTGCATTTGTCAAATGGAAACTGCAATGTGACAGCAACTAATTTAACCTGATGTTCTTCCAGCATTTTGAGCTGTTTCATTTTTTCTGCACCTCTACTAAAACTGGCCATACACTAGAAAATTTTCATACGAACGTTCGTACAAAATTGTATGAAAATTTTCATCAGTGCATTTGATAGCATGACGAATGTCTTTCAGAAGTACTTTAAAAACGTTTGCTTTTAACAATCGATTTGAAGTGAATGGAATCACATTCACTGTTAGAAATTTCTTAATAAACTTCTTTCTCTTTTGCTCCTTCAAATTTTCTCATCACTGCAGTCGAAACTGAATGTCAGTTTGACTCCACTAACTTTCAGAAAATCAAACAAAATACTTTCCATGAAAATTTTCAAACAAAATTCTACTATTGTATGACTAGTCTAGTCCTTTACTGTAGCAAGTTGCGTGCCATGCCCTTGTTGTGTTCTGTGATAGACCCGCCTGGCACCCAGCCTGGGTGCCTCTGTCAAGATACAGCTTCCTCCACTCTGGAACCAGGAACAAGGTATTATAGCTGAATTTTGCATCCAAGAGCTAGACGACATTAGCTTAGGTGCAAAATGGAGCTGACTTTATTGTAAACTCACACAGAATATATACCACACAAAATCAGATAAGAGCTTGATCACATTATTCTAAACAATTCAAACTTTAAACAGTCAGTACATCTAATAGTACATCTAATGAACAGCTAACATAAACATAAACAGTAAACGAATCAACAGCTAACAGTGATCTAATTAACAGTAAGCTAATTAACAACTAGTCACCTAGACAAGCCTAGGTCAGTGCCCACCCCGACAGTTCGGCATCAGTATTCAAGAAGACCCAGGGCTTTCCAAATCTCAACCTCCCTGGCGGTATGATTCTGTCTGGAATTATATACCAAATGCGGTACAATTATTTTTCATGGAAATTTGGTTTTATGTTTTGTAGGCCTGCAATTCTTAGTAATTACTTACTTAAACCTGACCAAACAAGAGTCTAGTAGACAACCTGGGTATGATGAAGTTTGAAACCTAAAATCATAAATTATAATAAAATAAATAACTATAAATCATTATAACAAATAGTAATGCAATTATAATAAAAATGATTCAATAATGTAATCAAATCAAAAACACAGAAATTTGCTCAGTTGCAGAATTGTCGCTGTCATTAGATTTAGTGTTTGATAACGAATTTCCCCACATCGCTATCGCTCAATTCTGCAAGTGATTCTAATTTATTATTGCTGTTTTTTAGCTGGTCTAAAACCACTTTTGACATAAAGGGACACTTTTTGGTTGCTATGGACAATCTCCAGTTTCCAGGCAGAAAGAACAGTTTTTATAATATAAAAGTGCATGTAGGACAATAATTATGTAATTATTTGATATAGTACTGTAGCGGGGTCTCCTTTAAGGCCCCGGGACTACGTTACCCAGAACCCCGTTCGGCACCCAGGGTGCAGTTAGCCACCGCAGAGACTCATGGGAGGGGTTATTTAAGGAGGAGGCGAGGCGGAGCTCGCCTCTTTGGGACACCGCGCTGCAAGCAAGAGTTTCTTCCTGTGCGGATCTGCTGCAGTGTAAGGCCTGAAGCCTGGGCCTTGCGCAACTTCCAAAGAGCCTTCCACCCCACCGCAGAGCCGGGGTGGCATCTGACTTGTCGAGTGAGGACATCAGTTGGATCTGGGACCCAATCGTTGCAGACGCTGTGTGCGGATACACAGCAGGGTGGACGTTCCGGACTGGGATCGCGTCCGGAGTGGTGAGCGGGCACCTGCCCAGACCAATAGACTGTGCCGTGTTCAGGTCTATAGACTGCATAGGCTCACAGTTTCGTTTATCTGCTGTTCCCCGGGGGGGACCGGTAGCAGGACAGAGTTGAAGTGTCCCCCCCCAGTATAGTGTTCCAAGTTATTGCCTGGTTGTGGATTACAAAGTACTATTCATCAAGTGCACCACCGAAAGCTGCCATGCGAAGAAATCCCTATAGGAGGTGACTGAGATTTACTCCATGTCAGGACTGTGCCAGAGTGGGTCGAGTAAGATTGCTGGGGGTTGGCGGTGCTGTATACAGGGCCCGAAATCAAACCAGCGGCTCTCTTAACTGGGGGTAGCGCTACAGTACTGTAATCAGTAAGATTACAGTATACTGTATCTATACTGTGTTTTTCACTTTTTGAATTTGGCACCGAACTCCGCCCCCTGTGCGCCGCAACATCGCAGGGAACGAAGCTCGGCACCCAGCAGTGTGAATCGAGCGAGGAGACAGCTCGCACACACTCCGGGAGGACATTGCAGGATCCAGGGAACAAGGTAAGTAACTTCCCCTGGATACTGCGATGCAGCCCGAGTCTGGCACAGGGTTACCGCTCTTAGCATTAAAAACTCACCCCAAGGTTAACCAGCTTTCTTTTCATATCCATCTTCTCACTGCATTTCAATTTGGCAGAGACCATCATGGCTTCCTTCACTGTTAAATGTGGTAATGCCATCTTGCATTATATAACAGGACATCTTCCTGAATGCTTGCAGCTCCCTAAAATGCTAGGGCCCATAGTCCGTAGGCAAAAAGCTACCCTGCAGTCTCCTCCTAAAACCCCTGTCCTGGTTGGGTCTGTCACATGTTCAGTCAAAGGAAGTTGTCTGTTCCTTCAGTTTGCACCCATGGTATTGTATAGGAAATTTCAACCGCTAAACATACCGAGGTAAAATGCATTAGAGCAACCTTACTTTCAACATGACTTTAGGGAATGATAGGTGAAACAGAGCGCATGAAATTAGCAAATCACCCTCACCTTACCACTTCACTAAACACCTCTTGGTGGAGTTCTTCTTGAAGATTTTAATGTATTTCATGACTTGATATTATTGCAGAACATTTCTTACCTTAAAGCTACCAAGTATGCATCGGCTAGTGTTTACAACCATTTAAAAAAAATGCAAAGCAAGATCTAGTCCTGAGTTCTTTTGGTCCTCTCATACTTCTATTTAGAAAAAGGCTCTTTATATTTATGCTGAAATTGTCCCATTAGTTACATCTATAAAACAATATTTCTACATATCGTATATACTCGAGTATAAGCCGAGTTTTTCAGCACATTTTTTTGTGCTGAAAATGCCCCCCTCGGCTTATACACGAGTCTGTGTCCATCTTCAACTTTGTGAGCCTAATCTCTGCCAAACTTAGCACACATGTAGCCCCACTCTTTCTCTACAAGTGTGCAAAGTTTGTTGGCTGGAGGACCTACGGCCGAGGAGCACCGATTTTTTTAAACCAGGGCACCCCTTCCATAGACTCCCATGTTAAACTGTAATTTCTCCGGTGATTTTGGGGACCCGGTACCGGCTGGCCCTAGGTCCCCTGGACCCCAAACTCTTCCTCTACAAGTGTGCAAAGGTTGTTGTCCAGGGGACCTACGGCCTGGGGAGCACGGATTTTTCAAAGCTGGGCACCCCTTCCATAGACTCCAATGTTAAACGTCAATCTAGTCACACAGCGCCGGGGGAGATTGGACACAGTGAGGCATGGGCACAGTGAGGCATCAGTGTTGCCAACCGTACGTTAATTTACGTACAGAACGTAAATTTAACCCCCTTTTTCGGGTGTACGTAAAGTCCATTGTGGGCATCGGCTGCCCATAAAAAAGATCGCCGCGAGCCGACCATGCAACTGCGCATGCGCCGTTTCGAAGCCGGCCGGACTCGGGAAAGCTCGTATGCGTTCGGCCGAGCGGCGCATGCGCAGTAACGTAATGGCGCCACCCGGCGCCATTTTTGAATAGACTTTCAGCCAGGACGGGACTCGGGAGTGCTCGCAGGGCGGACTACAGTGCACTCGCAGTCGCCGTAGGAGGAGAGGACTCGGCCGAGCAGGGGTGAGGAGGAGGAGGAGGGGGGATATAAAGTAAGAGGAGGACTGCGCTGGGAGTGGTAGCCCGGAGGGTGAGGCGGCCATGGCATGCAGGGGAGGGACAGAGACTGATGTGTTCTCTCTGTCCACCATCATATAACTTCTCCTCCACATCATCAGTATGCTGTGTCCTCCTTCTGTGCCTTTTTCACCTCTCCACATGTCAGAGCTGCCCTGACCTGTGGAGAGGTGAAAGGGGCACAGGAGGAGGACACAGCATACTGATGATGTGGAGGAGAAGTTATATGATGGTGGACAGAGGAGGAGGCCACTGTGAGGGGGTAAGGAGGACCCTATCATGTCCGCAGCCTCTGTCCCCCTCCTGTGTCATGTCCGCAGCCTCTGTCCCCCTCCTGTGTCATGTCCGCAGCCTCTGTCCCCCTCCTGTGTCATGTCCGCAGCCTCTGTCCCCCTCCTGTGTCATGTCCGCAGCCTCTGTCCCCCTCCTGTGTCATGTCCGCAGCCTCTGTCCCCCTCCTTTGTCATGTCTGCTGCCTCTGTCCCCCTCCTGTGTCATGTCCGCAGCCTCTGTCCCCCTCCTGTGTCATGTCCGCAGCCTCTGTCCCCCTCCTGTGTCATGTCCGCAGCCTCTGTCCCCCTCCTGTGTCATGTCCGCAGCCTCTGTCCCCCTCCTGTGTCATGTCCGCAGCCTCTGTCCCCCTCCTGTGTCATGTCCGCAGCCTCTGTCCCCCTCCTGTGTCATGTCCGCAGCCTCTGTCCCCCTCCTGTGTCATGTCCGCAGCCTCTGTCCCCCTCCTGTGTCATGTCCGCAGCCTCTGTCCCCCTCCTGTGTCATGTCCGCAGCCTCTGTCCCCCTCCTGTGTCATGTCCGCAGCCTCTGTCCCCCTCCTGTGTCATGTCCGCAGCCTCTGTCCCCCTCCTGTGTCATGTCCGCAGCCTCTGTCCCCCTCCTGTGTCATGTCCGCAGCCTCTGTCCCCCTCCTGTGTCATGTCCGCAGCCTCTGTCCCCCTCCTGTGTCATGTCCGCAGCCTCTGTCCCCCTCCTGTGTCATGTCCCCAGCCTCTGTCCCCCTCCTGTGTCATGTCCCCAGCCTCTGTCCCCTCCTGTGTCATGACTCTGCAGCCTCTGTCCACCTCCTGTATCGTGTCCGCAGCCTCTGACCATCTCCTGTCTTTTATGTCTGCAATCTCTGAGGGGATCCTAGAAAGATGTCAAGAGTGGGAGCGCCGTGATGGGGGTTACGGGAAGAAACGGACGTGTGGACTGTGGAGAGGAGGTCAGAGCCGCCAAGCTGGAGCCGTCTGACTGAGCCCTGCACTGTGCACCTGAGAGCAGGTCAGTGACAGCGCCACCAGGCCAGTCTGAGGGGGGGGGGCACTGATCTAAGGAGGGGAGTAAATACAATAATGTAAGGGGGCACTGATATAAAGGGTCCCCCCTATATTAGTACCCCCCTTACCTTAGTGTATTCACTCTGTGGAAGGTGGTCTCTATTCACCAGAGCCCCCCTCCACATCAGAGTTTCCCCTTACATCATGATCTGCAGCGTTCCCCTTTACATAAGAGTTCCCTTGCACTGTAGGGGGGCATCCTGCATAGTCTGATGTAAGTGGGAACTCTGTGCTGACTGGGTTATAGTAACCTAATCTTCATGTGAATTGAGAAATATGTTTTTTTACTTTTGTTTAACTTAAACACATTGATATTAGCATTAGCTGTGTGTTTATAGTTGAAATATTGATATTAGCACTGTTTAGCACTAAAAACAGTAATTTTAGGTACTTTTTTGCAGCGCCAGTAAAAAATGCGGCTCTGCCAGTAATTGTCATGATTTTTGCCAGTAAAAAAATTGGTGCCGTTCAGAAATTTTGGCATCCTTGCCAGTAAATTTCACTTCAGGGGGTTGGCAACACTGTGAGGCGTGGACACAGTGAGGCATGGACACAGTGAGGCATGCACATGGACACAGTGAGGCAAAGTGAGGCACAGTGAGGCATGCAGGTGGACACCCTAGGCTTATACTCGAGTCAATAAGTTTTACCATTTTTTTGTGGTAAAATTAGGTGCCTCGGCTTATATTCGGGTCGGCTTATACTCGACTATATACGGTACTTAAAGTGGTTCTAAAGCCAAAACCTTTTTTAACTTAATGCATTCCCTGCAAACATTTTACATTTTACAGATTTCTGTCCTCCCCCACCTCCCGAAATACTTAATTGATCCAGCACCGTGCACGGCTGCATCTCTTCTTTCCCCTCTTTTCCTCTTCACACAGGGACTTGGGCAGCAGCAGTAGGAGCAATTCACTCATGTTGCTGTCAATTAAATGCTGTGAGGAGAAAGCTAGGACCACGCCAAGCTGCATGTATCTATGAAGCGTAGTTAGACACACACAGCTCGGAAGTGAGCACGCACTGTGTGCTCCCATAGCAAGTGGCTTGCTATTGGGGGATGTGGAGGAGAGGAGGAGCCAAGATTGCCAGTAAGGGACACCAGATGAGGAGGTTCGGGGGAAGCTCTGTGCGATACCATTGCATAGAGCTGTTGAGTGTACCATGATTATTATTTAATTATTTTAAAAAAATGCCTTTAGTAACACTTTAAGGTCTATCATTAGTTTTTTTTTATAAAACACACCCTATTCTGTTATTTTGCTGAGCATTTAAATTAAGCTCCACATGAGTGAAATGGATTGGGGGGGGGGGGTCTTTTTATGGGTGGAGAACCAAGCTGAAGCCAATTCTCAAATTTCTCATCACCTTTTACTGTCTTAGCTTTACAGTCTGCTGATCCTATTTGCAGCAGGGTGCCATTTTCATGTAATCTAGGCAGTGGCGAGCCATCCATATGTGGTGCAGGGGCACCCCCCCTCCCCCTATCCATGCACCCGGCCCCTAATCTACATGCACGATTAGACACTGAGGCTCTAATTGGCTTTAAAAAGGGGTGGGCTTGGCCGCAGAGCACTGCTCCCTGCACCCACCCAGTTGTGTGACAATAGCGAATTAATATTCGCTATTGTTTTCCAGATTCTCCTTCCTGCCAATCAGGAAGTGGGTCCTGAGACCCAATTAGCCAGGAAGCCTTAGGACAATCGGGTCTCAGGACCCACTTCCTGTTCGACCGGGAGGAGAAGCAACAGCCCCAGAGCAAGGAGTAGCTGGAGCGAGGAGAAGGAACCCTACCCGGGATCCTCCTCATCTGCCTCCAAAGGTAAGGATACCTCTGATCATTGCCTTCACCATCCCATCACCCACAGGGGGGTGTGTGATTGCCGCCTTCCCCTCTGTCTCCTGTGCAGGGGGGAGATTGCCGCCTTCCTGACCATCCCCTGTGGCAGGGGGGGGTTGATGACCCCCCCCCCCCAAATATTGTTCACCAACCGCCACTGATTCTAGTTTTTTTTAGAAAACACACAACATTCTGTCATTTTGCTGTGCATTTATTTCATTTAGAGGAAGAACAGTTATTGCAGAATTCAGAAACCCAAAAGTCTGTGTTCCAGGCAACATCTGATTTCATTATAAAGGCTTAAAAAAGGTTACAGTTATACATTTTAAAGCTTGTTGGCTAATTACCTCCATGTTGCCTGTCGCACATAAATGACATCTTTTTAACCTGGGCAAAGTCAATTGACTCAAGTGAAGGACTCCTTAAAAAAAGGCTCAACTTTTATGATACTGGTACTGTATATTGTAATATGTTAGGAATTTATTCATGCTGACTTGTAAAGGTTCACTTTAATTGGGGATGGACTTACTTACCATCAGAGCTGCTTAAATGTCCTACTGTTGAAGGTTTTTTTTTTTTTTTTCTTGTCTCATTAGCAAATATGAATACTTCCTTCACCCAAAACTGAAAATGCCAGTGACTATAACTTGCTAAATGCAATACAGGGACCTGCATTATTTGAACAATTCTACTGTGCCACAAGTGTCTGAAATGATCTCCGTGACCCATGTAGCAAGGTTTATCAATTTTCACTTGCTACAAAGACCACAATTTGTGATAAGTCAGTAACGGAGGTTATGGGTTCAGGAAATACATGACTGACAAGTCGCCTATATGGTATGGACATTTAGAAGCTCTATTTAAAAAGCTACATATGGGCCTGCCTTCCACTTCTTTAGTGTTATGCTCTGAACTGTACAAGGAAATCAAATCAGAAATATTGCACCATTAAAGACAAAAACTGTCAATTGTGAGTTATTATTCTAAAATTTTCACATTTGCTTTGAAATTTTACACTACCAAATAATTTTTGCTGCTCTTTTGTCTGTTATTATCACTGTTCTTGCAGGTGCTCACTGAAACCCTGAAATCTTACTATGGATGCACCCTATTGTTTATGTAGCGGGTGGTTACATTTAGGGGAGGCATCTGAGTGATAACAGGCTCAGATGCAGCAATTGTTAGGGTCCATGGACCAATTTATGCCAGTGGAGGGTGTCAATGGTGCCCAGTTCCCTGCGGCCCATAGGTGGCGCTATCGCTATAGGCTGGGGTTGAACCACCATTGGAGGTCTGTGCCTTTTTGTCCTCTTACAGCAGTGGTACAGCAGGGTGGGGAACCTGCTGTGCATGCTGGGAGAGGGGATAAAAGGGGCAGACATCTTCCGCTCGGGGTCCACGCCCAGGCACCTTCAGCCTGGGTGTGAGTGCTTGTGGTCTCCGGGCGCCCTCGGCCCGGAGACGGAGCTGCGATTCCACCCCAGACACCTTTGGTCTGGGGGTGAGGTACTCTCTGGAAGCCTGGGGCCCAGTACCTTCGACTGGGTCCCGCATGGGATGGAGGATTCCTAGGGTGTCCTCCGGTGTTGGACACCCGAATCTAGGGCGAGGGGGACCAGAGAAGTGACCTTCCCGAAGATCCAGCGCAGCATTGGCTGGTGACGGTGGAGGCCTCTGGTGACCGTCCGGATGGATGACTCCCCTGACAGGGGCCGCTTCTCAAGAAGGTAGTCAAAGTTCTCATGGTCGGTGGCAGCGACCCAACTGAAACCCAGGTCGGTGGCAGAGACCTCAAGCCTAATTCCCCCGGTCGGTGGCAGCGACCACCCTCGCGGTCGGTGGCAGCGACCGTGCGCCAAGCCTGTTTGCGCACACCGAAATAGGAGAGTAACAAGTTCATGTTTGTGCCTGGACCTTCCTCTTCACCTTGTCTGTTCGTTGTCTAACCAGTCTGCTCTAAAAGGAATATTTATTGCTCTAAAAGAATAAATAAGTGTTGGACTTTCAATGGTGTGGAACTTGGCTTTCTGGGAGTTAAAGGTCATTCTCAAGGGAAGTTTTGGCTCTGGACAGGGGCACAGGCCCGAAGGTAAATGGTTATAGCTCACACCTCTACACACAAGAGGATACGAGCTGGTGGTGCGCCACACTCTCCTCCCTGGTCCCCTAGACGAGAGCCATTGACATTGACAGAGAAGGAGGGAGTGAGAGGTGAGGTCGCTACATTTATGTTTGTGCACCGTATTGTTTAGGCCATGCAATTTGAGTACACCTTTATACTTACTAAGCGATATTAAAGCGTTTGTTATCCCCAACACTAGTACTATGTACTTGTATGAGAAAGTATCCTGTTCTCTCCGTATTGCTTCCTTTGTGTAAAATCCCTTGCCTACCTATTAAAAACTGACAACTCTAAGCAGGAGAGCACATCTCGGTCAGTTCACTAGCTATGCTGGAAACTCAATGTACTCTCCTCCAATGATCAGACTTGTCCTGACATGCCCCTGCTGCACAGCCATTCAATGGCAAGCTCAGTGTGCTGCTGCTTCCCCCCCCCCCAGCTCTTATGCAGCTGAGAACAGAGGGAATGCAATTACTTATAAAAAAAAAAGGGTATTTATAATGTTTTTTTATATCTATGCTGAAATGTTTTCCCTTTCATTTCTATTTTAAACTGAATGGGTTGTTTTTCAAGGCATTTACAATTGCTTTAAACCCAAAAAGCATACATTTATTATATTTCAGCTTACCAATTCTTAGATGTGGTGGCTGCATTCCATTTCTTTTTTAGGCTTTCTTTCTTATTTGTTTTTCGCACATTACGGGACACAGAGCAGCCATAGTAATAACTATGTGGGTTATAGGCCACCTTCAGGTGATGGACACTGGCACACCCAAGACAGGAAGTTTCCACCCCCTATATAACCCCTCCCAAACAGGGAGTAACTCAGTTTTTTCGCCAGTGTATAAGGTGTTGGTCACGGTTAAAGAAGTGCTATGAAGAGCCCTGCTGGAAGATTCTTTCTGGATCAAGCAAGCTATGCAACCAGATCCATCCAAAGTGCCATTATGGCCAAAGTGGATGGTACCCAGGCCTCGGAGAAGAAGAACAAGGTTTTTCCTGTAATGCCTCTCTTAGGAGGGCTGGACCCTGGAAACCAGTGCTTTGGTTATGCATCTAATACCAACGTTTTTTTTCTGGCAGGGTGCGGTACAGGTACAGGGGAGTGGAACCCCTATTAAAAAGGACCCAGTCCTTGAAGGGCTTTTGACACGGCCCGCCGTGATGGGTGAAGATTGGGTCTGGCTGTTTGTCAGCAGAATCCTGCGGCGGGAGAGGTAAGTTCCTAAGGAACTTTAAGTTCACTTATGGATTTCTTATATGAGTAATGTTGTCATGCCTACTTTTCGACACTAGAGGGTGTAAAAACATACCTATACCATGCTCCTCAGTGTTTCGCTTAAGTCAGCAGGCTTGTGTGCAAGCTTCCTCCTGGGTTCACTCTCAGCCATTGGGGATAATCTTGAGGGGGAATGGGGATTACATGCACATGCTCGAGGGCTGCGGTATGCGGTCTCCCCCCACCCCCCGGCAGTCGGGCGTGATCCCGGTCCTCGAGTCTGCAGTGCACGCTCTTTTCTCCCCCTCAGGGGTTTTGGAGAGTCTCTTCCTCCCTCCTTCCTCCTCTTTCTCCACGCCGGGTCCCGAGCGGCGCTAGTCTGGTTTGGTGGCCAATAAGTCAGTTGTTTTTGAAAATAACAAGCTCTCTTGCAGATATACAGTATCAGTTATAGGGATGAGACAAACCATTTACCACTGACAAGTGTGTTTACAATAGTCAGCTTTTATTTATTTTTGTAAAGCCTTAATCCTAATAGGAAAATAACCTGTTTTCTGTAACTACTTATAAAGTTTTAGCCGGATCACTGAATTAAAAAAAGAGGGGAAAAAAGCCTAAACAAAATAAAAACGAATGCAGCCACCACCTTTAATGATTGGTAAACTGCAATAAATTTATACCACCTTAAATTATTTCTTTATTGTGTCACACCACAAAACACAATTCTTACCACTGTTGTGGACACAGTACATAGAGAGTGACAGCAAAATATGGCTCAGCTACAGCTTAACATACAAATTTGTGGAAGTACGTTGTTGGCAGGTAGTGAGAACATGTGTGAGGAAGGTAAGCATTCTAAAGCTGTGTTCTGTGGGAAAACTTTTGTTTTTGCAACAAATATAACAATAGGGTAGAGTATTCTAAGAGCTGTAAAAAGGTAGCAGAGGAGTGAACGGGAAGGGAAGACCCCCTCCACACACGAAATGCAGAGGCATTTAAAAAATATAAACTCCAGGGTTGTCCGAAGGGCCAGAGAAATTTTATCTCTCTAAAGAAGTAAAAGAACTATAAATTGAAAGTCATGTCTATAAAAGCTGGTGTTACAAAATCACTCTTTCTTGTGATTCAGTGGGTCCGTTAGCATGGCCTGTATTCTTCCATTTTAGAGGTATATACCAGCATTTACCAGATGGATTAGAAGGGAATGTTTATATTGTGTTTTGGGTAATGGATTAGGATATAAAAGGGTTGTCTTGCAATGACAAAAGGGCCAATACCCCCATGAAACACATCTATACTAGTCAAGGACTCTCAAAAGTTGGACTGTCTGATGATATTTTATTTTATTGGATCTAGAAATCCCAGCCAACCCCTCTCCTTGTGAGATATGCATTTGGGTTTGTATGCCCACTTAAAATTAAGAAATTCTTTTTTTAACTCAGCAAAGAAAAGACCCAAGGAGAAAAATTGAGAAACTTTGTAAAAGGAATAACAAGCAGGGGAGGGTGGTCATTTTTAGGATATCATTGCCACCGAACAATGTATAGGCAGACTGATTCCACCACTTGTGATCTAGTCTAATGGCCTAAAGTAGCAAAGGAAGTTTTCTCTGAAAATGTCCTCTAGGGACAGGGTAAGGACTAAATGAATTTGTAAACATATTTTGCTATAAGAAGTATTATCATTTTCATTTTTAAATACCTTTTAATATTGTATCATTGTACACCAATGGTAGATGCAATATTGTACAGTGGTATATTTTAACTGTGTTATACAACAATAATCTGTTTCATGATGTATATTTTATAATTTTAGAGTATTTTTCTAGTATTCTGAAAAATAACCTTTCATTCTAGAAGAAAGATGTCTGTTTATGTAATATTTTGGGTATCCCTTGCTACTTCTGTCCAAAAAGCTATTATCTTTGAACAAGCTTTCTGTAAATGAAAAGGTGTTACTCAGAAACCTCATTAAATGAACCAATGGGCAGGAAAGGACCTAGAGGTCTAAGAAAAAAAACAAAAAAATTTGCTAGGGTTAAATTTAATAATAAATATGGCAATATGGGAAGGTCCATTGCACATGCCAAGAAAAACAGTATATGCAAACTGATTTTGTATGCATATTTTATTTAACTTATATGTTCAAGGGTCACAGTCTGATTTTTGCACTATGAAAATGTTTTTCCTACAAGTGTTCTTGGATATTTATGTATCTCTTTAATTTTACCCGTTTGTGATATTTTGTATGCAACTTTTTAATACTTTGCTACGTAAAGTGTGAAAACCACATTCTTTCTCAAAACATATACCCTCTTATTTTACATATTTTGCACCTGTAATATTTCCTTAAATGCTCTAATATTTCCTTTAAAGGATTAGCCTACCCTAAGGCTGTATTCACACCTATGCATTTTTAGTGCTTTTTGCATTTTGCAGATTTGCACTACAGTCCGTTTAACATGGTTTACTATGGAACACGTTCTGTAGTGCAAATCTGCAAAAAGCACTTTAAATGCATAGGTGTGAATCAGGCCTAAAGTTATATTTTTGTAATAGGTAAAGCCTAGTGAGCTGAGTTCGCCACTGGCTTGTAGACATTTGCACACTGAAATATTTTGTTTCGGAACTTCGGTTTCGTCCGAAAAATACATTTATTTAGTTGCTCCCGAAATTCGTTTTTATTTATTTTGTTTCATTAAAAAATGCATTCGTCCGGAAATCCGAATTAATGTCGAATCTGTCAATTGAAGGCTTATTGGGCTGAGTATTTGACCGTAAATGTCCGCTCGCTGCGTTTGTATGTTTTCAGCTGCTTCCTCGAATCTTCATGTCTCTCTATAATGTTGAATCTTTTCTCTCTATATCTTGGACTAATAGAGTTAGGTTAGGCACATTCGACCGCAGATTCGATAGACACAGATCGCTATTGTGACTGTCATGTTGAATCTTCTATCTATATCAAACTGTTGTCGAAACGAAAATAAAGCATTTTTTATGTCGGAGATTTCGGATTCTGCGCGTTCGTTATCGCCAATACATTTTCAACTGCTGCTGGCCACTGACCACCCCCCCCCCCCCAATAAACTGGCCCTTTGTATTGAAAGTTTCGCGACCCCTGCTCTATAATATAAAATACATTCTCTATAATATAAAATGCATAAATTCTCACAGGGACAGTGGGAGGCTCTCATAATGGTCACAGCAGGTGTGTAGATATCTCACCAGAGAGTCCTTGAGACATAGCGGGAGATTTACTAAAACTGGTGCACTCAGAATCTGGTGCAGCTGTGCAACCAATCAGATTCTAGGTTTTTATAGACAATGCTTAATTTAACAAGGTAAATATGCTGATTGGTTACTATGCACAGCTGCACCAGATTCTGTGTACACCAGTTTTAGCGAATCTTCCCCATATTGTCAGGGTTATTTACACTTATAGACCAATATGGCCAATATCTTAGCTAAGAGAGTAAGCGTGATGCATTAATCAACTGAGAACTCCCTCTAGTTGCTAATCTCAAAATATTTAATACAATTCCAAAAGAAATATGCGAAAACTTGTAAAACAAAGTTTTATATCAATATTATTTTAATGCAAACACTGTAATAATAAATTAAAGTAATAAAGTATAATTGAACTCAAAATGTATTACTTTCATTGCGTGACAATATTTGCCCATTACATATACAGTTTTTGTTTCTGCTCTGCAGTGCTACACAGTGGTTTTTACAATGCGAGTGTATGGGTCTGCCAGCCCCCTGAAAACAATGCATTCCTTATCTGGCTCATATCTTTTCTCAACAGTCATTAAGCAGAGTGATTGCAGTTGAATACAGAACTCCTTCCAGTGGCTAATCAGCAAGTTTCCATATTTAATAAAATACCTAAATATAACAGAACAAGCACGCACAAATGTAAAAATCACTTTAACATTTTCTTCATGGTAAACACTTCAATATTAACTCAAAATATGTGCTCGCTTAAAATACAATATACATTTCCTTTAAGGTGCTGAGTTGTTTTTAGTGCTGACTCTAGATAACAAAGATGTTTTTAATGCCACAGAAAATATATTAAAACCATATCAAGCTTTGGCATAAAAATATAATTATTTGGCTTACAAGTTAGGAAGCCAAGCTGGAATTACTGCCAAAAATACAAGGCCTATGCTATGCCTTATGCTAGAAATACTTTACTGAACCACATGTAGCGGGGTCCTCAAATTGATGGGATACACCTGGGCAATAGTGTGACCCAGGTGTATAATTGTGTTAGGATTCAGACCCCTTTTTGTTTCGTGGAGGATTGGAGGATGTAGTATTCTCCTTTGCCTGTGGGTGGCGGGGTACCCACGGGCTTCAGGTAGAATCATCTCCTGCAGTGCTCCCTGTTTTGTCCCTTCTCGGAGATGGTATGGCTGGGGCGGGGAACCCGCCAAGCCGTTGATGGGAGGAGATAAAAGGGGGAGACGCCCTTACCACGAGGTGTCGTCGTCGTCGTCTGGCGGAGAAGAAGGTCCTCGGAGGAGGAGGGTTGCGGCCCGCACCCAGGGCCCTTAGGCCTGGGTGCGGGAGATCCAGGAGTCTGGTCCAGGTGCCCATGGCCTGGTCCGGAGTCATGTTGGCGTCCATCCCAGGCACCTTTAGCCTGGGGTGAGGTACTATCGAGGAGGCCTGGGGCCCAGTACCTTCGACTGGGTCCCGCTAGGGTGGACTGTCCGAGGGTCCCTGAGCGGAGGGACTCGTACCTGAGGTGAGGAGGCCGGGGAGGTTACCCACTGAAGACCCGGAGCAGCACCAACCCGGTGACAGTGGGCCTCTGGGAACTCTCTTGGGAGGACACATCCCCCTGATAGGGGCCACAGCGTATCGAAGAGGGCTCCATTGCTGTTCATAGGGGTTGCTGGAAGAGACCCCATCTTTCCTGTTCTGTAACAGCCGGATTGGCTTAGGCGCCGCTGGTCATAGTACAGTGGCATAGAACTTAAAACTTTAGGAAGTGCCTCGATCTGCTCGCCACACCGGTGTCAAGGTTATAGGTCCCAACCAGTTTGCTGCGAAAGAACTGTTTATTGTGCTTTGCGTATTGGAGTGTCAAATAAACAAGTGTTGGACCTTTCTCCGGTGTGTGAACTCCAGTTACTGGAAGCAAAGGGGAGGCTGGTGAGCTTGCAATTACAGACTCCGTGCATTCACAGAACACACCGGCCCGAGGAAACATCAGTAAGTGGCCTTCACCTCCCTACTACAATGGGGAGGACATGGGCCGTGGCGCATCTCACTCTCGCAACCCAGGAACCCCTAGACATGAGTTGGTGTGTAACCGATAAAGATGGAGTGAGGGTGAGGCCGCTACACACATAATGTGCTAACTGTAGACAATTGATGCCAATTAGTGATGAGCCGAACACCCCCGGGTTCGGTTCGCACCAGAACCCGCGAACGGACCGAAAGTTCGCACGAACATTAGAACCCTATTAAATACAATGGATGCGAACGTTCAGATTCTAAAGTGCTAATTATAACGACTATTATCCATGTTATTGTCCGAAACAGAGTTTGGGAACCCGGGTTCTGCCCCAGGGGACATGTATCAATGCAAAAAGAAGTTTTAAAAACGGACGTTTTCCGGGAGCAGTCATTTTAATGATGCATAAAGTGAAAAAAAAAAAGTCAAATATTCCTTTAAATATTGTACCTGGGGGTGTCTAAAGTATGCCTGTGAAGTGCCACGTGTTTCCCGTGTTTAGAACTGTCCCTGCACAAAATAAAATTTCTAAAGGAAAAAAAGCCATTTAAAACTGCTTGCGGCTTTAATGCAATGTCTGGTCCCGGTAATATGGATGAAAATCTTTAGGAAAAATGGCATAGCTACCCCATCAACCCCCCCCCCTACCCCAGCCCATTACCAGCCCCTTTGGGTCTTGTATGGATATTAAGGGGAACCCCGCACACAAAATAAAAAAGGACCTATATACTCTGAACAGCCGTATACAGGCGGTGCATACAAGACAGGGACTGTAGGTTTGTTCTTATGTAGAATCTGTTTGTAATTTTGAACAGCTGCATTGTTTAAGTGGAGCTCCATGCCAAATTCCTTTTTTTTTAGCTTTTTGTAAAACATAGGAAACGGTTATCACCCCTGTCACATTTTTTTTGCTGTCTGTGCCCCTGTTCAGAACATTTCACCTCACTTTGCGTCCCAATGACAACTGTTTTTGAAATGTGGTGTTTTTATTGAAACAAGGATTGGTGATAAAGCATCAGTAGAGAGGAGACACCTTTCTCCCATATTAATAATTACAGGAGAGAATTTTCCTTCCAAGGGGTAGATTTCCTCTCACTTCCTGTTGTCTTCTTCCGTTTGCAAGTAGTAGTAGTTTGTAAGTTGGATGTTTGAAAGTAGGGACCTGCCATATATACTCTGCAGAAATTGGCCCCTTAGGTGTTGGTGTTGGCACAACACTGAAAGCACTCACAGTTATTCTTGGTGGGTGCTGGAACGCCCTGCTGTCAACTATTATATCAGGAATTTTAATAACATATAATTGTTGATCAGTGGTAGTAAAAATTGGGCCTTTGATGGTGGTGCTGGTGCCACAACACTGTAAGGCCTGACAGTTACTCTTGGTGGGCGCAGCAATGGGCCCTGCTGTGAATTATTAGATCAATAATTATAATTGCATGCCCCTGTTGAATAGGGGCTGAAAAATTGGGCCTTTGGTGGTGGTGGTGGTGGTGGTGGTGGTGATGGTGGTGCTGGTGCCACAACACTGTAAGGCCTGACAGTTACTCTTGGTGGGCGCAGCAATGGGCCCTGCTGTGAATTATTAGATCAATAATTATAATTGCATGCCCCTGTTGAACAGGGGCTGAAAAATTGGGCCTTTGGTGGTGGTGGTGGTGATGGTGGTGCTGGTGCCACAACACTGTAAGGCCTGACAGTTACTCTTGGTGGGCGCAGCAATGGGCCCTGCTGTGAATTATTAGATCAATAATTATAATTGCATGCCCCTGTTGAACAGGGGCTGAAAAATTGGGCCTTTGGCACTGGTGGCGTCACCCATAAACCAAAATGATCTTCCAAGCTATCATCATTAATCGTATCATTGAGGAGGAGGAGGAGGATAGCCAGTCAACATAACAGCACAGGCACTCAGCATCAGTCTTGAAGGGATGTGCTATTTTAAAATCAATTAGTCTGTTATATCAGCATCTGGTGTGTGGTAGCTGGTGGTGATCCAAGACTGGTTCATCTTGATGAAAGTCAGTCGATCAACCGAGTCGGTGGACAGGCGCACCCTGTAATCCGTGACAAATCCTCCAGCAGCACTGAATGTGCGTTCTGAAAGAACGCTGGATGCAGGACAGGCCAGTAGCTCAATTGCATACTGTGCAAGCTCTGGCCAGTGATCCATCCTCAAGACCCAGTAAGCCAGAGGATTTTCGGTGGGGAAGGTGTCCAAGTCTGACCTTGCCCCTAGGTATTCCTGGACCATGTATATCAGACGCTGGCGATGGTTGCTGGAACCGATCATACTTTGGGGCTGCGGACTAAAGAATTGTCTGAACGCATCGGTCAGACGGCCACCTTCCCCACCGCTCCTTCTTTGACTGCCCGAAGCCTCAGCAACTCGTTGTCCAGGACCAGGAGTTTGTAACCTCCCAGTCTCTGGGAACGTGTTGCACAGACCTTTCTGCAAGGCCTCCCGGAGTTGTCTCATCCTCTGCTCCCTCTGCGACGGTACGATAAGGTCCGCAACCTTACCCTTGTACCGTGAATCAAGGAGAGTGGCCAGCCAGTAATGGTCCCTCTCCTTGATCCGAAGAATACGAGGATCCTTCCGCAGACTTTGCAGGATCAGGGAGGCCATGCAGCGTAGGTTAGCTGAGGCATTCAGTCCGGAGTCCTCTGGGTCACTAAGGACGACATGATCCGCAGCCACCTCCTCCCAGCCACGTACAAGTCCACTGGTTTCTTGGGACTGTAAATCATCCCTAAAAGACTGCTGCTGATGATGCTGAGTGCCAGCCTCCACCTCCATGCTGACACAATCCTCCTCCTCCTCCTCCTCCTCCTCTTCCTGTGCGATGGGTGGGACAGAAGGAACACTGTCTGGGTAAAGGGGGCCTTGAGAGGCAAGGAAGTTCTCCTCTTCCTGCCTCTGTTCTGCCTCAAGTGCCCTGTCCATTATTCCACGCAGCGTGTGCTCCAACAGGTGGACAAGAGGTACAGTGTCACTGATGCATGCACTGTCACTGCTCACCATCCCCGTGGCCTCCTCAAATGGTGCCAGGACAGTGCATGCATCCCTGATCATGCCCCACTGGCGTGGTGACAAAAACCCGAGCTCCCCTGACCCTGTCCTGGTGCCGTAGTCGCACAGGTACTCATTGATGGCCCTCTGCTGCGTGTGCAGCCGCTGCAGCATGGCCAACGTTGAGTTCCACCTGGTGGGCATGTCACATATAAGGCGGTTCTTGAGCAGGTTCAACTCCTTTTGCAGCTCAGCCAGGTGAGCACTGGCATTATAAGATCTGCGGAAATGCACACAGACTTTCCTGGCCTGCCTCAGGACATCCTGTAAGCCCGGGTACCTGCCCAAGAACCGCTGCACCACCAGGTTAAGGACGTGAGCCATACAGGGCACATGGGTCAGTTGTCCCTGTCGGAGGGCGGAGAGGAGGTTGGTGCCATTGTTGCAAACCACCATTCCTGGCTTAAGCTGGCGTGGCGTCAACCACCTCTCGGCCTGCCCCTGCAGAGCAGACAGGACCTCTGCCCCAGTGTGGCTCCTGTCCCCCAAACACACCAGCGCAAGCACGGCATGGCATCTTTTTGCCTGCGTGCTTGCGTAGCCCCTTGAACGCCTACGGAGCACCGCTGGTTCCGAGGACAAACCACAGGAAGAGGCCATGGAGGAAGAAGAAGAGGAGGGGGTGGAGGAGAGAGGTGTGTCACAACCAGTAGTAGCATTTTGGAGGCGTGGCGGTGGAACAACCTCCAACACTACTGCACCTTGTCCTGCATCCTTCCCAGCTGCCAAAAGAGTGACCCAATGGGCCGTGAAAGAAAGGTAACGTCCCTGTCCATGCCTGCTGGACCATGAGTCAGCGGTAATATGCACCTTACCGCTGACCGCCCTGTCCAGCGAGGCCAAGACATTGCCTTCCACATGCCTGTAGAGATCCGGAATCGCCTTCCGTGCGAAAAAGTGGCGTTTGGGAACCTGCCACTGAGGAACCGCACATTGCACAAACTCACGGAAGGGGGCCGAGTCTACCAACTGAAAAAGGGATTTTTATAACAGCTTACCTGTAAAATCCTTTTCTTGGAGTACATCACGGGACACAGAGTGACTTAGTCATTTCTAATGGGTTATATAGATTACCTTCAGGTGCTGGCACTGGCAACTTCCAAACCGGAAGTACCCTCCCCTATATAAGCCCGTCCCATCCGGGAGCACCTCAGTTTTGTAGCAAAGCAATAAGTGTCCCTAAAAGAGGGGTGGGAGCTCTGTGTCCCGTGATGTACTCCAAGAAAAGGATTTTACAGGTAAGCTGTTATAAAAATCCCTTTTTCTTTTTCGTACATCACGGGACACAGAGCGACTTAGTCATTACTAATGGGACGTCCCAAAGCAATGCCAAATGAGGGGAGGGATACACTATACATAAGCTGGGCGCCATCAGGCATGAGGATCTTTTGCGGCCTGCAACACACTGCGCCCAAAGGCGACATCCTCCTGACTTCTAACGTCCACCTGGTAGAACCTAGTGAATGTGTGTACTGAAGACCATGTTGCGGCCTTACAGACTTGAGCCAGGGAGGCCTGGTGATGCACTGCCCATGAAGTTCCAACTGCTCTTGTGGAGTGCGCCCTAACTTTGAACGGAGGCGGTCTCCTTTTCAAGCCATAGGCTTGCATTATGACCTGTCGAATCCACTTGGCTAAAGTAGATTTTGATGCTGCCTGACCCTTTCTGGGCCCTTCCGGCAGAACAAACAAAGACTCCGTTCTACGAATCTGAGCAGTGGCTTTTAGATAAGCTTTAACTGCTCTTACTACATCCAAAGAATGCAATAACTTTTCCTCTACCGAACTAGGTTTGGGGAAAAAAGGAAGAACCACATCTTGGTTCAAATGAAACCTCGATTGCACCTTAGGAAGAAAGGCTGGATGAGGACGTAATACTACTCTGTCCTTATGGACAACCAGATATGGCTCCTTACAGGACAAGGCGGCTAATTCCGATACTCTTTTAGCCGAACAAATGGCTACTAAGAAAATCAATTTCCTGGTGAGAAGAACCAAGGAAATGTGCTGCAATGGTTCAAATGGTTGTTTCTGTAGAACCGACAGAACCAGGTTTAAGTCCCATGGACATATGGGAATACTAACCGGAGGGCTAATACGCATCACTCCTTGTATGAAAGCTTTGACTAATGAATGCAAAGCCAAGGACCTTTGAAAAAATATTGACAAGGCCGAAATCTGACCCTTGATAGTACTCAAGGCAAGCTTCCTATCTACAGCCCACTGTAGGAAGTCCAGAATCCTACCTATTACGTACTTACGCGGATGCCATTTCCTGGCTTCACACCACGCGATGTACGCCTTCCAGATCCTATAATAGATCTGCCTGGATACCGGCTTCCTGGCATTGATCATGGTAGATACCACAGGATTAGAGAGCCCTCTCTTTTTTAGAATGTGGGCTTCAATAGCCAGGCCGTCAAACCTAGGGCTGGTAAGGAAGGGTAGTATATCGGTCCTTGCGAAAGCAGGTCCGGACGATGTGGGAGGGTCCCAGGACTTCCCACTGACATTTTTACAATCTCCGCGTACCATACCCTTCGGGGCCACGCTGGAGCCACCAGAATCACTGGTTTCTTTTCTACCCTGATTCTGCGGATTAATCACGGTGGGAATGCATATATCAGCTTGAACTGATCCCAAGGGAACACTCGGGCATCCGAACCGCAAGCTAGGGGATCCCTTGTGCGAGACACAAATCTGTCCACCTTTGCGTTGAATCTGGATGCTAGCAGATCTACATCCGGTGTTCCCCACCGCTGGCATATTGCCTGGAAAACCTCGGGGTGAAGAGACCATTCCCCCGGGCATAATTGCTGGCGACTTAGAAAGTCCGCTCTCCAATTTTCCACTCCTGGGATGAAAACCGCGGATATGGCTGGGACATATCTTTCTGCCCATTCCAGGATGCAATTCGCTTCCCTCTGGGCTGCACGACTCCTGGTGCCCCCCTGATTATTGATATATGCCACTGCTGTGGCATTGTCTGATTGAATTCTGACAGGGGACCCTTGGAGTTTGGATGTCCATGCTACTAGGGCATACCGGGCTGCTCATATCTCTAAGAGATTGATGGGCAGGGCCTTCTCTGCTTCTGACCACTTGCCCTGGAGAGACCATTGCTCCAGTACTGCCCCCCAGCCTATAAGGCTGGCATCTGTAGTGACCACCTTCCAAGAAACTGGACTGAAGGGTTTCCCTTTTTCCAGATTCTGGGGCACCAACCACCAATGGAGGCTCTTGCGAACGGAAGGGGACAGGGACATTGGTAAGTCTAAAGCCTGAACTTTTTTGTTCCAGGCTGACAGTATGGCCCTCTGCAAGTTCCTTGAATGGAATTGACCGTAGGGTACTGCTTCGAATGAAGCCACCATTTTTCCTAGCAGCCTCATGCACAGGCGTATGGATGGTTTTCTTTTTGTACCCACTAAGTGGGTCAAATCTCTTAAAGACGACACCTTCTCTGGAGGTAAGAAAATCTTTCTCTGATTTGAATCCAGCCTTAGCCCCAAGTATTCCAGACTTTTGACTGGTCTTAGAGCTGACTTGTCTCGGTTGATAATCCAACCGTGATATTCCAGATACTTGATTGTCTCGTGAATAGCTACTTCCAGTTTTTCCACTGAGTGGTCTATTAGTAGCAGGTCGTCTAAATATGCCATTATCGTTACACCCCTTGTTCTTAGATTGGCCAATAGTGGGGCCAGAATCTTTGTGAACACTCGTGGTGCTGTGGCCAGACCGAAAGGTAAGGCTCTGAACTGAAAATGGCGCCCTTCTACTGCAAAGCGTAGAAATTTCTGGTGGGCCGGAAAGATGGGAATATGCAGATAAGCATCTTTTATGTCGATCAAAGCTAACCATTCCTGCCCTTGTGGCGGTGGCCACTGATCGACTCCATCCGAAAAAGTCCTGATATGTAGGAACTTGTTTAGCCCTTTTAGATTTAATATGGGCCTCACGTCCCCATTTGGCTTGGGGACTGTGAAGAGGTTCGAGTAAAACCCGAACCCGCTTTCTTCCAAGGAAACCTTCATGATTACACCTTGGAGCAATAGTTGTTCTAGTGCCAGGAGGAGGGATCCTCTCTTCTGGGGATCGCTTGGCACGTTTGACCTCATAAAATGGGCAGGAGGAGTGTCTTTTAACTCCAGCTTGTATCCCAGACTTACTGCGGAGATCACCCATTTGTCTCTGATGGTGTCCCGCCAGGTCTCTGTGAACAACTGAAGTCTTCCCCCCACCCGATTGAGTGGGGGCAAGCCTTCATGACTTGGGGGGAGGTTTTGTACCTCTCTTGACCCAGGGTTTCTTGTTACCCTGTGATTGTCCCTGATTTCTGCCCCCTGGATTTGACCGCGGAGGCCGTCGGAACTGTTTCACAGCCGATGTGCCAGGGACTGGAGAAGTAGGCCTCTTAAAAGAAGGACTTCTACCCTTGTTCTTAACCGGCAAGAGTGTACTTTTACCGGCAGAAATTTTCTGGATATACTTGTCCAGATCTTCTCCAAATAAGCGTTCTCCATGAAATGGGAAGCTAATCAGCAATTTCTTTCAGGGAGCTTCAGCAGACCAGTTTTTGAGCCATAGAAGCCTACGCATATGTACTACAGACAGCGTACAGCGGGAGGCCTGTTGGATTGTATCCTTTATGGCGTCTACCGCAAAACACAAGGCTCTAGGTAGGTCAGCTAGGGCAAGAGCCTGCTGATCTGGTAAGTCTCTTAAGACTTGTTTCAACTGATCTTTCACTGCTTGGCAGACTCCAATCGCTGCTACTGCAGGTTGTGTCACCAGGCTTGCTGTAGAGAAAGCAGATTTTAGTAAAGACTCCAATTTTTTATCTATTGGGTCTTTGAACATTGGAACATTATCTACTGGACATGTCAGTGATTTTTTCACACAAGAGATGGCTGCGTCCACTGTAGGGACCCTCCATTTTTTTATGAACTTATCCTCCATGGGATAGATCACTGGAAATCTCTTGGGGGGAGTAAATATTTTATCAGGATGCTCCCAATCCTGGTAAATAAGCCCTTCCAATAAAGGGTGGATTGGGAAGGAACAGACAGCCTGGGGAGCCTTCAGCGACCCCAGCGAGGAAACCGTAGTGGTTGATGGTTCCACCAGAGGCATTTTAAATGCTGATCGGACCATGTTAGTCAGAGACTGAACCCATAATCTTTCAGCCTGAGATGCTGAGAAAGGTTCTTCCACTGTTGATTCCTCTATAACCGAATCAACCTCATCCTGATCCCCTTCAGGTAGGTTGATCTCTGTGTGGGACTGTTCCTCCACTAACAGGCACTCTGAAGGAGGAGACGGAGATCGGACGCGCTTTCCCTGTGACAGGGAAGCAGCGATCAATGCTGTTAATCTCTCTTCCAATCCTCCCAGAGTTGAGGATAAAACCTCCTCTGTTATATATACAGGAGCAGTTGGACTGGGGAGAGCCGCAGCACCAGGTACTCCTGTGGGGTTCCTACGGCTACTGACCTCTGAATTTTCAGGGGAGATTGGTGCAGTACAAGCATGCCCAAAATCCTCAGAGCCCGATGGAGACCCCTTTGGCTTCCTGGAAGACTTATTTCCAGAGCGTCTGGACGACATATCCTTTAAGCACAAAGCTGAGGTATTCCCGTCGTCATACACCAATTTTGCTGGTAATAGTCTAACACAGTTGCTGCTATATACCAGCTGGTGTCCACTAAAGTGCCTTTCTATGGGGATGCCTGCATCAACCGCCTCTGTGTGCCACCGTTTTGTTGCTAGCTCTGTTTGCATCCAGCTGACACTTGTACTGTGTCTTTTATCCATGCTGGGACGCCTGCACATGCGCAGAAGCGCCGCGGCGCGCATCGAGCGTCATCCACCCGCCCCGCCCCTTTCCTTACATAGGAGGCGCGTGCACGCGCCCGTGCGCGCGCCCGTGCGCCTTCGGCGCCCTTTTTTGAAACCAAGCAGGGACTAGGAGCCAGGGCCCTTTTTGCCGGAGGGCCTGTGCGGTGGATGAGCGCAGCAACAGGGCAGAGGAAGTGGATTCCCACAGAGAGACTTACCAACTGCCTGGATCTTTTGACTTTAAAAAACCAAAGATCCACATGACAAGAAAAATGGACCACAGCGGCCTCTAGTGGTTTAACACAGGTACCGCGGTCTTCTTTTTTTTTTTCTTGACTACTATTAAAATTTTACATTTTCCAGTAGTTACAGGCATATCACAGATATCAGCGGGAATACCGTTAGGTAACAGACACAAAGACAAATTAGGCTTGGGGGTCCCCCAATAGAACCAAGTTCCTGGGGGCCCCCACTTACCTGATCCCCGCCGCAGGACTTTGTTTGGTCCACAGAAGCCCAAACTTCACCTATCACGGCAGGCATTGTAATTAAACCTTCAGGGACCGGGTTCCCAAGGATTCCACTCCCCTGGACCTGTATAGCACCCTGCACAGACAACATCTTGGTCGTGGGTATGACCAGAGCTCTGGATCCCAGGGTCCAGCCCTCCTAAGAGAGGCATTACAGGCAAAACCTTGCTCTTCTGCTGCAAGGCCCGGGTACCGACCGTTTAGCTATGAAGCTTTTTTGGTGGGATCCAAAACCGCTTACTAAGGCCCGTAAAAGAACCTGTACGCAAGCCCAGTGAAAACACATGTTACTCTTTGGCCAACACCTTAGACACTGGCAAAAAACTGAGGTGCTCCCGGATGGGAGGGGCTTATATAGGGGAGGGTACTTCCGGTTTGGAAGTTGCCAGTGCCAGCACCTGAAGGTAATCTATATAACCCATTAGTAATGACTAAGTCGCTCTGTGTCCCGTGATGTACGAAAAAGAAAAGGCAGCAGTTGAAGCGCTAGCAATTTAGCCAAGCTAGCATTCAACCGCTGGGCATGTGGATGGCTGGGAGTGAACTTCTTTCGACGGTCCAGCAGCTGGGGCAGGGAAATTTGCCTGCTAGAATCGGACGTTGGTGTACTGCTAGCAGAGTGCCTGCAAGTACTTGCCTGTGACACACCTAATTCTACACCTTCATTCCTCTCAGAGCAGGTTTCAGAGCGGAGTGAAGGTATAGTGGGGTTGGAGATCCCAGCTGATGCGGTGCAAGAAGAGGTCAGCTTTGTTCTTTGGTGTGGGTCTTTAAGGTAGGCTTGCCAACAAGCTGCATGGCAGGTCAACATATGTCTGATCAAGCATGTGGTGCCCAAGCGGCTGATGTTTTGGCCACGGGATATACGCTTGAGACATATGTTGCAAACAGCAGCTGTGCGATCTGATGCACTCGCCTCAAAAAAGGCCCACACCAAAGAACTTTTTGAATGACGGGCAGAGGCAGCGCCCTGCACAGGCGGAGCTCTGCGGTGTGATTCCGTCGGTGTGCTGCCCATACGCTGGCCACTCAAGGGCATCCTGCCTCATTGGAGATGTGCCTCCTCCTCATCCTCCTCCTCATCCTCCTCTCTCCTATTAGGCACCCACGTGGAGTCAGTGACCTCATCATCCCCTCCCTCCTCATCACTGGAGCCAATCTGGCAGTATGCTGCAGCTGCTGGAGCATGACTGCCAGATTGGTGTCCTTCTTGAGAATCCCCTCTCTCTGCTCTCACGCTGCTGCCTTCCTCTAGCTGGGTATCATCATCAGATCCTTCGAAACGCTGGGCATCCTCCTGGAGCATGTACCCAACACTGTGCTCAAACAGTTCGGGGGACTCCTCAGGAGGAGGACATGGTGGGTCTAGGGAAGGATTGACTAATGAAGATAATGATACCAGAGAAGAGGACGCTTTGGCAGCTGCTTTGCCAGTACCCTGAGCCTGGGTGAGAGAGGATGAGGAGGATGAGGTGGGCTTGGTCATCCACTCTACCAAGTCTTCGGCATGATGTGGCTCAACATGTCCAGCTGCCGAAAAGAAGGACAAGCGTGTCCCATGGCCATGTGCTGATGACAATGCACCGCGTCCACGACCAGCACTGTTGCCCCCAGACACAGAGCCTGCTTGCCCTCTTTTTTTGCCTCCTGACTGTCTGCCTCTCCTTGTTTGCCTTCCAGACATTTTAATGGATGGCCTGCAGGGAGATGGGAAAAAGAGCAATAAGGGCTACCTTCAGGTGTATACTGTGCAGGAGGCTTAGCAACAATGACACTGACACTGTCCCCTGCCTATCCTTCTCTGTCCCTAAACTCAAGGATTGAAAATATGGAACAGCAAAATTGGTTTAGAACAGAATAGCACACTGACACTTTCCCTCACTGTCCTACTCTGTCCCTCCCTACAAACAAGATTTAGCACAGAATAGCACACTGATAATTTCCACGAGTGTCCTTCTCTGTCCCTAAACTCAAGGATTTGAAATATGGAACAGCAAAATTGGTTTAGAACAGAATAGCACACTGACACTTTCCCTCACTGTCCTACTCTGTCCCTCCCTACAAACAAGATTTAGCACAGAATAGCACACTGATAATTTCCACGAGTGTCCTTCTCTGTCCCTAAACTCAAGGATTTGAAATATGGAACAGCAAAATTGGTTTAGAACAGAATAGCACACTGTCAGTTTCACTCACTGTACCTCTCTGTCCCTCCCTACAAACAAGATTTAGCACAGAATAGCACACTGATAATTTCCACGAGTGTCCTTCTCTGTCCCTAAACTCAAGGATTGAACATATGGAACAGCAAAATTGGTTTAGAACAGAATAGCACACTGAAACTTTCCCTCACTGTCCTACTCTGTCCCTCCCTACAAACAAGATTTAGCACAGAATAGCACACTGATAATTTCCACGAGTGTCCTTCTCTGTCCCTAAACTCAAGGATTTGAAATATGGAACAGCAAAATTGGTTTAGAACAGAATAGCACACTGTCAGTTTCACTCACTGTACCTCTCTGTCCCTAAACTCAAGGATTGAAAATATGGTTCAGCAAAATTGGTTTAGAACAGAATAGCACACTGACACTTTCCCTCACTGTCCTACTCTGTCCCTCCCTACAAACAAGATTTAGCACAGAATAGCACACTGCTAATTTCCACGAGTGTCCTTCTCTGTCCCTAAACTCAAGGATTTGAAATATGGAACAGCAAAATTGGTTTAGAACAGAATAGCACACTGACACTTTCCCTCACTGTCCTACTCTGTCCCTCCCTACAAACAAGATTTAGCACAGAATAGCACACTGACACTTTCCCTCACTGTACCTCTCTGTCCCTACAAACAAGGATTAGCACAGAATAGCACACTGACACTTTCCCTCACTGTACCTCTCTGTCCCTACAAACAAGGTTTAGCACAGAATAACACACTGTCACTGACACTCTCCCTACCTATCCTTATTTGTCCCTAAACACAAGGAATCCAGGATTAGTAAAGGGGAAAAAAATGACACTGTCCCTGCCTATGCTTCTCTTTCCCTGCTCCGGAACACACTACACAAGGCCGCCGCGCTGGCGGCCTTTTATAGTGTGGGGCGTGTACTAAACCCCCTCAGCAATAATTGGTCACAGGCATCCTGCCTGTGGCCAATCATTGCTCTCCTCGCTGCCGGCGCTGTGATTGGCCAAGCATGCGGGGTCACAGTGCATGCTTGGCCAATCACAGCGCCTGGATGACACTGCGATGGCGTAGTGCATTGTGGGCCGTTCGCGTCACTCGAATTTGGCGCGAACAGCCCAAATCGTTCGATCTTCGTCGAACGATCGAACAGCCGATGTTCGAGTCGAACGTATGTTCGACTCGAACACGAAGCTCATCCCTAATGCCAATGATATTAATTAGACCCATTTTTTATAAATGTATATAGAATTGCATATATGTAAGTGCAATATCATTTGGTGCCTTCACGATGTGTGGTTGCATAAATACCCACAGCTAGCTTTATGTATTATACAGGATATGTATAGTGCCAACATTTACAGTGATAAATGCTTTACAACAAGGGTGCCCAATCTTTTGACCTTCCTGGGCCTCATTGGAAGAAGAGGAATTGTCTTGGGCCACACATAAAATACACTAACAATAAAGATAGCTAATGAGCAGGAAAAGTCAGGCAGATCATAAGTTAATGATCACTTATATAGATAATATATCTACCTGAGTAATAAAACTTCAATATATATTTTTTATATTTTTTAATATAAAAGTAAAAGAGGGCAACATAAAACTACTGCAATATTTGACACTGTTTTTGATAAACTAACACATCAATATTTGGTTGGATGGTTGTAGTAGCAATTCTCAATGAATTCTCAAGGTGCTCATTAGATATTTTGGTTCTAATGTTGCCCTTCATGAGCTTCATCCTTGAAAACAGTTGCTCACAAATATAAGTGCTACCGAAAACTGATAACATGAATAAAGTGTGATTGTGAAGAGAGGAATATTTTTGTTTGAGAAGATAATGCTTTAAAAAGTCCAGTAAGAAGACACTGTAAAATTTTCCTTTTGCCGCATGTGTTCTCAGATTTTTAAGTGCGTTTACGATTTGTGTTGAGCCACATTCACAGCAGTCTTAGCCCACAGGTTGGATACCCCTGCTTTACAATATAATAAAGACAGTACAGTTACAACACAACTCAACACAAGAGGGTTAAGAGTGCCCTGCCTATGAAAGCATAAAATAAAAGACGGCGGGGCAATCGGTACAAAAATTAACAACTGTGAGGGATGAGCTGATGGAAGAATTTAAAGTTTTTAGTAGTTAGGTGGAAGTGGGATAGACTTCCCTAAAGAGATTAGTTTTCAGGGATCCCCTAAAGGGGGACAGAGTAGTAAATAGCTAAACAGATTTATGTAGGGAGTTCCATAGGGTGGGAGAGGCTCTAGAGAGGTCCTGGAGGTGAGCATGGGAGGTGGAGACCAGGAGGCTAGATAACAGGAGGTCTTCGAAGGAGCAGAGAGAATGGTTATAGGTGATATATTGAGACAAGATTGGTGCTGTAGGTAGCTTGATTTTTAAATACAATGACTTGTTATGTTGTGTAGATGAAATCTGTAGGCTTACCTTATCTGTATGCCTGCCTGCTGCATCAATTTACTTTCAGAATGCCTGGGGGAAACCTGTTGTCCACACACCAGGCTGATAACTGGCCTGACCTCTCCACCCTTATGACTTCCTATTACCAGAGAGCCTACTCTTTGCAATTTGATAGGAGAGTGTGAGGCCTCGTACACACGACCGATTTTCTCTTCGTAAAAAACACGTCGTTTTTTTCGACGAGATTCTTGTTAAGCTTGTCGATTTTCTCGTCAAGCTTTCTATGCGTACACACTGTCATTTTCCAATTTCCTCGTGGTTCTCTGCGCTCACGTCCAGCACGTACGACGGCACTATAAAGGGGAAGATCTTTTTTCTTGGCGCCACCCCTTGGGCTGCTTTTGCTGATCTCGTGTTACCGCGTGTGAAGTAAAAGTTTGGGAAGAGACGATTCGCGCTTTTCAGTCTTCGTACTTTTCAGATCGTTTTCTGCCGTTCAGTTTGTGCTTGTGGGTTCGTATCTTGACTTTCAGGGCGTCTAGGCAGGTCGTATCTGTTTTACAGTGCGTTATTGCCTGTTCGTTTCTGAATTTCAGTTCGTTATTCATAGGCCTTGCTGTTCTAAAGTGCGTTCTGTTCTGTACGTTCTGATTAGACGACCGTTTCCTAGCCATGTCGCCTGGACGTTCTCGTCGTCGAGTTCGTGCTGTGCGTGCGCTTGGTGTTGGTCTGCTTGTTTTGGACCAAGACCAGTCCATGAATGGTGTGAGGAGGAGTTCATGGACCAAGAATTGGTTGCTCCAGCGGGACCAATTCTGCCACATGCCTCTGCTGCGGGAGATTGTCGAGAATAATCCTGAGGACTACAGGAATTTTCTGAGGATGTCTGACCCCGTTTTTCAGGAACTGTTGGCTTTGGTGTCCCCCTATATTACCAGGAAGGACACCGTTATGCGGGAAGCCATCAGTGCTGAGCAGAGGCTCATCGCCACGTTGCGTTACCTGGCGACAGGGAGAAGTCTTCAGGACTTGAAGTTCACCACAGGCATCTCCCCCCAGGCTCTGGGCCTCATAATCCCAGACACCTGTTCTGCTATTATACAAGTCCTGCAGGAGGACTATATTAGGGTAAGTTTTCTCCCTTAACATCACATTTTATGTATTACATGTATGCTAATGTATTGTATTTCTTTCATCCTTCCCTAATTACCATGATTGTAATATGCTGAGAATGTCCCCTTTGTCCCCATGCATGTTGGAAGCTTTAGATTGCCCCTTTTTTTTCCTCCCTAAATATTTCCCCTCACTAACTTTTCCAGCAGGGGCGCCTGTTGCTCCAAATGTTGGGGGGTTCCAACCCCAATTTCGGAAATAAACTTCCTCCTTTTTTGCTCTGTTGCCTAATAAACGCCCCCAGTTGTCCCCTCCAATGCAGCCATTTAGTCCCCTCTAATGCAGCCAGTTTCCCCCCAGCCCTGCACTTACCTTCTTGTGGTCAGCGCCATCCTTCTTCTGTCCTTGATGTCTTCTCCTTCCCTTCATGTTGCATCAGCCAATCATGTTACCATTAAACAGACTTGGTGAACATGATTGCCAGAGCAGCCTGTCAGTGTTTACACAAGGAATGCCCCCCTCCTTGCGTCCCCGATTTTTCTTTGAGGAAGCCAATTACATCCCTCAGGTTGTAATTTGCAAGACTTTTTTAATACCTGTTTCTGCTCTGCAATTTTAACCCCCTAAATGACGAAATTATTCATATGTCGGTCGCTTTACAAGAGGCCATCCACCTGAATAGTGGGCGGCATAGACAATACATAGGTTCATGCAACGCATGAACCTATGTATTGTTCTGAGTGATGGGCACAGGAGAGAGGGGACAGTGCTCCAGCGCCCACTCTGGACGCACCGCCACTGCAATGCTATCCTTTGGCCAAACACATCTCCCCCCCCCCAAAATAATTTAGTAATGGCCCATCAGAGGGGGTGATGAATATGATAAATGAGCCTTCCATTATACTTTTTTTACACACCTTAATAAACGTATAATTTGATTGATGTTGGTCTCTAATTTTTTGGGATAGAATTTCCTTGTAATGTATGCCTTTGTTTTTCTAATATTATTTCATCTTGTTTCACTCCACAGCTTCCTTCCACGCCACAGGAATGGCAGACTGTGGCATTGGAGTTTGCCACGCGGTGGGACTTCCCCAACTGCGGTGGTGCCATAGACGGGGAGCACGTCCGCATCGTGCCGCCACCCCGTTCTGGATCCTACTACTACAATTACAAGGGGTTTCATAGCATTGTGCTGATGGCGGTGGTGTCAGCACGGTATGAATTCCTCTATGTTGATGTAGGGAAGAATGGCCGGATGTCCGATGGGGGATCCTTCATCCAGACGGAGTTTGCCCTCCGTCTCCAGAGTGACGACCTTGCATTGCCACCGGATGCAGGGAATATTGAAGGACTCCCCTTTGTTTTCTTGGCTGATGAAGCCTTCGGACTCGGACGGCATCTTATGAGGCCATTTCCACAGAGGACCCTGACCCCAGAGAAGAGTGTGTTCAATTACCGGCTGGCCAGGGCCCGAAGAGTCGTTGAAAATGCCTTCGGCATAATGGCCAGCCGGTTCCGCCTTTTTATGACTTCCATCCACTTGGCGGACTACAAAATAAACTATGTAGTGTTATGCTGCTGTGTGCTACACAACTTTCTGGGCCAAAAATCACATTCCTATATGGCCTCAGTTTTGCCAGAGGCTGGACTTTCCCCTGCAAATCCCCTTCCGGGCCTGGAATCTGCCCGTCTTGGCTTGCCCCCCCAAAATGCCCGTGTGGTTCGTGACAAATACATGGAGTATTTCACGGGTAGGGGGGCAATTCCTATGCCAGCCTATGTCTAAGTATCCCAATAAAAATCTTGTTTAAACCTTTAATTATTTGTTCTTTCCTGTCTCCTAGTTTGTCTTTGTGCATTTGTAGTGGCAAGTGTATTTTACTTTAGTAAATAACAACCAATTTCACTATGTTACCTTACAAAAGAACCAAATAAGCTTAGAGAGTATTATAAAAAGAAGCTACACGTTGTTTGTGGTCAAAAATTTTACTCTCTGCACATTTTTTTTTGTTTTACTTTGGGGTTGGCCTGGCCACAACCCGGCAAATTTTGGCTTATGAAAATACAAAAATACCACTTGCATTTCTAAAATGACAACATTGGATACCTCTGAGCAATCTGAGACATTCAGTTACACAAACTATGTCTCTATGTGCCCGTCCTAATATGGGGTCCTGCCACCCCTTGCCCAGCCCAAAATTCAATATGCACACATTTTTACTTTTTTGCAAATAGGAAGTTTACAATCCTGATCCCTATTGTCAACATGTGCTATCTGCCATCAGGGGTGATCAATGGACGTGTTTTGGGGGTGCATCCCCTTCCTCAGTTCACGACTTTTGATACGAGGAAGGGGTTGCACCCACAAAAGACGTACATGGATATCCCCTGATGGCAGATAGCACATGTTCACACACTGTGTGCATATTCAATTTTTGGCTGTTTTGTTACTTAAAAAATTAGAAAAAATATAAAAACAAACATGTAAAAACAAATGTGTTTGGATGGCTTATTGAATTCTCCCCAAAACATCGAGAATGTCTTTAAATGTTTGTTCCATCACATGGATTCTTTGTTTCATTAGGTCCAGTTCCGTGCTACATTCCATCACTTGCTGGATGAGGCGGAGGGCACTGTCAGCAGAGAACGGTGTGCTATCCTTCACAACATTTCCATCCCCTAAAAACCATAAAAAAAAATTAATCAAACTCTGCAGGCCTACCTCGCTTACCTTAAGCTGTGGTGTCAGATACTGACCTGTTGTGGTGACCAGATCCACAACGTCATCCACCTCTCCTTCCTGCACTTCTCCTTCCTCCACCTCAACTTCCTGCACATCTTTCGGTTGTGGATCTTTGGGAGTTTGGGGTTGCTTGGAAGTTGTGGGGTGCATGTGCTCCCTGGAGTGTCCTCCTCCCAGGCTTCTCTCCCCTATGAGAATAAAACCAAAGGTCTATTTATCACACTGTAAAAATCTCATTGTTAAACTTAAAACAGGCTAAATTGTTTGGAAGTGGGGTACAAGTGTGTGTTTGTGCGGAATTTAAAGAAAAATGCATTATTTATGACCCCAAATATGTTTAGTATTCACATTTGGATGTAATTTTTTGGACATGGAGGCACCACAAATAAACTCTGATGCACCTGTGTGGGACACCCAAAAAAGGCGGGTCTGGTGGCCCACACTATAGTGCTCCAAAGTACAGATGTGGAAGCAGCTGCTGAGTGTCCTCTCCTTTACACTGATTAAAGTTTGCATTTCATTCTCCTTACAAACACATCATCTAGACTTAAAAATTATCCACAATACTTGGTCAAAAATGGCAGATGTCTAATTACTTTTGGGGGTCTTAAATAAGCCAAAACCGCGGATAGTGGCCGAACGAAGTGTCGGTAACGTAACGAACGATTACTGTGCCCAACCTAGTTCAAAATATTACATTTTGGAAGGGAGTACAATATGCTAAAAAAAAAAAAAATGACAGTTTCTAAAAAGATTAATAGCAGAAAGGTCGTCATTTTACTTACTTTTAGCGAGCATCCTCTTTATGATCCTCAACTGGTCTGGCTCCCTCAGTTTGAGGTCTGACCACCTCTTTCTGAGCTGCTCATTTGAGCGTTTCACCCCGAACTTCGCCCTCAGACTCTTCACAACTTTAGTGAGGATTTTGGCCTTCCTTCTATTTGGTTTGATATACGGCCCATGCTTGGCATCATAATCAGCCTTGACCAAGATGTCCACCATCTCCGCCATCTCCGCCAAAGACATATTTGATGCCTTGAATCTCCTCCTTGATCGTGACGTGTCCTCGGTCTCCGGGCTTGTCTCTTCGCTAGTTGCGGAATTATCAGACACCTGCTGTAACTCCGCCATATCTGTCTGCGCGCCGAAAGAGAAGGGGCGGGGAAAAGATGTTAGTTAGAACGTCATGGGCGGGCGACGTGTGCGGAGCGACGTGTTCGAATTTGGACGCATGCGTGGTGTGTATATAGCAAACACACATGTGACTATAGTACGTTCGGTGTGCGGAGAGAGGAGTTCAAGTGACGGACGTGCGAACGAAGGTATGTGATTTTGTGAGACTTGTAAAAATTGTTGGCCTATACTGTCTTGAGATTGGTGGAGGATATATATGGTGACTAGGATGTGAAGGAGGTTAGACTGTTTGCCTCACATTATTTAAATATAATTTATTTTACTTGCAGATACAATATGAATGTCTTTATTAGCGACAAAGAGTTCCTGGCGGAATTTATTGACCGGGTAAGGGAGCTGCCGGCTCTGTGGGAGACCAAAAACCCCATCCATAAAAAAAAAGGGGTGAGAAAAGCAGCGCTGGAGAAGCTGCTCCCATTTGTGCATACCAAGGTGCCCACAGCCACAGCAAAACAAGTGGACACTAAAATTGGGAGCTTGAGAGGTACCTACAGGACTGAACGCTCTAAGGTGCTGGCTTCTCAGAGGTCAGGAGCAGCAGCAGATGATGTTTATGTCCCGATTTTGTGGTACTACAGCAGGATGTCCTTCCTGGATGACCACATTGAGCCAAGGCCATCACTCTCCACTCTTCCCCCCAGACTTCCCTGCAGCCAACCTGAGCCTTCTCTGGAGCAAGAGGAGGCAGCCATCCTGGATGATCCTGATTTGTCCATCTGGAGCCAGGTATAGTATTAACTGAAAATGTAGTGGGATAAAATTAATGTTTCCCAAATATGTCAGGATGAGAAACATACATTATTTTGTATTACACAAGTGAAATCATGATCTGTAGACATTATTCTGCACTTAATTGTGTGGTAAATAGTCAAGCTGATGTAGTGGTAAATTTAAAGCAAGGATTTATGCATTTACATTCTAATTGCTTCCATCAGGATTACAAAGTTTGATGCAAAGATTAAACCAACATATTAAACTATGTTTCTTTTTCATACACAGGATGAAATCAGCCAGGAGGAGGGTCTGGAAACTGTCAGGCAGGAGGAGGAAGGGCCCAGTGGCAGCCAGGAGGTGGCAGGGCCCAGTACCAGCCAGGAGGTGGCAGGGCCTAGTGGCAGCCAGGAGGTGGCAGGGCCCAGTGGCAGCCAGGAGGTGGCAGGGCCCAGTGGCAGCCAGGAGGTGGCAGGGCCCAGTGGCAGACAGGAGGTGGCAGGGCAAAGGAGAAGCACCAGATCCCAGGTGCCTCCCATCAGGCTTCACAAAAGAGGCAGGAGGGACAGGACCACCAGTGAGGCAGCAATGGCCCTTATTAAAGAGGCCCATGCCACCCTCAAGGAGCCCACATCCCCTGAAGAGGCCATTGCCGGCCTAGTGGAGGCTAAGTTCAAGGTGATGAGCATGGAGCAACGCCTCCTATGCGAACCCCTGCTCATCACCTTGCTCAACAAGGGGGTGATGGAGCAAATTACCTCCAATACCGCCATATGTGAGGTGGCCCAACTGACCCAACCTCAACCTCCACCTCCACCTTCCTCTTCTGCCCCACCCCCTTCTGCTACACCTCCACCTTCTGCCCCACCCCCTTCTGCTTCACCTCCACCTTCTGCCCCACCCCCTTCTGCTACACCTCCACCTTCTGCCCCACCCCCTTCTGCTACACCTCCACCTTCTGCCCCACCCCCTTCTGCTACACCTCCACCTTCTGCCCCACCCTCTTCTGCTACACCTCCACCTTCTGCCCCACCCCCTTCTGCTACACCTCCACCTTCTTCTTCTGCCCCACCCCCTTCTGCTACACCTCCACCTCCTCCTCCTGACAGGAGTACCCCTCCAGTGGGCCAGCCTCCAGCTAAACGAAGAAGGAAGGCTGCAGGAAAGGCTGCAGGAAAGGCTTCAGGAAAGGCTTCAGGAAAGGTTGCCAGGAAGAAGAGGAAGTGATGGCCTTGCTTCATTGTGGTCGCACTGGTCGGACAGAAGGCAGCCTGTTGTAGTACCACACACTTGGGACATATATCTCACCTGCTGCTGTTCCTGACCTCTGGGAGGCCAGCATCAGATTGTGTTCTGAAATGTGGGCCTTCTCAAGCTCCCAATTTTAGTGTCCACACAGGGTTGCTGTGTGCTCTGGGGTCCCTGGGATGCACAAATGGCAGCAGCTTCTCCAGCGCTGCCTTCTCTTTATTTAATTTATAAACATGAATAAATGTGATTTTTGTTTAAGTTCATACTTGACTATGTGTATTTTTAAATAAAAAAAAACAAGCTTTGGAGTAAGCAGATACATTTGACTGACAATAAAAGGCACAGATATCACCCCCCCAAAAGAATAACTAAATCTGATTAGCTCAAAAACATGGTGTGAAATTTTAAAAATATAGATTAGAAAATTAAATGGGAGATCGCTATCAAAACATTGAGAAATTATAATTAACATCATTTTGAAAAATCTAACCATTTAAATTATTCCTAAAAACTTGCACGATATAATACACATAAATCTTATAAAGAGCAGCATGAAAAAGGTTAAAAATAAGGCAGAACTCTGTGTGAATATCAGCAGCAAAAGAAGGTCTCTCGTTTTGATTAATGTAACATTCTAACGAAGAATTCAATGCAGAACATTTAAACGATGAAATATTTATGAGCGTGACGAATGTGCTCTCTCCATTATGAAGGCTTGTTTTACCAGAAGATGCGCTCCCGTCTCATAGTTGCTTGTGAGCATGCGCGCTTTTGGAAGAGTCGTAAAAGCATACACACGAACCATTTTCTCGTCACAAAACAGGCCGACGAGAAACACGACGAGGAAATCTGGAATCCTGACGAGAAAATAGAGAGCAGGTTCTCTATTTTCTCGTCGAGATTCTCGTCAAGTTTCTCGTCGTAAAACCATACACACGAACGTTTTTCTAGACAAAAAAACTCTTGCGGCACTTTTCTTGACTGTTTTGGACGAGAAAATCGGTCGTGTGTACGAGGCCTCAGAGTAGTTGGGCTATTTATCAGTTAGGAAGCTTAAGTCAGATGGATAATTGCTTATTGGAATACAAGAGTTTTTGGGAACCCCAGATGCCTTTAAGATAAACTGATGTGGGTTCATCTTAAAAAGATTTGCTGAGCTTCTGGATTCATGTTTAGACACTCTCATACATACATTCTCTTTCTATACACATTCTATCCTTCTAAATTAAAAGCCATAAACTGCAAGCAACGTGTTGCATAAATTAAACACTGACCTCTCAAGTTACCTGTTAAATGTCACAGCAGTGTTATTTACGTGTTACGTTAAGAATCATACCACTAGTTTAAATGAATGTTTGCATGTAATGTGCATTGGTACCACAATCTATCCAGATCTTGCCTTGCATGTAATCAGAAAAGTGCCACTTTACTACATTGTGGTTTTGGATAAGCTTTGGGTCAAGCAAAAATTTTCAGGGAATCCATCCATTCAAAGACCTAGCAAACGAATGCAGCTGTTCTCCCGCCCTCTATTGATGTTGATAATAATGCATTGCAAGGGCCTTTGAACTTTGGTCTATAGCCTTAGATTGAACAATAATGGGGAGTTTGTTATGTGCCATCTCCCTCACTATAAAATAGGGGGTAGGGAGCAGCCCTAGGGTCAGTGTACTGGAAGCAGACTGTACTAGCAGGCAAAAGACAGAGAAAACTGCCAAATCAAAAAGGCCCCTTTCACACTGGGGCGGGCAGGCGCGCTGGCGGTATAGCGTTGTTTTTACCGCGATATTCGGGCGCTGTTTGCGGGCGGTATAGCCGTGGTGTCCCATTGATTTCAATGGGAAGGAGCGGTATATACTAAGGTGACCAGATTTTTAGAATGAAATCCGGGGACATATTTTTTTTTTACTAGTAATGGCAGCAATCAGCGACTCTCTGCCCGTCGCCGCTCCAAAGATGCGGTTCGCAGTAGATTTTTTTTTTCCTCCCGCCAGCGCATCGCCTTAGGCTTTCACATTGAGAATGCTGGGGCAGGATTATTTCAGGCGTTATTTATGCGCTATTTTTAGGGCTAAGATGCCTGAAATACGCCTCAGTGTGAAAGGGGCCTATAGGGAGAAACTCCAGGCCACTTAAGAAGGAAACTCTACTACTGTTTTAATTTTTTTTTTTTTCTGCAAGGCTTCCTTTTAAAAAAGTGGCTTTTGTTTTGGTCCTGTATTTTTCTTTTTTTAGGGTTGACTATATTTTTATTGAAAAAGATCAAACATAGCAGATTAAACATAAGATAAGATAGTAGGCTCACAAAGCCATAAATGATATGACATACTAAAGTACTTAGAGTGAAAAAGTATAGCTATATAGTCAAGGACCAAGGCTAAAGCAGCTTAGCAGCCATCAGGGAGCACCAGTCCTACAGTATATAGTAAAAAAGTGCAAAGGGGTAAATTGGAGAGCTGGGAGTTAAATGGTAGTTCCCTGATGGTATAACATACACATATATAGATTAAAAAAGTGTTTATTCAGGCGTAAAAGAGAAACATACGTAGAGAAAATTGTGCTACCAAAAAAGCCCATAAATATAAAAAAATCAATGTACACAACATAGCATCAAAGTATTATATGGAGCTTGCCCATAGGCAGCTTCTTTAGGGCGTCATTCCAAAGAATCTGGCTCCACAAATCTCTAGCCAAATCATTCGGTGTGTTTAGGCTAAGGGAAGACCTTCAATAATAAACCATCTAGCTGGTATCAGACACATAAAGAGACCCCACTAGGATCACAAATCAACTAATGTGTCCACTCACATCTGGGTATAATGAATTGCTTGGGATCAGGCCGATAGCCCTACAATCCCTTCACAGGTTGAATAACATCAGATGGATCCACAGGTGAGGGCTCCACAAACAAAACACTTCTCCGGAGCAAGGGGTCCACACAAAAACCCGTAGCGGTATATATCAGTGTCTTCCGAGGACCCAATGATCCAGCATACAGGAGATATGTGTATGTTATATCATCAGGGAACTACCATTTAATGCCCAGTTCCTCCATTTACATACTAAAGTACATATTGAGGTGGCACTACGTATGAAAATAGTCTTTATAAGGGTAAAGCTGGATACACACAAAAATACTTTTGTTGTTCAACTATGTAGTGCAAGGGCCTGCCTGATTGCATACAAATTTAAAGTTTTAACCTCATGTTATATGGTTTTGATAAATCTAAAGGAACAAATCTAAAGAAAATTGTATAGTATGTATCCAGCTTTAATCATGTATCAAAAAGAGCCAAATGACCAGTGAAGATCAACATATGTTACCATAGCGCTGAATACAAAGCGTATGTTCTATAGGTCATCAATTAGGCTCTCAATTTTTCATATAACTAGATTGTAAGCTCTACCAGACAGGACCCTCTAATTCCTCCTGTATTGAATTGTAACTGTACTGTCTGCCCTCATGTTGTAAAGGGCCGCGCAAACTGTTGGCACTATATAATCCCGTATAATAATATATAAACTGACAAGAGAGGAAAAGAAGAGTTTTTTTTTTTGTTTTGGGAGTATATGGGTTTGTAATTTATGTTGTTGAGCCTTCTTTTTAGTATAAACTTATCTTTTTTATGTTTGCCACCTGGGTGTTTTTTTGTGCCCCTTTCTGATGATGTGCTGGTTGGAGCAGAGGAACTATTTCTTTAGTTTCAGGCATGTGCCTATTCCACTCCTGTTCCCACTCCGCATGTTCTTCTGGCTTGGCTCAAGTTTCGGCCAGCTGCCTGCCTGTATATCTCCTTGCCTTGCCCGGGGGAGTGATCTTCCTATACTCAGCTTCGATCCGCTCCACACCCAGTAGTGGCCGGGGCCCGGAAGGCGAGACTTGACAGGCTGTGAGGCGGGCGGCGGTAGCAACAGGCAGAGAAAGGCAGCTGAGCTAAGCTGACAATATCCAGCAAGAACCAAGGGGATTTGGATCGTGGGGCTGCCAGTGCCTGTAATACAGGCACTTTGGGGGGTGTGAATAGACAACATTGCACTGTCTCTGGCATGATGGATGGTATCATGACTCACAGACCGTAGGCGCTCTGGCTGGCTCTGTCACATTGTGTCACATATCATGGCTGCTGGGTGCTAATTTTGTTAACTTATTGGTCATAAGTTACAAGGTCAGCACCGAACAGCCATGTCATGTTACACACTGTGACAGAGCCAACCAGAGCCACGATAGAGTGCCTGCTGCCTGTGTGTCATCATAATGCTGATAATCTTAACCAGTTGCCGACCACCCCAGAGCAGATTTACTGCTACAGGGCAGTCACGCTGCGCAGGATCATTTGTATACATATGTGATCCTGCATTTCTGGGTATTCAGCAGGTCCGGCGGACAGGCAGAATGGCAGTCTGCCTATGTAAACAAGTTAGATCATCGTTCTGTCAGTTTGTAAGACATTGATCCTGTGTTCCTGCAAAGCAGGGACACGGATCTATGCCTTCCATTAGTAAAAGCACCTACAGTAAGAAAACGCTTGTTAGGCACATATTTATGCCTTTGATCACCCCTGATGTTAATCCCTTCCCAGCCAGTGTCATTAGTACAAAGAAAGTGTATATGTTTAGCACTGATCACTGTATTAGTGTCACTGTTCCCAAAAAAGTGTCAAAAGTGTCAGTTAGGTGTCCGATTTTTCCGCCACAATATCGCAGTTCCACTCTAAGTCGCTGATTGCCACCATTACTAGAAAAATAAAATATATCCCGTAGTTTGTAGATGCTATAACTTTTGCACAAACCAATCAATATTCACGGATTGGGCTGGAGAAAGATAAATATCACTTGAAGACAAACCTGCACTTTGTTTCAAGACAAGGTCTGGTGAGGGGCCAGGGGTGGGGCCATGGGTGATGCCAGGGTGGGGCTGAAGGGGGCCCCATCAGGTAGGCTATACAGGGCCCCATGATTTCTATCAGTGGCCCTGACTGGAGTACCCAGAGGAAACCCACGCAGGCACAGGGAGAACATGCTGGGTTGGGATTCAAACCGACGACTCTAGTGCTGCTAGACGGAAGTGCTAACCACTTAGCCACTGTGCTGTTCAGTTTAGCATTTGCCCTTTTGGGACATTATGATGGGTTCGATGAATTTCCCACGTTCCAGACATATTCACTCAATCCTAATTGTGGTCAACAAATCTATACTAAACAAATAAGTATCTCCAAAGTAGAGAAACAGTAGACTGGCCTGAAATTTAATTAACTAGCTATTGTATCCGGAAGGGTCAGAAAATGAGGGGTGGTTATAATAATAGCTTTCTGTATTTCTTTAACCTTTGTAAATGTGAGTTTTCAGCTTGGGGTCGCTTTTATTTTTTCTAGATGTAAATAATATCTGCTGCACATGCTGTCTCAGTGCAAGTACCCCAGGGATACGCTAAAGAGAATGGCTGGCGTTCAAGACTTGCAGCCAGTAATTACACCTCTGTACTGCAGCAAACGTGCTGGCACTTGATGGATTGCAAATATTACAAAGTGCTTGCCCAAGGTTTATTGAATAGGAAACACTACTGGCTTTTCAAATGTCAAAAGGCAGGATAGTTGCAAAACAGCCATGCAGATGTTATTTTATGCTCTTTTCTTCATTTATTTGCCTAGCATTGTTATTGTTATTGTTTTGAACCCCACAAGTATAATACTAGAGTAAAAAAAAAGTTGCTTTAACCATTTCATTGCCAGTTAAATTGTTAGGGTCATAGTCGGCATTTTTCTTCCTCCAAACATGGCGAGTCGAGTTAATGCCAAAGAGCTAGATTTTGGTCTCATCTGACCACAGCACTTTTTCCCAATCCTTCTCTGAGGCATTTAGATGTTCATTGGCAAACTTCAGAATGGCCTGTACATGTGCCTTCTTGAGGAGAGGGATTTCTCATGTTGGAGGAATAAAAATGCTTACTATGACACAAAGAAACTATCCCTACAGTCAAGCACAGAGGTGGAAACAATATGCTTTGGGGCTGCTTCTCTACTAAAGGTACAGGCCGACTTTGCTGCTTTGAGGGGCCAATGTACATGTATTGTAAAATCTTGGATGAGAGCCTTCTTTCCTCAGCCAGAACACTGAAGATGGGTCGTGGATGGGTCTTTCAGCATGACATTGACCCAAAGCATACCCCCAAAGCAACGAGTGGCTGAAGAAGAAGTGGCCTAGCCAGTCTTCAGATTTTAATTTCTATAGAAAATGTATGGAGGGAGCTGAAACTTTGAGTTGCCAAGCGACAGCCAAGAAACCTTATGGATTTAGAGAAGATCTGTAAATAAGAGTGGACCAAAATCCCTCCTAAAGCAGTGGAATTTGGTGTTTTTTCGTTTGGGGGGGGGCAAACAACCACCCCCCCTTGCTTTCTGCCAGTCTACCAGCACTTACACCATCTAGGTGACGGGCACATCAGGCAGCGGCGGGGAATAGGGCATCGGTGGGCACATTGGGCAGTGACATGGATCGAGGCATCGGTGGACATCGGGCAGCGGCTCCTGTGCCTTCTCCTCCTCACCGCCATGTGTCTCCTCCCCTCCTCCTAGGTGTCCAATAGGATCGCCTGTCCTTTCAGCCAATTGGGTGACGGGTATCAGACCTGCTTCTCGATTGGCTGGGAGGAGGATCAGTTTTGCAACAGCGACTTTGCTGTTGTAAAACTTGGGTTGGCATATGGCCCAAAGCATGAATAGGGGGTGACAGCTGTGGATAAAGGGGGCGGCGCCTAATGGATGGGCCGCCACTGCTTCTGAGTAGGGATTGGCCAGGGTTGTCGGGAAGAGTCTCTTGTCCCCATCAACCTGGGGACAAGGTGCTTTGGGGGGACCCCAAAGCCACCCTCCCCATTTTGAGGTCAAGTGGCCTGGTTCAGGGGGGCGCTCGCTTGTTCCCCCACCCTTTCCTGGCCTGTCAGACTGCTTGCTCGGATAAGGGTCTGGTATGGATTTTGGGGGGGACCCCATGCCGATTTTTTTCCTAATTCTCCAATTCTTCAATGCACTGTATTATATACTGTACACTACTATACTGTGTGTGTATATGTGTGTGTATATATATATATATGTATGTATATATATATATACACACACACACACACACACACACACACACACACACACACAGTTGTGCTCATAAGTTTACATACCCTGGCAGACTTTGATTGCTTGGCCATTTTTCAGAGAATATGCATGATAATACAAAAACTTTTCTTTTACTCATGGTTAGTGTTTGACTGAAGCCATTTATTATCAATCAACTGTGTTTACTCTTTTTAAATCATAATCACAACAGAAACGACCCAACTGACCCTGATCAAAAGTTTACATACCCTGGTGATTTTGGCCTGATAACATGCACACAAGTTGACACAAAGGGGTTTGAATGGCTATTACAGGTAACCATCCTCACCTATGATCTGTTTGCTTGTAATTAGTGTGTGTTTAAAAGGTCAATGGGTTTCTGGACTCGTGACAGACCCTTGCATCTTTTATTCAGTGCTGCACTGACGTTTCTGGATTCTGAGTAATGGGTAAAGCAAAAGAATTGTCAAAGAATCTGCGGTAAAAGGTAGTTGAACTGTATAAAACAGGAAAGGGATATAAAAAGATATCAAAGGAATTGAGAATGCCAATCAGCAGTGTTCAAACTCTAACCAAGAAGTGGAAAATGAGGGGTTCTGTAGAAACCAAACCACGGCCAGATAGACCAACTAAAATTTCAGCCACAACTGCCAGGAAAATTGTTTGGGATGCAAAGAAAAACCCACACATAACTTCAGGTGAAATACGGGACTCTCTGAAAACATGTGGTGTGGCCGTCTCAAGATGCACAATAAGGAGGCACCTGAAGAAAGATGGGCTGCATGGTCGAGTCGCCAGAAGAAAGCCATTACAATGCAAATGCCACAAAGTATCCCGTTAACAATACGCCAAACAGCACAAAAACAAGCCTCAAACCTTCTGGCACAACGTCATTTGAAGTGATGAGACTAAAATGAGCTTTTTGGCCACAACCATAAACACTACATTTGGAGACGAGTCAACAAAGGCCTATGATGAAAGGTACACCATTCTTACTGAGAAACACGGAGGTGTATCGCTGATGTTTTGGGGATGTGTGAGCTACAAAGGCACAGGAAATTTGGTCAAAATTGATGGCAAGATGAATGCAGTATGTTATCAAAAAGTACTGGAGGAACATTTGCATTCATCAGCCAGGAAGCTGAGCATGGGACGTACTTGGACATTCCAACATGACAATGATCCAAAACGCAAGGCCAAGTTGACTTGTCATTGGCTACAGCAGAACAAAGTAAAGGTTCTGGAGTGGCCATCTCAGTCTCCTGACCTCATTATCGTTGAGCCACTCTGGGGAGATCTCAAACTTGCAGTTCATGCAAGACAGCCCAAGAATTTACAGGAACTGGAGGCTTTTTGCCAAGAGGAATGGGCAGCTTTACCATATGAGAAGATAAAGAGCCTCATCCACAAATACCACAAAAGACTTTAAGCTGTTATTGATGTTAAAGAGGGCAATACACGGTATTAAGAACTGGGGTATGTAAACTTTTGATCAGTGTTATTTGGGTAATTTCTGTTGTCATTATGATTTAAAAAGAGCAAACACAGTTGATTGATAATAAATGGCTTTAGCCAAACACTAACCATGAGTGAGAGAAAAGTTTTGTCTTTATCATTCATATTCTCTGAAAAATGGCTAAGAAATCATAAATTCTGCCAGGGTATGTAAACTTATGAGCCCAACTGTATGTGTGTATGTATGTGTGTGTGTGTGTATATATATATATATATGTATATATATATATATATATATATATATATATATATATATATAAATATACACACACTAGACTGCCTGCACTGTATTTACTGTATATCAGGGATATGCAATTAGCGGACCTCCAGCTGTTGCCAAACTACAAGTCCCATGAGGCATAGCGAGACTCTGACAGCAGCAAGCATGACAGGCAGAGGCATGATGGGACTTGTAGTTTTGCAACAGCTGGAGGTCCGCTAATTGCATATCCCTGCTGTATATTCTACACTGACTGCTCTGTATATACAATGGATATAAAAAATGCCTGTTTAAAATGTCAGGTTTCTGTGATATAAAAAAGAGACAAAGATAAATCATTTCAGAACATTTTCCACCTTTTAATGTGACCTATAAACTGTACAACTCAGTTGAACAGCAAACTGAAATCTTTTAGGGGGGAAGTAAAAATAAATAAAGGGGTTGCATAAGTGTGCACACCTTCTTATAACTGGGGATGTAGCTGTGTTCAGAATTAACAAATCAAATTCAAACTAATGTTAAATAGGAGTCAGTACACATCTGGCATCATTTAAAGTGCCTCTGATTAACCCCAAATAAAGTTCAGCTGTTCTAGTAGGTCTTTCCTGACATTCTCTTAGTCGCATCCTACAGCAAAAGCCATGGTCCGCAGAGAGCTTCCAAAGCATCAGAGCGATCTCATTGGTATCAGTTAGGAGACGGGTACAAAAGCATTTCCAAGGCATTAGATATACCATGGAACACAGTGAAGACAGTCATCAAGTGGAGAAAATATGGCACAACAGTGACATTACCAAGAACTGTCCATCCCTCCAAAATTGATGAAAAGACAAGAAAAAAACTTGTCAGGGAGGCTGCCAAGAGGCCTGCAGCAACATTAAAGGAGCTGCAGGAATATCTGGCAAGTATTGGCTGTGTGGTACACGTGACAACAATCTTCTGTATTCTTCATATGTCTGGGCTATGAGGTAGAGTGGCAAGACAGAAGCCTTTTCTTACGAAGCAAAACATCCAAGCCCAGCTAAATTTTTGCAAAATCACATCTGAAGTCTCCCACAAGCATGTGGAAAAATCTGTTATGGTCTGATGAAACCAAGATTGAACTTGAGATATGTTTGCTGCAAAAACATCACTGCACATAACCAAAAGAACACCATACCCACCATGAATCATGGTGGCTGCAGCATCATGCTTTGGGGCTGTTTTTCTTCAGCTGGATCAGGGGCCTTGGTCAAGGTAGAGGGAATTATGAACAGTTCCAAATACCAGTCAATATTGGCACAAAACCTTTAGGCTTATGCTAGAACGCTGAACATGAACTGGAACTTCATCTTTCAGCATGACAACGACCCAAAACATGCATCCAAATCAACAAAAGAAACCAGAAGAAGATTACATTTTTGGAATGGCCCAGCCAACGCCCAGACCTAACACTGATTAAGAAATCTGTGGGGTGATCTGAAGAGGGCTGTGCACAGGGGATGCCCTCACAATCTGACAGATTTGGAGTGTTTTTGCAAAGAAGAGTGGGCAAATATTGGCAAGTCAAGATGTGCCATGTTGATAAATTCATACTCAAAAAGACTGAGTGCTGTAATAAAATCAAGAGGTGCTTCAAAAAAGTATTAGTTTAAGGGTGTGCACACTTATGCAACCATATAATTTTAGTTGTTTGTTTTTACTTCCCTCCACCTAAAAGATTTAAATTGTTGTTTAACCGAGTTGTACAGTTTATAGGTCACATTAAAGATGGGATCTCCCATCCTGGGTGGGCGTCATATGACGTCCTTGACTTTGTGGGGGGACATCTGAATTCATCCTTCTTTTCAGCTAGGGATTCTGTGCACGATAAGAACAACCATAGTGGCAGTTCCGTCGCTTGATCGTTCTTATAGGCGATGGGAGGGGACACCCCCCCTCCCGCCACCATCCGGTGCTTCTCCGGGCTCTCCCGTGCCATCGGGGGCCCGGAGAAAGAATCGTCCAGCGCCGGATGATGAGCATAGAGATTTCTGGTGACCAGATGGTCACCAGTCATCTCTATGACTGTCGGTGGCCCGGGCGCGACATTATGACTTCACGCCCGGGTTCCCGGAAGTAAACAAAGCCGCGATTGCGGCTAGTAAGCATGAGATCAGTGATTTATTTTTCCTGATCTCATGCTTTCCAGCCTGGAGGAGAGATGTGGGGTCTTATTGACCCCATATCTCTCCATAAAGAGGACCTGTCACACACCATTCCTATTACAAGTGATGTTTACATTCCTTGTAATAGGAATAAAAGTGATCAAAAAAATTAAGATGTCAAAAAAAGTGTAAAAATAAAATAATTAAGTAAAATAAATAATAATAAAAAAAATTAAAACGCCCCTGTCCCCTGTAGCTCGCGCTCAGAAGCGAACGCAAGTCCCGCCCACATATGTAAACTCCATTCAAACCACATATGTGAGGTATCGGCGCGTGCGTTAGAGCATGTGCAACAATTCTAGCACTAGATCTCCTCTGTAACTCTAAACTGATAACCTGTAAAAATTTTCAAAGCTTCGCCTATGGAGATTTTTAAGTACTGAAGTTTGGCGCCATTCCATGAGTGTGCGCAATTTTAAAGCGTGACATGTTGGTAATCTATTTACTCGGCGTAACATCATCTTTCATATTTTACAAAAAAATTGGGCTAACTGTACTGTTTTTGTTAGTTTTTTAATTCATGAAACCATTTTTTTTTCCCCAAAAAAAGGCGTTTGAAAAATGATTGCGCAAATACCATGCAAGATAAAAAGTTGCAATGATCGTCATTTTATTCCCTAGGGTGTCTGCTAAAAAAACATATATAATGTTTGGGGGTTCTGAGTAATTTTCTATCAAAAGAATCATGATTTGTACATGTAGGAGAGAAGTGCCAGAATAGGCCCGGTATTGAGGTGGTATAAAAGCTCTGTATTGAAGTGGTTAAATAATGAAAAAACTAATCTGGCAGAGAAAGTGCCAAAAGACTCGTTGCCTTTACCATTAGTACAGGGTTCTTGAAAGAAAAAATATATATTTCAGCTATGCTAGTCACATATAACAAAATTACTTCTAGTCTTTGTGTAATTATGGCTCTATATAAATCCTGTATAATAATAATAATAATAATTATAGCTTTGAGTTTCCATTTCACTAGATATTAATGTCTTATCAGATTAGGTAAAATAAAGTTGTGCTTTCATTAACGTAAATTGAACAGTAAGCAGAAATAATAAAAAGCAGGCACCTATGGCTGTCCACACATACTGAAACCCAGGGCACTCAGTTGTGCCTATCTCAAATTCTGCTTAACAGCCAACTGAACTGTTTTGCCCATCTTTATACCTAATGATTGGTCCTTCAGTTTGATGGGTGACCTCACTGATCATAGTGAGATGTGGTGGGCGGGAAGTGGTTGGGAATAGCTTGATTTAGTAGCTGAAGTCAAGATTTGTGCAACTGGGTACCGTTGGCCCCAAAGCTTCCAGAGCACTCAGGAAGAGGTCTAAAGGAAAGTTAATCCTTTTTCATCTCTACTAACAGTTTAGTCATATTAATGTAAGTTTAGGCTTACTTTAAAGCGCACGCTTGGCATTTAATATTTAAGGAATGTGCCTTTCAGCATCCAGAAAAATCAAGACTAAACCTTTGCTGAGACACCATTAATTCCTAGGCTATTACTGTGCAGCAAATGGGGCCTTATTTGTACTTGTCCATCCTGCGTGACAACAAAACAAAAGCAAATAGAATTAAACAAGTTCAAAAATATCACTACATAATTTAGATGTCCAGTTTTTTGATTGATTAATTACTGGTTGAAACAAGCAGATGAAGGATGTAATAATAGCCATAGGAACCCATGTGTTTTTCCTCTTTCCCCCTATTATTTTAATGTGGCCCTTTGTCAGAAAGGGTGTTAATAAACTAGAAATGGTTTCTCTCCCTCTTTCCATCAAGGTTGACTGATACCTTATGGGCCTGTGCCCTGGCTGCTTTATTTCTTTCACAATATTTTTATTGAATAAAGCCAAACTCACAAAACCGTGAATAGATGCCAAAGTCAGTGGCAGAAAGTGAATTGAGAATGCCAACATATATACCACAGATAAGTAGGCCTTTTATATGTTTGTTTTTTTTAAAATATATATATATATATATATATATATATATATATATATATATATATATGAAAAAAGAAGAAAAATTTACCCCAAAAATTTGTCCCCACTCCAGGGAATCCAAGGCCAGCATGGGTGTGATCATCAGAATTTCCTATACATCAAAAAAATGGGAAGGCGGGCTCGTTGCTGGGAATTGGTCCAACCAGGGTTACCAAGTCTTACAAAGTTTGTCCCTAGCGTCCACGAGTATCGCCCCCAAGCTTCTCGTTCATCAACGTACCATGCACCCGTCGCTTCACCTCCTCAAAAGAGAGGAGAGGTGTTTTCCATGCCTTTGCAATGGTTTGTTTGGTAGCCATAAAAATCTGTGTTGACCAGACTCGTTCTCGTTTCGTTAACTCCAAGATAGGCTTATGAAGTAGAGCCCACGGGTCCTTACGTACATTAGAATGCAAGAATGTATTGACCAAAGTGTACACTAGAATCCACAACCTTTTAACTTTGGGGCATGTCTACCATATGTGCTTCATATCGCCCAGATCAGAACAGCCCGTAAAACACAATGCTGGGTAAGTAGGAAGATATTTTGCAATTCTCGCTGGGGTTTAGTACAATCTAGACATAACTTTGAATTCTCTAGGGCTATGATGTTACGGGAGGAACAGAAAAGAGCCTCCCACATCTTGGGCCAGTCCTCAGGGGATTGAAGGGCACCAAAGTCTGCCTCTTATTGTGCACAGTAAGAGGGGGCTGAAGAGTTAGAGGCTCCCAGAAGAGAAGAATAAAGTAACGAGACTAGGCTCTGAGTAGTGGGATGAGTACAGCACCTGGTTTTGAATGCAGTCAAAGGTCGGAAACTATCATAATTTTTTAACCAGGGAGTCCAGGGAATGGCGAATTTGAATATAGCGGTATCTCTCTGTCAGGGGCCTCATAAGTCTCCTGAAGCTGCTGAAAGGTGTACACACCTCCCTAGATGTGAGGAAAGAGCGGACCGTTGTCAGGCCTTTGGAACGCCACCACTGAAAGCTATGGAGGTTATCCAACCCTGGAGGAAACCATGGGCAGTTGAAGACTATCCAGAAGGGGTAAGTGAGGTGAAAGTAGGCCTGCCGAATATTTAACCGAGTCCCATACTGCGAGTGAATCAGACAAAATAGGGTTTATGGGCTTAGGATGAAATTGAGCTGGCAGCCATTAAAGTGACGGTAACGGGACAGGGTTGCTTTATAATATAAAAAGTAAAGTTACCATTGTCAATTTCCTAGAGGAAAAATATACCTGTCAGTACTCCCAAGAGTATTGAACAGGCTTCAGCATAGTACTGTGCGCACCAAACAGTGTCTGCACATATCTCTTGTTCTTTTCTGCAGCCAATGAGCCCAAAATCCTTTTACTACTGTAACCTGCTAATTTCAACACTTCTTGGTAATCTCAGATGCTAGTTTCAATGCATGTTCCTATTGACCAGTAAGTCCATCCAATATAATGACTGGTCAATAGGAAGGATCAGGACCAGCCATTGATACTACCAAAAATGTAAGATAGCAGCGGCCTAGGATTTACTGCTCAAGGGCTTCAGTGAAAGAAAGAGGTATGTCAAGGCTGGAGCCTGATACACACTGCAGGTGTACCTAAACTGTAAATTATGTGAAATAAAGAAGTTTTCTGCTCTTTACACCCCGAAAACTTGTCCTGAAAAAATTTGGATGTCAGTGCAAAGTCTCAAAGACAGTACTTGTAATTGTTTTTGTTGCAAGTGCACTAATACAGCTACAAACACCTCAAATATAACATTTTGGAAATATTTTTTAACATTCTATAAGAAGGTGAACTGTAATTTGGATAGGGATGCCTGTGAACATAGTATATCTAGATTTCACTAGGGCATTTGATATAGCATCCTATAAACGCTTAATCTATCAATTAAGGTCTTTTGTCATTGATGAGATCGTATGTACCTGAAAAGAAAGCTGGTTGCCGGAGCACATCCAGAGGGTGGTGATTAATGGCATATGTTCTGAATGGTCTAGTGTTGTGAGCGGTGTGCCCCAGGGCTCTGCACTGGGATTAATTCTGTTTAGCTTGTTCATAAATGATATAGAGGTTGGAATAAATAATTAAATCTCAGTGTTTGCTGATGATACAAAGCTAAGCAGGACAATAATGTCCCAGCAGGATATAAGAAGACCTCGATAAAATAGAGGGGTGGGCAGCTAAATTATAGGTGGAGTTCAATGTAGAAAAATGTAAAGTAATGCACTTGGGAGCTAAAAATATGAATGCAAGTTACTCACTAAGGGGAGAACCTCTAGGGCAGGGATCCTCAAACTACGGCCCTCCAGCTGTTACGGAACTACAAATCCCATGAGGCATTGCAAAACTCTGACATTCACAGACATGACTAGGCATGATGGGAATTGTAGTTCCTGAACACCTGGAGGGGCGTAGTTTGAAGACCCCTGCTCTAGGGGAATAATAAGATGGAAACCTATCTGGGGATCCTAGTAGATCAGACTCAGCAATACATGCAATGCCAAGCTGTAGCACACAAGGCTAGCAGACTATTAGCATGCATTAAAAAAAAAAAATTGTTGAGGCTGCATTCATGTCCATGGTGAGGCTGAATTCAGAGGCTGCATTCGTGGCAATGGTGAGGCTGCATTCGTGGCAATGGTGAGGCTGCATTAATGTCAATGGTGAGGCTGCATTAATGTCAATGGTGAGGCTGCATTCATGTCAATGGTGAGGCTGCATTCATGGCACTTGTGAGGCTGCATTAATGTCAATGGTGAGGCTGCATTCATGGCACTTGTGAGGCTGCATTCGTGGCACTTGTGAGGCTGCATTCGTGGCACTGGTGAGGCTGCATTCGTGGCACTGGTGAGGCTGCATTCGTGGCACTGGTGAGGCTGCATTCGTGGCGCTGGTGAGGCTGCATTCGTGGCGCTGGTGAGGCTGCATTCGTGGCGCTGGAGAGGCTGCATTCGTGGCGCTGGTGAGGCTGCATTCGTGGCGCTGGTGAGGCTGCATTCGTGGCGCTGGTGAGGCTGCATTCGTGGCGCTGGTGAGGCTGCATTCGTGGCGCTGGTGAGGCTGCATTCATGTCAATGGTGAGGCTGCATTCATGTCAATGGCGAGGCTGCATTCATGTCAATGGCGAGGCTGCATTCATGTCAATGGTGAGGCTGCATTCATGGCAATGGTGATGCTGCATTCATGGCAATGGTAAGGCTGCAGATGGGCACTGATTAGGCTGCATTGATAGGCACTGACCCTTATTTTGCTTCACAGGTCTTAATTTAAAATGTACGTTTTTTCCTGAAACTTCCCTCTTAAAATTAATATGGTATATCCAAATAACACGCCCAAGCACATCCTAATGCCCCATACACACGATCATTTTTAATGTCATTTTTAAAACTGACGTTTTTCTCGTCATTTTTTTTCTTGTTTCCTCTCAACCCTGTCTTGCGTACACACCATCATTTTAAAAAATGTTCAAGAAAAGCGCAGTGACGTACACCACGTACGACGGCACTATAAAGGGGAAGTTCCGTTCGAATGGCGCCACCCTTCATGTTAGTAAAGTTTGTTGAGAGACGATTCGCTCTTTTCAGTCTAGTGCTTTTCAGTCCGTTACAGCATGACGAATGTGCTATCTCCATTACGAACGCTAGTTTTACCAGAACGAGCGCTCCCGTCTCATACTTGATTCTGAGCATGCGCATTTTTTTCCCCTCGTTAAAGCATACACACTATCGTTTTTCACGTCGTTAAAAAAAACGACATGAAAAACGACGTGAAAAAAGAGAGCATGTTCGAAATTTTTAATGCCCGTTTTTCACGTCGTTAAAAATGCTCTGGAGCATACACACGATCATTTTTAATGGCCATTTTTTTTAATGGCATTTTTAACGGCATGAAAAATGATCGTGTGTATGGGGCATTAGACTCTTCACCACACACAGCCACAAAGGCAAGAGAATTCTTGCTGGGCAGTGTATTAGTTAATTTGCATTTAATTGTAATGTTCAAAGAATATCAGCAAAATGGTCGGCCCTCACGCATGTTCACTTCATCAAATCTGGCCCTCTTTGAAAAAAGTTTGAACACCCCTGGTCTATATCTATTGTATGTCTGAAGGGACTCTAAGGTGACTGCAAAGTGTGTGTAAATTAATTCATTTTGCAGACATTTATCATGTTTCTTTGATGTTGAAGTTTTAAGTAAAAGAACTTGGCACTATAACCTTTATACATAGGTTTAGAATGTTTTCCTAGTATGTACCAATGACTAGTGACATTGCAAGGGGCTGCCTCCAGGCCTGCAGCCAGAGCTGTGTCTGCTTATTTTTAGAAATGCATGCAATATTTATTTGTCAGAAGCAAGCATAGCAGACCTGGTTAAAAATTAATTTTTGTGGGTCTGTAAGTCAGTAAACATGAACCAGAGTAATGACATGAGTAGGTCATCTTTGCTCAGCTATTTTTAGTCAAAGCTGCTGTATGCTAGCCCCTGTTGCACCATCTTACTCATCCACTCATCCTCTGCCTGCCACTTGGAGATATTCGAATATATTGTGAATCTTCCTCCATGTAAGCCAGAGATTAATGGAACTCATGGTTGTGGCTTTAACCTAAAAAATACTTTCTCCCCTGAATGCTGCAGGCTCTGAATGTAAGTTTCTTAAAGCTAAACCCCAGAAAAAGCAAATATTGTCTAAATGCAAGAGTCATGTGTATTCTTACTGGAAACTTGTCATACTTTGTGTATTTCTTCCTGATCTGTGCCATAATCCATTGTAACTAAATAGCAGCCGCAGCTTAACCTGAATGTCCATGTAGGCCTGGTGCACGTGTGCGGTGCTCGAGGGGCTCCTGACAGCCACAATAGCAATATGAAATGGTAAACCGGCACATTCTAGTAGGATCGCAATACTCATTTATTTTCCACAGGATTAAAAAACCAAGTCTCCTTCCCTGCTTACATGTTTCAGCCCTGTGTGGGCCTTAATTATAACAGTAATCCATCATGAAACTTATGCGGAGACTAGTCACTAGTGCTCTCCTTATGCAGAGTGACCCGTCTTGTATCCGCCACTTATAGTTGTCTGCACGCAGCCTGTAGTGAGTGGACCTGTTCTGTCCCTCCCACTGCTCTCTGCATAGTGGTTTTGTCACTGCTGTTTTTACAATATCTGTGTTTGCAAAGGCATTTAGTGCACACAAAATGGATTTATATCTTTTGTCGCGATTTCCACAGCGATCTGAGAGGAAATTTAGCCCACCCTCCTTCCCCCCGCAGCCTTCTGGGACACATCACAGGTCCCAGAAGACTGTAGGACCATTCACAATGCGTAAAGTGGCTCGCACATGCGTAGTTGGAAGCTGGCAGTGAAGCCACCAGACTTCACTGCCAGTTACCCTTTGTCAAGATGCTGGCACCTAGACCCGAAGCCAATTGAAGAATCCGCTCGGGTGAGGACGTTGCTGGATCCCTGGACAGGGAAGTGTCCTTATATTAAAAGTCACCAGCTACAGTATTTGTAACTGCTGACTTTTATTTTTTGGGGGGAGACTAGAGCTCCTCTATAAAGCAGGACTTTCAATCAATATTGACTATTTGTATTCCTTATGCTTCTAGGATTAGTATATAGATAGGGAAGTATATCACATATTCTTGTTTTAAACTTTTTTTTTTACCATTTCATCAGTTACTTCTTGGTTTCCAGGCCTAAACAAGTGATGTCATACATCCCAAGAGGGCAGGAGGGGCTCCTCAATTCCTGGAAGTAAATGCTACAAGAATCATCTGCCCTTAGGTCCGGTTCACACCAGGAGATGCACAGGATTCCGTGTTCCTGTGCGATTTACATGCCGTTTAGTGCGGTGAGATTTGAGCCCATACATTTTGAATGGGCAGAATCGCACTGGACTGCAGCAAAAGTAGTGCATGCACTACTTTAAAAACACAGAGCAAACGGATCACATTGTACTTCTATATCATGCGATCCGGTGCTGGCAAACACACTGCAACCTGTGTTTGGGAGGGTCGTGTCAACATTGACACTTGCTGCAGATCACAACTGCAGTGCATTTGTGGGAATCTCACATTGGAACGCATGTGAGCCAGGTGCAGCATGGTATGGCGGACAGTAAACACACAGAGTCTTATACATCCCCAGAGGGGAGACACACCTGTCCAAAGCCACTTAGGAACTGCGACAGTGGTCTGAGGACTTGAAGATGGTGACATCTGCAACGAGGAGCGAAATGTGGCCTGGCCGGTCCACACCCCAAGGGCAGGTTTCTGAAGAGATTTAGAGATAGTCCCTGCCCTGTCCCTACTCCACTGGAACCCATCCCTACCTCTAAGCACTGTTCCTGTCAGTTAAGGCAGTGGTCATCAACTCCTGTCCTCAGGGCCCACTAACAGGCTAGGTTTGCAAGATAACTGAAATACATCACAGTCGAGATAATTTGCTGCTCAGTGATTGCAGTATTCTAGTCTGCATATCCCCAAGGTAATACATAAAATCTGGCCTGATAGTGGGCAGGGTTGATGACCACAGAGTTAAGGAATCTGTCCTTACACTAGCCATTCGCATTAAAATGTGCCAAACCCAAGAGCCAGTGTTTTAAATAGACTCTGCCTGATCCAAGATGGCTGCTGGGGCACCAGCGTCTAATCGGACAGCTGTCTCTCTGTTGCTGCAAGACGTCATAGAGGAACCGAGTTCCTCAAAACTTCCTTCCCCTTCTTCACTGCAGCATCGGTCGAGTGCCACTTGTAGTGGGGGAAAACAGACTGCCTACATGTGGGTTTCCAGCACCGTGTTCTGATGTGAACTGGCCCTTACTCAAGATGGCTGTGGCCGGAAATGCTAGCGGGTGTTTTTCAAAGGGATTTTTCAGGAAAATAAAATATGGGGACAAAAATGGATGGATGACTTTGCTTTGAATATTAAAATTAAATAAATAGCGTTTTTGGCTGTTGGTGGTCAGATGCAGTGTGGTTCTGCTTTAAGTAATGCCCACTGTGCTGCAGTCCTTATTCATTATTTAGTCCCGGTTCACACTGGTGCGACAAACGCTCCGACATTGGGAGCTCATGTCGCATGACGTGTGAAAACGTGAATGCGGCCTGGTACGGTTCAGGAGGGGGGGCTCTCGCTCGTCCCCACACCCTTTCCTGACCGTCCGGGGCTGCGTGCCTGGATAAGGGTCTAGTATGGATTTTGGGGGACCCACACGCAGTTTTTTCGGCGTAGGGGTTCCCCTTAAAATCCATACCAGACCGAAGGGCCTGGTATGCTCTTGGACGGGGAACCCATGCTGGTTTTTCTTTTTCGTACATCACGGGACACAGAGCGACTTAGTCATTACTAATGGGTTATATAGTTTACCTTCAGGTGTTGGCACTGGCCAATTCCAAACCGGAAGTACCCTCCCCTATATAAGCCCCTCCCACCCGGGAGCACCTCAGTTTTTTGCCAGTGTCTAAGGTGTTGGCCAAAGAGTAACATGTGTTTTCACTGGGCTTGCGTACAGGTTCTTTTGGGCCTTAGTAAGCTGTTCCGGATCCCACCAAAAAAGCTTCATAGCTAAACGGTCGGTACCCGGGCCTTGCAGCAGAAGCAAGGTTTTGCCTGTAATGCTTCTCTTAGGAGGGCTGGACCCTGGGATCCAGAGCTCTGGTCATACCCACGACCAAGACGCTGTCTGTGCAGGGTGCTATACAGGTCCAGGGGAGTGGAATCCTTGGGAACCCGGTCCCTGAAGGTTTAATTACAATGCCTGCCGTGATAGGTGAAGTTTGGACTTTTGTGGACCAAACAAAGTCCTGCGGCGGGGATCAGGTAAGTGGGGGCCCTCAGGAACTTGGTTCTATTGGGGGACCCCCAAGCCTAATTTGTCTTTCTGTCTGTTACCTAACGGTATTCCCGCTAAATATCTGTGTTTGCCTATAACTACTGAAAATGTAAAATTTTAATAGTAGTCAAGAAAAAAAAAAATAAAAAACAGGGACCGCGGTACCTGTGTTAAACCACTAGAGGCCGCTGTAGTCCATTTTTCTTGTAAATGTGGATCTTTGGTTTTCTCAACTCAAAAGATCCAGGCAGCTGGTAAGTTTCTCTGAGGGAATCCACTTCCTCTGCCCTGTTGCTGCGTTCATCCACCGCACAGGCCCTCCGGCAAAAAGGGCCCTGGCTCCTAGTCCTCTGTTGGTTTTCGAAAAGGGCGCCATTGGCGCACGGGCGCGCGCGCGGGCGCGTGCACGCGCCTCCTATGAAAAAAAAGGGGCGGGGCGGGTGGATGACGCTCGATGCGCGCCGCGGCGCTTCTGCGCATGTGCGGGCGTCCCAGCATGGTTAAAAGACACAGTACAAGTGTCAGCTGCATGCAAACAGAGCTAGCAACAAACAGTGGCACACAGAGGCGGTTGATGCAGGCATCCCCATAGAAAGGCACTTTAGTGGACACCAGCTGGTATATAGCAGCACCTGTGTTAGACTATTACCAGCAAAAATTGGTGTATGACGACGGGAATACCTCAGCTTTGTGCTTAAGGGATATGTCGTCCAGACGCTCCGGAAATAGATCTTCCAGGAAGCCAAAGGGGTCTCCATCGGGCTCTGAGGATATTGGGCATGCTTGCACTGCACCAATCTCCCCTGAGAATGCAGAGGTCAGTAGCCGTAGAAACCCCGCAGGAATGCCTGGTGCTGCGGCTGTCCCCAGTCCACCAGCTCCTGTATATATAACAGAGGAGGTTTTATCCTCAACTCTGGGAGGATTGGAAGAGAGATTAACAGCATTGATCGCTGCTTCCCTGTCACAGGAAAAGCGCGTCCGATCTCCGTCTCCTCCTTCAGAGTGCCTGTTAGTGGAGGAACAGCCCCACACAGAGATCGACCTACCTGAAGGGGATCAGGATGAGGTTGATTCACTTATAGAGGAATCAACAGTGGAAGAACCTTTCTCAGCTTCTCAGGCTGAAAGATTATGGGTTCAGTCTCTGACTAACATGGTCCGATCAGCATTTAAAATGCCTCTGGCGGAACCACCATCCACTACGGTTTCCTCGCTGGGGTCGCTAAAAGCTCCCCAGGCGGTCTGTTCCTTCCCAATCCACCCTTTATTAGAAGGGCTTATTTACCAGGATTGGGAGCATCCTGATAAAATATTTGCTCCCCCCAAGAGATTTCCGGTGATCTATCCCATGGAGGATAAGTTCATAAGAAAATGGAGGGTCCCTATAGTGGACGCAGCCATCTCTTCTGTTAACAAATCACTGACATGTCCAGTAGATAATGTTCCAATGTTCAAAGACCCAATAGATAAAAAATTGGAGTCTTTACTAAAATCTGCTTTCTCTACAGCAAGTATGGTGACACAACCTGCGGTAGCAGCGATTGGAGTCTGCCAAGCAGTGAAAGATCAGTTGAAACAAGTCTTAAGGGACTTACCAGATCAGCAGGCTCATGCCCTAGCTGACCTGCCTAGAGCCTTGTGTTTTGCGGTGGACGCCATAAAGGATACAATCCAACAGGCCTCCCGCTTTACGCTGTCTATAGTACATATGCGTAGGCTTCTGTGGCTCAAAAACTGGTCTGCTGAAGCTCCCTGTAAAAAACTGCTGGTTAGCTTCCCATTTCATGGAGAACGCTTATTTGGAGAAGATCTGGACAAATATATCCAGAAAATTTCTGCCGGTAAAAGTTCACTCTTACCGGTTAAGAACAAGGGTAGAAGTCCTTCTTTTAAGAGGCCTACCTCTCCAGTCCCGGGCACATCGGCTGTGAAGCAGTTCCGACGGCCTCCGCGGTCAAATTCAGGGGGCAGAAATCAGGGACAATCACAGGGTAACAAGAAGCCCTGGATCAAGAGAGGTACAAAACCTCCCCCTAAGGCATGAAGTATTGCCCCCGCTCAATCGGGTGGGGGGAAGACTTCAGTTGTTCACAGAGACCTGGCGGGACACCATCAGAGACAGATGGGTGCTCTCCGCAGTAAGTCTGGGATACAAGCTGGAGCTAAAAGGCACTCCTCCTGCCCAATTTATGAGGTCAAACGTGCCAAGAGATCCCCAAAAGAGAGGATCCCTCCTTCTGGCACTAGAACAACTATTGCTCCAAGGGGTAATCATGAAGGTTCCCCTGGAAGAAAGCGGATTCGGGTTTTACTCGAACCTTTTCACAGTCCCCAAACCAAATGGGGACGTGAGGCCCATATTAAATCTAAAAGGGCTAAACAAGTTCCTAAATATCAGGACCTTTCGGATGGAGTCGATCCGATCAGTGGCCACCGCCCTACAAGGGCAGGAATGGCTAGCCTCGATCGACATAAGGGATGCTTATCTGCATATTCCCATCTTTCCGGCCCATCAGAAATTTCTACGCTTTGCAGTAGAAGGGCGCCATTTTCAGTTCAGAGCCTTACCTTTCGGTCTGGCCACAGCACCACGAGTGTTCACAAAAATTCTGGCCCCATTATTGGCCAATCTAAGAACACAGGGTGTAACGATAATGGCATATCTAGACGACCTGCTACTAATAGACCACTCAGTGGAAAAGCTGGAAGTAGCTATTCACAAGACAATCGAGTATCTGGAATATCACGGTTGGATTATCAACCGGGACAAGTCAGCTCTAAGACCAGTCAAAAGTCTGGAATACTTAGGGCTAAGGCTGGATTCAAATCAGAGAAAGATTTTCTTACCTCCAGAGAAGGTGTCGTCTTTAAGAAATTTGACCCACTTAGTGGGTACAAAAAGAAAACCATCCATACGTCTCTGCATGAGGCTGCTGGGAAAGATGGTGGCTTCATTCGAAGCGGTACCCTACGGTCAATTCCATTCAAGGAATTTGCAAAGGGCCATACTGTCAGCCTGGAACAAAAAAGTTCAGGCTTTAGACTTACCAATGTCCCTGTCCCCTTCCGTTCGCAAGAGCCTCCATTGGTGGTTGGTGCCCCAGAATCTGGAAAGAGGGAAACCCTTCAGTCCGGTTTCTTGGAAGGTGGTCACTACAGATGCCAGCCTCATCGGCTGGGGGGCAGTGCTGGAGCAATGGTCTCTCCAGGGCAGGTGGTCAGAAGCAGAAAAGGCCCTGCCCATCAATCTCTTAGAGATACGAGCAGCCCGGTATGCCCTAGTAGCATGGACATCCAAACTCCAGGGGTCCCCTGTCAGAATTCAATCAGACAATGCCACGGCAGTGGCATATATCAATCATCAGGGTGGCACCAAAAGTCGTGCAGCCCAGAAGGAAGCAAATTGCATCCTGGAGTGGGCAGAAAGATATGTCCCAGCCATATCCGCGGTTTTCATCCCAGGAGTGGAAAATTGGAGAGCGGACTTTCTAAGTCGCCAACAATTATGCCCGGGGGAATGGTCTCTTCACCCCGAGGTTTTCCAGGCAATATGCCAGCGGTGGGGAACACCGGATGTAGATCTGCTAGCATCCAGATTCAACGCAAAGGTGGACAGGTTTGTGTCTCGCACAAGGGATCCCCTAGCTTGCGGCTCGGATGCCCTAGTGTTCCCTTGGGATCGGTTCAAGCTGATATATGCATTCCCACCGCCACAATTGTTACCACGATTACTCCGCAGAATCAGGGTAGAAAAGAAACCAGTGATTCTGGTGGCTCCAGCGTGGCCCCGAAGGGCATGGTACGCGGAGATTGTAAAAATGTCAGTGAGGAGTCCTTGGACCCTCCCACTTCGTCCGGACCTGCTGTCGCAAGGACCGATATACCACCCTTCCTTACCAGCCCTAGGTTTGACGGCCTGGCTATTGAAGCCCACATTCTGAAAAAGAGAGGGCTCTCTAATTCTGTGGTATCTACCATGATCAATGCCAGGAAACCGGTATCCAGGCAGATCTATTATAGGATCTGGAAAGCGTACATTACGTGGTGTGAGACCAAGAAATGGCATCCACGTAAGTACATGATAGGGAGGATTCTGGACTTCCTACAGTGGGCTGTAGATAGGAAGCTGGCCTTGAGTACTATCAAGGGTCAGATTTCGGCCTTGTCAATATTTTTTCAAAGGCCCTTGGCTTCGCATTCACTAGTCAAAGCCTTTATACAAGGAGTGATGCGTATTAGCCCTCCGGTTAGTATTCCCATATGTCCTTGGGACTTAAACCTGGTTCTGTCGGTTCTACAGAAACAACCGTTTGAACCATTACAACACATTTCCTTGGTTCTTCTCACCAGGAAATTGGTTTTCTTAGTAGCCATTTGTTCGGCTAAAAGAGTGTCGGAATTAGCAGCTATGTCCTGTAAGGAGCCATATCTGGTTGTCCATAAGGACAGAGTAGTATTACGTCCTCATCCAGCCTTTCTTCCTAAGGTGGTATCGAGGTTTCATTTGAACCAAGATGTGGTTCTTCCTTCTTTTTTCCCCAAACCTAGCTCAGTAGAGGAAAAGTTATTACATTCTTTGGATGTGGTAAGAGCAGTTAAAGCTTATCTAAAAGCCACTGCTCAGATTCGCAGAACGGATTCTTTGTTTGTTCTGCCGGAAGGCCCCAGAAGGGGTCAGGCAGCATCAAAATCTACTTTAGCCAAGTGGATTCGACAGGTCATAATACAAGCCTATGGCTTGAGAAAGAGACCGCCTCCGTTCAAAGTTAGGGCGCACTCCACAAGAGCGGTTGGAACTTCATGGGCAGTGCATCACCAGGCCTCCCTGGCTCAAGTATGTAAGGCCGCAACATGGTCTTCGGTACACACGTTTACTAGATTCTATCAGGTAGACGTTAGAAGTCAGGAGGATGTCGCCTTTGGGCGCAGTGTGTTGCAGGCCGCAAAAGATCCTCATGCCTGATGGCGCCCAGCTTATGTACCCCCCCCTCATTTGACATTGCTTTGGGACGTCCCATTAGTAATGACTAAGTCGCTCTGTGTCCCGTGATGTACGAAAAAGAAAAAGGGATTTTTATAACAGCTTACCTGTAAAATCCTTTTCTTGGAGTACATCACGGGACACAGAGCTCCCACCCCTCTTTTTGGGACACTTATTGCTTGGCTACAAAACTGAGGTGCTCCCGGGTGGGAGGGGCTTATATAGGGGAGGGTACTTCCGGTTTGGAATTGGCCAGTGCCAACACCTGAAGGTAAACTATATAACCCATTAGTAATGACTAAGTCGCTCTGTGTCCCGTGATGTACTCCAAGAAAAGGATTTTACAGGTAAGCTGTTATAAAAATCCCTTTTTTATTCAAAATTTGGAGTGGAGTTCCCCCTCAAGATTCATACCAGACACAGTGCCTGGCATTGTCAGGGATCGAAGTCGGATCCCTGTTCATTGAAGTCGGACGCATGTCGGACTTCAAGTCGCAGGGCAAATTCGGAACCAAAGTAGGACGACTGTCGTGTCGTACCAGTGTGAACCCAGCCTTATACTAACTCCACTTGAGTGAGAATAATTACCGTATTTGTTGGTGTATAACACGCGGCGGCGTATAACACGCACCCCAAGTTTAGGAGGGAATTTTAAGGAAAAAACGTACATTTAAATGCCTTATCAGTGTCCATCTGCAGCCTTGTCCATCATTGCAGCCTTGACCAGTGTCCATCTGCAGCCTTGCCCAGTGCCTTTTCAGCATTGCCCAGTGCCTTTGCAACCTTGCCAGTCTCTGCCCTGATTTAAAATTGGCGCCGATTTCCGCTGACTGTGAGCGGAGAGGACCGAGTGTACTTCGGCTATACTCGGGTCTGCTCACAGTCCCGCCCATCTCCACTGATTGCGAGAGGAGAGGAGCGAGCGCCGCTGACATACAGAAAGCCGAGTGTACTTCGGCTAGACTCGGCTCTGTTCACAGTCAGGGGCGGGACTGCGAGAGGAGCCGAGACTAGCCGAAGTACACTCGGCTTTCTGTATGTCAGCGGCGCTCGCAATAAGTGGAGGTGGGCGTGACTGCGAGAGGAGCCCCGAGTGTACTTCCGCTTTGTGTATCTCGGCTCTGCTCGCAAATTTCCTCACAATCAGCGGGGGATCGGCGTATAAGACGCACCCACGATTTCCCCCTGATTTTAAGGGGAAATACGCCGATAAATACGCATCTGAAATAAAGCACACTCATGCTTTATATCAGATGTAATTTCCATGTAGCTTCAGCGGCAACAGGCCAGCAATCTAATCACTGCCGTATTCCTTGACTCTTCTTCTGGGTACCATGGGGCTCCACTTTCACCATTGGATAGCCACTGACATGTACACTGGAGCTACATTATACCTGGCACCTGTCTTTATTCTCAGCATGTACTGTGCAGTGTACATAGGAAGAATTGCAAGGAGTGGAGCAATGCTCAAAGTTTTCTTTTTTTTTTTTTTTTTTTTATATATATTTTTTGAAAATGATTCTTTATTCATTTTCAAAAATATCACAATACAAAGTGTAAAGCCAGGACTGCAAAACGACAATTACGGCAAGCAATCCTGTACAAAAAAAATAACAATGGGGAAAAAGAGTGTTACAAATGGGACCCACATAATATAATAATTGAAGATTAAAGGAACCTCTCTACAACATAACCACAATGTAATATGTTCCAGACCCACAATAATATACCACGACATTAAAACGAGAGAACAGAATTTACATGAAAATACATCTAAGGCCCCTTTCACACTGGGGCGGTTTGCAGGCGCTATTTTGCTAAAAATAGCGCCTGCAAATCGAGCCTAAACAGCGGCTGCTGTCTCTCCAATGTGAAAGCCCCGAGGTCTTTCACACTGGAGCGGTGCGCTAGCAGGACGTGAAAAAAAGTCCTGCTAGCCGCATCTTTGGAGCGGTGAGAGGAGCGGTGTGTTTACCGCTCCTCCACCGCTCCTTCCCATTGAAATGAATGGGACACCGCGGTAATACCGCCCGCAAACCGCGGCTGTAGCCGTGGTTTGCGGGTGGTATTAACCCTTTTTCGTCCGCTAGCGGGGGTTAAAACCGCACCGCTAGCGGACGAATACCTCAGCAATCCCGACAGTATAGCGCCGCTTAAAATAGTGGCGCTATACCGCCACTGCACCCAGCGCCCCAGTGTGAAACCGGCGAGAACATGGCTAGAAACCCCAAGGAGGAGCATAGAGTAGGATACACAATCTAATGGGTTGCAGTGAGAGGAGAGGCTACCCACCCTCCTCAGACCTTATCAAATTTGTTGTGTGCCCCCCTATTTAAATACATTGGTTTATAAAGGGGCAAGGTTTTATTTGAGGCCTTCCAGGACTCAACAGTTGGAGGACTAGTTTTCTTCCAAGATATAACTGTACGTTTCCTGGCCTGGTAAAATAACAAGGTGAGTATTGTGTGCATAGCTTTGGTGGGAGCTAAATCGTCTACCAAACTTAAGAGGCAATGTCTCACCTTAGGATTTCAGACCAATACACCTTTATAGAAGTGCATTCCCAGAAAATATGCATGAAATCTGCCCCGACCGCAGAGCAGACTTTGCAAAAAAAAAAAAAACTTGTGCTCTGCAATCTTTCAAAGTGGAACTTTAGCTCCTCCAATTGAAATGATGTATAAAATAGTGGCTATTCACGTAAAAGTTCCTGTACATACCACAGCACTTTCAGGTCTTGCAATGTTCAAAAGTAATGTATGCTAAAGTTTGTTGTATTGACAGTAAATCACAGGCACTGCCCCATGACATGCTAAAAACCAAGACCTACAGTTTCTAATCCAAAAATTTGACCTAAACCTTAGCACATGTGTATGTACCATCTTCTCATGAGGGGTCATTAGTGGGGGCTTTTCACCTCTGTTTCCTGTGCACACTGTCACAGAAAAGGTAATAAAGGAAGGTATAAAGGTTGGACTTTCAGTATTTACCATCATCTAGTTATAAACTGGCCATACATGGATTGACATTTGGACAGTTACGCAGGGACCAACGTGAATTTCGATCCATGTATTGACACCCTGGTTGTACAGCAATTGATCTATCGATCAACATCTGTACAACCACCCTGTTGTTTTTATTCCAAACAATCAGTGCCACTGGCTATAGCCAGAAATACTGATCATTGTGTTCTGGTGCCCGGGAAAGGACATCTGCAATCAGAACACAATAGCACAGTGGGAGTAATTCCCCCCCATCAGCTTTCAATGTGTGGATGGGGGTATTGGCACTTTTTATCTCGTTCAACGCGCTGGTTGAATGAAAAAAAAAAATGCATAATGTAATACCTGCCTTATTCTTCCATGAAATATCTATTTTGTTTGTATTCTATAAAGTACTTTGTTGGAAAGTACTTGTCTACTTACACAGAGTACATGTTTCCTTTTTTTGTGGATTTCAGCCTCCAGTTTTTTTCCTTTTGTTTTGCTAAAAAAAAAAGCTCAAATGTGCACAGGTTTTTACTTACAGGTCTGTTGAATTTAAACCGTTGTCTTACATCAAGAAATTATTTAAAAAAAAGAACTGAAGCAGGTTGTGCTTTTTTGATGAAAGATAGACAAAAAAATAACAGTAGATTGTGGGGTTCTTAATTATTTGACAAATAAAACCTACGGTAGGTTTAATTACTTAAAAAAAAATCAACACATGGAAGAGTACTTACATTCAATGAGAAGTGTCCATTGTGCTGGTGGCTACTGTTTTAGTTGCCCCCTTCCCCATACCCCCTCATTGGTAATCTTCCAGTGCTGCAGGGGTTAATACAGCCGCTGGACTCATCAAAAACAATACCTGGGACTTTTATTCTCTGTATGTAACATTTCAAAACAAGTAAATTCATCAATAGATCGCCCGTAAACTAATTAAGGACTTTTTAAAGTAGTTTGAGACTATTAACACGCATTAAATAGCAAATTGAGCCCATTGAATTAATATAAATTTAGCTAAGTGAAGTATTGAAGGAGGGTTCTGATTCATCTGCTGACACCTCATATGTTTTTTTTTTTTCACTGCTTGATGTATTAAAGGAGGTGCAAAGTTCAAATGATGTAATCTGGAAAAAAAGCCAAATGCATTTTTTATGAGCCATTGCACCTCTGTTTCAAGTGATATATTAGTATATTCATAACAAAGCCTAAGAGCCGGTTCACAAAGGGGCGACTCGTCAGGCGACTCAGCCGCCTGACAAGTCGCGCTCCGCTCTGTTCAGTGGAACCGTTCTAATAGGAGCGACTTAGAAAAAGGTTCTTGTACGACTCTGGGGGTGACTCGGGGCAACTTGCATTGACTTCAATACAGAAGTCATTTTGCAAGTCGCCTCTGAAGTCATCTTGAGATCGCCTTGCCGAGTCGCCCCCAAAGTCGTGGTTACTGTGCATAATAGGATGAAGGTTCTAATCCAGAATCTGGTGAGGCTGGGACAGAACCCTCCTTTAATACCCTACTTGGCCAAAGTTGTATTAATTCAGTGGACTTGATTAGTTATTTAAAGCGGAGTTCCGCCTACTAATACTGCAGCTGCTGACTTTTAAAATAAGGACACTTACCTGTCCAGGGTGCCCGCGATGTCCTCAGCTCCGGGTGGAGGAACCGACATTGCTACCGTGTTTCCCCGAAAATAAGCCCGGGTCTTATATTCATTTTGGCAACAAAAGACAGTAGGGCTTATTTTCGGGGTAGGTCTTACCATGTAATGCGCTGTCTTCCCTCCCTCTGCCTGACAGGAATCCCCAGTGTGAACTGAGTTAAAATACTTGTAAAATCCTAGAATCCACTCTATTACAGTAGTATATAATGTATAATGTGTGCCTTTCTGTAATATAATTGTGCCAAATGCCTTCGTTATAGCACCGTTCTGCTCTTCTGTGACCTGCCAGAGCTCTCTTCCCCGCATTTATATAACAGAAACACACATGTAGCGGCCTCACCCCATCTCCTTTTGCTAGGGGTATGTCACATGACAGGGTGAGATGCGCTACGGCCCATGTCCTCCCCATGGCTGTGGGTGAGGTGAAGGCCAGTATCAGTATCTTCCTCGGGCCAATGTGCATTAGACTTAAAACTCAGTCCTGCTATGCTGGAATCTCCCTTGCTCCCATTAACCAGAGTCCATACACCGATCACAGTCCAACTCTTGCTTTATTGTACGCTCCACAATAAACAATGTCTTAATAGTCAACTGGTTGGAACATTATTATAACTTGATACGATGGGATGAGCAGGCCGAGGCACTATCCTGATTTCAGTCTAAACCCCTGTGCTTTTGACCAGGGGTTGTAGCAGCTTTGAATGGCATAGAACATAGAACTTGTGAGTCTCTACCAGCGACTCCATAGAACATAGATGGGAGTACCTTTGCTGCGCTGCGGCCCCTATCAGGGGAAGATGTCCCTCTAAGAGAGTTACCGGAGGCCCATCCGTCACCGGGTTGATGCTGCTCCGGGTCTCCGGACGGGTAACCTCCCCAGCCTCCTAAACTCAGATGCGGGTCCCCTCGCAAGGCGGCACCCTGAGATCACTTTGCCCTTGCGGGACCCAGTCTAAGTTACTGGGCCCCAGGCCTACGATATAGTACCTCACCCCAGGCTGAAGGTGCCTGGGATGGACCCCAACTTCATTCCGGTCAGGCCTAGGGCGCCTGGGCCGGAACCTTGAACCGCCCGCACCCAGGCCTAAGGTGCCTGGGTGCGTGAAGAGAACTCCTCCGAGAAAAAAACGAACGAACCCCGTGGCGAGGGCGTCTCCCCCTTTTTATCTCCCTCCATCAACACCACGGCGGGTTCCCCATCCCAGCCGTACCATCTCCGGAAAGGGACAAAAAGGGTAGCACTGTGGCAGTGATTCTACCTTGAGCCTGCGGGTACACCGCCACCCACAGGCCAAGGTGAGTAATACACCACTCAATCCTCCACGAATTACCAAAAAGGGGTCCAGAACCTTTCCTAATTATACACCTGGGTCACACTACCCCCAGGTGTACCCCAACTAAATTTAAAGACCCCGCTACACACACATTGTACATTATATACTACTGTAATAGAGTGGATTATAGGATGTTACAAACATTTCAAACTAGGGCTTATTTTTGGGGTAGGGCTTATATTGCAGCTCTCCTGGAAAATAACGCTAGGTCTTATTTTCGGGGTAGATCTTATTTTCGGGAAAACACGGTAGTAAGGGAATCAGGTAGTGAAGCCTTGCGGCTTTACAGCCTGGTTCCCTACTGTGCATGCACGAGTCGTGCTGCATGTTCTGAGTGCTCCCTGCTGTCTTCTGGGACCTGTGTGTCTCCCAGAAGACAGCGGGTAGGACGGAGGAGGGGCCAGACATGGCGTAGATCACCACGGATACTGCCCGATCTTTCACCAGAAGTGGGAGCAAATACCTGTATTAGACAGGCATCTGCTCCCCCCTGAAAGGTGCCAAATGTGACACCGGAGGGGGGGAGGAATCCGGACAGCGGAAGTTACATTTTTTGGTTGGAACTCCGCTTTAAGTCTGGTCAAGAAAATCTCAAACTACTTTAAAACTCAACAGTTAGTTTAGGGATAATCCATTGGTGAACTTACTTGTTTTGTAAGGTTATATACAGAGACTAAGTCACAGGCATTGTAATTGATAGGTTCAGTGGCTGTATCAACCACTGCATCATCAGAAGATTACCAGTGTAGGGGTATGAGGGGGCAGAGGACTGAGGATTGAAGACAACAACCACCAGTCCAAGGGACACTTCTCATTGAATGCAAGTACTGTCCTCTGTGCTCATTTTTTTAATGTAACTAAACTTAAAGCGAAGGTGCCGCGGAAAAAAAATAATTAAAAGCCAGCAGCTGCAAATACAGCAGCTGCTGACTTTTAATATATGGACACTTACCTGTCCTGGAGTCCAGCGACGTCCGCAGCAGAGTGACGAGCAATCGCTCGTCACTCTGCTGCCCCCACCGCCATCCTCGGTGAGGGAACCAGGAAGTGAAGCCTTGCGGCTTCATGCCCGGTTCCCTACGGCGCATGCGCGAGTCGAACTGCGCCGTTCTGAATGGTCCCCTGTGTTCTGGGAGCCGAGTGTCTCCCAGAACACAACGGGGAGTCTGCGGGAAGTGACGTGCTTCCTGCAGATTTCCCGCAGAGAGGACTCCCGGAAGTGGGTGCAAATACCTGTCTTAGACAGGTATCTGCCCCCCCCCCTGAAAGGTGTCAATTGTGACACCGGAGGGGGGAGGGTTCCGATCAGCGGAAGTTCCACTTTAGGGTGGAGCTCCGCTTTAAGACCTGCACACACAATGAGAATATTGCATGATAAAACTGCCTTCAGAGCGATTGTCCGATAATCTATTCGTTAGTACACAACAGTTAATGCGAAAATATCCGAAGGGACAAGCACAAAAAAAATTCTCGTACAATAACAGAACAAACGATTTTCGTGTAATTAGTATAGTATTTGTACTAAAAAAAAAAATCCTGACCAAGACCACACATGTTCAGAAACAAAAGAATACATTACATCACTTCCGAAGTTGTATTCTGTCTTTTCGTAAATACGAGACTTTTCATAACTTTAGTAACCTATTGGTTTTCGATATGAGACTAGCACTAGCGATCATTCGTCCAATATTGTCATAATGTGTAATGAGGTTCTAGGCTTTGATTGTGAGACAAGTAATTTTAGCTTCTAACTTCAGCTCGTTCAATTAAGCTTTAGGAATAAAACCTGGAAGCCGGTTTCTATGCATAAGCTGCTCCAGTTTTAGTAAATCCACCCCCTGTATGTTGTTGGCTACAACAGAACCTAGGATGCACTTCAAATGAACAGTTATTTTTCTATACTTGCAGGGTCTTTAGGGGATAAAACATTAGGAAATGTACAATATGTATTGCAGAGATGTGCTGCATATGTTTTTTTTTTCATCGCCGACATACTCTAATAAAAGTGGTTCATCTCATTTTCTCCTGTAATGAGTGCAATAGATTGGATACTCTCATGAAGACTCCCTGTCTCCTTCATAATACAGGAAATTATCTATATACTTTTATCCAGGTCATATATAACACCATTTTACATTACCGCTATGCAGTTGATGGTGTGACGCGTTGAGCTCCTTCCTTTACCTCTGCTGGTCACACCAAAAAATGCAATCTTTCTGCTGGAGGAATGTCACTTTTATAGAACGTTAAACTTTATGAAGATAGCACACAGAAAGTAAAATATTTCACAAAATGTAATATAGGCTACTTGGATTGATTTTCAAAAATCTAATAACTATAAAGCACTCATGTATACATAATACATAGTTTCATATTATTAAAAGTATAATGTAGAGATTATTGTAAGATGTCATGCTTGCTTCTTTTATTCTTCTTCTCCTTGCTTTTTTCCCTCACAGTGATGTATAAATCTTAAAAAAAGAAAAAGAAAAAGCAGTTCTTTACCCTAAAAACTAAATTTTTTAAAGTCATCAGCTACAAATGCTGTAGCTCCTGACCTTTAATAATAGAATACTTACCTGTCTAGGTATCCGGCGCTGTTCTAACCCAGGCCGATTCTTCGTCTTTGTTTTGGTCTTGCTGCTGGCATGTTTACTTTGGGAAGCCGGCTTCCCACGGCGCATGCGCGATCTGCCTACAATTTGTGAATTCTCCTGCTGCCTTCTGGGACCTTTGGTACGTTCCAGAAGGCTGTGGGGGGGGGGGCAACTTCTGCTTGGATTGCAATCCAAAAATGGGATCAGTTACCTCTTAAAACCAGGTATCGGCTCCCTCCAAAACAAAATAAAGTGACAAAACTTAAAGAGGAGGGAGGAGGAGGCAGACAAGCGGAACTTCCACTTTTGAGTTACTATCTGCTTTAAGATTGTGATAGACCAAACCAAAAGCTAATGTTAAAAGAGAAGTATGGACATAAAAAAACAAAAACATTTATACTCACCTAGGTGGATGCAGCATTGATCCAATGTGTAAGAAAAGAAATGGCTGCACATCCAGGAATTCCGATTGCCTTTTATTGTTCAAAGTGATAACACCAAAGACACCAACACGAGGTTACATGACCTCGTGTTGGTGTCTTTGGTGTTATCACTTTGAACAATAAAAGGCAATTGGAATTCCTGGATGTGCAGCCATTTCTTTTCTTACAAGTTTCCCACGGAGTCGGGCCGGGGCTGGCACTCTACGAGACATTCCACCTCAGGTTATCATCATACACCTGGAGCAGCGGCTCTTTTTCTTTGAGCATTGATCCAATGCTGCATCTGTCCCCCACAGACAATGCATTGAGAACTGAGCGATTTAAATACCACTGATTGCTCAGTTCTCCTCTCCACTGACTTGACAGTCATGGCTTTGCTCTATCCATTCAGCATAGATAATATACCGCTCCAGATAGTAATCTTGACACTGACCTCCCCTGGATGAAGAAAGGGTGCTGGCTCCACATGCAATGGTCATGTAGTGAAGAAAATCCAATGCAATCACCTTTATTGGTATAAAATACAGTCCATATAGTACAAGAAGTGCAGGAACAGCTCACTGGTGCTTAGTCAATAGTCATAGTCCCTCCAGCACTCGCTGGAGCGATGGGCTGTGGAGGGGGCGGGAGGGGCTGGCTCAGGCTCTCAGCAGATCACTGAGAGGATGAGCCAGGTGCCGGTCCAGGCATCTGGGTGGAAACCGTCCATATGGTCGAGATCTTTCCCGACCCTGAACTGGCTGAGTGACATCAGATGACGGCAGACTTTAGAGAATGAAGTGCACTTCTGTGACCTACAGGAGGAGTATAGCCAAAATAGCTTTGGCTATACTTCTCCTTTACAGGTTTGAGGTTCTGTCCTGTTTTACAGTATTTTTTTATTGCTATATTTATACTTCTGTTTATCTTTGATGTTTAATAAACCTCAATTGTAAATGTCCATTCCTTGCAAATATACATTTTTTTTTTATCATGCTGACTGTCTCGCCTGTTTAAACCTGAAAAAAATAAAAATAAAAAATATTGATATACGGTGTGGGCCAAATTATGCGTATTTCCTGTAGATGAAGAAGAGTCATCATAATAGGCAATCCTACCTAGACGCTAATATCGCCTCCCTTGGGTTATCTATCATCTACTGAAAGACTGGTGGCCTGCAGCAAGAAGTTCCCAGTGGGAAGCACAGAGGTCAGATCCTGCCTTATGATAAAGCTACCTTTCAATCAAGAAGCTGATTTTTGGCACAAATTGTGTCTTCCTCACTTATACGCAGTCCAGATCCTCAGTAATATTTCTATTCACTCGACACTTGGGCAATCACTTAATGTACGCTTATTCCACTCACAATTCCACAAGGCCACTGCAGTTCACAATGGGAGCGTAATTGGCTTTTTCCATATAACTTTATGAGCTGAATTGAAATCATATGTAGGTTTTCTATGCGTTTTTTTTTTTTATATTTATAATTTTAAACCTAATATAATAATCGTAGCCTTATAGACTCCATAATCCTTTGTCATTAGCTGAAATGTCCAAGTAATTGTGCTGACCGTTGCCATGTATCTTCATGGCCTCTGCTAGGGAAATGACTTGATCAATAATTAGATGGAACAGTAAGATTGTGAAAAAATACCACAAATGTTTTTTCCAATCCTTATAAAAAAAGCTGTGTAAATAAAATGTATGCAAGCGAGGCTTCCACATGAATGACCGCTCAGAGTTTCATAAACTGAACAGAATATTAACAGCCAACATGCATTATTGAAAAGTGAGGCACGAATGGTTAATTGGATATGTGAGTACTGAAAACTCTGCGTAATAGCTTGAGTGATTCTTTTTATTTGTCTCAAGGTTTTTGCTGACTTTGACAAATGTTTGTGTTGCAGCAGCAAGGTTCATTAATAATGTTAGTGAGTCCTCTGCTCGTGTTTAATTCAATGCTTCATCTGTCTGGGTTCTAGCGAGAGGAATATGTTATTATGTAATCTGTTTGCTCTTTGGAATACACCCTATTTAAGAGAGCAGAGCCGCAGCTTCAGCAATTCGGAGGTTAGATTAAGAAAATATGCATTGAGGGCATTTTGGATGAAATGTGTTATTGGAACTAGTGGCTAAATAGAAACGCACATTTAGAAATGAAAGTGGTGTGTAAAGAGAGAATGGGGTCATAAATCTATATTTTGTCTGTGTGAGTGTGTAAGGGTTTGTGTATCTTCCCCAACATTAAAGCTGATGCCTGATTTTAATTGCAGTCTGCAGTAGCATTTTGTTTTTTCTATTCTAGTGTTTCAGCATAAAATGCATCAAAGTATGACATGCTCAAGTGTAACTCAATGCAATTTGTTTTTCTGTTTTTGGATTAAAATGTTAGAACTTTAAACCACTTCAGCTCCGGAAGGTTTTACCCCCTTCCTGACCAGGCTATTTTTTGCGATACAGCGCTGCGTTGCTTTAACTGACAATTGCACGATCGTGCGACGCTGTACCCAAATATCCTTTTTTTCCCACAAATAGAGCTGTCTTTTGGTGATATTTGATCACTACTGCGGTTTTCATTTTTTGCACTATAAGCAAAAAAATACAGACAAATTTGAAAAAAAAAACAATATTTTTTACTTTCTGCTATTATTATTATTATTATTATACACGATTTATAGGTAAGATTAAGGCTTACCTGTAGGTGCATTAAATATCTCCTTAACCTACACGGTTAAGGAGATATTTGCTGAAAACCCAGCAGCGATGATGTCACATGCATGCGCACTAGAGGGCCGGCATCATTGCCGGTTTTCTGAATGGGATCTTGCCGGCCCGAGCGCGCATGCGTGTGACGTCATCGCCGCTCCGGCCAATCACAGCGCCGGAGGGGCGATACACGGAAGGGACATCGAGGCAAGATGGCGGCGAAGGAGGAGGACTTCGATTTCAGGTAAGTGCCACATAATGAGCTAGTATGCTATGCATACTAGCTCATTATGCATTTCTCTTGCAGGGGTATGTTTAGCTAAAAAATGTGTGGAGGTTTTACTTCCTCTTTAAGCAGGTACTTCAGATGGAAGAAGTATGAAAATGTTTTGGGGTAACGTATACTTTAGGTTATTGCTTGCATAATATAAGTTGTGAAGTGTCAGGCCTATTGGACCTCCATGGAGAATAATAATAAATATTTTTCTGCATGGACCTCCACTGAACTGTATGTCTAGCCCAAACTTTTCTTTTTAGTTTTGGATGACATAGGGAAGGCTTAGAACCCCTTTCAGATTTTTATTGCCATCTGAGACTCAATTTTTTCCCCCCATTTGCTGTTCTGGTGACAATGCTTTAGCTAGGCATGGAATGAGGAGAAATTTCCAACAGCAACACAGACCGAAATAAAAATGCTTTTTTATCAGTTGAGTCGGCAACAATGTGAACCCAAGCAGCTCTCCCAATCAGCTCTCTCTGGTTGTTGGTGTCCTTGTTTCAAAATTTTCCCTCACTTCTTGTCTGGTGAATCCATTATCACTAAGGAAAAATCTCACAAATTAAGCCTCAGAACAAAGTATAACACTGACAGGGGTTTGAATCCTTCCCTACTACATCCAAAACTAAAATGAAAAGTTTTGGCGTGACATAAACTTTAAGCCACCTGCTTTCAGAGTATACAAAAGCAACGCAAAGGCAACTGGAGCACTCCATTTCTGTGCCTTCTCCTAACATGGCTCGGTTTTGGCTCAGAAACCCACATAACACAGGTTTTTTTGTGAAGCATTACAACCTTGGGCACCATACAGATCAGCCACTGGCATTCTAACAACCAATTACATACCGTAATTGATTTTTAAGAAGGACGTCGGGTGCCTGCACAGCATCCTTGTTTCCCCTTCCCTTGCCCCCCTCTGTTAGCACTGCTAGGCCCCTTAAACTCCAGTTTGCTCAACAGGGGATCTGTCTGCTGATCCCCCACCAGTGGCGGTGCGTCCATAGTGGGCGCAGAAGCGCCGTCCCTCTCGCTCCTGCGCCCACTCACAATAACAATACATAGGTTCATGCATTGCATGAACCTATGTATTGTCGATGCCGCTGCCGCCCACTATTCAGATGGCCGGCCCCCTGTTGAGCGCCGGCCATCTGAATAACAGCGGCTGGTTGGTTTTTGGAAGTGCCTATCAGAGCCAGCGGCCTGGGGGCTGTAATCGGTTTCCAAATAGTTAACCAAAGGACGCACGGGGGTGCGTTCCATGGTTAACACTGACAGGCGTTTCAGCCAATCAGGTTCACCGGGTCTGGTTACCGGTAACCTGATTGGCTGAAGCGACATAGAGGACGGAAGAAGGACGAAGCTGACCCTAGGAAGGTAAGTGCAGGGCTGGGGGGAAAATCTGGCTGTATTTGGGGGGGACAAACTGGCTGCATTTGGGGGGAAACTGGCTGCATTTGGGGACAAACTGGCTGCATTTGGGGACAAACTGGCTGCATTTGGGGGGAAAATGGCTGCATTTGAGGGGGCAAACACAGTGGCTGTGTTTAATGGGCACAGTGGCGGCAATTGATGATTTTTTTTTTTAGTTTGTTTGCGCCCCCCCAAAAATTTTGAGCACCAGCAGCCACTGTCCCCCACTAAGCAGAGCGGCCGAATAATAGGTTTGTGTCTGCTCCGCTTATGCAGAGCCGACACATCCCACTCTATGGGCAGACCAGCTGTCTATTTACACCTGACTGCCCTCAAATTCATGCCAGCCAGATGGAGGGTAATTAATCCCCTTCTTGTTTTTGCCAGATTGGATCGGATCGGAGGTAGCCGGGTTTAAACTGACACAAGTCCATTTCCATCTGACTGCCCATAGAGGAGAATGGAGGGTCAGATTGGGTCCACCTGAAAAAGGGAATATGCGGAGTCAACCGGACCTCACGTGTGAATGGGGCCTTAGTAGAGAGAGGGAGAGAAACTGAGGGAGAAGAGAAATGCCAGAATACTAGTGAGTACCTGTTTCCAAAGTTGGAAGAATAAATCACTTCTAATGTTGGGTGTCCTAGGTGTGTGGGTGCTGCTACGATATGTAAAGCTATTAGTTTCGCTTTTTAAATTTTAGAATGTGATGCCTCAAGGTTGTGCATAATTTCAAAGGGTGCCGCCACTGCAAAACGGTTAGGCTGCATTCACACCTGAGCGTTTTTTCAGGCAGAAAGTCCCGCGTTTTTACAGCCATTTTTGCAGGGTTTTTTTGCCCCAATTTTCTACAGGTCGAAATGTCACCAATGTAAAAAGCAGAAAAACGCCTGTAATCTGCCTTTTGCTTCAGGTGACAAAACACTCATATGTGAACAGGTGCCATTGAAATGAATGGGATTTTGCTTGTTTATGAGCTGAAAACACTCCGGTGTGAATGCAGCCTTAAACACTGCCCTATGCTACCATGGCTGGGTAACTTTTTTGCTGCTTTTCAAAAAACAATAAATTTGTACAAGAGGCCCCCTCCACCCCTTTGGGACAGACATATATAAACCTTACATATTTAAAGCGAATTGGTTCAAGTGCGATGCATAAGTAAGGGTATGGTATAAAAATATAAAGCGCAGCAGTTTTTCCAGTCCCCATTCCTTAGGAGGAGAGTAGTTGTTGTACAAAGGATGTAACATAGAGGTAGCAGAAGAAGCCCTTTGTCAATAGGATAAAGCATTGATAGCAAGTTAGCAACTAACATGAGAGTATTAACTGTCATGTTCCTTGGTAAGGCATCAGTTTAATAGGGAAGAATTTCAAACCTACAGTATCTCCAGGTTTTAGTGAAGTTTAAAGAGTTTGTTTGGACCAAGCTAATCCAAACAAATGATTTACTTTCACTAACAGATACAGCGGCTGTGTGCACTAAATTATTGTATGTAGCCGCAGTTACGTACAGTATACTGTGCTGCGTGCTGGCAATGGGACACCAGATGGAAAATGAGTGGGGCTGAGCACTGCTCAGCTATTCACAGGGAACTTTGTATTATATGACTTAGAGATTGTGACAACATTAAATGTCACTCCTGGTCAAAACAAACTATTTAAACATCACTAAAATCTGTAGTTAGACTTTAAGTGCGTGGCCATATTTTGATATACTGTACAACTGCTGCAACAGGAAAGTGGAGGTAAGACTATCGAAATGGAAGTTAGTACAAGGTCTATCTAACTGCAAATCCATTTCTGTGAATTATTTGGGCTTTAGCAGTTCAGTTACATGGAAATTGTATTTATTTTTTAAGAATTGTTCCACTACCTTTCACACATCGGCTAAGGTAGTGTATAGCCAGATACTTTTGCACCCTGTATCTGGTTGCAGCAAATGAAGTATCCCTTCGAAAGCTTAGCATGGCAAGGTGTACCAAAGCCTCAGAGTTTAGGAATAATACTTTGGATTATACTTGCATTGTTGTTTTCTGTTTTTATGGAACATTTCTTCCAGAATTTCTAACAATTTAGTACAATTTGGTTTGTTTCACAGATGTTGTAATTATATTTCTAAACCAGAAAACAGTTTGATTTGACCTGTAACTCCAAACATCTTTGAAGTCTTTCTTGAGAAAGATTGATGGTGCTCAGTGAGCAGTTCTTTGTTACTCTCTCTATTACAGGAACAACCTTGCAATCATGTCTAACACTCTTTCTTCACACACTTTATGAACTGCACTTATATATAGTTTTCTTTAATCTTGCTAAGTGGCACCAACACAATCTTCATTTCTCTCCCAGCTCTCTTACTCTCAATGAATTCCCTTGCCGACGCCATTTTTCTCCAGCTTTTACTGTATCGCATTTCTCAAATTACAGTTATTCCTCTTTTAACTTTCTTCTGTCTCACTCACATTAGGCACTCTTTATTTTCTGAGGAATAAATCTGTTTATCTGTATGAATGTCCTATCATCACCCTCTTTCTCATACAGTGGCACAGAGCAGCCAAGGAAATACCAAATGCTGGAAAGCATGAGTCTCTGCTGTTAGGAAAAAGGAAAACTTCCAATGAGAAGTTACAAATTATAAATACCGTATATACTCGAGTATAAGCCGACCCAAATATAAGCCGAGGCACCTAATTTTACCACAAAAAACTGGGAAAACGTATTGACTCGTATAAGCCTAGGGTGTCCATCTGCATGACTCACTGTGCCCATGCCTCACTGTGCCCAATCTCCCTACCTGATCTCCGGCGCTGTGTGACTAGACTGACGTTTAACATGGGAGTCTATGGAAGGGGTGCCCGGCTTTGAAAAATCAGTGCTCCCTGGCCGTAGGTCCCCTGGACAACAAACTTGGCACACTAGTAGAGGGGCTACATGTGTGCCAAGTTTGGGGTCCAGGGGACCTAGGGCCGGCCGGTATCGGGTCCCAAAAATTACCAGAGAAATTACCATTTAACATTGGAGTCTATGGAAGGGGTGCCCGGGTTTAAAAAATCGGTGCTTCCCGGCCGTAGCTCCCCCGGACAACAAGCTTTGCACATTTGTAGAGGGGCTACGTGTTTGCCAAGTTTGGGGTCCAGGGGACCTACGGCTGGCCAGAATCAGGCGCACAAATTTGAAGATGACAACAGACTCGAGTATAAGCCGAGGGGGGCATTTTCAGCACAAAAAAATGTGCTGAAAAACTTGCATTATACTCGAGTATATACAGTAGTTAAAAAAAAGATTTTGCTATTACCCTTTACTACTTCAAGCAAAACCGTACATTTAAAAATAGGCTGCAAAGGTCCAAAAAAATTTGCGTGAGGCTGGCTCCCTCCACAGCTACTTCTGTAGATGATTGATGTTAGTGGGTTATTCTCTTTATAGTAATCTATGGCTTGTCTTCCTGGTGGGTGTTCTATCCTTTCTAACCTTTCTACAACCTGAGCTTGAGCCATGCACTTTAAGTTTTAAGACTTTACTGTATAACTTTTGTATTATGATATTTATGTCTTCGGGTCATGGCCCTTCGTGGGCTGAATACTCGTGGTTTCTTTTGGTTTTTGTACACTGCCAGTATCAAAAAACACAAAAAAAAACGATGTTAAAAAAAAAAGTGGGCTGCAAAAACATATTTCTATTTTTTAAATCTTGCTCTTTGAGAGCCGATATCACAGGCCCAAATAGTGTGAATACTGCATTATTTTTCTTGCAGACAGTCAGCTCGTGCTCTGTCGTTTTTATGTTAATTTTCAGATGGTAAAATCCATGCTACCTTCTTTTTGCAGTAAATTTCAAAAGTTGGGGGCATAAGGGACTTTCAAGGTGCTCAATCACATATATGATGCAACAAAAATTGTATGGAGTTAAAAATCTTAATATTTATTTAAACATTATTGTAAAAAAAATATAAAAAAAAAACAATTGTGCAACCATTTGGTATTATGCTCAGATATTATACAGCATTTAGTCAACACCATGCTTGTATTTCTGACATGTTTCCGTCATATGACGTCCTCCCAGAATGAGAGCCGCTCCGCTCCTCCATCATTTGACGGTGCGTGGGCAGCAAGTGGTTAAACCCTGATCTCTGTAAAGAGCCGACGAGACGGCCTTTTTAACCATGTGATCGTTTGTCTCCAATCATAGCCGGTCACATATAAATGCGGAAGTGCCGTTAATCGGCTCTTCTCTCCTCACACTGACAGACTGTGTGGTCAGGAGTGCCCATCAGTGATATCTCCTTGCAGGGAAGACCAGGACAGGAAAGCCCCGGCAGTGCCCATTGGTGCCACCAATCATTACCCATCAGTTACACCAATCAGTGCCAATTAGTGATGCCAGTCAGTGCAGCCTTTTAGTGCCCATCAGTGCTGCCCATCAGTTCCCCCCATCAGTGTCGCTCATCAGTGCCCATTAGCACCATCCATCAGTGCTGCCTCTCTGTGCCACCTATCAGTGCCGCATATCAGTGCCACATATCACTGCCATCTATCAGTGCCCATCAGTGCCGCATATTAGTGCCTCCCCATAAGTGCCACCTCATTAGTGCCCATCAGTGCAGCCTCATCAGCACATCAGTGAAGGAGAAAAATTACTTATTTACAAAATTTATTGACAGAAACTAAGAAAAACTTTTATTTTCTTAAAAATTTTCAGTCTTTTTTTTTTTGTACAAAATATAAAAAACCCAGCATTGATTAAATACCACCAAAAGAAAGCTCTATTTGTTTGAAGAAAATGATTAAAAATTCATTTGGGCACAGTGTTGCATTACCACGCAATTGTCATTCAAAGTGTGACAGCGCTGAAAGCTGAAAATTGGGCTGGGCAGGAAGGGGGTGAAAATGCTCTGTATTGAAGTGGTTAAATAATTAATACAAATTTTAACTCAATACAGTTTTGTGATTGAGCACCTTGAAAGTCCCTTATCCCCCACTTTTGAAATTTTCTATAAAATTGAGATGTTAGTGCCATATTTATTGTATCCCTAAGGTCATGTCCACATTTGTTAGTGCCATCTCATATGTTAATGTTACTATATGCTAGTAGTATCATTAGTATAATTTTCAGGATGATGAAAAAAACAAACAAACATATATTTGTAGGAATCTAGTTTTTTTTTTGCTTATGTGATCCATTAGGTGATAGTTGGGCTTTCATTTCAAACTTTCAGTATATTCTGACCCATTATTATTCGTAAGTTCTCAAACACCAACTTCAACCAAAACTTTTAAATAGAGTTAAAAGGATTTGGAAGTAAGAATGTATCTCCAAACATATATGGATACAAACAATGATATAAAATTTTCATATGTTTCAATTGCTTTCTACTCTGTTCAAAACTGAAAAGAGGAGTTATGCCACGTGCACACGACCGTTTTTCCTGTCATGCAAAAAAACGACGTTTTTCTCGACGTGATTCATCGTGATTCCTCTCAAGCCTGCCTTGCATACACACGTTCAGGAAAAAAATGCTCGAGCAAAGCGCGGTGACGTACAACATGTACGACGGCACTATAAAGGGGGAAGTTCCATTCGAATGGCGCCACCCTTTGGGCAGCTTTTGCTGAAATCGTGTTAGTAAAGTTTGGTGAGAGACGATTCGCGCTTTTCAGCCTCGTGCTTTTCAGTCCGTTACAGCGTGACGAATGTGCTATCTCCATTTCAAACGCTAGTTTTACCAGAACGAACGCTCCCGTCTCATACTTGATTCTGAGCATGCGCGTTTTTTTTCTCCTCGGAAAAGCATACACACGAGCGGTTTTCGCAACGAGAAAAAGAACGCCGGGAAAAACGACAAGAAAAAATAGAGCAGGTTCTAATTTTTTTGCAGGCAGTTTTCTCGTAGAGAAAACTGCTATGGAGCATACACACGACCGTTTTTCACGACCAATCTAAAAAATGGCAGTTTTCTCGTCATGAAAAACGGTCGTGTGTACGCGGCATTAGGCTGTACTGGGAGCATGTGTAGAACCAAATGCAAATACAGTGACACCACAAGTAAAATTGGAGACTTTCAGTTATGCAAACACTCAAATTTAAACCACTACTTGTAGCTGGTGTACCGCCCTCCTGGTTAGTGCAAGCTGGTCAATTTGGTTTGGCTTCTCTGTAGTCAGTGGAGCTGGGGTTGATTGTTCTAGTCTGTTCAGTGTCTCGCAGGCTGCTGCGCTGATTACTTTCCCCTGTATTCTAGGAGATTCTAAAAGCATAGTGGGAGGAAGAACAGAGTGGTTAGCCTGAATAATTAAGGTGAATCCAGCAAATCCCTAGGTAGATGTGCTGGAGGGCCCATAAATAGCCTGAGGCCTGATGCAGGATGAGGAGTTGCTGGGTCCAGCCCTGCTGGAGGAGACCCCTGTGCAGAGGTTCTGCCTCAGGGCAGGATCATTGGACATGTTATCTAGATGACATTGAGGTCCCAGCTGAAGCTTTTACTGGGGAGCCTATTTGCAGAGACTAATTCAGGAATCGTATCAGGTCTGGAGAAGCTCACTGGAGAGTGCTATGCGAAAGTTGGCGGGAAAGTGTCTACCTATGGTGGTGTGATTCTACATCTCCCTCATTAAAGAGTATCTGGTGGATATCGGAAGGAAGCAGCCAATGATCCTGTGGCCTTGAGAATAGACCCCAGTTCTAAAAGTTAGTGACTGTGAGCAGCTTTTGGTCTTTTGGGAGAAGTTCTCTCAATATTAGAGATCCTGTGCAACATTTTGTGTATTTTAGCAAGATAGAGAATAGTTCTCTTAAAATTTGGTCCACAAACTTTGGGGTATCCCATTTTCCCTTCACCCCATCCAAATTCACAATTATGATAAAGCCCTAAAAAGACACCCCTAGACTGTACCTTGGAGCCAGAGAGAGAGCGGAGAAAATGCTGTGTTCCTAGCTGTGTGCACTTTAACTGGGGAAAAGGAAGCAAGTTCACCAGCGGCTCTTTGGCGGGTGCGCTACACTTACAAAGGGCTTAAGCCTCATTCACACAGGCACTCCTGCGTTAAGCTTTTCTAGACGAAGGAAAAGTTTATTTGGGAAGTATAAGCAACTTTTATGCCTTCTAGATCACTTGTTCCTGCGCTCATATGTTCCTGCTAGGACTTGTTCACACCAGATGCTTTCAGGTGCATTTTTGAAATGCATTCTGAACACATGCACAGTTAAAAAAAATGTTTTCCAATCACCCTAGTTAACACCACTGCGTCCAGTTCCAGTGCTTAAAAAAAGAAAAGAAAAGAAGTACGGCAGCATGCATTAATTTTGCACAGGAATACATTAAAATGCATGCAAATACATATAACACGTGAAACAGAAACAGCTTTTAATTAAGAAAAAAAAAAAAACACACTGCAATGCATTACAAACACATTGCACATGTGCTACAAATGTTATAAACACAAGAAAACAAACACTAAATGCAAGGATTGTGGTGTAAACGAGCAGGTTTAGCTGGATATAGGCACGTTTACATGTGTAGCGCCCTCACCCGCTATCTGCCTTCTTCTTCTCGGCTGCTTACTCGTCTAGGGGGACCAGGGGGAGGGGTGAGGTGCTGCCACCAGCTCGCACCTCATATGTGTGTAGAGGTTTGAGCTAAGATCTTTACCTTCGGGTCTGTGTCCCTGACCGGAGCTTCCACTTCAAATATGACAGGTAGATAGGTGAATGTGAAACACTTTGCTCCTAGAAAAGTAAGCCCACACCAGGTGACAGTACAACATCTATATTTATTTCCGCAGAGATAAATATGCCTCTTTGCAAGCAGACAGGTTGATACAAACACAACTTGGTGGGGAGAGGGTTCAGGCACAATCCTTTCGGATCAGAGAAGCTGTTAGGAGTTCACAACAACCTTTGGTGCACGATCGCTGCCACCGACCGTGAGGTTGGTCCCTGCCACAGACCGGGTGATCGATGAGGCCTCTGCCACAGACCTTTAGTAGCTGGGTCTCTGCAAAGACCATAGAACATGGACTACCCTCTAATGGTGACCCCTGTTAGGGAGATGATCCATCCCGGACGGTCCCCAGAGGCCTGCACTGTCACCAGCCAATGCTGTGCTGGATCGTCACCTCCCTGGTTCACCTCCCTGGTTCTCCTCGCCTGAGACTCGGGTCCCCTCACTCCCTAGGTATCTTCTCCCATATGGGACCAAGTCGAAGGTACTGGGCCCCAGGCCTCGGCTAGTACCTCACCCCAGGCTTAGGGTGCCTGGGATGGAACTCGAACTCCCTCGCACCCAGGCCGAGGGCACCTGGGCGCGGACGAACAGAACAGCAGCCCCCCCGGCTGAAGGTGCCTGGGGCTCGGACCTCGTGCGCAAGATGTCCGCCCCCTTTATACCCTCTCCCAGCAGGCACAGCGGGTTCCCCGCCCCGCCGTACTACTGCCGCGAGAGGACACAAAGGGCACGGCCCTACAATGATGGTTCAACCCCAGCCCAGGGCGACAGCGCCACCCAGGGGCCGCAGGGAACTGAACACCATTATATCCTCCACGAACCAAAATGGCCATAAATCCCTAATAATTAGTGCATCTGGGCCATGCTACCGCCCAGACACTCCCCCTAAATGTTGACACCCGCTACACATGCATTTATACACATTTAGAGTGTCCAATTAAAATCTGGATGCACAGAATTTATTTTCTTTAAACGCTAAACTGACTGCAATGAAATGGTTTACATACCTGAGTACACCTGAAACAAGAAAAAAAATGCAGTTGTTATCATGCAGTCGGGCTTTCTGGTCTGGCTCTTCAACAAAAGCAAACCAAGATGTTTGAGCTGATAGAGCCATCAAAGAAATGTGTTTTTATCTTTTCCAGATAACCAGCAATGGAAAATCAACCGCTGTGTTGAAAATCACCTTTGTGGCAAGCTGTATAAAAGTTACAGTAGGGTTGGATCTTTTATTACTGTCCAATGCTGGGACAGTGCAGAATATACAGTATATCACAAAAGTGAGTACACCCCTCACATTTGTGTAAATATTTTATTATATCTTTTCATGTGAGAACACTGAAGAAATGACACTTTGCTACAATGTAAAGTAGTGAGTGTACAGCTTGTATAACAGTGTAAATGTGTGGTCTCCTCAAAATACATCAACATACAGCCATTAATGTCTAAACCGATGTCAGCAAAGTGTGTACACCCCTAAGTGAAAATGTCCAAATTGGGCCCATTTAGCCATTTTCCCTCCCCAGTGTCATGTGACTCGTTAATGTGTTACGAGGTCTCAGGTGTGAATGGGGAGCAGGTGTGTTACATTTGGTGTTAATCGCTCTCCCTCTCTCCTACTGGTCACTGGAAGTTCAACATGGCACCTCATGGCAAAGAATTCTCTGAGCATATGAAAAAACTGAATTGTTGCTCTACATAAAGATGGCCTAGGCTATAAGAAGATTGCAAAGACCCTGAAACTGAGCTGCAACATGGTGGCCAAGACCATCCAGCAGTTGAACAGTACAGGTTCCACTCAGAACAGGCCTCGCCATGGTCAACCAAAGAAGTTGAGTGCATGTGCTCAGCGTCATATCCAGAGGTTGTCTTTGGGAAATGGACATATGAGTGCTGCCAGCATTGCTGCAGAAGTTTAAGGGGTGGGGGAGGGGGGGTCAGCCTGTCAGTGCTCAGACCATACACCGCACACTGCATCAAATTGGTCTGCATGGCTGTCGTCCCAGAAAAAAGCCTCTTCTAAAGATGATGCACAAGAAAGCCTGCAAACAGTTTGCTGAAGACAAGCAGACTAAGGACATGGATTACTGGAACCATGTCCTGTGGTCTGATGAGACCAAGATAAACTTATTTAGTTCAGATGGTGTCAAGCGTATGTGGCGGCAACCATGTGAGGAGTACAAAGACAAGTGTGTCTTGCCTACAGTCAAGCATGGTGGTGGGAGTGTCATGGTCTGGGGCTCCATGAGTGCTGCCGGCACTGGGGAGCTACAGTTCATTGAAGGAACCATGAATCCCAACATGTACTTTGACATACTGAAGCAGAGCATGATCCCCTCCCTTCGGAAACTGGGCCGCAGGGCAGTATTCCAACATGATAACAACCTCAAACACACCTCCAAGACGACCACTGCCTTGCTAAAGAAGCTGAGGGTAAAGGTGATGGACTGGCCAAGCTTGTCTCCAGACCTAAACCCTATTGAGCATCTGTGGGGCATCCTCAAACGGAAAGTGGAGGAGCGCAAGGTCTCTAACATCCACCAGCTCAGTGATGTCGTCATGGAGGAGTGGAAGAGAACTCCAGTGACAACCTGTGAAGCTCTGGTGAACTCCATGCCCAAGAGGGGTGAGAGGCGGTTCACACACAGGCAGCACGACTTTGGGGGCGACTCGGCAAGGTGATCTGAAGACGACTTCATAAGCGACTTGCAAAATGACTTCTGTATTAAAGTCAATGCAAGTCGCCCCGAGTCGCCCCCAAAGTCGTACAAGAACCTTTTTCTAAGAGTGATTTGTGTCGCTCCTATTAGATCGGTTCTATTGAACAGAGCGGGACGCGACTTGTAGTCAGGCGGCTGAGTCGCCTGATGAGTCGCCCCTGTGTGAACCGGGTCTAAAGGCAGTGCTGGAAAATAATGTTGGCCACACAAAATATTGACACTTTGGGCCCAATTTGAACATTTTCACTTAGGGGTGTACTCACTTTTGTTGCCAGCGATTTAGACATTAATGGCTGTGTGTTGAGTTATTTTGAGGGGACAGCAAATGTACACTGTTACATAAGCTGTACACTCACTACTTTACATTGTAGCAAAGTGTAATTTCTTTAATGTTATCACATTAAAAGATACTTTAATGGCATCCCAGTCTTAGTCCGTAGGGTTCAATATTGAGTTGACCCACCTTTGCAGCTTTAACAGCTTCAACTCTTATGGGAAGGCTACATACAAGGTTTAGGGGTGTGTAGAATGCACATAGAAGGTTTTTTATCTTAACATTTTATCTATGTCTATGTGCAGTCTATGGATTTTGGAGTGGAGGAACTTGACTGGCCTGCACAACCCGAGTCCTGACCTCAACCTGATAGAACACTTTTGGGATGAATTAGAGTGGAGACCTGTGAGCCAGACCTTCGTGTCCAACATCAGTGCCTAACCTCACAAATGCGCTTCTGGAAGAATAGTGAAGCATTCCCAAACACTGAGGCCTCGTACACACGACCGAGTTTCTCGGCAAGAACCAGCAAGAAACTTGCTGGCAGAGATGTCTTGCCGAGAAATTCGTTCGCGTGTGTATGGTTTCTCGTCACGAAAACCGTCAAGTAATCTCGACGAGAAAATAGAGAACCTACTCTCTATTTTCTCGTCGAGATTCTTGTCAGCCTGTTTCTCGACGAGAAAAGTGAGTGTGTGTACACTTACCTGCCCTCCGGGAAGCCCGCGCATGTTCGAAATGAACTCGACGCATGCGTGGTAGCTTCCTAGGCATAGGTAGGGTATACCAAGATGGCGGCGACGGCATCGAATGTGACGAGCGCATGCTCGTCGTAGTCGATGACGTCACAGCGTACGCTCCATTCAAAGAACCGCGGGTTCTTTGAATCGAGCGTCTGTACACTCGGCCGGGACAAGTTTCTTGTCCAAGGATCTCGTCGAAAAAAACTACGTGTTGTTTTTCGACGAGAAACTCGGCCGTGTGTACGAGGCTATACTATTAAAATATGTGGACAGCCTTCCCAGAAGAGTTGAAGCTGTTATCGCTGCAAAGGGTGGGCCAACTCCATTTTTTTTTTAACCCTATGGACTAAGACTGGGATGCCATTAAAGTCGATGTGTGTGTAAAGGTAGGTGTCCCAATACTTTTGACAATATAGTGTATGTACACACACACACATATTAACCACTTCAATGCCAGGTACTTTCAACCCCTTCCTGCCCAAGCCAATTTTTAGATTTCAGTGCTGCCACAATTGCGCGGTCATGCAACACTGTACCCAAATTATTTTTTTTATAATTTTTTGAAACAGATGGAGCTTTTTTTTGGTGGTATGTAATCACCACTGGTGGTTGTTTTATTTTTGGGCACTCCAGTTGAAGGGCCATTGCTTGAAACATGTCGGGTTTTTAGTCTGCTGCCACCCTTGTTTTCACGCAACTATTCCAATTTTTTCCTCGAGGTCCTCTTTCTTTGTATTTGCATTTATTAATATTGCATGTACCATTTTTTTACTACGATGATATGCCAATAAAGGCTATATTTTCTATACCATGCCCTGGTTTTACTTACACCATATGGAGCCATCCATTTTTTTCTCTCTATGACACTGTGTTTTAAAGCGTTACTTCCAACAGAGAGTGCATAAAGAGTTTCACCTTTTTTGGATAATCACCTATCATCGCCGCTGTGATATCGGGAGGAGAGGTCCGTGACATTCATATTGGAGTATCTACCTTGGAGTTCCCGTCCAGGTTTATTAACAACAGAGTCAGGGTAAGAGTATTCATTACCTACCTGTGTACGGGAGACGTTGGAATACATCTTTACACCCATCCCTGTTGTTTTCCACATGATTTACAACGTGAACACCTTCAAAATCTCAGAGTGAATTCAGTATGTCCATTATGGACTGGATATAGACTTCATCTTCTGTTTGAGTTTTTTATGGGACATTTCTTTGCAACACTTATATGTTTTTGGTGTAATATTTTTTTATCCATTTGCTCAACTTAAAAAGGTCTGTGGCAGAGGCTTTATTCATTCCAAGAGGTCTGTGGCAGAGACCCATTTCATCTAGGGCAGTCTGTGGCAGAGACTGCCCCGTTGCTGATTCGTGTGTCATCCCGGCTGCTAGGCCATGTGAGAGAGGACTATCTGGGTGACCAATACCCACTCTAAACATTGAGAGTGATAAGTGACTGTGAGCTGATATTTTTGGCTGGTATTGCTGAGTGCCTGAACCTTCCCCTACTCTTCTATACTTTCTACTTTCTCAATGTTTACTGCATAAGAAAATAAAGCCTGACTGTTTGAGGTTTTACATCTGTGTGGACATTGCATTACTACAGACTTTCCTACCCAGACAACGCAGCTGAAGAGGTAACGTGCAAAACCCAAAATTACCCAGCAGCCTTCTAGGGGGTATTGCTACATATCATTTTACTGACATTATAACAATCTGTGTTGCATTGTGATCACTTAGAATGACAATTTCATAGGGCCACTGTCTCGCCTTACAGAACAGACCTTTCCATAGATACTACTGGGTTATGAAGGAATCTCTGGAGCATCAAACCATTAACACGATTACTCTGGGCATACTGCAGTGATACATCCAAATCCCCTAGAGTTTTCATGCTCTGCTGTCTGTACTAATGGTATTACATATGTACATACAGAATACTGTAACACTACCCACACTCTACACAACAGTGTTAAAAGCATGAGAACACAGCACTTATGTCTGTACAATTCGTGTCAGTAATAGTTAGCAGCATTTGACAGCATATCAGCACCTAATCCAAGCAATGCCCATTTTAGCACTTAGTGCTTGTTACATACAATTTCACTGTGAAAACATTGCTTTACAACCCATCCCTGGATAGAACATGTTTGAGAATGATATGTCATAAAAGCTTAGGAGATGAGTTTACAGATTTTGTAGGCGCAGTTAAAGTGAACCTTTTGTGATGGTGAAGGGGATAAAACATCAGCATGCCAAGTTAAAGTGTCACCACTGGGAAACAATGAGCCTGGGTTCACACTGTAGCAATGCGGGACCAGTGCGATTCCAGCGCCGTTTCACGCATCGCATCTCTCCCACAGGCAGTTCACACTGCCCTCTGCGAACCGCTGCAGGTGTCAATACAATGTTAATGACACCCCCAGATCGGTTCAAAGATCGCAGTGCGAACAGTGGATTCGGAGAGGAATCGGATCGTATGGGTGAGAACTGCAGAATGCAGCGGCTCACAGCGGGAGTCTGATTCGTCTCCATTCACCGTTTCAGGTCCTATTTCAGCCCAAATTTTGGGCTCAATTCGGACCTGAAACGGACCAAAAGACGCACAGGAATCCTGTGCAATTCACACCGGAGCCACTGCGGGGATGTGTGAATCGGCTCCATACAAAGCCGGTTACAATCTCCTAACATGCAAATTGGATGTGGCGAATCCCGCATCCAATTCGCAATAGTGTGAACCCAGCCTGACACTTATTTGTTCAGGGGGCAGTTCTTCCTGGCCAACCCTCACATCCCTTCTGTGTCCTGTAGTGACGTAGACATAAGGGACCACAGGCAGATATAAAAGACACAATAATCCAACTCTGTGATCATAAAGGCAGAACTTTCATGGCATATAGATCTGCTTTCCTGGCAGCCCTTTGCCCCCAACACAAATGGCTTTCAAAAGGCATTTGTAAGAAAACTGTTTGCCCTCCCAAAAATTACCTGCCTTACTAGGGCCTTGGTAAAGATTTTTTTTGGAGGGGGGATGAGGCAAATGGTTGCCCAAAAAAATGACATTTTGTTTGCCAAGGAAAGTCTGCTTGAAGAGAGAAGTATGTTTTTTTTTTGCAGATTCACACTTACCATGGTGGATGCAGAATCGGTCCAATGCTGCATCTGTACCCCGCCTGCTCTAACACTGAGAACTGAGCGATGTGACACCGCTGACAGTTCCCTGTTCTCATGGCTTCCCGAGCAGAGAGCTGGTGACTGTCAGTCACAGCTCTCTGCTCTGCCCCCTCCTCGCTCACTGGAGCGCTGAGCTGTGGAGGAGGCGGGAGCGGCCAGCTCAGGCTCTCAGAGGCTGAGAGGCTGAGCTGGGTGCCGGTCCAGGCATGTGGGCAGATCACAACTCCAATGTCGCGATCTTGCCTGAGCCTGGACCGACCCTGTTACATCAGCAGACAGCGGACTTCAGCCCGCTGTCTACTGAAAGTGGGTCACAGTAGTGAAAAACAAACTGCACTCCTGTGATCCACAGGAGAAGTACAGCCAAATGAGCTTTGGCTGTACTTCTCCTTTAATTCATCATTAAATCTTTTTTTTTTTTTTTTTTTTTTTAAATGCTAGTGCATTTCATGTGATTTAAAGCGGTAGTAAACTGCAGCTAAAAAAAAAAAATCCCCCTGCAAGGCAATTTCATAATGTACTAGTATGCATCGGCGCGCTGTCACCGCTGACAGGGCTTCCATCTTCACCTGGTCTTCCTTCCAGGTTCACGGCTTCTGGTAACATGAGTGGACAGAGCAACAATGAAGTCACTCCCGCGCGGTAGCCATAATTTATGGCACAAGCTCTGAAGGTCCGGTATCTCCTAAACATTGCAAGTTTAGGAGATTATCACTGTACCTACAGGTAAGCCTTATTATAGGCTTTCCTGTAGGTACAAGTCAAAAAAGTTTACTACTACTTTAAGTGCCTGAATTGGACTTGGTATCAAGCTTTTGCAGTCCCTGTACAGCCGGACAGGTGTGTAGAGAAATAAGCAGCACAAGAATTCAATTAGTTCATGTACTTACAAGGAGCATGCTGATAGGAGAAGAAAGCAAAGTGGCAGAGGGAGGACCTCATCACTGTGCTGCTTCTTCTTTCACTGTCCAGTCACAGGGTAGGGGTGAGTCAATGACAGCCTGGGTTCAGAGGAAGTGGGTTGAATGATGCTGGCCATCAGACTGAGGATATCCGTTTGCTGGAATGTAGTACTGTGGGGACAGCTCTGGATTGAAGGTGAAAATAGCAAAAATAGTATGTTATCTTTAATGGACTTCTGCTTGACTTCACCACCCAATGGAGAGATAAAAATAACGTTTTTCTTTTCTACAGGGTGCTATTTCTTTCATCATAGGAAATTCCTGTGAAATTAAGTGCCATCTAGTGGTCCAGTGCAGTATTTTATTTTTAAATCAGTCAACCAGCACAGGAAATAGCTTAATAATAGTATTTTATTTGCCCAAAATGAATATACATGTACTATACAATTTTTCAGAAATACACACCATTCTGTGTCACAAAACCGATCAATTTAATTGAAATTATTCTGATCCGTCTAAACAGAAAATTTGATTGTAGAAAAGTAGTTAGATCGACATGATTGCTAAGTAATTATTTAGATCCTCCGATCATATTTTTCTCCCAACAGCAAATCAATTGACAAAGTGTATGGCCACCATAGTACTTTAGGTAATTAGTTAATCATACTGGTGTATTTATTTCCTTTCTTCTTTTTCTATTACTGTTTTTGTGTATGTAACTAGGTTTGACTTTGATTCCTGACCTATTAGGGGATGGCTTTTCTAAATGGTTTCCTTATCTAAGACACTGTTGAAAATATGTATTTATGGATTGTTTTGTAGAGCAACCAAATGGCCTATTCATACCTTTTGGTTTGATGCAGTAAAATTGTATTTTGCATTTTAAGTAGATTGCGGTGATTGTAGCCGTATTAGCAATTAAGTACATTGCCATGAGTGCTGCATGCACACGGAACAGTGTAAATCCAGCCTACAGGTTTTTGTGCACAGAATTTAGGTTTCATTAGTGATATAATGTATAAAATTGCAATCAGCGCAAAATAAAATACTGTATATTCTCGAGTATAAGCCGACCCGAATATAAGCTGAGGCACCTAATTTTACCACAAAAAAATGGGAAACGTATTGACTCGAGTATAAGCCTAAGGTGTCCATCTGCATGCCTCACTGTGTCCATGCCTCACTGTGCCCATGCCTCACTGTGCCCATGCCTCACTGTGTCCATGACTAGACTGACATTTAACTTATAGAGGAGAAAAGGGGCTATATGCGTGCCAAGTTTCGGGTCCAGGGGACCTACGACCGGCCAGTACCGGGTCCCCAAAATCACCAGGGAAATGACCGTTTAACATGGGAGTCTATGGAAGGGGTGCCCGGCTTTGAAAATGTCGTGCTCCCCAGCCGTAGATTCCCTGGACGAAAAACTTTGCACACTTGGAGAGAGAGAGTGAGGCTACATTTGTGCCAAGTTTGGGGTCTAGGGGACTTACGGCTGGCCAGTACCGGGCCCCCAAAGTCCGGGAGATCAGGCGCAAAAAGGTGACTCAAGTATAAGCCGAGGGGGGCATTTTCAGCACAAAAAAATTTGCTGAAAAACTTGGCTTATACTCGAGTATATACGGTAATCAAAATGGCATGCAGCTGAACGCTAACAGATCTCCACAAAATCTATGTATAACAGCAATAAAAATAACAGTGAGAGCGCAAATAAATTCAATCAAGATAAAAAGAACCGTAAATAAAAAGTCCATAAATCAATAGGTGAACTTCAAGGTCAAGAAAGTAATAAAAGAGATTTTCCATGTGATGAAAAAAAGTCCAAGAGCCACAGCTTCAAGTGACAATCCCTCCATCTCCAAAGCACTCGCTTCGCTCACCTCAATTGATGGACCCCTGACCTAACAGGTGGTCATAAACGCATGTCCTATCAATGGGTACAATACAGTAGAAAATGGAAATCCAGGTCTCCCAGGGATTCGCCCAAGACGATGTAAATAAAAGAACAAATCTAAGTGCTGTCCATTAAAACCAATCCAGCACTTTATTTCAAATAAAATCCTACTCCCATAGAGCTGGTCAAAATATGCATGAAACATGAGACATGTTCATTCAGGATGGCAGCAAGTGATGTCAGACGTAGCTCCTCTACACCGTACGCGTTACGTTTGAAAGAACTTCGTCAGCGGGGTTATTATGGATATACCTTTGTAAAGTATTTTAAAGGAACTGAGAAGCAGTGGATGAATTTTAAACGCATCGCATTGTGTAGTGTTTTTGTAAACAATTTATGTTCTTTTATGTTTTATCCTGCTGTGTATGAATTGCTTTTATTCTCCTATACAGGTCAATGGAAATGCAATGTTAATGCAAGATAAAAGCATGACAAATGCATCTCAAACTAATTTTCCCTAAAAGCACCTATAAACTTCTCCATTTTACATGATTGTAAGTCTGACACCTATGGCAGAAAAAGGATTCTTGAACTCTGATGCCATTAGATAGGAGAGAATCTGTCTGAGTTGCCGGTGTTGGGAGCTTTAAATTCCTCAGGAGAGAAGCATTACAGCTGCCTCTGATAGATGTAACACTATATAAAGAAGCTTTTTTTCCATAATATTATTGGTCACAATAGAAAAATGTCTATACAGGGCAAAGGGACAATGAGGGGAACTTATTAAAACTGGAGCAGCCATGCATGGCAATCAGTCAGCTTCTAACTTTCATTTTCAAAGCTTAAAGTGGATGTAAACCATCACATATACCCAGTGAAGTGAACAGTCTCAGATGATACAAAGAGATGAAACAAATCTCCCTACATAAGTTTTACTTGTATATCTGCTGTCTTCAGCTTTATATATTCTTTAAAATGTTCAGATCCTGTTACAGATTTACTCTTCCTGTTCAGCACTGAGTGGGAAGTCTGGGCATACAGCCAAGACAGCTGATTGGAGGAATGGCACACACCTCCTCTTCTCATAGGCAGAGACTTGCAGAGCTTTTTCCTGAATAGTTTAGCTCTCTGCTAATCTATTAATAACAACCTCCCACAACACAAATTTCAGCCTGGTTTTATCTCATGTGTCGAAGAACTTGTCAGGAGTTATCAGGCTGATAACAGAAGAACGGGGCAAGGGACAGCTACAGGAAATAGTGCTTTGAAGAGAGATGAGAACACACTAAAGGTATATCCGCCAAGCTCAAATTTCATGAATCGTGTTTACATCCACTTTAACTGAAAAAGCTGAAGCTAGAAGCTGATTGGTTACTTTGAACCTCTGCTGCAGATTCTGACTGCTCCAGTTTTACTAAAGTCCTCCCAATTTTTCTTCAAAGACCCCCTACGTACTTTACTATCACTTCCTCACGGATCCATCTTCCCTCACAGCTGGCACTAAAATGATTGTTCACTCGACCCAAGGTCATGTGACAGTGCTTGCCAGTGATACTGTCAAGGGAGGCCGGTCACGTACTCCTCAGTATGATAGAAATTGTAGCCAGGTGGGAAAGTGAAAAGAGCAGTCAGGGAGTGCTGGGGAGATTAGTATAAGGGTGTTAGGAGGGGGACACTCTCACTTTGTGTTGCATTGGCAAGGTGACGGTGTCTGTATAAAACAGTACAAAATTTCAAGCACATCCCATTCTGCCCCTTTTGTATATGCTCCAAGATACCCTGGATTTCAGAGTATAAAATTCTAGATGACTCCACTTGTTTGTATTGTGTCTATACTTCCGTAAGTAGCCGGTAGCTCAACATCAGTTGATAAGAAAAGCAGAACAAAAATGTTAGGAGAATAGAAATAATTGGCATAGAAGCACAAATTATACTCAGCAAGGAAAATAAGTATGGAAATGCATAGCAAATGCATCAGGTACTAAAGAACAATCTGACAACTTTCATATTAAACCTAGTACTTCATCCCCTTATCTTGGTGAAATAGGAATATCCTTCTACAGACCAATGTGTGAACACTGAGGGTTCCCCTTTTTATTCTTCAATAATACTTGGATCATGATTCCTGTTGGAATTACAGTATATGTGGCAAAACATCCTATGGCAGGACTGCTGTTCCTATAGAGGAAGAGAGAGAATGGACGTTGTGACGGATGGCCTGGCATCCCTCCTAAGTGCCTCAGCCAAGATACAGCTTCCTCCACTCTGGAACCAGGAACCAGGTATTATAGCTGAGCATTGCACCCAAGAACTAGACGAAACTAGCTCAGGTGCAAACAGGAACCCTTTATTGAAAACTTACCCAGAATTTGAAAAAATACCTTGATCCCATTATTCTAAACAATGCAAACTTTATCATCAGTACATCAAGTGAACAGCTAATATTAACATAAACATCCCACATTGGTTCGGTAATGAAGTAAAGTGAACACAATACCAATCACATCTCCTAGAGAAATGTTGCTCAACTCCAGTCCTCAAGTACCCCCAACAGGTCATGTTTTCAGGATTTCCCTAAGATGAAATGGCTTTGGTAATTACTAAGGCAGTGAAACTGATCAAATCACCTGTGCAAAATAATGGTAAGGCTGAAAACATGACCTGTGGGAGGAACTTGAGGACTGGAGTTGAGAAAAATTGTCCTAGACTAGAGGAATAGCAGACAGACAGAAACAATATGTGACTCAATTAACAATGGGAAAATACACCTAGAAGGCACACAATGGGGGAAAGACGCCTTAATAAACAGATTTACACAAAGCAGCAGGAGACACCTGCATCAGGTTGTTTGAACTGATTATAATCTTCTGCTGTGAGTCTCTCAGCCTAGGAGGGGGTTAAAGCAGTCAAGACTGGCTTGGTCTGCTGATTCCATACCCCAACAGAACACAGAGGGCCCCAAATCTGTATCTAGGTTTTAGGTCCCCAGAGTCTGTGTGTTTCGTAGAGACATGGACTCGAATCGGAAGCAAAACTACTCCAAAGTTCCCTCAGGCACACACCTCCCAAAGAATAGAGCCCCCTCAAAAGGTAGGGCCCATAGTCAGTAGACAAGAGGCTACCCTGCAGTCCCCTCCAAAAGCTCATGTCCCAGTTGGGTCTGTCACAGATGTGTAATGCACTTTACAGATATTTTGCTCCACTCATGTGAGGTAGACTCCACTGTGTTAGTTTATGTAATTTTTTAAGGTTTTGCTAGAGTAGGAAAGGGTTAAACCCCTTGTCAAGTTTTTATTGCTGTCCTTGCTGGGAGATTCACCTTTTCTATTTGTCTTGGTGACCATTGTTGTTGAAATTGTTTCTCTCCGGTGTTGTTAAGTGTTAATCAGTGGGCTGTATTAATTTAAATAGGTTTGGCCACATAATAGGTCATTCTTGCTGTGTTCAGTATTATGGGTTTAGTTAGATCATTTACAATCATAACGTACGCTTTCCTATTCTGTGCCAGGCACTCTAAATTGGGCCATTAATAACATTTTGGAAACTTAAATTATTACGAAGGACAAAAATAACTAGGTGCTCAGGTGACCTAGTTCCTCTATGCCACATTATGTCTTGATCCTAATTTTAATCCATTTAGTGCTTCACTCATGGTATATGTAGTGTCTACAGTGCACCTGACATCTTTGCAATGTTTTTCAGCAATTTTTTATTTTGTTCTCATAAAAATATAAGGTATGCCTAAATTGGTGTGCCGTGGCAAAGATGACGCTTTTGCTTTTTAAAGAGAACTTCTTGTATAAATGCCAGAATTAAGCTTTTGTATAATATAGACTATTGTGACTGACTCTTTTTTGCGTTTTCACTTCTGAAAAGCTTTCTTTACTCTTTTTCACAATCCCTAACATGACACAATGACTAGTGTAAGATCCAAAAATAAAGAAATGAAAGAAAGCTCCTGAACTTGAAAGTACTCCACCTCTAATAGGTGCAGTAGAGGAACAGTTTTTTTATGCAGTGACAAAAGGTGTCCATGGGCTGAAGATAACTAATAGATTTATAAAAACAATGTGATTCAGCTGTCAACATCTCTCTTCCAGGTTCCACTGTGGACTCCCTCAGGCCGGGTTCACACTGGGGCGACAAACGCTCCGACATTGGGAGCTCATGTCGCATGACGTGTGAAAACAATGTTTCCCTATGGGAGCCGTCTTAACTGGTCCGACACAAGTCGGTCCGACTTTAAAAATGCTCCCTGTACTACTTTGGTCCAACTTTGATCCTACTTCAGCCCATTGACTATCATTGAAGTCGGATCAAAGTCGGACCACAGTCTTGCTTGATCCGACTTTGGCATGCGACTTGTACTCTGCTGATCTTGAGGGGGAACTCCACGCCAAATTTTTAATAAAAAACCGGCATGGGTTCCCCCTCCAGGAGCATACCAGGCCCTTCGGTCTGGTATGGATTTTAAGGGGAACCCCTACACCGAAAAAAACGGCGTGGGGGTCCCCCCAAGATCCAAACCAGACCCTTATCCGAGCACGCAACCTGGCAGGCCGCAGGGGAAGAGGGGGGTACAAGAGAGCGCCCCCCCTAGTTCCTGAACCGTACCAGGCCGCATGCCCTCAACATGGGGGTTTGGTGCTTTGGGGCAGGGGGACGACCTGAGGCCCCCCCACCCCAAAGCACCCTGCCCCCATGTTGATGAGGACAGGGCCTCTTCCCAACAACCCTGGCCGTTGGTTGTCGGGGTCTGCGGGCGGGGGGCTTATCGGAATCCGGGAGCCCCCCTTTAATAAGGGGGCCCCCAGATACTGGCCCCCCACCCTTTGTGAATGAGTATGGGGTACATCGTACCCCTACCCATTCACCTGGTGGAAAAAAATGTCAATAAAAACACACACACACACAGCTTTTTAAAGTAATTTATTACACAGCTTCGGGGGTCTTCTTCCGACTTCGGAGGTCTCCGCACTCTCTGGTTCTTTCTTCCTTCTGCCGGGCCTCCGCTATCTTCTTCCAGTGCTATCTTCTTTTTAAATAACAAACATGTCATACACACCTCCACTGTGCAGTTAGTTTTGCACAGAGTGGCCCAGAGCCTCGACTTCTGGGGTCCCCCTGCGGCGCTGGTAGCTTTTCCCTGCATCGAGTGTCCACGTTGGAGAAGGCTCTCCTAAGGTGGACACCCGTGCGGGCGCGCTCCCGAGTCTTGCATCTGTGTACATTCAGACAGAATGCAGACCTCGGCCCCCACGTCATTGGATTTGATTGACAGCAGCCAGAGCCAATGGTTGCGCTGCTATCCATCTAACCAATCAAGAGCCGAGACAATGTGCAGAGAGGAAGAGCGCGTCTCCACCGAGGGAACGAACAGGCTCAGGTGAGTAAAACGGGGGGGCTGGGGGGCCGGTCAGTGACAGGAGATTTTTCACCTTAATGCATAGGATTTACAACCCCATTAAAACATTTATTTTTCCTGGTCCCACCTCAACTTATCTTGTACAGTGAAAATTAACGGTATCAAAATGACAGCCTTACCAAATCTTGTTTACCTTTTTCATACCCTCCCAGTCCTGTCCTGCTCCTTGAAATCCTTCCAGAACCATGTCCTTTGATTCGTCTGGTCTAATAAGAGACCATGTATTACAAGATGTACAATAAACAAGAAAGACACCCGTGCCTAATTAAATAATTCTTATAGGGAATGCAGCTGCTGTCTATTATTCCCAACAGGGGATTTACCAATGTAAAAATTATTCTTTAGGCAGCGCTTGCTATAACGTGTAAAAATCAAATTCTTGCCTTAATAAATCTCAAATAACATACTGTGAATACCAATAAATATGAATCTAAACACATATAATACACATTTGTGCCCTAAATATTAAAGTGCAAAAAGTATTTTTTTAAATTGTGCAGTCTTGAGGGCTTTTGGTGCCTGATTCCCAGGGTATCCCCTGTGAATGTGCCACCTTGTGCTGAATTTTTACACATCACACTCAACAGATGTCGATGACAAATGGGGACGAGGAAAAATGATGATGGTACATCATACCTAGTCTATATGTAATTTATACCAATGGAGGCTTTAGCTTCTATACAGCTCACAATAAACTCCCTATGGGTCAATCTGGAGACTTTTTGCTGCACCTCATGTTCCTTCATGCACTCCCTTAGCTCCCATTCAAATCCATACATGCTTTCATTAGTCCTTTAATGCAGTATGCACATTATATTTGGGACACCACCAAATAGTTCAACCAACTTATTTCTCCACATCTTCCCCCTAGTGCCTTCCCCTGCGGGCATTCCCATTATCTACTCTTTCTCCTTGCCACCGATAACAGGGATACTGTCCACAGAAAGATAAAAACCCACTTAAAGGATACGCCACTGTGACAGTGCTAAACAGGGGCACATAATAACAAACCAGCTCAAAGCTGCTAGTAAGATGGCCACAGGATGACATCACAATTTAGGCTCCGACCCTGTACACATTACGTCCAGAGCCAGGACTTCTTCAGTCTCCCCCGTGATCGGTAGCAGGGAGAAAGGAAAGTGTGATGACACCAGAGGATTAACCCCTGAAGGGGGAAAATGCTTTTGTGACCTTACTGTTGGTTTAGTGGTCATATCTTGGGGGTGAGTAGTCATCAATCACTGTTGGTGGAGGCACAATTGGCACTTAGTTTCTGTTTTAGAAGGCTATATCATTTGAAGCACTGTGGTGGATTTGTTTATCATTTTGGACTTCAGTATATGATTGCATCTGTGAACTTTGATTGATCTTATTTAACACTATTTATGTTAGTAACATATGATTATTTTTGGAAATTGCTATTATTCCTTATTTGGTTTAAAGGTTGCACTGCACTATATTTTGATTACTGTATATCAGTTTGGAGGGTGTGTTGAAATCACCTTTTGTAATATTGGGTGTTTATTATTTATTCATGATTTATTTATGTTTTATTGGCTGCGCTGATTGACCGATATATAATTGTGGGATTCCAGTTTCAGTAGGATCTATCAGTAATATTCAGTGAAAATCCCTGTTTAAAATTCCTATTTTTGTTGTTGAAATTCTATAGTTCTATGGTATATATATATGTAGCGATACCCTCAGTTTAAGAGGGCTGCTTGTTTGTTTTGGGCCTTGTAATGCACCGCTATCAACCCCTGGCAGTCGGCTCTAACCTCTCGTGACACAGTTAGGAAAGGGGGGGGGGTGGATGGCACAACTGCAATATCTCTATTCTGTTATATGGTACAACCCCCTTTCCGTATCCCAGCACAGTAATCGACACTGACCACCAAATTACTTAACTATAACTTTTTACTATTGGTAAAAGTATAAAAGGTCATTTGCATAAATATCTCATGCAGATCCCTGCAATATAGATGAACACATTAAAAGAGTATAACATTCAATAATGCAATGACAATATAATAACCCCGCTGCAGCTATCCTCCCTCGTGAGCAAAAAATGGCGCCCAGCAATGTCCTATACTACCCAGTCAGGCCTGACTATAACCCTGGGGTATAGTTCGTTGAATCTTCGCTAGCAATTCTCGGTGGTGCACATAAAGAAACAAACTGTAATCCAATAGGGGTAGCAGATGATTCTTTAACTTGGTAAAGCTGGAGAGACTGATAAACTCAGTTCAGCAGACAGTCTCTCCAAAGTATAACTGTGGTCAATGATGGGCCTAGGCAAAGTTAATAGGCAACAAAGTTACTTAGATGTGGTTCTGAGCTGGCGCTCTCTCACCCAGACCGGACCGACTCCTGTCCTCTTCCTCCGCTACTGTGAGTGGCTTCACAGTGCCCACGATGCACCGGGTCTTCGGTCCTCCAGAAGATGGGGGCACCTTAGGTGGATCGGATGCTCCGCAGGCTCCTCGGCGGAACGGAAGACTCTCTGGAACAAAGTGCGAGGCCCAGGCTTCAGGCCTTGCACGTGCAGCAGGTGAGTGCAGGGATCCTCTTGCAAGGAGGGCGGCGTTCCAAGAGAAAGAGCGAGGCCCCTCCCCCCCCTTTTTAAAGTCCACCCCAGCAGTCCTTGCGTGGGGAAATGCACCCTGGGTGCCGCAAAGTGTGCTGGGAACTGTAGTCTTGTGGGTGAAAACGATACCCCGCTACACACTCCCCCCACTTGAAATCTTTGGTCCCCAAAGACAGTATCAACAGTAGGAGAATATAAACTCATTAAGGGCAGCTAGAGAAGTTGGCAGAGGAAACTCCCACCAGAACGGGGAAGGGAGCTTGTCCTGCCCACTGGTTACATCAATGGGGTTGACCTGCCTAACTGTGCCAGAGAGTGAGCTGGGGTTGCCTTCCACCAAATGCACAGCAGAAGGATCAGGTGTTGGTAATGTCCTTCGAGCAGTGATTACTGTATCCTCAGAACTTTCCCCCATCTGGGTATAGGTTAACTTCCTGGGAGGACGAATGGTTCTCCTGGCTCTTTGCTCTCTTGGGGTGACTGTCTCATCCCTCACTGTATCTTCTTCTGAAGTAGGTACACTGGGCTCCAATACTTCCGGTACATCCAGATTAGGTGCAGGAAGATGTTGGGAATAATCTTGATGATCAGCAGATGGTGACCATGTGGCATCTTCCCACTCTTCAGACAGAGGACTAGACCGAACAAATACAGTGGCTTCCACATTCAATGTACTATCCACAGTACCCTCAGAGGGTGGAAGATCTATAGACATGGGTTCTGGGGTCTGAGAAGGCCACAACCATCCAAGCTCTTCTTCACTCTGATCAGAGACATCCACTTCTCCAGACTGAGATACCTGAGACCGAGTGTTTGGCCTAGGTGTCTCCAAGTTTGAGGATGATCCAGGGGAATCTTCTACAGGAGGTATCTGAACCGCTTCTGAAAGTGGAAGTAAATGATTTCGGTGCCATGTCTTCAGCAGCCCCATCTTCCCTTCTGGTTTTAGCTGATACACCGGCAGGTCTGGCAACTTCTTACAGATCACGTATGGTTCCGGTCTCCATCTGTCTGCTAGTTTATGCTTCCCTGGAACTCCTAGGTTTCGCAGCAGCACTCTGTCTCCTGGCTGTAGGTCCTGGATTCGAACTTTTAGGTCAAAGTTCCTCTTGTTTCGGGCACCTCTTTGCTCTGAGGCCTCTTGGGCCTGTTCAAAAGCTAGCTTCAAACTCTTCCTCAGTCTGTCTACATATCCCTTATGTGAGGTGGCTGAAGTGCGATCTGTTGATATGCTGAACGCCAGATCCACAGACAGTCTTGCTTCCCTGCCAAACATAAGGCGATACGGAGAGTACCCTGTGGCATCGCTAGTGGTACTGTTGTAAGCGTGCACGATGGCCGCTATGTGCTTGCTCCAGTGCTGCTTCTGCTCACTACTCAGAGTCCTCAACATATTTAACAGAGTCCTGTTGAACTTCTCCGGCTGAGCATCACCCTGAGGGTGATAAGGAGTAGTGCGGGTTTTCTTGATGCCCAAAGAGTCCAATAATTTCTTAATCGACTCTCAAAGTCTCTCCCTTGGTCTGAGTGCAGGTGCTGTGGCAGTCCATAATGCACAAAGTATTCTCTACTACGATTTTAGCTACAGTGGATGCCTTCTGGTCTTTGGCTGGAAAAGCCTGGGCATAACGGGTGAAATGGTCGGTTATCACCAGAACATTTCCTTGTCCACTTAAGTCAATGCACACCAAGTCCAAGGGTCCTTGACTCTGCAGATGGCCTATTGGGGCAGCTTGACGTGGCAATGTCTTCCTCTGGATACAGCGTGCGCAGGAATGGCAGTACTCCTCCACTTCAGCCCGCATACAAGGCCAATAGAACCTATCCCTTAGAAGTTGGAATGTTCGTTCGGCCCCCAAGTGGCCATGATTATCATGTAAGGCAGCCAAAACAGTTCTTCTGTATTTCTCTGGCAGAAACAGCTGCCATTTCTCTTCTAGGCCATCAGAGGGGCCCCTTCGGTAGACCACCCCTTGATGCACCTGCAACTTCTCCCATTCTTTGTGGACCAACTGGGCCACCTTTGAGGGGTCCTTCAAAAGTCTACCTGGATCCTGGTCTTACAATGTCTCCAGTGCTAATCTTCCCCAAGGATCTTCCAACTGGTCTTTCCTTAAGTCCTTTTTGGACAGTTTGGGCAGGTCATCCTCTCCAACTTGGGTCACATTGCAGTAACACTTAGGCACCCCCACTGTAGAAACACCGATCTCTTCAGCCTTGACCCACCACTAGCTTGAAGCTGTACTCCTTGACACAAGGCCTGCACCCAATCTGGGGTTACCTGGGTCCAATCTTCTGGATGGTGGGTGGGTGTGTGGCCTCTTCCAAACAATGCGTCCGCATCACGGTTTCCAGCTCCGGGCCTATACTTCAGGCTGAAGTTGAATCCGGCTAGGGCTGCTAACCAACGGTGACCAGTGGCATCCAGCTTGGCCGTGATGAAGAGATAGGTGAGTGGATTATTGTCAGTCTGTACTGTGAAGTCAGCTCCATACAGGTAATCTCTGAGTTTATCCACGACTGCCCATTTTAGAGCCAGGAACTCCAACTTGTGGGTGGGGTAGTTCTTTTCTGCGGGTGCCAGACTTCTACTAACGTAGGCAACTGGGCGCAACTGCCCTTCATATTCTTGGTATAGCACCCCTCCCAGACCATCATGGCTGGCATCTACATGCAGTTCATATGGCTTCTTGGGATCAGCATAGGCCAGGACTGGTGCAGTGGTAAGACTCTTCTTTAACATCTGGAAGGCTTCTTCGCACTCCCCTGTCCACTGGTCTTCCACGGACTCTCCAGGCTTCCTGGGGCCAGTATCATCCTCCTCTCCTTCCATCTTCAGTAGCTCATTTAGGGGTTTGGCAATTTTTGCAAATCCTTCCACAAATCTACGGTAGTAGGAACAGAAGCCTAGGAAGGATCTGAGCTCAGTCACTGTAGTTGGTCTGGGCCAAGAGGTGACTGCCTCCAGTTTATCAGGGTCTGTAGACACTCCTTCTGCAGATACTATGTGCCCCAGATAGTGGACCGAGGACTGGTAGAACTGGCATTTTCTCTGGAGAGTTTTAGTCCTTCCTCACTGAGTCTCTTCAGGACTTTCTCCAATCTTTCTTCATGCTCCTCCAGAGTCTTCCCGAAGACAATTATGCCATCTAGGTACACCAGGACTTCGATCAGATTCATGTCCCCAACGGTCTTCTCCACCAACCTCAGGAAAGTAGCGGGGGCTCCCGACAGGCCTTGGGGCATTCTATTGAATTCATTGAATCACACTGGGGTGATGAAGGCCGTCTTCTCCTTATCTTCAGGGTGCATTGGGATTTGATAATACCCACTCTTCAGATCCATGACACTGAACCACTTGGCCCCAGACAGACTCTGCAAAGCGTCTTCTATCCTGGGGGTAGTGTACTGGTAGGGTATGGTCCTTTGGTTGAGAGTCCTGTAGTCTATGCAGAGTCTCAGCGACATGTTCTTCTTCCTTACCACCACAATGGGGGAAGCATATGGACTTCTGGACTCTCGGATGATCCCTGTCCTCTTTAGCTGCCAACTGCTCACGCAAATCTTCAGGTCAGCCAGTGGAAATCTTCTGACCCTCTCCCGAAAGGGTTTGTCTTCTTGAAGACGGATTTTATGGGTGGCACTTCTCGCACACCCCACATCAAACTCATCTTCTGAGAATATCCTCCTCCACCTTGTCAGCTGAGCCTTGGCTCTCTTCTTCCATTTCAGTGGCAAGGCGGTATCTTCAAGGCAGAGCTCTTCCAGGGTGGCTTCTCCTCCCTTGGACCCTAATTCAGACAGGGCCACTGGGGTAGCAGGATTCACCTTGCCCAGTAGCACCCGGGCTGGGATCTTCACAGGAGAATTAGTGACATTTCTGACACTCACTGGAATCTGGCCCTTGGCTTTCTTCAGTGCCCTCAACGGGACCACTTCAGGGAGTACTTCCAATCCTTGGTGAGTGTTGAAGGGGTCTGGTTCCACAACTACAAAGGGACCCGGCTGCTCCCAGGAGAGTTTTACTGTAGCCTGAAGACAGGTCACCTCACCAGGCTGCAGTATCTTCTCTCTTCTAGACAGTCTCCAGACTCTTCCCACTCCCTTGTCCGGGAGCCTTTTGCTCCAGGATCATCTTCTGGTAGACCTGTTGCAACATGGGGTGAATCTTCTGTTTGGGGGAACTCCGCTCTTGCACTAACGGGGTCAGCAGTCTCCGGACCAAGTCAGTGTTGGTTCCTATCAACATGGACATCGTGTTAGCTCCTGGTGGGCGAGGGCAAACCACCGCCAGGGTGTCAAAAACGTCGGCCTTCCTGGTCACAGAGAGGTCAAAGGCCAGCCTGATTGAAACATAACCGTCGTAGGGGAAACTGCGAGTGACAATCCCCCCTATCTTCAGGTCTTCCAGCTTCTGCAAAGGAACGTGACTCAAATGCTTCTGATAAAAGTCTCTGTATAAGAGAGTCACTTGGGCTCCTGTGTCTAGGAGTGCCTTTGTGTAGACTCCCTCCACTTGAACGGAGACTAGAGGGGAGGGTCCAACTAATTTATCCGGGAACTTCTTAGGAGATATTTTCTCCTTTGGACTCCTTCATTTTTCTAGTGTTTTTTTTTTCTTTTTCCATTTGTCTCTGGACCTCAACCCTTTTTGAACCTGGTAGCATTGATCTTTCTCTGGTTGTCAAATTGCAACTCCCGACAGGCGGTATGGGAGTTTTTAGGAGGGGCATTGTAGCCCTTCTCTTTTTTTTCTGCTTGTCTTTGGATCTTCTTGGAGCTTTCTGTAGGTAGCGGGTGCCCGGCTGACTCCTTCACCGGCGCCCTCTGAAGTTTTCCGCCGGCTGGTATTGAGTACCTCTGTTCTTTCTTGGGCTGGTACACACTCTTTCAGGGTGGCCAATTCCTCCACAATTGAAGCAGACAATTTCCTTCCTTATTTTTGGGGATGCTTGTATAAGGACATTCCGGTCCGGTTCCTTCCGGATCTCTTCTTTCTCCTTAGCTCCTGAGTTCTTGGCCAATAAAGAGGTCAACAAGTCCAGTACTTGGGCCATTTGAGACTTCAAGGTTTCTACTTCTGGGTCACGTTCAGTAACCACTGTCGTTCTAACTCCTACCAAAACAGGTGGGGTTGTTTTCTCAACCCCCTCTTGATCCTTCATCAAGGCCTCTTCGTCCCTTATGATCCGCACAAGGTCTGTGTAATTGAGAGCCATGACTCCGTCAGCGGTCTTCAGGTGGAGCCAAACTGTATCCGACCGTAAGGCTCCCCTTTAGGATCTGTTTCATCCTGGTAGCATCTATGACCTGTGGTTGCATTCCTTTTCTCAGTACAATCTGGCACAGCATTCTATTCAGTCTCTGGACATACTCGGACAACTTCTCCCTTGGCTGTTGGAAGGTATGTTCAAATTGATACACCAGCTCCGACACCTTCTCCATCTGGCAAAACTCCTCCTGCAACATAGACAAATAATCCATTGCTGTACACACAGTATTGCTGCACCTAAGATTTTTCACAGCCTCAGCAGCAGGACCTTTCAAGCTCTCACTGATGCGCTGCTTCTTCTGCGCTTCTGGAACTTCCCAACCTTCTACTGCCTGCATTGCCTGCTCGATCCAAGTATTGAAATCTTCCTCCCCGGGTGGCACAGGTTGTGTTCCTGAAAACACCCGGAGTTTCCGGTACCCAGCTTCCACGTGCACCGTGTTGTTTTTTTGGCACTTAACAACAAAGTCCCCCAAAGCAGTCAGCAGTTCCGGACCTATGGCAGTCAGGGGTGACTTTGTTGCTTTCGTTTCGCTACTGCCTCCCATTTTGGAGAAGAGTGACAGAGATAACTGTGAGGAGGTCAGTGGGGACTCTTTCTTCGCAGCCCCAGTATGCACTAAGCGATACGTTCTGTCATCTATGTCTTTTACACTCTGCCCTTTGAACTCTTCTGGGACTCCTCTTGTCCACTCTATTAGTGCATATGCCCCCGAGGTATTTGTCTTTACATCCACCTTCCATGCTTTCCAGTTTGGGGATATTGACATTATTAGCTGCTTTACCTCTTCTTTCTCCTGGATACCTCCCGGGAGTTCAATAGCTACCGCCCGGAGCGGATCCACGGCCTCCTCTGTGCACCATTCTGTCACTGCGAGTCCATGTCGGTACTTCAGACCGCCTTGATTGCAGCGTGCAATGTACAAGGATCCCGGATCCCGGAACCGAGCCCCCACGTGTAGCGATACCCTCAGTTTAAGAGGGCTGCTTGTTTGTTTTGGGCCTTGTAATGCACCGCTATCAACCCCTGGCAGTCGGCTCTAACCTCTCGTGACACAGTTAGGAAAGGGGGGGGTGGATGGCACAACTGCAATATCTCTATTTTGTTATATGGTACAACCCCCTTTCCGTATCCCAGCACAGTAATCGACACTGACCACCAAATTACTTAACTATAACTTTTTACTATTGGTAAAAGTATAAAAGGTCATTTGCATAAATATCTCATGCAGATCCCTGCAATATAGATGAACACATTAAAAGAGTATAACATTCAATAATGCAATGACAATATAATAACCCCGCTGCAGCTATCCTCCCTCGTGAGCAAAAAATGGCGCCCAGCAATGTCCTATACTACCCAGTCAGGCCTGACTATAACCCTGGGGTATAGTTCGTTGAAGAATCTTCGCTAGCAACTCTCGGTGGTGCACATAAAGAAACAAACTGTAATCCAATAGGGGTAGCAGATGATTCTTTAACTTGGTAAAGCTGGAGAGACTGATAAACACAGTTCAGCAGACAGTCTCTCCAAAGTATAACTGTGGTCAATGATGGGCCTAGGCAAAGTTAATAGGCAACAAAGTTACTTAGATGTGGTTCTGAGCTGGCGCTCTCTCACCCAGACCGGACCGACCCCTGTCCTCTTCCTCCGCTACTGTGAGTGGCTTCACAGTGCCCATGATGCACCGGGTCTTCGGTCCTCCAGAAGATGGGGGCACCTCAGGTGGATCGGATGCTCCGCAGGCTCCTCGGCGGAACGGAAGACTCTCTGGAACAAAGTGCGAGGCCCAGGCTTCAGACCTTGCACGTGCAGCAGGTGAGTGCAGGGATCCTCTTGCAAGGAGGGCGGCGTTCCAAGAGAAAGAGCGAGGCCCCTCCTCCCCCTTTTAAAGTCCACCCCAGCAGTCCTTGCGCGGGGAAATGCACCCTGGGTGCCGCAAAGCGTGCTGGGAACTGTAGTCTTGTGGGTGAAAACGATACCCCGCTACATTTATTTGCATGCACACCTTACTGTAGGTTTATTTTACAGCATTGTGTGACTATTTTGTGTAGTGTTCCATTAGGCATAGGATTTTTTATACATTTCCTTACAGTATATGCATTATGTAGTATGTCATCACTATTTTTAAAACCACTTTCATCCCCATTATCATATAATGTGTTTGGCTTGGATGAATTTGACCCTGTGTAGTGGACACAGGTCACTTATTTGCCAATTGCATGCCCTAAAAAAGAGTTTAGCAAAAACACTGTTTTAAAAAAAATCAAAATTGCACGTGTTTGGGTATTGTGACAGCAGGAAGGTAAAGTCACCTGGTTGCATCCAGGGGGTAGATATATTTCGCCCAGATTCAGGCTTTACGCCGACTTATACAACTAGGTGGAGAGTTGTATAAGCCCAGCTGAGGCTAGTGGGCTCATGGATGACTCATACCTCTAGGGAAAGTGTGGGGCGTCGTGCAGACAGGGAGTTGATGAGACCAGCTGAAGCTTGTCAGCTCATTTAGGCCTCTATAAGAACTCCCAGATTCATTAGGTGTTTGCTCATGCCTGGAACCAGACCTGTGTGGACTGTCTAGGGAGAGTGAACCCCTGTGCGGTGAGACAAAGCCTGTGTGGCTATTTGCTTGGACATTTAAAACCAGGGACTTAGGGACTAGGACAGCACTAGGCTGATCCCAGTTGTTAGGAAACCTGTATGTTTAGTCAGAGGTCAAGTTGACCAGGATTTATTTTGTTTATGTTTCTTTTGCTTTGCTGTGTTTTGTCACTGTAAATAGAAAATAAACTGCACCTTTTTGATTTTGAAAACCACAACCTCCGTTTGCTGGGCCTGTTTTGTGTGGGGAGCCCATCCCGGGGGGTCACACACACCCGCTGCCGAGCTAACCCCCTCACAGTATTCTTAGCAAAGTGAAGCTTTACCTCATTTACTAAGCTCTGGAGCAACTGCACTTTTCAAAGAGCACAGTCTGTTTTTAGTAAATCAAAATGTTTGTAATGTCAATTCCAAAACTAAATATGCTGCTTAATTTGGCTGTATATTATATTATATATTCTTATTATATTATATATTCGTATTATATTATACATTACTTACAGTAAATTGTACATAAAACACATTCTAATATTAAACCCATATTTGTGGTCTTGGTGCCACTGCTTTCTTTTCTACTTTTTTAATCTTTTTAATAATTAGGGTTAATCTGGGATTAGGGTTTGGATTCAGGATTAGGTTAAGGTTAGGGTCAGCAATGTTAAGGTTGGGTTTAGGATTTGTTTTACATTTGTATCCAGGTCAAGGGTTAACCCTCTGAACATTAGCCGTATGTCCAAACACCATATCGAAGACTCTTAATACATAACAAATTTGTCAAAAATGCATGTGCAATATCATTCATAATTTCTACATGTATTTTTATAACGCCAACAATTTACTTACCTACCGTATATACTCGAGTATAAGCTGACCCGAATATAAGCCGAGGCCCCTAATTTACCACAAAAAACTGGGAAAACGTATTGACTTGAGTATAAGCTAAGGGTGAGAAATGCAGCAGCTACTCTAAGTGGAAAAGAGGGTCAACAATGCCCATCTGCAGCTGCATACCTCACTGTGTCTATTGCATACCTCCCTGTGTCCTGTGCATGCCTACCTGTGCAGATCTGCCTACCTCACTGTGTCCTGTGTTCCTCCCTGTGTCCATTGCAGCCTACCTGTGTCCTGTGCATGCCTACGCGTGTGCCGTTTTGCATTCTCTGTGCCGCTCTGCATCCACCGATCAGCGTGTCATAAAAACATACGGTGGCCAATCCAGTATTCAAAAGCCGCACCTCTTCCTCGTCTGTGATGGGCGGAACACTCAATTTCCCAGCATTCAGTGTTCCGCCTATCACGGACATCCGCTCATCTTCATAACACGGACGAGGATGAGAGGATGTCCGTGATAGGCTGAACACTGACTGCTGGGAAATTGAGCGTTCCGCCTATCACAGGCGAGGAGGCGTGGCTTTTGAACACTGGAGTGGCTGCCGTCTGTCTGCATGACATGCTGATCAGGTAGGCAGATGGCGGTGACTCGAGTATAAGCCGAGGGGGGGGGCACTTTCAGCCTAAAAAAAAGGGCTGAAAATCTTTGCTTATACTCGAGTATATACGGTACTTATATATTGTATATTTACATCAGTGCCTGCCTTTAATGTCAGGTTCCTAACCTAAAAATAAACTGGATTCACCAGGACAGTTTGTGTTTGGAATCATGCATCCGGGTTTCAGACTGCCTGAAACCCCGACACAATATTCAGACCGGACTATGACTTCCCAGCAGGGTGGCTGACTGCAATTGTCTAAGCCTTGTGTGTCTGGTACACTCTCTTTCTTACTTCCCAAAGTTAGCACTAACCTAACAATCCTCCCCCCCCCCACACACACACGGGAGAGGAGAGAGGGCTCGATCTGCTCCTCTTCCTCCCGCCCCACCCCTCTGTGTCTGCCCACACTTCAATCTCTGGTGCTTTTCCCTCTGAAAAGGAAAGTGGGGGCCAAAACTTAAAATTCCAGCAGCCTCAGATACATCTGAATGAGAGGTGCTGACTGCCAAGGGGTGAGTGAACTCACCATTCATCCCTGTCTGTGACTGAAGTCTCCCCCCTTCTCTCTCCTGCCTCTGAGTAAGTAAATCAGGGTTCTCAGAGCACCCCTTATATCAGAGTTTCCCTTTACACCAGAGGCCGCAGTGTTCCCCCTTATCAGAGTCCTTTCCGTACATCAGAGTTCTCAGTGTACCCCCTTAAATCAGAGTTCCCAGTGTCCCCCCCCCCTTAAATCAGGGTTCCTAGAGCATCCCTTATGTTAGAGTCCCCAGAGTTCTCCCTTAAATCAGAGTCTGCAGAGCCCCCCCTTACAGTGTAAGGGAACTCTGTGGGTTCAGATGTAAAAGCAGAACTCTGCGGATTCATATGTTAAGGGGGACTCTTGTTATTAACTTAATACGATTAGAAATGTTATTTAATAGTGTAGCGATACCCCCAGCTGAGAGGGCCGCTGGTATGATTTGTTTCGGGCCCTGTAGCACTCACTGTCAACCACCGGCAATTGGCTCTACCCTCCCTTGGCACAGTTAGTAGGGGATGATGGGATTGTGTGACCTGTGATTTTTGGCAGCACAATCCCACAATAACAGCACACAACAGTATGGGGTAGCTATCACAACTGATATACTTAACCCTGGTACTTTACTGAAAATAATGGTTAAGCAGGCAAACATAGACAATGCAGAGCCCTGCAATGAAAGAGTGTTTTAGCACACAGACAGATATACAATTCTATAACCAGAAACTAATGGACCCCGCTGCAGCTCTTTTCCCTCGTGGGCAAGATGCCGCCCAGCAATATCACTACTAGTAAGTCAGGCCTGACTGTACTATGTGAAAGTTCTGCAGAGAAAGATCTTCGCTAGCAAATGGTGGTGCACTTCTGGAACATTTTGTAATCCACAAGAATGAAGGAATTTGATAATTTGGTGAACGCAGAATAAATCTAATAGCGTTATTCAATGCACTATCCCTCCAGCGTGCAACTGTAACACTAACGTTCTGAACAACAGTTACTGGGTCTAGAGATCCTGTATTATTCTCATGAGCAAGTGCTCTCTCACCCAACCGGAACAGTCCGTGTCCGTATCTTCCGTTGCTGTGTCTTGGTACACAGATTCCATGACACCCGGGTCTTCGGTCCTCCTGGTAGTAGCAGAACAACAGCAGGATGCGACGTCCCTCAGGCTCCTCAGTGGGCACGGAAGGCTCTTTGGAATAATACAGGCCTAGGCTTCAGGCCCTGTATTCTCAGCAGACTCAGCACAGAGTTCCACTTGCTGGGCGGGCGGTGTGCAAAGAGAACGTGCTCCAGTCCGCCCCCTGGTTAAATCCTGGGTATGGTAGTCTCTGGGCCTTAAAGCAAACACCCGCTACAATAGCAAAATATATGTTTGGTTTATACTATAAATAAAAAAATTGCTGTGCGCTGCTAAAGTGTTTGGGTTTGAGTTGAAAAAAATGTGGCAACCCTAGGGTGGTTGCACCCTGAAGTGATAGATGTCCTCTGATATTACATTTCTGCTAAATTGGGGTATCCCAAGGCTCGCCTGCACCCTACCCAAGTTAAAGTAGCAAATAAGCTACAAAAAGACATGCACTGCCTGGTTTCTGATTTGAGAGACTGTGAACTGCCACGTGCCTGGCTGCCATGACCTCACAGGGACTGGAACCTGGGATATACCAGCCAGCCCGATTTGGGGGTCTGTGCTACGTAGGTACGCCTGTCAGAAAGTACTGATGCTGGACAGGCAGGCAACTAGCAATTTCTGGAGGATTTCAACAGTGGTAGTCTGCTTGTATCTACATCATCAAATAGGATTGTTTCTTCTATGCTGTTTTTAGCAACAAGACCTGCTTCTGCTTCAATGACCTTTGTAAACATGGCTTTATATTTTCTACTAAGAGCCAGTAATTCACCAACATGAGCAACATAACTGGCTGCTTAGCTGTCAATATTTTTAAATGACCCTGGTTGCCTTGCTGTGAACAGACCTTGGCGTTCAGCACATGCAACACAGCAGGGAACTATTGCTATACTGAGTCATGCGTAGAGTGCAAGCTACTTTACCATACCCTGAAGGAAGCCAGACACCATGTCCTATTTTCTTTCTTCAGCATCTGTTGAAACTTCTCCATGTGTACAGCTTTGTGCACTCTTTACACAATGTAATACTTTATGCCGCGTACACACCATCGTTTTTAAAGTCATTGAAAAAAACTGCATTTTTCTCGACGTGAATTTTCGTGTTTCCTCTCAAGCCTGTGAGAATATAAAGGTGAAAAAACTGCGCTAAAACCAAAAATAGCTCAGGCCGCCAGCACTCAAACAAACAAAGTGGTAAAGCATATACAAACAAGTAGTGCAGCGCTAAAAATATTATTGAAGTTGCTGCCGGAAGGCAGCAAAAAACAGCATAAATAACTTCTTAAAAAATAATCTGAAAACCCACTGTGTGCTAGTGAATAAACAAATGTATAAGTAGTCCGTGAAGAAATCAACTCAAATGAACAGCCATAACAGTAAGACTGTCTTACATAGAAATCATAAGAGTGTGGCCCTTGTGGACTACACACCACTAGAGTATAATAAGTGCAGAAGAAACAACAACACAAATTTAAAGTCCAAGTAATATGTGCCAAATTGAATGGGTGTCTTCTCATGGAGAACAAGGATATCACTACCACAATATAGACTGATGGAGGAACCCCAATGTTGATAGTGGAACTCACAGCACAAGATATATATGGTGTGGTTGGGTACTCTTACCGCAAATGGTGGACCCACCTGTCGTGCGACAGTGGGTCAGTAAGGCTTAATGGTCTCAGTGACCGGGACCGATGAAGCAGGGTGCCGTGGATACCTCAGGCCGTCTCAGGCAGGATGGTTTAATGCACGAATCACAGGATGGAATTCCTCCAACACACGAGCTCCAAGGAGGTCCGAGGAAGATAAAGGATAAAAAAAGGAGAACACTCCAAATGGTGCAGGTCAATAAAACCAGATAGGGATTTATTGAGTAAAATTTGTCTTACAGGAATTAGACAAAAATATAAAAGTGATCACGAAAACAGATGATAAAAGCAATGTGGGGTGCAACATAGGCACTGTTTTCGTGATCACTTTTATATTTTTGTCTAATTCCTGTAAGACAAATTTTACTCAATAAATTCCTCTCAAGCCTGCCTTGCCTACACACTATCGTGGAAAAAAATGTTCGAGTAAAGCGCGGTGACGTCCAACACGTACGACGGCACTATAAAGGGGAAGTTCCATTCGGATGGCGCCACCCTTCATGTTAGTAAAGTTTTTTAAGAGACGATTCGTGCTTTTCAGCCTTGTGCTTTTCAGTCCGTTACAGCGTAACGAATGTGCTATCTCCATTACGAATGCTAGTTTTACCAGAACGAGCGCTCCCGTCTCATACTTGATTCTGAGCATGCACATTTTTTTTCACGTCATTAAAGCCTACACATGGCCGTTTTTCATGACGAGAAAAACGACGATGTAAAAAACGACGTGAAAAATTAGAGCATGTTCCAATTTTTCTCGTCGTGATTCTCTGCGTTTTTCTCGTCAGGAAAAATGCTGGAAAGCCCACACACGATCATTTTTAAGGACAATTTAAAAAAATTTCATTTTTCTCGTCATTAAAAACGATCGTGTGTATGCGGCATTAGTCTTGCTGAAAGTAGTACACAGCTATCCAAATACAAGCGAAATGGATGTTTTCAGAATCTTGTATTTCTATGATTTTTAAAATTAACCTGTGAGCAGTAAACTGCAGAAGCTTGGATGTGCCTGCATATACAGTCAGCTTGCAAAGCACCCAGGAGCCTTGAACCAGTGTTAATTTTGGCAGCAAATTTCGATTTGGTTTAATCTTAGTCTTGGGACTTAAATGGCATTTTAGTTTTAGTCCCATTTTAGTCTTCTGCAATTGTTTTAGTTTTAGTCGTATTTAGTCGACTAAATCTCCAGTACATTTTAGTCGACTAAAACTCATTTTAGTCATCTAAAATCTAATGAGTGTAATTAAATTGTAATGCATTAGTTAACATTTCTCTACAATTTCCAAACTCATTATATACTGCTGGAGTGAAAAATCTAATATGTTATTATTTATGGTATTGAGGTATGAACATGCACTACAGACCAGTGTTAATTTTCAAGTCAAATTTCAATTTAGTTTTAGTCTTAGTCTTTTGACTAAAATGGCATTTTAGTTTTTAGTCCCATTTTAGGCCCCTTTCACACGGAGGGTCCGTTCAGGTCCGCCTGTCAGTTTTTTAGGCGGACCTGAACGGATCCTCCATGTAGCCCTATGAAGCCACGGATGTCAGCGGTGACATGTCCGCTGACATCCGACCCGCTCCGCTCCGCCAAAGTGTGACAGAGGAAAACCCTATTTTTCCTTCCGTCGGCGGAGCGGATCGGATGACAACGGACTCTACGGTCCGTCGTCATCCGATCCCCCCCATAGGGGAGAGCGGCGCTCTGACAGGGTGGTCCCTGCACAGTGTGCGGGGACCGCCCAGTCATCCGCCGGCTCAGCGGGGATCAACGGAGCGATCCCCGCTGAGCAAGCGGAGCTTCACGGGGCGGATCTTCACGGATCCGCCCCGTGTGAAAGAGCCCTTAGTCTTTTGACTAAAATGCCATTTAGTCATCTCAATTGTTTTAATTTTAGTCGTATTTTAGTAGACTAAAATAGTATTCATTTAGTTGACTAAAATGTTTTCATCATTTTAGTCGACTAAATTAACACTGCCTTGAACCCTTGGGCATTATATAATGCAAATAGCTGACTTATTAGTAATTGAGAGCATCCATCAATAGTAGGTTCTGGGAGGTAGGTGAAGGTTGTCCCAAGTGTTAACTCAGGATCTAAAATTATTTTACATAAAATAATCCTTTGCAAACATTCACCTATAAATGAAATGTATCTGTCCAGACATAGTGATGTCTTGTGTGGGCGAAAGCCTACTGTGCAAAAAAGGCAAGGAAACCACAAAGAAATGGTGAGTTGATGGTTATGAGATAAGTCAGACACTTTAACCGCTTCAATACTGGGCATTTTACCCCCTTCCTGCCCAGGTCAATTTTCAGCTTTCTGCACTGTCACAATTTGAATGACAATTGCGCGGTCATGCAACGTTGTACCCAAGTGACATTTTTATATATTTTTTTTCACGCAAATGGAGCTTTCTTTTGGTGGTATTTAATCACTGCTGGGTTTTTTATTTTTTTACAAAAAAAAAATGAAAAGAGACTGAAAAATTGGAAAAAAAAATGTTTTTCTTAGTTTCTGTCAGAAGATTTTGTAAATAAGTACGTTTTCTCCTTTACTGATGTGCGCTGATGAGGCTGCATTGATGAGCACTGATGAGATGGCACTGATGGACACTGATAGGCAGCACTTATGGACAATAATAGGTGGCACGTATGGGCGGCACTAAAAGGCAGCACTGACTGGCATCACTGATGGGCACAAATTGGCATCACTGATGGGCACTGCCTGCCATCACTTATGGGCACTGACTGGCATTACTGCTGGGCACTGTTGGGGCTGCACTGATCATCAGTGTACTGATGATCAGTGCCCTGATTATCTGTACAGGTCTCCCCTGTGAGGAGATGCCACTGATCGGCTCTCCTCTCCTCATACTCTGTCAGTGTGAGGCGAGGGGAGCCGATAGCAGGCATTTCCTTGTTTACATGTGATCAGCTGTTTAAAAATAAACAAAAAATCAAAACCCGTCCTGCAAAATCAAGCGCTTATGGGATGCGTGAAAAGAATTCCCTTATTGTGTTAATCTTATGACCAATTACCGTATATACTCGAGTATAAGCCGAGTTTTTCAGCACATTTTTTTTGTGCTCAAAATGCCCCCCTCGGCTCATACTCAAATCTGTGTCCATCTTCACGTTTGTGCGCCTGTTCCTGGCCAGCTGTAGGTCCCCTGGACCCCAAACTTGGCACACATGTAGCCCCACTCTTCCTCTACAAGTGTGCAAAGTTTGTTATCCGGGGGACCTAGGCCGGGGAGCACCGATTTTTCAAAGCCGTGCACCCCTTCCATAGACTCCCATGTTAAACGGTAATTTCTCCGGTGATTTTGGGGACCCGGTACTGGTCATGTTAAACGTCAGTCTAGTCACACAGTGCCGGAGATCAGGTAGGGAGATTGGGCACAGTGAGGCATGGGCACAGTGAGGCATTGGCACAGTGAGGCATGGACACAGTGAGGCACAGTGAGGCATGCACATGGACACAGTGAGGAAAAGTGAGGCATAGTGAGGCATGCAGATGGACACCCTAGGCTTATACTCGAGTTAATACGTTTTCCCATTTTTTTGTGGTAAAATTAGGTGCCTCGGCTTATATTCGGGTGGGCTTATACTTGAGTATATACGGTAGGTCTGAAGCAGCTACCATACAAACCTACCAATGATGAGTTTAAGATTACAATAAAACACATATAAAGGCTGCGCTACATAGTACAAAACACAGTCCGATTACTCCAAGTGTGCTATCATAAGTAGTGCAAAACCGTCCAATTAATACACATATGGTGTCATACAGGAAGGTATGCATATAGAAGGCAAAAATAAAATTGCAAGCATATGCTATATCAGTTCCACAATTTTGTGCAGAGAAAATCCAAACAGTGATCAATTCACACACTGAGATGCTATAGCTGTCACCAACACCTTCACACGTGAGAAAATGTGGGATAAGCCGGGCCCCCTTTGAATCAGACTCTTACCAGAATTAACTGGATGACAGGCATAATCACCAGAACTCTACTCTTTCTGGAAGATTTTCATACCAGATCCTGTTGCAGCCGGTAGGGTGGATTTAAACGCTAATGAGCTCCCTCCAAAACAAAAAAGAGAACTCCATAGCGTAATTCCAATTAAAAAAATAATTTTATTGTATTTTAAACTTCCCCCTTTAAGATCTGCACGTACACAACATCAAATACAAACAGGCGTGTTATAAAACTGACAATGTACCAGTGGGGATCGCAGCTGTGTCTCCTATAGAACTCAGCACAGCTTTCGGGCAGTAGTGGTATCTCCCAGTGGCATACTGACATCAATAATGGTTGTCGTGTGGCCCCACTCTGCCGCGTTTCGTCATCCTGACATCATCTGACAGCTTTTATATGTGTTTTAATGTGATCAGCTGTGATTACCAAGATCGGGGTTGCGCCATGTCCCGGGGACACAGCACACCTGCGATCGCATAACCTAAGTGCGGTGAGACTGGGGCAACACCATATGATGTTTTCCCAGAACAAAAGAGCACCCCGCCCGCCATCATTTGTCTATACGGCGGGCGGGAGGTGGTTCAAGTGATGTGAACTAAGTTGAATTATGCCATTTCACATTCAATTCAGCGCCTCACATCTATGGGGGGTCCATTTATCAATGTTTCACCCAAAATTCACACATTTTTCATCTAAGATTCAATTAGAAAAATGTGTGACGCTTGTGTTAAAGTTGTCTCAATCTTGGGTGAAAATATTGATTAATAGACTCCTAAATGGAAATGTTACTGTATCTCCTACTTAAAGTGGAAGTAAACCTTCCTATCCTTTTCAGCCAAGGAAGCTGCCATCTTGGCCTCTGTTTAATCTTCAACTGTCATAGTGCTGCACATGTGATCAGATACGACACCAGCCATTTGATGGTTTGACAGTTTGGTTGAGAGCACAACCAATGTGAGAGTTATATTTCCAGCACGTGCTGGGAATGGAACTGTTTTTTGAAACTGTTAAATCGATGTTTTACTTCCACTTTAAAGACTTTTGAGACATTAGATGGACAGTTTGGGAGGATATTTGCATAAGGCCCCTTTCACATGTGTGAACTGTTCATTTCATCAGTTCAGTCACGTTTTTTTTATCATAAGTTGATGTCAGTCAACATCAGTTTCTCATCCGTTTTCATTTCCGTTCATCTCCGTTTTACATCTGTTTTTGTCCGTTTTTTTAAATTTTATTTAATATAATTTAATATAATCTTTTTTAATGTATTCATATATATCAGCCCTAAAAAATTCCACTCGCCTGCTCGCATTTTGCAAGTGGATTTTGAGGACTGGGCGAGTGTGGGCTGCCTGGGAGCGGGGGGGGGGCGATCGTGGGGCAAGAGAGAGGGGAGGAGAGCTGCTGCTGCCGCCGCCGCCGCATTGATCAGCGCACGGGGAACATAACAGCTTTCATTTCAATAGCTGTGTTCCCCGGCGCGCGTCTTAATATATAGCCCCTCCCCCTTGTTCGGGAACTTTGATAGACAGATCACCCGCCCCAGGATTGGGCAGGTGATCTGTCTATCAAAGTGCCCGGACAAGGGGGAGGGGCTATATATGACGGCGGGGAACACAGCTATTGAAATGAAAGCTGTTTTGTTCCCCGCGTGCTGATCAACATTCTCCCTATTATGGTCCTCCCCCCATTTCCACTTATAATAGATTCTCCCCCCTTGGTGAAGTGAGAGATGATAGTTATCAGACCCGCACTAGGTACCCTCCAGAACCAACCTATTACAACCATAACTATTCTAATCCGCAAGGTTATGGTGGACGGGATTTTCACGAGGACCCAGCATCTCGCAAAAGAGGTCCAGACCCAAGAGAGGGACCAGAGGGGGGCAGAGAATTCAGAAAAGGAAAGAGAAGGCGAACTTAAAGGGCCAAGGCGTGTTCAATTTAAGTACCAAGGCGTTTACACCTGAAGAACTATCCGTTTTGGATAAGGGTCTTAAGTTTGCCCCTCGCAAGAAATTGCATAAGTTCGGTACCTTTATTGACATACACAAATTTATTCGCAAAGTTAATATACAGCGCTACCTCATTACCAACCCGATTGTCAGTGAGAGTAGAGCAGCCACTTTTGGGACCGTTCATTCTGGTTTATCTAACCCATCGTTGTTTAACCCACCAGTCCCAGTGGCACCCGCTGTGAGCATTTTTAGGGATTCAGTTCTCAGGGATTTATCTGAAATTCCTGAGAAACGCTCCTTCTGTTAGACATTGTCCAATGTGGGTCTCAAGTCTCTGTGTCTTAACAGGGAGTTGGTGATTCGCCCAGCAGACAAGGGAGGTGGCATAGTCGTTTTAGATAAATCTGACTATGAGCAAGAGATGTTTAGGATTTTGAGTGAACCTAACACATACCAGTTGATGTCTACTAATCCCACTGCACGGTTCAAGACTGAACTTCAGTGTTTAGTGGATAGTGGCTTCTCTAGAAATATTTTAAATAAAAAGGAAAAGGCTTTTTTGGTCCCCACTGTTCCCAGGATACCAACTATCTATTACTTGCCCAAAGTCCATAAGGACCCTGTACACCCACCTGGTCGTCCCATTGTGAGTGGGATCAATTCGGTCACATCTAAGATTGGTCGTTACATTGATCACTACCTACAACCTTTGGTTAGACGAGTACCATCCTATTTGGGTGATACAGGGGCCACCATTAGGAAACTTCAAAACACTGTTATACGAGGTGACTATATTATGGTGACGGCTGATGTCGCCTCGTTATACACGTGTATTCCACATAATATGGGATTTGAGGCTGTCCACTATTTTTTGGAGAAGGAGTAATCATTCGCTCCTTTTCAACAAGCATATATTATGGAGCTGTTAGAATTTGCCACCAAGAGAAGTTATTTTTGGTTCAATGACAGTTTCTATCTTCAGTTACGAGGTGTTGCTCTGGGGGCAAAATATGCCCCCAGCCTTGCGAATCTGTTCATGGCCAAATGGGAGGAGGATGTTGTCTATGCTTATGACACCCAATCATTGGTGCTGTGGGCTAGATATATAGACGACATCCTCCTCCTTTGGGATGGCAGTTTGACATCCCTTGAGGCCTTTATGAACCATTTGAATATTAATGACAGGGGCATATCACTTTCATATACGGCTAGCCAAGAAAGAATTCAATTCCTTGACTTGGAAATTAGTATTGTGGACAATCAGTTTCAGTTCCAGACCCATTTTAAGAAAACAGACCGTAACGGCTTCATCCCAAGGGATAGTTTCCATCATTGATCATGGCTGGATTCAGTTCCACGTAGCCAGTTCCTGAGATTGAGGAGGAATTGCACGGACATCACGACATTTCTCACGCAAGCTGAGATTCTTAAACTAAGATTTGTCGATAAGGGTTATAACCCTGAGAATATCGACAAAGATCTCAGAAATGTACTTGACACTGAAAGATGCGCTCTATTGGAAATTAAACCTAAACGTGAGCAGAATGATGCTTTTAAATGGGCCATGCTTACCTCTTTTTCTACACAACACAAACAGGTGAAAGCCATTGTAGCTAAGCATTGGAATATTTTGAGGAATGATGGTGTCCTTGGGACGGTTCTGCCTAAACAGGCTAGCGTTGTCTTTAGAGGTGCTCCAACTCTTCAAAGTAAGATAGCCCCTAACATTATTAACCCTCCTGTACGCCCCTCTTTTTTCCACCAATTAGTGGGATACCATCCCTGCAAAAGATGTAGTGTATGCAAATATAATACGTCTGGGAGAGTTAAAACTTTGGAATTCAGTTCCACTAGTGCAGGGAAGTCATATCCAATAAAACATTTTTGTACCTGTGCCACCACACATATTGTGTACCTCATAACTTGCCCTTGTGGCAAGCAATATGTGGGCCGTACGATTAGACCTTTTTCCGTAAGAGTGGGGGAACATGTTTCCCTGATCCTCGGTGGGGATGTTCACCACACCGTACCCAGGCATTATAGGCTGGAACTAGATGTTCATGATTAGCAAATTTAGCATGTCACTATACATGTTGCAATGCATGTTCATGTTTAACACATGTACAACTCATGACCAATGTCCCCATGTGTTTAATAAATTGAGTTTTTCATTTCACCTGTCTGGACCTATTTGACCTCCTCATTTAAAGTCCCATGGGCTAACCTTTCTGTTATTATTGCATAAAATTTAGGGATGGAGGAGGGTTATATCTGTGAGGCAATCATTAGACCATATCTCTCCTTTCCAGGCATTATAGGTTGTGTCACAGTAGGAACCCAGCTGGCACACAGTTTATCATTATTGATCGATTTATTCCCCCATTGAGGGGTGCCCCTAGAACCAGGGGTGTGTCCCAGCTTGAGACCTACTGGATACATCAGTTACAGACACATAGGCCGTCTGGTTTGAATGTGGAATGGGACATCAATTCCTTTATTGATAAGTCCTAGATATATGTCCTTTTGGAACGTGGATCAATTTATTCCTTTTTCCTTTTTTTATTTATATTAACTATCCAATATATTTTATATATAATTTACAGAATTTTATTGCAATTGTCTGTAATTTCATATGTATGTTAACCATTGTTGGGGTATGACAGAGGCTCTGGTTCGTCCAGCAGGCAACCACGATTGCAGGTATTGTCCCTTTGGTGACATACCATGTGAGGTTTTTACCTGCATTACTGGATACATCAATGTTTCTGCTAGATCATATCCATTTCCCTTGTTATGGTTCGTTCAACAAACCACCTAAATGTGGACCACCTAAATGTGGACCACCCTTCCATTTCCCCACACCCACACATTAGCCCTCAGTAGATAGGCTGTGTGAGGCAATGGTTTCCATATGGATTCAGATATATAATTTTCAATATCTAATTTCTATGCAATTTTTTATCCAATTTTTATTTACATATATTGGATTTCTAATTTATCGCATTATCAAACTTGTTTAACAGCATAAGGTGTCCGTTTCAGTTCACATGCTGTTTTTTATTCCTTGATTTTAGGTAGTGATCCCTTTGCTGTTGGATAGTGTTTATTTTTACTACAAATGTGTGGGGCTGTGGTGCGCACCATGTGATCTGGTGCGATCCATGTCTCGATCCCGTGTGCATCTGTATTCATCTATGCCGGGATGTTGTCAGGTGAAGCGCATCACGTGACTCCGTGCAGCGCAGCGTAGGCTGCGTTAGGCTGAGTGTCAGGCTGAGCGTGGGCGGCTGTGGCGCGCGCCATGTGATCTGGTGCGATCCATGCCTCGATCCCGCAGTAGGCTGCGTTAGCGTGGCTCATCTGAAGGGGTGCCTTTGGCGCCCTGACACCATGTGACCTCCCGGGACGCAACATGAGTTGCGTCCATGTGACACACATTGCAGTGCACTTCTGTGACATGATGTAGGCATACATTGCTTGTTTTTCTCTCTAATGGCCATGAACGCTTGCAAGTATCATTGTGGGTAAGATTTTTGCTAGTTCTATGCCAAGGTTTTCTGCCTCCCCCTTGATTCATATATTGTTGACCAATCAAAGAGCCCCATGATGATTCCAGAATGAGGCGTGAAGTGCACGCTACGGCGCCATCTTTGTTTTATGCAGGAAGTGGTTGCTGGTTGAAGGAACTCTGGGGGAGGGTCCTAACAATGGGGGAGCTGAGAGAGAGTTTATAGATTATGTGAAGGCAACAGTGGAGGTATACCCCAGACGATGCAAGTTATTGAAAAACGCATCAGTCGACTCCACTGCTGCCACTGATATATTCAAAGCGCTTTTCTACTGATGTGATGCAAGTGTTCCTACCTACATTATTAAAAGTATTTAGACTATATTACGCTATGTGCCCTCTTTCTTTTTCCTTATTTTGATACGGTTGCACCTTGGGCCACCTTCGTTGTGTTGCTTGTTTGGAGATGCATTCCAACTACCCAGTTTAAGTCGTGGAATATCCATCTGTGGGACTCCTAGCGGAGGATTCTACCTCTACAGGAATATATACAAAGCCTGAGTTGACCCCATAGACGTACGTTTATCGAGTCCACTCATTCCGGTAAGCCTCTACTTTATCCGGTGGTGGTCATCTTACAGTCACTTTATCAAGATATGTTGGACAATCACAGTTCACCTAGGATTGTTTATTTGATCCAGCTGAAACACTCATGAGTGACTTTTTGTTTTGTATTCCTACACACTATATGTGTTGACTTTTGGACTGACACACATCAATATTATTATTGTCTTTTTCATTCATTCACTTGGGTGTTACGGATTTTTTGATACACTATTAGCGCTACAATATATTCTTTTTGTTTTTTTGTATTCACCATTGTCTATTGGGGTTGTAGCTGCTCACCCACACTAGCAGAGCAAGAATGTTTTGTATTCTTTTATGCTGATCAACAAGACAGCAGTGGCAGGGGGGGGCTCTCTCTTTCCCTACACAGGTAGGCCACTGGGGACCTACATATGGCTGCATTTGGGGACACATGGCTGCATTTGGGGACACAAGGCTGCATTTAGGGACACAAGGCTGCATTTGGGGACACATTGCTGCATTTGGGGACACAAGGCTGCATTTGGGGGCACATTGCTGCATTTGGGGACACAACGCTGCATTTGGGGACACTTGGGGACACAAGGCTGAATTTGGGGACACAAGGCTGCATTTGGGGACACTTGGGGACACAAGGCTGCATTTGGGGACACAAGGCTACACAAGGCTGCATTTGGGGACACAAGGCTGCATTTGGGGACACAAGGCTACACAAGGCTTCATTTGGGGACAGATGGCTGCATTTGGGAACACAGGCTGCATTGGCGGTCACAGGCTGCACTGGCGGACACAGGCTGTATTGGTGGACACGGACAGACTGCATTGGCGGACACGGGCAGGCTGCAGTTTTGGACATGGATAAAGTTGTTGTTACTATTTATTTTTATAACTTAATTCTGCATAAACAATTTAAGTGTCATTTCATGAGATAATTTGAGGGCGTGTTTAGGGGTGGGATTAGGGGTGGGGCATGGTAGAGGTTGGGCCCGGCAACTGGTGACAAGTAACCCTTGAGGTCTGGCTAGTAGCTCAGGATTTGAAATTTTGAGCCCTGCATATATCATTACATATTTTGGTTAAAAACGGATGTCAGCGGATCGGATGTAACATCCGTTTTTCGTCCGTTCCGTTTTTTACGGATGAAAAAATAGGGTTTTCTTCCGTCATGAAAAACGGAGCTTAGCGGAGACGGATGTTAGCGGATGATCATCCGCTAATGTCCGATATCCCATAAGAATGCATTGATGTCCGTTTTAATCCATCAACGGATAGATTAAAAAATGACGAACGGAAAGCATGGCCAACTATGAGTTCAGCTGTAATAAACAATTGCATATAAACATTATGGATGCATCTATTAATGGTTGTAATCATGTTTGGCACATGACATGGTAGATGTCCTAGGGCAACAAAATGGTCAAGAACAACCCTGCATGATACTGATTTACTCCCTTGGTCTGTTATTTGCATATAGTGTGTGTAAAAACTGAATAATAAGCTGAATATTTAAATTAAGGCTTATCTTGTGTATAAAAAAATTAGCAGGGAGCACTATGTTCTGTATGTATTTTTTCAGAAATGAATAATTAAAAAGTGAGCAGTAGCGCTACAGCACATAATCCCCAATCTTTCAAAAATTAAAACCACCGCACCCACAAATTATTAGGACAATCCTATTAAAATGAGTTCTTTTTGGAGGTATGCAAATATCTTAAAATCTACAACTGGAACCTAATGCAGTGAGAATTCTTCTGACTTTTAATTTATACCAACTAACCTTCCCTCCGTCAGGCCTTACAAATGCTTATCCAATAAATCCTCAGGAGCCTTATTGATTCAAGATGAAAATTAAGCAATTTTCTCCACAGATAGATGGCAACACGATTATGCATAGCAGAGTGGAGCTGCTAGGATGCCTGAGCCGGGTTATTAATTACTTTTGGTCAGTTTCCTACTTTCCAAACTGCTTTTTATTTTTGAGGAGAAAGATCACAATGACGAGGCTTTAGCAGATTTTCCTGAATGTAGACATCCTGACTAGTGCAGGAATCTGCAGCTTCACAATGCATACGTAGCAGAAACAGGATCGCAGCTATCCATCATATCAATACATTGAACTGTCATCCTGGTACTGAGGACAAACAGTGAGAGGGGGGATGTATCCACCGAGCAATGATTTAAAAACCTAATTTTAAAATACAGTAATGTTGCATCAGCATATGAAATACGGCACAGACACTAAAGTGAAATCAAATGCAAACACAATTAAAATTATAAATAAATAGAATTGATTATGTTTATTTCACTGCTTTAAAGAACAAATACACAGTGAATCTTTCCAACTTTGATATAGTGTGACCCATTTTTTTATTTTTTATCTGTTTGGATGCTGGCGTTTCTATTCCATATTAAACCAATTTAATATAATGTGATTGTTCCATGGGGACTGTGTTTCGAAAAAGCTTTTTGTCATGCTGTATGTAGTTCCCTGACCTACACTCTCTCTGTCACATAGGATTCTAACTAACAAAGCAAGATATTGTTTTGTAAAAACATTAGTTTACCATAAGCGGACAAACCCAGATGACATTTATGAATATGTACAAAAGTTTGCTGCGCCTAAAGAGGAAATAAACCCTCATAAATTTTTTTTTTTTTTTAAATGAACCCTGCAAGAGAATGTTATAATGACCTAGTATGCATAGCATACTAGCTCATTATGATCGACTTACCTGAGATCGAAGCCCCTGAAGTTCTCCTCCGTGTCTTCCCCGCCATCGCCATGTCTCCGACGATCTTCTTCCTGTTATCGCCGCTCCGGCGCTGTGATTGGCCCGGAGCGGCGATGATGTCATGCGCATGCGTGTTCGGGCCGGCAAGATCCATTCAGAAAACCAGCAACGATGCCGGCCCACTAGTACGCATGCGCGTGACGTCATCGTGCTGTGCTTTACAGCAAATATCTCCTTAAAGTGGTTGTAAACCCACTTTTTAAACAAAGACCTACAGGTAAGCCTAGATTAAGGCTTACCTGTAGGTGCAAGAAATATCTCCTTAACCTACACGGTTAAGGAGATATTTGTATGTAAATGCGGCGACGCTGACGTCACCCCATTCACAAATTCGGCTAGGTCGCAACATTCGACGACGTAGCCGAATTCGACAGCTCACGCGCGCATGCGCGGAGTCACGTCTTCTCCGCTCCGGCCAATCACAGCGCCGGAGCGGCGCTGTGATTGGCTGCAGCGGCGATACCCGGAAGTAACATTCTGGCTATCGCCGCAGCGATGGATGCGGCTAGAGGAGGGACACGGACGACTTTGGGGGCCCCGATCGAAGGTAAGTGGTACATAATGAGCTAGTATGCTAGTCATACTAGCTCATTATAGCTTTGTCTTGCAGGTTAGTCAAAAAAAAAGATAAAAGGGTTTACAACCACTTTAACCGTGTAGGTTAAGGAGATATTTCTTGCACCTACTGGTAAGCCTTAATCTAGGCTTTCCTGTAGATGCAAGTTGTGTGGTTGGGTTTACAACCACTTTAAAGTTACTCTAAACTTTGGTTTTAAAAAAAATTCTATTTAGGTATGCATTCTCAACTCGGAGAGTGCCTTCTATTGTTCTCCTCCTCCTTCAAGTCTCTGGATTCCTTTATTTTGCTGCTGTGATCAGACTTCCTGTTCTAGGGTGGCTACGCTCGTTCTGCACTGTCTGTAGCCACATAGCCACACTACCTTGCTTTTGCTTGTATGGATTATGGATTTTTGGAGAATAAGGCCCCATGCACACGAGACGCTGTTATTTGCTGTTGAACGCGCGTTCAGAGGCAGTTGGACGCTTTTTTCAACTGCTCCTGAACCCATTCAATGTTATCCTATGTGTCCATGCACACACTCTCGTTTTTTGGCGTTTACAAGCAGTTGCGTTTAACCTCGTTTTTCCAGAAGCAAAAAAATGGGTTCAGACGCAAAAGTTTTCCACGTTTCAGACGCTAAACGCGGCTAAACGCGGCTAAACGCGGCTAAACGCGGTACCGGCATTTTGCCGCGTTTGCGTTTATAAGCGTTTTTAAAGGTGACCTATTTTTTAACATTAGAAATCTCAAAAATGATGGCAAATGATGAAAAACTATTAAAAAATATAAAAGAAAACTGTAATTGCTTGCATTGCATTGTGGACAATCCACAACTTGTGGCAGGTAACGTGGCAAGTGGACAATCAACAACTTGTGTCAGGTGATGTGGCCAGGTGACGTGGCCAGGTGACGTGGCAAGTGGACAATCCACAGCTTGTGGCAGGTGACGTGGCCAGGTAACATGGCAGGTGACGTGGCCAGGTGACGTGGCAGGTAACGTGGCCAGGTGACGTGGCAGGTGACGTGGCAAGTGGACAATCCACAGCTTGTGGCAGGTGACGTGGCCAGGTGACGTGGCAGGTAACGTGGCCAGGTGACGTGGCAGGTGATGTGGCAAGTGGACAATTCACAACTTGTGGCAGGTGACGTGGCACGTGATGTGGCCAGGTGACGTGGAAAGTGGACAATCCACAACTTGTGGTAGGTGACGTGGCTAGATGACGTGGCAGGTAATGTGGGCAGGTAACATGGCTAGGTGACGTGGCAGGTGACGTGGCAAGTGGACAATTCACAACTTGTGGCAGGTGACGTGGCCAGGTGACGTGGCAGGTGACGTGGCAAGTGGACAATCCACAACTTGTGGCAGATGATGTGGCAAGTGATACGCTAAATACAAGTACACTGCTGCTCTCTCAGTTGCTGCTACTCACTCTGGTCTCACAAACTGGCTGAAATGGTTAAAATGTACTCTTTTTTGAGCTTAGGGAGGGTCTATGATGAAACGCTTATAAACGCAAACGCGGTTAAACGCTGCTAAACGCGGCCGCAAACGCGGCAAAACGCGCGTTTATAAACGCCGGTTTCAGCGTTTAAAAACGTGTGTTCAGCAGAGTTTGCACCTGCGTCTCGTGTGCATGGGGCCTAAGGATATTGTTTAGTGTCACTTTACCCAAATAATTAAATTTATGTACTGGTCCCACAGCTGTCTACTTATATCCCAGACTAATAACTGCCTAATGTGTGTAGGCTGCATTGAGTTTTGTTGTTTTATTTTAGTAACACTGGCAAAACATGTAGCAATACAATATTTGATATAACTTGCTGTTTTTCAGTTTTTTTTCACCTGGGGAGAAAACAACTCCGTCCTTTGTATTAGATGAAATGAAATAAAAAAGTGCTATGTCAGGTTATGTTTCCCCTTAGTTATAGAGGGAGCGCAGTGTACTTTTGGCTCCTCTAGTGTATTCCAGTTAGCACAGGTGTCCATCACCCACCTGCTTCTACAATATATTTCCACTAAGAGAAAAAAAAATTTAGTTTCTATTTATTTGTTCTTTAACCACTTAACGACCACTCACTGTATATGTACGTTGGCAGAATGGCACCGACGGGCACAATCACGTACAGTGTACGTGATCGCCTTTGAACAGTTGGGGGGTCCAATCGGATCCCCCTCCTATACAGTGAGCGACCGTTTATCGTTGGGGAGCGATCCAAGATGAGGGGACGGTCGTTCGATTCCGGCCACCCCCTCGCGATCGCTCCCGGCGAATGAAAATGCTTCCTCTGCCCGTGTAATGTAAACACAGGCAGAGGAAGTGATGTCATCTCCCTCGCGGCGGTCTTTTCGTTCCCGGCGCCGAGGAGAGAAGAAGCAGGTTAGTGCACCAACAGTCCACTGACACTTAGGTACACATAGGCACACATTTCACCCCCAGATCACCCCCCAGGTCACCCCCCAGCCCCCAATCACAGTGTCACTGATTGCAGTGATCATTTATTTTACTGATCACTGCATTTAGTGTCATCTGTGACAGTAAAAGGTTGCAGGGCAGTTAGGTTTAGGCCCCTTTAAGTCCAGGGTAGCCCCCTAACCCCCCCTAATAAAGGTTTAACCCCTTGATCGCCCCCCAGGTAACCCTTTCACCCCCTAACTCCAGCGTCACTAAGCAATCGTTTTTCCGATCGCTGTATTCGTGTCGCTGGTGTCCTAGATAGCCAGTTATTTATTTTTAGGTTCGCCGCAGGTTTTTATTAGCGTCAGATACCCCCATATATTTGTAGCGCTACCCCCAGTTAAGAGAGCCGCTGATATTGATTTGGGCCCTGCAGTGCACCGCTGTCAACCCCCGGCAATCGGCTCTAACCTCCCGTGGCACAGCTGGTGATAGAGAGATAGGACCGCGTGATCGCAACTGTTGGTGACGCAGTCCTATAACAAACATACACAGAATATACTTTAAAACTCCTATTAAAGTAAGCGGAACTGACACCAAATGTACTTTACCCAGATATTTTACTGAGGCTAATGGGCAAGTAATAAACAACAGTATAACAAGTTGCAGATCCCTGCAATAAACAGTAATAAAGATAAACAGAGTAATCAGAATAATAAAGTATTGCTATGCAACTCTAGCGCTGCCCTTTTTCAGCTACTTCCCCTCATGGGTAGACTAACACCCAGCAATGTCTACCTATGCAGTCAGGCCTGACTGATCTAAATGGAAGTTCAGTGAAACAATATTCGCTAGCAATCTCTCGGTGGTGCACTTGAAGAACAACTTTGTAATCCCAACGAATAGTAAAGATAAAGTATCTGTCTTTAAACAGCTCTCACCACCTGGACAAGTCCAAGTCCCTTTCCTCCATCGATTCGTCTAGGAACAGGAATCCACCGACATCCAAGTCTTCAATCCTTCTGGTGTACTGCAGCAAGGAGGATTAGATGTCTCTAAGGCTCTGCTAGGCTGGCAGAGGGCTCTTTGGAAAGGAGCACACGGCCCGGGCTTCAGGCCTTGTGCACACAGCAGTTCAGCACAGACATCCTCTTGCTAGGAGAGGGGGGTCCAAAGAGGCCGACCAAAACTCTGCCTCCCCTTTATAAAGTCTGCCCCAGCAGTCTCTGTTCTGGAGCAATGCACCCTGGGTGCTGCAAGATGTACTGGGAGATGTAGTCTCTCTCTCCTCTGCTTTCACTTCCATAATGTCTCTTTACTTCCTCCCGACTCACCTCTCACCTGGAACTTCTTGTCTCTCTGCATTAAAGGGGAACACCCCGCTACATATTATTTTAACCCCCTGATTGCCCCTAGAGTTAACCCTTTCACCAGTGATCACCGTATAAGCGTCACTGGTGACACTAGTTACCCAGTTAGTTATTTCGTTATTTAGGTAACCCGTCAGGTTTTTATATAGCGTCGGGTACCCCCATATTTAACCTAATAAAGGTTTTAACCCCCTGATTGCCCCTAGTTAACCCTTTCACCAGTGATCACCATATAAAGGTTACGGGTGACGCTGGTTGGTTAGTTTGCTTTTTATAGCATCAGGGCACCCGCCGTATATAACCCAATAAAGGTTTAACCCCCTGATCGCCCGGCGGGTGAGATCAATTAGGTTTTAGCGCCAGAGAGGGTCTGCGTCGCCCCAGGCAGCGTTAGGTTAGTGCCAGTAATGCTAACACCCACGCGCAAAGCATACACCTCCCTTAGTGGTATAGTATCTGAACAGATCAATATCTGATCTGATCAGATCTATACTAGCGTCCCCAGCGGTTTAGGGTTCCCAAAAACACAGTGTTAGCGGGATCAGCCCAGATACCTGCTAGCACCTGTGTTTAGCCCCTCCGCCCAGCCCAGCCCAGCCCACCCAAGTGCAGGATCGATCGATCACTGTCACTTACCAAACATAAAACACATAACTGCAGCGTTCACAGAGACAGGCCTGATCCCTGCGATCGCTAACTGTTTTTTTGTAGCGTTTGATATATTTGCTGACGACAGTCAGGTGCTTTTTTTCCTGTGAATCTTACTAGTGTACCCCTAAATTTAGAGCCCAAAATGGCAAGACAAAGGTACACTAGTAAAGAGGCCTACGAGATTCTGAGCATGACAGATAGTGAAGAGGAGGTCACGTATCTGTCAGATTCAGGCTCAGAATATCTTCCCGTAGAAGACAGTGAAGTCAGCGGCCCCACGTCAGATAGCTCTGACGACGAAGTTGAGGTCCCTGCTAAGGTCAGGCGTACCCGATCCCGATCTTCTGAGGTTGTTGAGGAGCAAGAACCGCAGGGCTCTCGTATCATGGAGCAGAGTAGTACTAGCGCCGCTATTCCTTCTGGTGAATTGGCAAGCACCAGCGGCCTAGTACAGCCTGGGCGTACATCCAGCACTGCAGTATCACGTGGTGACATGGCGAGTCCCATAAGTGCAGTTCAAGCTGGCGAGGTGGCAAGCACAAGTAGTGTCCCGCTGCCACCAATAAGAAGACAAAGGCAGGCCTGTCGTACCCATAGTGCTCTTCCTGCAGAATTTTCCTATCCTGATTGGGTCCCCACCACTTCTGCAGAACCCCCATTCACTGCCCAACCCGGTATTCAGGTGGATACAGCTGATTTTATGCCAATTAGTGATGAGCCGAACACCCCCGGGTTCGATTCGCACCAGAACCCGCGAACGGACCGAAAGTTCGTACGAACATTAGAACCCTATTAAATACAATGGATGCGAACGTTCGAATTCTAAAGTGCTAATTATAACGACTATTATGCATGTTATTGTCCTAAAAAGGGTTTGGGAACCCGGGTTCTGCACCAGGGGACATGTATCAATGCAAAAAGAAGTTTTAAAAACGGTCGTTTTTCGGGAGCAGTCATTTTAATGATGCATAAAGTGAAAAAAAAAAGTCAAATATTCCTTTAAATATCGTACCTGGGGGGTGTCTAAAGTATGCCTGTGAAGTGCCACGTGTTTCCCGTGTTTAGAACTGTCCCTGCACAAAATGACACTTCTAAAGGAAAAAAAAGCCATTTAAAACTGCTTGCGGCTTTAATGTAATGTCTGGTCCCGGTAATATGGATGAAAATCTTTAAGAAAAATGGCATAGCTACCCCATCACCCCCCCCCCCCTACCCCAGCCCATTACCAGCCCCTTTGGGTCTTGTATGGATATTAAGGGGAACCCCGCACATAAAATAAAAAAAGGCCCTATATACTCTGAACAGCCGTATACAGGCGGTGCATACAAGACAGGGACTGTAGGTTTGTTCTTATGTAGAATCTGTTTGTAATTTTGAACAGGTACATTGTTTAGGTGTAGCTCCAGCCCAAAAATCTATTTTTAAACTTTTTGGAAAACATAGGTAAGGGTTATCACCCCTGTAACATTTGTTTTGCTGTCTGTGCCCCTGTTCAGAACATTTCACCTCACTTTCCGTCCCAATGACAACTGTTTTTGAAATGTGGTGTTTTTCTTGAAACAAGGATTGGTGATAAAGCATCAGTACAGAGGAGACACCTTTCTCCCATATTAATTCTTACAGGAGAGAATTTTCCTTCCTAGGGGTAGATTTCCTCTCACTTCCTGTTGTCTTCTTGCGTTTGCAAGTAGGAGTCGTTTGTAAGTTGGATGTTTGAAAGTAGGGACCTGCCGTATATACTCTGCAGAAATAGGCCCCTTAGTTGTTGGTGTTGGCACAACACTGTAAGCACTCACAGTTACTCTTGGTTGGTGCTGGAACGCCCTGCTGTCAACTATTATATCAGGAATTGTAATTACATATAATTGTTGAACAGTGGTAGTAAAAATTGGGCCTTTGATGGTGATGCTGGTGCCACAACACTGTAAGCCCTGACAGTTACTCTTGGTGGGTGCAGCAATGGGCCCTGCTGTGAATTATTAGATCAAGAATTGTAATTGCATGCCCCTGTTGAACAGGGGCTGAAAAATTGGGCCTTTCGTGGTGGTGGTGGTGGTGTTGCCACAACACTGTAAGCCCTCAGAGTTACTCTTGGTGGGTGCAGGAATGGGCCCTGCTGTGAATTATTAGATCAAGAATTGTAATTACATGCCCCTTTTGAACAGGGGCTGAAAAATTGGGCCTTTCGTGGTGGTGGTGGTGGTGGCGTTGCCACAACACTGTAAGCCCTCAGAGTTACTCTTGGTGGGTGCAGCAATGGGCCCTGCTGTGAATTATTAGATCAAGAATTGTAATTACATGCCCCTGTTGAACAGGGGCTGAAAAATTGGGCCTTAGGCACTGGTGGCACAACACTGCAACCCCTCACAGATACTGTACTTGGAGCACAGCAATGAGCCCTGTTGCAAAGTATTGCTTCAAAAATTGTAATTACACGCCCCTGTTAAACAGGGGCTGAAAAATTGGGCCTTAGGCACTGGTGGTGGCACCCATAAACAAAAATGATCTTCCAAGCTATCATCATCAATCGTATCATTGAGGACTCAGAGGAGGAGGATAGCCAGTCAACATAACAGCACAGGCACTCAGCATCAGCATCAGTCTTGAAGGGATGTGACATGTTAAAATCAATTAGTCTGTTATATCAGCATCAGGTGTGTGGTAGCTGGTGGTGATCCAAGACTGGTTCATCTTGATGAAAGTCAGTCGATCAACCGAGTCGGTGGACAGGCGCACCCTGTGACAAATCCTCCAGCAGCACTGAATGTGCGTTCCGAAAGAACGCTGGATGCAGGACAGGCCAGTAGCTCAATTGCATACTGTGCAAGCTCTGGCCAGTGATCCATCCTCAAGACCCAGTAAGCCAGAGGATTTTCAGTGGGGAAGGTGTCCAAGTCTGACCTTGCCCCTAGATATTCCTGCACCATGTTTATCAGACGCTGGCGATGGTTGCTGGAACCGATCATACTTTGGGGCTGCGGACTAAAGAATTGTCTGAACGCATCGGTCAGACGGCCACCTTCCCCACCGCTCCTTCTTTGACTGGCCGAAGCCTCAGCAACTCGTTGTCCAGGACCAGGAGTTTGTAACCTCACAGTCTCTGGGAACGCGTTGCACAGACCTTTCTGCAAGGCCTCCCGGAGTTGTCTCATCCTCTGCTCCCTCTGCGACGGTAACATAAGGTCCGCAACCTTACCCTTGTACCGTGGATCAAGGAGAGTGGCCAGCCAGTAATGGTCCCTCTCCTTGATCCGAAGAATACGAGGATCCTTCCGCAGACTTTGCAGGATCAGGGAGGCCATGCAGCGTAGGTTAGCTGAGGCATTCGGTCCGGAGTCCTCTGGGTCACTAAGGACGACATGATCCGCAGCCACCTCCTCCCAGCCACGTACAAGTCCACTGGTTTCTTGGGACTGTAAATCATCCCTAAAAGACTGCTGCTGATGATGCTGAGTGCCAGCCTCCACCTCCATGCTGACACAATCCTCCTTCTCCTCCTCCTCCTCCTCCTCCTCTTCCTGTGCGATGGGTGGGACAGAAGGAACACTGTCTGGGTAAAGGGGGCCTTGAGAGGCAAGGAAGTCCTCCTCTTCCTGCCTCTGTTCTGCCTCAAGTGCCCTGTCCATTATTCCACGCAGCGTGTGCTCCAACAGGTGGACAAGAGGTACAGTGTCACTGATGCATGCACTGTCACTGCTCACCATCCTCGTGGCCCCCTCAAATGGTGCCAGGACAGTGCATGCATCCCTGATCATGCCCCACTGGCGTGGAGAAAAAAAAACAAGCTCCCCTGACCCTGTCCTGGTGCCGTATTCACACAGGTACTCATTGATGGCCCTCTGCTGCGTGTGCAGCCGCTGCAGCATGGCCAACGTTGAGTTCCACCTGGTGGGCATGTCACATATAAGGCGGTTCTTGGGCAGGTTCAACTCCTTTTGCAGCTCAGCCAGGCGAGCACTGGCATTATAAGATCTGCGAAAATGCACACAGACTTTCCTGGCCTGCCTCAGGACATCCTGTAAGCCCGGGTACCTGCCCAAGAACCGCTGCACCACCAGGTTAAGGACGTGAGCCACACAGGGCACATGGGTCAGTTGTCCCTGTCGGAGGGCGGAGAGGAGGTTGGTGCCATTGTCGCAAACCACCATTCCTGGCTTAAGCTGGCGTGGCGTCAACCACCTCTCGGCCTGGCCCTGCAGAGCAGACAGGACCTCTGCCCCAGTGTGGCTTCTGTCCCCCAAACACACCAGCGCAAGCACGGCATGGCATCTTTTTGCCTGCGTACTTGCGTAGCCCCTTGAACGGCTACGGAGCACCGCTGGTTCAGAGGACAAAGCACAGGACGAGGCCATGGAGGAAGAAGAAGAGGAGGGGGTGGAGGAGAGAGGTGTGTCACAACCAGTAGTAGCATTTTGGAGGCGTGGCGGTGGAACAACCTCCAACACTACTGCACCTTGTCCTGCATCCTTCCCAGCTGCCAAAAGAGTGACCCAATGGGCCGTGAAAGAAAGGTAACGTCCCTGTCCATGCCTGCTGGACCATGAGTCAGCGGTAATATGCACCTTACCGCTGACCGCCCTGTCCAGCGAGGCCAAGACATTGCCTTCCACATGCCGGTAGAGAGCCGGAATAGCCTTCCGTGAGAAAAAGTGGCGTTTGGGAACCTGCCACTGAGGAACCGCACATTGCACAAACTCACGGAAGGGGGCCGAGTCTACCAACTGAAAAGGCAGCAGTTGAAGCGCTAGCAATTTAGCCAAGCTAGCATTCAACCGCTGGGCATGTGGATGGCTGGGAGTGAACTTCTTTCGACGGTCCAGCAGCTGGGGCAGGGAAATTTGCCTGCTAGAATCGGACGTCGGTGTACTGCTAGCAGAGTGGCCGCAAGTACTTGGCTGTGACACACCTAATTCTACACCTTCATTCCTCTCAGTGCATGTTTCAGAGAGGACTGAAGTTATAGTGGGGTTGGAGATCCCAGCTGATGCGGTGCAAGGAGAGGTCCGCTTTGTTCTTTGGTGTGGGTCTTTGAGGTAGGCTTGCCAACGAGCTGCATGGCAGGTCAACATATGTCTGGTCAGGCATGTGGTACCCAAGCGGCTGATGTTTTGGCCACGCGATATACGCTTGAGACATATGTTGCAAACAGCAGCTGTGCGATCTGATGCACTAGCCTCAAAAAAGGCCCACACCAAATAACTTTTTGAATGACGGGCAGAGGCAGCGCCCTGCACAGGCGGAGCTCTGCGGTGTGATTCCGTCGGTGTACTGCCCTTACGCTGGCCACCAAAGGGCATCCTGCCTCGTTGGAGATGTGCCTCCTCCTCCTCCTCCTCCTCCTCTCTCCTATTAGGCACCCACGTGGAGTCAGTGACCTCATCATCCCCTCCCTCCTCATCACTGGAGCCAATCTGGCAGTATGCTGCAGCTGCTGGAACATGACTGCCAGATTGGTGTCCTTCTTGAGCATCCCCTCTGTCTGCTCTCACGCTACTGCCTTCCTCTAGCTGGGTTTCATCATCAGACCCTTCGAAACGCTGGGCATCCTCCTGGAGCATGTACCCAACACTGTGCTCAAACAGTTCGGGGGACTCCTCAGGAGGAGGACATGGTGGGTCTAGGGAAGGAGTGACTGATGATGAGTCTGACATTGATACCAGGGAAGAGGACGCTTTGGCAGCTGCTTTGCCAGTACCCTGAGCCTGGGTGAGAGAGGATGAGGAGGAGGAGGAGGGCTTGGTCATCCACTCTACCAAGTCTTCGGCATGATGTGGCTCAACATGTCCAGCTGCCGAAAAGAAGGACAAGCGTGTCCCATGGCCATGTGCTGATGACAATGCACCGCGTCCATGACCAGCACTGTTGTCCCCACACACAGAGCCTGCTTGCCCTCTTTTATTGCCTCCTGACTGTCTGCCTCTCCTTGTTTGCCTTCCAGACATTCTAATGGATGGCCTGCAGGGAGATGGGAAAAAAGCAATAAGGGCTACCTTCAGGTGTCCTTCTCTGTCCCTTTACTTAAGGATTTTTAAATATGGTTGAGGATGATTGCTTTCGCACAGAATAGCACAATGAGAATTTCCCTCACTGTCTTTCCCTGTCCCTACAAACAAGGTTTAGCACAGTAAAACACACTGACACTCTCCCTACCTATAGTTTTCTGTCCCTATAAATTTTTTTTTTTAAAGATGGTTGATGATGAATGCTTTAGCACAGTATAGCACAATGAGAATTTCCCTCACTGTCTTTCCCTGTCCCTACAAACAAGGTTTAGCACAGTAAAACACACTGACACTCTCCCTACCTATAGTTTTCTGTCCCTATAATTTTTTTTTTTTAAAGATGGTTGATGATGAATGCTTTAGCACAGTATAGCACAATGAGAATTTCCCTCACTGTCCTTCCCTGTCCCTACAAACAAGGTTTAGCACAGTAAAACACACTGACACTCTCCCTACCTATAGTTTTCTGTCCCTATAATTTTTTTTTTTTTAAAGATGGTTGATGATGAATGCTTTAGCACAGTATAGCACAATGAGAATTTCCCTCACTGTCCTTCCCTGTCCCTACAAACAAGGTTTAGCACAGTAAAACACACTGACACTCTCCCTACCTATAGTTTTCTGTCCCTATAAATTTTTTTTTTTAAAGATGGTTGATGATGAATGCTTTAGCACAGTATAGCACAATGAGAATTTCCCTCACTGTCCTTCCCTGTCCCTACAAACAAGGTTTAGCACAGTAAAACACACTGACACTCTCCCTACCTATAGTTTTCTGTCCCTATAAAAATTTTTTTTTAAAGATGGTTGATGATGAATGCTTTAGCACAGTATAGCACAATGAGAATTTCCCTCACTGTCCTTCCCTGTCCCTACAAACAAGGTTTAGCACAGTAAAACACACTGACACTCTCCCTACCTATAGTTTTCTGTCCCTATAATTTTTTTTTTTTAAAGATGGTTGATGATGAATGCTTTAGCACAGTATAGCACAATGAGAATTTCCCTCACTGTCCTTCCCTGTCCCTACAAACAAGGTTTAGCACAGTAAAACACACTGACACTCTCCCTACCTATAGTTTTCTGTCCCTATAAAAAATTTTTTTTAAAGATCGTTGATGATGAATGCTTTAGCACAGTATAGCACAATGAGAATTTCCCTCACTGTCCTTCCCTGTCCCTACAAACAAGGTTTAGCACAGTAAAACACACTGACACTCTCCCTACCTATAGTTTTCTGTCCCTATAAATTTTTTTTTTAAAGAAGGTTGATGATGAATGCTTTAGCACAGTATAGCACAATGAGAATTTCCCTCACTGTCCTTCCCTGTCCCTACAAACAAGGTTTAGCACAGTAAAACACACTGACACTCTCCCTACCTATAGTTTTCTGTCCCTATAATTTTTTTTTTAAAGATGGTTGATGATGAATGCTTTAGCACAGTATAGCACAATGAGAATTTCCCTCACTGTCCTTCCCTGTCCCTACAAACAAGGTTTAGCACAGTAAAACACACTGACACTCTCCCTACCTATAGTTTTCTGTCCCTAAAAATTTTTTTTTTTAAAGATGGTTGATGATGAATGCTTTAGCACAGTATAGCACAATGAGAATTTCCCTCACTGTCCTTCCCTGTCCCTACAAACAAGGTTTAGCACAGTAAAACACACTGACACTCTCCCTACCTATAGTTTTCTGTCCCTATAAAAATTTTTTTTTAAAGATGGTTGATGATGAATGCTTTAGCACAGTATAGCACAATGAGAATTTCCCTCACTGTCCTTCCCTGTCCCTACAAACAAGGTTTAGCACAGTAAAACACACTGACACTCTCCCTACCTATAGTTTTCTATCCCTATAAAAATTTTTTTTTAAAGATGGTTGATGATGAATGCTTTAGCACAGTATAGCACAATGAGAATTTCCCTCACTGTCCTTCCCTGTCCCTACAAACAAGGTTTAGCACAGTAAAACACACTGACACTCTCCCTACCTATAGTTTTCTGTCCCTATAAATTTTTTTTTTTTAAAGATGGTTGATGATGAATGCTTTAGCACAGTATAGCACAATGAGAATTTCCCTCACTGTCCTTCCCTGTCCCTACAAACAAGGTTTAGCACAGTAAAACACACTGACACTCTCCCTACCTATAGTTTTCTGTCCCTATAAAAATTTTTTTTTAAAGATGGTTGATGATGAATGCTTTAGCACAGTATAGCACAATGAGAATTTCCCTCACTGTCCTTCCCTGTCCCTACAAACAAGGTTTAGCACAGTAAAACACACTGACACTCTCCCTACCTATAGTTTTCTGTCCCTATAAATTTTTTTTTTTAAAGATGGTTGATGATGAATGCTTTAGCAGAGTATAGCACAATGAGAATTTCCCTCACTGTCCTTCCCTGTCCCTACAAACAAGGTTTAGCACAGTAAAACACACTGACACTCTCCCTACCTATAGTTTTCTGTCCCTATAAAAAATGTTTTTTTAAAGATGGTTGATGATGAATGCTTTAGCACAGTATAGCACAATGAGAATTTCCCTCACTGTCCTTCCCTGTCCCTACAAACAAGGTTTAGCACAGTAAAACACACTGACACTCTCCCTACCTATAGTTTTCTGTCCCGATAATTTTTTTTTTTAAAGATGGTTGATGATGAATGCTTTAGCACAGTATAGCACAATGAGAATTTCCCTCACTGTCCTTCCCTGTCCCTACAAACAAGGTTTAGCACAGTAAAACACACTGACACTCTCCCTACCTATAGTTTTCTGTCCCTATAAAAATTTTTTTTTAAAGATGGTTGATGATGAATGCTTTAGCACAGTATAGCACAATGAGAATTTCCCTCACTGTCCTTCCCTGTCCCTACAAACAAGGTTTAGCACAGTAAAACACACTGACACTCTCCCTACCTATAGTTTTCTGTCCCTATAAATTTTTTTTTTTAAAGATGGTTGATGATGAATGCTTTAGCACAGTATAGCACAATGAGAATTTCCCTCACTGTCCTTCCCTGTCCCTACAAACAAGGTTTAGCACAGTAAAACACACTGACACTCTCCCTACCTATAGTTTTCTGTCCCTATAAAAAATTTTTTTTAAAGATGGTTGATGATGAATGCTTTAGCACAGTATAGCACAATGAGAATTTCCCTCACTGTCCTTCCCTGTCCCTACAAACAAGGTTTAGCACAGTAAAACACACTGACACTCTCCCTACCTATCCTTCTCTTTCCCTAAACTAAAGGAATCCAGGTTAAGCAAGAAAAAAAAATGTCACTGTCCCTGCCTATGCTTCTCTTTCCCTGCTCCGGAACACACTACACTAGGCCGCCGTGCTGGCGGCCTTTTGTAGTGTGGGGCGTGTACTAAACACCCTCAGCAATAATTGGCCACAGGCATCCTGCCTGTGGCCAATCATTGCTCTCCTCGCTGCCGGCGCTGTGATTGGCCAAGCATGCGGGGTCACAGTGCATGCTTGGCCAATCACAGCGCCTGGATGACACTGCGATGGCGTAGTGCATTGTGGGCCGCGAATTAGGCGCGAACGGCCCAAATCGTTCGTTGTTCGGCGAACGATCGAACAGCCGATGTTCGAGTCGAACGTATGTTCGACTCGAACACCGAGCTCATCCCTAATGCCAATTGATTATTATTTGCTGTTTTTCACGGAAGATCTCTATAGATCTATTGTGGACCAGAGTAATTTATATGCTGGTCAATTCATCGCCGCTAATCCCCAGTTGCCTTCCATTGCCAAAGATTGGAAACCAATTACGGTTTCCAAATTTAAGACCTTTCTGGGCCTTTCCCTCAACATGGGCACACATAAATTCACGTCATTGCGTGCTTATTGGTCCACGCACCCAATTGACCACATGCCCGTGTTCTCTGCCTCCATGCCCAGGAAACGATACGAGCAGATTTTGCGGTTCATGCACTTCAACGACAATGAACTTTGTCGTCCACATGGGGACCCTGAATACGACCGGCTCTATAAAATTCGGCCCCTCATAAACCACTTCAACAAACGTTTTGCAGCCTTGTTTACTCCCGATCAAGTTGTCTGCGTTGATGAGTCCCTGATTAAATTTTCTGGCCGCTTGTCTTTCAAGCAGTACCTTCCCAGCAAGCGTGCCAGATACGGGGTCAAGCTCTATAAGTTCTGTGACAGGGCAACAGGCTATGTATGGAGCTTTATGGTTTATGAGGGAAAAGATAGTCAGGTTGAGCCGGTCAACTGCCCGGATTACATAGGGAGCGCTGGCAAGATAATGTGGAAATTGGTGTCACCCTTATTCGGAAAGGGGTACCACTTGTATGTGGACAATTATTACACAAGCGTGCCACTGTTTAGTCACTTGTTCGATCATCAGATTGGAGCATGTGGCACCGTGCGACCTAATCGCCGGGGCTTTCCCCAGCGGCTTGTAGATGCCCCTCTTAGGCTGGGGGAGAGAGCCTGCATGAAGTGTAATAACTTGCTCGCTATGAAGTGGAGGGACAATAAGAATGTTTTCCTTCTTACCTTCCTTCATGCAGGCACGACAGTCCAAATTCCTACGGCGACTGGTGTTGTGGAGAAACCCCTCTGTGTCTACGAATATAACAAAAATATGGGAGGGGTGGACCTCAACGACCAGTTGTTGGCGCCGTATCTAATTGACCATAAGGCGAGACGCTGGTACAAAAAAGTGTCTCTATCCTTATTCCAATTGGCTTTGCTGAACGCTCATGTGCTATACAGAGCTTCAGGCGGGACTTTATCTCTTCTAAAATTCCAGAATGAGATTGTCACAGACCTCCTGTATCCAGGCGGTTCTGCACCTCACCATCCCCTACCAAATGCAGTAAGCCGGCTGCATGAGAGGCATTATCCGTATGCCCTCCCGAGTACCCCTACCCAACGAGCCCCCCAAAAAAGATGTCGTGTCTGTAGCAAGCGCGGATTTAGGCGTGACACCCGTCATTATTGTCCACTCTGTCCTGACAAGCCTGGTCTTTGCCTTGGTGAATGTTTTGAACGCTACCACTCAAAAGTGAAGTTTTAGCGTAGGGTACAGCATTTCACAGACTAGGACACACTTACACAGGGTCTCCCAAGATGCCATTACATTTTGAGAGACCCGAACCATTACAGTTGTTAAAGTTACAAAAAAAGTGTAAAAAAGAAAAAAAAACGTAAAAAACAAAACACAAAAAAAATATAAAATAAAAAAAACAAAAATAGTTGTTGTTTTATTGTTCTCTCTCTCTCTCTCTATTTTCTCTCTATTGTTCTGCTCTTTTTTACTGTATTCTATTCTGCAATGTTTTATCATGCTTGCTTTTCAGGTATGTAATTTTTTGTTTTCAGGTGCGCCATTCAACTGCAGCGCGGAATTATTTATCTTGACAGCAACAGCGTTTGCTCCCACGATACATAAAGCCGTGACTCCAGTGCTGTAGGAGGTGATTTCACCACCACAGTTAAAAAAAAAGAGCATATATGCCGAAGCATGGGGGCAGGAGGGGCGGAGGAGCGATTTTGCTCCTAATGCCGCGTACATACGGTCGAAATTCCGACGGAGGCTTGCCCGTGGAAAAGTCGACCGTGTGTACGTGGCATAACTTTTTTGCGGGAGGATGCCCCCATGCTTCGGCATATATATATTTTAGGCACAGGTTGCGTTAAAAAATAGGATTTTTATAACAGCTTACCTGTAAAATCCTTTTCTTGGAGTACATCACGGGACACAGAGCGACATAGTCATTACTAATGGGTTATATAGATACCGTCAGGTGCTGGCACTGGCAACTTCCAAAACCGGAAGTACCCTCCCCTATATAAGCCCCTCCCATCCGGGAGCACCTCAGTTTTGTAGCAAAGCAATAAGTGTCCCCAAAGAGGGGCGGGAGCTCTGTGTCCCGTGATGTACTCCAAGAAAAGGATTTTACAGGTAAGCTGTTATAAAAATCCTATTTTCTTTCTCGTACATCACGGGACACAGAGCGACATAGTCATTACTAATGGGATGTCCTAAAGCAATGCCAAATGAGGGGGGGGATACACCATATATAAGCTGAGCGCTATCAGACATGAGGATCTTTTGCGGCCTGCAACACACTGCGCCCAAAGGCGACATCCTCCTGACTTCTAACGTCCACCTGGTAGAACCTAGTAAACGTGTGAACTGAAGACCATGTTGCGGCCTTACAGATTTGAGCCAGGGAGGCCTGGTGATGCACTGCCCATGAAGTTCCAACTGCTCTCGTGGAGTGCGCTCTAACTTTGAACGGAGGCGGTCTCCTTCTCAAGCCATAAGCTTGCATAATGACCTGTCGAATCCACTTGGCTAAAGTAGATTTTGACGCTGCCTGACCCTTTCTGGGGCCTTCCGGCAGAATAAACAAAGTATCCGTTCTGCGAATCTGAGCAGTGGCTTTTAGATAAGCTTTAACTGCTCTTACTACATCCAAAGAATGCAATAACTTTTCCTCTACCGAAGTAGGTTTGGGGAAAAAAGAAGGAAGAACCACATCTTGGTTCAAATGAAACCTCGATACCACCTTAGGAAGAAAGGCTGGATGAGGACGTAACACTACTCTGTCCTTATGGATAACCAGATATGGCTCCTTACAGGACATAGCTGCTAATTCCGATACTCTTTTAGCCAAACAAATGGCTACTAGAAAAATCAATTTCCTGGTGAGAAGCACCAAGGAAATATGCTGTAATGGTTCAAATGGTTGTTTCTGTAGAACTGACAGAACCAAGTTTAGATCCCATGGACATATGGGAATATTAACCGGAGGACTAATACGCATCACTCCTTGTATAAAGGCTTTGACTAGTGAATGCGAAGCCAAGGGCCTTTGAAAAAATATTGACAAGGCCGAAATCTGACCCTTGATAGTACTCAAGGCAAGCTTCCTATCTACAGCCCACTGTAGGAAGTCCAGAATCCTACCTATTACGTACTTATGTGGATGCCATTTCTTGGCCTCACACCACGCGATGTACGCCTTCCAGATTCTATAGTAGATCTGCCTGGATACCGGCTTCCTGGCATTGATCATGGTAGATACCACAGCATTAGAGAGCCCTCTCTTTTTTAGAATGTGGGCTTCAATAGCCAGGCCGTCAAACCTAGGGCTGGTAAGGAAGGGTGGTATATCGGTCCTTGCGAAAGCAGGTCCGGACGACGTGGGAGAGTCCAAGGACTCCCCACTGAAATTTTACAATCTCCGCGTACCACGCTCTTCGGGGCCACGCTGGAGCCACCGGAATCACTGGTTTCTTTTCTACCCTGATTCTGCGGAGTAATCGAGGTAACCATTGTGGCGGTGTGAATGCATATATCAGCTTGAACTGATCCCAAGGGAACACTAGGGCATCCGAGCCGCAAGCTAGGGGATCCCTTGTCCGAGAGACAAACCTGTCCCCCTTTGCGTTGAATCTGGATGCTAGAAGATCTACATCCGATGTTCCCCACCGCTGACATATTGTCCAGAAAACCTCGGGGTGAAGGGACCCTTCCTCTGGGCCTAATTGCTGGCGACTTAGAAAGTCCGCCTTCCAATTCTCCACTCCTGGAATGAATACCGCAGATATGGCTGGGACATATTTTTCTGCCCATTTCAGGATGTAATTTACTTCCCTCTGGGCTGCACGACTCCTGGTGCCCCCCTGATGATTGATATATGCCACTGCTGTGGCATTGTCTGATTGAATTCTGACAGGGGACCCTTGGAGTTTGGATGTCCATGCTACTAGGGCATACCGGGCTGCTCGTATCTCTAAGAGATTGATGGGCAGGGCCTTTTCTGCATCCGACCATCTGCCCTGGAGAGACTATTGCTCCAGTACTGCTCCCCAGCCTATAAGGCTGGCATCTGTAGTGACCACCTTCCAAGAAATCGGACTGAAGGATTTCCTTTTTTCCAGATTCTGGGGAACCAACCACCAACGGAGGCTCTTGCGAACGGAAGGGGACAAGGACATTGTAAGTCTAGGGCCTGAATTTTTTTGTTCCAGGCTGACAGTATGGCCCCTTGCAAATTCCTTGAATGGAATTGACCGTAGGGTACTGCTTCGAATGATGCCACCATTTTTCCCAGCAGCCTCATATACAGGCGTATGGACGGCTGTCTTTTTTGTACCCACTAAGTGGATCAAATCTTTCAAAGACAACACCTTTCCTCGAGGCAAGAATATTTTTCTCTGGCCTGAATCCAACCTTAGCCCCAAGTATTCCAGACTTTTGACTGGTTTTTAGGGCTGACTTGTCTCGGTTGATAATCCAACCGTGAGATTCCAGATACTTGATTGTCTTGTGAGCGACCACGTCTAGTTTTTTCACTGAGTGGTCTATCAGCAACAAGTCATCCAGATATGCCATTATCATTACACCTTGTGTTCTTAGATTGGCCAATAAAGGGCCAGAATTTTTGTAAACACTCGTGGTGCTGTGGCCAAACCGAAGGGTAAGGCTCTGAACTGAAAATGGCGCCCTTCTACTGCAAAGCGTAGAAATTTTTGGTGGACTGGAAAGATGGGAATGTGCAAATAAGCATCTTTGATGTCGATCGCGGCTAACCAATCCTCCCCTTGTAGGGCAGTGGCCACCGATCGGATCGACTCCATCGGAAAGTCCCGATATACAGGAATTTGTATAGCCCTTTTAGAATTAATATGGGCCTCCCGTCCGCGTTTGCTTCGGGACTGTAAAGAGGTTTGAGTAAAACCCGAACCTTCATTCTTCCAGGGGAACCTCCATAATTACTCCTTGGAGCAATAGTTGTTCTAGTGCCAACAGGAGGGACTCTCTCTTCCAGGGATCCCTTGGCACGTTTGACCTCAAAAATGGGAAGGAGGAGAGTCTTTTAACTCCAAACTGTATCCCAAACCTACTGCGGAGAGCACCTATCTGTCTTGATCGTGTCCCGCCAGGTCTCTTGCGAACAACTGGAGTCCTCCCCCCACCCGACTGAGTGGGGGCTTCAATGAATTTAACTTTGGGGGAGGTTTTGTACCTCCCCTGACCCAGGGTTTCTCATTACCCTGCTACTGTCCCTGTTTTTTACCCCCGGGATTTGACCGAGGAGGCCGTCGGAACTGTTACACAGCCGATGCCCCAGGGACTGGAGAAGCAGGCCTCTTAAAGAGGGACCTCTAACTCTGTTTTTAACCGGCAAGAGCGTATTTTTACCGCTGGAAATTTTCTGGATATATTTGTCCAGGTTTTCCCTGAATAAGCGTTCACCATGAAATGGGACGCTAACCAGCCATTCTTTACAGGGAGCTTCAGCAGACCAGTTTTTGAGCCATAGGAGCCTACGCATATGTACTATAGACAGCGTAAGGCGGGAGGCCTGATGGACTGAATCCTCTATGGCGTCAACCGCAAAGCCTAAGGCTCTAGGTAGATCAGCTAGGGCAACGCCTGCTGATCTGTCAAGTCCCTCAAGACCTGTTTCAACTGATCCTTCACTGCTTAGCAGACCCCAATAGCTGCTACTGCTGGTTGTATCACCAAGCAGATTTTCATAAGGACTCCAATCTTTTATCTATTGGGTTCTTGAACATTTGGACATTATCCACTGGACATGTCAGTGATTTATACATACAAGAGATGGCTGCGTCCACTGTAGGGACCTTCCATTTTTTTTTTTTTTTTGATGAACTTATCCTCCATGGGATAGACCACCGGAAATCTCTTGGGGGAATAAATATTTTCTCAGGACGTTCCCAATCCTGGTAAATGAGCCCTTTCAGTAAAGGGTGAAGTGGAAAAGAACAAACAGTCTGGGGGCTTCTAGCGACCCCAACGAGGATACAGTAGTGGTTGATGGTTCCGCAAGGTGCATTTTTAAATGCTGATCGGACCATGTTAGTCAGAGACTGAACCCATAATCTTTCAGCTTGAGATGCTGAGAAAAGGTTCCCCCACTGTTGATTCCTCTATAACAGAATCAACCTCTTCCTGATCCCCTTCAGGCAGGTCGATCCCTGTATGGGACTGTTGCTCTGCTAACAGGCACTCTGAAGGAGGAGACGGAGATCGGGCGTGCTTTCCCTGACAGGGAGGCAGCGATAAATGTTGACAATCTCTCTCTAATCCTCCCAGAGCTGAGGAAAAAACCTCCTCTGTTACATACACAGGAGCAGGTGAACTGAGGACAGCCACAGTACCAAGTACCCCTGCGGGGTCTCTACGGTCACTTACCTCTGAACTTCAGGGGAGACTGGTGCAGCAGAAGTATGCCCAAGATCCTCCGAGCCCGATGAGACCCCCTTCGCTTCCTGGAAGATTCAGTTCCGGAGCTTCTGGACGGCATATTCCTAAGCCTAAAGCTGAGGTATTCCAGCCGTAATACACCACTTTTACTTGAGAATAGTCTAGCACAATTGCTGCTATATCACAGTTGGTGTCTACTAATGTGCCTTTCTAGGGGATGCCTGTATCAACCGCTTGCTGTATGCCCTTTTTTTAAATGTTGCCAGCTCTGTCTCTGTACTTAATAGCCAGCTCACCCCACAAAACTGTGGTTTTTACATGCTGGGACGCCCGCACATGCGCAGAAGCGCTGCGGCGCACACAGAGCGTCATCCCCCAGGCTCCGCCCCCTTTCCTGGCTCACCTCTATATATAGAGGCGCGTGCACGCGCACGCGCGCGGCCACGTGCGCCTTCGGCGCTAATTTTGAAAAATGGAGACTAGGGACAAGAGCCAGGGCCCCTCTTTGCCGCAGGCCGGGGGATGGACGAGCATTGCAACATGGCAGAGGAAGCAGTTTCCCATAAGAGAACTCACCATCTGCCTGGACTTGCTCTGCTGAGAAGAAACTAGTCCACATGACAAGAAAACATTCCACAGCGGCCTCTAGTGGACAAACACAGGTACCGCAGTCTAATATCTTAAATATATATAAAAAAAATTTTTTTTTCTTGACCACCATTAAAAATTATTACATTTTTTTAGTAGTTACAGGCATGCACAGAATTTTGCGGGAATACCATTAGGTAACAGACAGAAAGACAAATTAGGCTTGGGGGTCCCCCAATAGAACCAAGTTCCTGGGGGCCCCCACTTACCTGTTCCCCGCCGCAGGACTTTGTTTGGTCCACAAAAGCCCAAACTTCACCTATCACGGCAGGCATTGTAATCAAACCTTCAGGGACCGGGTTCCCAAGGATTCCACTCCCCTGGACCTGTATAGCACCCTGCACAGAAAACATCTTGGTCGTGGGTATGACCAGAGCTCTGGATCCCAGGGTCCAGCTCTCCTAAGAGAAGCATTACAGGCAAAACCTTGCTCTTCTCTGCAAGGCCCGGGTACCGACCGTTTAGCTATGAAGCTTTTTTGGTCGGATCCGGAATAGCTTACTGAGGCCCAAAAGAACCTGTACGCAAGCTCAGTGAAAAACACATGTTTCTTCTTGGCCAACACCTTAGACACTGGCAAAAAACTGAGGTGCTCCCGGATGGGAGGGGCTTATATAGGGGAGGGTACTTCCGGTTTTGGAAGTTGCCAGTGCCAGCACCTGACGGTATCTATATAACCCATTAGTAATGACTATGTCGCTCTGTGTCCCGTGATGTACGAGAAAGAAAAATGTTTTATTTTTTACTAGGTTTTGTTTTGGTATTTGCTTTGCAGGTATGGTATGGTAAGGTCTTACTGTTATACTGTAATGTTACTTTGTTTTAATGTTAACCATCATTTGCTTAGCAGGTACGCCATTCAGTTGCAGCGCGGATCTATTTATCTTGACAGCAACAGCGTTTGCTCCCACGATACATAAAGCCGTGACTCCAACGCTGTAGGAGGCGATTTCACCACCACAGTTAAAAAAAAGAGCATATATGCCGAAGCATGGGGGCAGCAGGGGCGGAGGAGCGATTTTGCTTGCCCGTGGAAAAGTCTGACCGTGTGTACGTGGCATAACCTTTTATGCTGCGTACATACGGTCGAAATTCCGACGAAGGCTTGCCCGTGGAAAAGTCCGACAGTGTGTACGCGGCATAACTTTTTTGCGGGAGGATGCCCCCATGCTTCGGCATATATAAATGGTGCATGTATGCCCATCATTAGAAGTGGGTGGATGAAGGGAGGTATTCTAATGGTGGGCTTACCCACCGATCAATCTCTTTTTTTCGTTCAGCCAACAGGCTGCATGAAAAAAAAGATTACAATACATGTCCAACAAGGACCAGCAACGTACTGGTATGTTGCTGGACTTTGAATGTTTATACCAGAATGATGCCTGCAGGTTTAGGTATCATCTTGGTATCATTCTTTTCAGCCAGTGGCTGGCTTTCATGTAAAAGCAATTATTCTAGCAGATAATTAGCCTCTAGACTGCTTTTACAAGCAGTGGGAGGGAATGCCCCCCCCCCGGATATAAACAGCGCCATTGGGAAATTGGGAAAGCATTTTATCACACCGATCTTGGTGTTGTCAGATGCTTTGAGGGCAGAGGAAAGATCTAGGGTCTAACCCCCCAATTTTGTTAAAAAAAAAAAGAGTACCTGTCACTACTTATTGCTATCATAGGGGATATTTACATTCCCTGAGATAACAATAAAAATGGTAAAAAAAAATATATGGAAGGAACAGTTTAAAAATAAAATAAAAAAGCAAAATAAATAATAATAAAAATAAAAAAAAGCACCGCTGTCCCCCCCTGCTCTTGCGCAAAGGCGAACGCAAGCGTCGGTCTAGCGTCATATGTAAACAGCAAATGCATCATGCATGTGAGGTATCACTGCAAAGGTCAAATTGAGGGCAGTAATTGTAGCAGTAGACCTCCTCTGTAAATCTAACGTGGTAACCTGTGAAGGCTTTTAAATGCTTTTAAAAATGAATGTAGTTTGTCTCCGCTGCGCGTTTGTGCGCAATTTTAAAGCATGTCGTGTTTGGTATCCATGTACTCGGCCAAAGATCATCTTTTTTATTTCATCAAACATTTGGGCAATATAGTGTTTTTTAGTGCATTAAAAATAAAAAAAAATGTGTTTTTCCCCCAAAAAATGAGTTTGAAAAATCGCTGCGCAAATACTGTGTCAAAAAAAAAAATGCAACACCCACTATTTTAATCTGTAGGGCCTTTGCTTTAAAAAAATATATAATGTTTGGGGGTTCAACATAATTTTCTTGCAAAAAAAATTTTTTTTTCATGTAAACAAAGTGTCAGAAAGGGCTTTGTCTTCAAGTGGTTAGAAGAGTGGATGATGTGTGACATAAGCTTCCTAATGTTGTGCATAAAATGCCAGGACAGTTCAAACCCCCCCCCCCCAAATGACCCCATTTTGGAAAGTAGACACCTCAAGCTATTTGCTGAGAGGCATGTTGAGCCCATTGAATATTTTTTTTTTTGTCCCAAGTGATTGAATAATGACAAAAATAAAAAAAAAAATGTACAAAAAGTTGTCACTAAATGATATATTGCTCACACATGCCATGGGCATATGTGGAATTACACCCCAAAATACATTCTGTTGCTTCTCCTGAGTACGGGGATACCACATGTGTGAGACATTTTGGGAGCCTAGCCGCGTACAGGACCCCGAAAACCAAGCACCGCCTTCAGGATTTCTATGGGTGTAAATTTTTGATTTCACTCCTCACTGCCTATCACAGTTTTGGAGGCCATGGAATGCCCAGATGGCACAAACCCCCCCCCCCCAAATGACCCCATTTTGGAAAGTAGACACCCCAAGCTATTTGCTGAGAGGTATGTTGAGTATTTTGCCGATCTCGCTTTTTGTCACAAAGTTTTGAAAATTGAAAAAAGAAAAAAAGAAATAAAAAAAAATGTCTTTCTTCATTTTCAAAAACAAATGAGAGCTGTAAAATACTCACCATGCCTCTCAGCAAATATCTTGGGGTGTCTACTTTCCAAAATGGGGTCATTTGTGGGGGTTTTGGGCTATCTTGGCATTTTATGGCCTTCAAAACTGTGATAGGTAGTGAGGAGTGAAATCAAAAATTTGTGCCCTTAGAAATCCTGAAGGCGGTGCTTGGTTTTCAGGGCCCCGTACGCGGCTAGGCTCCCAAAAAGTCCCACACATGTGGTATCCCCATACTCAGGAAAAGCAGCCAAATGTATTTTGGGGTGCAATTCCGCATATAACCATGGCATGTTTGAGCAATATATCATTTAGTGACAACTTTTTGTACATTTTTTTTTTCTTTTTGTCATTATTCAATCACTTGGGACCAAAAAAAAAATATTCAATGGGCTCAACATGCCTCTCAGCAATTTCCTTGGGGTGTCTACTTTCCAAAATGGGGTCATTTTGGGGGGTTTTGTGCTATCTTGGCATTTTATGGCCTTCAAAACTGTAATAGGTAGTGAGGAGTGAAATCAAAAATTTATGCCCTTAGAAATCCTGAAGGCGGTGCTTGGTTTTTGGGGTCCCGTACGCGGCTAGGCTCCCAAAAAGTCCCACACATGTGGTATCCCCGTACTCAGGAGAAGCAGCAGAATGTATTTTGGGGTGTAATTTCACATATGCCCATGGCATGTGTGAGCAATATATCATTTAGTGACAACTTTGTGCAAAAAAAAAAAGTTTGTCATATTCCCGCAACTTGTGGCAAAATATAAAATATTCCATGAACCCAACATGCCTCTCAGTAAATAGCTTGGGGTGTCTACTTTCCAAAATGGGGTCATTTGGGGGGTTTTGTGCTATTTTGGCATTTTATGGCCTTCAAAACTGTGATAGGTAGTGAGGAGTGAAATCAAAAATTTACGCCCTTAGAAATCCTGAAGGCGGTGCTTGGTTTTTGGGGCCCCGTACGCGGCTAGGCTCCCAAAAAGTCCCACACATGTGGTATCCCCGTACTCAGGAGAAGCAGCAGAATGTATTTTGGGGTGCAATTCCACATATAACCATGGCATGTGTGAGCAATATATCATTTAGTGACAACTTTTTGTACATTTTTATTTTTTTATTTTTGTCATTATTCAATCATTTGGGACAAAAAAAAAATAATATTCAATGGGCTCAACATGCCTCTCAGCAAATAGCTTGGGGTGTCTACTTTCCAAAATGGGGTCATTTGGGGGGGTTTGTGCCATCTTGGCATTTTATGGCCTTCAAAACTGTGATAGGTAGTGAGGAATGAAATCAAAAATGTACGCCCTTAGAAACCCTGAAGGCGGTGCTTGGTCTTTGGGGTCCCGTACGCGACTAGGCTCCCAAAAAGTCCCACACATGTGGTATCCCCGTACTCAGGAGAAGCAGCAGAATGTATTTTGGGGTGTAATTTCACATATGCCCATGGCATGTGTGAGCAATATATCATTTAGTGACAACTTTGTGCAAAAAAAAAAAGTTTGTCATATTCCCGCAACTTGTGGCAAAATATAAAATATTCCATGGACTGAACATGCCTCTCAGTAAATAGCTTGGGGTGTCTACTTTCCAAAATGGGGTCATTTGGTGGGGTTTTGTGCTATTTTGGCAATTTATGGTCTTTGAAACTGTGATAGGTAGTGAGGAGTGAAATCAAAAATTTGCGCCCTTAGAAATCCTGAAGGCGGTGCTTGGTTTCCGGGGTCCCGTACGTGGCTAGGCTCCTAAAAAGTCCCACACATGTGGTATCCCCGTACTCAGGAGAAGCAGCAGAATGTATTTTGGGGTGCAATTCCACATATAACCATGGCATGTGTGAGCAATATATGATTTAGTGACAACTTTTTGTAATTTTTATTTTTTTTGTCATTATTCAATCCGTTGGGACAAAAAAAAAAATATTCAATGGGCTCAAGATGCCTCTCAGCAATTTCCTTGGGGTGTCTACTTTCCAAAATGGGGTCATTTGGGGGGGTTTTGTACTGCCCTGCCATTTTAGCACCTCAAGAAATAAGATAGGCAGTCATAAATTTAAAGCTGTGTAAATTCCAGAAAATGTACCCTAGTTTGTAAACGCTATAACTTTTGCGCAAACCAATAAATATACGCTTATTGACATTTTTTTTACTAAAGACATGTGGCTGAATACATTTTGTTTGGGTACAACATTGCATGTCAGCACAATTTACAGTTAAAGCAGCGCAGTGCAAAATTCTGAAATCACCTCTGGTCCTTTAGCTACCAAATGGTCCGGGGCTTAAGTGGTTAATGTTCTATTCACAGGGCTTTTTTTCAGCTGGAACTTGGTGGAACTCAGTTCCACCACCTCTGGCTCCGGTCCTCTGCTCTCTGCTCACCACCATCGCTTGTAAACACAGAAGTCTGGCTTGTCTCCCAAAGGCTCCCACAGGATGCAGGATGGGGAAAAGGGAGATGGAGGTGTTCAGGGTGCAGTGCGGATGCCAGCACCTTTACTGGATGATGTCCCTGCAAGTGAGAAAGACGGGGCAATCAGCAGTGTGAGGGAATGAACAAGCCCCTAGCATTCATGCTGGGCTCCATGGGACAGTACAGAGTGCTGCTGTGGTTCCTGCCATCTTCTGCCCCCCCCTGTTTATGGTGAATTGGGTTGCTCTAGGTGATGGCAGGATTCGGAGCGGCATAGCAACGGCTACTGATTGGCTGATTCGGGCGGGATTGAGCTGGGCAGTGGTTTTAAAAGCCGTCAGCTTTCCCCGCTCCGTTTCACAGCCTGAGGGGATGCCGCAGAAGCAGGGACCGTGCTGCTCCCACCCTCCCTCCCTTATGAATAAAATGTTTTGTACTGTCATGACGTTTGTTAGTGGGGTTTGTCATCCAGTTCAGTTCTGGATGGACTACGTGTTATTAATAAATTAAATAATTTATTGGTTATAAATTTTAAGATTATATTTTATGTTACTGGTGATTGTTTATGTAGCGATACCCTCAACTTAAGAGAGCCGCAAGTTTTGATTTTTGGGCCCTGAGTACAGCTTCCTCAACCCCCCCCCGGCAATCTGCTCTACCCGCTCTGGCACAGTTAACCCACAGCAATTTCACATAAACAATCACTTATGCTTTAAATGTGGGTGTGTGAATTGATAACTCAGACTCATAGACAATGTTGTAAATAATAACTGACTTTACTGCTAGTGGTAAGATAAAAGGGGATAACATGCATGTAACATTTGGTTCACAACACATAAGCAGGTCCCTGCAGTTATAAATCACAATACTGTGTGTGTGTGTACCAGCAATGGAAAGGGGACGGAACGCCACGTGGGGCGACCGTTACCTAAACACCCTGTGGTGTGATAACTAACTTATAACTATCTAACGGATCAGGCCTGATCCCTAACCATGAAACTCAGTCTTAGAAGAAACACAAACTCTTCACCGGCACAGGATCTGTAAAGGTGGTGCACTTGAAGTATTTAAATCCATGTATTTGTAATCCAATAGGGGGGGTAATTCTCCCTCATCAGAGGTGTTAGGCCTCGGAAGTCTAGTAGGCACAAAGTATAAAAGTAACAGTTTAAAGATGAGCTTTCGCTCGCTCACCACTCCGGAACACTTCCCTCAGTCCGGAACTTCCACCGGCTGTGTCGGTCCTCGTCCACAGCGGCCTCTGCGATCGGATCCCCGATCCAGATAACTTCAGAAGAGATGAGTCTGGATGCCACCCAGGCTCGCAAAGGGGGTGGAAGGCTCTTTGGTTCGCTCCACAGGCCCCAGGCTTCAGGCCTGGAACAGCACAGATCCGCACAGGTGTCTCTCTCTCTCTCTGCCTCCCCGTGTCCAAAGAGACCGAGCTAGGCCTCGCCCCCTCCTTATATTCCTCCCCCCCGACTCCCCTCTCTCTGGAATTTCCTGTCTCTGATTAAAGGGGAACACCCCGCTACACACTCCCCCCACTAAAACTCTTTGGTCCCCAAAGATAAACATTTCAACAAAATTCCTGAACCATTTTAGAGAGTGCGGAGTATGATGTTGGTACAGGGAATTGCCACCAAAACTCAGAGGTGGGATTCCCTGTCCCACAGGTCACACTGGCATGAGTGGCCTGCCTAACTGTGCCAGAGGGTGAGCTGGGGTTGCCCTCCACCAAATGAACAGTGGAAGGATTGGAGCACTCGGTACTTCTTCTAGCGGTGGTAACAGAGTCCTCTGAGCTCTTTCCCAATTGAGGGTAGGTTAACTTCATGGGAGGTCTCACGACTCTGCGAGCTCTCTGCTCCCTTGGGACTTCAGGCTTGGGTGCCACAGGCTTTGTTTCAGGAACACCCTCTGACATCGTCACTGGTTCTGGGGCCTCTGTCTCTTCTTCATCTGAGTACAGGCCCGGAATATCTTCCCAGCATTCAGGCACGCCACTGGATGGAATGAACTCTGTAGCTTCTGGGTTCAGGGTCCCATCCTGCATATCCTCAGTGGGTGGAAGGTCTATGGTGGGATTTTCCGGGATTGGGGAAGGCCATAGCCACTCCAGTTCTCCTCTCCCATCTTCACTTGGTTGAGAAACCTGTCCCCCTCCAGATCGAGAGGTCTGAGACCGAGTGTTGGGTCTGGGAGTATCCAAGATGGAAACAGATTCCGGTAGGTTCCTCACTGGAGGTATCCTGACTGCTTCTTTAAGCGGGAGTAAGTGGTTTCTGTGCCAGGTCTTCAAGGGTCCCACTCTCCCCTCTGGCTTTAACTTGTACACCGGTAGTCCAGGGAGTTTCCTACAAATAACGTAAGGCTCAGACCTCCACCTATCAGCAAGTTTGTGTTTCCCTGGGATCCCTAGGTTGCGTAGCAGAACACGGTCTCCAGGCTGCAGGTCTTGCACTCGAACCTTCAAATCATAGTTCCTTTTATTTCGGGCCCCTCTCTGGTCTGAGGCCGCTTGGGCTTGTTCATAGGCCGCTTTCAAATTATACCTAAGTCTGTCTACATATCCTTTGTGGGAGGTAGCAGAGGTATAGTCTAGAGAAATGCCAAAGGCCAGATCCACTGGCAATCTTGCTTCTCTCCCAAACATGAGGCGATAGGGAGAGTAACCCGTCACATCACTGGTGGTGCAATTGTAGGCATGCACCAAAGTGGATATGTGTTGACTCCAATGCTGCTTCTTCTCTGTCTCCAGAGTCCCAAGCATGTTTAGCAAAGTCCGGTTAAACCTCTCAGGCTGAGCATCTCCTTGTGGATGATAAGGGGTAGTCCTGGTCTTTTCCACTCCCAGGGAGTCCAGTAGGTTCCGGATCAGGCGACTCTCAAAGTCCCTTCCTTGGTCGGAGTGGATTCTCTGTGGTAATCCATAGTGGACAAAGTATTTTTCTAGAAGCACCTTAGCTACAGTGGAAGCCTTCTGGTCTCTGGTGGGGAACGCCTGTGCATAACGGGTGAAATGATCGGTTACCACCAGAACATTTCCCAATCCACTCAAATCGGGTTCGAGGCAGAGAAAGTCAATGCATACCAGATCCATTGGGCCTTGACTCTGTAGGTGGCCCATTGGGGCAGCTTGATGGGGTAGAGTCTTCCTCTGGATGCATCGTGCACAGGAGTGGCAATATTCCTCCACTTCAGCCCTCATACAGGGCCAATAGAACCGGCTTCTGACAAGTTGGAAGGTTCTTTCAGCTCCCAGGTGACCATGCTGGTCATGTAAGGCAACCAGCACAGTCTCTCGGTGCTTCTCTGGGAGAAACAACTGCCATTTATCCTCGGAGCCATCAGAGGGGCCCCTTCGGTAGACCACTCCCTGATGGACCTGTAGCCTGTCTAACTCTCTCCTTAGCAGACGAGCCTCCTTGGAGGGGTGATGTCGAAGTTTCTCTGGACTCTCGTTTTCCAATGCTTCAAAGACCAATCTCCCCATGGGGTCTTCCAATTGGTCGCACCTCAGTTCCTTCTTAGACAGCTTCGGTAAGCATTCCTCTTCAAGTTGAGTCACCCCGCAGTAGTGTTTTGGGACTCCCACTGTGGTAACTCCTATCTCCTCGGCTCTGGAGCCCCCTCTGGCTTGAAATTCAGCCCCCTGACAAAGGGCTCGCACTCCCTCCGGTGCTACCTGAGTCCAGTCCTCCCAGTCATCAGCCATGGTATGAGATCTTCGGGACAGGGCATCTGCATCCCTATTTCCAGTCCCTGGTCTGTATTTAAGACTGAAGTTGAACCCAGATAATGCAGCCAGCCACCTGTGTCCTGTGGCATCCAACTTGGCAGTGGTGAATAGGTAAGTCAGAGGGTTGTTATCTGTTTTTACTGTAAACTCTGCCCCATAGAGGTAGTCTCTTAGTTTGTCCACCACTGCCCATTTGAGGGCCAAGAACTCCAACTTATGAGTGGGGTAGTTCTTCTCCGAGGGGGTCAGACTCCGACTCACATAGGCCACTGGTCGCAGTTGCTCTTCATACTCTTGGTAGAACACTCCACCGAGGCCTTCATGACTAGCATCAACATGTAACTCGTATGGTCTGGTGGGATCAGCATAGGCCAATACTGGGGCTGTGGTGAGGCTCCTCTTCAGGGTTCTGAAGGCCTCTTCACACCTGGGGGTCCACTGATCTTGAACCGACTCCCCAGGTCTTCTGGGTCCCTGGCCATCCTCTTCCCCTTCAGTCTTGAGCAGTTCATTTAGGGGCTTGGCAATACGGGCAAACCCATCCACAAACCTCCTATAGTAGGAGCAGAAGCCCAGGAAAGATCTAAGTTCAGTGACTGTTGTGGGTCTTGGCCAGGAGGTAACCGCCTCCAACTTCTCAGGATCAGTGGCCACCCCCTTTTCAGACACTATGTGTCCCAGATAGTTCACCGAAGACTGGTAGAACCGACACTTCTCGGGGGAAAGCTTTAGTCCCTCTTCACTAAGCCTTCTCAACACTTTCTCCAATCGGGCCTCATGTTCTTCCAAAGTTCTCCCGAAGACAATGACGTCGTCCAGGTACACAAGGACTTCTATGAGGTTCATATCTCCGACAGTCTTCTCCATGAGACGTTGAAAAGTAGCTGGGGCCCCAGATAGGCCCTGAGGCATTCTATTAAACTCAAAGAACCCCACAGGAGTTATGAAAGCGGTCTTTTCTTTATCCTCTGGGTGCATGGGAATTTGATAGTACCCGCTCTTGAGGTCCATCACGCTGAACCACTTAGCTCCAGACAAACTCTGTAAGGCGTCCTCTATCCTTGGTGTGGTGTACTGATCAGGGGTGGTCCTCCTGTTGAGAGTTCTGTAGTCAATGCAGAGCCTCAGCGACCCATTCTTCTTCCTGACCACCACTATTGGAGAGGCATAAGGGCTTCTGGACTCTCGAATCACCCCAGTCCTTTTCAGTTCTGCAAGCTGTTCTCTCAGATCCTCCAGATCTGCCAGCGGAACCCGCCTGACTCTCTCCCTGAACGGTTTGTCTTCTTGTAGGCGGATGCGGTGGGTAGCACTCCTCGCACGCCCCACATCGAATTCATCTTTTGAGAAAATCTTCTCCCATCTAGTCAGCTGGGCCTTGGCTCTCTCCTTCCAGGCCCCAGGCAAGTTCGGGTTCTCAATGGAAAGTTTTTCCCAAACATCTTCTTCTTCACCCGCTTGCTTCACTTCTGACCAGCTGACTGGGACAGCAGGACTCACCTGTCCCAGCAACATCCGGGCAGGTACCTCTATGGCCCTTCCTGTAGAGTTCCTTACACTCACCAGGACTCTTCCCCTGGCTTTCTTCAAGGCCTTGATTGGAATCACTTCCGGTATCACTTCCAGGCCTGAGTGATCTTCCCTTGGGTCGGATTCCAGCATGACAAAGGGGCCAGGCTGCTCCCAGGTGAGCTTCACAGTGGCCTTGAGGCAAGCCACCTGTCCGGGCTGCAGCACCACTCCTTCTCTCCCCAGTCTCCACACCTTCCCTATCCCCTCTCCTGGGGTCTTCTGCTCCAACACTAACCGTTGGTAGGCTGTCTTCAGCATGGGATGGATGTTTGGATCTTGATGGCTCCTCATCTTCACCAGGGGCATCAGAAGTCTTCTCACTAGATCCGTATTGGTGCCTATGATGAGGGACATCTTGCTGGCCCCGGGTGGTCTAGGACACACAACTGCCAGGGTGTCGAACACTTCTGTCTTCCCAGCCACAGAGGGGTCGAATGTCAGCTTTATGGGCAGATAACCATCATAGGGGAACCTCTGCGTTCCCAGGCCCCATATCTCCAGCTCTTCTATCTTCTGTATAGGCAAATGGCTTAAGTGCCTATCGTAGAAGTCTCTGTACAACAAAGTCACTTGAGCTCCAGTGTCCAGGAGGGCCTTCGTATATACTTCTTCTACCTGGATAGATACAGTGGGGGACGGGCCGACCAATTCTTCTGGGTACGGCCGGGTTGAGGTCACTTTCTTCTGAGGACTTGTCTTCATCCAGTTTGTTTTTGACTTTATTCTCTCTTGAGCCCGGTATGCATTGACCTTCCCCACCCTAATGGGAGTACAAACCCGCTGAGGGATGTTATTGTCTCTTGGTTGTAGGCATTCCTTCTTGGGAGTGCTAAATTTCTTCTGAGGGGTCTTGTCCCCTCTCTCTGGTATGTATCTTGGTTGAGAGACCCTAGATTCCTTCTGAGGAGTTTTGTTCTCTCTCTTCCTTCTATTCAGTTTGGAGCTCACTGAAAGAGATGGGCACCCGGTTGACTCCCTCACCGGGGCCCTCTGGCGTTTCCCGCCGGCTGGCGATTATCCATTTTCTTCTTTTTAGGACTGGAACACCTACTGGCAAAGTGGCCACTGCCTCCGCAGTTGTAGCATAACATCTCTTCTCGGTCCCGAGTGGGACTCGGTATTGACGTATCTGGGAACAACTCCTTTCTGGGGCTTGGTTTCTCTGCTCCACCTTGACCTTTCGCCATTATAGCAGTCATCATCTCCATCATCTGGGACATCTGCAACTTCAAAGTGTCCACCTCCGCTCCCCTATCGGGAGTCATGGCCGGTGTAACTATAGCTACCGGCTGTTTGACGGGCTCTATCAGGCGTTCTTTTTTTTTTTCTTCCAATATAGCCTCTTCCTCTCTAATCATTCGGATGAGGTCAGGGTACTCCAGATTCTTCCCATCCTGCCGGGCACGCAGTGTCCATGCAATTGGATCCATGGGTTGAGCTCCCCTCACTACCTGTTGAGCACGGGCCTCATCTACTTTCCCTGGGCTGATCCCCTTCTTTAGGATCATCCTATGCAGTATTTTGTCCAGGCGTCCCATATAGTCTGATAGTTTCTCACCTTCCTTCTGGTAGCAATGCTCCAGCTGATAAGCAAGCTCCGTGACTTTCTCTGTCCCACCAAACACATTCTGTAACACATCGAGGCACTCTTGTGCAGTACAATCTGCCTTGCTCATCTTCAGGTTGCGTACGGCCTCTAGAGCAGGCCCTTTCAAACTTTCCACAACCCTCTGTTTCTTTCTGCGGTCCGGAACTTCCCATTCCTCTAGTGCCTGAGTTGCGCTGTCTAGCCACTCCTCAAATCCCTCTTCTTCCAAGGGTACTGGTTTCCTCCCTGAAAACATCCGGAGTTTCCTGTACCCCGACATCGGGTAATCTGTGGGCTCTTTCTTGCACTGAGCTACAATCTCCCCCAGAACAGCGCATAATTCTGCACTAAGGGTGCCTGGGCTTGTCCTGGGACTCTTTGTGTCCTTCTGTGGGGATGACGGGGAAGATGGCTGCGGTGACAGTGTTATTTTTGTCTGAGGGCTGTCTCTTGTGCGCGGCAGCGCATGCAGCAAATGATAGACCTGATCGTCCTCATCTTGTATGCTGTTGCCTCTAAACTGTTCAGGAATTTCTGCCTGCCATTCCAGTAAGACATGTGAAAGTCCCCCATTAGTTTTCACGTCTATCACCCATGGTTTGTGAATCGGTGATAGGGACATTATGAGTTGTATCATTGCTTGTGTCTGCCATATCCCCGGGAGTTCTATAACTGCCGTCCTGGCTGGGTCTACGCCCCATCTCTTGTACCACTGTTCCACCTCTATCGGGTCCATGCCGGTAGCTTCTGGCGGTTTCACCGCTGTCTCAGTAATCCCGGATGTACGAGCCCCCACGTGTAGCGATACCCTCAACTTAAGAGAGCCGCAAGTTTTGATTTTTGGGCCCTGAGTACAGCTTCCTCAACCCCCCGGCAATCTGCTCTACCCGCTCTGGCACAGTTAACCCACAGCAATTTCACATAAACAATCACTTATGCTTTAAATGTGGGTGTGTGAATTGATAACTCAGACTCATAGACAATGTTGTAAATAATAACTGACTTTACTGCTAGTGGTAAGATAAAAGGGGATAACATGCATGTAACATTTGGTTCACAACACATAAGCAGGTCCCTGCAGTTATAAATCACAATACTGTGTGTGTGTGTACCAGCAATGGAAAGGGGACGGAACGCCACGTGGGGCGACCGTTACCTAAACACCCTGTGGTGTGATAACTAACTTATAACTATCTAACGGATCAGGCCTGATCCCTAACCATTAAACTCAGTCTTAGAAGAAACACAAACTCTTCACCGGCACAGGATCTGTAAAGGTGGTGCACTTGAAGTATTTAAATTCATGTATTTGTAATCCAATAGGGGGGGTAATTCTCCCTCATCAGAGGTGTTAGGCCTCGGAAGTCTAGTAGGCACAAAGTATAAAAGTAACAGTTTAAAGATGAGCTTTCGCTCGCTCACCACTCCGGAACACTTCCCTCAGTCCGGAACTTCCACCGGCTGTGTCGGTCCTCGTCCACAGCGGCCTCTGCGATCGGATCCCCGATCCAGATAACTTCAGAAGAGATGAGTCTGGATGCCACCCAGGCTCGCAAAGGGGGTGGAAGGCTCTTTGGTTCGCTCCACAGGCCCCAGGCTTCAGGCCTGGAACAGCACAGATCCGCACAGGTGTCTCTCTCTCTCTGCCTCCCCGTGTCCAAAGAGACCGAGCTAGGCCTCGCCCCCTCCTTATATTCCTCCCCCCCGACTCCCCTCTCTCTGGAATTTCCTGTCTCTGATTAAAGAGGGTAACCCCTTAATAAACGTCGTGGCCATTATTAGCCAAAATAAAGCTTGGTGTGTGTTTTATTTACTTAAAATAGTAATAAGTACTTTGTGCTGTCCCATGTACTAGAGCCGGCTGGGTGCTTCAGCTTAACACAGCAACAAAAGTTGGACATGTGGAAGATGGTGGAGCTTTTAAGGAGGGGGAGATTGCATGCAGAGGTCAGAGCTGATGATGGGTGAAAGTGAGATGTGGACTGAGGATGCAGAGGTAAGCAACTGTGGAAGAAGGCTGAGCTCTGCACTGTGTAGCTCACCCCTGAACTTTGCACCATGTAGGTAGTGTACCACCGAACTCTGCATGTAGCAAAACCCTAAACTCTGCACTCTGTGTGTAACCCTCCCCCCCCAACTCTGCGCTCTTTACGTAATGCACTACTGGTATTTAATGCTCTTTAACCTCCCTGGCGGTATTCCTGAGTCTGGCTCAGGGTGGAATTTCAGTACCATTAGCGGTAACCCCAAGACAGACTTGGGATTGCATCGCAGGATACAGGGAAAGTTACTTACCTTGTCCCCTGGATCCTGCGATGTCTCCCCGCTGTGTCTGCGAGCTGTCTCCTCGCTCGATTCACACAGTGCCCGAGTGCCGCCTAGCTCCTTTCCCTGCGACGTTGCGGCGCATGGGGGAAGAGATCGGCGCCAAATTCAAAAAAGTAAAAACTCCAAAACTCATACAGTATACTGTAATCTTACAGATTACAGTACTGTATAAAAAAATTACACACCCCATTTGTCCCTAGTGGTCTGTCCAGTGCCCTGCATGCACTTTTATATTATAAATTAAAAAAAATTCTGCCTGAAAACTGGAGATTGTCCATAGCAACCAAAAAGTGTCCCTTTATGTCAAAAGTGGTTTTAGACCAGCTAGAAAACAGCGATAATAAATTAGAATCACTTGCAGAATTGAGCGATAGCGATTTGTGGGGAAATTCATTATCAAATCTAAATCTAAATCTAATGACAGCGATAATTCTGCAACTGAGCAAATTTCAGTGTTTTTGATTTGATTACATTATTGAATAATTTGTATTATTATTTTTTATAATTATTTATAGTTATTATATTATAATTTATGATTTAGTGTTTCAAACTTTATCATACACGGGATGTCTACTAGACTCTTGTTTGTACAGATTTAAGTGAGTTATTTCTAAGAATTACAGGCCTACCATATAAAACGCCAAATTTCCATGTAAAATAATTGTACTGCTTTCAGCATCAAAAATCTGACATAATCATACCGCCAGGGAGGTTAAGACCCTCCCATTTTGAAATTTGACCACACCAACTATTTGATGGTGTGTGGGGAAGAAGGGGATTTCGGGGGTCGTGGTTGAGTTCCTGCACCTATTTTCAAAGAAAAAAATGCCTGCTTATTCATATGTTATGCAAACACATAATTGCATGTTATTATATTGCAGAGTGCACTTATAAATGAATATGTAAAAACTCTGTACTGTTATACATGATCCATCCTGAAACTATTGGATGGTTTTGCTCTGTTGAGCAGGGGCTTATCAACATCCGGAAGATCCCGTCCCCCAGATCCTGCCCCCCATGTGAATAAGTATGGGGTACATAGTACCCCAACCTATTCACCAAAAAAGAGTAAAGACACAACACAAGTTTTCGCAGGGACCATGACATTTTTTGAAACAAAGTTTTGGTGTGGGAGTTCCCCTCAAAATCCATACCAGACCTAAGGGTCAATAGTGGATTGGGGGGAACCCCCATGCTGGGGTTTTTTCTGAATCTAATTTGTGTTCAAATCTGATGACATGCGATTCAGATGTTTTCCCATAGAAGGCAATAGTTGGGAATTTGCATCTAAACTGCACCAAGGTGGCTGTTTGCAGCAGCTGCGGGTTCCCAGAAAGTTTTAATGGAGGCTCTGGATGCTTTACAACCCTCTTATGCCTATCTGCATGAACCCTAAATGGGTCCTCACCCACAGGATTATCATTACTAAAAGCTAATTATTGCAGTTGGAATATGCACCTACAGTGCAACATTTCCCTTAGATGTAAACCACTCTGCCTTACTTCACAGCTAATGATGTAAAAGTGTGAGCCGCACTCAGCGAGAAGTGGGAATACACATATTAATTCATTGAACTGCAAAACATAGGAGGTCTCTTCTGTTACACCCTTCCAGATAGCCACTCCATTGGGTAATTGTCTGACCTAACTTCACCCCCCCCTGCTTTTTTTTAGCACCTACAGCTGGAGACAAGGAATTCTTCATTACTTTTACTTGTAACCTAATTGTAATTTTCAGAACAAATAAAGAAAAATCTCAGCCACCACACACCATACAGGCCACGTCTACTGACATGTTTCACTCCACCCACATGGCCCTGACTCCATGACTAAGCCCTGTGGGTGGGGCAACACGTGTCAGGGGCATGGCCTGGATGGAATTGGCCAAACAAAAAAACTCACCGCTCCATGTGAGACAGGAAGCCTGATGATCTTAAGGGTGCCCGCCCCGGCTCGCCTCTGCTTGCAATCAAAATAAAAGAAATGGCTGCACGCTGCGATCGATCAGTATTCTTTATTAGAACATCGCAAGTGCTAACAGGAACAGAGAGCTGGTAGACGCGTTTCACACACTTCAGTTGTGCTTAATAATTACCATTACCACAGGGTGTGAAACGCATTTACCAGCTCTGTGTTCCTGTTAGCACTTGGGATGTTCTAATAAAGGATTTTGATCGATTGCTGAGTGCAGCCGTTACACGCTGGCGTTTGTATGGTGTGTGATGGCTGATTTTTTTCACTATGTGTTCTGTGGATTTCATGGAGTCAGGACGGACTCCCAGCCTGACCTGCACCCTCAGTGGAACACACCAAATGGGGGACATAGATGCTGGAGCGGAGACCCTAAAGTCGGTTTAGGTTACCGTATTTATCGGCGTATAACACGCACAGGCGTATAACACGCACCCTAACTTTAAGAGGGAAGTTTCAGGAAAAAAACTTTCCACAGCTCCCTGCGTATAACACGCAGGCACAGTTTTCCCTATATTTTCAGGGTATAAGGGTATAAGGGTTTTTATACGCCAATAAATACAGTAATTGTAATTTTGTAATGCAGGCCACTGCATCCAGGGAGTAAATTAGTAGCACTATAGTGGTGTTTGTTAAGATGGGGGGGAATTTTGGGTATGTTACAGACGTTAAGATTTGGACAGTGATTGGATATGGGGCCTGAAGGAGAAGTCAGACTCCAGGAATATGCCTAGCTTCCTGACATGAATAGATGGACAATTTAGGTTTGATATCAGGCCATCAAGTGTTACTGAGGTAGTATACAGGACTTGGCCCCTGTTCCTACAGAAAGGGAACACACTTCAAGGCATTCAGTCCTGCAGCATCAGGGATCAGATGTTCTCTCTGTTATTGCCTCTGCTGCACACCAGCAACCAATGCCCTTTCTCCACATTGGAGGAAAATATCCTCCAATCATAAAACAGGATTGTTACACACTATGGTGAAAGGAAAAAAGAAGAAGTCATTACTACCACAGTCACAAATTTTTGGGTGTATTTTTGAGTATCTTTATGTCACTGAGCACCTATTCATGAGCGTGTTTGAACCAAGGATAAGGTGCACAGAAATCGTACTAGTCATTTGATAAATACACTTTATTTTTTGTTCTGTTGAAATTAATTATTTAGTGCGGAAGCTTTTTATGGTCTTGTTGGATACTTTATAACTATTGTACGTGTTTAATTAAACTGGCTCCTGATCAGTCATGAAGACAATCATAAGCTTTGTGTTAATTGCTGAAATGGCACATAAGTATGCATGGATTGTTAGTAGTGGCACACAGGGATCTGGGAAAACCATTTCACATCTGTCGGTGTATGGTAAGTGAATAAGGGTATGTTCACAGTACAGAAGGGCAACAGAAGTGTTAAGGTAAACATAAAGCAGTAACATTTGTACCTTCACATCATCTAAATGAATGGTACTAATTTTTAAGTAATATATTTTTGCCCTCTTTGCATTCGTTCTCATTGCTTTAGCAAAGAAAGGTAACAGAAATATTTCACTTAGCGACAAATAAACAATATCCAGTTCCCTGATTTATTGTCTTCATTAACTGACTAGAATGGGGTTGGAGCAAACAAAATGTCTACCCCTTAGAGCCCATTGCTGTGCATTGTATTAATATATGGGCATTAACCCAATACTCTATCATGCGTTAAAGTGTCCTGTGTTAAGGCAGGGCATCTTGAAGCGGACATGCATCTTTTTGGCAATGAAGGGCAACAAAATGCATATTAGGGCCTATGATGTGGTGGCCAAATGTTGCCCGAAGAGCCCGAAGAGCTGGTCAAGTGTCTTTTGGTAAAGCTCAGGCACTCATACTAAAAATAAAATAAAAAGGGACGCGGGAAAGCCCTTTTAGTGTAGGTTAAAAATAACAAAAACAGGATAAATGGGGGTAAAAAACATGGAGAGAGGTCCCACAGAGGGAAGAGGAAGGATAAAAGTAGATTAACATCTGTTGAGGCTGCAGTCAACCAAAAAGGTGGGAAACACACAACTTTCCAAGTGCTTGGGTGAAGAAAACCTGTCTCCATGCAGGGTCCGGATGGTTGCTCTTAATGCTTCACTTTAACCACTAGTCCCCCGCCCACTGTCAATTGACGGCGGGCGGAGGACACTCTCGTTCTGGGAGGACGTCCGTCCTCCCTTTAAAATGAGCTAGGAGGCGCGCGCCCCCGCCGCGTTCCCAAGGCCCCAATGCGCGTGCCCGGCGGCCGCGATTGCCGCCGGGCACCCGCGATTGCCCGGGAAACGAGCAGGAAAGTGGATCTCTGTGTGTAAACACAGAGATCCACGTCCTGTGAGGGAGAGGGGACCGATGGTGTGTCCCTTGTACATAGGGACAACCATCGGTCACCTCCCCCAGTCAGTCCCATCCCCCCACAGTAAGAACACATTAAGGGAACATATTTAACCCCTTCCCGCCCCCTAGTGGTTAACCCCTTCCCTGCCAGTCACATTTATACAGTAATCAATGCATTTTTATAGCAGGGATCGCTGTATAAATGTGAATGGTCCCAAAAATGTGTCAAAAGTGTCCGATGTGTCCGCCGCAATATCGCAGTCACAATAAAAATCGCAGATCGCCGCCATTACTAATAAAAATAAAAAAAATACTATAAATCTATCCCCTATTTTGTAGACGCTATAACTTTTGCGCAAACCAATCAATACGCGCTTATTGCGATTTTTTTTTTTTTACCAAAAATATGTAGAAGAATATGTATCGGCCTAAACTGAGGAAAATTTTATTTAAAAAAAAAAATGGGTATTTATTATAGCAAAAAGTAAAAAATAGTGTTTTTTTCCAAACTGGACGCTCTTCTTTTGTTTATAGCGCAAAAAATAAAAACCGCAGAGGTGATCAAATACCACCAAAAGAAAGCTCTATTTGTGGGAAAAAAAGGACGCAAATGTCATTCTGGAGCCACGTCGCACGACCGCGCAATTGTCATTCAAAGTGTGACAGCGCTGAAAGCTGAAAAATGGCTTGGGCAGGAAGGGGGTTTTCGTGCACAGTAGAGAAGTGGTTAAAGTCGATGTAGACCCAAATTTTTTTATTAATTTTTTTTGCTGTCACAATGTAGAGTATAAGATTTCCTATCATTTGTTCCAGGTCTTGCCACAAAGAGTTAATCCAGCACTGAGCAATCCTCTTTTATTGTTCAGTGAGATAAAACGGACAACCAGAGAAAAACCTTTGTCCGTTCCGCCCCCTTGCTTTGAGTGACAGGTTATTTACATATCTCGTGCACTAGCTTTAGACAGGCATTATTTCTTAATTCCCACCCCCACTCCTTTTCTGAAGTCATGTAGTTACTTTTCTGGATTTTGACTGGATGTTAGTGATCATAGCAGAATGAATACACAGGAGAAAATGCATGTTGACAAGGAGAGTGCAGAGGTGGGCGGGGAGTCTACTGACATCACGACTCCACCCACCGAGCTCCAGACAACAGATCCACCCACAGAATCTGCAGTTTTTCAGTTCTTATAACAGACAAAGGGGAGACATTTGACAGATAAGGATACATGCAGGAGGCATCTATATCCTTATAGATCAGCACTATGGCAGTAGTTTAGAAAGGATGAGAGTGGGTTTACATCCACTTTAATGAAACATCATATTTCTTTATTTTACCCAATAGAATGTGATTTTTGACTTTAAAGTGGAACTAAGGGATCAACATTCACCTTTTCAACAGTCCCTCACCAGCGGCAGCATCTTCTGTGTGCTGTTTTTTGGCCGTTTTCATTGGCAGACCTAGGATAATGTCACTCCTGCACATGTGCAGAAGCTAATAATTCTGGCACACAGGGTCCAGGCCAGCCACTGTAAGCTGAGCTGCGCATGGGCAGCTTGGTTTACATTCTGGGGATTGCTGTAAGTAGGTAGGTAGGTGCCATTTATTGCAGAAGAGACATTGGAGGCTTGCTCACAGTATGTAAGAGTGGATCTTTCGCTTTAAATTACCACTTCTTCAGTTCAAGGTGGTAAAATTGATGTAGCACTTGAAACTGTGATGTCATCTAGGTGGGTCAGCAAAATGCACATAATGTGGGGAATAAATAAACATATCAGGGACAAATTATGTCTTAAATGGAACAGTTGCCTAAAGGAGCATTGGCTTTTACATTTTTAAATTTTTTAAGCTTTATGGAAATAATAGAAGATAGAAGCTAATTGTTTGCTGTGGACAGTGGCATCAGTTAAGACAGAACTTGTCTCAGACACTTTTTATGAATTCCCCCCTCGTACATTGTGGTATATTGCAGGTGCATTGTCATGTTTTACTGCACAATACTGTAACACATGAGTGTGAATGGGCCCTTACGGAGCTTCTCTAACAACAGAAGAAAACAACACTTTCTATAATCAATAATAATTAGTTGTTAGGTGTCTTAAATTAATTGTTGTTGGTGCAGAGCATCACTAATGTGTTTAATCATGTGATTATTTAAACCAAATCATTGCCTTGTTTTATTCTAGGCAACCAAATGCTAGGGAACAGTTCTCTGTATTAGATACAGTGCCTTGAAAAAGTATTCATACCCCTTGAAATTTTCCGCATTTTGTCATGTTACAAACTAAAAACATAAATGTATTTGATTGGGATTGTATGTGATAGACCAATACAAAGTGGCACATAATTGTGAAGTTGAAGGAAAATAATAAATGGTTTTTAATTTTTTTTACAAATACATTTCTGAAAAGTGTGGGGTGCATTTGTATTCAGCCCTCCTGAATAAATACTTTGTAGAAATACCTTTCGCTGCAATTACAGCTGCAAGTCTTTTTGGGGATGTCTCTAATAGCTTTGCACATCTAGAGAGTGACATTTTTGCCCATTCTTCTTCTTTGCAAAATAGCTCAAGCTCTGTCAGATGGGATGGAGAGCGTCTGAACAGCAATTTTCAAGTCTTGCCACAGATTCTCAATTGGATTTAGGTCTGAACATTGACTGGGCCATTCTAACACATGAATATGCTCTGGTCTTAACCATTCCATTGTAGCTTTGGTTGTATGTTTAGGGTTGTTGTCCTGCTGGGAGGGGAAACTCCGCCCCAGTCTCAAGTTTTTTTCAGACTCTAACAGGTTTTCTTCTAAGATTGCCCTGTATTTCGCTCCATCCATCTTCCCATCAACTCTGATCAGCTTCCCTGCTGTCCCTGCTGAGAAAATCATCCCCACAACATGATGCTGCCACCACCATGTTTCACTGTGGGGATGGTGTATTCAGAGTGATGTGCAGTGTTCGTTTTCTGTCACTCATAGCGTTTTGCTTTTAGGCCAAAAAGTCAAATTTTGGTCTCGTCAGACCAGCGCACCCACATGGCTTCTCACAAACTGTAAATGGGTCTTCTTTTGGCTTTCTTCTTGCCACTCTTCTATAAAGGCCATATTTGTTGAGTGCACGACTAATAGTTGTCCTGCGGACAGATTCTCCAAACTGAGCTGTGGATCTCTGCAGCTCCTCCAGAGTTACCATGGTCCTCTTGGCTGCTTCTCTGATTATTGCTCTCCTTGCCCAACCTGTCAGTTTAGGTGGATGGCCATGTCTTGGTAGATTTGCAGTTGTGCCATCCTCTATCTATTTCCCGATGATGGATTGAACAGTGCTCCATGAGATGTTCAAAGCTTGGGATATTTTTTATAACCCAACCCTGCTTTAAACTTCTCCACAACTTTATCCCTGACCTGTCTGGTGTGTTCCTTGGCCTTCATTATGCTGTTTGTTTAATGAGATTCTCTAACAAGCCTCTGAGGGCTTCACAGAACAGATGTATTTATACTGATATTAAATTACACACAGGTGCACTCTATTTACTAATTAGGTGACTTATGAACACAATTGGTTCCACTGGGTTAGTTATGGGTATCGGAGTAAAGGGGGCTGAATACGAATGCACACCACACTTTTCAGATATTTATTTGTAAAAAATTTGGAAAGCCATTTATCATTTTCCTTCCACTTCACAATTATGTCCCACATTTATGTTTTTGGTTGTAACGTGACAAAATGTGGAAAATTTCAAGGGGTGTGAATATTTTTTTAAGGCATTGTAGGTGGCCTAAAAAAGAGGCAGGGGATGTATATTAATACAATATAATTACTGAAACTGAATGCATGTTAATAAAATTAAAGTGGACCTTTTCCCAGAATTGAACTATCCTCTGTTGGTTATCATCCCAATCCGAAATGCAAGATTGCTGTCTGTACTGGACTGCATTCTAGTGGGCTGGATGTGGTTGGAATCCACAGGTTTTGCCAGGAGGCTTTGGGAAGGCTGTGTGAAAATGTCTATGGCTTAGGGGCAGAAACCAAGATCTATGGTAATGTAGTTTGGCTATTTTTTTAACTATTGAGCTAATGATTTTGCATGGTAAAGATGTAAGCTAACAAATACAGTATAGTTTATTTCTAGTAAAAAGTCTGCTATAAAGGAAATCTATGCGAGGGAAATATGAAGGCATACATTGCTGATCTCTTTCTTAAAATAGCAAATTATTTTAGCTTGGCAATGGAAAGAAGTTGATTTAATAAAGGTAAACCGACTGTGAGATTTTCAAGTGCGGTTGCACTTATTTATCCCAGGGCTTAGTGAATGTGGTGAAGCTTCACTTTGTAAAGTAAATACCCAATCAGGTGCAAGGAAAAACAAAAAAAAACAGCTGTTATACTTGCACATAGATGATGGAAATCAGCAGAGCTTTGCCACTTTTACTAAGCTCAGGGGAAATGTGTGGAACTGCACTTGCAAAGCGCAAAGTCTATTTACATTTAGTAAATCAACCCCAAAAAGTTCTAAAGAGGTTTGTTTGATCAGGCATCTAACATTTCTAATTTTGTGAGATGAACAGTGTTAGCATATTTTATATCGGCAAAGATTTTCTTTTGTTAGCATTTTTACTTTTATGATTTAGTTTTGGTGAAATGGCTTAAAAATATTTACCAGTACTGGAACGAGAGGATGGGCTAGTTTTACATTAAACTACTGCGTAGCCTTGGGAATACCCATTTTTACAACTGATCTCTGTAAGGGATCGATTGATCCAATTTAAACTGATCCACCGGGTTTAAATGTTGCCCAAAAACTATCCAGAATTTACCCAAATTCCTCCTCAAACTGCTGGAAGTGTGGGAGCAGAGATGCTGATTTTAATCACATGCTATGGTCCTGTCCTATGGTTCATGCCATCTGGGTAGAGGTCATAGGTTTCATCACTACTTTGACTACGAGCCACATCCCTATGAGTGTGTCAGTTTGCTTGCTGGGCTCCTTAGCCCACCGCCGAACAACCAGAACCCTAATTGGACACCAGTTGTTTTACATTAGGAAGGCGCTGCTTCTAAAATGGAAACAACCAGAACTAGCCTCTACCAATATGTGGAAATCGCTGGTCAACTTGGCAGTTCCGCTCTACAAAGTCACTTATCTAGCCAGGTGCTGCCCAACCAAATTTGATCAAATCTGGCACATTTGGCTAGAGTCGAATAAGACCAATGGCACACAATAACGTCCAGATTACCTTGTCAGATGACATTATCAGGCCAATATGTAGTCAGTGAAGTAATGCCATCTTTTGCCGTTCTGAGTCAGCTTTGTTTTCTAAAACATACCTTCTCTCATGCTAGAACTCCTGAGGATGGATGTCTAAGTCTAGTTTAACCTTGATCCTGACTCTATCCTGCCATTTAGAGGTCACGAGCAGTTTAGGTTAATTGTTCTTTATTTAGAGTAATGTCTTTACAGGTTTGTTTTGTGATTGTATATGTTTGAGTCGGGGTATGCCCAGAGGCTTTGTACTGTAACTCTTTATTTCTTCTGAAAACTAAAAAAAAAGTATTTAAAAAAATTAATAAAAATAAACAACTGCATAGCTTGGAAAACCAGTGTGTTAAATTAAAGGTGGGTAGGAGGGGGGGGGGCATTTTTAAAAATAGTTAATTAGCATTAACCTTATCTATCACTTTAAAGTGTAAGTCCACCCTAACACTAAAATCCCTACATCTACAGACATCCACGATCTAACACTAACCCATCCCACCCCCAGCATGAAACAGTATAAAAAAAAACGTGTTCTAAACATTGCTACGCAAATACCGTGCGAGATAAAAAGTTGCAACAACCGCCATTGTATTCTCTAGGGTCTCTGTTAAAAAAAACATATATAATGTTTGGGAGTTCTATGTAATTTTCTAGCAAAAAAAAATTATGATTTTTACATGTAGGAGCGAAGTGCCAGAATTGGCCTGGATGGGAAGTGGTTACAAATAATAATTTAAAAAAAAGTTGAATGTTTTCTTAATTTTTGTCATTCTTTTTTAAAAAACCACTGTGTGTAAACATTTCTAAGACGTATTGCAGCTTTGAACAGTGAAAGAAAGTCAATATTGTACAGATGAAGATGCAATCAAAGATATCATACCACTGTGGCTTAAAAAGTCTCACATCGACATTGCAGAAACCTGCTGTAACCAAGGTTTGTTCCCCAGTTTTTCCCAAAGCTTTTCAAGGTTAAACATAAAAACAACAGGGAAGAGAGAGAAAAAAATAGAAAGGACTTAGGCCAAAAAGCTTAGTCCCCAAAGACTGATGCCGCATACACACGATCATTTTTCCCGTCGGGAAAAATTTAATTTTTTCTTTTGGACGAGAAAAACGACCGTGTGTGGGCTTTTTGTAATTTTTTCCCGACGGGAAAAACGGCATTAATCACAACGAGAAAAATTAGAACATGCTCTAATTTTTCTCGTCATGATTCCCGTCATTTTTTTCCGCTGCAGTTTTCCCATAGGGAAACACTGCCGGGAAGCCTACACACAGTCGTTTTTTTCGACCAAGAAAAAAAATGTAATTTAAAACGGCCGTGTGTAGGGGAACAAGCTGTTCCTCATTTTTCACGTCGATTTTCTCAACGGTGTTTTCACCATCGAAAATATCGATCGTATGTACGCGGCATTAGACATACCGTATATACTCGACTATAAGCCGACCCGAATATAAACCGAGGCACCTAATTTTACCACAAAAAAAATGGGAAAACTTATTGACTCAAGTATAAGCCTAGGGTGTCCATCTGCATGCCTCACTGTGCCCATGACTAGACTTACGTTTAACATGGGAGTATATGGAAGGGGTGCCCGGCTTTGAAAAATCGGTGCTCCCCGGCCCTAGGTCCTCCAGACAGCAAACTTTGCACACATGTAGAAGAGAACTAGGGGTACATGTGTGCCAAGTTTAGGTCCAGGGGACCTACGGACGGCTGGTACCGGGTCCCCAAATTTACCAGAGAAATGACCGTTTAACATGGGAATCTATGGAAGGGGTGACCGGCTTTGAAAAATCAGTGCTCCCCAGCCGTAGGTCCCCCGGACAAAAACCTTTGCAAACTTGTAGAGAAAGAGTGGGGCTATATGTGTGCCAAGTTCGGGGTCCAGGGGATCTATGGCCGGCCGGTACCGGGTCCCCAAATTCCGGGAGATCAGGCGCAAATAGGTGATTCAAGTATAAGCCGAGGGGGGCATTTTCAGCACAAAAAAATGTGCTGAAAAACTCGGCTTATACTTGAGTATATACGGTAGTTAACATTAGGAAGTTACATTTTTTTTAACATATTAATCGGTTCTGTTGGGCTGCTATGTAAAAATGCTTTTTCTGGTCATGTGAAGGAGCCAAAGAGCTTACAGTTGAAATTATTAGCACAGCATTAACTTTGCTATGGCATGGAACATAACATTTCTCTGTCATGTAACTTGTCAGCATGTTTGTCTGACAGCATGGTCGGCAGGTTATGATATCACAAATTTAACAACTACTGTTGTTTACACCCAAGTACTTCCTTATGGAAGGGCTCATTGAATAAACCATACATTTGAAAAAATCCATCTTATTTCATTCACATTCTTCAGAGGTATTAGTGAGAATGGACCCTAACAGTTACATGCTGTACTGAAGACTCACATATAACATTAGTATAAATTAGTACCCTAGATTTATTTGTTTGTGGGATGACCAAGTACAAATAATTCACTGGTCAGAAGACATCATAGCCATTGTAACATAGAAGATGTAATACTACATCCTGGCCAGTAAAAAGAGCTAGTTTAAGAAGATCAGTATATCCCTGCTCACTATGGTCATACGCATCGAGGCCCACGGGTAAGACTGCGTTTATAAGCATTGTTTAACCACATAAGGACCGCCGCACGATGATATATGTCGACAGAATGGCACAGCTGGGCACAAGGGCGTACAGGTACGCCCCCTTTAAGATCCCAGCCGTGGGTCGCGCGCTGCTGGGATCCATGATGGACCAGGTCACCACCGGTGTTCTGCGATCGGGTCACAGAGCTGAAGAACGGGGAGAGGTAAGTGTAAACAAACCTTTCCCCGTTCTTCTTAGTGGCATGTCAGTGATCGTCTGTTCCCTGTCATAGGGACCGACGATCAGTGACGTCACACACCAAGCCCCGCCCCTACAGTAAGAATCACTCACTAGGGCACACTTAACCCCTACAGCGCCAACTAGAGGTTAACCCCTTCACTGCCAGTGTCATTTTCACAGTAATCAGTGCATATTTATAGCACTGTTCGCTGTAAAAATGACAATGGTCCCAAAAATGTGTCAAAAGTTTACGATGTGTCCGCCATAATCTCGCAATCACGATAAAAATCGCTGATCACCGCCATTACTAGTAAAAAATGCCATAAAACGACCCCTTATTTTGTAGACGCTATAACTTTTGCGCAAACCAATCAATAAACGCTTATTGTGATTTTTTTTTTTTTACCAAAAATATGTAGAAGAATGCATATCGGCCTAAACTGAGGGAAAAAAATGTTTTCATATATTTTTTTGGGGATATTTATTACAGCAAAAAGTAAAAAATATGTAATTTTTTTCAAAATTGCTGCTTTATTTTTGTTTATAGCGCAAAAAATAAAAACTGCAGAGGTGATCAAATACCACCAAAAGAAAGCTCTATTTGTGGGAAAAAAAGGACGTCAATTTTGTTTGGGAGCCACGTCGCACGACCGCGCAATTGTCAGTTAAAGCGACGCAGTGCCGAATCGCAAAAAGGGGCCTGGTCCTTTAGCAACAAAATGGTCCGGGGCTTAAGTGGTTAATAATCATAATAATAATAATAAGAAGATGAGACAAACATGACTGGATGGTGATCATTACAACTAATAATGATACATATTCAGAATGAGCACATATATTGGATTTATCTGGAGATTGTTGTGATCTTCTTTACGATTGATATTGTACTTAAAATGCATGTCTGCAGACCTGGTAGGTAGATAAACATTAATAGCTCACACCAAGAAGAAATTACATTGTGTATCTACAAGGGAGATTGCTGTAACATCTGTTGTTAAACTACTGTACATTACTTGCAATAATGATCTAGATGCTGATTGGTAAAAAGTCATGGGAAATGTTGTCCAGGAGCAGCTGTCTTGCAATAAATTGTGGCGTGTGTGGAGATTTAATTAGAGGGAGACAGTCACAAAGGGAGACACTTCTGCTGTACTTTTTTTCTTTTTTTTTTTGCTTAGAAAATCCAAAATGCTTTACAAAACCACCACCATGGGTGTACATTGTAAAAAAAACGTTTAAAAATACGGTAATATTGTTCCTGTTATTATGATCTTCTTGTGTACCTACTTTACTGTGTGTGCAGAGTAATGTTAAGCCTCATACACACAATCAGATTTTCTGCGGACAAAGCGTAGGACTTTTGTCCGAAGGGCGTTGGCCAGGAACTTGTCTTGCCTACAAACGGCAAAGAATTGTCGGCCAACAAACACAAAACTACGTGTTTTTTCAGCTCTTTAGCGCCACCCTTTGGGCAACTTCTGCTAATGTTGTGTTATGGTGAGCATTGTTTCTGAGCATGCGTGTTTGTACTTTGGAGTTTTGTCCGACGGACTTGAGTACACATGATTGGATAATCCGACAACACACATTTGTTGGCGGACAATTTTAAAGCATGCTATCCCACATTTGTCTGCGAAAAATCCAACAACAATTGTCCGATGGAGCATACAAACGGTCTGATTTTCCAACAACAGCCTGTCTTCAGCCAAACACTAACCATGGGTGAAAGAAACGTTTTTGTGTTATCATTCATATTCTCTGAAAAATTGCCAATAAATCAGAAATTCTGCTAGGGTATGTAAACTTATGAGCACAACTGTATATAAAACATCAGTTTAAATGCTAGTAAGCATACGGAAAAAAAAAAATTGATTCAATCCTTTAATGTAAGACTGAACTATGTAGGTTACCATTGTGGCCCTCTATTTTATTTGTCATCTGGCTGTAGTATTGATCCAGTGGTTTTAACATTTTAATTGACCCAAACAACTATACAGATTAGGTGCTCTGACTTTAATGTGCATACTTGTTCTATGTCAGCGTCTTAGAAAATTTTGAAGCCAGAGACAGCCACTACCATTTTTAAAAGTAGCTTTTTTGGGCGGTAGTCATGTTCCTCTATATGTCATTGGTTGCTTTTGGCCTACAGCTTCTACTTTTGTGGGCTCCATGTCTTTCGAGGTAGTCATTCCCTTGGTGGTGATTCTTGTCCAGGTCTGAGCATCAAGTTGATCCTCTGTGACCTCCAATGGACAATTAGCAGTTCCCTTGTCCAGTCGGGCTCTGACATGAGAAAGCAAAGAGCTGCCTCTACCAGAATTGTTGCCTTTACACTAAGACCCCTTTCACACTGGGTCGTTTTGAGTCTAATGCCAATGATGATAAATTCTAACACAATAATAGATAGGACCAGGGCTTTTTTTCTCAGACAATAGGTGCAGGAACTCCCCTTTTCCGAGTCACTTGTTTTCTCCGCCCCTACCCACCTCCGAGCAACGTCCCTTGGTTCCATCCCCTACCCACCTCCCAGTACCACCCCTTTTAGACAATACAGAACCAAGTATCATTTTGTAAAGTAATTTGTATGGAATTTGGTCATGATATCAAGAAAAGTAGTAAAATAGATCCCCTTCAGCCAGCAACAATAGATCCCCCTAACAATGTACCACCCACAACAAAATCCCCCCCAGCAACAATAGACTCCCGGCAACATCAACAGATCTCTGCACAGCCAGCATTAATAGACTCTCTGGCAGCCATCAACAATAGACCCCTCCCCCAACAGTAGATCTCCTTCAGCAACAACTGACCCCCCAGCAACAATAGGTCCCCCACCAGCAACACTAGACCTCCTCAGTAACAATAGACCCCCCTGCAAAAATAGATCCCCTCCAGCTAGAATAGATCCACCAGCAGTGAGCATCAATACCCTGCAGCACACCCCAGCACCCCTTGCCATTACATACAGTCAGTCCAGGAGGTGCCGGAACGGCATTCCCCCGCGTTCCCACTGGAAAAAAGCCCTGGATAGGACACCTATAAGTTACCCAAATAAATGGCATTCTGCAGGGACTAGGGGAGAAAAGCAAAGAATGAGTGGCTACAGGTATACCTTTTTAATCAATGAACTTTATTCTTTAAACAATCTGTTAAACAATTATCAAGTAAAATATTGTGCAGGTTGTTCACTAAACAGACTGTTTTATCAAAGCAGCAAGGGAGGGAAATCGGACTTGATTTTAGGTCCACTTTAAAAGGTTTAAGATGTGGGGAGTGAAGTGATTAACGGAGGAATAGAATATCTGCAGACTAAAATACCAGGAGATGAGACAAATGATGCTTGTTCTCATAAGCAGAAGTACTTTCCTGATGCATGCTACTGTGCTGTACAAATCAATAGCTCCTTATTTAGCTTTCAGTGTGCCTGGAACACTGTGAGCGGAATTGGCCCAGCATATTAGCAAAATGTTAAAAGTATTCCATTATCAGTCATGGCTGATTGATTACTTTTTAGACATGCTATACTGTATTTGGTATATATTTATCTGAACATTTAAGACCTAGGTGAGCTAGAAAAAAAAAACATCCCTATAATCAATGCTTATGAACTGTTAAAATCATTGATTTAGGTCATCATCTTCTAGTTAGAAAAGGTTTTTTTTTTATCAGAACCTGTAAAAGCACATCGAGTATTGATCCTATCAGAAATGTAGCTCTAAGTGCATGAGGAAATGATGAGAGTGTCTTCTCTGTTCACCAGTGGTCAGCAACTCAGATGCAGCAAATGTCTTCCAAATTGATTCATATTACAATAAAAAGAAATACAGGTAAACCATAGATGACATTGCTGGGGATGTAATAGATTGGAAAAGTTTGCCTAATCATCTTTGATCACTGCTGATACATACAATAACATATTGAAAGTACATTATTTTAAGAGTAACATGTAGTGTGCATGTTGAATGAACACATTTGGGAGGATTGGATTATAAAATCTCCACGTTTATAGTCATTCTAGTACTGAGAATGGAGTTATGCTCAGTATTAGAAGGGGATTAATAGTGGAAATACATTAATCTAGAACACTGCAGAAGCCGTGGCATTGCCCTTCACAAGGAATTTATTGAAATTGGGGAGATCTTGATTTAAGGACTTAATGTATGAGAAGAGAAAAGAGCATTCTGATGAGTGCAATTAAAGATCTAGTTTGTATACTGTTTAAACATACTGTAATTATTATTTAGTTCCTGATTGACTTCACACGGCCTCTGCTGTCACTTTTTTATTCTTATTATTCTCATTATATCTGCCTTCTGTTCATCTGTCTTTTTTATTTATTCTATAGGATTGGGTTTTAGGATTGGGTTGAGAAGGCCACATGTATTATTACTGTTTCAGTGCTACCCACAGGTATATGAGGGTGTTCATCAAACTTAAAGCCGGTTCCTCGGGCATGTACATTAATAATTTTTTGTACAGCAAAATATCGTGCCAAATAATATCAGAATGAAACTTGCAGATACATGAAATGCACATGTGTAATGTGTGCAAAAAGTAATTTAGCATCTCACATTTCCTTAAACAAACATCTGGATATACTATCTATCTATATATATATATATATATATATATATATATATATATATATATATATGGTACTCCGGTTTCCTCCCACACTCCATGACATGCTGGTAGGTTAATTGGCTTCTGTCTAAATTGGCCCTAGTATATGAATGTGAGTTAGGGACCTTAGATTGTAAGCTCCTTGAGGGTAGGGACCGATGTGAATGTACAATGTATATGTAAAGCACTGCGTAAATTGACGGCGCTATATAACTACCTAAAAAATAATAATAATAATAACATATATATATATATATATATATATTCAGAGTGTTAAATTCTGGTGAAGACATCAGTGATGTTTAGTGGCGCTGTCACTTTGGGCCGGGGTTGAGCCATCACTGCAGTGCCGTACCCTTTGTGACCTCTCGCAGCAGTTGTACGGCGGGGCGGGGAACCCGCTGTGCTTGCTGGGGGAGGGTATAAAGGGGGCGGACATCTTCGCCACAAGGTCCGAGTCCCAGGCACCTTCAGCCTGAGGGCTGCTGTCCGCGGTCGGTGTCCAGGCAGCCTAGGCCTGGACACTTGGAGTTCGTGTTCCATCCCAGACACCTTCAGTCTGGGGTGAGGTACTCAGCCGGAGGCCTGGGACCCAGTACCTTCCACTGGGTCCCGCAAGGGAGGGATTGTCCTAGGGTGCCCCGGGTGTTTGGCACCCGAATCCAGAGGCGTAAGGGACCGGAGGAGGGATTCAACCGAAGATCTGGTGCAGCCTATTGCCAGTGCCGGGTGAACCTCTGGAGACCGCCCGGATGGATATCTTCCCGAACAGGGGCCAATTCACAGAGGAAGGTGGTTCATGTTCTATGACCGGTGGCAGCGGTTCAACTAGTTAACTCAGGTCAGTGGCAGAGACCTGCTATTATGCTTGTGGCAGGGGCCTCAACGGTTCATCCGGTCGGTGGCAGCGGCCAATCTCGCGGTCGGTGGCAGAGACCGTGCGCCAAGCCTATTCGCTTGCAAAGGAATAGGAAAGTTCATTTGTGCCTGGGCCTACTTGTATCCACACCCCTGTCTGTCTGTTACTAAAGTTCAACTGATTATGTTCACCCTGGCAATGGAGAAATAAAAGAGTGTTGGACTTTTATTGGTGTGGGGCTCTATTACTGGCAGTCACATCTCCACGGAACAAGCAGAGGCTTCGTATGCAGAGAACAGACCCGAAGGTAATTCAAGTGACTTAGCTCAACTCTCATACACATACGAGGTGAGAGCTTGGCGTAGTGTTCCTGCACTCTCCTCTCCCAGGTACCCCTAGACACCAGCCAAGCAGTAGATGAAGCAGAGAGGGAGAGTGAGGCCACTATTATATATATGGGTTTCAATGTACCGTATATACTTGAGTATAAGCCGACCTGAAAATAAGCCGAGGCACCTCATTTTACCACAAAAAAATGGGAAAACGTATTAACACGAGTATAAGCCTAGGGTGTCCATCTGCATGCCTCACTGTGCCTCACTTTGCCTCACTGTGTCCATGTGCATGCCTCACTGTGTCTATGCCTCACTGTGCCCATGACTAGACTGACGTTTAACATGGGAGTCTATGGAAGGGGTGCCCGGCTTTGAAAAATCGGTGCTCCCCGGCCAAAGGTCCCCCAGACAACAAACTTTGCGCACTTGTAGAGGAAGAGTGGGGCTACATGTGTGCCAAGTTTCCGGTCCAGGGAACCTATGACCGGCTGGTACTGGGTCCCCAAATTCATCAGAGAAATTACCATTTAACATGGGAGTCTATGGAAGGGGTGCCCGGATTTGAAAAACCCCCGGATAACAAACATTGTACACTTGTAGAGGAAGAGGCTACATGTGTGCCAAGGTTTGGGGTCCAGGGGACCTACGGCCGGCCAGTACTGGGTCCCCAAAGTCCAGGAGATTAGGCGCAAAAAGGTGACTTGAGTATAAGCCGAGGTGAGCATTTTCAGCACAAAAAAATGTGCTGAAAAACTCGGCTTATACTCGAGTATATACAGTACTTTGCAAAATTCAGACCTAACATGCAGAAAGTACTGCTTTGCAAAGAAAGGTTTTAATGTTTGATATAACAACAGGGGCCAACTTTAGGGTAGCTATATTGTGTATATGGGTAGCTTTACACTGTATCTGTATGTGTATAGTTGCTGGTAAAGGATTTTTTGTAAGGTCTATATTCCGTAAAAATTTCATAGTTTATGCAAGCCAGCTGGCATTGTTGCAGTGGTCCTTTGTTATCTTCTGACTATGCTTGTCATAATTATTGAATATAAAGGCATTTTGGTGCTATAAATGCTATGTTGCTGAGTCAATTGTCTGGTAGTACGGTGGCTGATAAAACAGCTAAACCTGCACTTCATACGTCCCTTTTTCTGGTCAAATGGTTCATATTTTCCATTTCCACCTTACTCTACTTTTTGGATAAAATATGGATTGAGTCCTTACAACGATTAGCAATGTGCTTGCCAGAAAGAATGCTTCAAGCCAACGTTGGCCGGCACGTTCCTATGGACTCTTGTGCAAGTGACAATGCCCTCGCTGGGTTAATTATCCCAAATACCAAGCTGTTCATTAAAAAACAGCTGCTTACTCCCTCAAAATCATCCACTCCATGATACAAAATTACCAAAACATAATCTCTGTTTAGAATATGAATTTATAGTTTACCGCAAGGAAGCGTTCTGGTAAGTAGGAAAATCTGTAAGACGCAAGTATGCAGTGTATACATTTATGCAGCATTTTGCTGGCAGCAAAATGTTTGGAAAAAAGTGGTCCATAGTGCATCTCAACTCATATATACTCATATGGACATACGCACAGTTATGTTTGTACCAGTTGAGATGCATATTGTGTACAAAATCATTAATTCAGAAAGAATGAATGCCAAGGTCATTCTGTGCTGCCGCTTACAAATTGTTGATGTTTACATTTCTCCCCGACCCTAAATATAAGTCATGCACCATGCAGTGGCGCAGGCACAAAATGACCTCAACCTTCAGTCATTCTGAATGACAGTGTAGGTATGAACAGAAAGTATATTTCTCCTGCGCTCGTAAAGGCGGTATTGGTGTGAAGTGGTAGTAATTTCAGATGGTGAGTTTGTGTAGGAGTTTGTGTAGTCACAAACACACAACAATAACAGGCATGTCATATAACGTGGGTGCGACTGCAACCAGATCCCCACCACTTTGCTTACAACAAGGAAAGACCCTTAAGCATATAATCTGGTTTACATGTTTTGAGGGATTGCCCCTCTTCTTCAGAGCCACATTAAAAAATAGGCTCAGAAAAAAAAGGGGCTATCCCTTGAAACACGTAAGCCAGATTGGACTCTAAAGGGTCTCCCCATGTTCTAGACAGAGGGGTTGGGATCCGGTTGCAGTCGCACCCACGTTGTATGACATGCCTGTTATTGTTGTGTGTTTGTGACTATAGTAAATGTTTTTACATACACAATAAAATGCTCTAATGGTATTGCATTAGGCAGGTGCACCCTCTCTTTGTTTTTTTGTAGTACAGAATGAACTTGGTCTTTAGCCATATTGTGTACAGTTTTTTTACAGATCTGAACGCAGCAATTCTGTATGCTATGGGTCATTCACACAACTGGTTTTGTTCTGTAGTGTTTGGCTGCATAAACCAAAACAAGAAAAATCTGCATCCCTAGTCTGATGTTTTTTGCAGTAAGCATGTAGACGTTGCAAAGATGTTTACATGTAAAACGTGCAAAATATGGTCAAATATGTGTTGATGTACACTACTGTACAGACCAAAACACAGCTATGAATGAGCCCATAGCATATGACATGGCTGCATTCAGATCTTTATAAAACTGTACAAAGAACATACCTGAAGTCAGTGTGTTCTATGCCCATGTGCATAAGCTCGAATGCTTTTTCACACATGATGTCAATGGAAAAAACTCACCCAAGCTTTACTGTTATATGGAAGTTGATGAGCAGAGTTGGTGCACTGGTTGTGTAGTCCACTGTGAGTCCATAATGGAAGAAATCGCTGGCGGCAACCCAAAGCTTTTTCTTATAAGAATTTTATTTGGCACAATAGCAGTGTACAATACACATAATGCTAACTGGTTTCGGCGAAGCCTTCCTCATAGCAACGAGGAAGGTTTGCTATGAGGAAGGCTTCGGCCGAAACGTGTTAGATTTTTGTGGATTGTACACTGCTATTGTGCCAAATAAAATTCTTATAAGAAAAGGCTTTGGGTTACCGGCGATTTCTTCTATAATGGACATTATGTCAATTAGGGTTGTACCAATACCGATACTAGTATCGGTATCGGGACCGATACCAAGCATTTGCGCGAGTACTTGTACTCGCGCAAATGCTCCCAATGCTTCACCCGATACTTTTTTTTTTTTTGTGGCCGGAGAGGGCGGGAGGAGTCAGTGGCTGGGGAGGGCAGGAGAGAGGGCGGGGGAGTGCGGACGGAGTCTGGCCGGAGAGGGCGGGAGGAGTCAGTGGCTGGGGAGGGCGGGAGAGGAAAGTGCGGGCGGAGTCTGGCTGAAGAGGGCGGGCACAGTCGGTGGACGGAGTCCGCGGGCGGAGAGCGAGTCCCTCACCTGCAGTTGAACCTGGTAAGCTGGCAGGGGTTCAGGGCGCAGCCGCATCAGGATCAGTGACCGGTGCTGTCACATTCGGTCGCCGTCAGCGGCTGAACGTCCCCACGCCCATCTTGGTACACCCTGCACTCGGCTGCAGTAAGCAGCAGCAGACATCTTGTTACACCCAGCCCGAACTATATGGGCTGGGTGTAACAAGATGTCTGCTGTTGCTTACTGCAGCCGAGTGCAGGGTGTACCAAGATGGGCGTTGCAGCAGTTTTTTTTTTTCTTAAATCCTGTGTCATTTCCCCCTCACCCCCCGCAGCATTTCAGTGCCAGCCACCTATCAGTACCCACAAGTGCTACCTATCAGTGGAATCAGTGCCATCTACCAGTGCCACCTATCAGGTGGCACTGGTAGATGCCACTGATTGCACTGATAGGTGGCACTTATGGGCACTGATAGTGCAATCAGTGCCATCTATCAGTGCAATCAGTGCCATCTATCAGTGCCCACAAGTGCCACCTATCAGTGCAATCAGTGCCCACAAGTGCCACCTTTCAGTGCAATCAGTGCCATCTATCAGTGCCCATAAGTGCCACCTATCAGTGCCACCTATCACTGCCCACAAGTGCCACCTATCAGTGCCCATAAGTGCCACCTATCAGTGCCCATAAGTGCCACCTATCAGTGCCCATAAGTGCCCACAAGTGCCACCTTTCAGTGCAATCAGTGCCACCTATCAGTGCCCACAAGTGCCACCTATCAGTGCCCACAAGTGCCACCTATCACTGCCCACAAGTGCCATCTATCAGTGCCCATAAATGCCACCTATCAGTGCCCCCAAGTGCCACCTATCAGTGCCACCTATCACTGCCCACAAGTGCCACCTATCAGTGCCCATAAGTGCCATCGATCCGTGCCCATAAGTGCCACCTATCAGTCCCCATCTTTCAAACTGTCACATGACATTGAAAAAAAGTATCGGTAATCGGTATCGGCGAGTACTTGAAAAAAAGTATCGGTACTTGTACTCGGTCTTAAAAAAGTGGTATCGGGACAACCCTAATGTCAATACCACAGACACCGTTTTGTTTTTGTATTTGTTAATTTAACTACCATTTCCTAATGGACATCTTGTGGGAATCAGATCATTCATCTCTAACCTCTTGTCACTTGACTTCCTCTGTACATGCACTGCATCTATAGCAGGTTAGAAATTTTACACATTTCCATAACCTGCTCACAGGCCCAACTACCAATCAGATGTGTTTATTCAACTTCTTTCAAGTGACAATAGCTGGAATTTAAGCGCTTTCGATTTTCTATGTATAGGATACCCTTAATACAAATATAATTTAATCGGTAGATAATCAGAATATAAACGTAAATGTAACATGAATATGAAAATAGGTATAGGACACGATTTCTGTACAATAGATTTAGTTACTCTACAGAGAGAAAATATGATTCAATACCCACCTCTTATAAGATAACAAGCAGAGACAAAATCAGAACATGAGACCAATCCAACTTCTTAGTCAAGGTAGTTTGTCTTCGGTGTTAAAATTGTTGTTCCATTTTTATCTAGGCTGTAAAAAAAAAAAAAAAACATAGTCTGCCAAGTCCTAATTGTGGGGTAGATTAGTTAATTTCAGGTCTAATCAGATTATAATCCAGATCAGATAGAAAATGAGTGGCTAAACTGCCTCGGATATTGAACAGCTGGGCTAAATGTGAGGATCTCTTTTGTGCCCATGTGGTTGTTGTAGAAGTGGTGCCATTGTTTCCTAAATAATCTGAAATCTTGGCACATGTGGTAAACATCCGGTCTTATCAGATTTAACTGTCCCAGCCTGTACAGTATGCCAGATATGCAAGTGTATAGGCAGATTTAAACTAATTGCTCTATTTTCTGTCATTATCATCAGGCGACTGAGTTAATTTGTTGGTTCTGTGCTGTGCATCATATTTACTATGTATATGCAGCTCTATTCTGCAAGAAAATACACTTTTTACTGCCCTACTATGAAACTTCTTATGACACACCATTTATTTCTTGTCCTCCTATTGCATGCAAACTTTTTTTTTTTCTTTGCAATCATACCTTAACACAGTCTTCCCACAGTAGTAATGTAAATATAGACATAGCACACCTTAGCTACTTATGACCCATGTGGATGCACGGGGTGCTAATTTAAGAGTGTATTTACAGCAAGTTTCTTCATTGTCAAATATTTATTAACTACTTCCATACCGAGGCACTCCTCTCCTACATGTAAAAATCATATTTTTTTTGCTAGAAAGAAGAGACCCTAGGGAATAAAATGCTGGTTTTTATGTCACACGATATTTGCGCAGCAATTTTTCAAATGCTTTTTGTTTGTAAAAAAAAAAAAACAGTTTCATGAATTAAAAAAATAAAATAAAATAAACACTAAAGTTAGTTTATTTGTATAATGTGAAAGATGATGATACACCAAATAAAAAGATACCGAACATGTGACGCTTTAAAATTGCACACACTCGTGAAATGGCGCCAAACTTCGGTACTTAAAAATCTCAATTTTTTACAGGTTACCTGTTTTACAGAGGAGATCTTTGGATAGAATTGTTGCTCTCGCTCTAACATTCCATGTGTGATTTGAACTCTGTTTGCATATGTGGGCGCAACGTCTGTATGTGTTCGCGGGGACGGGGCCCATTTTTTTTTATTGTTTTATTTATATATTTTATCTTTTTTTTTTTTTTTTTTTTTTTTTACACTTTCCCTTTTACATTTTTTTTTTAATTACTTTTATTACTATTACAAGGAATGTAAACATCCCTTGTAATAGGAATTGGGCATGACAGGTCCTCTTTACAGAGAGATGTGGGGTCTATAAAACCCCACATCTCTCTTCTAGCCTGGAAAGACTGAGATTAAAAAAAAAAAAAAAACAATCTCAGCCTTTCTAGCCAAATACACAGCAGTGTTTACAACTTCTGGGGCCGGACATGACGTCATAACGCCGCGCTCGGTCTCTGAAGATCATAGAGACTGCCGAGGACCATCTGGTCCGCGGTATTCTCTATGGTGAACTTCCTCCATGAACGGATTCCCTCTCGGCGGATTCACCCAAGTAGAAGCACTGGAGGGCGGCGGGAGGGGGGATGTCCCCTCCCACCGCCTGTAAAAACAATCAAGCTGCTGAACAGTAGCTATGATTGTTTTTACAGTGCAGGGAATCGCCAGTGGAAAAGAATGATATCTGAATCATGTCTGCAGGTGCAGGCATCATTCAAATATCCCCACTCAAAGCCCAGGATGTCATATGATGTACTGCGGGCGGGAAGTGGTTAATTAGTAGGTACACTTAGCAAGCCCCTTAGGTTTTCAGTTTAGGTACAGTATCTGCCCCATCAGTCCTTTTCGTTATTCCATTTATTTGTGCTGGTCGTCTCACCATCCAGAATGCTTGTTAAAGGCTAACTCCACCTTTAGCAACATGTTATATGTTACACTCATATTTGGGTAAGAGAAAAATAAAAGGGATCTGGTGTCACCGGTCATCCACCTCCATCCCTGTAATATGCAACAAAAGATTTGCCCTTTGGGACTTTAAATGAGGTGGACACCATTGGGCCAATAAACATAGTAGCAGTAAATGCAGTATAAAGTAGATGCGTTTATTCAGATAAGAGTAATGCAATGCATGCATGGATATCATCAACAGTGGCCTTTTGTTGCATATTTGGGTAAGCACCCTTTAGTCACCCTAGAGAACCCCACCACCCATGCAGGGTATTCCCTCTCCACTGTCACTTTTAAAATCAATGCGGCTGTGTGGGGCTCTGCCCGCACAGCTATGTCATTCATTTGCAGAGATCTGTAAAGAATAAATTAATTAATAAACTACAAGTCCTATCTTCCACCACGGCAGACAGACTTGTAGGGGGAGATTTACTAAAACTGGTGCACACAGGATCTGGTGCAGCTGTGCATAGTAACCAATCCGCTTCCAGGTTTTATCATCAAAAAAAAAAAAAGCTTAACCACTTAACGACCGCTCACTGTATATATACGTCGGCAGAATGGCACCGACAGGCACAATCACGTAGAGTGTACGTGATTGCCTTTGTACAGTTGGGGGGTCCAATCGGACCCCCCTTCTATACAGTGAGCGGTGGCTAAGTGTCCGGGAGCGTTCCGGGATGAGGGGGCAGCCATTCGTTTCTGGCCACCCCCTCGCGATCGCTCCCGGCGAATAGAAATGCCCCCTCTGTCTGTGTCAGACAGAGGGAGCAGGAGGAAGTGATGTCATCTCTGGTGCGGCGCTCACATATACCGAGCGCCGTACAAGAGAAGACATCAGGTCAGTGCACACAACACTACACTGACACCAGGACACATAGGGACATAAATCGCCCCCCCAGGCCCCCCCAGACACCCCAGATCACCCCCCCAGCCCCCAGTCACAGTGTCACTGATTGCAGTGACCATTTATTTAGTGATCACTGCAATCAGTGACATTTGTGACTGTAAAAGTGTCACCAAAGTTTAGTCTTAGGTCCAGTGTAGCCCCCTAACCCCCCCTAATAAAGGTTTAACCCCCTGATCACCCCCCAGATAACCCTTTCACCCCCTATCACCACTGTCGCTTAGCGATCATTTTTCTGATCGCTGTCTTAGCGTCAGTGATGCCGATCGGCAGCCAGTAATTTTTTTTAGGTTCGCCGCAGGTTTTTATAGCGTCAGGTACCCCAATATATTATCTAATAAAGGTTTAACCCCCTTGATCGCCCCCCAGGTAACCCTTTCACCCCCTATCACCACTATCACTAAGCGATCGTTTTTCTAAACGCTGTCTTAGTGTCTGTGATGGAGATCGGTAGCCGGTAATTTTTTTTAGGTTCGCCGCAGGTTTTTATAGCGTCAGGTACCCCAATATATTATCTAATAAAGGTTTAACCCCCTTGATCACCCCCCAGGTAACCCTTTCACCCCCTATCACCACTGTCGCTAAGCAATTGTTTTTCTAAACGCTGTCTTAGTGTCGGTGATGCAGATCGTAGCCAGTAATTTTTTTTAGGTTCGCCGCATGTTTTTATAGCGTCAGGTACCCCAATATATTATCTAATAAAGGTTTAACCCCCTTGATCGCCCCCCAGGTAACCCTTTCACCCCCTATCACCACTGTCGCTAAGCAATTGTTTTTCTAAACGCTGTCTTAGTGTCGGTGATGCAGATCGTAGCCAGTATTTTTTTTTAGGTTCGCCGCATGTTTTTATAGCGTCAGGTACCCCAATATATTATCTAATAAAGGTTTAACCCCCTTGATCGCCCCCCCAGGTAACCCTTTCACCCCCATCACCACTGTCGCTAAGCAATCGTTTTTCTAAACGCTGTCTTAGTGTCGGTGATGCAGATCGGTAGCTGGTAATTTTTTTTAGGTTCGCCGCAGGTTTTTATAGCGTCAGGTACCCCCATATATTATCTAATAAAGGTTTTAACCCCCTGATTGCCCCTAGTTAACCCTTTCACCAGTGATCACCATATAAGTGTTACGGGTGACGCTGGTTAGTTAGTTTGCTTTTTATAGTGTCAGGGCACCCGCCGTGTATATAACCCAATAAAGGTTTAACCCCCTGATCGCCCGGCGGGTGATATCAATTAGGTTTTAGCATCAGAGAGGGTCTGAGTCACACCCCAGGCAGCGTCAGGTTAGTGCCAGTAACGCTAACACCCACGCGTGAAGCATACACCCCCCTTAGTGGTATAGTATCTGAACAGATCAATATCTGATCTGATCAGATCTATACTAGCGTCCCCAGCAGTTTAGGGTTCCCAAAAACGCAGTGTTAGCGGGATCAGCCCAGATACCTGCTGGCACCTGCGTTTTGCCCCTCCGTCCAGCCCAGGCCACCCAAGTGCAGTATCGACCGATCACTGTCACTTACAAAACAAAAACACACATAACTGCAGCGTTCGCAGAGAGAGGCCTGATCCCTGCGACTCCAGTGCTGTAGGAGGTGATTTCACCACCACAGTTAAAAAAAAAAAGCAAATATGCCGAAGCATTGGGGCAGCAGGGGCGGAGGAGCGATTTTGCTCCTAATGCCGCGTACATACGGTTGAAATTCCGACGGAGGCTTGCCCGTGGAAAAGTCCGACCATGTGTGTGCGGCATAACTTTTTTGCGGGAGGATGCCCCCATGCTTCGGCATATATAAATGGTGCGTGTATGCCCATCATTGGAAGTGGGTGGATGAAGGGCGGTATTCTAATGGTGGGCATACCCACCGATCAATCTCTTTTTTCGTTCAGCCAACTGGCTGCATGTAATAAAAAGATTACAATACATGTCCAACAAGGACCAGCAACGTACTGGTATGTTGCTGGACTTTGAATGTTTATACCAGAATGATGCCTGCGGGTTTAGGTATCATCTTGGTATCATTCTTTTCAGCCTGCGGCCGGCTTTCATGTAAAAGCAATCTTAGTGGCTAATTCGCCTCTGGACTGCTTTTACAAGCAGTGGGAGGGAATGCCCCCCCCCCCCGGATATAAAAAGTGCCATTGGGAAATTGGGAAAGCATTTTATCACACCGATCTTGGTGTGGTCAGATGCTTTGAGGGCAGAGGAAAAATCTAGGGTCTAGAAGACCCCAGTTTTTTCAAAAAAAGAGTACCTGTCACTACCTATTGCTATCATAGGGGATATTTACATTCCCTGAGATAACAATAAAAATGATAAAAAAAAAAAATACTTGGAAGGAACAATTTAAAAATAAAATATAAAAGCAAAATTAATAATAAAAAAAAAAAAAAAAAAAAAAAAAAGCACCCCTGTCCTGCCCTGCTCTTGCCCAATGGCGAACGCAAGCGTCGGTCTGGCGTCATATGTAAACAGCAATTGCACCATGCATGTGAGGTATCACCGCGAAGGTCAGATCGAGGGCAATCATTTTAGCAGTAGACCTCCTCTGTAAATCTACTGGGGTAACCTGTAAAGGCTTTTAAAGGCTTTTAAAAATGTATGTAGTTTGTCGCCAATGCGCGTTTGTGCGAAATTTTAAAGCATGTCGTGTTTGGTATCTATGTACTCGGCCTAAGATCATCTTTTTTATTTCAGCAAACATTTGGGCAATATAGTGTGTTTTAGTGCATTAAAATAAAAAAAAGTGTATTTTTTAACCCAAAAAATGCGTTTGAAAAATCGCTGCGCAAATACTGTGTAGAAAAAAAAAATGCAACACCCACCATTTTAATCTGTAGGGCCTTTGCTTTAAAAATATATATATATAATGTTTGGGGGTTCAACATAATTTTCTTGCAAAAAAAAAATGTTTTCATGTAAACAAAAAGTGTCAAAAAGGGCTTTGTCTTCAAGTGGTTAGAAGAGTGGATGTAAGCTTCCTAATGTTGTGTATAAAATGCCAGAACAGTTCAAAACCCCCCCAAATGACCCCATTTTGGAAAGTAGACACCCCAAGCTATATACTGAGAGGCATGTCGAGTCCATGGAATATTTTATATGTTGACACAAGTTGCGGAAAACGACAATTTTTTTTATTTTTTTTTGCACAAAGTTGTCACTAAATGATATATTGCTCAAACATGCCATGGGCATATGTGGAATTACACCCCAAAATACATTCTGTTGCTTCTCCTGAGTACGGGGATACCACATGTGTGAGACTTTTTGGGAGCCTAGCCATGTACGGGACCCCAAAAACCAAGCACCGCCTTCAGGCTTTCTAAGGGTGTAAATTTTTGATTTCACTTCTCACTGCCTATCACAGTTTCGGAGGCCATGGAATGCCCAGATAGCACAAAACCCCCCCCCAAATGACCCCATTTTGGAAAGTAGACACCCCAAGCTATTTGCTGAGAGGTATTGTGAGTATTTTGCAGATCTCGCTTTTTGTCACAAAGTTTTGAAAATTGAAAATATATATATATATATATATATATATATATTTTTTTTTTCTTTCTTCATTTTCAAAAACAAATGAGAGCTGTAAAATACTCGCCATTCCTCTCAGCAAATAGCTTGGGGTGTCTATATTCCAAAATGGGGTCATTTGGGGGGGTTTTGTGCGATTTTGGCATTTTATGGCCTTCGAAACTGTGATAGGTAGTGAGGAGTCAAATCAAAAATTTGTGCCTAGAAATCCTGAAGGCGGTGCTTGGTTTTCGGGGTCCCGTACGCGGCTAGGCTCCTAAAAAGTCCCACACATGTGGTGTCCCCGTACTCAGGAGAAGCAGAAAAATGTATTTTGGGGTGTAATTCCACATATAACCATGGCATGTGTGAGCAATATATCGTTTAGTGACAACTTTTTGTAATTTTTTTTTTTTTTTTTTGTCATTATTCAATCACTTGGGACAAAAAAAATTATATTCAATGGGCTCAACAGGCCTCTCAGCAATTTCCTTGGGGTGTCTACTTTCTAAAATGGGGTCATTTGGGGGGGTTTTGTGCTATTTTGGCATTTTATGGCCTTCGAAACTGTGATAGGTAGTGAGGAGTGAAATCAAAAATTTGCGCCCTTAGAAATCCTGAAGGCGGTGCTTGGTTTCCGGGGTCCCGTACGCGGCTAGGCTCCCAAAAAGTCCCACACATGTGGTATCCCCGTACTCAGGAGAAGCAGCAAAATGTATTTTGGGGTGAAATTCCACATATAACCATGGCATGTGTGAGCAATATATCATTTAGTGACAACTTTTTGTAATTTTTTTATTTATTTTTTTTAGTCGTTATTCAATCACTTGGGACAAAAAAATAAAAAATTCAATGGGCTCAACATGCCTCTCAGCAATTTCCTTGGGGTGTCTACTTTCCAAAATGGGGTCATTTGGGGGGGGGGGGGGGGTTTGTACTGCCCTGTCATTTTAGCACCTCAAGAAATGAGATAGGCAGTCATAAATTTAAAGCTGTGTAAATTTCAGAAAATGTACCCTAGATTGTAAACTCTATAACTTTTGCGCAAACCAATAAATATACGCTTATTGACATTTTTTTTACTAAAAACATGTGGCTGAATACATTTTGGCCTAAATGTATGACTACAATTGAGTTTATTCGATTTTTCTTATAACAAAAAGTAGAAAATATCATTTTTTTTCAAAATTTTCGGTCTTTTTCCATTTATATCGCAAAAAATAAAAATCGCAGAGGCAATCAAATACCATTAAAAGAAAGCTCTATTTGTGGGAAGAAAAGGACGCAAATTTCGTTTGGGTACAACATTGCATGTCCGCACAATTTACAGTTAAAGCAGCGCAGTGCAAAATTCTGAATTCACCTCTGGTCCTTTAGCTACCAAATGGTCCGGGGCTTAAGTGGTTAAAGGGTAACTCCACTTTCGTGGGGAAAAAATAGCAAATAAAGAAAAAATTATATAGTGCATATAATTATGACACTAATCATATTGTAATTGAATGTTATTAAAAATTACCTTTCCTTTTCAATCTGCAGTCAATGTAATTTTCTGAGCATGCATTGCAATATGGCTAACTGGATCTGTTCTGTACACAGAGTGTGTACTGACTACTCCCCAGAAACATAATTTCCTGCTTGTGTGATTGGCTCACCAATATTTCCAGAAGTCTGCCTAAGATACAAATCAGATTTCAGGCATCCCTTGCAACAAAAATGAAATTTTTTGAGAGATAAGCCTCGTACACACGACCGAGTTTCTCGTCCAAAACCGGCAAGAAAAGTGCCGCGTGAGCTTTTTTGTCGAGAAAACCGTTCGTGTGTATGGTTTTACGACGAGAAAATTGCCGTGAATCTCGACGAGAAAATAGAGAACCTGCTCTCTATTTTCTCGTCAGGATTCCAGATTTCCTCGTCGTGTTTCTCGTCAGCCTGTTTTGTGACGAGAAAATGGTTCGTGTGTATGCTTTTACGACTCTTCAAAAAGCGCGCATGCTCACAAGCAACTATGAGACAGGAGCGCATCTTCTGGTAAAACAAGCCTTCGTAATGGAGATAGCACATTCGTCACGCTCCAAATTTTTGCATCGTTTAAATGTTGTGCATTGAAATCTTCGTTAGAATGTGACATTAATCCAAACGAATGAACTTCTTTTGCTGCTGATATTCACACAGAGTTATGACTATCTTTTTTTAACCTTTTTCTTGTTGCTCTTAAAGTGGTTGTAAACCCTTTTGTGTTTTTTTTTTTTTCTAACCTGCAAGACAAAGCTATAATGAGCTAGTATGACTAGCATACTAGCTCATTATGTACCACTTACCTTCGATCGGGGCCCCCGAAGTCGTCCGTGTCCCTCCTCTAGCCGCATCCATCGCTGCGGCGATAGCCGGAATGTTACTTCCGGGTATCGCCGCTGCAGCCAATCACAGCGCCGCTCCGGCGCTGTGATTGGCCGGAGCGGCGAAGACGTGACTCCGCGCATGCGCGCGTGAGCTGTCAAATTCGGCTACGTCGTCGAATGTTGCGACCTAGCCGAATTTGTGAATGGGGTGACGTCAGCGTCGCCGCATTTACATACAAATATCTCCTTAACCGTGTAGGTTAAGGAGATATTTCATGCACCTACAGGTAAGCCTTAATCTAGGCTTACCTGTAGGTCTTTGTTTAAAAAGTGGGTTTACAACCACTTTAAGAAGATTTATGTGTATTATATCGTGCAAGTTTTTAGGAATATTAAAAAATTCGATATTTTTCTAACTGATGTTAATTGCAATTTTTTGGTAGTGATCTCCCATAGAATCTTTTAATATATATTATGTAAATTTTACATCCTTTTTTGGGAAATACGATTTAGTAATTTTTTTGGGGGGTTGTTATCTGTCCCTTTTTTGGTCAGTCAAATGTATCTGCTTACTCCAAATCTAGATTTTACATTTTTACAAATACACATAGTCAAGTATGAACTTAAAGAAAAATAACATATATTCATGTTTGAACTAAAATAAAGAGAAGGCAGCGCTGGAGAAGCTACTGCCATTTGTGCATCCCAGGGACCCCAGAGCACACAGCAACCCTGTGTGGACACTAAAATTGGGAGCTTGAGAAGGCCAACATTTCTGAACACAATCTGATGCTGGCCTCCCAGAGGTCAGGAACAGCAGCAGGTGAGATATATGTCCCAAGTGTGTGGTACTACAACAGGCTGACTTCTGTCCGACCACAATGAAGCAAGGCCATCACTTCCTCGTCTTCCTGGCAACCTTCCCTGCAACCTTCCCTGGAGCCTTCTCTGCAGCCTTCCTTCTTCGTGTGGCTGGAGGCTGGGCCACTGGAGGGGTACTCCTGTCAGGAGGAGGAGGAGGTGGAGGAGAAGGGGGTGGCGCAGAAGAACAAGGTGGAGGTGGAGGAGAAGGGGGTGGGGCGGAAGAACAAGGTGGAGGTGGAGGAGAAGGGGGTGGGGCAGAAGAAGGAGGTGGAGGAGGAGGTTGAGGTTGGGACAGTTGTGCCACCTCACAAATGGCGGTATTGGGGGTAATTTTTTCCATCACCCCCTTGTTGAGCAAGGTGATGAGCAGGGGCTCGCATAGGAGGCGTTGCTCCATGCTCATCACCTTGAACTTTGCCTCCACTAGGCCGGCAATGGCCTCTTCAGGGGATGTGGGCTCTTTGAGGGTGGCATGGGCCTCTTTAATAAGGGCCATTGCTGCCTCACTGGTGGTCCTGTCCCTCCTGCCTCTTTTGGGAAGCCGGATAGGAGGCACCTGGGATCTGGTGCTTCTCCTTTGCTCTGTCACCTCCTGGCTGCCACTGGGCTCTGCCACCTCCTGGCTGCCACTGGGCTCTGCCACCTCCTGGCTGCCACTGGGCTCTACCACCTCCTGGCTGCCACTGGGCTCTGCCACCTCCTGGCTGCCACTGGGCCCTGCCACCTCCTGGCTGCCACTGGGCCCTGCCACCTACTGGCTGCCACTGGGCCCTTCCTCCTCCTGCCTGACAGTTTCCAGACCCTCCTCCTGGCTGATTTCATCCTGTGTATGAAAAAGGGACATAGTTTAATATGTTGGTTTAATCTTTGCATCAAACTTTATAAACATGATTGAAGCAATTAGAATGTAAATCCAGAAATCTTTTTTTCTAATTTACACCTACATCAGATTGACTATTTAGCACCCAATTAAGTGCAGACTAATGTCTCAAAATCTTGATTTCACTTGTGGAACCCAAAATATTGTATGTTTCTCATCTTGACATATTTGTCAAACATTAATTTTATCCCAATACATTTTCATTTAATACTATACCTGGCTCCAGATGGCCAAATCAGGATCATCCAGGATGGCTGCCTCCTCTTGCTCCAGAGAAGGCTCAGGTTGGCTGCAGGGAAGTCTGGGGGGAAGAGTGGAGAGTGATGGCCTTGCCTTAATCTGGTCATCCAGGAAGGACATCCTGCTGTAGTACCACAAAATCGGGACATACACATCACCTGCTGCTGCTCCTGACCTCTGAGAAGCCAGGACCTTAGAGCGTTCAGTCCTGTAGGTGCCTCTCAAGCTCCCAATTTTAGTGTCCACTTGTTTTGCTGTGGCTGTGGGCACCTTGGTCTGCACAAATGGGAGCAGCTTCTCCAGTGCTGCTTTTCTCACCCCTCTTTTTTTATGGATGTGGTTTTTTGTCTCCCACAGAGCGGGCAGCTCCCTTACCCGGTCAATAAATTCCGCCAGGAACTCTTTGTCGCTAATAAAGACATTCATATTGTATCTGCAAGTTTAAGAAATAATATATAACTAATGTGAGGCAAACAGTCTAACCTCCTTAACATCGTAGTCACCATATATATCCTACAACATTCTCAAAACAGTATAGGCCAACAATTTGTCCAAGTCACAAAATCACATACCTTCGTTCGCACGTCCGTCACTTCAACTCCTCTCTCCGCACACCGAACGTACTATAGTCACATGTGTGTTTGCTATATACACACCACGCATGCGTCAAAATTCGAACACGTCGCTCCGCACACGTCGCCCGCCCATGACGTTCTAACTAACATCTTTTCCCCGCCCCTTCTCTTTCGGCGCGCAGACAGATATGGCGGAGTTACAGCAGGTGTCTGATAATTCCGCAACTAACGAGGAGGAGACAAGCCCATAGACCGAGGAAACGTCACGATCAAGGAGGAGATTCAAGGCATCGAATATGTCTTTTGCCGAGATGGCGGAGATGGTGGACATCTTGCTCAAGTCGGATTATGACGCAAAGCATGGGCCGTATAGCAAACCAAATAGAAGGAAGGCCAAAATCCTCACTAAAGCCGTGAAGAGTCTGAAGACGAATTTCGGGGTGAAACGCTCAAATGAGCAGCTCAGAAAGAGGTGGTCAGACCTCAAACTGAGGGAGCCAGAGCAGTTAAGGAGCATTAAGAGAATGCTCTCAAAAAGTAAGTAAAATATACACTTTTATGCTATTAATCCTTTTCTAAACTGACATGTTGCTGGTTTAGTTTTTTTTTCTCATATTGGACTCCCTTCCAAAATGTTATATTTTGAACTTGGTTGGGCACAGTAATCGTTCGTTACGTTACAGACACTTCGTTCGGCCACTATCCGCTGTTTTGGCTTATTTTACAGCCACAAAAGTAATTAGACATCTGCCATTTTTTGGGAAATTTGGGGCACAAAGTTTTAGGCTAGATGATGTGTTTGTAAAGAGAATGAAATGCAAACTTTTGTCAGTGTAAAGGAGAGGACACTCTGCAGCTGCTTCCACATCTGTACTTTGGAGCACTATAGTGTGGGCCACCAGACCCGCCTTTTTTGGGTGTCCCACACAGGTGCATCAGAGAATTTTTGTGTTGCCTACATGTCTAAAAAACAGACAAAGGTGAATACTAAGCATATTCTTGCTCAGAAATAATGCATTTATCTTTAACTTCCGCTCAAACACACACTTGTACCCCACTTCCAAGCAATTTAGCCTGTTTTTTTGTTTTACATAGAGAATTTCTGTGTGATAACTCTACCTTTTGTTTGATTCTCATAGGGGAGAGAAGACTGGGAGGAGGACACTCCAGGGAGCACAAGAACCCCACAGCTTCACAACAACCCCAAACTCCCAAAGACCCACAAACGAAGGATGTAGAGGAAGTTGAGGTGGAGGAAGGAGAAGTGCAGGAAGGAGAGGTGGATGACGTTGTGGAACTGGTCACCACAACAGGTCAGTATCTGACACCACAGCTTCAGGTAAGAGAGGTAGGCCTGCAGCGTTATAATACCTTTTTATTTTGTTTTTAGGGGATGTGAATGTTGGGGTGAAGGATAGTACAGGTTTCTCTGCTGACAGTGCCCTCCGCCTCATCCAGCAAGTGATGGAATGTAGCACGGAACTGGACAAAATTAAAGAAAGAATTCATGTGATGGATCAAACATTTAAAGACATTCTCGATGTTTTGGGGAGAATTCAATAAGGCATCCCAACCCCCTTTTGTTCATGTTTATTCTTCAACTTTTCAAAAACTTTTTGACAATCAAACCAGCCAAAAATTGAATCTGCACACAGTGTGTCAACATGTGCTATCTGCCATCAGGGGATATCCATGTACGTCTTTTGGGGGTGCAACCCCTTCCTCGTATCTAAAGTAGGTGAACTGAGGAAGGGGTTGCACCCCCAAAACACGTCCATTGATCACCCCTGATGGCAGATAGCACATGTTGACAATAGGGATCAGGAGTCTAAAATCCCTATAGGAAAATAATCTCAATTGTGTGCATATTCAATTTTTGGCTGGGCAAGGGGTGGCAGGACCCCATATTAGGACGGGCACATAGAGACATATAGTTTGTGTAAGTGAATGTCTCAGATTGCTCCGAGGTATCCAATTTTGTAATTTTTGGAATGCAACTGTTGTTTTTGTATTTTCCTAAGAAAACAATTGCCGGTTTGTGGCCAGGCAAACAAAAAATGTTAAAAAAAAAAAAAAGTGTGTGAATTTGCACATAGTAAAAGATTTGAACACAAACAACGTGTAGCTTCTTTTTCTAATATGCTCTAACCTTATTTGGTACATCTTTTAAGGTTACATAGTGAAATGGTTGGTATTTACTAAAGGAAAATACACTTGGCACTACAAATGCACTTAGACAAACTAGGAGACAGGAAACCAACAAAAGTTAGAAGTTTAAACAAGATTTTTATTTGGATCGTTAGACAGGAATCTTTAGACATAGCCTGGCATAGGAATTGCCCCCCTACCCGTGAAATAGTCCATGTATTTGTCCCGAACCTCACGGGCATTTTGGGGGGGCAAGCCAGCACGGGCAGATTCCAGGCCCGGCAGGGGATTATCAGGGGAAAGTCCAGCCTCAGGCAAAACTGAGGCCATATATGAATTAGATTTGCGGCAAAGAAAATTGTGTAGCACACAGCAGCATAACACTACATAGTTTATTTTGTAGTCCGCCAAGTGGATGGGAGTCATAAAAAGGCGGAACTGGCTGGCCATTATGCCGAAGGCATTTTCAACGACTCTTCGGCCCCTGGCCAGCCGGTAATTGAACACCCTCTTCTCTGGGGTCAGGGTCCTCTGAGGAAATGGCCTCATAAGATGTGGTCCGAGCCCGAAGGCTTCATCAGCCAAAAAAACAAAGGGGAGTCCTTCAATATTCCCTGCATCCGGTGGCAATGCAAGGTCGTCACTCTGGAGACGGAGGGCAAACTCCGTCTGGATGAAGGATCCCCCATCGGACATCCGGCCATTCTTCCCTACATCAACATAGAGGAATTCATACCGTGCTGACACCACCGCCATCAGCACAATGCTATGAAACCCCTTGTAATTGAAGTAGTAGGACCCAGAACGGGGTGGCGGCACGACGCGGACGTGCTTCCCGTCTATAGCACCACAGCAGTTGGGGAAGTCCCACCGCGTGGCAAACTCCGATGCCACAGTCTGCCATTCCTGTGGCATGGAAGGAAGCTGGAAGGAAGCTGTGGAGTCAAACAAGATGAAAAAATATTAGAATACACAAATCAAACATTACAAGTATATTCTAAGAAAATACATTAGAGGCCAACATCAAGCAAAGTCTACGTTTATTAAGGTGTTTTAAATAAGTATAATGGAAGGCTCATGTATCATATTCATCACCCCCATTAATAAATTATAATGGGGAGGGGGGGTAGATGTGTTTGGCCACAGGATAGCATTGCAGTGGCGGTGCGTCCAGAGTGGGCGCTGGAGCACTGCCCCCTCTCTCCTGTGCCCGTCACTCAGAACAATGCATAGGTTCATGCCTTGCATTAACCTATGTATTGTCTATGCCGCCCACTATTCAGGTGGATGGCCCCCTGTTAAGCGACCGACATATGAAGAACTGCGGCATTTATGGGCTTAAAATTTCATATCAGAAACAGTAAGGAAAATTGTCTTGCACATTACAGCCTGAGGGATGTAATTGGCTGCAGAAAAGTTAAATAGGGGACGCAGGGGGGGGGGGGGCATTCCTTGGGTAAACACTGACAGGCTGCTCTGCCAATCATGTTCACCAAGTCCGTTTAATGGTAACATGATTGGCTGATGCAACATCAAGGGAAGGAGAAGACATCAAGGACAGAAGAAGGATGGCGCTGACCACAAGAAGGTAAGTGCAGGGCTGGGGGGGAATTGGCTGCATTGGAGGGGACAAAATGGCTGCATTAGAGGGAACAAAATGGCTGCATTGGAGGGAACAAATGGGGGCGTTTAATAGGCACCAGAGCAAAAAAGGAGGAAGTTTATTTCCTAAATTGGGGTTTGAACCCCCAAACATTTGGAGCAACAGGCGCCCCTGCTGGAAAGGTTAGTGAAGGGAAATATGCATGGAGGAGAAAAAAGGGGCAATCTAAAGCTTCAAGCATGCATGGGGACAAAGGGGACATTCTCAGCATATTACAATCATGGTAATTAGGGAAGGATGAAATAAATACAATACATTAGCATACATGTAATACATAAAATGTGATGTTAATGGAGAAAACTTACCCTAATATAGTCCTCCTGCAGGACTTGTATAATGGCAGAACAGGTGTCTGGGATTATGAGGCCCAGAGCCTGGGGGGAGATGCCTGTCGTGAACTTCAAGTCCTGAAGACTTCTCCCTGTCGCCAGATAACGTAACGTGGCGATGAGCCTCTGCTCAGCACTGATGGCTTCCCGCATAACGGTGTCCTTCCTGGTAATATAGGGGGACACCAAAGCCAACAGTTCCTGAAAAACGGGGTCAGACATCCGCAGAAAATTCCTGTAGTCCTCAGGATTATTCTCGACGATCTCCCGCAGCAGAGGCATATGGCAGAATTGGTCCCGCTGGAGCAACCAATTCTTGGTCCATGAACTCCTCCTCACACCATTCATGGACTGGTCTTGGTCCAAAACAAGCAGACCAACACCAAGCGCACGCACAGCACGAACTCGACGACGAGAACGTCCAGGCGACATGGCTAGGAAACAGTCGTCTTATCAGAACGTACAGAACAGAACGCACTTTAGAACAGCAAGGCCTATGAATAACGAACTGAAAATCAGAAACGAACAGGCAAGAACGCACTGTAAAACAGATACGACCTGCCTAGACGCCCTGAAAGTCAAGATACAAACCCACAAGCACAAACTGAACCGCAGAAAACGATCTGAAAAGCGCGAATCGTCTCTTCCCAAACTTTTACTTCACACACGGTAACACGAGATCAGCAAAAGCAGCCCAAGGGGTGGCGCCAAGAAAAAAGATCTTCCCCTTTATAGTGCCGTCGTACGTGCTGGACGTGACCGCGGAGAACAACAAGGAAATTGGGAAATGTCAGTGTGTACGCATGGAAAGCTTGACGAGAAAATCGACAAGGTTAACAAGAATCTCGTCGAAAAAAACGACGTGTTTTTTACGGCGAGAAACTCGGTCGTGTGTACGAGGCTATACTTTCAATAGGAGCATGTCTAAAGGGATGCAGGCCCAGCAGATTTCCTCATTAGTGCCCTGCAGCTGCACACCTGACAGTTAATTATGAAACCACTCCCATTACACTCACTCTAAGGCCCCTTTCACACTAGGGCGGGAGGTGCGTCGGCGGTAAAGCGCCGCTATTTTTAGTGGCGATTTACCATCGGATTTGCGGCGGTATTTGGCCGCTAGCGGTGCAGTTTTACCCCCCGCTAGATGCCGAAAAAAGGTTTAAAATCACTGCAAAGCGCCTCTACAGAGGCGCATTGCTGGCGGTATAGCCGCGGTGTCCCATTTCTTTCAATGGGCAGGAGCGGCGGAGGAGCGGTAAACACACTGCTCCTTCACCGCTCCAAAGATGCGGCTAGCAGGACTTTTTTTCACGTCCTGCTAGCGCACCGCTCCAGTGTGAAAGCCGCTGTTTCAGGTCGGTTTGCACGCGCTATTTTTAGCGCAATAGCGCCTGCAAACTGCCCCAGTGTGAAAGGGGTCTAAACAGAGGCACAGACAAAAGTAGGAATCTGCAACAAAGGTTGTTAAAATCCTTGCAATGTATATAGATTAGGAGTTACGCTTAAATTGAACAAGCTGTTAGTTAGAAGCGGATTGGTTTATATGCTTAGCTTTACCAGATTCTGTGTGCATCAGTTTTAGTAAATCTCCCCTATAGTTATCAATGGAGCACCACTGCCGGGATCAGCGCACTCGTACTCCATTGACACTTCCTCCAGCTCTCCAACTGAAAGCCCGTACAGAGGTTCGGGCAGAGGGCTGGAGGAAGAGTTTGCAGGAGCCTGACATTTCACCCGAGATCTATTGATTCCTATACTGCCATGTGAAATTAAAAATTATGCCTTGTACACACAATCGGAATTTCCGGTGAAAAAAGTCAGACCGTGTGCGTGCCCCATCGGACTTTTTCCATTGGAAATTCCAACGGATTTAGAAAGAGAACATCTTTTCTTTTTCTCCGATGAAAAAAAAAATTCCGATCAGAAATTCCGATCGTCTGTATGGAACTCCGACGGAGAAAAAAAACACGCATGCTCAGAATCAAGTCGACGCATGCTCGGAAGCATTGAACTTCATTTTTCTCGGCTCGTCGTAGTGTTGTACATCACCGCGTTCTTGAAGATCGGAATTTGGTCTGACAGTGTGTATGCAAGACAGCTTGAACGGAATTCCGACGGAAACTCCGTCGGACTTTATTTCGACGGACAGTCCGATCGGGTGTACAAGTCATTAGATCTTTCCCGAATGCTTCAGTAACATTCACCCTATTTATGATGATATAGTCTGTGAACCAGATAAATGCAGTAGACATGGAACCGTTGTCCAATGACATTTGTGAAATGCCTGTAAACAAAGGCTTTTTAGCCTGCAGGTGAATGTGAAAGAAAGGAGCTCTCCGTAGTGCTGAAACTATGGGGTTGATCTACTAAAATTAAAATGACTGTGCTCTTTTGCAAGTGAAGCTTCTCCAGAGCTTAGTAAATGACAGGGAGCTCTGCTGACCAGTGGCGTCTCCAGCTTTCATATTTAGGGGGGGCACATGGGGGGACAGGGACAAAAGTAGGGGGGCCAACTATAAAATGCAATTATATATATATATATATATATATATATATATATATATATATATATATATATATATATCCTGGGCCCTTTACTACGATCCCACAACGGGCCCTTTCACATGTTCTGCAGTGAGCTCCCTTCCTACTATACTGGGGCCACCCAGGGTGGCAGAAAACAAGAGATATATGTCACCAGCACACCAAGAAAATATAACGGTCCAAAGCAGTGGGAGAACTATCAGGCCTCATGCCCACGGACGTTTTTACAGCCGCGTTTTTGAGCGTTTTTTTACAGCTTAAAAACACCTGTCCATGTTATTGTATAAATTTTTCGACCGTATTTAAAAAAAAAACAAAAAAAACGCCGGAGCTTATAAATGCAATTGCAGCGTTTTTGCGCGTTTAACGCTTTGTGTTTTTTTATGCCTAATGCCAACGCTGCGGAACGCACTGGTCCTGGTTTTTTTTTACAGCTTAAAAACGCCTATGCTATTTGCAGCTCAAAAACGCCTAGGTGGGCATGAAGCTATAGACTAACATGGACAGGTGTTTTTAAGCTGTAAAAAACGCTCAAAAACGCGGCTGTAAAAACGTCCGTGGGCATGAGGCCTCAGGGTTGTAAAGGTTGTCTTGCCACCGGGCCCTGGTGTTCTGCCACTGTGGGGTTCCCCAGCTGTCCTGTCCCTGCTATTGACAGCACTGGTCTGGCATCTGTCTCCTTGGCAGCGGCGGCAGTCTATTAGGACCTAGTGCTGGTGACATTATGGGTGCATGCAGGGGAAGGCTGGCACTATTCGTTATAGTGAGCTGAGCCCCCAGCTGGTCACTTAGCAGCAGTAATGCTGTATAACCTTCTCTGTTGACATGCTGATCGGGATGTGATCCTGTTGATGCTCCCAGTCCGATCTAATAAACACAGTATTTATTAGCATCGAGAGTACAACCACATATATATAATCAACCGTATGTTCAGCAGCCATGTGGGCTCTATGCCTGTAAAGTGTGGGCTTTGATCAATAAAATCACTGATATTTAACACTAGGATTTGACTAGGAGCATCACCTGGATTGCATCACGATCAGCATGTCAGAGAAGGCTCCACTGCTGCTAAGCAACCTGCAGGTAGCTCAACTGTCTACAACCAATAGATGGGCTCGGGTGTGTTTGAAATCCCACATGCCCGATCTCTCGCCAGGAAGCCGACACTCCACAGTGCTAATCACAGCCAGTGAGACATTTCATGATCTGTGCAGCTGCGGGCCGGGAAATGTCTCACTGCCTGTGATTAGCGCTGTGCAGTGTGGGCTTCCTGGCAGGCTCTGGCATGTGGAATTTTGAACATGCCCAGCCCATCTCTAACAACAAATTGTGCTGGCCCTCCTGTATAATATCCGCAGTCTCCCTCCTGTATAATATCTGCAGTCTCTCTCCTGTATAATATCCGCAGTCTCTCTCCTGTATAATATCCGCAGTCTGATCGTCTCCTGTATAATATCCGCAGTCTCTCTCCTGTATAATATCCGCAGTCTCTCGCCTGTATAATATCCGCAGTCTCTCGCCTGTATAATATCCGCAGTCTCTCTCCTGTATAATATCCGCAGTCTCTCTCCTGTATAATATCCGCAGTCTCTGACCGTCTCCTGTATAATATCCGCAGTCTCTCTCCTGTATAATATCCGCAGTCTCTCTCCTGTATAATATCCGCAGTCTCTCTCCTGTATAATATCCGCAGTCTCTGACCGTCTCCTGTATTATAGCCGCAGTCTCTCTCCTGTATAATATCCGCAGTCTCTGACCGTCTCCTGTATTATATCCGCAGTCTCTCTCCTGTATAATATCCGCAGTCTCTCTCCTGTATAATATCCGCAGTCTCTGACCGTCTCCTGTATTATATCTGCAGTCTCTGACCGTTTCCTGTATAATATCCGCAGTCTCTGAACATCTCCTGTAGTATGTCTGCAGTCTCTGACCATCACTCTTTCCAAAACGCACTCCTGAACCTTGCACTCTCTACATAGCATCCTCTTGAGCCCTGCATCCAGCACCCACCTGCACTCTGCATGTAGCACCAGCATACAGGGGGCACACTGACCACCAATATGCATGGCCAGTGGTTACCAGTATACAGAGGACATAACAAATCAGGTAAATCAATTACCATGCAACTAAAAATATCTCAAAAGCAATAAGAGAATCTTTTTAGCTGGTTCCCTCATCTAACGCGAATCGATAAAAAGCAAAAAATGCAGCGCTGCCCTATACTTCATCTATAAAATTGTACAAATGGACTTATAAGTGCAATAGTAAAACCTATAAATGAATATCCAGTGAAAATCAACCAATGTATTGCAATATAGTAGTGATGGTGTCACCCCCTCTGCAAAAATATTTTGAGAAATTGCAGAGCTTCAATGTGCAAATAGCGGTGACACCCCCTACATACAATAATAATAATAACAAAGACACAAATCAACCCATGTATTAGAACATAGTAGTGATGTTGTCACCCTCTCTGCAAGAGGTAATACATTTTTCAGAGCTGCAATGTGCAAATAGTGGTGAAACCACCTATATATAATCATAATAATAAAATGTAAAATATATACATCAAGCGTACATTTTATTATTATCATTATTATGATTATATATAGGTGGCTTTACCACTATTTGCACATTGCAGCTCTGCAATATTTCTTACCTTTTGCAGAGAGGGTGGCACCATCACTACTATATTCTAATACATGGGTTGATTTGCGTCTCTGTTATTATTTTTGTATGTAGGTGGTTTCACCATTATTTGCTCTGCAAATTCTCAAAATATTTTTGCAGAGGAGGTGACATCATCACTACTAAATTGCAATACATTGGTTGATTTGCATTGGATATTCATTTATAGGTTTTACCATTTCACTTATAAGTCCATTTGTAGAAATGTATAAATAAAGTGTAGGGTTGTGCTGCATTTTTTGGCTTTTTATTGGTATACAGAGGCCAGGACCTACTGACCATCATTGGACGCCATGATGAAACCGTCACTTGCTGGCCACTCCCACAGGTGTGTGGTAGCGCACCGCATTAGCACCCTCAGTTTTACTTCAAGCACCACCATAGCACCCCAAAAAAACATTGTCTGGAGCCACCCCTGCCTGGATTGGATTTAAATTTTGGGACCCCATCCCTCCCAAGTTTTTCTCTATCTTCTCTTCATAACATTTGGTAGTCATATCCCCAAAAATTCTAAGAAGTATTTTTTTTTTCATCTCATGGACGAAATGTGGGAAAGAACGTATATATCATACAATCATTCCATAAACACCACATACACTGCATATATCATTTGAGGAAAATATGCTTATAAAATAGTTTACCATTAGCCAATAAAAAAATAAAAATAAAATATGTCCCTGGATTTCATTTTAAAAATCTGGTCACCTTACTGTACATCAGCCCCATAAAGTAACCAGCACTGGGTTCCAATGTGCTGCCGCCGCTACCATGGAGACAGAGACCAGCACTGTGAATAGCCGGGACAGGACAGCAACTCTGGTTGTTCCAGCACTGGTCCACACTGGGAACATTCCCCCATCCACCTATAATGTGTAGATGGGGGAATTGGATCATTTCTTTTATTTTTTTCATTCAACCTAATAATTGAATGAAAAAAGTGATCAATGTATGGGCTGGGTTCACACTGGTATGACACGACAGTCATACAACTTTCATCCTACTTTGCTCTGCGACATCAGTCCTACATTGATCCTACATTGATCCTACATTGGTCCGACATCCATCGGACTTTCATGAACAGGATACTACTTTGATCCGACTTTGTGCTAGTCTGACTTGTCCTTTGACCAATCAAAACAATCCCAGTGTGAGATAAATTCCTTTTACTGCTGCTGTAATCACCATGTCGGATGTCAAAATTCGGATGGTTAGGACAAGTATCCTACTTTGATCCGACTTCAATGATATTCAATGGGCTGAAGTAGGATCAATGGTGGACCAAAGTAGTGCAGGGAGAATTTTCAAAGTCGGACCGACTTGTGTCGGACCAGTTAAGACGGCTCTCATAGGGAAACATTATTTTTCACACGTCATGCGACATGAGCTCATGTCGGAGCGTTTGTCGGACCAGTGTGAACCCGGCCTAAGAGCTAAGACCAGACATAGACAGTTTAAATCTCAGCTGGTTCAGCAGGAACTGGCTGAGATTTGAACCATTAATGAGCAGATTCTCTTATGATTATCACCAGTGGTTGCTATAGCCACTAGTGATAATCACTGTTTGTCGGGAAAATACAATTGCTGGGCAGGAGAGATATTCCCGTCACCACTGTCTGTGTTGATGGGGGAATTATGCAAGTTTCTTTCCTGCAATCTGTGGATGCAGGAAAGAAATTTGCACCGTCTATTACCTGCCTAACTGAAAGTGAAAGTAAATTGTGAAGGTCTTAAAAGAACAGAAGAGGGGGAGGGAGACAGATGGGGGAGAGAAGGGATGGAGATAATGCAGTTCAGTGATTACAGTGTACTGCAGTGCACACACTTACCCACGGTCCAGGCTAGAATCTCAGGCATCAGTCACACACAGCCAGGAATGCTGCTTATTTTCATATTTCCCACCCACACATCCCCTCTCTTCAGATACAGCACGCCGGGATAGTGTGGGTGGGACTGGAAGGAGGAGCTGTATTCCTCCCTGCTCGTATGTGAGGAGAGTAAGGGGGGGGGGGGTGGCTGGACTCGATGGGCTGTGAAAGAGTGTCATAGACTGACACTCGGCTAAGCTTGCAGTCACCACTCTCGGAATTTACAGGCTGGTTCTCCTAACCTAAGGACGGGAGAAATCAGTCTGTTTTTTCAGTAACTGAGATGAAGGCTTGTGCCCCCCCCCCACAGTGCTCGTGGAGTCCTTCCTGCAACTCGCTCTTCTCCATGCCAATGAGGATGCAGGGGAAGGAGCAGATCGGGTGGCTGTGGTTGTGTGAGCGCTCTCATTATGCAGTGTCAGCGAGCAGAGGGAGGGGGGAGGAATCCCCCACAGGAGCTGACTGGAGACGCTCTCCCTCTCAGGAGAGACTGTTACCCCAGGAGCAGCCCGGGCAAAATACAAAAAAAAAAAAAAAAGTTTTCTTTTTTTTTTGGGGGGGGGCACATGGTGGGGCACAGCATAATGTTGGGGGGGGGGCAGGGCCCCCTCTGGCCCCCCCTAGGGACGCCATTGCTGCTGACATCATCCAATCATGTGCAAGCAACGTGAAAGCTTCATCACATTTACTAAGCTCTTGAATAACTGCTCTTGAAAAGTGCTCAGTCGTATTGCCTTTAGTAAATCAACCCCTATGTGTGTCCACCAAGAACTAACTGTTGGGTTAAATGTCCACTAATTTGGCTTGATACAGAGGGTGAGTTCTGCTGGGGGAATTTTAGTCTAAACTCAGCAGACTACTCTGTGAATTTCCCATGGGAAATTTGATATACAGACCCCTTAGAACCATTTACATTATTGCATTGCAGTGTAATGTGTGTGTATGTATTGCTGCTTTGCTGTTCAGTTTAACCTCCTTGGCGGTATTCCCGAGTCTGGCTCGGGGTAAGATTTCAGTACCTAAAGCGGTAACCCCGAGCCCGACTCGGGATCGCATCGCAGGATACAGGGGAGGATACAGGGGAAGTTACTTACCTTGTCCCTGGATCCTGCGATGTGTCCCCGCTGTGTGAGCGAGCCGTCATCTCGCTCGATCCTCACTGCCGAGTGCCGTTCCCTGCGAGTGTTGCGGCGCACGGGGATGGAGTTCGGCGCCAAATTCAAAAAGTGAAACACACAATACACATACAGTATACTGTAATCTTACAGATTACAGTACTGTATCAAATAATTACACATCCCCTTTGTCCCTAGTGGTCTGTCCAGTGTCCTGCATGCACTTTTATATTATAAAAACTGTTCTTTCTGCCTGGAAACTGGAGATTGTCCATAGCAACCAAAAAGTGTCCCTTTACATCAAAAGTGGTTTTAGACCAGCTAGAAAACAGCGATAAAAAATTAGAATCACTTGCAGAATTGAGCGATAGCAATTTGTGGGGAAATTCGTCATCAAACACTAAATCTAATGACAGCGACAATTCTGCAACTGAGCAAATTTCTGTGTTTTTGATTTGATTACATTATTGAATAATTTTTATTATTATATTATTATTTGTTATAATTATTTATAGTTATTTATTATATTATAATTTATGATTTTGTTTTTTGTACTTTATCATACCCGGGATGTCTACTAGACTCTTGTTTGGACAGATTTAAGTGAGTTATTCCTAAGAATTACAGGCCTACAATATAAAAAGCCAAATTTCCATGCAGAATAATGGTACCGCTTTCAGCACCTAAAATCTGACAGAATCATACCGCCAGGGAGGTTAAATGGCACCCCAGTGCACTGTGGTAGGTTGGGTTGGACATTTTTGGAACACATCCTGTTTTCTGGATTTCTGGTGCTTTGGCAGCCTATTATTTTTCAATGGGCTGCCTTAAAGTGGTAGTGAACTCCCATTGGACACTCGTCCCCAAAGGTAAGCTTATAATAAAGCTTACCTGTAGGTACAAGGAATGTCTCCTAATTGTGCACTGTTTAGAAGATATTCAGGGGAAGATTTACTAAAATTAGAGCATTCAGAATCTGGAGCAGCTGTACATGTTAGCCTATGCGCTGCTAACTTAAGCTTGCTCAATTAAGCTTTGACAATAAAACCTGGAGTGACATAATTGTGGCTCAGCCATTCAAACGGCCAGAGCCAGCGAACCCAGAAGGAAAACCGAGTGAAGATGGAAGCGCTTTCACAGGTGACAGCGTGCCGCTGGAAGGCTTTGTTCTAATGTAAGTCTTTCATAATGTGCTAGTATTATTATTATACAGGATTTATATAGCATCAACAGTTTTCGCAGTGCTTTACAACATGGGGGCAGACAGTACAGTTACAATACAATTCAATACAGGAGGGATCAGAGGGCCCTGCTCGTTAGTATGCATTTCACTCCTAGATTGTAAGCCCAACACATTATGACATTACCTTGCAGGGAGATTTTTTTTTTCTTAGGTTACGTTTACTACCGCTTTAACCACTTCAACTCCGGAAGGTTTTACCTACTTCCTGACCAGGCCATTTTTTTGCGATAAGGCACTGCGTCGCTTTAACTGACAACTGTGTGGTCGTGCAATGCTTTACCCAAATAAGATTGATGTCCTTTTTTTCCTACAAATAGAGCTTTCTTTTGGTGGTATTTGATCGCATCTGCGCTTTTATATATGTTTTCTGCTACATATTTTTTTTTTTAAATCCCATTAAGCGTATATGGATTGCGCAAAAGTTATAGGGATAGATTTAGTGACTTTTTATATTTTTTATTGTTTTTACTAGTATTGGCGGCGATCTGTGATTTTTAGCGGGACTGCGACATTGCGGCAGACAAATCTGACACTGAGTGACACTTTTTGAGGACCAGTGACACCAATACAGTGATCAGTGCTATAAAAATGCACCGATTACTGTATAAATGACACTGGCAGGGAAGGGGTTAACACCCGGCTTACTAACTGTGTGGGGCAGTGTCACACTGAAGGAAAAGAGAGATCCGTGATTCAGCTTGGCTGAATCACAAGATCTCCTTTTCCCTTCCTGATCCGCTGTTTGCCTTGTTTACACAGGCAGATGACTGATCCGTCTCACCTGTGAACGATCGGCAGGTTGCGTACGTGATTTTGCGCAGCCGGGCCTACCTGCCGCAGTATATATGCGGTGTGTGGTCTTCAACGGGTTAATGCAGCCTATGTTATTATGCCTTAACAATGTAAATCTTTTCAACTTTAAAGCAGTATTAAACCCAAACGCAAATGTTTATTATATTGCAGTTTACCAATTCTAAAGCCCTGTACACACGTCCAGTTTTCCCGTCTGTTCTAAACCCGTTGGTTTTCCAGACGGGATTCCTGGCAAGTTTCCCTTCTCAATGCCATGTATACACACGGTCACTCCAAAGACCGTGGAACTTTTGAATGGGAAGAACGCGGTCACGTCAAAGACTAAGACAAGCCATCTAAATTACATTCTATGCTTCCGCGCATTCGTCGAATTGTTAACGAGCATGCGCGGTTTATTTCCCCTTTAGGTAAGCATAAAGACGACCGGAAACACTCTGCCGGGAATCCCGACGGGAAAATAGAGAGCAGGTTCTCTATTTTTTACGGGCAGTTTTCCTGTCGGGAAAACTGCTAGGGAGCATACACACTGCCGGGATTCCCGGCCAAAAGCTCTCCTGGCAGTTTTCCTGCCGGGAAAACCGGTCGTGTGTACGAAGCTTTAGATGTGGTGGCTGCTAGACATGTGCATAACAAAAAACATTGTTTCATTACGTTTGGAATTTTCTTCAAATCTACCGTTTTTTTTCGATTCGAAACATTCAAATCAATACATTTTCGAATCGGTTGAAACGAAAATGTTATAATGTTTTTAATTCGAATGCAGCAAAGTGAACAAACAAAAGAAAAATCTTCATCAAATAATTACAATGACTCTTTAACCACTTGCTGACCCCTTCACGGAGATATACGTCGGCAGAATGGCACGTACAGGCACAATCACGTACCTGTACGTGGCCCTTTAACTGCCGACGTCGGGGGCCCGCGCGCCGCGGGCAGCGCGCTCACGACCCCCCTGCCTTCCCCGTGAGTGGGATCACGGGTCCTGCGGACTCGATCGCCGCGGGGATCCCCGCGATCGTCTCACAGAGGCTCGGAGCGGAGAGATGTGTGTGTAAGCACATCATCTCTCCGCTTCTCTACTGACAATGTCAGCGATCTCCGCTCTGTGTAATCAGAGCGGAGATCGGTGACGTGTCAGTCATAGCCACGCCCCCCTCAGTTAGTAACACGCCCCTAGGCACACTTAACCCCTCCAGCGCCCCTAGTGGTTAACCCCTTCAATGCCAGTGTCATTTTCATAGTAACCAGTGCATTTTTATTGCACTGATCGCTGTGAAAATGACAATGGTCCCAAAAATGTGTCAAAAGTGTCCGATGTGTCCGCCATAATGTCGCAGTCACGAAAAAAATCGCTGATCGCCGCCATAACTAGTAAAACAAATAAAATTTATAAAAATACCTTAAAACTATCCCCTATTTTGTAAACGCTATAATTTTTGCGCAAACCAATCAATAAACGCCGATTGCGATTTTTTTTTATCAAAAATATGTAGAAGAATACGTATCGGCCTAAACTGAGGGAAAAAAAAGTTTTTTTATATATTTTTGGGGGATATTTATTATAGCAAAAAGTAAAAAATATGTCATTTTTTTTCAAAATTTTCGCTCTATTTTTGTTTATAGCGCAAAAAATAAAAACCGCAGAGGTGATCAAATACCACCAAAAGAAAGCTCTATTTGTGGGAAAAAAAGGACGCCAATTTTGTTTGGGAGCCACGTCGCACGACCGCGCAATTGTCAGTTAAAGCGACGCAGTGCCGAATCGCAAAAAGGGGCCTGGTCATAATGGCCCGTATTGGTCCGGGGCTTAAGTGGTTAAATCACCTTTGGCTTAACAAAAACTGCATTATTTTGAAATGGAACTCTAATAACACACACAGTCTTGGATTTCAGCAATATGTGTAGTTAGAATTCGACTGGAGTTCAATGTAAAATTTGATTCAAGTTTGGAACACTATTGGGAAATCCTCAGTTTTTTCTTTTCTTTTGTTCACATGCACATACGCAAATGCAGTAAAATCGCTTTTACCTGTGTAGTGCTTGCATACCCACAGGAGTTTCCTGTAGTGTAACTATATACTGCGCTCAATCAGGGCCGTTTGAAGGAATTTGGGGGCCCCAAGCAAAATGGACATGGAGGCCCCCCAACCCCCCCCCCCCCCCTGCACTCACGCAAAGCCTACAGGAACCACAGCATAGTGATACAGTTTAAGCTCACCCACACTTTATATAAATAAAAAAGGTTTACAGTGAAAATACTGCTGTTGCATATAATCCAAAATACTTAAAACACATACACACTCACATTAACATTAAGATGCTGTTTAGGACTGTTTATGGACAGTGGGACCGGCTCAATGTCCAAAGGGCTGTACTTAGTCTTAAGAAAAGGAAGATGGCTCAAAGGAAAGTCTAAAACACAACACAGTGTTGTAGTAGAAACTTGGATAAATGCAGGGTGTATAAATATACACACAATGATCTAGTAATAATGTCCCGATATATGTAGAAAGTCCATAGATGTAATTACAGGTTCATCAGCACTGTTGCAGCACCTTGAGAGTAAAGCAGACTCTGGAAGGCAAATAAAGAACAAAAAGTGCACACTTTTTTGTTCTTTAACTGTACTTGTCTTGTGTGCAGATGGCTGGATCCACCTGTTGGCCACATGTGGGGACTCTCTGCGTTCCAGCACCCAGCACTGTAAGAATGCCTATATTACTGTCAGGCAGAGTGATCCCAAAAAGTAAAGTCCTGGTCAGATGAGGAAGAGAGAGATCAGTGGTGTGTTAACAGCACTGCCATTGACCAGCAAAGCCGGGTGGGAGGTGATAGTAGTATCACTAACCAGAACTGCAACTATCCACCACTGACCAGCAACGCAAAGGTGTGGAGGTTACCAGCACTGCCACTGACCACCAGTTTAGGGGCAATTACTAGCACTGATACTGTGACACCAATGCTGAGGGTTATTATTGTGGCCACTGACACCAATGCTGAGGGTTATTATTGTGGCCACAAAAAACCAATGCTGATGGTTACTGTTTTGGCAACTGACACCAATGCTCAGGGTTATTATTGTGGCCACTAACACCAGTTCCGGGGGTTATTATTGTGGCCACTAACACCACTGCTGGGGGTTATTATTGTGGTCACTGACACCAAAGCTGGGAGTTTTTATTGTGGCCACTGACACCAGTGCTGTGGGTTATTATTGTGACCACTAACACCTATTCTGGGAGTTACTGTCACTGACCAACAATATTATTTGCATATTTATTCCCATTTTCTCTTCCGTGTGCGTTGCAGTACATTGCAAAAAAAGCAGCAGGACTGAAACTCTTGGTGTCATACAGTCATTCATTTTAAATAGGATGCTTATCTTGATGCAGTGCACCTCAACACATAAAATCATGCTGCTATTGTCCATCATTTTCAAGTTGCCCATCATTTGTGTATGCAAATGGAAAAAGAACACATGTAAGAACTTTGCAAGTAAATCCATGTATCAAAATAAATCAATATTACAAGTTTGTATGAATAATAATAACATCCTCCAATTACATTCTCTAAAGGCCCATGCTCCCTGGCTAATTTTGGCTCTGAGTCCACCTGAACACCTATGTGCGTAGCAGTCCCAGGGGCAGTGCACAAATACATCACATAGAGAAACCGCACATCTCTCCGGTGAACGCAAGTGTCAGTATTCATTATTTTTCTCCCAGCACTGCACACACTTTTGACAATGGATGTTACAGTCTAGATGCATTAAGAGAGAAGCATCAATGAGTTATGACACCTCATTAATCCAAAAAGAACTACTGTTTCACTGTAAGATGCTTCCATACCTTGTACCTCAAGTGTTGCAAGAATAGAGTCCTTAAAAGAGAACCTGGAAAGTTAGACATGCGTAAGCTGTCTTTGTTGTCTGATATTAAAAATGCAAACTTATCATACCTATACATTCCTTATGTCATGGACCAGGAACACATACAGTAATACAGCCAATGAATTTCCAGTCTACAGTATATCCTTTTTCTGTGCCAGGGCCCCAAGTTGTGGAACAGGGATGAGTATGACATCCCAAAAATATTGTGCAACTGCAGATCTCAAATTTCTCTCTTTGCAGGTTTCCAATAAGCTTTGGGCCCTATTGAGAATCATCTTTCCACAATAATCAAGTTAAAAGGCCTCTCGGAGAGTAGCCTTTTGTTGCCTGCCCTGTTTCCCCTGGCCATAGAGCCTTACTGCCTTACATGAATAAATGTTCATATATTAGATGTTGAGATTGCCCCTTGTGAAGTATAAGCTGACTTACTCCAACTTATAATAAACCCCCCAATATACCTACCTGATCCATTGGATACACTTGTTGTATTTGGTAAATTCTCCAGCTTGATTCTCACTAAAAAAGTCAGGAATACTTTTCAATGACATACCCAGCCACCCCAGAAAAGTATATTCTGTATGTAAAAATCAAGCTTTTCCCCAGATCTACTGTATGTTCTTGTACAAGTGGAAGCACTGCCCATTTTATAAACACATTTGAACTGAGAATCTGGGAATAATTTCTTGCATAGAAAGAATAGTGCTTGATTTTATTTGGGACAATAAAACATGTAAATATAAGGGTAAAATGATGTTATTACAGTCATCTTTATGATGGCTTGGTATGCAAACTTTCAAAAAAAAAACCTCCTCAACTGGACTGGCTTGGTGTCTGTCAAAATACAGAACTATATTAGATTGGTACTAATTAAAAATCATATGTTTTTCCCATGCAGCCTTTCCTTTCTCTATGGAGGTCCTCTCCCTTCAAAATGGCAGGATTAATGTATTTTTTTATATAAACCTAGGAGAGTGACATGAGAAAAAAACATGGTAGTGCTTGGTGTACAATAGTAGCTGTAGCTACTAGGTATTATTTATGGAAATATTTGTTAACCACTTCCAATCTGCCCACAGTAGTTGTTTTGCGTGCTGGCCACAGCTGCAGGCTGGGTAACGTACCTGTATGCTTGTGCCCCTTGCTGACCCGTACTGTCATTGGACTGGAATGGGAGTGGTCCTCTCTGAAGGATTAGTCTGCCTGGCTGGGATGGGCTTAGTCCTCTCTGAAGGATTAGTCTGCCTGGCTGGGATGGGCTTATTCCTCTCTGAAGGATTAGTCTGCCTGGCTGGGATGGGGTTAGTCCTCTCTGAAGGATTAGTCTGCCTGGCTGGGATGGGCTTAGTCCTCTCTGAAGGATTAGTCTGCCTGGCTGGGATGGGCTTATTCCTCTCTGAAGGATTAGTCTGCCTGGCTGGGATGGGGTTAGTCCTCTCTGAAGGATTAGTCTGCCTGGCTGGGATGGGGTTAGTCCTCTCTGAAGGATTAGTCTGCCTGGCTGGGATGGGGTTAGTCCTCTCTGAAGGATTAGTCTGCCTGGCTGGGATGGAGTTAGCCCTCTCTGAAGGATTAGTCTGCCTGGCTGGGATGGAGTTAGTCCTCTCTGAAGGATTAGTCTGCCTGGCTGGGATGGGCTTAGCCCTCTCTGAAGGATTAGTCTGCCTGGCTGGGATGGAGTTAGTCCTCTCTGAAGGATTAGTCTGCCTGGCTGGGATGGGCTTAGCCCTCTCTGAAGGATTAGTCTGCCTGGCTGGGATGGAGTTAGCCCTCTCTGAAGGATTAGTCTGCCTGGCTGGGATGGGGTTAGTCCTCTCTGAAGGATTAGTCTGCCTGGCTGGGATGGGGTTAGTCTTCTCTGAAGGATTAGTCTGCCTGGCTGGGATGGAGTTAGCCCTCTCTGAAGGATTAGTCTGCCTGGCTGGGATGGGGTTAGTCCTCTCTGAAGGATTAGTCTGCCTGGCTGGGATGGGGTTAGTCCTCTCTGAAGGATTAGTCTGCCTGGCTGGGATGGAGTTAGCCCTCTCTGAAGGATTAGTCTGCCTGGCTGGGATGGGCTTAGTCCTCTCTGAAGGATTAGTCTGCCTGGCTGGGATGGGCTTAGTCCTCTCTGAAGGATTAGTCTGCCTGGCTGGGATGGAGTTAGTCCTCTCTGAAGGATTAGTCTGCCTGGCTGGGATGGGCTTAGTCCTCTCTGAAGGATTAGTCTGCCTGGCTGGGATGGGCTTAGTCCTCTCTGAAGGATTAGTCAGCCTGGCTGGGATTAGGTTAGCCCTCTCTGAAGGATTAGTCTGCCTGGCTGGAATGGGCTTAGTCCTCTCTGAAGGATTAGTCTGCCTGGCTGGGATGAGCTTAGTCCTCTCTGAAGGATTAGTCTGCCTAGCTGGGATGGGGTTAGTCCTCACCAGGGCTTTTTTTCAGTGGGAACGCGGGGGAACGCAGTTCCGGAACCTCCAGCACTGAATGTATATAATGCCAAGGTGTATCTATTGTTGCTGGGGAAGTCTGTTGCTGCTGGTGGGGATATCTATTGTTGCTGTCAGGATATATTGTTGATGGGAGGGATCTACTGTTGTGGCAGGGGTCTATTGTTGCTGGCTGCTGGGGAGTCTATTAATGTTGGCTACTGGGAGATCTAGTGTTGCTGGTGCTGGTCTATTATTGCTGGGGTGGATCCATTGTTGCTCGGAAATCTATAGTTGATCAGAGAGATCTATTGCTGCTTGAGAGAGCTATTATTACTGAGGGGATTTATGGCTGCTGGGGGGGGGGTCTATTGTTACTGGCTGCAGGGGACCTATTTGACTGCCTTTCATTTGAAAATCCCATACAAACTAATTAGCATAAACAATTATACTCTGTTCAGTATTCTCTAAAAGGGGCAGTACTGGGAGGTGGGTAGGGAGTGGAACCAATGGACGAAGCACAGAGGTGGGAAGGGGGTGGAGACAAGATGACTTGGAAGTGGGGAGTACCTGCACCTATTCTCTGAGAAAAAAAGCCCTGGTCCTCTCTGAAGGATTAGTCTGCCTGGCTGGGATGGACTTAGTCCTCTCTGAAGGATTAGTCTGCCTGGCTGGGATGGACCTAGTCCTCTCTGAAGGATTAGTCTGCCTGGCTGGGATTAGGTTGGCCCTCTCTGAAGGATTAGTCTGCCTGGCTGGGATGGACTTAGTCCTCTCTGAAGGATTAGTCTGCCTGGCTGGGATTAGGTTGGCCCTCTCTGAAGGATTAGTCTGCCTGGCTGGGATGGACTTAGTCCTCTCTGAAGGATTAGTCTGCCTGGCTGGAATGGGCTTAGCCCTCTCTGAAGGATTAGTCTGCCTGGCTGGGATGGGCTTAGTCCTCTCTGAAGGATTAGTCTGCCTGGCTGGGATGGGCTTAGTCCTCTCTGAAGGATTAGTCTGCCTGGCTGGGATGGGGTTAGCCCTCTCTGAAGGATTAGTCTGCCTGGCTGGGATGGGGTTAGCCCTCTCTGAAGGATTAGTCTGCCTGGCTGGGATGGGCTTAGTCCTCTCTGAAGGATTAGTCTGCCTGGCTGGGATGGACTTAGTCCTCTCTGAAGGATTAGTCTGCCTGGCTGGAATGGGCTTAGCCCTCTCTGAAGGATTAGTCTGCCTGGCTGGGATGGGCTTAGCCCTCTCTGAAGGATTAGTCTGCCTGGCTGGGATGGGCTTAGCCCTCTCTGAAGGATTAGTCTGCCTGGCTGGGATGGGCTTAGTCCTCTCTGAAGGATTAGTCTGCCTGGCTCGGATGGGCTTAGTCCTCTCTGAAGGATTAGTCTGCCTGGCTCGGATGGGCTTAGTCCTCTCTGAAGGTTTAGTCTGCCTGGCTGGGATGGGCTTAGTCCTCTCTGAAGGATTAGTCTGCCTGGCTGGGATGGGCTTAGTCCTCTCTGAAGGATTAGTCTGCCTGGCTGGGATGGGCTTAGTCCTCTCTGAAGGATTAGTCTGCCTGGCTGGGGTGGGCTTAGTCCTCTCTGAAGAATTAGTCTGCCTGGCTCGGATGGGCTTAGTCCTCTCTGAAGGATTAGTCTGCCTGGCTCGGATGGGCTTAGTCCTCTCTGAAGGTTTAGTCTGCCTGGCTGGGATGGGCTTAGTCCTCTCTGAAGGATTAGTCTGCCTGGCTGGGATGGGCTTAGTCCTCTCTGAAGGATTTGTCTGCCTGGCTGGGATGGGTTTAGTCCCAGCCCACTCAGTTAATCAACCCACCAGCATTTCTCCATAATCAAGACATCATTATGATGGAGTGGTCCTTTAAAAGCTGTGAATAATCATGTTAGTATACCTGAATGTTTGTGTAGCTATGAGGAGTAGGCGGAATACAATAAACTTCAACAAATTCATTAGACTGTGTACCCAATGCTTTCCAAGCCTAAAAGCAGTGCAGAGTTTTAGGAAATACTCACATCCTTCAACCTAACATTTTATAATTCACTGGTCACAAACATTCCCAATTCAGGCTATAAAAGTGTCAGGGAAAGAGGGGGCTTCTGTTGTCGGTGTTTCATTATAGTGGTCATTCCAGCAGCTGAACTAAATGGCATCTAGTGCATCGCATGCATATTGGAAATAATGTCCTGGGCAGATCTGGAAGAAAGAGATATGTTTATATTCTAAACATATAACTCGTAGCAACACAAAAAAACTGAGATTATTCCAATCTATTGTTCACAATCTTCATCTACTCTGTATCTAAAGCAGGATGAGATTTTTGCCCCGTCCTTAATATGTATGCAATAGAAGGCAAGTGAAAGGTATTACTGCGAGGCCACTGATTGCAATACCAGTTCTGACTGTCCCTCTGTCTTAACCCAAAAGACCTGGTAATTTGTGTTGAAGAAGTGACCTCCTAGCCACTGTGGAAATTGCTTTTCTGCTGTATAAGATTGGAATCACTATATTTAATTATTTATTTGCTGGAGACCTGGCATAGTATGCACACTACGTTGAATGACTAGAGATTCTGGAGATTTTTATTTTTACTTTTATCTCTTAAAATTTTGAACGTAATCTGAGTCGTTTTTATTTTATTTCATACTGTACCTATTCTCTGCAAAATGAATGTACCTTAGCTATAGATATTTTTAACTTGGATTTTATTTTTACTCTCTCAGGGATGCTGTAGGTCAAATTTTTTTCCAATTTTCTTGCAGGAGAAAAAAAAATTGATGTGCAGAAATCCTTATTTTCTTTCACGTAAACGTTTTTCTGCACATTATGGCAAGCAGTGCAATTGTGGGATATATGTGAAGTTTTGGAGATGCTATTCTTGTCTTGTTTTGAGAAATGGGGGTTATTTATAAGAAGACGTGGAGCTGCTGCTCTGAGGGGCTCCTAGGAGAAGGCTGCAAAAGTAGGGTTCCTGGGGCATGGAGGACATGGACATGCAATGTTGTAATGGTAAAAATAAATTCAAAGGTACTCTGTCATGGGAGCAATATCTAGGATGCCATATTTAGAAATGGTAGTTGCCTGCCATCAGTATGATTCTTTGGCTTCAATACCTTCTCATTCACTTATGTAAAACATGCACATAGACAAGGAATTGAGACACTTTGCTAACACTTGTGCTGCATGCTTGAGTTGGATTTTGTGACCCAGAAATTTTACAGGCAGACACCAGACGCACAGAATTCTCAGAGGGATGCTAACAGTCTTCACATTTCTCTCATGACAGGTGTATTTTATTAGGCTACTTTCACACTGAAGCGCTGGATGCGCTGGCGGTATAGCGGCGCTATTTTTAGCGTTGCTATACCGTTGTTTTTGCCGCGATTTGTAAGGTGCTAGCGGGGGGATTTTAACCCCCGCTAGCGACCGAAAAAAGGGTTAAAAACGCCTGCAATAACGCCTCTTTGCGGCGTTTTGCGGGCATTTTGGAGGCGCTACCCCATTGATTTTAATGGGCAGGGGCGCTATAGGAGCGGTATATTTACCGCTCCTATCGCGCCTCAAAGATGCGGCTTGCAGGAGTTTTTTTACCCTCCTGCAAGCGCAACGCTCCAGTGTGAAAGCCCTCGGGCTTTCACACTGGATACAATGGAGCGGCTTTTTCAAGGGGGGGGATTGCAGGCGCTATTTTTAGCGCAATAGTGCCTGCAAAGCGCCTCAGTGTGAAAGGGGCCTAATGCTTCTAAAATTTTGATATGTGACCTACAATTAAAGTAGACTCTTACAATTAGAATATTTTGCCAGAATTGCAAATATATTACGTATTAATAAAATCAAGCATTTTTTTTAAATTAAAACCTAACTACAGGAGTTTCCAAAATTATTAATATTACCTTCCTTAATAACAGAAGAATCTGTTGTTTCCTTTTTTCTTTGGGATGAGATAAAACAGTGTACAAACTGTACTGTATAACAGTATACAGTATACATATGTATGTGATAAAATTGGAGTTCCTGCCCACATTCCATTGCTCGAGACAAAAGAACCGATCCGCAGGTTCGTGTAGGATCCTGGATTAACCATTTGTCTACCACCATATGTCTTTAATCGGCTCAATAGTAGATGTTTATTTCTGCAGCACAATTTATAAACGCCCCTACAGAAATAATCATTGGATCACCACTGCGCCCATTAATGCCTGTGAACCGAACTGTCCTCATATGGTTTGGTTCATAGGCACTGTGTATAGAGCCAGTCTGAGCAGCTCTGTATCTTGTAATTTTTGTGACTGGCAAAAGAGAACAATCACAGTAATCATGTAGTATGTGGGATCCTTGTAAAGGCCTAATGGAGGAAGGGGAGGAAAAGAGGAACTAATGAAAGAAAGAGTTCCAGATTGCGCGATCACTTTAAAAAAAAAAAAATCTAATTTTGGGAAATCCTTTATAGGTGAGAAAAATTTACCGGTATTTTTCTGTAAAGCATGTAAGCTTTGGCATGGCATATTAAAACTGTTGCAAAATGGTTGAAATTGAATACTGGTTTAAAGATTTCATAGGAGTGGAATGTAATGGGAAATTCAGTGCTTCTGTACCTACAAATAATGAGCGGAGCATATCTACCAGACAGTGCAAATGTCTTGATTATACTGCTCAGTTTTTTTGATAAATAGAGGACAAAACATTAATGTGTGATACAAGGACATATTCTGACAGCTTCAGATGATAATTGGATAGTATATACTAGTTGCATGTAATCTTTGCAGTCTATTTCAATTATTGGGGGACTGTTCCACAGAGGTAGCAACCAGTAGAGAGGCACACCTCTTAAAGAGGAAGTAAACCCCGGCCTATTTTTCTTATTTTAAAAATTTTAACATACAATAGCTCATTACAAGGTATAATATATAAAACGAGGTCTGCAAATACCTTTTTTAGGGTCTTTAGATTATCTTCATTTCCGGGTATTGGCCACGCCATTGTATGTGCTGTTTGCTGAATCCATTCTGGACGTCATTTCCGCCCTTACTCTGTTTCCCTTAGGAAATCTTGCGCATGCGCCGTAGCGCCGTAACCAAGCCGAGGGAGTATCAGGAAGGAGATGAACACTGCAGCATCGCGAGACTTCTCCTCTGTGCCGTTCAGAAGGGAAGCTCGTCCACAGACATTTCCCGACATGCAGCCAATACAGAAACGGCACACTTTAGGTGCCGTTAATGAACAATCCTTCTATGCAATCGCGCATTACGTCATCTAAGATTAAAAGATGATTTCCTTGGAAAAGACAGCAGTAAGTACACTTTCACAGGCAGCTATCAGCTGCCTGTGTTATCTACTTTATGAACAGATAAAGTTGTCGAGGAGGGTTTACAACCACTTTATTTAGGGATATGTAAATGTGAACAAGTTCAACCTGCCCTGGGGGGGGGGGGGGGGTCGTTGAATGCTGCGTTAAGGCCAAAAAATCCAAACTTAAAAATAAACACCATTGAAGTCTTTGAGAGATGGAATCTTGATAATCAATTCTGGTCATTTTCAAGGTTAATGAGGAAGGGGTTACCAAAAAGGGCAAGGAGAGCAGGGCACTTGAATGTGAGATAGCAACACTGTACTCTAGTATCACACATTTTCGACATTTATTTGATTTTTTAAATTATACTTCTAGGTATTTTTTTAAGGTCATTTTGGTGGTTACAGATGATTTGTGTTATCCAGCAGTGATTGAATGGTTGAAGTAGCAGCCACAACTGATGGAAAAACTTACTATTAAAAACTAAAGCTGAAACTTCCTACTTTCTACTAATTGGCCACTGGTACAACAATTCAGTAGTATACAACACAATTTATTTGCCCATGGGACTTTAAATGAGGCATATCACTGATCATACAAATAAGTTATACATAAAATATACGGTACATTTTTTAATCAATACATGAAAATCTCAATACATACTGTATATAGAAAACTAGTAAAATAACAAGCTTATTTATTGTATTCCAGCATATATTTATATCAAATATGCAAAATATTAGTATATATATTACATTGCCAGATATTTCCATACGACCAGATCAGTAAAGAAAAGTGCATTCAATATCTTTACGCTTTTCATGAATATTCATTCACTTCATCAGCAGTTGATGCTACTGACCTGTTGTTCTCAATGAAGTTCAAAGGTAAGAACTAAAAATAACAATCATGCATTCACCTTTTAGTCCAAACTCCATTTTCCAAAAGTTGATCCACTACTAAAAAAATCAGCGTAACAAATCGTTAGAATTCATTATTTTGTTTCCACATGCTAATCACCAAAGGGCATCTGCCCCAAGAGCTTTGGGCAGGGACTCATGGCACCCTTATAAAAGTATATCAAATAAACTGGCAGCTGCAAACAACACAATGGGGTTGATTTACTAAAGGCAAGTGCAGTTTCTCCAGAACTTAGTAAATGAGGTAAAGCTTAACTTTGCAAAGAATACCCAATCACGTGCAAGGAAAATTAAAAAAACAGCATTTTTGCTTGCAAATGATTGACTTCTGCTCATTTACTAAGCTCTGGAGCAACTGCTCTTGCAGAGTGCAACTGCACTTTGCAAAGTGCATAGGCTATTTGCCTTTTTTGCCAACCCCATAGATGGAAATAATAAATCACAGCTTACAAACACAGCTAATAAGGTCGTGCTTTGTTTTGACCGTTTATTAAACCATTAAAGCAGAGTGCACAAAAACATTTCAAAACCCCAACCTAACATTCCTTGAAACCTCTTTCATCCCTGTATCCCTTATTCCCACAATGTTCAAAGTATAAACTTCAACCACAGTATGTGTTTGGCAGAAAATGGTTAGTATTAGGAAAGCACTTGATCAGGCTGTAAATAGAAAGAGGCAAAGCAGGTTCTATTATCAGATAAAATAAAATATTGTACATTGGCTGCACAATATGTAAAAAGCTTGGTGACCCACTGCCATCTAAAGCTGCAAAAGAAGGCTACAGAATAATCACCCCCATGTCCGTCAGTCTAATGCCGCGTACACACGGCCGTTTTTCTCGTTGAAAAAAACTACATTTTTCCCATTCGACGAGAAAAACGATATTCTGTGGGCTTTCTGTCGTTTTTTTCGATGAGAAAAACTGCATTAAAAACAAGAAGAAAAATTAGAACATGTTCTAATTTTTCTCGTCGTTTTTTCCGACATGATTTCCGCGGCAGTGTTTCCCATAGGGAAACACTGCCGCGGAGCCCACACACGGTCGTTTTTTTCGACCAAAAAAAAATGACATTTAAAACGGCCGTGTGTGGGGGGAACAAGCTGTTCCTCGTTTTTAACGTCGATTTTCTCGACGGTGTTTTCACCGTCAAAAAAATCAATCGTGTGTACGCGGCATAAGCCCCAGTTTGTACAATCTCTTTGTGCTGCAACCCCTACCATATAATTTAGTTGGAAGTTCCTTTTCTGGTCCCAGATTGGAAGATTTCCATTTTCCTTCTTTTCTTTCTCAAGGGCACTTGCCTGCAAGCACTACTAATATGCCATTTTCATCCTCCTTCTCTACTAAGAGCCGGTTCACACTGGGGCAACACGACTTCCAGCGCGACTTTACAAGGCAACTTCGAGGCAACTTCAAGTTTCCTCCAGGACAGGCGACTTTGCCAGTGGCCAATCAAACAATAATCAGCTCTGTGGAAGGGAGGGGTTTGCCTGAGAAAACTATTTTCTTTCTCGTACATCACGGGACACAGAGCGACATAGTCATTACTAATGGGTTATATAGATACCGTCAGGTGCTGGCACTGGCAACTTCCAAAACCGGAAGTACCCTCCCCTATATAAGCCCCTCCCATCCGGGAGCACCTCCGTTTTTTGCCAGTGTCTAAGGTGTTGGCCAAGAAGAAACATGTGTTTTTCACTGAGCTTGCGTACAGGTTCTTTTGGGCCTCAGTAAGCTATTCCGGATCCGACCAAAAAAGCTTCATAGCTAAACGGTCGGTACCCGGGCCTTGCAGAGAAGAGCAAGGTTTTGCCTGTAATGCTTCTCTTAGGAGAGCTGGACCCTGGGATCCAGAGCTCTGGTCATACCCACGACCAAGATGTTTTCTGTGCAGGGTGCTATACAGGTCCAGGGGAGTGGAATCCTTGGGAACCCGGTCCCTGAAGGTTTGATTACAATGCCTGCCGTGATAGGTGAAGTTTGGGCTTTTGTGGACCAAACAAAGTCCTGCGGCGGGGAACAGGTAAGTGGGGGCCCCCAGGAACTTGGTTCTATTGGGGGACCCCAGGCCTAATTTGTCTTTCTGTCTGTTACCTAATGGTATTCCCACAAAATTCTGTGCATGCCTGTAACTACTAAAAAAATGTAATAATTTTTAATGGTGGTCAAGAAAAAAAAAAAAAAAAAATTTTTATATATATATTTAATATATTAGACTGCGGTACCTGTGTTTGTCCACTAGAGTCCGCTGTGGAATGTTTTCTTGTCATGTGGACTAGCTTCTTCTCAGCAGAGCAAAGTCCAGGCAGATGGTGAGTTCTCTTATAGGAAACTGCTTCCTCTGCCATGTTGCAGTGCTCGTCCATCCCCCGGCCTGCGGCAAAGAGGGGCCCTGGCTCCTGTCCCTTGTTACCATTTTTTGAAATTAGCGCCGAAGGCGCACGTGGCCGCGCGCGTGCGCGTGCACGCGCCTCTATATATAGAGGTGAGCTGGGAAAGGGGGCGGAGCCTGGGGGATGACGCTCTGTGCGCGCCGCAGCGCTTCTGCGCATGTGCGGGCGTCCCAGCAGTTTAAAAAAAAACACAATATTGTAGTGAGCTGGCTATGAAGTACAGAGACAGAGCTGGCAACATTTAAAGGCATACAGCAAGCGGTTGATACAGGCATCCCCTAGAAAGGCACATTAGTAGACACCAACTGTTTCTTATAGCAGCATTTATGCTAGACTATTATCAGTAACTGGTGTATTTCGGCTGGAATACCTCAGCTTTGTGGCTTAGGAATATGCCGTCTAAAAACTCCGGGACTAGAAATTCCAGGAGGAATAGGGGGTCTCCATCGGGCTCTGAGGATCTTGGGCATGCTTTGGCTGCACCAGTCTCCCCTGAAGAATCAGAGGTTAGTGACCGTAGAGCACCCTCAGGAGTACCTGGTACTGTGGCTGTCCTCAGTTCACCTGCTCCTGTGTATGTAACAGAGGAGGTTTTTTCCTCAGCTCTGGGAGGGCTGGAAGAGAGATTGTCAGCATTGATCGCTGCTTCCCTGTCACAGGAGAAAAGCGCTCGATCTCCGTCTCCCCCCTCAGAGTGCCTGTTAACAGAGCAACAGTCCCATACAGAGGTCGACCTACCTGAGGGGGATCAGGATGAGGTCGATTCGGTTGCAGAGGAATCAACAGTGGAAGAGCCGTTCTCAGCATCACATGCTGAAAGGTTATGGGTTCAGTCCCTGACTAATATGGTCCGATCAGCATTTAAAATGCCACTTGCGGAGCCATCCTCCACTTCTGTCTCCTCGTTGGGGTCGCTAAAAGCTCCCCAGACTGTTTGTTCCTTTCCGATCCATCCTTTACTAGAGGGGCTCATTTACCAGGATTGGGAGCATCCTGACAAAATATTTACTCCCCCCAAGAGATTTCCGGTGGTCTATCCCATGGAGGATAAGTTCATCAGAAAATGGAGGGTCCCTACAGTGGACGCAGCCATCTCTTGTGTGAATAAATCACTGACATGTCCGGTGGAAAATGTCCAAATGTTCAAGGACCCAATAGATAAAAAATTGGAGTCCTTATTAAAATCTGCTTTTTCTACAGCAGGATTGGTGACACAACCAGCAGTGGCAGCTATTGGGGTCTGCCAAGCAGTGAAGGATCAGTTGAAACAGGTCTTAAGGGACTTGCCGGATCAGCAGGCTCTTGCCCTAGCTGATCTACCTAGAGCCTTATGCTTTGCGGTGGATGCTATAAAGGATTCAATCCATCAGGCCTCCCGCCTTACGCTGTCTGTAGTACATATGCGCAGGCTTCTATGGCTCAAAAACTGGTCTGCTGAAGCTCCCTGTAAAAAATTGCTGGTTAGCTTCCCATTTCATGGGGAGCGCTTATTCGGGGAAGACCTGGACAAGTATATCCAGAGAATTTCCAGCGGTAAAAGTACACTTTTGCCGGTTAAAAATAGAGTTAGAGGTCCCTCTTTTAAGAGGCCGGCTTCTCCAGTCCCTAGGACATCGGCTGTGAAACAGTTCCGACGGCCTCCTCGGTCAAATCCCGGAGGTAGAAATCAGGGACAGTTGCAGGGTAACAAAAAGCCCTGGAGCAGGAGAGGTACAAAACCTCCCCCAAAGTCAAATGCATGAAGGGTTGCCCCCACCCAATCGGGTGGGGGGAAGACTTCAGTTGTTCACAGAGACCTGGCGGGACACGATCCGAGACAGATGGGTGCTCTCCGCAGTAAATCTGGGATACAAATTGGAGTTAAAAAACTCCCCTTCTTCCCGCTTTATAAGGTCAAACGTGCCAAGGGATCCCCAGAAGAGAGGATCCCTCCTGTTGGCACTAGAACAATTATTGCTTCAAGCAGTAATTATAGAGGTTCCCCTGGAAGAGTGGGGGTTCGGGTTTTACTCAAACCTCTTTACAGTTCCGAAGCCAAACGGGGACGTGAGGCCCATACTAAATCTAAAAGGGCTAAACAAATTCCTGCATATCAGGACTTTCCGGATGGAGTCGATCCGATCGGTAGCCACTGCCCTACAAGGGGAGGAATGGTTAGCCTCGATCGACATCAAGGATGCTTATTTGCACATTCCCATCTTTCCAGCCCACCAAAAATTTCTACGCTTTGCGGTAGAAGGCCGCCCTTTTCAGTTCAGAGCCTTACCCTTCGGTCTGGCCACAGCACCAAGAGTGTTCACAAAAATTTTGGCCCCATTATTGGCCAATCTAAGAACACGAGGTGTAACGATAATGGCATATCTAGACGACTTGTTGCTGATAGACCACTCAGTGGAAAAACTAGAAGTGGTTGTTCACGAGACAATCAAGTATCTGGAATATCACGGTTGGATTATCAACCGAGACAAGTCAGCCCTAAAGCCAGTCAAAAGTCTGGAATACTTGGGGCTAAGGCTGGATTCAGACCGGAGAAAAATTTTCTTGCCTCAAGAAAAGGGGTCGTCTTTGAGAGATTTGATCCACTTAGTGGGCTCAAAAAGACAGCCATCCATACGCCTGTGCATGAGGCTGCTGGGAAAGATGGTGGCATCATTCGAAGCAGTACCCTACGGTCAATTCCATTCAAGGAAGTTGCAAAGGGCCATACTGTCAGCCTGGAACAAAAAAGTTCAGGCTCTGGACTTACCAATGTCCTTGTCCCCTTCCGTTCGCAGGAGCCTCCGCTGGTAGTTGGTTCCCCAGAATCTGGAAAGAGGGAAATCCTTCAGTCCGATTTCCTGGAAGGTGGTCACTACAGATGCCAGCCTTGTAGGCTGGGGAGCAGTACTGGAGCAATGGTCTCTCCAGGGCAAGTGGTCAGAAGCAGAAAAGGCCCTGCCCATCAATCTCTTAGAGATACGAGCAGCCCGGTATGCCCTAGTAGCATGGACATCCAAACTCCAAGGGTCCCCTGTCAGAGTTCAGTCAGACAATGCCACAGCAGTGGCATATATCAATCGTCAGGGGGGCACCAGGAGTCGTGCAGCCCAAAGGGAGGTAAATTACATCCTGAGATGGGCAGAAAGATATGTCCCAGCCATATCTGCGGTATTCATTCCAGGGGTGGAGAATTGGAAGGCGGACTTTCTAAGTCGCCAACAATTATGCCCAGGGGAATGGTCCCTTCATCCCGAGGTTTTCCGGACAATATGTCAGCGGTGGGGAACACCGGATGTAGATCTGCTAGCATCCAGATTCAACGCAAAGGTGGACAGGTTTGTCTCTTGGACAAGGGATCCCCTAGCTTGCGGCTCGGATGCCCTAGTGTTCCCTTGGGATCAGTTCAAGCTGATATATGCATTCCCACCGCCACAATTGTTACCTCGATTACTCCGCAGAATCAGGGTAGAAAAGAAACCAGTGATTCTGGTGGCTCCAGCGTGGCCCCGAAGAGCATGGTACGCGGAGATTGTAAAAATGTCTGTGGGGAGTCCTTGGACCCTCCCACATCGTCCGGACCTGCTTTCGCAGGGACCGATATACCACCCTTCCTTACCAGCCCTAGGTTTGACGGCCTGGCTATTGAAGCCCACATTCTAAAAAAGAGAGGGCTTTCTAATGCTGTGGTGTCTACCATGATCAATGCCAGGAAACCGGTATCCAGGCAGATCTACTATAGAATCTGGAAGGCGTACATCGCCTGGTGTGAGGCCAGGAGATGGCATCCACGTAAATACGTAATAGGTAGGATTCTAGACTTCCTACAATGGGCTGTAGATAGGAAGCTTGCCTTGAGTACTATCAAGGGTCAGATTTCGGCCTTGTCAATATTTTTTCAAAGGCCCTTGGCTTCGCATTCACTAGTCAAAGCCTTTATACAAGGAGTGATGCGTATTAGTCCTCCGGTTAATATTCCCATATGTCCATGGGATCTAAACTTGGTTCTGTCGGTTCTACAGAAACAACCATTTGAACCATTACAGCATATTTCCTTGGTGCTTCTCACCAGGAAATTGATTTTTCTAGTAGCCATTTGTTCGGCTAAAAGAGTATCGGAATTAGCAGCTATGTCCTGTAAGGAGCCATATCTGGTTATCCATAAGGACAGAGTAGTGTTACGTCCTCATCCAGCCTTTCTTCCTAAGGTGGTATCGAGTTTTCATTTGAACCAAGATGTGGTTCTTCCTTCTTTTTTCCCCAAACCTACTTCGGTAGAGGAAAAGTTATTGCATTCTTTGGATGTAGTAAGAGCAGTTAAAGCTTATCTAAAAGCCACTGCTCAGATTCGCAGAACGGATACTTTGTTTATTCTGCCGGAAGGCCCCAGAAAGGGTCAGGCAGCGTCAAAATCTACTTTAGCCAAGTGGATTCGACAGGTCATAATACAAGCCTATGGCTTGAGAAGTAGACCGCCTCCGTTCAAAGTTAGGGCGCACTCCACGAGAGCAGTTGGAACTTCATGGGCAGTGCATCACCAGGCCTCCCTGGCTCAAATCTGTAAGGCCGCAACATGGTCTTCGGTACACACGTTTACTAGGTTCTACCAGGTGGACGTTAGAAGTCAGGAGGATGTCGCCTTTGGGCGCAGTGTGTTGCAGGCCGCAAAAGATCCTCATGTCTGATAGCGCTCAGCTTATATATGGTGTATCCCCCCCCCTCATTTGGCATTGCTTTAGGACATCCCATTAGTAATGACTATGTCGCTCTGTGTCCCGTGATGTACGAGAAAGAAAATAGGATTTTTATAACAGCTTACCTGTAAAATCCTTTTCTTGGAGTACATCACGGGACACAGAGCTCCCGCCCCTCTTTAGGGACACTTATTGCTTTGCTACAAAACTGAGGTGCTCCCGGATGGGAGGGGCTTATATAGGGGAGGGTACTTCCGGTTTTGGAAGTTGCCAGTGCCAGCACCTGACGGTATCTATATAACCCATTAGTAATGACTATGTCGCTCTGTGTCCCGTGATGTACTCCAAGAAAAGGATTTTACAGGTAAGCTGTTATAAAAATCCTATTTTCTCTTCCTGTAAAGTTGCTTCAGTTAAGACACTAATCCGACTTTGGAGGCGACTTCCATTGAAATCAATGGGTACCAGTCACCTAGAAGTCGTTTTCAAGTAGTACAGGAACCTTTTTTGAAGTTGGAGTGACTTCTGTAGTGTGCATAAAGATGGCTCCATAGACTAACATTACAGCGCGACTTGGGGCGTCTCGGGGCGACCTGAAGTCGGATCCTGAGTCGCCCTGGTGTGAACCGGCTCTAATCCTGCCATAGCTCTGCCAACTGGCTATGAAGAGTTTGCAGAATTATTTGGACACTGCTATCTTTAAGGCTAGTCCTTAGAGCTCTGCAGTGTTTGTTTTTTTTTTTGCCTTTTTTAACATGTTTCTGGGACACAGCGCAACACCAATCTCGGTAAAGAGCCGAGATTGGTGTTGTCGGCTGTGTCCAATCATAGTCGGTCACATGTAAATGCAGAAGTGCCATTTATCGGCTTTCCTCGCCTCACACTGCTCTCGTGTCACTGGATTTGGTTGACAGCAATGAGAGCCAACGGCTCCTGCTGCTATCAATCTTTTCAATGAGGACAGAGACAGCGGCTGGAGCCGCTCATGCATGTCGCTGGAATGGATGGGTTCAGGTAAGAAAAAGGGGGGGGGGCTCTGGGGGCAGCTGTAGCAAAGAAGGTTTTTCCCCTAAATGCATAGAATGCATTAAGGTGAAAAACCATGAGACTTTACAACCCCTTAATGTTCTATCCTTCCCTGCTGCATGTGTCATGTCAGAGAAGGCATTCAGAGCAGCAAGGACATTTTCTGACTAAAAATCTGACTTTTAATAACCTGAGTTGAGGGTGTGCATTATTTTGGGTACACAGAGTTTTTACATATTTTTTTAAACCACTTCAGCCCCGGAAGAAAAATAAATTTTTTGCAATACGGCACTACGTCGCTTTAACTGACAATTGCGCGGTCGTGCGACGCTGTACCCAAACAAAATTTACGTCCTTTTTTTTCCTCAAATAGAGCTTTCTTTTGGTGATATTTGATCATCTCTGTGGTTTTTATTTTTTGCGCTATAAACAAAAAAAGTGTCAATTTTGAAAAAAACTAAATTTTTTACTTTTTGCTAATAAAAATCGCAATAAGCGTATATTGATTGGTTTGCGCAAAAGTTATAGCGTCTACAAAATAGGGGATAGATTTATGTCATTTTTATTATTCTTATTTTTTTACTAGTAATGGCGGTAATCTGCGATTTTTATTGGAACTGCAAAATTATGGCGGATAGATCGGACATGTTTGACAAATTTTTGGGACCATTGACAATTATACAGCGATCGGTGCTATAAAAATGCACTATATACCGTGTAAATGTCACTCTTAGGGAAGGGGTTAGGGCTATCAAAGGGGTTATGTCATAGAATGCTAGCAAACCAGACTGTGTGACGGCACAGAGGAGACCAGACAGGTGTAGGTGAAAGTGTAACAATTTATTAAGGGAAGTAAACAGACAAATAAACACCTCCAACAGAACACAGTGCTGTGACCAAACCAAATAACAGTGACTTAAAGAAAATATATACAATAAGGGGGAATACCGGAATCGTAGAGAAGGCCAGGCCGAGGTCATACACAAAGGGATCGAAGCAGATGGGTATGGATGGGAATCAAACAGGAACAGGGAGGGGACGGATAGATTGGCTGCAGAGCAGGGATCCAAGGTAGCCAGGTAACAGGAGGACAGGGGACCGTGGAAATCAAGAGACAGGAGGGACAGATGCAGGATGGGCTCAGGGTAGGGATCAGGTCGGATTGGGTCAGACAGGATGCAGGCTCAAAGTCCAGATCACAGGTCCTAGGTCCAGGGAGAGAGATACCAGGGCAAGGAGTGTTAGTACTTGCCGGGTATTTAAAGGAAGTCTTGTAATCAGGCTTCAGGTCACAGCTGACCGCAGGAAGTGCTGCCTGTCCCACACTGCTGGAATACACCCGCTGGTGGACGCCGGTAGTACAGTCCATGGATCATGCATTACCACCAGCAGGTGAGATCCTCCAACAGAGATATTGGCTGCAAGAAGACACCTGCTGGCGGACACTAGTACTGCAGTCCAAAGGACCAACAGCACCACCAGCGGGTGAAGCCTTTCCTGACAGGTTAACTGTGTTCCCTAGTGTGTGTTCTAACTGTAGGGGGAGGGGACTGACCTGAGATGAGATCGTGGTTTCCAGCTAGTAGGAACTCACAATCTCTCTCTCCTATTCTCACAGAACTAGGATGTGTGTGTTTGCACACACACACACGCATATGTCAATGTTCTGCCTCTCGTGGCTGGCGGTCATCGCGACTGCTGACCATGAGCATCGACAGCCCCGCAGTGCAGTGGGCGCGCGCGCCTTATATCCCGCTTAAAGGAGCCAATGTACAGCTTCGACGGCTCATGGGATCGTGCTAACCTGCCACAGTGTATGGCTGGTCGGCAAGGGGTTAAAGGATGCAATAAAGGGGTCATGACAAAAAAGATAGCTCTTAACCCCTTGGAGCCAGCACCTCCCGGCCCTTTAAGGGGTTTATGATTCCGGGAGGCAGGGTGGGGTTTATGATCATGTGACCACTGTGATTGGCTGTCATTTGATCGGAAAGCTCCCGATTGCTGCCGTTAGCCGCCAGTAACTGTGCCGGAAGCGCGCAAGTTGCGTGCTCTCAGCACAGCTGTATTTGTACTAATGCGTGTAAATATGTGGCCGCTAGGCACCAAGGCCCAACCGCCGAGAGGGCACATATTTTCATGTGGCCGCCGCCAAGAGATTAAGCAGACTGTCGGCAGCAACTGCCTGAAGCCCTACAATCACCCCAAGCTAAGAGTTAAATTCAAAAAAAATCCCCAGCAACAGACTATATAATGAGAGAGCATGTCCAAAATGTAGTAGCGACGAGTACAGACAGGTGTTTTAGTATCTAATGCTGATGAGACTTCTGAGGTAAAGTCGCATTAAAGTTGAATAAAAGTCGCAAGCAAGTAGCACTAGAAAGCGCATTAAAATCGCATCACATTCGTGTGAACCTAGCTCTACTCAACCCCTCTGAACACAACCTGTACTGCTCCAGGTGTGTGTGTTTAGAACAATAAGTAGATCATCGCTGAACTGATGTTCTCCACACACTTCACCTAAATATCTAAGATTGTTTCAGTGTTGTAGCCACAAGCCCATACTCTGTAACGCAAAAATACCAGCTTGTTTTTCAGTAAATCTAGACTTAGTGGTGTTTGATGAATTCACATTTGCAATGTAGATTTCCTGGCAGCAAAATCTGTACAGCCAGCCAATTTTTTGTCAGGTTTTCGGTAAAATGGTTTGCAATCTAGTGTTACTAAACAGACCTGTTCCGGGAGTGAAGGAATATGTAATTTGAGGTTAGTTTTACAATAATGGATAATATTATCCGAAAATTTCTTTATGAGTTCATGACCGAAGACAGGGTGATAAATCAACAATACATTTCCCCAGTTGTTAGCAGGCAAATACATGTTTATTCCTCTTGTATTTTGAAAACGTTCAGGAAATGTTTAATATGAGGTGGCCATGATCAGAGGTGCAATACAGGACCATCCAGAGAGCCTGGCAGGGCAGAGCCTGCTTTTAACCCGCTTTTAATGAAATTTGAAGACTTACTTTTTTTTACAAACCAAGGAACTTTAAAGGAAAAAATTCTTGGAATTAAGGACATCTTTGTTTTACTCAGCAGGTAAAACTTTGTGTAGCGGGGTCTCCGTTGATGCCCGTGGACTACGTTACCCAGAACCCCGTTTGACACCCAGGGTGCATTGGGCTGCCGCAGAGACTCATGGGTGGGGGTATAAAAGAGAAGGGCGATGCTAAGCCCAAGCTCTTTGGACACCGCGCGGCTGGCAAGAGGACTTCCTGTGCGGACCTGCTGTGAGTGCAAGGCCCGAGGCCTGGGCCTTGCGCACTTCCAAAGAGAAAAGGGGGGGAGGTACCGCGCTTAAAATAGATAATGAAAAATTAAATAAACCCTACAACTGTGCAGCAAACTCATATGTGTGAACCCAACACTAATATACAAACAAGGAAAAGAAAAGTTGTGCAAACTAATTAGTTCCAGTGGAGCGGGGTCAGTGGGAGGCTTACTATCTCTGGACGGGAGACTGCAAGCTGGCCAGCTTTTTCCCATGCTTGTTTTATCTGCTTTGATGTAAGTAGCCATCTGTTTTTATCAAATAAAATTGCTGTTGGACGGTACACACTATGTGGCTTCCCCTCTTCATTTACATGTTTGGCGAATACTGAGTCCTATACAGTGCAGGAGTTCCATCCCTGGGGGTCCATTTACTACGAGGAAGTGGATTATTCTCAGTTTGGCACTTCCAGAGAGCCTTCCACCTCGCTGTGGAGCCTGTGCGGCTGCAGACATCTACCTGCTTCAGGAACGTCAGTGGACCGGAGACCAGGCGGCGGCAGATCCTGTGTGCGTGGACACAGCGGTGGGCGTCCCGGACTGGGATCGAGTCTGGAGGGGTGAGAGAGCACCTGCTCACAACTTACCTGAGTACTTTGTTAGGCCTATTTACTGCCTTGGCCGTCGGAGTATACTTTCCTTCTTTTCCTGTTAGGAGACTAGTTGGAGGACTGAGTTACATAGTCTCCGAGGAGTTGTCCCCATTACCTTAGACCTTGTTGGATTACAAATATTGTTCCTGTATGTGCACCACCAATCATCTGGCATGCGAAGATTCCTTCAGGAAAGACTGAACTTTAACTGAGTCAGCCCTGACTGGGAGTGATAATATTGCTGGTCGCCATACTGCTAACGGGGATTCAAGCTATATGTTAGTATGTGTTAGAACTAATTGTGCACTATAGTTAATGAGTGCTAGTATTACAGCAGGGCTCTGCATGCATGTGTTATATGTGATATTGATTGTTATTTGTTCATAAACTGGTATAGAGCTATACAAAAGTACCACCCCTAGACTAGCTGTGCCAGAGAAGGGCTGAGTAGATTGCCGGGGGTTGGCTGTGCTGTGTACAGGGCCCAAAACAAAACCAGCGGCTCCCTTAGTTTGGGGGTATCGCTACATTTGTTTTATACAAATAGCTGACTAATAAATGGAATGGAAATGGAGATGCTGCTTATCTTGCCTTTGTTGTAGTTTTCCCTGGGTTAGCAAGGTTTTTTTTGGAAAAAACTGATGCCTTCTGAGAAAGTGTCTGAACAATGCATAGGGATGCATCAGATTCCCTGTTTAACCTCCCTGGCGGTATGATTCTGTCAGATTTTAGGTGCTGAAAGCGGTACCATTATTCTGCATGGAAATTTGGCGTTTTATATTGTAGGCCTGTAATTCTTAGGAATAACTCACTTAAATATGTCCAAACCAGAGTCTAGTAAACATCCCGGGTATGATAAAAATCAAAACACAAAATCATAAATTATAATATAATAAATAACTATAAAATAATTATAACAAATAATAATATAATAATAATAAAAGTGTTTTTCAGTGTTTGATGACGAATTTCCCCACAAATCGCTATCGCTCAATTCTGCGAGTGATTCTAATTTATTATCGCTGTTTTCTAGCTGGTCTAAAACCACTTTTGACGTAAAAGGACACTTTTTGGTTGCTATGGACAATCTCCAGTTTCCAGGCAGAAAGAACAGTTTTTATTATATAACCCTTTCATGACTAAGCCCATTTCTGACATTTGGTGTTTACAAGTTAAAATGCGTATTTTTTGGTAGAAAATTACTTAGAAACCCCAAACATTATATATATATATATATATATATATATATATATATATATATATATATATTTTAGCAGAGAATCTAGAGAATAAAATGGCGATCATTGCAATATTTTATGTCACACAGTATTTGCGCAGCTGTGTTTTAAACGCAACTTTTTTGGAAAAATTAACTTTCATGAATTAAAAAAAAAAATCAAAACCAAAGTTAGTCCAATTTTTTTGTATAATGTGAAAGATGATGTTACGCCGAGTAAATAGATACCAAACATGTCATGCTTTATAATTGCCCGCACTCGTGGAATGGCGACAAGATACGGTACCTTAAAATCTCCATAGGCGAAGCTTTAATTTTTTTTTACGACTACTAGGTTAGAGTTACAGAGGAGGTCTACAGCTATAATTATTGCTCTCGCTCTGACGATCGCGGCGATACCTCACATGTGTGATTTGAACGCCGTTTTCATATGCGGGCGCGACTTCCGTATGCGTTTTCTTTGCTGCACGAGCTCGCGGGGACAGGGGCGCTTGAAAATATATATATTTTTTTTCTTATTTATTTTATTTATTTTTATAATTAAAAATAGTGTTTTTAAAAAAAAAAAATTTGATCACTTTTATTGCTGTCACAAGGGATGTAAACATCCCTTGTGACAGTAATAAGTGGTGACAGGTACTCTTTATGGAGAGATCGGAGGTCTAAAAGACCCACAATCCCTCCTTTGCACTTCAAAGTATTCAGATCGCCGAAAACGGCGAATCTGAATACTGTGTATTTTTTTAAATTCAGCGCCATTGGCAGCCGAGTAACCCGGACGTGACGTCATGACGTCGCTTCTGTGGTTACGGTGAAGAGACTGAATCAAAGCCATTCGCGGCTTCGATTCAGTCTGTTTCTAGCCGCCCGAGGTGGCGGATCGTAGATCGGGTCTCCCGGTGGGACGGGAGGCCCGGTAAGAGCGGCGGAGGCGGCGGGAGGGGGGGGGATGTCCCCTCCCGCTCCTCCGGTATAACAACTGAGCGGCTTTTAGCCGCATCGGTTGTTATACCTGGAAAGCCAATCGCCAGCTCTAAACAACGGTACTGGGATGATGCCTGCAGCTGCAGGCGTCATCCCGGTATAACCCCCGAAAGCCGAGTACGCATATGTGCGTACCCTCGGCGGGAAAGGGATAAAAGTGCATACAGGACACTGGGCAGACCACTAGGGACAAAGGGGGTGTGTAATTATTTTATACAGTACTGTAATCTGTAAGATTACAGTGTACTGTATGTGTACTGTGTTTTAACTTCTTTGAATTTGGCGCTGATCTCCGTTCCCGTGCGTCGTAACGTCGCAGGGAATGGAGCTAGGCGGCACTCGGGCACTGTGTGAATCGAGCGAGGAGACGGCTCGATCACACAGCAGGGAGGCATCGCAGGATCCAGGGGACAAGGTAAGTAACTCTGCCTGGATTCCTGCGATGCAATCCCGAGTCTGGCTCGGGGTTACCGCTTTTGGTGCTGAAATTTCACCCGAGCCAGACTAAGGAATACCGCCAGGGAGGTTAAAGGATATCTAATTAAAATAAATATGATGTTCCGCGCTATGAAGATATAGTAGCTTCTGCCCACTCCAGCTAAAACCACGGGTTTGGGGTTAGAGCAGTGGTTCTCAACCTTTCTAGTGCTGTGACCCCTTGATAAAATTTCCCAAGTTGTAGGGACCACTGAAGCCCTGTACACACGATAGGTTTAACCGATAAAAACAGTCCGATGGACTTTTTTCATCGGACAAACCGATCGTATATAGGCCCCATCGGTCTTTTTTCCATCAGTGTTTAGAGATAGAACATGTTTTAAATTTATCCGATGGTTAAAAAAACAATAGTAAATTACTATCGTCTGTGGGGAACTTCATCGGACAAAAAACCCATGCATGCTCAGAATCAAGTCGACGCATACTCAGAAGCATTGAACTTCATTTTTCTCGGCTCATCGGAGTGTTTTACGTCACCGCGTTTGGATTGCTCAGTTTTTTGACTGATGGTGTGTAGGCAAGACTGATGAAAGTCAGCTTCATCGGTTTTCCAATGGAAAAATCCATGGGTTAAAAAACCATAGGAAATCCGATCGTGTGTACAGGGCTTAACAGTAAAATTATTGTTGTAGCGTGGGTTGTCAGCACCCAAAGCAAGACAAGTCATTTGCGCCCCCTAACTAACGGACATTTAGCGCTCCCTGAGTCCCTTCCACTCGTACAGTATTTAACCACTTAAGCCGCGGACCATTTCGCTGGCCAAAGACCAGAGCACTTTTTGCGATTCGGCACTGCGTTGCTTTAACTGACAATTGCGCGGTCGTGGGACGTGGCTCACAAACAAAATTGATGTCCTTTTTTCCCACAAATAGAGCTTTCTTTTGGTGGTATTTGATCACCTCTGCTGGTTTTATTCTTTGCGCTATAAACAAAAATAGAGCGACAATTTTGAAAAAAAATCTATATTTTTTACTTTTTGCTATAATAAATATCCCCCAAAAATCTATAAAAAACAAAAATGTTCCACAGTTTAGGCCGATACGTATTCTTCTACATATTTTTGGTAAAAAAAATCGCAATAAGCGTATATTGATTGGTTTGCACAAAAGTTATAGCGTCTACAACATAGGGGTAGTTTTATGGCATTTTTATTATTATTATGTTTTTTTTACTGGTAATAGCGGTGATCTGCGATTTTTATCATGACTGTGACTTTATGGCAGAAACGTCGGACACTTTTGACACATTTTTTGGACCATCATTTTTCAGCGATCAGTGCTATAAAAATGCAATGATTACTGTGAAAAAGGGGTTAACCACTAGGTGGCGCTGAAGGGGTTAAGTGTGTCCTAGGGAGTGATTCTAACTGTTAGGGGGCGTGGCAACGAGTGACAAGACACTGATCGCTGCTCCCGATGAGAGGGAGCAGACGATCAGTGACAGTGCCACTAGGTAGAACGGGGAGATGCTTGTTTACACTTGCCTCTCCCCGTTCTGCAGCTCTGTGACCCGATCACGGGACACCGGCGGACATTTAGTCTGCCGGTCCCGCGGGCACGGTCACGAAGCTGAACCCCATAGAGAATCTATGGGGCATTGCCAAGAGAAAGATGAGAGACATGAGACTGAACAATGCAGAAAAGCTGATGGCCGCTATTGAAGCATCCTGGTCTTCCAGAACACCTCAGCAGTGCCACAGGCTGATAGCTTCCATGCCACGCCGCATTGAGGCAGTAATTGCTGCAAAAGGGGCCCAAACCAAGTACTGAGTAAATATGCATGTTTATACTTTTCAGAGGTGCACTGAACATGACGCCGAAGAGCTGAGATCCGACCCCGCCCCCGTCATGAAGGCGGGTGGGGGGAAAGGAGCTGAGCTGATCGCAACCCCCGGAAGTAGAGAACAGGGACAGCGGGACACCACCAAACTCAACCCCAAGGGTCAAATCACACGGGATTCAGGATAAAACTGATATGGGCACTAGGTGGAATGGATAATATTGGTAGATTAAATAGAAGATACATTACCTGTATAGAAGACACCTGGGAGCCAGAAATCTTGCTGATTGATAGAGGATAAAATACTTATTTCACTCATTAAAATGCAAATCAATGTATAACTTTTTTTAAATGCATTTTTCTGGATATTTTTATTGTTATTAGGTCTCTCACTGTTAAAATAAACCTACCGTTAAAATTATAGCTTGATCATTTCTTTGTCAGTGGGCAAACGTACAAAATCAGCAGGGAATCAAAAACTTTTTTCCCTCACAGAAGATCATTGGTTGTCGGTGGTTATGCACCTGAGTAATGAAAGAAGAGGCACCACTGGCCCCATGCCCCTGGCTCTGCTGAGTAATGATGTAGGCATTGTCCAGTAGAAGATACCGTATATACTCGAGAAAAAGCCGACCCGAATATAACCCGAGGCACCTAATTTTACCACAAAAAGCTAGGAAAACGTATTGACTCGAGTATAAGCCTAGGGTGTCCATCTGCATGCCTCACTGTGCCTCACTGTGTCCATGTGCATGCCTCACTGTGTCCATGCCTCACTGTGTCCATGCCTCACTGTGTCCATGCCTCACTGTGTCCATGCCTCACTGTGTCCATGCCTCACTGTGTCCATGCCTCACTGTGTCCATGCCCCACTGTGTCCATGACTAGACTTACATTTAACATGGGAGTCTATGGAAGGGGTGCCCGGCTTTGAAAAATGGGTGCTCCCCGGCCGTAGGTCCCCCAGACAGAAAACTTTGCACACTTGTAGAGGAGAACTGGAGCTATATGTGTGCCAGGTACCAGGTCCCCAAAATTACCAGAGGAATTACCGTTTAACATGGGAATCTATGGAAGGGGTGCCCGGGTTTGAAAAATCGGTGCTCCCCGTCCGTAGGTTCCCTGGATAAAAAACTTTGCACACTTGTAGAGGAAGAGTGAGGCTACATGCTTGCCAAGTTTGGGGTCCAGAGGACCTACGGCCGGCTGGTACCGGGTCCCCAAATCCGGGAGATTAGGCGCAAAAAGGTGTCTCGAGTATAAGCCGAGGGGGGCTTTTTCAGCACAAAAAAATGTGCTGGAAAACTCGGCTTATACTCGAGTATATACGGTAAGCCACTAATGCTCAAGGAACCCCCAGCAACTTCTAGAGAAGGCCTGGCTTAGAATGGTTGATGTAGAAACATTTTGCCTTTAGCACCCCCTCCCCCCTTTTTTTTATAATGTCTTATTTTATAGGTCTTAACAATCGTTGATTTATTTTTTATTTAATTTTACTTTGTTCATGAGTTAATTCAATCTTATTTTATTCAATAGAGAAACAAAGACAGATATTTTCCTAAACATTACAAACAGTGATAAGGTACACCAACAATAGGCATTGTGTGTGTCAAGACCAAAACGTGTCTAGGTTACATATAAAAGAATTGAAAGCATGTGTATAAGGCCCATCAGGAGACCTTCTGTGATGGCATTCCCTGTAAAAAATACAAGTTAAAGCGGAAGTAAACCCATCGATTTAACAGTTTCAAAAAGCAGTTACATTCCCGGCATGCCGGGAATGCCAACTGTCACATTGGTTGTGCTCTCAACCAAACTGTCAAACCATCCAATGGCTGGTGTCATAACTGATCACATGTGCAGCATCATGGCAGTTGAAGATTAAACAGAGTCCAAGATGGCAGCTTCCTTGCCTGAAAATGATAGGAGGGTTTACTTCCACTTTAAAGTAACCTTCATCCTCACTTCAGTTATGGGGATCATAGGTGCCCCGTACGTAGTGCATCAGAAGAGATTATATAAAAATCTGTATGAAAAATATGACGTAGGGGTCACACGTCGAATCAGTAACAATAGATAAGTCGAAGCCATGGTACGTTGGCTTGATGGATTCCTAAGGATGGATTTAAATATAGAGAAAAGAAAAAGGAGCAGGGGCTGTTCATGAGTTAAAGCCAGTCTGAAATGAACAGTAAAAGGATAGCAGAACATAAGTCTTTAACCACTGCTTCAGCTAGGTATCAGATTGCTTTTATGAACATTGCTACAGATTCATATTATCACTTTTAGATGTGTTGCATATGACTACAACATTTTATAGGAAAATTTAGAACATATGGACAGCCGCACTCCAAAAAAGACCATGAAGGTTGCCTTTTATTTGTAAAAAAACATGGAGCACTACAAGTCACAGCAAATGATGGGGTACAGCCGACGCGTTTCGCACTAAAATCTAGTGCTTAGACAAGCATTGGCAGCACCTGTGGTTCCTGGGAGGACATTGATTACCTATTGCACTCACCTGGAGCGGTATCCTTTTCTCTACAACATTTTATAATTTTCTTTTTCTTTTTTTACCATACTGAATCTTTGAAGATTAGTGCTAGGATTGTGTAGAGCTATCTGCAACTAGACATTATTATGCACTTAATGTTCTTCGTTAGTATCAGTTAGTATTGTTGTCAAAATTTGAGCAAAATGATTTTCATTGTGGTTGTCATTTTCAGTTGTAATTCACTTTATATAGATTTTTTTTTCTTTAATACCAAATTGGCATGGAATAATGGACTTATCTTTTTACTACATTTTGCCTCTCTGAAAGCTTTTTGATGGATGTCAATTGGTATTGCTATGGTGACTTCAGCTGTTACTTTTATACTAATACTTGTATAATGAAATGTACAGTAGGTGTTGTTCATAATGTAGAAACAGTACAGAATCAAGACGTAAGAATACTTTGTATTTTAACAAACTGTCTACAGATTACACGAATGGTAAAGCCTCGTACACACAACCGTTTGTGTGTATGGTTTCTTGTCGAGAAAACTGCCGGGAATCTCGACGAGAAAAATAGAAAACATGCTCTCTATTTTCTCGTCAGGATTCTCGTTTTTCTTGTCGGGATTCTCGCCGGCCTGTTTCCCGATGAGAAAATCGGTCGTATGTATGCTTTTCCGAGTCTTAAAAAAAACGCGCATGCTCAGAATCAAGTATGAGACAGGAGCGCTCCTTCTGGTAAAACTAGCGTTCGTAATGGAGATAGCACATTCATCACGCTGTAACGAACTGAAAGCACAAAGACTGAAAAGCGCGAATCGTCTCTCCCCAAACTTTTACTAACACGCGGTAACACGAGATCAGCAAAAACAGCCCAAGCGGTGGCGCCATTGGAATCGAACTTCCCCTTTATACTGCCGTCGTACGTGTTGTATAAGAATGTTTGATTAGAGTAAAATTTTATTTTTCATTTTATCAACATTGTTATACTTGATGTCATAGTTATTTCATTTTTCTGTCACTGGGTCCTGTATAAATGAAAAATTGTACAAACTATTTTACTTCTCCAGTTTATATACTCTTAGTGGATCTGTCATTTTCCCCATAGTAGCTAAAAATACATAATGCTTTCATGAGAAAAGATGACCTGCTGTAGAGTCTGGAGAAATAATGTTCACCGCAACACTGTCAAGTGACCTACTGAAATGATCAGGAAAGAAGCTAGCTATAAGATGGAATTATTTCCTTGCCAAACACTGATTCTCTGGTTAGTAAGTATGTCCATGAGAAATCCAGTGTTGGACATTAAGGTTCAGTTCACTTTTTAAGCAACTATTACCATTCATCATTTGAGTAACATGAACACTTGTTTCAATTTTTGCTTGCTAGGTTCACATTTTTTATATTGTCTTTATAAAGGATAATCTCTGCTGATACCAGTGATACATAAAATCTGTATTGGCAGGATTATCTAAATTAGCATTTATCATCCTTTTTTCAGTTGCTGCACTCTTTAAAACTGCACCCAATCTCAAGGCACCCCAGTCTAAAATATAAGAAATTGTAATTTTACTGGAACCTGGAACAATGCACACAACTGCCTTGATAAAATTAACTTCACATCAGAAGCCCCCCTGAACCTCAGAGATCCCCCCCATCACATCAGAGATCCCCCCATCACATCAGAGATCCCCCCCATCACATCAGAGATCCCCCCATCACATCAGAGTTCCCCCCATCACATCAGAGATCCCCCCATCACATCAGAGATCCCCCCCATCACATCAGAGATCCCCCCCATCACATCAGAGATCCCCCCATCACATCAGAGATCCCCCCCCATCACATCGGAGATCCCCCCATCACATCAGAGATCCCCCCATCACATCAGAGTTCTCCCATCACATCAAAAGCCCCCTTTTATTTTAGAGGCCTCCCTGAAAGTCCCCCCTTAATGTCAAAGGCCCCTATCACATCAGAGGCCCCCCTATACATTAGAGGCCCCCATTACCACTGAGTCTCCCCATTACAAATCCATTTAATCACACTCTCCCCTCATCGCAGACCCTCCCACAGGCCCTGATTTAGAGCAAGCTGGATCCTGTGCTCACGGCACCCCAGAGAAACCCAAACAGCACCCAGTTTTTCCTAACCAAGGTTCTGTCTTTTTTTTCCCTGAGGTGTCACAAGCACAGGACTTTGCTCATGAGCTGCCATGGTGCTGGCGGACCAGCTAGCAGCACTGTAACAATCAATGACACTCTAGGGCCAGGATGTACAGCATTATTGGTTACTATGGTGATGGCAGCCAGCTCACCTTCACCACAACAACCCATTATTCTCAGGGCAGGCAGCATGCAAGGCCACCCCCGGCATTCAGGAGAAGACATAAGTCCACCTTCTCCGCCTCTTGCCCTCTGCCATGCTGCTAGAGCCAAAAGGTAGGGTTGATTTAAAGAAGGAGCTGTGTGATTGGGGGGCTTGGAGATGAGGGGACTGTGTGATTGGGGGCTCTGATGTGATGGGTGGACTCTGTTGTAATGGGGCACACTATGATGTCATGAAGGGTTCTCATGTATAAGGGGGCTCTGATATGAAGTTAATTTCATCAAGGAGGTTATATGCATTGTCCCGTGCTCCGGTTTCCTAGTGGTAAGTAATATTTACATTTCTATAGTTTAGCAAGAGGGGGGTAACTTATGATTTTGCATACTTTTAAAGGGTGTCATGACTGAAAAAAGCTTGAGAAATGCTGATCTAAACAAATAAAACCTTTTAATACTCTCCCCCACATTTCCTATCAGAGATCTAAAAGCATAATGAAATTTGAGAATAGACTGTAGCTACCTTCCCATGCCTTCTAACGTTGTAAAAAGTAGTAATTCCTTGGCACAGGGATGATGTGCAGGGTACATATCATTCTGCAATGAAACATGGACATAGCTACATTGCAGTACAGTAATTATTGGGTGTGGCTTAAAGGGGTATGATTAAATGATGTTTCAACGTTCCAATAGATACTATGTTGTATTGTTGGACAATAAGCAGAGAAAATGCCACAACTGTGTATGTACTGTGTATATGTGTACAGTGGGGGCTGGTGCTCAATATTTTGGGGGGAGCGGCAAACAAACCTGACCCCCCCGCGTGGGAGACGCACAGCAGCGGTCAGTGCCCCCCCGCAGGAGACAGACAGACGACACGGATCAGTGCCCCTCCCCCCTGGGAGATGGATGGCGGCGATAAGTGGCCTTAACTTAGCAAGCCAATGCTGCTCCTCACTCCAGCTTGCTGAGGGAAGAGCTGTGGTCGTTGCTTCTCCTCCCAGCCGAACGCATTTTTTCTCCTCCCGGCCAAACGGGAAGTGGGTCCTGAGACCCGATTGGCCAGGGAGGAGGACCAATCGGGTCGCAGGACCCGCTTCCTGATTGGCCGGGAGAAAAAGCAGGAAGACTTTAGCAAAATATTAATTTGCTAGAGTCCCACAAGTGGGTGGGCTCATCCTTTTTTGAAGCCAATTGGAGCCTCAGGCTCAAATCATGTGCTTGAAAAAGAAAAACACATTGAAATCCATGCGTCCGGCGCCCCGCATGTAGATTAGGGGCCGGGCGCAATTAGGGGGGTGGTGCCCCTACGGCCCTAATGGACGGGCCGCCACTGTAAGTGTAGTTACATACCAGACCTGTGGCAACCAGCCTTTTTTTCCTCAATCAAGCGGTTACGTGTGTCCTAGGGAAGTGTTTATAACTGTGGGGGGGGAGTGGAGTGACTATGAGTACAGAGAGATCGCTGTTTCTAATCACTAGGAACAGACTATCACACTGTACAACCCTGATAGAATGGGAATTTGCTTTGTTTACATTGGCAGATCCCCGTTCTGCCTCTCTGAGGAGTGATCGCGGATGGCCGGCAGACATCGTGGCCGGAGGACACGCGCATCGGCTCTCCTGCTGTGCTGCATGCGCGGCCACAGTGTGTCATGCACTAAACGATGTACGGGTACGTCATTTCGCGCAATAGTGCCGCCCTGCCACAGTTTATATGCGGTGGGCTCTCCTTAAGTGGTTAAAGTGAGATTTATTTACTGTGGAACAAAAGACAATCACACACCAGAAAACAGTAAACACGAACAACCCCAGTGACAAAATACCTAATTAACCACGATCTATCAACTAACTAACAGGAGAAGTTCCCCATGAATGGCAGAAAGCGAATGCTGTACCTATTCACAAGAAGGGCAGTAAGGTAGAAGCTGGCAATTACAGGCCAGTGAGTTTAACTTCAATTGTAGTCAAGGTAATGGAATCACTCCTGAAAAGAAGGATCATTGTTTGCCTAAAAATACAGAGCTTGCTGGACCCAAAGCAGCATGGCTTTATTGAGGGCAGATCCTGTCAGACTAATCTGATTGAATTTTTTGACTATATTACCAGTGTTTTTAAAATGTACAGTCTGGAGGAAATAAGGGAAAGAGGAGACATGATTGAAACCTTTAAATACATCAAGGGGGTGAATAAGGTTCGGGAAGGCAATCTTTTCAAAATGAAACCAAGATCGAGAACACAGGGACATGACCTTAAACTAACTGGAGGAAAGTTCAAAACGAATCTTAGAAAGTATTATTTTACTGAAAGGGTAGTTGATGATTGGAATAAACTACCAACAGAGGTAGTGAGACAGTCAACAGTAAATGGCTTCAAACATGCTTGGGCTAAACATAGATCTATAGTCAGACAACAAGGTTAATGAAAAAATAGGGGGGAATCCAGACTGGGTACAGGAACAAGGAGCAGGAGTAAGCAGCAGGCTACAGGATGTAAGCTAGCTCAGGAGCAGGATAAACGGGCATTATGATCTGGCAGCAAGGATAACAATCAAAACACTGTTGCAAATTGCAATAGCAGAGGTGGGGCTTAACCATGTCGGCTCTCACACCTTATGGACCAGAGCAATTTTCAGATTTCTGCTATGAGCCTGTTTATTCGGTGAAAACGTTGTCACTACTTAACATAACAACGTAATACACACATTGTTTGTTTTTTTAATTCAAAGTTATAATAACAAAGAGTATAAAATAATGCAGCGTACACATGGTCGGAATTTCCAAGGAAAAAAGTCAGACGGAATTTTTCATGGGATATTCCGACCGTGTGTGTGCCCCATCTGACTTTTTCCGTCGGAAATTCCGACGGAGTTAGAAAGAGAACATGTTCTCTTTTTTTCCGACTGAAAAAATTTCCATCGGAAATTCAGTTCGTCTGTATGGAACTCCGACGGAGAAAAAACATGCATGCTCAGAATCAAGTCGACGCATGCTCGGAAGCATTAAACTTCATTTTTCTCGGCTCGTCGTAGTGTTGTACGTCATCGCGTTCTTGTTGGTTGGAATTTGGTGCGACAGTGTGTATGCAAGACAGCTTGAACATAATTCCGTCTGAAAAATTTGTTGTGTGTATGCGGCATTAGGCTTATAAAGGTAGCTGACATTTGAAAACAGCTGAATACAAGAAGTGCATATTCAAGAGTAAAGGAACTGGGTTACAGGAAGAGTGCAAGAGAAACCAGGCAGGGAAATGCATCAGACTGAGATCAATGTTATGAACTACAATTATAGTAACAAAATGTTGCCTTGTGGCATGAAACATGTAAACCTTCTAAAAGATGGAGTTTCAATTAAAGCTAATAAGGAACATAGCAAAAACTGAGTTACTAGATGCGGGAGAGTACGAGTGGTTACATTAGGATGACCCACCCTCAAGATGCTCATCTATTAATGGTAGTGTTAGTGGTGTGAGACCCCATAGAGGGAAAGCCTAGTCATCAAACTTAACCTGCTAAAATCCTCGAAGGGGGCCATGATACTACAAATGACTCAGACCTCTAGGTGAAACATAAGAAGAAATATCATTGTAGTGGAAGGTCTTTTAAGTCTAATATCGTTTCACGCCTCATGTGTAGCTATGAGGGATTGTTAACATAATGATCTCCTACAAAACCCCCAAGATCTGTCAACAGAAGCAAATAGGAAGTAAAACGCAGTTGTCGACAACACTTTGGAACAATCCAGATATAAAAATCAAGTAGTAACAAAGAGCAAGGAAATAAAGAATGAAAAAGTAAAGAAAAGTGGAGAAAACTAGTACGTACATTGTTTTTTTTAAGGACAAACAAGGCTTTCTTTTTGTGAATATTGTCCTGCAACAATATATTTTTTTTTGTTTGCAATCATTAGACAATTAAACATAATAAAACTAAACAAAATAAAAAAAAATTTGAGCAGTGTTAGGTTAAACATAAATAGTGTTACTGCACATAAAAAGTGTGCATTTTATTCAGTAATTTGTCCTGTTTAAAACAACACTAAAATTATGGTTTTGGTACAAAGCATTGCAAAGTTATTTGCAAATTAAGAAAAGTGGGTTTTTTCAATTTTGCGCTTTTTCAGTGTGATACATGTAAATATATGTAAAAGGTGTAAAAAAAATTAAACGAACAAAGCAAACAAAAACAGAAAAAAGTTCAACTATTAGTTCATAAAATAGAAGAAAAAAATCACCAGGAAAATTACAATTGAATGGAGAAGGAGAATACAGAGTTAACTGGTGCTGATTAGAGTAAACTAAGGGGTTAATAAGGGGTTCAACAGAGGAACATTTAATTAGAAAAAAAATATATATTTCTTTTACTTATCAAGGTTGCTTTAACTCTCCATGTGCAGAATGAAGTTCATTCTTTGATCTGTAGATGAGAAACACAGAAAGTTACAATTGATACAATGTTTCAATATAACATTCTGTATTCGCAACTGAGCGATGTTGTTGATGAACATTGCCAGACTGCTTCTTTTTTTTTTTTTACAGCTCCTGCTGCCGACCTTGTTCGTGTACTCGGCAATGCAGCTGTGATTAACCTCCCTGGCGGTATTCCCGAGTCTGGCTCGGGTGAAATTTCAGCACCAAAAGCGGGAACCCCGAGCCAGACTCGGGATTGCATCGCAGTTATCCAGGCAGAGTTACTTACCTTGTCCCCTGGATCCTGCGATGCCTCCCTGCTGTGTGATCGAGCCGTCTCCTCGCTCGATTCACACAGTGCCCGAGTGCCACCGAGCTCCGTTCCCTGCGACGTTACGACGCACGGGGATGGAGATCGGCGCCAAATTCAAAAAAGTTAAAATACAGTACACATACAGTACACTGTAATCTTACAGATTACAGTACTGTATAAAATAATTACACATCCCCTTTGTCCCTAGTGGTCTGCCCAGTGCCCTGCATGCACTTTTATATAATAAAAACGTATTTCTGCCTGGAAACTGGAGATTGTCCATAGCAACCAAAAAGTGTCTCTTTACGTCAAAAGTGGTTTTAGACCAGCTAGAAAACAGCGATAATAAATTAGAATCACTCGCATAATTGAGCGATAGCGATTTGTGGGGAAATTTGTCATCAAACACTGAAAAACACTTTTATTATTATTATTATATTATTTGTTAGGCCTCATGCCCACGGACGTTTTTACAGCCGCGTTTTTGAGCGTTTTTTACAGCTTAAAAACGCCTGTCCATGTTAGTCTATAGCTTCATGCCCACCTAGACGTTTTTGAGCTGCAAATAGCATAGACGTTCTTAAGCTGTAAAAAAAAAACCAGGACCAGTGCGTTCCTCAGCGTCGGAGTTAGGCAGAAAAAAACGCGAGCGTCAAAAAACGCTCAAAAACGCGCACTAACATAGACAGGCGTTTTTAAGCTGTAAAAAATGCAGCTGTAAAAACGTCAGTGGGCATGAAGCCTAATAATTATTTTATAGTTATTTATTATATTATAATTTATGATTTTTATTAATTTTTTACTTTATCATACCGGGGATGTCTACTAGACTCTTGTTTGGACAGATTTAAGTGAATTATTCCTAAGAATTGCAGGCCTACAATATAAAACACCAAATTTCCATGCAGAATAATGGTACCGCTTTCAGCACCTAAAATCTGACAGAATCATACCGCCAGGGAGATTAATCACAGCTGAATTGTCAGGTACTGGGACAGGGGGAAATCCCGGAAGGCAGAGCAGATGGGATGTATTAGATGTATTAGACATGCCCTGTGTACAGAGATGACATGTTTTTGGGTGTCCCTAGTACGCCCTGAGTCTGCAACTGGTTAAAAGAGTAACTCCACTTTCATGGGGGAAAAAAATTGCATATTTTAACAAAATAATATAGCATATACAATTGCGACACAAGTCATATTGTAATTGAATGTTATTAAAAATGACCTTTCCTTTTCAATCTGAAGCTCTGTAATTTTCTGTAAATGCAATAAAATATGGCTACCTGGAGGTGTTCTGTACACAATGTGTACAGGCTCCCCCCAGAAACATAATTTCCTGCTTGTGTGATTAGCTCACTGATTTTCCCAGAAGTTTGCACTAAGATACAAGTCAGATTTTTGGCATCCCTGCAACAAAAATTTCATTTTTGGTGAGATACTCCCAATAGGAAATTACGTCTAAAGGGATCCTGACCATGCAGTTTACCCTCATTAGAGCTCTACAACTGCAACAGCTGGTTGATAATTATGAAACCACTCCCATTAGACTCAGGACAGGGGCACAGAGGAACAAACAGTAATTTCTTCAGAATAACAAAAGGTGGGAATTTGCAACACAGTTTTGTCCTACAATGCCACCAGCAGGTAAACCAGGTCCTAACAAATATTAATTTCTATATTGTATTTCAATTATTTCTAGCTTACTCTAATTAACCTGAATAATGTTGAAGTTTGTAAACTTACTTTATGAAGAATCCCCACACATTTGCTTCCTTGAATTTTGTAACACGTGTTCACTTGTTACATAGTTGGCAAGGTTGAATAAAGACACCAGTCCATCCAGTTAAATTCCTGTTGATAGACAGCACTGCTGTATCACAGAATTCACAGAGCCTGGATTCTGAACTACAGAGTTGCTGGGAATAGGAGTTTCAGGGGGCATGGCCAATACAGGAACAGCTGCTTGCAAGCAGCAAGGTACCATGGGATATGTAGTCCCTAGAAATTGAAAGTAAACAGCAGAGGAGAAGCTTTAAAGAATGCAAGGAATCCAGGAAGTTATGGAAAGACATGCAACAATCACAACATGAAAAGAGATTTTACCAATAAGTTTATATTGGAAAGTCAAAAATAACTATTGTTTGTATTTGGTATTACAATTGTAGCGCCCCTCTACTTTGAGGGGTGCTATGTGTCTAAATTTAGGGGTTGGTCTGAGCTGGTAGCCAGGCTCAGACCGCTTTTATTGATGGGTTCTGTTACTTTGTTTCTGCAGGTGTCGTACTGGTGTGCAGTTCCCTGTGGCCTGTAGGTGGCACTGCCATGACAGGTCAGGGTTGAACCACTGGTGACAGTGCTGTGCCTTAGGGTGTCCTCTCTCTGCAGTAGTATGGTGGGCATGGTCGGCCTGCTGTGCATTCCTGGGAGAGGATACATAAGGGGCAGACGCCGCCTGGAGCAGAGAGTTCCGGAATTCGGGTCGCGTGACCTGGCCCTCTAGGCCAGGGGTGCGCGAGTGCATCAGTCTCAGGCACCTTTGGCCTGGGGCTGCAGCTTCGCCATTGGGCCCAGCACCTTTAGCTGGGGCTCATCTCTAAGAGGAGGAATCCCAGGGTGCCCCTGAGAGGGGACCCACTCTAAGAAGAGGAGGCCGGGGAGGACCTTTCTAATGGACCGGTGAGAGTTCGCGGAGAAAGAGAGGCCCGGTAAACTTCTGGAGGGATTCCACTATTCATCTAAGGCCTTGTAATGTGCAGAAACTTGCACCTGTTCTTGAGTTACAAGCGCTGAGAAGTTCGGGGCTCAGAGATCCTGTGGCAGAGGATCTCCCGATCATATCTTCAAAGAAACCTAAGTGAACGCCCGAGTGTCATTCCGGTTGCTAGGACCGTGAGAGGGGACTATCCGGATGCGCAGAGACACTGGGGATTGAGTGGTAAGATTAAGTGCCGCGTGCCTGAACCTGCCTCCCTGTTCTTTTATTCTTCAACTTCAACTTTCCTATCCAGTTTTCAGCATAAAGAAAATAAACCTTCCTTCATTAAGGTTTAACCTTGCCTGGACATTGGCCTTATTGGTGCACCTACAACAGACTCTTCCCTACACTCTGGGGGTGAGAACCAGCCGAGGGGAGGTAACTCGCTGGGGGACCCAACAATTGTGAACACCGCTCAACCTCTTCAAACAAGAGGGTACGGGCATATAGCGCGGTGTGCCTTGACCTGCGAGTGAGCCGAAGGCAGGAAAAGGTCTGTGTGCTACACAATGTTGATGTTATAAAATTAAACTGTTGTGACCATACGTTTCCTTTACATTTCAGGGCGCAGTCCTTTATGTAGATAAAGGGATTGAATTACTAAAACTGGAGAGGGCAGAATCTGGTGCAGCTCTGCATAGAAACCAATCTTAATTGAGCCAGCTGAAATTAGAAGCTGATTGGCTAACATACAGAGCTGCACCAGATTTTTTTTCATTTTTCCAGTTTTAGAAAATCAACCCCAAAGTGTTGATGTTTCATGTACAGTATAAATGTCATGAACCCGTGCATATTAAATCTTTAGAGATCACACCCTACGCTTTTACCCTTTGTTAGTGGTGTAGAGTCTAAAAGATTATTTATTTTTTTACATCAATTTTTATGCTATGACCATAATTCACTACAGTACACTTTGCTACAACCATTATCTTGCCCGTGGCCACAGATATAGTCGTCTTCATTTACAAAGGAAACACCTTCATGATATCAGCACTTAAATAAAATTATAGAGCCACCGGCAGGCTGCTCTCATACAGAGTTTTATTTTCACCCTTTGTGCTCTGTCTTTAACCTCTTGCCTTCTACCGTATGCATATATGTGGCCTGTCAGCAAGTGGCTATTTCTTTCTCGTACATCACGGGACACAGAGCGACATAGTCATTACTAATGGGTTATATAGATACCGTCAGGTGCTGGCACTGGCAACTTCCAAAACCGGAAGTACCCTCCCCTATATAAGCCCCTCCCATCCGGGAGCACCTCAGTTTTTTGCCAGTGTCTAAGGTGTTGGCCAAGAAGAAACATGTGTTTTTCACTGAGCTTGCGTACAGGTTCTTTTGGGCCTCAGTAAGCTATTCCGGATCCGACCAAAAAAGCTTCATAGCTAAACGGTCGGTACCCGGGCCTTGCAGAGAAGAGCAAGGTTTTGCCTGTAATGCTTCTCTTAGGAGAGCTGGACCCTGGGATCCAGAGCTCTGGTCATACCCACGACCAAGATGTTTTCTGTGCAGGGTGCTATACAGGTCCAGGGGAGTGGAATCCTTGGGAACCCGGTCCCTGAAGGTTTGATTACAATGCCTGCCGTGATAGGTGAAGTTTGGGCTTTTGTGGACCAAACAAAGTCCTGCGGCGGGGAACAGGTAAGTGGGGGCCCCCAGGAACTTGGTTCTATTGGGGGACCCCCAAGCCTAATTTGTCTTTCTGTCTGTTACCTAATGGTATTCCCGCAAAATTCTGTGCATGCCTGTAACTACTAAAAAAATGTAATAATTTTTAATGGTGGTCAAGAAAAAAAAAAAAAAAAAATTTTTTATATATATTTAATATATTAGACTGCGGTACCTGTGTTTGTCCACTAGAGGCCGCTGTGGAATGTTTTCTTGTCATGTGGACTAGCTTCTTCTCAGCAGAGCAAAGTCCAGGCAGATGGTGAGTTCTCTTATAGGAAACTACTTCCTCTGCCATGTTGCAGTGCTCGTCCATCCCCCGGCCTGCGGCAAAGAGGGGCCCTGGCTCCTGTCCCTTGTTACCATATTTGAAATTAGCGCCGAAGGCGCACGTGCCCGCGCGCGTGCGCGTGCACGCGCCTCTATATATAGAGGTGAGCCGGGAAAGGGGGCGGAGCCTGGGGGATGACGCTCTGTGCGCGCCGCAGCGCTTCTGCGCATGTGCGGGCGTCCCAGCAGTTTAAAAAAACCACAATATTGTAGTGAGCTGGCTATGAAGTACAGAGACAGAGCTGGCAACATTTAAAGGCATACAGCAAGCGGTTGATACAGGCATCCCCTAGAAAGGCACATTAGTAGACACCAACTGTGATATAGCAGCAATTGTGCTAGACTATTCTCAGTAAAAGTGGTGTATTACGGCTGGAATACCTCAGCTTTAGGCTTAGGAATATGCCGTCCAGAAGCTCCGGAACTGAATCTTCCAGGAAGCGAAGGGGGTCTCATCGGGCTCGGAGGATCTTGGGCATACTCCTGCTGCACCAGTCTCCCCTGAAGTTCAGAGGTAAGTGACCGTAGAGACCCCGCAGGGTACTTGGTACTGTGGCTGTCCTCAGTTCACCTGCTCCTGTGTATGTAACAGAGGAGGATTTTCCTCAGCTCTGGGAGGATTAGAGAGAGATTGTCAACATTTATCGCTGCCTCCCTGTCAGGGAAAGCACGCCCGATCTCCGTCTCCTCCTTCAGAGTGCCTGTTAGCAGAGCAACAGTCCCATACAGGGATCGACCTGCCTGAAGGGGATCAGGATGAGGTTGATTCTGTTATAGAGGAATCAACAGTGGGGGAACCTTTTCTCAGCATCTTAAGCTGAAAGATTATGGGTTCAGTCTCTGACTAACATGGTCCGATCAGCATTTAAAAATGCACCTTGCGGAACCATCAACCACTACTGTATCCTCGTTGGGGTCGCTAGAAGCCCCCAGACTGTTTGTTCTTTTCCACTTCACCCTTTACTGAAAGGGCTCATTTACCAGGATTGGGAACGTCCTGAGAAAATATTTATTCCCCCAAGAGATTTCCGGTGGTCTATCCCATGGAGGATAAGTTCATCAAAAAAAAAAAATGGAAGGTCCCTACAGTGGACGTAGCCATCTCTTGTATGTATAAATCACTGACATGTCCAGTGGATAATGTCCAAATGTTCAAGAACCCAATAGATAAAAGATTGGAGTCCTTATGAAAATCTGCTTGGTGATACAACCAGCAGTAGCAGCTATTGGGGTCTGCTAAGCAGTGAAGGATCAGTTGAAACAGGTCTTGAGGGACTTGACAGATCAGCAGGCTTTGCCCTAGCTGATCTACCTAGAGCCTTAGGCTTTGCGGTTGACGCCATAGAGGATTCAGTCCATCAGGCCTCCCGCCTTACGCTGTCTATAGTACATATGCGTAGGCTCCTATGGCTCAAAAACTGGTCTGCTGAAGCTCCCTGTAAAGAATGGCTGGTTAGCGTCCTATTTCATGGTGAACGCTTATTCAGGGAAAACCTGGACAAATATATCCAGAAAATTTCCAGCGGTAAAAATACGCTCTTACCGGTTAAAAGCAGAGTTAGAGGTCCCTCTTTAAGAGGCCTGCTTCTCCAGTCCCTGGGGCATCGGCTGTGTAACAGTTCCGACGGCCTCCTCGGTCAAATCCCGGGGGTAAAAAACAGGGACAGTAGCAGGGTAATGAGAAACCCTGGGTCAGGGGAGGTACAAAACCTCCCCCAAAGTTAAATTCATTGAAGCCCCCACTCAGTCGGGTGGGGGGAGGACTCCAGTTGTTCGCAAGAGACCTGGCGGGACACGATCAAGACAGATAGGTGCTCTCCGCAGTAGGTTTGGGATACAGTTTGGAGTTAAAAGACTCTCCTCCTTCCCATTTTTGAGGTCAAACGTGCCAAGGGATCCCCGGAAGAGAGAGTCCCTCCTGTTGGCACTAGAACAACTATTGCTCCAAGGAGTAATTATGGAGGTTCCCCTGGAAGAATGAGGGTTCGAGTTTTACTCAAACCTCTTTACAGTCCCGAAGCAAACGCGGTCGGGAGGCCCATATTAATTCTAAAAGGGCTATACAAATTCCTGTATATCAGGACTTTCCGATGGAGTCGATCCGATCGGTGGCCACTGCCCTACAAGGGGAGGATTGGTTAGCCACGATCGACATCAAAGATGCTTATTTGCACATTCCCATCTTTCCAGTCCACCAAAAATTTCTACGCTTTGCGGTAGAAGGGCGCCATTTTCAGTTCAGAGCCTTACCCTTCGGTTTGGCCACAGCACCACGAGTGTTTACAAAAATTCTGGCCCTTTATTGGCCAATCTAAGAACACAAGGTGTAATGATAATGGCATATCTGGATGACTTGTTGCTGATAGACCACTCAGTGAAAAAACTAGACGTGGTCGTTCACAAGACGATCAAGTATCTGGAATCTCACGGTTGGATTATCAACCGAGACAAGTCAGCCCTAAAAACCAGTCAAAAGTCTGGAATACTTGGGGCTAAGGTTGGATTCAGGCCAGAGAAAAATATTCTTGCCTCGAGGAAAGGTGTTGTCTTTGAAAGATTTGATCCACTTAGTGGGTACAAAAAAGACAGCCGTCCATACGCCTGTATATGAGGCTGCTGGGAAAAATGGTGGCATCATTCGAAGCAGTACCCTACGGTCAATTCCATTCAAGGAATTTGCAAGGGGCCATACTGTCAGCCTGGAACAAAAAAGTTCAGGCCCTAGACTTACAATGTCCTTGTCCCCTTCCGTTCGGAAGAGCCTCCGTTGGTGGTGGGTTCCCCAGAATCTGGAAAAAAGGAAATCCTTCAGTCCGATTTCTTGGAAGGTGGTCACTACAGATGCCAGCCTTATAGGCTGGGGAGCAGTACTGGAGCAATAGTCTCTCCAGGGCAGATGGTCGGATGCAGAAAAGGCCCTGCCCATCAATCTCTTAGAGATACGAGCAGCCCGGTATGCCCTAGTAGCATGGACATCCAAACTCCAAGGGTCCCCTGTCAGAATTCAATCAGACAATGCCACAGCAGTGGCATATATCAATCATCAGGGGGGCACCAGGAGTCGTGCAGCCCAGAGGGAAGTAAATTACATCCTGAAATGGGCAGGAAAAATATGTCCCAGCCATATCTGCGGTATTCATTCCAGGAGTGGAGAATTGGAAGGCGGACTTTCTAAGTCGCCAGCAATTAGGCCCAGAGGAAGGGTCCCTTCACCCCGAGGTTTTCTGGACAATATGTCAGCGGTGGGGAACATCGGATGTAGATCTTCTAGCATCCAGATTCAACGCAAAGGGGGATAGGTTTGTCTCTCGGACAAGGGATCCCCTAGCTTGCGGCTCGGATGCCCTAGTGTTCCCTGGGGATCAGTTCAAGCTGATATATGCATTCACACCGCCACAATGGTTACCTCGATTACTCCGCAGAATCAGGGTAGAAAAGAAACCAGTGATTCCGGTGGCTCCAGCGTGGCCCCGAAGAGCGTGGTACGCGGAGATTGTAAAATTTCAGTGGGGAGTCCTTGGACTCTCCCACGTCGTCCGGCTTTCGCAAGGACCGATATACCACCCTTCCTTACCAGCCCTAGGTTTGACGGCCTGGCTATTGAAGCCCACATTCTAAAAAAGAGAGGGCTCTCTAATGCTGTGGTATCTACCATGATCAATGCCAGGAAGCCGGTATCCAGGCAGATCTACTATAGAATCTGGAAGGCGTACATCGCGTGGTGTGAGGCCAAGAAATGGCATCCACATAAGTACGTAATAGGTAGGATTCTGGACTTCCTACAGTGGGCTGTAGATAGGAAGCTTGCCTTGAGTACTATCAAGGGTCAGATTTCGGCCTTGTCAATATTTTTTCAAAGGCCCTTGGCTTCGCATTCACTAGTCAAAGCCTTTATACAAGGAGTGATGCGTATTAGTCCTCCGGTTAATATTCCCATATGTCCATGGGATCTAAACTTGGTTCTGTCGGTTCTACAGAAACAACCATTTGAACCATTACAGCATATTTCCTTGGTGCTTCTCACCAGGAAATTGATTTTTCTAGTAGCCATTTGTTCGGCTAAAAAGAGTATCGGAATTAGCAGCTATGTCCTGTAAGGAGCCATATCTGGTTATCCATAAGGACAGAGTAGTGTTACGTCCTCATCCAGCCTTTCTTCCTAAGGTGGTATCGAGGTTTCATTTGAACCAAGATGTGGTTCTTCCTTCTTTTTTCCCCAAACCTACTTCGGTAGAGGAAAAGTTATTGCATTCTTTGGATGTAGTAAGAGCAGTTAAAGCTTATCTAAAAGCCACTGCTCAGATTCGCAGAACGGATACTTTGTTTATTCTGCCGGAAGGCCCCAGAAAGGGTCAGGCAGCGTCAAAGTCTACTTTAGCCAAGTGGATTCGACAGGTCATTATGCAAGCTTATGGCTTGAGAAGGAGACCGCCTCCGTTCAAAGTTAGAGCGCACTCCACGAGAGCAGTTGGAACTTCATGGGCAGTGCATCACCAGGCCTCCCTGGCTCAAATCTGTAAGGCCGCAACATGGTCTTCGGTACACACGTTTACTAGGTCCTACCAGGTGGACGTTAGAAGTCAGGAGGATGTCGCCTTTGGGCGCAGTGTGTTGCAGGCCGCAAAAGATCCTCATGTCTGATAGCGCTCAGCTTATATATGGTGTATCCCCCCCCTCATTTGGCATTGCTTTAGGACATCCCATTAGTAATGACTATGTCGCTCTGTGTCCCGTGATGTACGAGAAAGAAAATAGGATTTTTATAACAGCTTACCTGTAAAATCCTTTTCTTGGAGTACATCACGGGACACAGAGCTCCCGCCCCTCTTTAGGGACACTTATTGCTTTGCTACAAAACTGAGGTGCTCCCGGATGGGAGGGGCTTATATAGGGGAGGGTACTTCCGGTTTTGGAAGTTGCCAGTGCCAGCACCTGACGGTATCTATATAACCCATTAGTAATGACTATGTCGCTCTGTGTCCCGTGATGTACTCCAAGAAAAGGATTTTACAGGTAAGCTGTTATAAAAATCCTATTATTAACATCATTCTTGAAACACGATAAAACAAGAGTACAGGAGCAAAAAAAATTTGTACAGATTTATTGGATAAAAAACATATGCAGACTTGCATCTGAAGAAGCATCCGTGAACAGACATCAGTTGAAGTGAAGCAGGTAAAATACTTTGGAATTTTTAAGATTTATGGACTATTTTTTTTAGGGCAGCAACTTGTGTGCTTTTTCAATGCAGTTTTGAATTACCAAGGTCATGCAGCTGCAGCCATGATCTTGGTAGCGTTTTTTTTTTTTACAGCCGGCGATTGGGTGCTTGGTCAGCTTGTTTGGAGGGCAGAGGAGACATTGGGGGTCTAAATGAGCATGATGTTTGCAATAAATAGATCCTGTCACTGCCCAAAGCTATCAAAATAGGGGGCTTGCTAGCTCCCTTGTCATAGCAATAAAGTTAAATGAAAGAAACCTTTAAAAGTGTAAAAAAAAAATATTTTAATAAAATAAATAAAAATACTTGGAAAAAAGTTTTAAAAGCATCCCTGTCCCTCTACAAATGTACACAGCGATTACACCACACATCTGAGGTATCAGTGCAAAGAGTGAGATCAATAATTCTGCGAACATCATTCATGATTTAAAAAAAAAAAAAAATGTGGCGCTCAGAAAATGAAAAAATCATTTATGGTTATAAACCTGAATTGACCAATAAAATGAAAAAATGAATAAAAACAAAACAATGTGGTAAATGAATTTAAAGTTCATAGGTGAACATCATAAGTTAGTCCATTATTAAGAAATGAATCACATAAATAAAAAAGTCTCTCGTGCTGTTCAAAGTGAATGAAGACTTGATCTTTAAAGTGCAATCAACAAGTGATAAAGGTGGCACGCTTACCAGAAATGGTGGACTCATATGCTGTACAGCATATGGGTCAAACAGGCAGTCATGAGGGGGTACCTCAACAGGATCCAACACAGAAAGGTCGATGTTTCGATTATGAAAAAACAACAAACCCCCTTGGTAGTGGGACTTTGAAAGTGACTACAAACAGAAAGGAGTATATATAAAAGTATAAATGTATTAATGTTGTACAAAAAACATGGAAGTCATAGATGTATGTACAAACATTATTAATCTGATGTTTTGTGCTTTGCTCACCATGTTTGGTGGCCATCAAATTAGTATCCTTATGGCCACTGCAGAGAACTAGGCTTAGTTTTAGAAGCACTGTTCTCCATGTTCACTAGACCAAATTTCCTTAATTTTGTCTGGTGCATTTTTATGTTTGCTTCCATTTCTTGGTTATTGTCCTTCTTTCCTTCCTTGCTTTGGTGTTGACATTTCATGTGCCTTTATTCCATGTGCGCGCAATATCTCCCTGGTTCCGGGTCGGTCCTCTGCCCTCCACACGGCGCACGGGGGGGGGGTTACACATACCATTTAACTCCTTTGGGTTTGTGGCGTTGTGCTTCCGTCCCCTGTTTATTTTGCAGGTCATTCTGCAATAGTGCGCCAGCGCACGCTCCGCGCCGTTTGCCATCATCGCGGATCACTTTAACATCTGATGTGGTTCATTGCACACTCTGGAGTGTGTCTTTGATGCTGGAACCTCGCCTTCAATATTGGATGTTGCTTATCATCTAAACATCGACCTTTCTGTGTTGGATCCTGTTTAGGTATAAAGTCATGACTGCCTGTTTGACCCATATGCTGTACAGTATATGAGTCTACCATTTCTGGTAAGCGTGCCAACCTTGTCACTTGCTGATTGCACTTTAAAGATCAAGTCTTCATTCACTTTGAACAGCACAAGAGACTTTTTTTATTTATGTGATTCATTTCTTATGATGTACTAACTTATGATGTTCACCTATGAACTTTTGATTAATTTTGCACATTGATTTGTTTTTATTATTTTTTTCATTTTATTGGTTGTTCATTCATTATTCATTCATTCATACCTTGGTCAATCCAGGTTTATACCCATATATGATTTTTACTTGTTCATTTTCTGAGCGCCACATTATTGGTCCTTTTTGTTTTTTTGCACTATATGCCTAGTGGAGGCAGCTTAATAGTCGCTAAACACAGTTTTTTACACTTTTTTTTCCCCATCATTCATGATTAACTATACATTGATAACCTGTAAAGGCTTTTAAAGCATTGCCTATGAAAAATTTTAGATACCGTAGTTTGTCGCCAATTCTCAAGTGCACGCAATTTTGAATCTTTGACATGTTTGTTATCTATTTACTTGATGCAACATCATTGTTTCTATTTTACCAACAAAAGTGGGTATTATATTGTGTTTGTGTATGCTAAAATTCATGTTGGTGTATTTTTGCCTGAAAATATGTGCTTGATAAACAGCTACGCAAACATCATGTGACATAAAAATGTGCATGAGGTTTTCAGCCAACAGCAACATGAACTGTTGCTAAGGCATTGATACAGTGCACTGAGCATTCAAGTGACATCACAGAATGTGCAAAGTAGGGGCTCGTGTATGAGTATGTTGTTTCCTGCATTTAAAATACACATCAAATGCAGGTCAGCAAAAAAAAAAGTAGTCATTTACCAGACACTCTTACCATCTTAAAAATCCAGCAGTGTAAAAATGCTGTGTATACACCTTTTTTATAATAATAATAAAAAAAAAAAACACAAGCCAGAGTGTGTGAATGCATTAAATGTAATCAATTTATATATATATATATATATATATATATATATATATATATATATATAGTATTGTATTATATATTATTTATATATTGTTCTGTCCCCGCTACACGTTTCCCTGTGTGTAGCTCAACATTCAGTTAAACTCTCCTATTCTGCAATAAGCCACATATAATTTTGAAGCTTTATTAACAAAACAGGGTGATTGAGAAAAAACAAATGCAGGTACATATAATCAGTATATGAAGTATACAGGAATACAATGAATAAGCTAGACTGTAGATGGCAATAAGTAATTATTACCAGCGATGTAGCATTTAGGGGATGCAAATGGTTGAATTGTTTAGTCCAACATGTGCTCTGACAGCTGGTTCCTTCTTTCAGTCTTTAAGATGGAGTCTGAGGTCCCAGGATGCACCTGTTTCTCTTCTTTAGACTGAAGAATGATGGGAACTTTTGTTTAAAGGTGAACAGTTTCTAGATTTTGTAAAAATAGTAAATTTACCATCAGCTCCATCTTGTGGTCAAATCTGATATTGCAGGCAAAACAAGTTAACCACTTGCCGCAGAATCACATACCTGTATGTCATTCTACTTTAAAGCGGAGGTTCAGCCAAAATAACATCCATATACGAGCACACTCCTTACACTACTAACATGTACAGTAGCCATATCTTTTTTTTTTTTTATGTTGTACATACCGTACTATTGTAATTTCGGCTTCCGGGTACTCACTCCCGTGGGAGTAGGCGTTTCTATTCCGGCGCAATGTAATCTGGGAGTTCGACCAGATGTGACATGTCCTGCAGAAAAAGTTCCCCGGCGGATAAGGTCCCCCCTGTACTGCGCAGGTGCGGCACGAAGCTCAACAGAGTTTCCGAAAGTAGCCGAACATGTAGAGCTGCTAGTCGGCTCTACACGGCGCCTGCGCAGTCAGCTCTACATGGCTCCTAGTCATTGCGCAGGCGCCGTGTAGAGCTAACTCACAGCTCTACATGTTCGGCTACTTTCGGAAACTCCGTTGAGGTTCGTGCCGCACATGCGCAGTACAGGGGGGGACCTTGTCCGCCGGGGGAACTTTTTCTGCAGAACACCGTCCACCGCTACCAGGAAGTCAGTGCTTGTGGGCTTCACAATGCCCACAAGCAAAATGGAAAATTCATACGGCTGATTTTAAAAGTGCATCTTTTGCCAGAAAAAGGACAGGGGAGGTTTGAAGTCACCAAACACGTGAGTACTAATTGGTGATCTAAAAATACTTTGAATGCAAGCGAAAAAAAAAAAAGATTTGCAGCGGAACCTCCGCTTTAAGTGGTTGTACCGGGGTGATGCCTGCATTTTTTAGAGCTTACTTGTAATAACAACCGATGCGGCTAAGCAGCCACTTGATTCTTATCACAAACATCAGGAGGGGACACCCCCCTCCCGCCGCCTTCTGCAGCTCTTCCCGGGCTCTCCCATACCACTGGGAGGGGAGAGTAACCAGCTGGCACATCTGCTGACTGGCTGAAGTCCCAAACAAAGCCGGAATCGGCTTTGATCGGGTCTCGGATCTAGGAACCTGGAAGCGACGTCACAACGTCACTTCTGGTTTACTGGAGCCTTCAAAGTGCCAGATTTAAAAAAATGTCAGTATTCAAAACAGCCAAACTTGGTGTTTTGAAGGCTTTTAAGTACAAAGGAGGGATTTATAGACCCCAGATCCCTCCACAAAAATACCTGACACTTGTCTGTGACTGTTGTGAGGGATGTTTACATTCCTTTGTGAGAGCAATAAAAGTGATAAAATAAATAAATAAAATTAAAGAGACAGTGTCAAAAAATAAAATAAAAATAAATAAATAAATTAAAGCATCCGATCCCTTTGTGCTCGTGCGCAGAAGCGAATGCATACGTAAGTCACGCCTACAATTGTAAACAGTGTTCAAACCACACGCCATGATCATTAGAGTGAGAGCAATAATTCTAGCTCCAGACCTCTTCTGTAACTCTAAACTGGTATCCGAAAAATTTAAAGCGTCGCCTATGGAGATTTTTAAAAACCATAGTTTGTCACCATTCCACAAATGTGTGCAATTTTAAATCATGACATGTTGGGTATCTATTTATTCTGCGTAACAACATCTTTCACATTATACAAAAAAATGGGCTAACTGTACTGTGTTTTTTTTTATTTTATTTACTCATGGAGTACAGTATGACATAAAATATTGCAACAACCGCAATTTTATTCTCTAGGGTCTCTGCTAAAAAATATATATTACATTTTGGGGGTTTTCTACCAAAAAAATACAGATTTTAACTTGTAAGCAAGAAGTGTCAGAAAAAGGCCTGGATTAATATCCTACTCGAGGCAGAACATACAGGTGATACTCGAAAAAATTTGAATATCGTGCAAAAGTTCATTTATTTCACTAATGTAACTTAAAGTGGTTGTAAACCTACTTGAAGGACTTCTACCTATAGGGAAGCCTAGAATAAGGCTTACCTATAGGTAGTGGAAATATCTCCTAAACGTGCGCCGTTTAGCAGATATTTCACTTGTAGTCCGCCGATAATCTTCACTGCGCATGCTCGGGGAAGAAGCTAAACGTCGCCACGTGGCCCTCCTGGCTCGAGGTATGTGATACTGGAATTTCAGCCACGGAGCCATGTTGGCCCGAGGCTGCATCTCTACCAGGTAGGCCCAGTAGTCCTGACTGGGGCCTGCACCAGAAGGTAATCCTGTGCTGTCTGTCCTGCATGAGGAAGCCACTCAATGGAGGAAACCAGGGTAGGACCTGGGGAAGGCCTGGTGACCTTATTGGAGGATGTACCGTAGTTCATGTTACCTTACAGTGTGCCGGGTTGGCTTAAAGGCTCTAACACTGTAAGGCTGGATATCCGGGTCCTGAAATCCTGTGGCAGAGGATTACTGAACAAGTTCATCTTTATTATCCTAAAGTCTGTGGCAGAGACTGTTATTTCTTCATCTTGTTCGTGCATCATCCCGGCTGCTAGGCCAAGTGAGAGAGGCCTATCCGGGTGAGCAATACCCACTTGAAGGAGAGTGGTGAGTGTGACTTTTTGAAACTTAGAAGTTTCCCCAGTGATCTGCATCATGTGTCTGAACCTTCCCCTAACCCTCCATCCCTCTACCTATGCAAGTTTGCTTGGAAATAAAACCTGACGAAAAAGATTCATAACTTGTGTGGACGTTGAAGTTACTATAGACTCTCATCCCCTAGGCAACGAATGGCGAGGTAACGTGCAAGGCCCAAATCTAAACCAGCAGCTCCTACGGGGGTGTGCTACACATGCAATCAATAAAACAAGGATTGTACATAGAACAATATCGAAGCTCTGAAAAGTATAAGCATGCATATGTACTCAGTATTTGGTTTGGGCCCCTTTTGCAGCAATTACTGCCTCAATGCGGCGTGGCATGGAAGCTATCAGCCTGTGGCACTGCTGAGGTGTTTTGGAAGACCGGGATGCTTCAATAGCGGCCTTCAGCTCTTCTGCATTGTTCAGTCTCATGTCTCTCATCTTTCTCTTGGCAATGCCCCATAGATTCTCTATGGGGTTCAGGTCAGGAGAGTTTGTTGGCCAATCAAGCACAGTAATCCCACGGTCATTGAACCAGGTTTTGGTGCTTTTGGCAGTGTGGGCAGTTGCCAAGTCCTGCTGGAAAATGAAGTCAGCATTCCTATAGAGCTCATCTGCTGAAGGAAGCGTGAAGTGCTCCAAAATCTCCTGGTAGACGGCTCTGCGTTGACCCTGGACTTAATGAAGCACAGTGGACCAACACTAGCAGATGACATGGCTCCCCAAATCAACACAGACTGTGGAAACTTCACACAGGACTTCAAGCATCTTGCAGTGTGTGCCTCTCCATTCTTCCTCCATACTCTGGGTCCTTGCTTTCCAAATGAGATGTAAAATTTGCTCTCATCAGAAAAGAGGACTTTGGACCACTGAGCAACAGACCAGGTGTGTTTTTCTTTAGCCCAGGTAAGACACTTCTGATGTTGTTTGTTGTTCAGGAATGGCTTGACACGAGGAATATGACATTTGAAGCCCATGTCCAGGATCCGTCTGTGTGTGGTGGCTCTTGGTGCACTGACTCCAGCCTCAGTCCACTCCTTGTGAAAGTCCCCAACACTTCTTAAAGGCCTTCTCCTGACAATCCTCTCCAGGCTGTGGTCATCCCTGCTGCTTGTGCACCTTTTTCTTCCACACTTTTCCCTTCCACATAACTTTCTATTAATGTGCTTTGATACAGCACTTTGGGAACATCCAACTTCTTTTGCCATTACCTTTTGAGGCTTCCCCTCCTTATGGAGGGTGTCAATGATGGTTTTCTGCACAACTGTCAGGTCAGCAGTGTTTCCCATGATTGGAATTCCAACTGAACCAGACGAAGAGGCCATTTAAAGGCTCAGGAACCCTTTGCAGGTGTTATGGCTTAATTAGCTGATTAGAGTGGGACACTTTGAGCCTAGAATATTGCACCTTTTCACAATATTCTAATTTTCTGAGATTTGGGGTTTTCATGAGCTGTAAGCCATAATCATGACAAATATGACAAATTACAGCTTGAAATATCTTGCTTTGCATGTAATGAGTCTATGTCATATATTAGTTTCAACTTTTAAGTTGCATTAGTGAAATTAATGAACTTTTGCACAATATTCACATTTTTCGAGTATCACCTGTATATAATAATGAGGTTCAGGAGCAATATTAAAAAGCTCTTCTCGTTCTCTCTGTTTCTCCCTTCTTTTTTTTAAGGAACTTATAATTTGTCTTTAAACATTTTAGGGCCTTCACTGTTCGGGAAAAATGCGTCAAAGTGCATTTTGCACATTAGTGAGCAGGTGGTGCCCTTTATTCTGAAGGGCACCCTAATTCACCTATTTTGATGTACAGCACAGGGCACAGGTAATGCAGTATTGTGCATTGTTGTGTGCTGTGTTGTTAAATATAGTGCATGTACCAGTTTTGGTATGTTGTGGTGCAACAGGCAGCCCAGGGCTGACTTAATTCTATGCATGTCATCATGTGTCCATTAAACCAGAAGTTTCTGGAACGCATAAAATAATTAATTTTATGGCCACTCAGCAGGCATACATTTCCATGGCACTTCTTGAATTCATTGATACACACAGATCCTGTGTAACAGATAGATTTTCATACTTGCTGCTTTTCTTGGAATCAAATTTAGCAGAGAACTGCCTCATATGACCACGTTCTTCTTATGATCTCGGTTTTATAGGTTCTAGTTATATTACCTTAATAACTTCATTATGTCTGACTCAAAGATTTAATGTACAGCAGTCTGTGGTACCGTCACAAGATATCATAAGGGAGTTTTCCATTAACCCAGCAGGCAGGATATCCAGAAACCACGAATCACCAGGGAAGGACAGATCCCAAACTCCTTGGAAGATCAGGACAGATGTCCCCTTGAGGGTAGCAGAGAGATGAGATTGTAAAAAGACATCTCGAGAGATGCCACATCAAGTTAAATCATTGGAGCGCGGACGGTCCTTTCATTCTGAAGGCTGAGTTCAGCATAACCAAGAGATTTGTCCCCAGGGCTCATCAGATGTGACAGGGCTGAGACTAAAGTCTCTCTGGAGACCTGGAGATGGAAGAAAGATAAGGAAAGAAGCCAACAGACAGTGTAAAATAATACAATATATATTGTAATTGCACCTGGCTATGAACAAAATGCTGTGCACCTTTTTGTTGCGTTACTATAGATTTGCATTGTGATCATGTCTTCTGCAGTAGTGTACAATTAAAAACTGCTTGTATAGCATTATATTAACTATAGTACAAGTCATAGAAATAAACTGCAAATTTAAACCTTGGCCTTGCACACCTCTGTGTAATTTATGCGGTGCATTTGGAATGTCTTTTACATGCCTTTTACATTTATCGCTATGGAAGGTATGCTTTGCTGGCAACTGCTTTAAAGCTGAAGCAAGCAGTACTTGTCTAACAGACTGTGCTAAAGCACATAAATATAAATATCTCCTCAGGGCCTATAATTTAGCCTTTGTTAAGTAATGCTCTAGTAGTGTGATGGTTTTTATTATAGACCACCTGAATAAGGTTGTATAATTAGATTACTATTGAAAAGATGGTGTGATAGAATGTGATGACAAACCAAAACAAATAGCTAACAGACCAGATAGGTATTAAGCTAGCCTTGTACCTAATTTCCACAAGCCGTGCAAAGGATCTCACTATGTGAGATAATATTTTAGCAAGCCCAATTCAAGGCGCAGCCCCCTTCCACCCATTAGCGCTCTCACTATCTTTCTCACCCACAATGTATGTTAATTTCCCTTTTTAAACGTACCTTTTACATATTGTTGGATTGTAAGCACTAACCGGCAGGGCACTCTGATTCCTACTGTATTAAATTGTATTTGTAATGTCTACCCTCAAGTTGTATGTCTTTGGATTGGTCACATGACTCACTGAGTGTGGTTCCTCTTTGCCTCTTCTCTGTCCCAAAGCTGATACAGCGAGTAGTGCTGACCTGATGACTTCAGCACTGCTCTCTTCATTAATACACTATGAACGAAGGGGGCCATGATGATACCCCCTTAGGTGGGTAAGATTATGATATTCATTCATTGTATGTCCTCTGGGACATATGGGTCTTCTAGGTTCAATTACACTGAGAACATAGAATGTGTATGTTTTATGAGAATAAAATAGTATTGATAACTGAGCATGGTGGAGATGTCATAATAAAAGGATACATTTAATTAAATGTTGGAGTCATTTTTGTTGCATTTTGTATTTTGGTACATGGTAATTTTCTCTTTTAAAATTGTCAATTTATGCCCTAAGATTTGCAATTGTTATTTCTTTCTCGTACATCACGGGACACAGAGCCACATAGTCATTACTAATGGGTTATATAGATACCGTCAGGTGCTGGCACTGGCAACTTCCAAAACCGGAAGTACCCTCCCCTATATAAGCCCCTCCCATCCGGGAGCACCTCAGTTTTTTGCCAGTGTCTAAGGTGTTGGCCAAGAAGAAACATGTGTTTTTCACTGAGCTTGCGTACAGGTTCTTTTGGGCCTCAGTAAGCTATTCCGGATCCGACCAAAAAAGCTTCATAGCTAAACGGTCGGTACCCGGGCCTTGCAGAGAAGAGCAAGGTTTTGCCTGTAATGCTTCTCTTAGGAGAGCTGGACCCTGGGATCCAGAGCTCTGGTCATACCCACAACCAAGATGTTTTCTGTGCAGGGTGCTATACAGGTCCAGGGGAGTGGAATCCTTGGGAACCCGGTCCCTGAAGGTTTGATTACAATGCCTGCCGTGATAGGTGAAGTTTGGGCTTTTGTGGACCAAACAAAGTCCTGCGGCGGGGAACAGGTAAGTGGGGGCCCCCAGGAACTTGGTTCTATTGGGGGACCCCCAAGCCTAATTTGTCTTTCTGTCTGTTACCTAATGGTATTCCCGCAAAATTCTGTGCATGCCTGTAACTACTAAAAAAAAATGTAATCATTTTTAATGGTGGTCAAGAAAAAAAAAAAATTTTTTTTTTTTTATATATATTTATTATATTAGACTGCGGTACCTGTGTTTGTCCACTAGAGCCCGCTGTGGAATGTTTTCTTGTCATGTGGACTAGCTTCTTCTCAGCAGAACAAAGTCCAGGCAGATGGTGAGTTCTCTTATAGGAAACTGCTTCCTCTGCCATGTTGCAGTGCTCGTCCATCCCCCGGCCTGCGGCAAAGAGGGGCCCTGGCTCCTGTCCCTTGTTACCATATTTTGAAATTAGCGCCGAAGGCGCACGTGGCCGTGCGCGTGCACGCGCCTCTATATATAGAGGTGAGCCGGGAAAGGGGCGGAGCCTGGGGGATGGCGCTCTGTGCGCGCCGCAGCGCTTCTGCGCATGTGCGGGCGTCCCAGCAGTTTAAAAAAACCACAATATTGTAGTGAGCTGGCTATGAAGTACAGAGACAGAGCTGGCAACATTTAAAGGCATACAGCAAGCGGTTGATACAGGCATCCCCTAGAAAGGCACATTAGTAGACACCAACTGTGATATAGCAGCAATTGTGCTAGACTATTCTCAGTAAAAGTGGTGTATTACGGCTGGAATACCTCAGCTTTAGGCTTAGGAATATGCCGTCCAGAAGCTCCGGAACTGAATCTTCCAGGAAGCGAAGGGGGTCTCATCGGGCTCGGAGGATCTTGGGCATACTTCTGCTGCACCAGTCTCCCCTGAAGTTCAGAGGTAAGTGACCGTAGAGACCCCGCAGGGGTACTTGGTACTGTGGCTGTCCTCAGTTCACCTGCTCCTGTGTATGTAACAGAGGAGGTTTTTTCCTCAGCTCTGGGAGGATTAGAGAGGCTGCCTCCCTGTCAGGGAAAGCACGCCCGATCTCCGTCTCCTCCTTCAGAGTGCCTGTTAGCAGAGCAACAGTCCCATACAGGGATCGACCTGCCTGAAGGGGATCAGGATGAGGTTGATTCTGTTATAGAGGAATCAACAGTGGGGGAACCTTTTCTCAGCATCTCAAGCTGAAAGATTATGGGTTCAGTCTCTGACTAACATGGTCCGATCAGCATTTAAAAATGCACCTTGCGGAACCATCAACCACTACTGTATCCTCGTTGGGGTCGCTGGAAGCCCCCAGACTGTTTGTTCTTTTCCACTTCACCCTTTACTGAAAGGGCTCATTTACCAGGATTGGGAACGTCCTGAGAAAATATTTATTCCCCCAAGAGATTTCCGGTGGTCTATCCCATGGAGGATAAGTTCATCAAAAAAAAAAAAAAATGGCCATCTCTTGTATGTATAAATCACTGACATGTCCAGTGGATAATGTCCAAATGTTCAAGAACCCAATAGATAAAAGATTGGAGTCCTTATGAAAATCTGCTTGGTGATACAACCAGCAGTAGCAGCTATTGGGGTCTGCTAAGCAGTGAAGGATCAGTTGAAACAGGTCTTGAGGGACTTGACAGATCAGCAGGCTTTGCCCTAGCTGATCTACCTAGAGCCTTAGGCTTTGCGGTTGACGCCATAGAGGATTCAGTCCATCAGGCCTCCCGCCTTACGCTGTCTATAGTACATATGCGTAGGCTCCTATGGCTCAAAAACTGGTCTGCTGAAGCTCCCTGTAAAAAATGGCTGGTTAGCGTCCCGTTTCATGGTGAACGCTTATTCAGGGAAAACCTGGACAAATATATCCAGAAAATTTCCAGCGGTAAAAATACGCTCTTGCCGTTTAAAAACAGAGTTAGAGGTCCCTCTTTGAGAGGCCTGCTTCTCCAGTCCCTGGGCCATCGGCTGTGTAACAGTTCCGACGGCCTCCTCGGTCAAATCCCGGGGGTAAAAAACAGGGACAGTAGCAGGGTAATGAGAAACCCTGGGTCAGGGGAGGTACAAAACCTCCCCCAAAGTTAAATTCATTGAAGCCCCCACTCAGTCGGGTGGGGGGAGGACTCCAGTTGTTCGCAAGAGACCTGGCGGGACACGATCAAGACAGATAGGTGCTCTCCGCAGTAGGTTTGGGATACAGTTTGGAGTTAAAACACTCTCCTCCTTCCCATTTTTGAGGTCAAACGTGCCAAGGGATCCCCGGAAGAGAGAGTCCCTCCTGTTGGCACTAGAACAACTATTGCTCCAAGGAGTAATTATGGAGGTTCCCCTGGAAGAATGAGGGTTCGGGTTTTACTCAAACCTCTTTACGGTCCCGAAGCAAACGCGGACGGGAGGCCCATATTAATTCTAAAAGGGCTATACAAATTCCTGTATATCAGGACTTTCCGATAGAGTCGATCCGATCGGTGGCCACTGCCCTACAAGGGGAGGATTGGTTAGCCGCGATCGACATCAAAGATGCTTATTTGCACATTCCCATCTTTCCAGTCCACCAAAAATTTCTACGCTTTGCAGTAGAAGGGCGCCATTTTCAGTTCAGAGCCTTACCCTTCGGTTTGGCCACAGCACCACGAGTGTTTACAAAAATTCTGGCCCTTTATTGGCCAATCTAAGAACACAAGGTGTAATGATAATGGCATATCTGGATGACTTATTGCTGATAGACCACTCAGTGAAAAAACTAGACGTGGTCGTTCACAAGACAATCAAGTATCTGGAATCTCACGGTTGGATTATCAACCGAGACAAGTCAGCCCTAAAAACCAGTCAAAAGTCTGGAATACTTGGGGCTAAGGTTGGATTCAGGCCAGAGAAAAATATTCTTGCCTCGAGGAAAGGTGTTGTCTTTGAAAGATTTGATCCACTTAGTGGGTACAAAAAAGACAGCCGTCCATACGCCTGTATATGAGGCTGCTGGGAAAAATGGTGGCATCATTCGAAGCAGTACCCTACGGTCAATTCCATTCAAGGAATTTGCAAGGGGCCATACTGTCAGCCTGGAACAAAAAAGTTCAGGCCCTAGACTTACAATGTCCTTGTCCCCTTCCGTTCGCAAGAGCCTCCGTTGGTGGTTGGTTCCCCAGAATCTGGAAAAAAGGAAATCCTTCAGTCCGATTTCTTGGAAGGTGGTCACTACAGATGCCAGCCTTATAGGCTGGGGAGCAGTACTGGAGCAATAGTCTCTCCAGGGCAGATGGTCGGATGCAGAAAAGGCCCTGCCCATCAATCTCTTAGAGATACGAGCAGCCCGGTATGCCCTAGTAGCATGGACATCCAAACTCCAAGGGTCCCCTGTCAGATTTCAATCAGACAATGCCACAGCAGTGGCATATATCAATCATCAGGGGGGCACCAGGAGTCGTGCAGCCCAGAGGGAAGTAAATTACATCCTGAAATGGGCAGAAAAATATGTCCCAGCCATATCTGCGGTATTCATTCCAGGAGTGGAGAATTGGAAGGCGGACTTTATAAGTCGCCAGCAATTAGGCCCAGAGGAAGGGTCCCTTCACCCCGAGGTTTTCTGGACAATATGTCAGCGGTGGGGAACATCGGATGTAGATCTTCTAGCATCCAGATTCAACACAAAGGGGGACAGGTTTGTCTCTCGGACAAGGGATCCCCTAGCTTGCGGCTCGGATGCCCTAGTGTTCCCTTGGGATCAGTTCAAGCTGATATATGCATTCACACCGCCACAATGGTTACCTCGATTACTCCGCAGAATCAGGGTAGAAAAGAAACCAGTGATTCCGGTGGCTCCAGCGTGGCCCCGAAGAGCGTGGTACGCGGAGATTGTAAAATTTCAGTGGGGAGTCCTTGGACTCTCCCACGTCGTCCGGACCTGCTTTCGCAAGGACCGATATACCACCCTTCCTTACCAGCCCTAGGTTTGACGGCCTGGCTATTGAAGCCCACATTCTAAAAAAGAGAGGGCTCTCTAATGCTGTGGTATCTACCATGATCAATGCCAGGAAGCCGTTATCCAGGCAGATCTACTATAGAATCTGGAAGGCGTACATCGCCTGGTGTGAGGCCAAGAAATGGCATCCACGTAAATACGTAATAGGAAGGATTCTGGACTTCCTACAATGGGCTGTAGATAGGAAGCTTGCCTTGAGTACTATCAAGGGTCAGATTTCGGCCTTGTCAATATTTTTTCAAAGGCCCTTGGCTTCGCATTCACTAGTCAAAGCCTTTATACAAGGAGTGATGCGTATTAGTCCTCCGGTTAATATTCCCATATGTCCATGGGATCTAAACTTGGTTCTGTCGGTTTTACAGAAACAACCATTTGAACCATTACAGCATATTTCCTTGGTGCTTCTCACCAGGAAATTGATTTTTCTAGTAGCCATTTGTTCGGCTAAAAGAGTGTCGGAATTAGCAGCTATGTCCTGTAAAGAGCCATATCTGGTTATCCATAAGGACAAAGTAGTGTTACGTCCTCATCCAGCCTTTCTTCCTAAGGTGATATCGAGGTTTCATTTGAACCAAGATGTGGTTCTTCCTTCTTTTTTCCCCAAACCTACTTCGGTAGAGGAAAAGTTATTTCATTCTTTGGATGTAGTAAGAGCAGTTAAAGCTTATCTAAAAGCCACTGCTCAGATTCGCAGAACGGATACTTTGTTTATACTGCCGGAAGGCCCCAGAAAGGGTCAGGCAGCGTCAAAATCTACTTTAGCCAAGTGGATTCGACAGGTCATTATGCAAGCTTATGGCTTGAGAAGGAGACCGCCTCCGTTCAAAGTTAGAGCGCACTCCACGAGAGCAGTTGGAACTTCATGGGCAGTGCATCACCAGGCCTCCCTGGCTCAAATCTGTAAGGCCGCAACATGGTCTTCAGTACACACGTTTACTAGGTTCTACCAGGTGGACGTTAGAAGTCAGGAGGATGTCGCCTTTGGGCGCAGTGTGTTGCAGGCCGCAAAAGATCCTCATGTCTGATAGCGCTCAGCTTATATATGGTGTATCCCCCCCCTCATTTGGCATTGCTTTAGGACATCCCATTAGTAATGACTATGTCGCTCTGTGTCCCGTGATGTACGAGAAAGAAAATAGGATTTTTATAACAGCTTACCTGTAAAATCCTTTTCTTGGAGTACATCACGGGACACAGAGCTCCCGCCCCTCTTTGGGGACACTTATTGCTTTGCTACAAAACTGAGGTGCTCCCGGATGGGAGGGGCTTATATAGGGGAAGGTACTTCCGGTTTTGGAAGTTGCCAGTGCCAGCACCTGGCGGTATCTATATAACCCATTAGTAATGACTATGTCGCTCTGTGTCCCGTGATGTACTCCAAGAAAAGGATTTTACAGGTAAGCTGTTATAAAAATCCTATTTTATCTGCAGTACATAACTATTTTATCACTGAAAACTTTAATTTCTCATGAGAGGTATTGTATCCCATGAAATTTCATTTTATAACATCCACAAATACTTTAATTTCTGCTGTCCCTTTCGGACATCTCCTAGAGCAGAGGTCTCCAAATGTTCCAAACAAAGGGCCAGTTTACCGTCCTTCAGACTTTAGGGGGGCCAGACTAGGGCAAGATGGAATGGTATTTTAGTGGAAGTAAACAATGCCCAATCTTTGGTGTCCGTGGGAGGAATAGTGCCCCATCGTTGATGTCAGTGGAAGGAATTCTGCTCCATCGGTGGTGTCAGTGGGAGGAATAGTGCCCCATCGTTGATGTCAGTGGAAGGAATTCTGCTCCATCGGTGGTGTCAGTGGGAGGAATAGTGCCCCATCGTTGATGTCAGTGGAAGGAATTCTGCTCCATCGGTGGTGTCAGTGGGAGGAATAGTGCCCCATCGTTGATGTCAGTGGAAGGAATTCTGCTCCATCGGTGGTGTCAGTGGGAGGAATAGTGCCCCATCGTTGATGTCAGTCAAAGGAATTCTGCTCCATCGGTGGTGTCAGTGGGAGGAATAGTGCCCCATCGTTGATGTCAGTGGAAGGAATTCTGCTCCATCGGTGGTGTCAGTGGGAGGAATAGTGCCCCATCGTTGATGTTAGTGGAAGGAATTCTGCTCCATCGGTGGTGTCAGTGGGAGGAATAGCGCCCCATCGTTGATGTCAGTGGAAGGAATTCTGCTCCATCGGTGGTGTCAGTGGGAGGAATAGTGCCCCATCGTTGATGTCAGTGGAAGGAATTCTGCTCCATCGGTGGTGTCAGTGGGAGGAATAGTGCCCCATCGTTGATGTCAGTGGAAGGAATTCTGCTCCATCGGTGGTGTCAGTGGGAGGAATAGTTCTCCAAGGGCTGGATAAATGCAATCAAAGGGGCCACATCTGGCTAAATAAATGTTAAAATAATATGCATCCAGTAAATTCAGTAGGATCAAACCTTTAGTAAATATGATTAAAACGGATTGTTAAATTGTAAAACATGTTTTTTCTCCATGGGTTTAACCTCTATAATCATCCTGCCCTAAGTTGGTCTTCTATTAGCCTCGCCTTTTTAATTAGGCTTTTATATTTTCCTACCAGTGGAATTATGATATGTTATGCCTTATTAACCATTTTTGACCAATTTTTATTGTCCTTAAGGCCCGTACACACAATCCAATTTTACAACAATAATTGTCTGATGGACGCGTTGTGTCGGATAATCTGACCGTGTGTATGCTCCATCAGACAATTGTTGGCTGAATTAACGACAACAAATGTTGGCTGCTAATGCTCACCAACTGTCTGACAATAAATCTGTTACGTCAGATTATCCGATCGTGTGTACACAAATCCCTCCAACTAAAATGCAAAGTACAAACACGCATGCTCAGAACCAATGTTAAACATTAAGACAACATTAGCAGAAGTTGCCCAAAGGGTGGCGCTAAAGAGCAGAAAAAAACACATATTTAGGTTTTGTTGGCTGAAAATGTTGTCCTGTCTGTATGCATACCAAGTTCACGGCCAACGTCCTTTGGACCAAAATCCACGGAAAAGTGTGATGGAAGTCCGATCGTGTGTACGAGGCTTTACTTTTAATACTCGTGTTATACTACTCCCTACCGCCTCTGCTGTTGGTGTTTCTTGTCTGTCTGTGGGGCCGTTTGGTCATTGATTTGTCCGGGAGCTGCGATGGGCACGGCCAGCCTCCTCCCCTCCTCGCTTCAAGTTCTGCCAAGTGACATTAGTAATCTGTATGTTAACCACTGTATATGATTCATTAAACATTTTATTAACCCACCAAGCTATTGATTTGCAACCATGTGCTTCAATTAAAGACTCACCCCCCCTTTTTTTTGCTTGCTTGATTGCTCGCTTGCTCTCTTTTAAAATAATTGCATGTTATAAGGGGCAGACATGGTACCAAAAACATCATCATTCATGTGTGCCAAGGGCACAGTAATTTCTAAATACCGCCCTAAGAACCTTTGTAAGGCTGTATGTCCCTGTTGGGAAGATTGCTTATAGTTGTCATAACTCCAGTGGACTCTCCAAAAAAACAGAAAAGCAATATATTGCATCGAAGGATAACAGGATATTCAACTCACAGCAGTGTCTTGGGTCTTACTGGACCTCGAAGTAAAGGAAAATCGACTCAACCAGGATGTAGACAGCAATAAATACCTTTCCATATGCTATCTAAAATGTTATGTGTCATTCATTTTACAACTCTCACTGGAACAGGAAGTCAGGGAAATTCCAGGAGGACACTTTTTCTGGTGACAACTGTCCAAGATGAGATTTTTCCAGCTGTGAACAAATGTTCCATGTTGCCCAACTCTACAATCTGTTCTGGAGGAAGTATTTGGCATGTATTTACTGTTGTCACTGTTGTCAAAACTTTCCAGAAAGCAACAGTTGCTCATCAGAAGCCACTTGGATGAGTGGTGACACTGGAAGTGGATGAACCTCCTTTTTAATTTAGTGTCAACACACCAAAATGGCAGTAGTTTTGTAGGTTTACGTCTAGTATAGCCAAGGATTTTTTTAATATCACTGCTGGTAAAAACAAACAGAATGGTATATGTATGCAAACATGATTTCCATTGGGAAATTTTAATTCTACATGTCGATATTCCCTTTAACTAGTCCACCCAGGCCAATTCTGACATTTCTCTCCTACAAATCAGTATTTTTTTGCTAGAAAATTACTTAGAACCCCCAAACATTATATATATATTTTTTAGCAGAGACCCCAAAGAATAAAATGGCAATCATTGCAATTTGTTATGTCACACGGTATTGGCGCAGCAATTTTTTAAAAACGATTTTTTTGAATTTTAAATGCAAAAAAAAAAACACATTGCATAACCCATGTTTTTTTTGTAAAATATAAAAGATGATGTTACACCAAGTAAATAGATACCTAAGATGTCATGAGCACGTTCGTGGAATGGCGCCAAACTACGGTACTAAAAAATCTCCATAGGCGACACTTTAAAACCTTTTACAGGTTACCAGTTTAGAGTTACAGTGGAGGTCTAGTGCTAGAATTATTGCTCTCGCTCTGACGTTTGTGGCGATACCTCACGTGTGGTGCAAACACTGCTTGCATATGCTGACGCGACCTACGTATGCCTTCGCTTCTGCGTGCGAGCATGAGAGAATAGGACGCTTTATAAAAAAAAATATTATTTTTTATTTATTTTTATCTTTACACTGTCCCTTCTAATCCCTTTTATTCCGATCACAAGAAATGTAATCATCCCTTAAGATAGAAATAAGGCATGACAGGTCCTCTTTATAGAGAGATCTGGAGTCTAGAGGACCCCAGATATCTCCCCCTACCGTGGAAAGCATGAGATAAAAAAAAAACATTGATCTCTGCTTTTGAGGGAGAAAAAAATGCTAGTGTTTAAATCTGGCAGATCCAGAAGTGACGTCATGACTTCTGGCCTCCCTGGGTCAAATAGATAGCTGGGGACCATCCGGTTCTCAACCCTGTCCTCAAGTACTCCCAACAGGCCATGTTTGCAGGTTTTCCTTTATCTTGCACAGGTGCTTTAAATCAGAGTCAATGGCTTGGTATTTTGGACAGCTATTTTGTCTAAGCCCTGGTTCACACTGGTGCGTTTTGACATGCGATTTGGCATGTCAAATCGCATGTCAAAACGGCGATATTTGCCGCAAATTTCCGGCAATGGTACCGTCCTAATCGGTGCGATGCCGCATCTGCGGCGCTGCGCCGATTTCAAAAAGTATTTCTGTACTACTTTTTGCGATTTCGGCCCGCAATTTACATTGACATCTGTGCAGAAACCTGCACAGATGTCTTTGTAATCGCGGCTGAAATCGGGACTGCCAGCGAGAGTGAAATCGTGCGAGTTCAGCTGAACTCGCACTGCTTCACTCCCGCAGCCCAGTGTGAACCTGGGCTAAGGGCCAGTTCACACCATAGAAACGCAATGCGTTCCAGGTGCTTTTTTGCTTGCGCGTTTTTGATGCGTTATTGATGCGTTCCAGTGCGTTTTTGGTACGTTTTTAATGCAGTCCAGTCCTTTTTTCACCTCTCTTTTTTATTTACCTTAGATAAGAACAAGTGTGTTCCAGTGCGTTTTTGGTGCATTTAGGTGCGTTCCAGTGCGTTTTTGATGCATTTTACATCGTTCTAGTGCAGGTAAAATGCAGCATGTTCTACTTTTTTTTCTGGAACTGGAACGCCCTGGGACTGCAAGCACTGGTGTGAACTATGCCATTGAAAACCATATAACCTACTTTCCGTTTTTGATGCAGAAAAAAATGCACTGGATTGCATGTGGTGTGAACTGGCCCTAAGAGAAATAACCAAAACATGGCCTGTTTGTGGTACTTGAGGACAGGGTTGAGAACCACTGAACTAGGTGATGCAAATATGGTAGCCAACATATATTTTTAGTAAAGTTTCTGCTACTGTAGGCATGTTTTTTTTAGCTTTATATGTTGATAATAGTCTGTAAAAATGCAGAGAAATTTCTTTACAATTATATGTGTAGCGGGGTGTTCCCCTTTAATGCAGAGAGATAAGAAGTTCCAGGTGAGAGGTGAGTCGGGAGGAAGTAAAGAGACATTACTGGAAGTGAAAGCAGAGGAGAGAAAGAGACTACATCTCCCAGTACATCTTGCAGCACCCAGGGTGCATTGCTCCAGAACAGAGACTGCTGGGGCAGACTTTATAAAGGGGAGGCGGAGTTTTGGTCGCTCTCTTTGGACCCCCCCTCTCCTAGCAAGAGGATGTCTGTGCTGAACTGCTGTGTGCACAAGGCCTGAAGCCCGGGCCGTGTGCTCCTTTCCAAAGAGCCCTCTGCCAGCCTAGCAGAGCCTTAGAGACATCTAATCCTCCTTGCTGCAGTACACCAGAAGGATTGAAGACTTGGATGTCGGTGGATTCCTGTTCCTAGACGAATCGATGGAGGAAAGGGACTTGGACTTGTCCAGGTGGTGAGAGCTGTTTAAAGACAGATACTTTATCTTTACTATTCGTTGGGATTACAAAGTTGTTCTTCAAGTGCACCACCGAGAGATTGCTAGCGAATATTGTTTCACTGAACTTCCATTTAGATCAGTCAGGCCTGACTGCATAGGTAGACATTGCTGGGTGTTAGTCTACCCATGAGGGGAAGTAGCTGTAAAAGGGCAGCGCTAGAGTTGCATAGCAATACTTTATTATTCTGATTACTCTGTTTATCTTTATTACTGTTTATTGCAGGGATCTGCAACTTGTTATACTGTTGTTTATTACTTGCCCATTAGCCTCAGTAAAATATCTGGGTAAAGTACATTTGGTGTCAGTTCCGCTTACTTTAATAGGAGTTTTAAAGTATATTCTGTGTATGTTTGTTATAGGACTGCGTCACCAACAGTTGCGATCACGCGGTCCTATCTCTCTATCACCAGCTGTGCCACGAGAGGTTAGAGCCGATTGCCGGGGGTTGACAGCGGTGCACTGCAGGGCCCAAATCAATATCAGCGGCTCTCTTAACTGGGGGTAGCGCTACACGTGGGGGCTCGAGTCCGGGATCCTTGTACGTTGCACGCTGCAATCAAGCCGGTCAGAAGTACCAGCATGGACCCGCTGGCAATGTCACAGTGGTGCGCAGCGATTGGCGCCGATCCAACCGCGGCGGTAGTCGTTGTACTCCCGGGGGAAAGATGGAAGGAAGAGGAGATAAAACAGCTCGTATTGTTACTGTCTCCGAGCCACAAAGCATGGGTGATGGATTTTAGGCCAGATCCAGTGATCTCGTTTACATACACACTGGTAGAATGGAAAAACGAAATCCCAGAGCATTTTAAAAGTCAGAGTATACAAGCCATAGATAATCAGATCTATCACTTGATACATACGCTGGCAGTGAAGGAAGAATGGTTTCAGACACCAAAGCCATCACTCCCACAATTATCTCCACCACTATCCCCTAAAGCAGAAAAGCTTAAGGAACTATTAAGCCCGGGATCACTGCTGGCCGCTATAGGGCCTGAATTGTTGAATGCTCTAGGAGACCTTGTAATTAAGTGCCAGAAAAGCAGTACGGTGCATGTGGAGGCCGGTTACCGGAAGCTTAGCACCTTCTCAGGGAAGCTCCCCGTCCCTGCGGGGGAGGAAGATTTTGACACTTGGGTGGAACAGGCATTGCAGGCAGTAGAAGCATGGGAGGTGCCTGAGGCACAGAAGAGACAGCGAGTCTTAGAAAGTCTGAAAGGTGCCGCGGCAGAAGCGGTGAAGAGCTTCCGGTTTGGAAATGAAAACTGTACAGCTCAAGATTGCCTGGCCATGCTGCAGGAAGAGTTTGGTCAGCTGGAGAAGGTGTCAGAGATGATTTATCAAATTGAACACACTCTCCAGCAGCCGAATGAGAAACTGTCAGAATATGTTAGAAGGCTGAACAGGCAGTTATGCAAGATTGTACTGAAGAAGGGAATGCTGCCCAAAGATGCAGATGAAGCACTCATGAAGCAGATCATGAGGGGAGCGCGGCGCTCAGACCCGGTCTGGTTGCACCTGAAAACCTCAGGAGGAGGAATGTCACTAACCTACTCTGATCTAATAAAAATTATTAGGGACGAAGAGGCGCTGCAGGAAGATCAGCAGGTGGCCAAGGCAAATGTCACACCTGTACCAGTGTTGGTCCATTCGGTCAAGAGCCCAGAAAGAGATGCGGAGGTTGACACTCTGAAATTGCAAATGGCCCAAGTGTTGGAGATGCTGACCTCTTTGATGGAGAAAGATCAGAGAAGACGAGAGAAACCAAGCCCAAGAAAGGAGTTGTTCCCGAACACCTCAGCACCGGCCTCCCTACAGGACCGAGAAGAGGTGATTTGCTATAACTGCGGAGGGAGTGGCCACTTTGCTAACGTATGCTCCAGCCCAAAGAAGAAGAGAACAGATAATTGCAAGCCGGCGGGAAACTCCAAAGGGCCCCGGTGAAGGAGTCAACCGGGTGCCCATCATCTTCAGTGCGCTCCAAACTAAAAAAAGGCCAAGAATGGAGGAGACAAAACTCCTAGGAGGAGGTATAGTACACCCCCACCAAGATGTACCCCAGAGGGAGGGGGCAAGACCCCTCAGTGGAAGTACAGCACCCCAAAGAAGGAACATCCACCTAAAAGGAACAATAACATCCCTCAGCGGGTTTGTGCCCCCATTGAGAGGGAGAAAGTCAATGCATGCCAGGCTCAGGAAAAATTAAAGTCCAAAAGGAGCAGAGCAAGGGTCGAAAGCCAAAAAAAAGAGGTGACCCCAGTCCGGCCATACCCAAAGGAACTGGTGGGCCCGTCTCCTACTGTGCCCATTCAAGTGGAAGGAGTCTATACTAAAGCTCTTTTGGACACCGGAGCACAGGTGACTTTACTATACCGGGACTTCTATGATAGGCACTTGAGTCATCTGCCTATCCAGAAGATAGAAGAGCTGGAGATATGGGGACTTGGAACCCAGAGTTTCCCTTATGATGGGTACCTGCCCATAAAGATGACTTTCGACCCATCCGTGGCTGGGAAGGCTGAAGTGTTTGACACCCTGGCAGTTGTGTGTCCCCGGCCGCCTGGAGCCAGCAAGATTTCCCTGATCATTGGGACAAACACGGATCTAGTCAGGAGACTCCTGACCCCTCTAGTGAAAGAGAGAAACCATTCAGCCACCAAAATCCATCCCATGCTAAAGACGGCCTACCAACGACTGGTCTTAGAGCAGAAGACCCCGGGAGAGGGGATAGGGAAGGTGTGGAGACTTGGCAGAGAAGGAGTAGTGCTACAGCCCAGAGAAGTAACCTGTCTTAGGGCCACTGTGAAGCTTTCGTGGGAACAACCTGGCCCCTTTGTCATGCTGGAATCAGACCCAAGGGAAGAGTCCTCAGGCCTGGAAGTGATACCAGAAGTGATTCCGTTCAAGGCCCTGAAGAAGGCCCATGGCAGAGTTCCGGTGAGTGTTAGGAACACTACGGGAGGACCCATGGAGATCCCTGCCAGAGTGTTGCTTGGTCAGGTGAGCCCTGCTGCCCCGGTCACTTGGTCCGAAGTCAAGGGGACGGGTGACGGAGGAGATGTTTGGGAGAAACTGTCCGTGGAAAACCCGAACCTACCCAGGGCTTGGAAAGAAAAAGCCAAGGCCCAGCTGACCAGGTGGGAGAAGATCTTTTCCGAAGATGAATTCGATGTGGGGTGTGCAAGAAGTGCCACCCATCGGATCCGCCTCCAAGAAGATAAGCCCTTCCGAGAGAGGGTCAGGCGGGTCCCCCTGGCAGATCTGGAGGATCTGAGGGAACAACTTGTAGAACTAAAGAAGACTGGTGTGATCCGGGAGTCTAGAAGTCCCTATGCCTCCCCAATCGTGGTGGTCAGAAAGAAGAATGGGTCGTTGAGGCTTTGTATCGATTACAGGACTCTCAACAGGAGAACCATCCCTGACCAATACACCACGCCAAGGATAGAAGATGCCCTACAAAGTTTGTCTGGAGCCAAATGGTTCAGTGTGATGGACCTCAAGAGTGGGTACTATCAAATCCCTATGCACCCAGAAGACAGGGAGAAGATAGCCTTCATAACCCCGGTGGGATTCTTCGAATTCAATAGGATGCCTCAGGGTCTGTCTGGAGCTCCTGCTACCTTTCAACGCCTTATGGAGAAGACTGTTGGAGACATGAATCTTATAGAAGTCCTTGTGTACTTGGACGATGTCATTGTCTTTGGAAGAACCTTGGAGGAACATGAAGCCAGGTTGGAGAAAGTATTGAGAAGACTCAGCGAAGAGGGACTTAAGCTTTCCCCCGAGAAGTGTCGGTTCTACCAGTCTTCTGTGAACTATCTGGGGCACATAGTGTCTGAAGAAGGGGTGGCCACAGATCCTGAGAAGTTGGAAGCAGTCACTTCCTGGCCACGACCCACCACAGTAACAGAGCTCAGATCCTTCCTGGGGTTCTGCTCCTATTATAGGAGGTTTGTGGAGGGGTTTGCTCGGATTGCCCGCCCGTTGAATGAATTGCTAAAGGCAGAAGGGGAAGAGGAGGACTCAGGGCCCAGGAGGCCTGGTGAGTCAGTTCAAGATCAGTGGAACCCAAGGTGTGAAGAGGCCTTTCATGCTCTGAAGAGGAGCTTAACCACTGCCCCAGTCCTGGCCTACGCCGACCCTACCAGACCTTATGAATTACATGTGGATGCCAGCCATGAGGGTCTAGGTGGTGTACTCTACCAAGAACATGAAGGACAACTGCGACCAGTGGCCTATGTGAGCAGGAGCCTGACCCCCTCAGAAAAGAATTACCCCACTCATAAGCTGGAATTCCTGGCCCTCAAATGGGCGGTAGTAGACAAGCTAAAAGACTACTTGTATGGGGCAGAGTTTACTGTGAAGACAGACAACAACCCCCTGACCTACCTCTTCACCACCGCGAAACTAGATGCCACCGGACACAGGTGGTTGGCCGCATTGTCTGGATTCAACTTCAGTCTGAAGTACAGACCAGGAGCCGGAAATAGGGATGCAGATGCCCTGTCCCGGAGGTCTCATGCCACGACAAATGACTGGGAAGATTGGACCCAAGTGGCACCGGACGGGGTGCGGGCCCTTTGTCAAGGGGCTGAATTCCAAGCCAGAGGAGGCTCCAGAGCAGAAGAAATAGGGGTTACCATGGTAGGAGTCCCCAAACACTATTGTGGGGTAACTCAACTGGAGGAAGACAACCTACCGAGACTGTCCAAGAAGGAGTTGAGGTGTGACCAATTGGAAGACCCCATGGGGAGATTGGTCCTCGAAGCCCTGGAGAATCAGGATCCCAAAAAATTCCTACATCACCCCTCAAAGGAGGCTCGCCTGTTGAGGAACGAATTGGACAGGCTACAGGTACATCAGGGAGTGGTCTACCGAAGGGGCCCCTCTGATGACTCAGAAGATAAGTGGCAGTTATTTCTTCCAGAGAAGCACCGAGAGACTGTACTAATTGCCCTGCATGACCATCATGGTCACCTAGGGGCAGAAAGGACCTTCCAGCTTGTCAGAAATCGGTTCTATTGGCCCTGCATGAGGGCAGAAGTAGAGGAGTATTGCCATTCCTGTGCACAATGCATTCAGAGAAAGACCCTACCCCATCAAGCTGCCCCAATGGGCCACTTACAGAGTCAAGGCCCAATGGATCTGGTATGCATTGACTTTCTCTGCCTCGAACCCGACCTGAGTGGATTGGGGAATGTTCTGGTAATAACCGACCATTTCACCCGCTATGCTCAAGCTTTCCCAACCAAAGACCAGAAGGCATCCACCGTGGCCAAGATACTTATGGAGAAGTATTTTGTCCATTACGGACTACCACAGAGACTCCACTCAGATCAAGGAAGGGACTTTGAGAGTCGGTTGATCCGAAGACTTTTGGATTCATTAGGAATAAAGAAGACCAGAACCACGCCTTACCACCCACAAGGAGATGCTCAGCCGGAGAGATTTAACCGGACCCTGCTCAACATGTTGGGAACCTTAGAAACAGAGAAGAAGCAACACTGGAGTCAGCACATATCAGCCCTAGTACATGCCTATAACTGTACCACAAGTGACGCCACTGGCTACTCCCCTTATCGACTTATGTTTGGGAGAGAAGCAAGGCTACCTGTGGACCTGGCCTTTGGCACTTCTATAGACAATACCTCAGCTACATCCCACAAGGGATACGTGGACAGACTTAGATGTAGCTTGCAGGTGGCCTATGAACAAGCCCAGGCGGCTTCGGATCAAAGGGGGGCCCGCAACAAGAGAAATTTTGATCTGAAGGTTCGAGTGCAAGATCTGCAGCCCGGGGACCGAGTACTGCTACGCAATCTGGGGGTCCCTGGAAAACACAAGCTTGCCGACAGGTGGAGATCTGAGCCCTATGTTGTCTGTAGGAAGTTGCCCGGTTTGCCTGTCTACAAACTAAAGCCAGAAGGAAAGGTGGGTCCACTGAAGACGTGGCATCGGAACCACCTGCTCCCACTTGCTGAGGCAGTCAGAATACCTCCCGTGAGAGACTCCCCTGAACCGGCCTCTATCCTGGATATTCCTAGGCCGAACACTCGGTCCCAGACCTCTCGAGCCAAAGATGGGGAGGCCTCCCAATTGAGTACAGAAGAAGGTGGAGAACTGGACTGGCTGTGGCCTCCCTCGACTCTGGGAACGTCCGCCATAGATCTCCCAAATGGAGGGGATACCCCAGATGCAACGCTGAATCCGGAGGCTACTGAATTCATACCCTTCAGTCCCTCAGCTGATTACTGGGAAGATGTTCCTGACACTTGCGCAGAGGAGGGCTCTAGAGATTCCATACGTCAGTCGACTTCTGAATCAGAGGTTCCAGAACCAGCAATGTTACCTGAACTTATCCTGAAGAAGAGCCTGTGGTGCCAGAGTCAGAAGCACCAAGAGAGCAGAGGGCTCGCAGAGTCATCAGGCCTCCCAAGAAACTAACTTACCCCCAAATGGGGACGAGCTCAGAGGACTCTGTTGTAACGGCTAGGAGAAGTGTTGAACAACCTGATCCTTCCACCGTCCATTTGGTGGAGGGCAACCCCAGCTCACTCTCTGGCACAGTTAGGCAGGCCACTCATAGTAGTGTGACCTGTGGGCAAGAGAGTTCCATCCCAAAGTTTTGGTGGGAATTCCCTATGCCAACATCATGCTCGACATTGTCCAAAATGGTAAACAGTATTTGTTGAAGTTTATCTTTGGGGACCAAAGAGTTCAAGTGGGGGGAGTGTGTAGCGGGGTGTTCCCCTTTAATGCAGAGAGATAAGAAGTTCCAGGTGAGAGGTGAGTCGGGAGGAAGTAAAGAGACATTACTGGAAGTGAAAGCAGAGGAGAGAAAGAGACTACATCTCCCAGTACATCTTGCAGCACCCAGGGTGCATTGCTCCAGAACAGAGACTGCTGGGGCAGACTTTATAAAGGGGAGGCGGAGTTTTGGTCGCTCTCTTTGGACCCCCCCTCTCCTAGCAAGAGGATGTCTGTGCTGAACTGCTGTGTGCACAAGGCCTGAAGCCCGGGCCGTGTGCTCCTTTCCAAAGAGCCCTCTGCCAGCCTAGCAGAGCCTTAGAGACATCTAATCCTCCTTGCTGCAGTACACCAGAAGGATTGAAGACTTGGATGTCGGTGGATTCCTGTTCCTAGACGAATCGATGGAGGAAAGGGACTTGGACTTGTCCAGGTGGTGAGAGCTGTTTAAAGACAGATACTTTATCTTTACTATTCGTTGGGATTACAAAGTTGTTCTTCAAGTGCACCACCGAGAGATTGCTAGCGAATATTGTTTCACTGAACTTCCATTTAGATCAGTCAGGCCTGACTGCATAGGTAGACATTGCTGGGTGTTAGTCTACCCATGAGGGGAAGTAGCTGTAAAAGGGCAGCGCTAGAGTTGCATAGCAATACTTTATTATTCTGATTACTCTGTTTATCTTTATTACTGTTTATTGCAGGGATCTGCAACTTGTTATACTGTTGTTTATTACTTGCCCATTAGCCTCAGTAAAATATCTGGGTAAAGTACATTTGGTGTCAGTTCCGCTTACTTTAATAGGAGTTTTAAAGTATATTCTGTGTATGTTTGTTATAGGACTGCGTCACCAACAGTTGCGATCACGCGGTCCTATCTCTCTATCACCAGCTGTGCCACGAGAGGTTAGAGCCGATTGCCGGGGGTTGACAGCGGTGCACTGCAGGGCCCAAATCAATATCAGCGGCTCTCTTAACTGGGGGTAGCGCTACATATGCATTGCACATTGTAGCCAAGATGGCCTCATATGCCTTTGCAAAAGTCTCTTTACAGCTTTGTGCCCCTCAATCACACAAACACATATACCATTACTCAGTCTATTAGTGGCAGCAGTTTTCATCTGCACAGCTAGACCTGTTGCTGGGTCTGTCAGTATTGATGTCCATTGTTATATTTAGAGAATGGTTTCTACAGATGCGAAGATACAGATGCTTGTATTACTGCCTATTTTGGAAATATAAAGCTTGCTAACAAGAGAATATGACATTTAATTCAGGTTGAGACGTAACGTTCTTTACAATGAATTACTATAGCTGAAAACATTTTGCACTGAGTGCCAATACTAAAGATAACATAATTTGTGAGCCGCAATGTGTCTAGTGTGGCATCTTGATGACTTGCTTGTATTATTATTATTATTTATATTATTTATTATTATATATTATTATATATTATTTAGCCATATTCTCAAAACACAAGTGTTAAAAACATTCTGCCTTTGCATATTGTGCTGCCAGTACTATCCATTACCATAGAATCATGTGTGCAGAACACATTGTGATTCAAATGGTGAGCGAGGGAGAGGGAGAAGGGAGATAGAGACAGTAAATGAGCCGCACGGGAGCTTTTACCTGACCCGTATGTGAAATGGAATAAAAATTACCAGGCAGGAAGGTTCCTGGGTGAGAAATGGAGTAGCTGGTAATAAGTGTTTGTTTAAACCAGCCTACAATAAATGTCCAGATATACACAATTTATGCTGCCTAAAAAATTGCACATATTTTTTGCAGTGATCACTAGATTCCTATCAAATCTTATAGGAGAGTATATCACTACCACTATAAAGAAATATGAACGTAAAGGAAAATTAGCTGTTTGTGGGCAGTTTTATCTAAAGCCCTGTACACACGACCGGTTTTCCCGTCGGATAGAAAACGTTGTTTTCCCGACGGGATTCCTGCCAAGCTTGTCCTGCGTACAGACTGTCAGACAAAATCCCACCGGTCCAAAGCACGGTGACGTACAACACGTACGACGGCACTATAAAGGGGAAGTTCAAATCCAACGCCGCCACCCTTTGGGCTGCTTTTGCCGATCTCGTGTTATCGCGTGTTAGTAAAAGTTTGGTGAGAGACGATTCGCACTTTTCAGTCTTCGTGCTTTCAGATCATTTTCTGCTGTTCCGAATGCTGACGAATGTGCTATCTCCATTACGAACGCTAGTGTAGCGGGGTCTTCAAAGTTAGTGGGATACACCTGGGGGTAGAGAGACCCAGGTGTGTAATTGTGTCAGGGATTAGACCCCTTTTTGTTATTCGTGGAGGATTGGGTGGTGCAATATTCTCCTTGGCCTGTGGGTGGCGGGGTACCTACAGGCTCGAGGTAGAATCACTACCACAGTGCTACCCTTTTTGTCCCTTCCTGGAGATGATACGGCTGGGGCGGGGAACCCGCCGTGGTGTCGATGGGAGGAGATAAAAGGGGGAGACGCCCTCGCCACGAGGTCTTTTGGGGGATCATCTCTTCACGGCCTGGGTGCGGGCGGTTCAAGGTTCCGGCCTGGGCACCCTAGGCCTGGCCGGAATGAAGCTGGAGTTGGAGTCCATCCCAGGCACCTTCAGCCTGGGGTGAGGTACTTTGTAGAACGCCTGGGACCTGGTGACTTCGACCGGGTCCCGCGAGGGTGAAGTGATTCCAGGGTGCCCCTTGCGAGGGGACCCGCATCTGAGGTGAGGAGGCTGGGGAGGTCACCCGTCTGAAGACTCCGGAGCAGCGTCAACCCGGTGACGGACGGGCCTCCGGTAACTCCCTTGGAGGGTCATCTTCCCCTGATAGGGGCCGCAGCGCAGCGAAGTTGTTCTAATCAAGACTCCTGCAACCCCTGGTCATAGCACAGGGGGTGTAGGGACTACAATCCGGATAGTGCCTCGGCCTGCTCATCCCACCGTATCCTGCCATATATTGTTTGTTGTGGAGCTACGAAATAAAACTAACAGTTGGACTGTGATCGGTGTATGGACTGTTGATGGGAGCAAAGGGAGATTCCAGCAGAGTAGGGCTAAGTTCCGCAACCCAATGCACATTTGGCCCGAGGAAGATATTGATACTGGCCTTCACCTCACCCACAGCCATGGGGAGGACATGGGCCGTAGTGCACCTCACTCTCGAAACCCAGGTACCCCTAGACAAGAGCTTTCGGACAACCGATAAACATGTGAAGGGGGTGAGGCCGCTACACTAGTTTTACCTGAACGAGCTCTCCCGTCTCATACTTGATTCTGAGCATGCACGTTTTTTTTGCCCTCGGAAAAACATACACACGACCGGTTTTCACGACGAGCAGGTTCTCTATTTTTTTTCAGCAGTTTTCCTGTCGGGAATACTGCGATGAAGCATCCACGCGGCCGGTTTTCCCGGCCAAAAGCTCTCATGGCAGTTTTCCTGCCGGGAAAACCGGTCGCGTGTACAGGGCTTAACAATGCAATTCTGTAACCTGGCATAGATCTTTGCTTTGTGTGCGCTATAAGCTACAAAACCGTTTCCCAAAATAACTAGGACCAAAAATCATTCTACATTTACGTTCTTTGACTTCACCAAGGGCTTTGCTTTCACCCTGAGTGGTTTCCTATTGACTTAAGCATCACATAAAGCAACCAAGTGGATTGAAAGCTCCCGATGACCAACAGCTTCAAAATAACTCGCCCAAAGGGATAACTGCCTGTCTGCATGACTTTATTACACTGATTTTCCTAGTAAAGGTTCTCTGAGTGTGGGAGAAAAGCCTTGTTCTGCTTCTTGAGCTACATATTATTTGCAGAATCCTAATCAGAAATGAAATGTAGTTTGTCATGATATACTGTAGATACGTAAGCTGCCGCTGATTGCATGTCTGAAAATACTAATTGCGAGGCTGTCACGCTGGTGCTCTGGGTTCAGTATTTCTTGAAAAATATAAGTATACAATTAGTAACAGTTCTGAAATAATTTGTGAATGCTTGTTGTATCTTAGTGGCATATAAATCATTAAAGCCAGAAGGCCAGCATGGCTATCAAGCATTCTCAAGGAGGTCAGCAATTGCATCTCTCAGTTTTTTTTTAATTATTTTCCCACCAGTCCATGGAAATCTGTCAGAGGTCCAATTCTAGGTCTTGGTTTTTGTCATGAATCTATCCATTATTCATAGAGGGGGGTGGCGAGGATAGAGGGGGTGGCGCCCGTGTGCCCTTAATGCACGGGCCGCTACCGGTCAATTTTTTTCACTTTCCTGGGGTTAACCCTGAAATTTTTTGACACTTTTACACAGTGTTGTTAATTATTAGACTTCTTTGTTTGGACCTTAAAGTAAACCTGATTCATGAAATTTGACCTAAGCAAATATATCTGTAGTGTTTTCTTATCGCTCTCCAAAGTCCTGTGTGATTCTGCTGCTCCGTTCTTCTCTTACCAGCATGATAACTTCTGACAAGTTCTCCGTCAACCAAGATAAAACCAGCCTGAAATTTGTGTCATGGGAGGTTGCGATAAATAGATTAGCAGAGAGCTTGTCTTGTCACAGCACAGCTCTGCACATTCTATCCTTCCTTTGCCTATGAGGAGTGGGGTGTGTGCCTTTCCTCCAATCAGCTGTCTTCGCTGTATGCCAAGAATCCACTCCCAGTGCTGAACAGATGAGCACTTTCTAAAGAATATAGAAAGCTGAAGACAGCAGATATGCATGTAAAACTTATGTAGGGAGATTTGTTTAATCTCTGTGTATCATCTGAGGCTGTCCACTTCATTGGGTATAGGAGAGAGTTTACATCCACTTTAAAGCGGACTTCACTTAAAAGTGAAAGTACCACTAATCTGCCTCTCCCCCCAACGTATTTAAAACGTTTTTCGGGGAGAGGGTACCTTCTAATGACAGGTGCCTGCTCCCATTTCCACAATTCTTATCTAGGCAACAATTACAGAAGTTTGGCCCACTCGCAACCTCTTGGGGCATGCATTGTCTCAGAAAGCTGAGGTTTCATTCTGACAGCGCAGCTTCCACAACCAAGATGGGAGCACCAGGGATCTAAAGACTGCCTTAGAACCGTTCCTGATAAAGACAGGGCTGGATTCCTGGGCTGGTAAGTGTTTGTTTCTTAACCACTTCAGCCCCGGAAGATTTTACCCCCTTCTTGACCAGAGCACTTTACAATTTGGCACTGTGTCGCTTTAACTGACAATTGCGCGGTCGTGCAACGCTGTACCCAAACAAAATTTGCATCCTTTTTTCCCACAAATAGAGCTTTCTTTTGGTGGTATTTGATCACCTCTGCGTTTTTTTTTTTTTTGCGCTATAGACCAAAAAAGAGCGACAATTTTGAAAAAAAAACCAATATTTTTTACTTTTTGCTATAATAGATATACCCAAAAATGTTTTTAAAAAACAAATTTCTTCATCAGTTTAGGCCAATATATATTCTTCTAAGTCTTTTTTGTAAAGAAAATCGCAATAAGCGTATATTGATTGGTTTACGCAAAAGTTATAGCGTCTACAAACTTTGGAAAAGATTTATGTCATTTTTATTATTTATTTCTTTTTTACTGGTAATGGCGGTGATCTGCGATTTGTAGCGGTATTGCAATGGACAGATCGGGCACTTTTGACACGTTTTTGGGACCATTGACATCTATACACCTATCCGTGCTATAAATATGCACTGATTTCCTGTGTAAATGTCACTGGCAGGGAAGGGGTTAACACTAGGGGGAGATTAGGGGTTAACTGTGTGTTCCCTGGGTGTGTTCTAACTGTATGGGGATGGGACTGACTAGTGGAGGGGACCGATTGGTGTTCCTATATACTAGGAACACATGATCTGTCTCCTCTCCTCTGACAGGACAGGGATTTGGGTGTTTACACACCCAAATCCCCGTGCTGGTTCTTGTGCACGCGATCACGACCACCAGCCACGTGCATTGGGTCCCCTGCTGTGCAGGGCGCCCTCTGGCGACATTTAAAGGCAAACTGATTTCTCCCAGGAGAGCCATTGTGCCGCAGTAAATCTGCATGAGCCGGTGGGGAACTGGTTAAAAGTCAGCAGCTACAATTATTTGAACAAATGAAATTCCTCTTTAAAGTATAAAGTAACAACCTGTCAGGTTTTTTTTTTGTTTTTTTGCCCAGGGTCAATTCAGTTTTAAAGATGGCCCTATAACCTGGACCCTTGTGAGAGTGATCAGGCCTAGCAGTCAATCACTATGGCAAAGCATTGTTATATGACCAAGGGAGTAAAGTGATCACTCCCCTGGGTCACTGACACGGCTGACTTCAACACTGACTGTGACAGAGGAAGAATCAATGAGGGAGCACGGGCAAGGTAAGTACAAGGGGGGTGGGGAACCTTTGCAAAAACACTGTCACTGTGGCCTGTATGGCCAAACTGAGTGTCTCTTTAAGCTGTAGTGCTTGTGATCAGTTTTGTATATTTCACTTTTCTGTAATTATAAAAAACAGTATAGACACACTTCTTTGAAACCTTCAGGGCCTATTCACACTAAAGCGATGCATTGCTGTGTGCAACGTATGCACATGTAACATGCATTGCGTTACAGCAGCCTATTCATTATTCATTATCCACTTAGCGACCGCCGCACACACATATACGTCGACACAATGGCACGGGCAGGCAAATGGGCGTATCTGTACGTCCCTTTAAATTTGCTGCCCAGCGGGCGCGCGCGCCTCGTGAGTGAGCTTGCGGGTCCCGGGAACTCGATGTTCCTGGGTGGCCCGCGATTGCGGTCGGCAAAGGCAGAAAAGGGGGATGCCTTTGTAAACAAGTCATTCCCCTGTTCTGCCTAGTGACATGTCACTGATCTACTGTTCCCCGTGATCGGGAACAGTGATGTGTCACTGGTAGCTCCTCCCCCTAACAGTTATATTCACTCCCTAGGACACACTTAACCCCTTCAGCGCCACCTAGTGGTTAACCCCTTCACTGCCAGTGTAATTTTCACAGTAATCTGTGCATTTTTATAGCACTGATCGCTGTAAAAATGACAATGGTCCCATAAATGTGTCAAAAGTGTCCGATGTGTCCGCCATAATTTCGCAGTCATGATAAAAATCGCTGATCGCCGCCATTACTAGTAAAAAAATTATTTATAATAAAAATGCCATAAAACTATCCCATATTTTGTAGACGCTATAACTTTTGCGCAAACCAATCAATATACGCTAGGATGAGCTTCCTGTTTCTGCTGGTACTCACAGCGGTCTAGGTTGGACTTCACCTCCTCACCTTAGGAGTGGCACCTAATCTTTGTCTTTTTGGGTCACTATGAACATTCAATGTTATAGACACTTTCTAATACAGTTATAACTATACAGGCACCATACCAGTGTTTTTCTTAATTTCAGAAATTATCTTTATTACCTTTAACAGGGTTGGGAAGTTTTGTGATGTTACCATACATCTCTTCTTCCTGGGAGTGAGGTGTGGGGTTACAGGACACTGTGCAGTGGTGCCCGTTTTCCATAGTCTGTTCATCCTGAAGCAAGATGCAGGCTCTGATTGGAAGGGGGTGTGGGCCAGAGACAGGCTGTGATTGGTCAGGGAGTGTGGTGGGCAAACAAATTACCCAATACAGGCATGCTGTGTGTTTGCACAGTGTCCTGTACCTCTGAATGGTCAGCCAAAGAGTGAAAACTGACCATGCAAGCTCAGATCAGCTTCTATGTTTTGTGCGGTCAGCAGTGGTGGCTGGTGCTCAAATTTTTTTGGGGGGGGGGGGGGGCGCAAACGAACTGAAAAATTCTGAAACAAAAACATCAATTGCAGCCACTGTGCCCATCATATGCAGCCACCTGTGCCCATTATATGCAGCAAACTCTGCCCATCATATGCAGAAAACTGTGCCCATCATATGCAGCCAACTCTGCCCATCATATGCAGCCAACTCTGCCCATCATATGCAGCCAACTCTGCCCATCATATGCAACCAACCGTGCCCAGCAAATGCAGCCACCTGTGCCCATCATATGCAGTCTCTGTGCTCATCAAATGCAGCCAACTGTGCCCCCTCAATTGCAGCTTTTGTGCCCATAATGTGCAGCCACTGTGCCCACCCACCCGCCGGCTGTCTGCCCAGGACTTACCTCATCGTGGTGGTGGGTCAGGCAGTGAGACAAATGGTGAGCTGTGGGACGTGTAGCGCGGCGTTGGATGCAGGACTCCTCCGTGCGTGTTGTCTTCTTGTTCTGCAGGGCGACCAATGAGATTGCCTCTACCTTCAGCCAATCAGGTGCCCGGTATTACATCCAGGCCTCCTGATTGGCTGAGAGGCGGTTCTGTGTTAGCAAAGCAAATATTCATCAGGTGCTTCAAAAACACCCCCCCCGCCAGTGTAATGCAGATGCCCAGCACCCAAAAAGGGGCCAGACGCCTGAATGGGGGGTGGCTACAGCGGCCGTGGATAGATTCATGCAACACAGAGCAGGTGACTGGAGAGAGGGGGCGGTGCCCGAGCGCTCCTAATGGACGCATCGCCACTGGTGGTCAGTATAGAACAAGAAAAAACTAGCAGGATCAACCATGTACTTTCGATTAAAAAAGTACATGAAAACTTTAGAGACTATGGGGATGATTTACTAAAGGCAAGTAGACTGTGCCCTTTGCAAAGTGCAGTTGCTCTAGAGCTTAGTAAGTGAGGTAAGGCTTCACTTTGCAAAGAATACCTAATCATGTGCAAGGAAAAATATATAAAAAAACAACAACAACACTTTTGCTTGCACATGATTGGATGATGAAAGTCAGCAGAGCTTCTGCTCATTTACTAAGCTCTGGAGCAACGGAACTTTCTGAGTGCAACTGCACTTTTTAAAGTGCACAGTCTTTTTGCCTTTAGTAAATCAACCCCTATGATTTACAAAATGCACATATGTGAACACACACATAGAAAAAAAGTCAATATTTAGAGTAGCATGCACTGTAAATATTATACAGTATGTATATAGGCAGGGCTTTTTTTCTGCGGGAACGTGGGGGAATGCAGTTCCGGCACCTCCAGCACTAAATGTATGTAATGGCATGGGGTGCTAGGGTGTGCTGGTGCTGGGGGTCTATTGATGCTTGCTGATGGGAGATCTATTGTTAACACCACAAAATTATACTTGGTACTGTATTCTAAAAAGGGTCAGTATTGGGCAGTAGGTAGGGGGTGGAACCAAAGGACAGTGCTCAGAGGTGGGTACCTGCACCTTTTCACTGAGAAAAAAAAGCCCTGCATATAGGAATTATTTTATTGGAGGTATTATATTACTGAATCTCCAGCCAAAACTTTTTTTTTTTGTTTTGCGCAGCATAGGGAATTGTTAGAATCTCTTTTATTTGTCTGTTGAAATGATTCCCTTTACTTTCTTGTGCGCTCGATGGGCAGGAATTGAGGGCAATTCTCTCCAGTGGGGACACAGACTGAAATAAAGACCTGACAGATATTCCAATCCAACCCTCCTCTAAAACTAAAGGTAAAAGAAGAAAAGCAAATCAAGGTTGATATTTTGTTTCAAACTGTCATGTGTCGCCAAGCAGGTGACGATATTTACCGACTGTGTATCCACTTGGAACTCCCTTTACATTTTGAGACCATAGCCAGGCCTTTCTCTGACTGTTCCAAAGAATCCTTCTTAGAAAAGACACGGCTAAATACATTGTTGGAGTGGAATATTAATATGGTGCAGCAGGGCCAATAGACAGGTGATGGGTAGATCACACACATTCCAAATCCCATTCTGGACAAATGGACTTTCCTATTTCATCTTCTAATCAGGCTTTCAGCATCAATCTGCAGCTTTCACCCGTCGACTTAGAAAACATGGATAACCTTTTATTGCTGCCGAATGAGATGTGGTGAAAAGGGAAACCACAGGGTCAGTCTAGCAGAAGAGCAAAGTCACCTAACACGTACCGTCGTGTTTCATATTGGAGTGTATTTTTATATGTTGGAACGATTGCCTTCTTTGTGAAACTGGTGTTCTCTTTTTGGTTTTTGCTTTGAAACCTTCCAGCTCAATGCCAATTCTAATGTAACCACAAGCTGTTAAGAGATGGAGACAACATTTACCGTATAGGCAGTTTGCAGTCCTGGGAAAACATGAATAAAAGAATGTCATAGCACAGCAGTAAAACACTCTGGTTTACATCTATACCATGTGTAATGTGTTATAAATAACTGACTTTATTTTAGATTCTCCTCCATTTTCTTTTGAGTAGAAATTAACTTTTGAATGTATGTGTTTTGACATAACTAGCTTAACTAACAGTTTGCATAGAAACACACCCTGTGAGTCATTGTGGTTAAGCTGATTCACGGAGCAGCCTGTTGTGTCAACAAAGTCATCAGCTAGTTCTTGTTAACTAAGTCAGCAGTTTAAATCATGATAAGAAAGTACTGAGTTTGTAACTCCGTTTAGAAACATATGCATTAAAACACAGCCCCTCCCTTCTTTCTTCTGCATATAAGTCGCTGTTGTACTCAATAAAAGTCAGAGATCTTATGAACACACTCAAGCCTGTTTCCCCTGTCTCATTTGATCTCTCACGGATCCGAGGGTCCCTGGTGGTCTGCCTGCATTAACCAGTGTGTTCGTCAGAGTGTATAATTCCTTTCACTATGTTTTATAACATGGATATGTCTATCTCAAGGTACTCTCAACTGCTTCATCTTTTTTTTTTTTATACATTTTCTTTTCTTATGTCGCGTACACACGACCGTTTATCATGACAAGAAAAATAAAATTTCTTGTTCATACATCACGGGACACAGAGCAGCATAGTCATTACTATGTGGGTTATATAGAATTACCTTCAGGTGCTGGCACTGGCAACTTCCAAAACAGGAAGTACCCTCCCCTATATAAGCCCCTCCCATCCGGGAGTACCTCAGTTTTTTGCCAGTGTCTAAGGTGTTGGCCTCTCTCCTATTGGCGTTAGAACAACTATTGCTCCAAGGAGTAATTATGGAGGTTCCTATGGAAGAGTGGGGGTTGGGTTTCTACTCAAACCTTTTCACAGTCTCAAAGCCAAACGGGGACATAAGACCCATATTGGACCTAAAGAGTCTAAACAAATTTCTAAACGTCCGGTCTTTCCGGATGGAGTCGATCCGATTGGTCACCGCTGCCCTACAGGGGGAGGAATGGTTAGCCTCGATCGACATCAAAGATGCTTACTTGCATGTTCCCATCTTTCCAGGTCATCAAAAATTTCTACGCTTTGCAGTAGAAGGGCGCCATTTTCAGTTCAGAGCCTTACCATTCGGTCTGGCCACAGCACCACGAGTGTTCACAAAGATTCTGGCCCCACTGTTGGCCGATCTAAGAACACGAGGTGTAACGATAATGGCATACCTAGACGACCTGTTGTTGATGGACCACTCAGTTGCCAAGCTAGAAGTGGTAATTGTCGATACAATCAAGTATCTAGAATCTCACGGTTGGGTCATCAACCTGGACAAGTCAGCCCTACAGCCAGTGAAAAACCTGGTATATCTAGGGCTACGGCTGGATTCAGACCAGAGGAAGATTTTCTTACCTCTAGACAAGGTATCCTCTTTGAGGGGCTTGGTCCGTCTGCTTTGTGCAAAAAGACAGCCGTCCATACGCCTGTGCATGAGGCTGCTAGGAAAGATGGTAGCATCATTCGAAGCTGTGCCATACGCCCAATTCCACTCAAGGAATTTACAGAGGGCCATATTGTCAGCCTGGAACGGAAAAATTCAGGCTCTAGACTTCCCGATGGCTTTGTCCCCTTCCGTTCGGAAGAGTCTCTGCTGGTGGTTGATCCCCCAGAATCTCCAGAAGGGAAAACCCTTCAGTCCGATATCGTGGAAGGTGGTCACTACAGATGCCAGCCTTATAGGCTGGGGGGCAGTACTGGAGCAATGGTCTCTCCAGGGCAGATGGTCAAATGTAGTAAAAACCCTGCCCATCAATCTCTTAGAGATATGAGCAGCCCGGTATGCCCTAGTAGCCTGGACATCCAGACTCCAAGGGTCCCCTGTCAGAATTCAATCAGACAATGCCACAGCAGTGGCATATATCAATCATCAGGGAGGCACCAGGAGTCGTGCAGCCCAGAGGGAAGTAAGTCACATCCTGGAATGGGCAGAAAAGCATGTCCCATGTATATCAGCTGTCTTCATTCCAGGGGTGGAGAATTGGAAGGCGGACTTTCTGAGTCGCCAACAGTTATGCCCAGGGGAATGGTCCCTTCATCCCGAGGTCTTCCGAGCAATATGTCAGCGGTGGGGAACACCGGATGTAGATCTGCTAGCATCCAGATTCAACGCAAAGGTGGACAGATTTGTCTCCCGGACAAGGGATCCCCTCGCTTGCGGCTCGGATGCTCTGGTGTTCCCTTGGGATCAGTTCAGACTGATATATGCATTCCCTCCGCTACAATTGTTGCCTCGACTCCTTCGCAGAGTCAGGTTGGAAAAGAAGCCGGTGATCCTGGTGGCTCCAGCGTGGTCCCGAAGGGCCTGGTACGCGGAGATCATCAAAATGTCTGTGGGGAGTCCTTGGACCCTTCCACGTCGTCCGGACCTGCTTTCGCAAGGACCGATATACCACCCTTCCTTACTAACTCTAAGTTTAACGGCCTGGCTATTGAATCCCACATCCTAAAGAAGAGAGGTCTCTCTAACTCTGTGGTATCAACTATAATCAATGTCAGGAAGCCTGTATCCAGGCAGATCTACTATAGAGTTTGGAAGGCGTACATCACTTGGTGCGAGGCCAGAAAATGGCATCCACGTAAGTACGTTATAGGCAGAATTCTGGACTTCCTGCAGTGGGCTGTAGACAGGAAGTTTGCCTTAAGTACTATCAAGGGCCAGGTTTCGGCCTTATCAATACTATTTCAAAGGCCCCTGGCTATGCATTCACTTGTCAAATCCTTTATGCAAGGGGTGACTCGTATTATTCCTCCGATTAAAGCTCCCATATGCCCATGGGATCTAAATTTGGTTCTGTCGGTTCTGCAGAAGCAGCCGTTTGAACCTTTGCGGCACATTTCCTTGGTTCTACTCACCAGAAAATTTATATTTTTAGTAGCCATATGCTCGGCTAGAAGAGTGTCGGAATTAGCCGCCATGTCCTGTAAGGAGCCATATCTGGTTATTCATAAGGACAGAGTAGTATTACACCCTCACCCAGCCTTTCTTCCTAAGGTGGTATCGAGGTTTCACTTGAACCAGGATGTGGTTCTTCCTTCCTTTTTCCCCAAACCAAGCTCGGTAGAGGAAAAGTTATTGCATTCTTTGGATGTAGTAAGAGCAGTTAAAGCTTATCTAAAAGCCACTGCTCAGATTCGTAGAACGGATTCTTTGTTTGTTCTGCCGGAAGGCCCCAGAAAGGGTCAGGCAGCATCAAAATCTACTTTAGCCAAGTGGATTCGACAGGTCATAATACAAGCCTATGGCTTGAGAAGTAGACCGCCTCCGTTCAAAGTTAGGGCGCACTCCACGAGAGCAGTTGGAACTTCATGGGCAGTGCATCACCAGGCCTCCCTGGCTCAAATTTGTAAGGCCGCAACATGGTCTTCAGTACACACGTTTACTAGGTTCTACCAGGTGGACGTTAGAAGTCAGGAGGATGTCGCCTTTGGGCGCAGTGTGTTGCAGGCCGCAAAAGATCCTCATGCCTGATGGCGCCCAGCTTATGTATGGTGTATCCCCCCCCTCATTTGGCATTGCTTTGGGACGTCCCACATAGTAATGACTATGCTGCTCTGTGTCCCGTGATGTATGAACAAGAAAGTAGGATTTTTAAAACAGCTTACCTGTAAAATCCTTTTCTTGGAGTACATCACGGGACACAGAGCTCCCACCCCTCTTTTGGGGACACGTATTGCTTTGCTACAAAACTGAGGTACTCCCGGATGGGAGGGGCTTATATAGGGGAGGGTACTTCCTGTTTTGGAAGTTGCCAGTGCCAGCACCTGAAGGTAATTCTATATAACCCACATAGTAATGACTATGCTGCTCTGTGTCCCGTGATGTACTCCAAGAAAAGGATTTTACAGGTAAGCTGTTTTAAAAATCCTACTTTTTAAATTTTGTCATTAAAAACGATCGTGTGTAGGCTCCAGAGCATTTTTCGTGACGTGAAAAATGGCCATTAAAAATTTGAAATGCTCTATTTTTTCTCGTTGTTTTTCTAGTCGTGAAAAACGGCCGTGTGTAGGCTTTAACGACGTGAAAAAGACGCACATGCTCAGAAGCAAGTTATGAGACGGGAGCGCTCGTTCTGGTAAAACTAGCATTCGTAATGGAGATAGCACATTCGTCACGGTGTAACGGACTGAAGAGCACGAGGCTGAAAAGTGCGAATCGACTCTCACCAAACTTTACTAACACGAGGATCAGCAAAAGCAGCCCAAAGGGTGGCGCCATCCGAATGGAACTTCCCCTTTATAATGACGTCATACGTTACGGTTTTTTTTTTCACGATCGTGTGTAGGCAAGGCAGGCTTGAGAAGAATCACGTTGAGAAAAACTTTGTTTTTTCAATGACATTAAAAACGGTTGTGTGTACGCGGCATAAGACAGTTTTAATGCTATCTGTTTATATATTTTTTTCTTGTTTATAGAACATTGTCTATTTTGCACACTTAGAGCCCATTCACACAGGGGCGTCTTTGGATCCGACTCCAAATCGCCCCAGGTCGCCCCTAGTCGCCTCAGGTCGTGCTGGCTAAAGAAATCAATGTAAGTTAATGGAGCTGTCCTTATGCACACTACTGCAGTCGCTCCGACTTCAAAAAAGGTCCCTGTACTACTTCAATCCGACTCCTAGGCGACCTGTAACCATTCATTTCAATGGGAGTCGCCTCTCCCTGTCTTAATAGGAGCGACTCTCCAGGAAGATAACATACATTTCTCCTGCAAAACTCTCTCTCCCCCCCTCCCTCTCACAGAGCTGATTCTTGTTTGATTGGCCACTGGAATGTCTCCTGTCCTGCAGGCAACTTAGAGTTGCCTTGTAAATAGCTCCAGGTCACACTGTGATTCATTCTCAAGTTGTGTCTGAGTTGCCTCAGAAAATCGCGCTGGAAGTCGTGTTGCCCCTGTGTGAATGGGCTCTTAAATGAAAAAGTGGACTTGCTAAAGGTTTTCTTAAATGGCAGGCAAGGTCACTTAATGATGATAGTTTCCATAGTACGTTAAACGATGCCAGCCAGAAGCCAATTAATGTATTAACCTGGGTGGGAAAGTAATTTTGCTTGGGTTTGTTATAGGAATGGGCAGAACAGGTCACTGGAATCATGTCTGTTTGTTTACTTTAATAGCTGAATTAATAATTTACACATCAATATTCCCTCAATGTTTTCTTAAGAACAGAGTCTGTATGCAAAGCAACCAGACATGTCATAACAGTCACCTTGACTTGATTCCTTCATTTCAAATATTCCACCTGTTTTTACAAAATAAATTATGTTTAAAGTGATTGTAAAGGTTTTTTTTTTTTTTTTTTTTTTTTAAATAACAAACATGTTATACTCACCTGCTCTGTGCAAGGGTTTTGCACAGAGCAGCCCTGATCCTCTTCTTCTGGGGTCCCCCGGCAGCGCTTCAGGCCCCTTCTATTCATCGGGTGCCCCCACGGAGAGCCGCTTTCCCTGGAGGCACCTGTGCGGGCTTGCTCCCGAGTCCTGCTGTTGACACAGACAGCAGAACTCAGCCCTGACCCCTGCTCCCATGTCACTGGATTTGTTTGACAGTAGAGGCAGCCAATGGCTCATGCTACTATCAATCTATCCAATGAGGATGGAGACATTGCCTGAAGTCGCTAGGCTCATGCACGTCCTGGAATGGATCGGCTCAGGTAACATAAAGGGGGGGCTCTGGGAGCTGCTGAAGCACAGACTTTTCACCTTAAAGCTACTTTTTTTTTTTTAAAATAACAAACATGTCATACTTACCTCCATTGTGCAGTTCGTTTTGCACAGAGTAGCCCCGATCCTCCTCTTTTGGGGTCCCTCGGCAGCTTTACCAGCTCCTCCCTGCATTGTATAACCCCCTAGGAGAAGCGCTCTCCCAGGGGGTTACCTTGCGGGCGCGCTCCCGAGTCCAGCATTTGCCAGACTCGGCCCTGCCCCCCGGTGCCCATATCATTGGATTTGATTGACAGCAGCGGGAGCCAATGGAAGCGCTGCTATCAATCTATCCAATCAAGAGCTGAGAACCCCCGGGCAGAGAGGAAGAGCGCGTCTCCGCTGTGGGAATTACAGGGCTCAGGTGAGTAAAACGGGGGATGCATTAACCACTTAACTACCGCTCACTGTATATATACGTCGGCAGAATGGCACCGACAGGCACAATCACGTAGAGCATATGTGATTGCCTTTGTATAGTTGGGGGGTCCAATCGGACCCCCTCCTATACATTGAGCGGTGGCTAAGTGTCCGGGAGCGTTCCGGGATGAGGGGGCAGCCATTCGTTTCTGGCCACCCCCTCGCGATCGCTCCCGGCGAATGGAAATGCCCCCTCTGTCTGTGTCAGACAGAGGGAGCAGGAGGAAGTGATGTCATCTCTGGTGCGGCGCTCACATATACCGAGCGCCGTACAAGAGAAGACATCAGGTCAGTGCACACAACACTACACTGACACCAGGACACATAGGGACATAAATCGCCCCCCCAGACACCCCAGATCACCCCCCAGATCACCCCCCCAGCCCCCAGTCACAGTGTCACTGATTGCAGTGACCATTTATTTAGTGATCACTGCAATCAGTGACATTTGTGACTGTAAAAGTGTCACCAAAGTTTAGTCTTATGTCCAGTGTAGCCCCCTAACCCCCCCTAATAAAGGTTTAACCCCCTGATCACCCCCCAGATAATCCTTTCACCCCCTATCACCACTGTCGCTAAGCGATCATTTTTCTGATCGCTGTCTTAGCGTCAGTGATGCCGATCGGCAGCCAGTAATTTTTTTTAGGTTCGCCGCATGTTTTTATAGCGTCAGGTACCCCAATATATTATCTAATAAAGGTTTAACCCCCTTGATCGCCTCCCAGGTAACCCTTTCACCCCCTATCACCACTGTCACTAAGCGATCGTTTTTCTAAACGCTGTCTTAGTGTCTGTGATGCAGATCGGTAGCCGGTAAATTTTTTTAGGTTCGCCGCAGGTTTTTATAGCGTCAGGTACCCCAATATATTATCTAATAAAGGTTCAACCCCCTTGATCGCCCCCCAGGTAACCCTTTCACCCCTATCACCACTGTCGCTAAGCAATTGTTTTTCTAAACGCTGTCTTAGTGTCGGTGATGCAGATCGGTAGCCAGTAATTTTTTTTAGGTTCGCCGCATGTTTTTATAGCGTCAGGTACCCCAATATATTATCTAATAAAGGTTTAACCCCCTTGATCGCCCCCCAGGTAACCCTTTCACCCCCATCACCACTGTCGCTAAGCGATCGTTTTTCTAAACGCTGTCTTAGTGTCGGTGATGCAGATCGGTAGCTGGTAATTTGTTTTAGGTTCGCCGCAGGTTTTTATAGCGTCAGGTACCCCAATATATTATCTAATAAAGGTTTAACCCCCTTGATCGCCCCCCAGGTAACCCTTTCACCCCCTATCACCACTGTCGCTAAGCGATCGTTTTTCTAAACGCTGTCTTAGTGTCGGTGATGCAGATCGGTAGCCAGTAATTTTTTTTAGGTTCGCCGCATGTTTTTATAGCGTCAGGTACCCCAATATATTATCTAATAAAGGTTTAACCCCCTTGATCGCCCCCCAGGTAACCCTTTCACCCCCATCACCACTGTCGCTAAGCGATCGTTTTTCTAAACGCTGTCTTAGTGTCGGTGATGCAGATCGGTAGCTGGTAATTTTTTTTAGGTTCGCCGTCAGGTTTTTATATAGCGTCAGGTACCCCCATATATTACCTAATAAAGGTTTTAACCCCCTAATTGCCCCTAGTTAACCCTTTCACCAGTGATCATCATATAAGTGTTACGGGTGACGCTGGTTAGTTAGTTTGCTTTTTATAGTGTCAGGGCACCCCCCGTATATAACGCAATAAAGGTTTAACCCCCTGATCGCCCGGCGGGTGATATCAATTAGGTTTTAGCGTCAGAGAGGGTCTGCGTCACACCCCAGGCAGCGTCAGGTTAGTGCCAGTAGCGCTAACACCCACGCGTGAAGCATACACCCCCCTTAGTGGTATAGTATCTGAACAGATCAATATCTGATCAGATCTATACTAGCGTCCCCAGCAGTTTAGGGTTCCCAAAAACGCAGTGTTAGCGGGATCAGCCCAGATACATGCTAGCACCTGCGTTTTGCCCCTCCGTCCATCCCAGGCCACCCAAGTGCAGTATCGATCGATCACTGTCACTTGCAAAACACAACACACATAACTGCAGCGTTCGCAGAGACAGGCCTGATCCCTGAGACTCCAGTGCTGTAGGAGGTTATTTCACCACCACAGTTAAAAAAAAAAAGCAAATATGCCGAAGCATTGGGGCAGCAGGGGCGGAGGAGCGATTTTGCTCCTAATGCCGCGTACATACGGTCGAAATTCCGACGGAGGCTTGCCCGTGGAAAAGTCCGACCATGTGTGTGCGGCATAACTTTTTTGCGGGAGGATGCCCCCATGCTTCGGCATATATAAATGGTGCGTGTATGCCCATCATTGGAAGTGGGTGGATGAAGGGCGGTATTCTAATGGTGGGCATACCCACCGATCAATCTCTTTTTTCGTTCAGCCAACTGGCTGCATGAAAAAAAAAGATTACAATACATGTCCAACAAGGACCAGCAACATACTGGTATGTTGCTGGACTTTGAATGGTTATACCAGATTGATGCCTGCGGGTTTAGGTATCATCTTGGTATCATTCTTTTCAGCCTGCGGCCGGCTTTCATGTAAAAGCAATCCTAGTGGCTAATTAGCCTCTGGACTGCTTTTACAAGCAGTGGGAGGGAATGTCCCCCCCCCCCGGATATAAAAAGCGCCATTGGGAAATTGGGAAAGAATTTTATCACACCGATCTTGGTGTGGTCAGATGCTTTGAGGGCAGAGGAAAAATCTAGGGTCTAGAAGACCCCAGTTTTTTCAAAAAAGAGTACCTGTCATTACCTATTGCTATCATAGGGGATATTTACATTCCCTGAGATAACAATAAAAGTGAAAAAAAAAAAAAAATATATGGAAGCAACAGTTTAAAAATAAAATAAAAAAGCAAAATTAATAATAAAAAAAAAAAAAAAAAAAAAAAACACCCCTGTCCTGCCCTGCTCTTGCCCAATGGCGAACGCAAGCGTCGGTCTGGCGTCATATGTAAACAGCAATTGCACCATGCATGTGAGGTATCACCGCGAAGGTCAGATCGAGGGCAGTAATTTTAGCAGTAGACCTCCTCTGTAAATCTAACGGGGTAACCTGTAAATGCTTTTAAAGGCTTTTAAAAATGTATGTAGTTTGTCGCCAATGCGCGTTTGTGCGAAATTTTAAAGCATGTCGTGTTTGGTATCTATGTACTCGGCCTAAGATAATCTTTTTTATTTCATCAAACATTTGGGCAATATAGTGTGTTTTAGTGCATTAAAATTAAAAAAAGTGTATTTTTTCCCCAAAAAATGCGTTTGAAAAATCGCTGCGCAAATACTGTGTAGAAAAAAAAATGCAACACCCACCATTTTATTCTGTAGGGCCTTTGCTTTAAAAATATATATCATGTTTGGGGGTTCAACATAATTTTCTTGCAAAAAAAAATATGTTTTCATGTAAACAAAATGTGTCAAAAAGGGCTTTGTCTTCAAGTGGTTAGAAGAGTGGATGTAAGCTTCCTAATATTGTGTAAAATATGCCAGAACAGTTCAAAACCCCCCCAAATGAAACCCCATTTTGGAAAGTAGACACCCCAAGCTATATACTGAGAGGCATGTCGAGTCCATGGAATATTTTATATGTTGACACAAGTTGCGGAAAAAATAATTTTTTTTTTTTTTTTTTTTTTGCACAAAGTTGTCACTAAATGATATATTGCTCAAACATGCCATGGGCATATGTGGAATTACACCCCAAAATACATTCTGTTTCTTCTCCTGAGTACGGGGATACCACATGTGTGAGACTTTTTGGGAGCCTAACCGCGTACGGGACCCCAAAAACCAAGCACCGCCTTCAGGCTTTCTAAGGGTGTCAATTTTTGATTTCACTTCTCACTGCCTATCACAGTTTCGGAGGCCATGGAATGCCCAGATGGCACAAAACCCCCCCAAATGACCCCATTTTGGAAAGTAGACACCCCAAGCTATTTGCTGAGAGGTATTGTGAGTATTTTGCAGATCTCTCTTTTTGTCACAAAGTTTTGAAAATTGAAAAAAAAAATAAAAAAAAAATGTTCTTTCTTTATTTTCAAAAACAAATGAGAGCTGTAAAATACTCACCATGCCTCTCAGCAAACAGCTTGGGGTGTCTACTTTCCAAAATGGGGTCATTTGGGGGGGTTTTGTGCTATTTTGGCATTTTATGGCCTTCAAAACTGTGATAGGTAGTGAGGAGTGAAATCAAAAATTTGCGCCCTTAGAAATCCTGAAGGCGGTGCTTGGTTTCCGGGGTCCCGTACGTGGCTAGGCTCCTAAAAAGTCCCACACATGTGGTATCCCCGTACTCAGGAGAAGCAGCAGAATGTATTTTGGGGTGCAATTCCACATATAACTATGGCATGTGTGAGCAATATATCATTTAGTGACAACTTTTTGTAATTTTTATTTTTTTTGTCATTATTCAATCACTTGGGACAAAAAAAAAAAAATATTCAATGGGCTCAACAGGCCTCTCAGCAATTTCCTTGGGGTGTCTACTTTCTAAAATGGGGTCATTTGGGGGGTTTTTGTGCTATTTTGACATTTTATGGCCTTCAAAACTGTGATAGGTAGTGAGGAGTGAAATCAAAAATTTGCGCCCTTAGAAATCCTGAAGGCAGTGGTGCTTGGTTTCCGGGGTCCCGTACGTGGCTAGGCTCCTAAAAAGTCCCACACATGTGGTATCCCCGTACTCAGGAGAAGCAGCAGAATGTATTTTGGGGTGCAATTCCACATATAACCATGGCATGTGTGAGCAATATATCATTTAGTGACAACTTTTTGTAATTTTTTTTTTTTTTGTCATTATTCAATCACTTGGGACAAAAAAAAAATATTCAATGGGCTCAACATGCCTCTCAGCAATTTCCTTGGGGTGTCTACTTTCTAAAATGGGGCCATTTGGGGGGGGTTTTGTACTGCCCTGCCATTTTAGCACCTCAAGAAATGAGATAGGCAGTCATAAATTTAAAGCTGTGTAAATTCCAGAAAATGTACCCTAGTTTGTAAACGCTATAACTTTTGCGCAAACCAATAAATATACGCTTATTGACATTTTTTTTACTAAAGACATGTGGCTGAATACATTTTGGCCTAAATGTATGACTAAAATTGAGTTTATTCGATTTTTCTTATAACAAAAAGTAGAAAATATCATTTTTTTTCAAAATTTTCGGTCTTTTTCCGTTTATATCGCAAAAAAGAAAAATCGCAGAGGCAATCAAATACCATTAAAAGAAAGCTCTATTTGTGGGAAGAAAAGGACGCAAATTTCGTTTGGGTACAACATTGCATGTCCGCACAATTTACAGTTAAAGCAGCGCAGTGCAAAATTCTGAATTCACCTCTGGTCCTTTAGCTACCAAATGGTCCGGGGCTTAAGTGGTTAAAGTGAAAAAACATGAGGGTTTACAACTTCTTTAATGCATAGAATGCATTAAGGTAAAATGCATTGAGACTTTACAATCCCTTTAATAATATTTATGTATTTTGCTATGTCATTTCAAATTTTTCCTGAGTTTTACATTTTAATCTAAGATGCTTTGTATTAGTCTGACCCCCACTATGTGGCAAGACATTGGGGTCACCACAATCCTTTCAGAAACTGCTACAAAATCCTTGTTCATATTATATGTTGATTACTATATGATGGTATCAAAATATTTGGCTCCTGCTGCTGTCAATTATAGCCAGTGAGAAGGAGGCATGGACCGGGACTGAGCCACGCTCTGTGTGTCCCATAGACACACACAGGAGGCTCAGGAGCGAGCATGCACAAGTGCTAGCAGCTTGTTCTGGGGCAATCGTCAAGGGGGAGGGGCCAGAAGCTCCAGTGGGGGACCTGAGAAGAGGAGGATCAGGGCTGCCCTGTGAAAAAAACAGTGCCTTGAAAAAGTATTCATACCCCTTGAAATTTTCCTCATTTTGTCATGTTACCAAAAATGTAAATGTATTTTATTGAAATTTTATGTGTTAAACCAACACAGCGTGGCACATAGTTGTGAAGTGGAAGGAAAATGATAAATGGTTTTCAAAATGTTTTACAAATTCATTTGTGAAAAGTGTGGCGTGCATTTGTATTCAGCCCCCCTGAGACAATACTTTGTAGAACTGCCTTTCACTGCAATTACAGCTTCAGATCTTTTGGGGAACTTCTCTACCAGCTTTGCACATCTAGAGAGTGATATTTTTGCCCATTATTCTTTGCAAAATAGCTAAAACTCTGTCAGATTGGATGGAGAGCGTCTGTGAACAGCAAATTTCAAGTCTTGCCACAGATTATCAATTGGATTTAGGACTTTGACTGGGCCATTTTAACACATGAATATACTTTATTATTTTAAAGTGAAGCACCACCCAAAAGGGGAAGCTCCGCTTGTCTGCCTCCTCCCCCGCTACGGTGCCACATTTGGCACCTTGTGGGGGGAGGGGGGAGCAAGTTCCTGGTTTTGACAGGTACCTGCTCCTACTTCCTACTAAGTTCTCCGCGGCGAACTCAACCGGAAGTTTGGCCCCCCGCCGCAGCTGGCCCATTGGGACAGCACAGCGTGATTCACGCATGCGCAGTAGGAAACAAGCTGTGAAGTCGCAAGGCTTCACTGCCAGTTTCCCTTACCCAAGATGGTGGTGTAGAGTCTTTTAGGGCCTATTCATACTGCTTGGTGCATTGTTACTGCACACACATTAGGGTATGATATTTAGCACGTGAATGTGTATTGCGTCAAGGCAGCACATTCACAAATGATCATGCAGCATTTTTTACAATGCATTGCACCCCAGTGGTTTATATCTTTTTTTTTTTTGTGTGCTACAATGTACAAATGTTGTGATGCGCTGCTTAGGTGCATTTGGGTACCATCCAAAATGTACCCACAAGTTACTGCAACAAATCTGAATTGGCCCTTTGCTTAGATCAGAATTTTACATTTTTGATTTTAGACCCCATCTTTCCTTTACGTCAGCCCCAGCACTTTAACACCACACCCATTACTCACACCTTTATTTTATGAGACTGTAATCAATCCCAAGTAGTGGACTATAGTAGGAGTACAGAAAATAAGAAAATCATAAAAGAAAAAGAGGCTAAGGGATATTCTATCCATCACATACTGTAGTAACTTTGTTTTATTCATTATTTCAGTTACAGCAATAGCAGTGCGCTCATTCACAGAACAGAAAAACCAAAGCAGGGAAAAACATGCAATATGGAAAAAAAGAGTGTATACATAGACATGCAAAATGTGCACATTTACCTCTTTTGCATTTTTCTTATTCAGCACTAAAAGCTGGCTGATTTAATGTTTCCCAAAACAGTTATATTCAAGGCAAGCCATGAATGATAACTGTGACCGTTCTCAACTGATCTGTCAAGCAATCAAATGGCTTGTGTCATAACTAATCACATGTGCAGCTCCATGGCAACTGCAGATCAAACAGAGGCTAAGATGGCCACGTCCTTAGCTATAAAGCAGGGGTCTCCAAACTTTCCAAACAATGGGCCAGTTTATTGTCCCTAAGATTTTAGGTGGGCCGGACTGTGGCCAGAGTAGGCAATGTCTTCTGCTGAGTGGTCAGTAAGAGTAAACTTTACATAGTGCCTGTGGTAAGTAGAAGGAGGAATAGTGCCCCATCATTGTTGTCAGAGGAAGTAAATGTGCCCCATCACTGGTGTCAGTTGGAGAAATAGTGCCTGATATTCTTGGGTGTAATAGTGCCCCATTGTTGGTGTCAGTGGGAGGAATAGTGCCCATGATTGGTGTCAGTGGGAGGAATAGTGCCCATCGTTGGTGTCAGTGGGAAGAATAGTAACCATCGTTGGTGTCAGTGGTCAATCATTTATACTCATAGGAGGAACAATGTCCCATCATTGGTGTCAGTGGAAGGAATAGTGTCCCATTGTTGGTGTCAATGCAGAAATTAGTGCCCTATGGTTGGTGTCAGTGGGAAGAATAGTAACCATCATTGGTGTCAGTGGTCAATCATTTATACTCATAGGAGGAACAATGTCCCATCACTGGTGTCAGTGGAAGGAATAGTGTCCCATTGTTGGTGTCAATGCAGAAATTAGTGCCCTATGGTTGGTGTCAGTGGGCGGAATAGTGCTCCATGATTGATATCAGTGGAGGGAATCCTGCTCCATCGTTGGTGTCAGTGGGATGAATAATGTCCCACAGTGGTTATTAATCGTTAGTGTCAGTGGAAGGAAAACTGCCCTAAGAGCCGGGTAAAGGCAAGCAAAGGACCACAGTTTGGAGACCACTGCTATAAAGGATGGGCAAGTTTAGTTCAACTTTAAGTTCCCTGGCTCAGTGATGATGTGCTGAGTGCTGTAACTCAGTGGTCATCAACCCTGTCCTCAGGGCCCAATAACAGGCCAGATTTTATGTATTACCTTGGGGAGATGCAGACTAGAATACTGCAATCACTGAGCAGCAAATTATATCACCTGTGATGTATTTCAGTTATCTTGCAAACCTGGCCTGTTAGTGGGCCCTGAGGACAGGGTTGATGATTACTGCTGTAACCCATAGCAACCTGTGTTAGCTTATTCTACTAAGCTTAAATCTGACACATCCCTGTTGCCATTTGTACTGTTTATAGAATAAGCCTGAAGTGGCATATTTGATCAGTAGGATATGAAGCATTATCTAACCAGTCTGTTGGTTGCTATGGAGATTTTTCTCCAGGGGAGGTAAAGCCACAGGACGGTATCAAATCCTGGTGGGTAGGAACAGAACAGATTATTCACAAATAAATGAGAACATTTAATATGACTTACATTACTGATGCCCAATTCTGAACAGTTCTGTATTACAGTCGGCCCTCATATTAGGGCACACAGTTGGATTGTACAATCTATTAGGTTTTTTTATGGAAGGGAGGGAAAGGAGGATGGAGTTGAGCTTTAATGTAAATGGTATCAGCATGTGTTTCAGAAAACTTTCTGTGCATAGTTCGTATATACGAGCAAATGTGTGCCCGCTGTTTGAGCAGGTATTTCTGAATGATGGGATTAAATGACTTTGAGTTTGGATTAAAAACGGAATGATGGAACTAAGTAAAAAGCAATAGAAAGTTTTATTTGGGCCCAAAAAACTCCCTGAATAAAAAGAGAAATTTTAATTAGAACTAAGAATAACGGAGGTCTAGCACTACCTGACTTTTCAAAATATCTAGAAGCAGCCTCACTGACTAGGATTATAGATTGGCATCATAATACAGAAGACAAGCAATGGGTTAATCTAGAAGAAGATATTATAGGAGTACAACTCAAATCCCTTCCTTGGATAAAACCCCATTTAAGACCTGGAAATAAAGAGTTCACAATTTTTGTAAGAGCTACAATAAAAATATGGGATGCTGTATTAAAAAAGGGTAAACTATCCATTATGATTGGACCTATGACCCCACTGTTCTCCAATCCAGAATTTCCGCCAGCTTTAGAAACTACAAAATTCTTAAAATGGAATATATTGGAGAACACAAGGGTGGCCCAGATTCTAGTGGATGGTAGATTGCCAAAAATGCAAGATTTAGGACCCAAATACAAAAATAAATGGCTACAATACCATCAATTAAATACATACATCGAACGAAAATACAACTATCTTTAATAAATAGATCAAAAACCAAATTTGAACAAATGAAAAAAACGACTAAAAAACTATCTAAGATATATGATTTTCTACTCCCCTCCGGATCTCTTAGAGAGTTAACAGGAATGAAAAAATGGAAGAGGAAATAGGAAAGTCAATATCAGAGAAAGAGTGGGAGAAAATACTTGCAACAATACACAAAACATCTATAGCAAATAAACATCAAGAGAGAAATTACAAAAATGTAATGAGATGGTATTGGAGCCCAGTAGCTTTAAATAAAATAAATAAAGGAAATACAGAGATCTGCTGGAGATGTACAGTAGGAAGGGGGACTATGGACCATATCTGGTATGGACATCATCTGGTGAGGAACTTTTGGAACAACATATTTGAGATTTATCAGAAAGTGTCAGGAGTGGAGATGAATCCAAGCATAGATATTTCTTTATTGTCTCTGATGTCAGACACAATAAAGAGGATTAAAATGGATATGACAACGGCAGCCAGAACAATAATAGCTTGTAAGTGGAGAGAAACTAAAAGTCAGATGATAACAGAATGATAACAGAATGGATATGTGAAATGAACGAAATACAGTATATGGAGAGACAGATAAGAGAAGAAGGTTACAAAAAAAAATCAAATGCCAGAAATATAGCAAAAATGGGAAGAATTTTGGTCCTCGACAAGTATGATAGAATATTTATAAATGGAGAACAACAATCAAAAAAGAAAAGAAAGAGAGAATGGGAGATATAAAGTGGGAGATGAGTGTCTCCCTTCAATTTTTTTTTTTTTTGGTATGTATTGTTGAGGTATGGAATGATGAATGTGTTTGGAAGATAGTAGAAGTATGTGTGAGAGATTGTAGAATTTTTTGAAGAAAAAGGACAGGAACAAGAAATAGATAATAATCAAGGTCCTTTATCAATACATAGGAGAAGAAGTAAATGTATATTTTTATGAATTTTGTATAACTGTAAATATCTTTTATAAAAAAAAAGAATAAAGAGAAATTGAAAACAAATGGAATGTAAAATTCCCGGTTTTGATTTTAAAGGTGTGTGGGTTCACATAAAATTCAGTACATTAAAAAAATTTGCATGAAGTTTTATTAAGCATTGATTAAATAAGCTAGGTAGTTCCTAGTTATGCCTAAAAAAAACTGGTAGCATATTTTAAGCCTTTTATTCAGTGTTTTCCATATGTGTGCTTTAACCACTTACAGACCAGAAGATTTTCCCCCTTAATGACCAGGCAATTTTTTGCGATACGGCACTGCAACGCTTTAACTGACAATTGCGCTGACGTGCGAGGTTGTGCCCAAACAAAATTGACATCCTTTTTTTCCCACAAATAGAGCATTCTTTTGGTGGTATTTGATTACCTCTGCGTTTTTTTTTTTTTTTTGCGCTATAAACAAAAAAAAGCGCGACAATATTGAAAAAAAAAACAATATTTTTAACTTTTTGCTATAATACATATCCCAAAAAAAAAAAAAAAAGTTTGGGCCAATATGTATTTTTCTACATATTTTTGGTATGGCTCTTAAAGGAGCCAACGTACACCTACAACGATTTGCCGGATCGAGCAAACCTGCCGCAGTGTAATGACCGCGGCTGGTCGGCAACTGTTTAAAGTGAATGTAAACCCAATTCATGAAATTTTGACCTAAACACATATATCTGTAATGTTTTACCGTATTTATCAGCGTATAACACGCACTTTTTTCCCCTTAAAATTAGGGGAAAATCATGGGTGCGTGTTATACGCCGATCCTCCGCCGATCCCCTCGCTGAAATGAGTGAGAGGAGCCGAGATACACGAAGCCGAAGTACACTCGGCTTTACTCGGCTCCTCTCGCAGTCCCGCCCATCTCTGACTGCGCCGCTGACATACAGAAAGCCGAGTGTACTTCGGCTAGTCTCGGCTCCTCTCGCAGTCCCGCCCCTGACTGTGAGCAGAGCCGAGTCTAGCCGAAATACACTCGGCTTTCTGTATGTCAGCCGGTGCAGTCAGTGGAGATGGGCGGGACTGCGAGAGGAGCCGAGACTAGCCGAAGTACACTCGGCCCCGCTCGCTCCTCTCCACACAGAAATTGGCGCCAATTTTAAAAATCGCCGAGACTGGCAAGGCTGCAAAAGCACTGGGCAAGGCTGCAAAGGCAATGGGCAAGGCTGCAATGATGGACACTGGGCAAGGCTGCAGATGGACACTGGGCAAGGCTGCAGATGGACACTGGGCAAGGCTGCAATGATGGACACTGGGCAAGGCTGCAATGATGGACAAGGCTGCATTTAAATGTAAGTTTTTTTCCTTGAATTTCCCTCCTAAAAGTTTTTTTCCTTAAAATTCCCTCCTAAACTCGGGGTGCGTGTTATACGCCGGCGTGTGTTATACGCCGATAAATACGGTACTTATTTCTCTCCAAAGCTCTAAGTCTTGTGTCTTTCTGCTGCTCCCTCTCCAACACACAAGATAAAAGCAACTGGAAATTTGTGTCAGGGAGGAAACTTAGAGACAGATAAGCAGAGAGCTTGTCTATTCACAGTACAGCTCTGCAAGTTTCTTCGTTCCTCTGCCAATGTGGAGGGGGGGGGTCAGGGGTGTGGCTTTCCTCCAATCAGCTCACACACAGTGTATGCCCAGACTCCCCTCCCAATGCTGAAACAGGAAGAACATTTTCTAACACAATGTGCACTTTCTAAAGCATGTAGAAAGCTAAAGACAGTAGATATACATGAGGATTTACATCCACTTTAATGACTGATAGCGTGAGGGGCCATTATTAACCACAATGCACCATATGTCACTTCATGTCTGTCTGTCTGTCTGTCTATCTATCTATCCATCTTTCTATCTATCATAGCTACATGCTTGCAATTGTTACATTTGAACATTAATAGAATTTATATGTTTGTACTTCAAAAAATTTAACAACCACTGAAAAATGTAATTATTCTTGCAATGGTAATGGCTACTATGTAAGCTTATGACCATGAGTTGGAGGTATTTATGTGGGGTTAAAGATAAGAATGTGCCAGCATTGTCATAAATTTCACTATTAGTTTAAAAAGCAGAAATGAGTTGAGGTGGTAGTATGAAGTATACAGAACTGCAGACTCTCAACCACATTGCCACCCTTCTAATATGATAAGGGCCATATAAAAAAAAGTATTATTGGTGGATCACACAAATATCTCTGCTGTTTTGCAAATCTTTGGTGGGGAAATTATTTTCTTTATATGTTTTTCTGGTGTTTGTAAGGGAAGAGTGACACTAACACTAGCTGCGTAATGACTAGAGCAGGTGAATTTAACTGGGAATGCGGATGATGATTAGGGATGAGCTTCGTGTTCGAGTCGAACATACGTTCGACTCGAACATCGGCTGTTCGATCGTTCGACGAAGATCGAACGATTTGGGCCGTTCGCGCCAAATTCGAGTGACGCGAACGGCCCACAATGCACTACGCCATTGCAGTGTCATCCAGGCGCTGTGATTGGCCAAGCATGCACTGTGACCCCGCATGCTTGGCCAATCACAGCGCCGGCAGCGAGGAGAGCAATGATTGGCCACAGGCAGGATGCCTGTGGCCAATTATTGCTGAGGGTGTTTAGTACACGCCCCACACTATAAAAGGCCGCCAGCACGGCGGCCTAGTGTAGTGTGTTCCGGAGCAGGGATAGAGCAGCATAGGCAGGGACAGTGACTTTTATTTCTTTCTTGCTTAACCTGGATTCCTTTAGTTTAGGGAAAGAGAAGGATAGGTAGGGAGAGTGTCAGTGTGTTTTGTGCTTGTGCTATATTGTGCTTAAAAAAAACATTTTTTCTAGGGACAGAAAACTGTAGGTAGGGAGAGTGTGTCAGTTTCTTTCACTGTCAAAGTCCTTGTTTCCAGGGACCTGGAAGGACAGTGAGTGAATTCTCCTTGTGCTAAATTGTGCTTAAAAAAACATTTTTTCTAGGGACAGAAAACTGTAGGTAGGGAGAGTGTGTCAGTTTCTTTCACTGTCAAAGTCCTTGTTTCCAGGGACCTGGAAGGACAGTGAGTGAATTCTCCTTGTGCTAAATTGTGCTTAAAAAAAACATTTTTTCTAGGGACAGAAAACTGTAGGTAGGGAGAGTGTGTCAGTTTCTTTCACTGTCAAAGTCCTTGTTTCCAGGGACCTGGAAGGACAGTGAGTGAATTCTCCTTGTGCTAAATTGTGCTTAAAAAAAACATTTTTTCTAGGGACAGAAAACTGTAGGTAGGGAGAGTGTGTCAGTTTCTTTCACTGTCAAAGTCCTTGTTTCCAGGGACCTGGAAGGACAGTGAGTGAATTCTCCTTGTGCTAAATTGTGCTTAAAAAAAACATTTTTTCTAGGGACAGAAAACTGTAGGTAGGGAGAGTGTGTCAGTTTCTTTCACTGTCAAAGTCCTTGTTTCCAGGGACCTGGAAGGACAGTGAGTGAATTCTCCTTGTGCTAAATTGTGCTTAAAAAAAACATTTTTTCTAGGGACAGAAAACTGTAGGTAGGGAGAGTGTGTCAGTTTCTTTCACTGTCAAAGTCCTTGTTTCCAGGGACCTGGAAGGACAGTGAGTGAATTCTCCTTGTGCTAAATTGTGCTTAAAAAAAACATTTTTTCTAGGGACAGAAAACTGTAGGTAGGGAGAGTGTGTCAGTTTCTTTCACTGTCAAAGTCCTTGTTTCCAGGGACCTGGAAGGACAGTGAGTGAATTCTCCTTGTGCTAAATTGTGCTTAAAAAAATCATTTTTTCTAGGGACAGAAAACTGTAGGTAGGGAGAGTGTGTCAGTTTCTTTCACTGTCAAAGTCCTTGTTTCCAGGGACCTGGAAGGACAGTGAGTGAATTCTCCTTGTGCTAAATTGTGCTTAAAAAAAACATTTTTTCTAGGGACAGAAAACTGTAGGTAGGGAGAGTGTGTCAGTTTCTTTCACTGTCAAAGTCCTTGTTTCCAGGGACCTGGAAGGACAGTGAGTGAATTCTCCTTGTGCTAAATTGTGCTTAAAAAAAACATTTTTTCTAGGGACAGAAAACTGTAGGTAGGGAGAGTGTGTCAGTTTCTTTCACTGTCAAAGTCCTTGTTTCAAGGGACAGAGAAGGACACCTGAAGGTAGCCCTTATTGCTTTTTTCCCATCTCCCTGCAGGCCATCTATTAGAATGTCTGGAAGGCAAACAAGGAGAGGCAGACAGTCAGGAGGCAATAAAAGAGGGCAAGCAGGCTCTGTGTCTGGGGGCAACAGTGCTGGACGTGGACGCGGTGCATTGTCATCAGCACATGGCCATGGGACACGCTTGTCCTTCTTTTCGGCAGCTGGACATGTTGAGCCACATCATGCCGAAGACTTGGTAGAGTGGATGACCAAGCCCTCCTCCTCCTCCTCATCCTCTCTCACCCAGGCTCAGGGTACTGGAAAAGCAGCTGCCAAAGCGTCCTCTTCCCTGGTATCAATGTCAGACTCATCATCAGTCACTCCTTCCCTAGACCCACCATGTCCTCCTCCTGAGGAGTCCCCCGAACTGTTTCAGCACAGTGTTGGGTACATGCTCCAGGAGGATGCCCAGCGTTTCGAAGGGTCTGATGATGAAACCCAGCTAGAGGAAGGCAGTAGCGTGAGAGCAGACAGAGGGGATGCTCAAGAAGGACACCAATCTGGCAGTCATGTTCCAGCAGCTGCAGCATACTGCCAGATTGGCTCCAGTGATGAGGAGGGAGGTGATGATGAGGTCACTGACTCCACGTGGGTGCCTAATAGGAGAGAGGAGGAGGAGGAGGATGAGGAGGAGGCACATCTCCAACGAGGCAGGATGCCCTTTGGTGGCCAGCGTAAGGGCAGTACACCGACGGAATCACACCGCAGAGCTCCGCCTGTGCAGGGCGCTGCCTCTGCCCGTCATTCAAAAAGTTCTTTGGTGTGGGCCTTTTTTGAGGCTAGTGCATCAGATCGCACAGCTGCTGTTTGCAACATATGTCTCAAGCGTATATCGCGTGGCCAAAACATCAGCCGCTTGGGTACCACATGCCTGACCAGACATATGTTGACCTGCCATGCAGCTCGTTGGCAAGCCTACCTGAAAGACCCACACCAAAGAACAAAGCGGACCTCTCCTTGCACCGCATCAGCTGGGATCTCCAACCCCACTATAACTTCAGTCCTCTCTGAAACATGCACTGAGAGGAATGAAGGTGTAGAATTAGGTGTGTCACAGCCAAGTACTTGCGGCCACTCTGCTAGCAGTACACCGACGTCCGATTCTAGCAGGCAAATTTCCCTGCCCCAGCTGCTGGACCGTCGAAAGAAGTTCACTCCCAGCCATCCACATGCCCAGCGGTTGAATGCTAGCTTGGCTAAATTGCTAGCGCTTCAACTGCTGCCTTTTCAGTTGGTAGACTCGGCCCCCTTCCGTGAGTTTGTGCAATGTGCGGTTCCTCAGTGGCAGGTTCCCAAACGCCACTTTTTCTCACGGAAGGCTATTCCGGCTCTCTACCGGCATGTGGAAGGCAATGTCTTGGCCTCGCTGGACAGGGCGGTCAGCGGTAAGGTGCATATTACCGCTGACTCATGGTCCAGCAGGCATGGACAGGGACGTTACCTTTCTTTCACGGCCCATTGGGTCACTCTTTTGGCAGCTGGGAAGGATGCAGGACAAGGTGCAGTAGTGTTGGAGGTTGTCCCACCGCCACGCCTCCAAAATGCTACTACTGGTTGTGACACACCTCTCTCCTCCACCCCCTCCTCTTCTTCTTCCTCCATGGCCTCTTCCTGTGGTTTGTCCTATGAACCAGCGGTGCTCCGTAGCCGTTCACGGGGCTACGCAAGTACGCAGGCAAAAAGATGCCATGCCGTGCTTGCGCTGGTGTGTTTGGGGGACAGAAGCCACACTGGGGCAGAGGTCCTGTCTGCTCTGCAGGGCCAGGCCGAGAGGTGGTTGACGCCACGCCATCTTAAGCCAGGAATGGTGGTTTGCGACAATGGCACCAACCTCCTCTCCGCCCTCCGACAGGGACAACTGACCCATGTGCCCTGTGTGGCTCACGTCCTTAACCTGGTGGTGCAGCGGTTCTTGGGCAGGTACCCGGGCTTACAGGATGTCCTGAGGCAGGCCAGGAAAGTCTGTGTGCATTTCCGCAGATCTTATAATGCCAGTGCTCGCCTGGCTGAGCTGCAAAAGGAGTTGAACCTGCCCAAGAACCGCCTTATATGTGACATGCCCACCAGGTGGAACTCAACGTTGGCCATGCTGCAGCGGCTGCACACGCAGCAGAGGGCCATCAATGAGTACCTGTGCGACTACGGCACCAGGACAGGGTCAGGGGAGCTTGGTTTTTTTTCTCCACGCCAGTGGGGCATGATCAGGGATGCATGCACTGTCCTGGCACCATTTGAGGAGGCCACGAGGATGGTGAGCAGTGACAGTGCATGCATCAGTGACACTGTACCTCTTGTCCACCTGTTGGAGCACACGCTGCGTGGAATAATGGACAGGGCACTTGAGGCAGAACAGAGGCAGGAAGAGGAGGACGTGATGGGAGGAGGTGGCTGCGGATCATGTCGTCCTTAGTGACCCAGAGGACTCCGGAGCGAATGCCTCAGCAAACCTACGCTGCATGGCCTCCCTGATCCTGCAAAGTCTGCGGAAGGATCCTCGTATTCTTCGGATCAAGGAGAGGGACCATTACTGGCTGGCCACTCTCCTTGATCCACGGTACAAGGGTAAGGTTGCGGACCTTATGTTACCGTCGCAGAGGGAGCAGAGGGTGAGACAACTCCGGGAGGCCTTGCAGAAAGGTCTGTGCAACGCGTTCCCAGAGACTGGGAGGTTACAAACTCCTGGTCCTGGACAACGAGTTGCTGAGGCTTCGGCCAGTCAAAGAAGGAGCAGTGGGGAAGGTGGCCGTCTGACCGATGCGTTCAGACAATTCTTTAGTCCGCAGCCCCAAAGTATGATCGGTTCCAGCAACCATCGCCAGCGTCTGATAAACATGGTGCAGGAATATCTAGGGGCAAGGTCAGACTTGGACACCTTCCCCACCGAAAATCCTCTGGCTTACTGGGTCTTGAGGATGGATCACTGGCCAGAGCTTGCACAGTATGCAATTGAGCTACTGGCCTGTCCTGCATCCAGCGTTCTTTCGGAACGCACATTCAGTGCTGCTGGAGGATTTGTCACGGATCACAGGGTGCGCCTGTCCACCGACTCGGTTGATCGACTGACTTTCATCAAGATGAACCAGTCTTGGATCACCACCAGCTACCACACACCTGATGCTGATATAACAGACTAATTGATTTTAACATGTCACATCCCTTCAAGACTGATGCTGATGCTGAGTGCCTGTGCTGTTATGTTGACTGGCTATCCTCCTCCTCCGAGTCCTCAATGATACGATTGATGATGATAGCTTGGAAGATCATTTTTGTTTATGGGTGCCGCCACCAGTGGCTAAGGCCCAATTTTTCAGCCCCTGTTTTACAGGGGCGTGTAATTACAATTTTTTTAGCAATAATTTGCCATAGGGCTCATTGCTGTGCTCCAAGTACAGTATCTGTGAGGGGTTGGAGTGTTGTGGCACCAGTGCCTAAGGCCCAATTTTTCAGCCCCTGTTTAACAGGGGCGTGTCATTACAATTTTTGAAGCAATACTTTGCAACAGGGCTCATTGCTGTGCTCCAAGTACAGTATCTGTGAGGGGTTGTAGTGTTGTGCCACCAGTGCCTAAGGCCCAATTTTTCAGCCCCTGTTCAACAGGGGCATGCAATTACAATTCTTGATCTAATAATTCACAGCAGGGTCCATTGCTGCACCCACCAAGAGTAACTCTGAGGGCTTACAGTCTTGTGGCAACGCCACCACCACCACCACCACGAAAGGCCCAATTTTTCAGCCCCTGTTCAAAAGGGGCATGTAATTACAATTCTTGATCTAATAATTCACAGCAGGGCCCATTGCTGCACCCACCAAGAGTAACTGTCAGGGCTTACAGTGTTGTGGCACCAGCACCACCATCAAAGCCCCAATTTTTACTACCACTGTTCAACAATTATATGTAATTAAAATTCCTGATATAATAGTTGACAGCAGGGCGTTCCAGCACCAACCAAGAGTAACTGAGTGCTTACAGTGTTGTGCCAACACCAACAACTAAGGGGCCTATTTCTGCAGAGTATATACGGCAGGTCCCTACTTTCAAACATCCAACTTACAAACGACTCCTACTTGCAAACGAAAGAAGACAACAGGAAGTGAGAGGAAATCTACCCCTAGAAAGGAAAATTCTCTCCTGTAAGAATAAATATGGGAGAAAGGGGTCTCATCTGTACTGATGCTTTATCAGCAATCCTTGTTTCAAGAAAAACACCACATTTCAAAAACAGTTGTCATTGGGACGGAAAGTGAGGTGAAATGTTCTGAACAGGGGCACAGACAGCAAAACAAATGTTACAGGGGTGATAACCCTTACCTATGTTTCCCAAAAAGTTTAAAAATAGATTTTTGGGCTGGAGCTACACTTCAACAATGTACCTGTTCAAAATTACAAACAGATTCTACATAAGAACAAACCTACAGTCCCTGTCTTGTATGCACCGCCTGTATACGGCTGTTCAGAGTATATAGGGCCTTTTTTATTTTATGTGCGGGGTTCCCCTTAATATCCATACAAGACCCAAAGGGGCTGGTAATGGGCTGGGGTAGGGGGGGGGGGTCATGGGGTAGCTATGCCATTTTTCTTAAAGAATTTCATCCATATTACCGGGACCAGACATTACATTAAAGCCGCAAGCAGTTTTAAATGGCTTTTTTTTCCTTTAGAAGTGTCATTTTGTGCAGGGACAGTTCTAAACACGGGAAACACGTGGCACTTCACAGGCATACTTTAGACACCCCCCAGGTACGATATTTAAAGGAATATTTGACTTTTTTTTTTTCACTTTATGCATCATTAAAATGACTGCTCCCGAAAAACGACCGTTTTTAAAACTTCTTTTTGCATTGATACATGTCCCCTGGTGCACAACCCGGGTTCCCAAACCCTATTTATGACAATAACATGCATAATAGTTGTTATAATTAGCACTTTAGAATTCGAACGTTTGCATCCATTGTATTTAATAGGGTTCTAATGTTCGTTCGAACTTTCGGTCCGTTCGCGGGTTCTGGTGCGAACCGAACCCGGGGGTGTTCGGCTCATCACTAATGATGATGATTGAAAAAAAGGGAGGCGGAGGTGCAGCTAAGTGTAGTATTAAAATATGGTATTTTATTGCATAAGATGGATGATGATGATCACCTGTGCTAGAGTTTAAAAAAATATATAATACAGCATATGATTTGACTTGCAGCAACCATCCCTGATAATTTAAGTGTTTTGGCCAGAACTGGCACTTAAACAGAACTAGAGGATCTACATACATGTATTTGTAGAGAACACAGAAAAAATGGCGCACTGAGAGGGAGAGGAAGACCAGTAACAAACAGTAAAAAATGTCCAGTGAATGAAGAAGCATGCATGCTCCGATTGCACGCCACGCCCCCCTGCCACAATGCCTGGGATCACGCTCTAGCTGTCAGTAGAGTGTCAACACGGGGTAATTGTGTTAGCCCAGGAGTAATGAAGTTCCACCAATGAGGCCCAAGCTATCTCCTACCAGATGTACCCAGCACACAGCGGGACTGTTATCACCCATTGCAGCAAGACTCATTGTTGACATGCAGTATACAAGTTTCCCTAATGTGAGTTGCCAATTTTAGTTGCCGTCCACCCTATAGCAGTTTTTTTTCAGCTACAGTCTACAGGGCTGCAGCTGTGCGCCAGATCACGTATATATACATGATTCTGAACTTCCACCTGAAGGGGGCCTGCGCTTGCCACTGGCAAGCCGCTTTTACTGTGATAATCCACAGCAGAAGCTGATCTGTGGGTGCAGGGCACTCGATTTCCTCTGTCACCCACCGATCGTCCGTAAACACACAGAGAACTAAGAAATGTAAACAAGGCACACTGTGTACTCAAAAACACTGGCTAGGTACATAGTTAACCCCTTGATAGTGCATATTTTTAGCACTGATAACTGTATGTGTCACAGGCAAAGCTTCAGTTGGTGCCGGAATGTCCACCGCATATCGCAGTCCCGCTATAAGTCGCTCATCGCTGCCATTACTAGTATATAAAATTTCATTCCCATAGTTCGTAGACGCTATAATATATATTATATTATTATATATTATATATATGCTTATTGGGATGTAGCAAAATACATATTGGCTATATTTTATATTTCATGTGTTTTACAGCAGGAAGTAAAAAATATATATATTTTTTTTTAATTTTCGGTCTTTTTATAAATGTATTTGGGTACAGTGACGCACAATCGCGCAACTGTAAGTTAAAATGATGCAGTGCCATATGGAAAAAAATGGCCTAGTCATGAAGGGGGGGGGTAAATCTTCTGGAGGTCAAGTGGTAAAAGTTGTTTTAACTGATTTATTACACTCAAGTGGCGCTGCTTGTTTCTCCATTCTGATTTCTCTCCATACATGTATTTGTGCCTTAGAGGCTGTGAATTATGTTGGCATTTTTTTGTTTTCATCTTCAGTTTCCAAAATTTATCTTAAAGGAATAATTTTATCTTTAAGTAGAATAGTGGCCAAGCCATGGACATTCAAATCTTTTTCTTAGCAAGCAGTGAATATGCTTTAAAACAATGCCTCACTAACCTCAATATGTGTTGGCACCAAAGAGAAACTCATCCTTAAAATTTTCAAGGGAAGTAGTGAAGTCTTTTAAAGCCTAACTCCAGGAATGGTATGACTTTAAATAGTTTATTTTTCTAAGCTGGCCCAAACAAACTATTTCCTTTACTAATCAGTACAACAGCTGCCAGCCCTGTATAAATGGTATCAGCTACATGCAGCATACAGTGCTGTGTTCTGGTAGTAGTATGGGTACTTCCCGTCCCCGAAACCAAATCAAGTTGGGCTGAGTGCTGCTCAGCCATTCATAGGAAGCTTTGTATTTTATGAATGAATGCAAGGCTTTTTCTAATTGGCTGAGGTGGAGAGGAGGGCAGATGATGTCACAAACAAGCCCGCCATAAAGATGTCATTGTAATGGGCCAATCATCTGCAGCCAGTGACATCTTCATGGCAGGCTAGCTCAAATGGGTTCAGACTGGGATCTCATCCCTACTCGGTAAGCTAATAAATCAGCTCTTGAAAGTATTTAAATAAACTAAGAGTTTATTATCACTTTAAATAAGGTAGTGAAGGATATACATTTACATACAAAGGTATTTTATCCTCCAAGCAGCATAAATAAAACCAGAACAATGGACCCCCCTGTTCTTGACACAAGTAATGAAGGAGAATAGGACATCTCTTTATTGCCATAATGGTTAATTACGTTGTAAAGCTCCAGTATTGATCATTTAAAATGAATGTTGTCTTTTAAATCTCCAGCTAAATCCAGTGGTGTGAATATATGAGTGGTATTTTCATTAGCATTAGTACATAATGAGGTTGATTTAGTAAAACTGTAGAGTGCAAAATCTGGCACAGCTGCGCATGGTAGCCAATCCGCTTCTAACTTATAGTCCAGCTTATTCAAATAAGAAAAACTATAAAAAAAAATTGCGCTAATGTCATAATATGCCAAAGCTGCTGACACTACAATCTAACAGGGTATTGTGCAAGCAATCAGAAAAGTAAAAAAGTGTCGCGCTGCTTGTATAACATAATGGATATTCAGATAAAAATAATAATAATACCATATAACCGAAAATAAAGTGTAAAGTGCAAGATAGCAAAAAAATAATGCTGAAAATAAACCAACCTATATACTCATTTAATATACAAGAAAGGTATGGATTATGAAAGGGTAAATAATACCATAATCAATGAATGTGCAAAAGTCCAAGTAGTGCAATAGTCCACATAAAATAACTGTAAATGCAGAGCAGCTACTGTGTGTCAAGGCAGTCCAAATGCAAAAAAGTTGAAAATGAAATCCTCTCAAGTAGAGATGGGAACTATCTGATGTCCACTTAAGGAGTCACCAGGACACGTGCATCCACCACCAAGGGAGGGGGGGGGAGAGTAAACACGCTTACTAGAATATGTGGACTCAACTGCCAGCGGCAAAGAGTCAAACAGGCATAGAGATGGAAACGACAGGATAACATTCAAAGGAACAGTCACTGAAAATCTGTCACAATAACTCTCTACTACTTCCATTCCCTTTGTAGATCTTGAATTCCACCGTTCATAGAAAACAAAAGGTCTCTACATAGTGTAAAACCATCTCTCAAGTTTTATTTGAAAAGGTAGAAAACTTACATCAAGTCTAAAGTTAGAGGCATATCAGTGGAACATCTTAAAATCATGATCACAGGAAAAGACGCAAAGAAATGGAGCAGGCTCAATACGACCAGATGCGTTTTGTCTACACAGACATCATCTGGGGCACTTTTTTTATTCAATTAAGCTTTGACGATAAAACCTGGAAGCTGATTGGTTTCTATGCAGAACTGCACCAGATTTTGCACTCTCCAGTTTTAATAAGTCAACCCCAGTGTCTGGGTAGTGCATAGTTTAGCCATCACCATAGTTTTGTGAGGCACTTCCCCACATACAGGAATTGAGGGATGCACTAATTGTGTTTGAGCAATGACTTTTTGCTATATTCCAGTTGCTATGAGCACCTTGGGTTTGGGGCCTTCAACAATTTATTGGAGCAGACTGATGACAAGCAATATCCAAATCTTGTGGCGCCTTCTACTGCTATTTTGTACATTTTTTTTTTACTAGTGTAGCGCCCTCCTCACTCCCCTCTCTGCATCAGCTCGTTTCTCTTCTTGTCTAGGGGTACCTTAGAGGGGAGGAAGCGGGGACACCACGCCTGGCCTTCACCACAGGTGTCAGTGCGGTATAAGCAAAGTTCTTTCTCTACCTTCGGGTCAGTGTTGTGCACCTAAAACCTCCACGTGAGATTACCTTGAACAATGTCCACCAGAAAAGAGCCCCACACCATTAAAGTCCAACACTCCTTTATTCTTCTCAAGTGAACAGCATAATCAGTTAGACTCCCTTGGCTTTACAGAACAGAAAAGGAGGTGTGGATGCGAGTAGGCCCAGACACAATGAACTCTCCACTTTCCTTCCTGAAAGTGGGTTGCGGTCTCCGAGCGAGGGGGAATTTCCTTCCAGGCGGTCTCCGGTGGGAGGCTCACCTGTCACTTGCAAGCTGCTGCACCCGGTCTTCAAGTGAGGAGCTCCCCCCGGTCCATTACGCCTTCCGGATTCGGGTACCCAATCCCTGGGTTCCCTAGGACCTCCGTCCCTCGCGGAACTCAGTGTTGGGCACTGAGCTCCAGACCTCCATCCGAGTACCTCACCCCAGGCCAAAGGAGCCTGGGATGGAACACGACCTCCGGCTGTCCTCTAGGCCTAGGCCGCCTAGAGGACCGACACGAACCACCGCCCACAGGCTGAAGGTGCCTGGGACTCGACCCCGTTACAAAGATGGCCGGCCCCTTTATACCCTCTCCCAGCAAGCACGGCGGGTTCCCCGCCCCACCATAACACTGCCGAGAGAGGACAAAAAGGAGGCCCGGCACACAGCAATGGCTCAACCCCCAGCCCATGGCGACAGCGCCACCTGCTGGGCTGCAGGGAATTACACATCACTGGTGTCTCTGCCAGTTAAATTTACACCCAGGAAAGTACATACCTGCTACACTAGTATGTTCACTGTAAAGCATAGCAAAATGCAAGCTGGCAAACCTCCTTACTTCTAATATGTCACTTCATTATTTAGATTTGTCTCTGTCCTTATATTTACGCAATGTCGTGATGTGAATTAAAAGATCAATTTGTTAATGTGAAGCATATAGCCTACAGGCACAGCTTCTTAAAAATGCAGATTTTCCGCCTCATGCCAGATCTTACATGTTCATCTGATTATCAGCCGCTCTCTGCTATACCTTTTTTTTCCCCTGCATTATCCATCTCCTCCCCTTGTCGGTGACCTGTAAAATTACCTGCTCTGGAAATCCATCTTCTCAGAAGCTGCAATGTTTCTGTTATGTTATTCTGTCATGTTGTTCCAGAAAGAAATATATGCTTGTGTTTTAACCCCTGCAAAGAATAGCTGAGCACTCAACGTGTCCAACAATCCAAAACACAAAATAAAAAAGTAGAAAAGTGAAATTTTTGTAACCTTCAAAAAATTAATCTGTAACAGAAACGATAGAGGGATTAACAATGTTTGTTTATAGCATTTTATCTCCACCTCCTCAAATGCTAATGAAATGCATCTGGAAATGGAGGCATGCTCCTGTAGGGTTAGCAAAGCAATGGGATGGAATAAAATAAAGTAAAGCAAGGATACTTATCTGCATGTTTGCACATTGCAGCTTCCTCTTTTCGGATTAAAGAGGAGATCTCTTTCCTTCATTCTTGAAAGGGATGCTATGTGTTTATATACTAATCACCCCATGGAGAGAAACAGCTCTCAGATTCACTCTGGCTGTGAAAGCAAGTCATCTTTTTCCTCTGTGTTCTTTTTGCTTTTGTGATTCAGTCTCTTTTTCTTCTTTCTTGTTATGCAATGGGATAGGTTTTCACAGTACTGCTGGAAAGTAAGAGGATGAAACAAACAGAATTATGGGGGGAAAAAATGGTACTTGCATATGAGTTTTACATTAGGCTGTACTCAGATAAAAAATTTTTTAAAAAAAAAACTCTCCCAGAATTTATTTTACTTATGCTTTCTATGGCCCTTCAAACTTCATTTTGCCTCATTTCAGAGAATATTACAACAGGTGGGAACACAGACTATGGACACAGAGAATCATGACACCGTTTAATAATCAACTGGAAACAATTGCTTGTCACATAGATAATGATGACAAATGGCCTTGTCTTGGAGTGTAAAAAGATCCATGTGTGCTACTGAATTTAAAATAGGGCCAGTCTGGTTATCTGTAATAATACTACTGCTGTTGGCAGTTGTTGTGGCGCACATTGCCGCAAAAGCTTTTGAATGAAGAGCAAAAGATTTAAAACATGCTTGTTAAATGGATGGAATGCAACACATTCAAGGCTGTTACTTATTCTGAAAAAACTGTAGGTACTGGGCGTAACTTAAACCTTTTTTAAAAAGAAAGCTTTGAATGGGTTTTAGCCATGTCCTGATGTGCTCGGTCACAGAAAGCTAAGCCTATCTAAGCCAGGGGTCTCCAATTTTCTAAACAAAGGGCCAGTTTCCTGTCCTTCAGACTTTAGGGGGGCTGGACTGTGGCCATGGGGAGTAGAAATTGTCCTGACGTCAGTGGGAGTAAACAATACATCTTTGGTACTAGGAGGAGGGATAGTGCCTTGTCATTGGTGTCAGTGGGAGGAATGGTGCCCTGTCATTGGCGTCAGGAGGAATAGTGCCCCATCTTTGGTATCAGAGGGAGGAATAGTGCCTGTTATTGGTGTCAGTGGGAGGAATACTGCCCCATCTTTGGTGTCAATGGGAGAACCAGTGCCCTATTGTTGATGTAAGTAGTAGGAATTGCGCTCTTTTGTTGGTGTCAGTGGGAGGGAATAGTATAGAAAAATACGGAAAAAGGCAAGCAGAGGGCCACATCTGTCCCCCAGGCCACAGTTTGGAGACCACAGATCAAAGGTAATAACTAAAAATGTGAGTATCTGTCTACTCTTCCAGCTATGTAGTATAAGAAATAAAAATTATCCATAGACATGGGATCTCAGTTTGAAAATTGAACCAATAAATGATCACTTGTCGAATGATGATGATATACACGCATGTATCAACCAAGCATGAAATGTGCAGATTTCCCTAGCTCTAGCCTCGCATCTTACATCACAGAAAGGTCAGCCAAAAAAATGATATGGCTGATCGCATCTTCAGTTCTGGATTGTGAGATAGTTTCATGCAACTGATCCCATCCATGATGACTGGCCAACTGCTTTTAGAGGAAACTATTGCTCATATAGGTATATTGCTCCATAGTTCTGATCACTAGTGTTCCCACTGTAGTAAATATCACTCTTCCCTTTTGAATAGCAAATATAAGCATTTGGCAAATGCAACTATTTATGATTATATACTTGGTGTTCCAAAGCAGTGCAGAAGAGAAATCTCTGAGCACTTTTCACTTACTGTAAGATTGTTTGGCCATCACGAAGTCTCATTTATTTGCAATCTTCACCTGATATGATTGAAGTTGGCTGAATTGTATGGAAATCATCAAATGTCTATGGGGACCTTTAGACAACATGTCCCAGAAAGTCGACATACTGGCAGTATGCCATCTTGCAATTGCTACAGATGAGGCCATCACAGGTGTTTTAGTGTCTGCCACTTTGCCAATGTTATTAGACCCTTGGGCAGTGGGGACCTGCATATATTCCAACTTATTTAAATAGATTTCTAAAGAAGAGACAAAACTGCCTACTAATGCAGATGCTTCTGCTTCAAATAATGCCCATATGACTTGTGCCAGAAGCAGAGGCTACTTTTTGTCTGTGCATCCATACACAATGAAGTACACACCTGTTAGCTCCCCAGACCAACACAGATCCTTCAGCTATTTGAGGCTAACTTGCTGCAGAGAGAGAGCTATACTAAGCAGTAGGGATGAGCTGAACACCCCCCGGTTCGGTTCGCACCAGAACCTGCGAACGGACCGAAAGTTTGCGCAAACTTTGGAACCCCGTTAAAGTCACTCGAACGTGAGAAATCAAAAGTGCGAATTTTAAAGGCTAATATGCACGTTTTTTGTCCTAAAAAGGGTTTGGGGACCCGGGTCCTGCCCCAGGGTACATGTATCAATGCAAAAAAAAGTTTTAAAAACTGCAGTTTTTACCTGGGGGGTGTCTATAGTATGCCTGTGAAGTGGCACGTGTTTCCCGTGTTTAGAACAGTCCCTGCACAAAATGATATTTCTAAAGGAATAAAAGTAATTTAAAACTGCTTGCGGCTTTAATGTAATGTCGGGTCCCGGCAATATGGATGAAAATCATTGAGAAAAACAGCATGGGTACCCCCCCTCCCCCCAGCCCATTACCAGCCCCTTTGGGTCTTGTATGGATATTAAGGGGAACCCCCCACCCAAATTAAAAAAGGAAAGGCGTGGGGCCCCAAGGTCCTATATACTCTGAATAGCAGTATACAGGTGGTGCAAACAAGACAGGGACTATACATTTGTTCTTAAGTAGAATCTGTTTGTAATTTTGAACTGGTATATTTTTAAAGTGTAGCTCCAGCCAAAAAATCTATTTTTAAGCTTTTTGGAAAATATAGGGAAGGGTTATCACCCCTGTAACATTTGTTTTGCTGTCTATGCACCTGTTCAGAAGATTTCACCTCACTTTCTGTCCCAATGACAATTGGATTTGGAAAATGTGGGGTTTTTAGGGAAACAAGGATTGGTGATAAAGCATCAGTGGAGAGGAGACACCTTTTTCCCATATTAACTCTTACAGGAGAGAATTTCCCTTCCTAGGGGTAGATTTCCTCTCACTTCCTGTTGTCTCCCTCCGTTTGTAAGTACGAGTCGTTTGAAAGTGGGATGTTTGAAAGTAGGGGCCTACCCTACGTACTCTGCAGAAATTTGGGACTTAGGTGTTGGTGTTGCCACAATGCTGTAAGCCCTCACAGTTACTCTTGGTGGGAGCTGGAACGCCCTGCTGTGAACCATTTTATCAAGAATTGTAATTACATGCCATTATTGCACAATGGCAGAAAATTTGGGCCTTTGGTGGTGGTGGTGCCACAACACTGTAAGTCCTCACAGTTACTCTTGGTGGGCGCTGGAACGGGCCCTGCTGTGAAATATTATATCAAGAATTGTAATTACATGCACCTGTTGAACAGGGGCAGAAAAATGGTGTAGCCACAACACTGTAAGTCCTCACAGTTACTCTTGGTGGGCGCAGGGATGGGCCCTGCTGTGAAATATTATATCAAGAATTGTAATTACATTCCCCTGTTGAACAGGGGCAGAAAAACTGGGCCTTAGGCACTGGTGCCACAACACTGCAACCCCTCACAGATACTCTAGTTGGAGCGCAGGAATGAGCCCTGCTGCAAAGTATTACAGCAAAAATTTTAATTACACGCACAGGGGCAGAAAAATTGGGCCTTAGCCACTGGTGGCGGTGCCCAGAACCAAAAATGTTCTTACAAGCTATCAGCATGATCATTGAGGAGGAAGAGGATAGTCACTCAGCATAACAGGATAGTCACTCAGCATAGGCAGTCTTGAAGGGATCTGACATTCAAAAAAAAATTATTCGGTTACATCAGCATCAGGTGCTTGGTAGCTGGTGGTGATCCAAGACTGATTCATTTTTATGAAGGTCAGTCGATCGACCGAGACGTGGACAGGCGCACCCTGTGATCGGTTACAAAGCCTCCAGCAGCACTGAATGTGCGTTCTGAAAGAATGCTGGATGCAGGACAGGCCAGTAGCTCAATTGCATACTGTGCAAGCTCTGGCCAGTGATCCATCCTCAAGACCCAGTAACCCAGAGGATTTTCGGTGGGAAAGGTGTCCAAGTCTGATCTAGCCCCTAGGTATTCCTGCACCATGTAAAACAGATGCTGGTGATGGTTGCTGGAACCGATCATACCTTTGGGCTGCGGACTAAAAAATTGTCTGAACACATAGGTCAGATGGCCACCTTCTCCACCGCTCCTTCTGTGACTGACCGAAGCCTCTGCAACACGTTGTCCAGGACCAGGAATTTGTAACCTCCCAGGCTCTGGGAACACATTGCACAAACCTTTCTGCAAGGCCTCCTGAAGATGTTTCATCCTCTGCTCCCTCTGTGACGGCAAGATAAGGTCCGCAACCTTACCCTTGTAACGTGGATCAATGAGGGTTGCCAGCCAGTAATGATCCCTCTCCTTGATAACACGAATACAAGGATCCTTCCGCAAGCTTTGCAGGACCAGGGAGGCCATGCAGCGTAGGTTTGCTGAGGCATTCGGTTCAGAGTCCTCTGGGTCACTAAGGACGACATGATCCGCAGCCACCTCCTCCCAGCCACGTACAAGTGCATGGGTTTCTTGGGACTGTATTTGATCCCTTGAAGACTGCTGCTGATGTTGAGTGCTAGGCTCCACCTCCATGCTGACGCAATCCTCCTCCTCCTCCTTGTCCGCTTCCTGTGTGATAGGCGGACCAGCAGGAACACTGTCTGGATAAAGGGGGCCTTGAGAGGTAAGGAAGTCCTCCTCTTTCTCCCTCTGTTCTGCCTCAAGTGCCCTGTCCATTATTCCACGCAGCGTGTGCTCTAACAGATAGACAAGAGGGACAGTGTCACTGATGCATGCACTGTCACTGCTCACCATCCTCGTGGCCTCCTCAAATGGTGACAGGACAGTGCATGCATTCCTGATCATGACCCACTGGCGTGGCAAAAAAAAACCAAGCTCCCTTGACTCTGTCCTCGTGCCATATTGGCACAGATACTCATTGATGGCCCTCTTCTGCGTGTGCAGCCGCTGCAGCATGGCCAACGTTGAGTTCCACCTGGTGGGCATGTCACAGATTAGGCGGTTCTTGGGCAGGTTGTATCCTTTTAGAGGTCAGCCAGCCGAGCACTGGCATTATATGACCGGAGAAAATGCACACAGTTTCCTGGCCTGCCTCAGGACATCCTGTAAGCCTGGGTACCTGCCCAAGAACCGCTGCACCATCAAGTTAAGAACATGAGCCAAACAGGGCACATGGGTCAGTTGTCCCTGTCGGAGGGTGGAGAGGAGGTTGATGCCATAGTCGCAAACCACCATTCCTGGCTTAAGCTGGTGTGGCGTCAACCACCTCTGAGCCTGCCCCTGCAGAGCTGACAGAATCTCTGCCCCAGTGTGGCTCCTGTCCCCCAAGCACACATCACAAGCACTGCATGCAGGGGCGGGCTGGGCCGGGAGGCAAGGTGGCAATTTCCCCCCAGGCCGTCCCAACTTATATGCAAAACGGCCGGCGATCGACCGCTGCCATTTTTTATTTATTTATTTTCTGTGAGAAATTGAGCCAGGGGCATGGCCACGGCGTCCGGCCGCATGCTGTGGCTTCTGGGAATTGAAGTCTACGCAAGCGCCCTGTAATTGGCCGACAAGGTTCAATTTTCGGCCACACGCTGTGGCATTCTGGGATTTGGAGTTCACACGAGCGGTGCGCCCTGTGATTGGCCAATCAAGTTCAATTTTCGGCACACGCTGTGGCATTCTGGGATTTGGAGTTCAGGCGAGCGGTGCGCCCTGCGATTGACTCGGCGGAGCTGGTCATGTGTGGATGCCGCCAGACACAGAAGGTAAGGGACAGTCTAAATGGAGAAGAGATAGACATGGGAGGATACAGAAAATCTGAAAGGAGAAGGAAATTACATAGGAGGTGATGGGCAATCTGAACAGAGAGAAGATAGACAAAAGAGATGATGGAAAATATGAAAGGAGAATGGATAGATACACGCCTGTCCCTCTGTCCACCCATCCCTCTCTGTCCACCTGTCCCTCTGTCAGCCCATCCCTCTCTGGCCGCCTGTCCCTCTGTCAGCCCATCCCTCTCTGGCCGCCTGTCCCTCTGTCAGCCCATCCCTCTCTGTCCGCCTGTCAGCCCATCCCTCTCTGTCCGCCTGTCAGCCCATCCCTCTCTGTCAGCCCATCCCTCTCTGGCCGCCTGTCCCTCTGTCCACCTATCCCTCTCTGTCCGTCTGTCCCTCTGTCAGCCCATCCCTCTCTGTCCGCCTGTCCCTCTGTCAGCCCATCCCTCTCTTTCTGCCTGTCCCTCTGTCAGCCCATCCCTCTCTGTCTGCCTGTCCCTCTGTCCACCCATCCCTCTCTGTCTGCCTGTCAGGGTGTGTCTCTGTCCGCCTGTCAGCCCATCCCTCTCTGTCCGCCTGTCCCTCTGTCCACCCATCCCTCTCTGTCCGCCTGTCCCTCTGTCAGCCCATCCCTCTGTCAGCCCATCCCTCTCTGTCCGCCTGTCCCTCTGTCAGCCCATTGCTCTCTGTCCGCCTGTCCCTCTGTCAGCCCATCCCTCTCTGTCCGCCTGTCCCTCTGTCAGCCCATCCCTCTCTGGCCGCCTGTCCCTCTGTCAGCCCATCCCTCTCTGGCCGCCTGTCCCTCTGTCAGCCCATCCCTCTCTGTCCGCCTGTCAGCCCATCCCTCTCTGTCCGCCTGTCCCTCTGGCAGCCCATCCCTCTCTGTCTGCCTGTCCCCCTGTCCACCCATCCCTCTCTGTCCGCCTGTCAGGGTGTGGGTCATGCTGGGAGCTGGCCACTGACCTGTGGGTCCTGCTGGCCACTGACCTGTGGGTCCTGCTGGCCACTGACCTGTGGGTCCTGCTGGCCACTGACCCGTGGGTCCTGCTGGCCACTAGCCTAAGGTGACCAGACGTCACCGGTTTTTCTGGGGACAGTCCCCGGACTGAGGACACTGTCCCTAGACCAAGTCTGTCCCTGGTTTTGTCCTTGCTTTGCAGGGCCAATCGGGGGCTGGGGCAGTGGAAGGGCGCCCAGGGTCGGCCCTACAATGGGTCCCGCTGTGCCCATTGGGCTGCCTCAGAGGGAAAGTGCCACCAGTTTACACAGAGCGGGGATCTCTTACTTACCTGGCAGCCGCTGTCATACAAAGTCCCGCCACCTGGACTGGCTCCTATGATAGACAGCAAATTGATGACGTCCATCATAGGAGCTGGTCCAGGAGGCGAAACTTCGTATCACATCGGCCACGCTGGGTAATTGGGAGATCTCCGCTCTGTGTAATCCGGCTGCTCTCCTCTCTAATCTCCATGCACTGGTAAGGCTGTGCTGATGGGCACTGGTGAGGCTGTGCTGATGGGCACTGGTGAGGTTGCGCTTATTCGGTGGTTCAATGGGCCACTTGACTGGACTTGCCCCCCAGGCCTAAGGCTGCCAGCCCTCCCCTGACTACATGGCATCTTTTTGCCTGCGTACTTGCGTAGCCCCTTGATCGCCTACGGAGCACCGCTGGTTCCGAGGACAAATCAGCAGAGGAAGAGACCATGGAGGAAGAAGAAGAGGAGAGGGGGGGAGGAGAGAGCGGTGTCAGAATCACCACTAGTAGCATTTTGGGGGCGTGGTGGCGGAACAACCTCCAACACTACTGCACCCTGTCCTGCATCCTTCCCAGCTGCCAGCAGAGTCACCCAATGCACCGTGAAAGATACTGTAGGTATTGTTCCTGTCCATGCCTGCTGGACCATGAGTCAGCGGTAATATGCACCTTACCGCTGACCGCCCTGTCCAGCGAGGCCAAGACATTGCCTTCCACATGCCGGTAGAGAACCGGAATCGCCTTCCGTGAAAAAAAGTGGCGTTTGGGAACTTGCCACTGAGGAACCGCACATTCCACAAACTCACAGAAGGGGTCAGAGTCTACAACTGAAAAGGCAGCAGTTGAAGTGCTAGCAATTTAGCCAAGCTAGCATTCAACTGCTGGGGATGTGGATGGCTGGGAGCGAACTTCTTTCGGCGGTGCAGCAGCTGGGGCAGGGAAATTTGCCTGGTATAATCTGAGGTTGGTGTACCGATAGCAGATTGCCCGCAAGTACTTGGCAGTGACACACCTAATTCTACACCTTAATTCCTCTGTGCAGGTTTCTGAGAGGACTGAAGGTATAGTGAGGTTGGAGATCCCAGCTGATGATGATCAAGGAGAGGTCCGCTTTGTTCTTTAGTGTGGGTCTTTTCTGTACGCTTGCCAACGGACTGCATGGCAGGTCGACATATGTCTGGTCAAGCATGTGGTGCCCAAGCGGCTGCTTTTTTGGAAACGCGAGATACGCTTCAGACATATGTTGCAAATAGCAAAGGTGCGATCTGCTGCACACGTCTCAAAAAAGGCCCACACCAAAGAACTTTTGGAATAACGCGCAGAGACAGCAGCGCCCTGCACATGCGGAGCTCTGCGGTGTGATGCAGTCGGTGTGCAGCTCTTAAGCTTACCCCTGGAGGGCATCCTGCCTCGTTGGAGATGTGCCTCCTCCTCCTCTCTCCTATCAGGCACCCACGTAGAGTCAGTGACCTCATCATCCCCTCCCTCCTCATCACTGGAGCAAACCTGGCAGTATGCTGCAGCTGGGGGAACATGACTGCCAGTTTGCTGTCCTTCTTGGGCACCCCCCCCTCTCTGGGCTCACGTTACTGCCTTCCTCAAGCTGGGTACCATCATCAGAGCTTTCAAAACGCTGAACATCCTCCTGCAGCATGTACCCAACACTGTGATCAAATAGTTCGGGGGACTCCTCAGGAGGACATGGTGGGGCTAGGGAAGGAGTGACTGATGCCATTGAGCCCAGGCAAGAGGCCGCTTTGGCTGACAAACTATACTGAGGCTGGGTAAGAGAGGATGAGGAGGATGAGGATGGCTTGGTCATCCACTCTACCAACTCTTCAGCATGTTGCGGCTCAACACGGCCAGCTGCCAAAAAAAAGGACAAGCGTGCCCCACGGCCATGTGCTAATGAGGATGCACCATGTCCATGACCAGCACTGTTGCCTCTAGACACAGAGCCTGCTTGCCCTCTTTTATTGGCCTGTGTGTGTCTGCCCCTCCTTGTTGGCCTTCCAGACATACTTTATTTGATGTATTGGAATAGGTTGGTACACAAGGAATTGTCTGCAGTCTTCTTTAGCTGCACACTGTGGCCAGTATACAGTACACTGACTGAAAATACTACAGCTGCCTGCCTGTGGTATTATTAGGAAGAGAACACCAGCAATTGTCTGCAGTTAGCTGTAGTTGCACACTGTGCACAGGATAAAGTACACTGACTGAAAATACTGCAGCTGCCTGCCTGTGGTATTTTTAGGAAGAGAACACCAGCAATTGTCTGCAGTTAGCTTTAGTTGCACGCTGTGCACAGGATAAAGTACACTGAAAATACTGCAGCTGCCTGCCTGCCTGTGGTATTATTAGGAAGAGAACACCAGCAATTGTCTGCAGTTAGCTTTAGTTGCACACTGTGCACAGGATAAAGTACACTGACTGAAAATACTGCAGCTGCCTGCCTGTGGTATTTTTAGGAAGAGAACACCAGCAATTGTCTGCAGTTAGCTTTAGTTGCACACTGTGCACAGGATAAAGTACACTGACTGAATATACTGCAGCTGCCTGCCTGCCTGTGGTATTATTAGGAAGAGAACACCAGCAATTGTCTGCAGTTAGCTTTAGTTGCACACTGTGCACAGGATACAGTACACTGACTGAAAATACTGCAGCTGCCTGCCTGTGGTATTATTAGGAAGAGAACACCAGCAATTGTCTGCAGTTAGCTTTAGTTGCACACTGTGCACAGGATAAAGTACACTGACTGAAAATACTGCAGCTGCCTGCCTGTGGTATTATTGGGAAGAGAACCCCAGCAATTGTCTGCAGTTGGCTTTAGTTTCACACTGTGCTACCACAATCAACTGCCTGCCTGTCAGTATATTATGAAGAGAATAACAGGAACGGATCTAGCTAAACTGAATACAGTGTGTGTGTGTATATATATATAAATATATATATATATATATATATATATATATATATATATATATATATATACACAACTCCTAGGATGCATATATACACTGACTAAAGCTAACTCAATCGCCTGCCTGCTCTATCTAACTGAAATGAAATGACACTCTGACACTCTATCTCTCTCCGTTGCGCAACACACTACACAAGGCCGACACGCAAGCAGCCTTATATAGTGTGGGGCGTGTACCTACTCCCCTGAGCCATGAATTGGCCAAAGGCACCCTTCCTTGGCCAATTTATGGCTCTCTGTGCTGATGGCGCTGTGACTGGCCAAAGCATGTGGGTCATAGTGCATTCTTGGCCAATCATCAACCAGCAATGCACTGCGATGTCGCAGTGAATTATGGGCCGTGACGTGCCACTCGAATTTGGCACGAACGAGCCATAATGTTCAAAATTCGGCGAACGGCCGAACAGGCAATGTTCGAGTCGAACATGGGTTCGACTCGAACACGAAGCTCATCCCTACTAAGCAGGCATGAACTTAAGTGCTTCTGCTGCTTAGTCAGCCATTGAGGTATTAAAGCGTTATTGGTAGAGATAATCATAGGAGCAAAAGGGTGCAATCAGCTGATTATATAGTAACTACTGCCATTGTTATGGTGGTAGAATGTGATGTGACTTGTTCCTAATGAGTGTATAATGCAGGAATAGACACTTCATAATGTTTTCTATCTATAGGAAGTGTTTATGTACCTAATTATCTGCTGGGTCAAGCTAGTTACCGTATAGTGGGGAGGGGGGGGGGGGCTTTATAACCCCTGGCACTACTCACAGGCATATTGAGGTTGCTAAATATATTGTTAGTATTTCTTAATTGCAGTAAAAATATATTGTTTTATGTTCCATTCTTCTGGAGATTGGCATATTGTATGTAGCAAACAGATCCCTTCCTTGCTTACCCTCTGCTAGCAGGTAGGACACACCATGCCACATGCCTAGTATCCTCCTTGTTGAAGAGGGTGAGCAGTGTTATCTAATATGGGTCTTGCAGCGAATTACCACCTTCCGCAGGTTCTTCACCCTAGAGTGTAGGAAGAAGTCTATTCTCTCTCTTTAAAGGAAGACCAATGTCCAGACAGTATTAAAACCCAATAAAAAAAAGGTTTATTTTGCTTTTCTTGAGAACTTGACAGGAAAGTTGGAGATAAAGAAAAATGAACAGGGAGTCAGGTTCAGGCACGGGTTACTTAACTATCACTCGTCGCCACTCAGGCCTGAGTGGGTTTGGCTCACCCTGATAGTCCCCTTAAGAGCGGTCATAGCAGCTGGTGTGGAGCACGGAAATTTTCCTTGTGGTTTCCTAGGGATACGATCAGGAGATAATCTCTAAGTCCCGAACTTCCCAGTCTATTAACACTTGAGTCCTTAGGTGCCAATGGGGCACGTTACTAGGCTTGTGGCAGACTATGGAATCCTTCCCTCTGATAGGTAACCAGGCCTCTCTCGAGACAGTGACTTCTCTCTCCGATCCCCTTGGGCAGATCCTCCCCTGGTTGCCTCTCCTTTAGAGCAGGTCACCCCTCACTTGGGTATCCTGGGATTCCTCTTCGGGTGTAGGCCTCAGCTAAAGGTGCTGGGCCTACTTACAGCGATGCAGCCTCAGGCTAAGGGTACCTGGGGCTGGTACACACACACACGCACCCCTGGCCTGGAGGGCAGGGAGGCGCGAACTGCTCCCCGAATAATGGCGTCTGCCCCTTATGTATCCTCTCCCAGCATTCACAGCGGGTAGACCACGCCCACTGTAGGCTGCCGAAAGAGGACACCCAATGGCGTTGCAACGCTACCTGTGGTTCAACCTGAACCTGGGGCGACCATGCCACCCACAGGCCACATGGAACTGTACTGCCAGGCAACATTACCTCAGAGCAGAAGCCAGTTTTTGAAGAATTCAACAGCCTGAGTCCAACTATGGGCTCAGGCTACCCCCTAAATTTAAGCATAGCGACCCCCAATTATTGGGGGGTCCACTACATGTAAAAAAAATGTAAATTCTGTATACAACTGTAGTCTATTTTGTATGCTTTGCTTATGTATTGCACACTGCACTCATTGTGCACACAGCACTATTAATGTTTTGATTACATGTTTGCATTCTTTCGAGTCCTGATTAGCCTGCCTATGTTACACCTTTTGTTACCATAAAAGTACAATTGCAATATTAATGTGATACCTACATAATCATGCATATAAAAAACGTAAGTTGCGCTGAATAAAGAGAACAGTTATTTTTTTTCTCTGTTCCCTACTGCAGTAGTTATTATTAATTTGGAACCACTAATATATATTAGGATATAATTTGCCTATCTACAACATTTCAAAACCACAAATATTGCAATGCAGTGACAGTTTTTTATCTGCTGGTCATTAATCTGAGTGTGGGGCTCGTGTTTTCTAGTTAAATTCCTGTATATGGAATATGTAGAGTGTACCATGGTGAATATTTTCTGATGACAACTGAACATATTTTTTTTTTTTTTAACAATGCTAGATCCTGCACAATCAGGATGATATATTCCTATGGCCTATAAAGACACAACTTGTAACCATGATGGATGGTAACAACATGTTTACAATTGTACCACTGGGAATTGGAGTGCACCAGCATTAGTGCTAAAAGTCAGGAGCTTTGGAATATAACTAAGCTTTTATAGAGTGTCACAGTATGCATCCCTGTATTGTCAATTAACACATTCAATGAAATATCAGTACACATAATCCCATCCTTCCAGAATTCTACAGAGAACCACTTAACCCCCTGTCAATCAGAGGACACCCAGTGTCATGCAGTCTAACATCATAAGGTCTCCTCTATTGGTTTGCTCTTTTTTCTGATTATAGTCCTCTCATCTCCCTTCTTCAATCAGCACAGAGGCAGTCTTTTCCTTGCAACTGTGGTCACAATTTCTCTTGACATGGCTTTTATCAGACTTGTCCCCTCTCCGCTGTGCTTTCTCAATCAAGCTGACAGCTTTCCCCATGTGTAGAGGGTTGCTTTCTTAGAAAAGGGGCTGGCACCAGGACCTGTCTGTCAGACACCATTCCTTTTCACCTGAACGTAGCCAGTTCAGCTTTCCACCCAGATTAATTCATAGGTATTCGCGGCTGACAGGACCTTAGAGGACGTCACTAGAATTTTACGCCTAGGAGAATGGATAGAAGAGCAGAAATGTCTGTTAATTGACAGAAGGCATGCAAGCAGAGATTGTAGTAGAGCGAAGACAGTTTGAACAGCAGGAGATTTGAGGGGGCAGAGAACATTATACTAACATTTTTTTTTTCTTCCTCCTCTGCCTTGGGAAAATATTGCTTTGCAAATCTCATTTATTCTTTATCTGATATACAACATAAGCTGCGATGGAATAAAATATTTGTTTTTAGGTTTTCATAGACTAGAAGTACTAGGAGCAGAGCTAAATGTTGTAACACATTTTAAATCTCTTGTTTAATGAGTACAGCTAGGGCAGAGATATTTATAAGCCACACTTTTAACTGTAACATTTATTGGGAACTAGAAAGCATGAGTAAGGGCAATGTCACAATACCCATTTAATCATTGGCAACAAATCCCAGTGCCACTAAGAGTCCTCCCACCTTCTCCTATCATGTCACTCTCTCACTGGCTGGACCAGCAATATGTCACTCCCTCGCTGCCCCCTCACTAATAATCAAGGTTGGTTCTGTTGGTGACATCTTTTGGAATCACCGGTGTGACATCTGCTGTAAGGTGGCCATATGTATTACAATCTGACTGTACGATTTCCCTTCAAGTAGGATTCCGGGGGTAAACCTGAGTATGAACAGCATATGAAGAAGAAATGAAAAATTTGAGGTTGAAACCATCCTGGATTGCAGGAAGAGAAGGGGCCAAACTCTGTTCCTCATTAAGTGGAAAGGCTATGGCCCTGAGTATAATTCATGGGAACCTTCCTCTAATGTTCATGCTTCACGGTTGATTCGAGCCTACCTTCATCTTCATCTTGAGAAGAGTTCTTTGGTGGGCATCCGGAGGCTGCCCCTAGGGGGTGGGGCAATGTCAGGGAGTTCCTGTAAGACGCCTTGCCAATAGATATGTGCATACGCGTGTAGCGATACCTTCAACTAAGAGGGCCGCAGATTTAGTTTGGGCCCTGAAGACAGCTCCGCCAACCCCTGGCAATCTACTTGACCCTCTACTGGCACAGTTAGTTATGGCAGCAATATAATTCTTATGCTATATTATTAAACTCAGACACCAAGGCAATAATGAAAGGGGGTATCTAATTTACTTTAGACTTGTGGTAAAAAAGGTGAACAGTGGTAACAGTTTACAGGTAATAAGTTGCAGAGCCCTGCAGCAATAAACACACTATGCATTAAATGAACAGTAAAGGTGCGCCGCGTGGGCAGTAACCAAAGGAACTAACTAGCTGGTCAGGCCTGGCTCAGATATCTAAAACTCAGTCTATAGGGGATGATGGTTTCTTCACCGGCAAGTCTTTAAAGGTGGTGCACATAACAGAATAACATTTGTAATCCAGTGGGAAGATTGTAATAGAATAAACACTTTACTGAAGAACCTCTGAGTTCAGCTCTGATATGGATCTCCAGTGAGAGTATCAGATATAAACTTATGGGCCACGGCAGTCTATAGGCACATCGGCAACAAACAGTATATGGTCTGAGCATACGCTCGCTCACCCCTCCGGACGCGATCCCAGTCCGGGAACTTCCACCGACTGTGTCCTCACACACAGTGTCTCCAGCGATCAAGTCCCCGATCCAACCAAGGCTGTAGATAAGCGAAGTCAGATGCCACCTAGGCTTGCAGTGGGGTGGAAGGCTCTTTGGTGCTGCGCAAGGCCTCATGCTTCAGGCCTTGCACTCCGGCACATCCGCACAGGATGATCAGTCACTGAAGTCTCGTGTCCCAAAGAGGCCGAGCCCAGCCTCGCCTCCTCCTTTTATAACCCCTCCCATGAGTCTCTGGGGTGGAAACATTGCCGAAAGGGATTCTGGGCAAGGTAGTCCTGGGAGTCTTAAAGGGGACCCCGCTACACACTCCCCCCACTTAAATTCTTTGGTCCCCAAAGAAAAATTCTAGCATACACTGCGTACAACCCCAGACAACATTGCATAAGAGGTTGGCATAGGGAATTCCCACCAAAACCGAGGGGCCGGATTCCCCTGCCCACAGGTCACACCATCCTGAGTGGCCTGCCTAACTGTGCTAGAGAGTGAGTGGGGGTTGCCCTCTACCAAATGTACAGTGGAGGGATCCGGATTCTCTACACTCCTCCTAGCAGTGACCACAGAATCTTCTGAGCTCTTCCCCATTTGTGGGTAGGTCAATTTTCTGGGAGGCCTTATGACTCTGCAAGCCCTTTGTTCCCTTGGGGTTTCTGGCTCTGGCGCCACAGGCTCTTCTTCTGTAACAGGCTCAGGCAAAATGGCAGGCTCTGTAACATCTGCTTCAGGAGCCGAGGGATACATAGAGTCTCCAGGGTCCTGTTCAGGGTGAACATCACAGGCATCTTCCCAGTAGTCCGATGAAGGACTAGATGGGATGAATTCAGCGGCTTCTGCATTCAGTTGTCCATCTATAGTGTCTTCAGTAGTTGGAAGATCTATAGCAGAAGTTCCTTGAGTTGGGGAAGGCCACAGCCAGTCAAGCTCTCTCTCTCTTCATCTCCACTGAGTTCAGAAGCTTCTGTATCTTCAGTCCGAGAGGTCTGGGACCGAGTGTTTGGCCTGGGGGTATCCAAAATAGAGACTGGTTCAGGGGAGTCCCTCACTGGAGGTATCCTGACCGCTTCAGCAAGTGGGAGCAGGTGGTTTCGATGCCACGTCTTCAGTGGGCCTACCTTTCCTTCTGGCTTCAACTTGTAGACAGGTAGGCCCGGCAGCTTCCTACAGATGACATAGGGTTCAGATCTCCATCTGTCTGCAAGTTTGTGTTTTCCAGGGACCCCCAAATTGCGTAGCAGTACTCGGTCCCCAGGCTGCAGGTCTTGTACCCGGACCTTCAAGTCGAAGTTTCTTTTGTTTCGAGCTCCCCTTTGATCTGAGGCCCCTTGTGCTTGTTCATAGGCTACTTTCAGGCTGTGTCTGAGCCTGTCCACATATCCTTTGTGGGATGTGGCTGAGGAATGGTCTAAAGAGGTGCCAAAGGCCAAGTCCACAGGTAACCTCGCTTCTCTCCCAAACATGAGTCGATATGGGGAGTAGCCTGTAGCATCACTGGTGGTGCAGTTGTAAGCGTGTACTATAGCTGCTATGTGTTTGCTCCAATGTTGTTTCTTCTCACTTTCCAGAGTCCCCAACATGTTGAGCACGGTTCGGTTAAACCTCTCCGGCTGAGCATCTCCCTGTGGGTGGTAAGGTGTAGTTTGAATTTTCTTGATTCCTAACGAATCCAGGAGTTTCCGGATCAGTCGACTCTCAAAGTCCCTTCCTTGATCTGAATGAAGTCGCTGGGGCAGCCCATAATGGACAAAATACTTCTCCATAAGTACCTTGGCTACGGTGGAAGCCTTCTGGTCTTTGGTTGGGAAAGCTTGGGCATACCGGGTGAAATGATCGGTTATCACCAGAACATTTCCTAGTCCACTCAGATCGGGTTCGAGGCAGAGAAAATCAATGCATACCAGATCCATTGGGCCTTGACTTTGTAGATGGCCCATTGGGGCAGCTTGATGGGGTAAAGTCTTCCTCTGGATGCAGCGTGCACACGAATGGCAGTACTCTTCCACTTCTGCAGGGCCAATAGAACCGACTTCTGACAAGTTGAAAGGTCCTTTCCGCCCCTAGGTGGCCATGATTGTCATGTAGGGCAATCAGAACAGTCTCTCTGTGTTTTTCCGGAAGAAACAATTGCCATTTATCTTCCAGGTCATCAGAGGGGCCCCTTCGGTAGACCACTCCCTGATGCACCTGTAACCTGTCCCACTCTTTCCTCAACAGGCGAGCTTCCTTTGAAGAGTGACTCAGAAGTCTGTTTGGATCCTGATTCTCCAGGGCTTCCAGAACTAATTTCCCCATTGGGTCTTCTAATTGGTCACATCTTAGCTCCTTCTTAGACAGATGGTCTTCCTCCAGTTGAGTTACTCCACAGTATTGTTTGGGGACTCCTACCATGGTAACTCCTATTTCTTCCGCCCTTGAGCCCCCTCTGGCTTGTAATTCAGCCCCCTGACAAAGGGCCCGCACCCCGTCTGGTGCCACTTGAGTCCAGTCTTCCGTGGGCGACCGTTAACTAGGCGCCCTGTGGCGCAGTAACCAAAGGAACGAACTAGCTGGCCAGTCTATAGGGATGATGGTTTCTTCACCGGCAAGTCTTTAAAGGTGGTGCACATAACAGAATAACATTTGTAATCCAGTGGGAAGATTGTAATAGAATAAACACTTTACTGAAGAACCTCTGAGTTCAGCTCTGATATGGATCTCCAGTGAGAGTATCAGATATAAACTTATGGGCCACGGCAGTCTATAGGCACATCGGCAACAAACAGTATATGGTCTGAGCATACGCTCGCTCACCCCTCCGGACGCGATCCCAGTCCGGGAACTTCCACCGACTGTGTCCTCACACACAGTGTCTCCAGCGATCGGGTCCCCGATCCAACCAAGGCTGTAGATAAGCGAAGTCAGATGCCACCCAGGCTCGCAGTGGGGTGCAAGGCTCTTTGGTGCTGCGCAAGGCCTCAGGCTTCAGGCCTTACACTCCGGCACAACCACACAGGAGGATCAGTCACTGAAGTCTCGTGTCCCAAAGAGCCCAGCCTCGCCTCCTCCTTTTATAACCCCTCCCATGAGTCTCTGGGGTGGAAACATTGCCGAAAGGGATTCTGGGCAAGGTAGTCCTGGTAGTCTTAAAGGGGACCCCGCTACACACGCAACAGAGGGGTGCGCGAATACGCACACACAAATGGGCGCGCGCACAAGGTATTTTGTCGCCAGATGGGCTATTTAAGGAGGACTCTGTCTGGTGCTGTAATGCTGACTGAATCCTGTTTACCTCTGATATGTTCCCTTGGTTGCTGAATCAGCTTACTCCTGACCTGACCTGATCTGATCTCGGATTCTGTTACCTGGGGGTGGATTGTGCTTACGTTTTCTAAGGAGTTACATTTTTGCCTGGAACTTTAAGGGCTGTCTCACAGTGGCAGCAGTCTGAAAAGAAGTCTGCGGTATATCGCCTTTTAGAGGGCAGTAAAGCAACAGCTGCCAGGCATTCAGTAGGTGGCAGGATATTCTATTTTTTTGAGGGGGGGGGGGGGTTTGTATTAAAATTCCATGCCACAAGCCACAAGCCGAGTCCTTGGCTTGCAGTTGTGTTTGAGTCCCATTGCCATCAGTGGGTGAGCTTGAGAGATGTTGCTGTCTGTCAAACTCTGCGAGCTGGGTTAAATTTGCCACGGCCATGAAGCAAAGCATGCGTGCTGCACTGTTCAGCTGTAGTGTTACAATTTATCAAAACAGGGGTGCTTTATTTCACAAATACAGTAGAAAAGTGCACAAGACAAGGTACAGTGCATTACATTGCCAAAAGAGGAAGTCACACAAACTAAGAGATCAGCAAGAGATAAGGGATTTGTTCAAAGCCATGTACAGAACAAACACATCATATCAAACACATGTATCAAATATGAGCATACTTAACAGGATATCCAGACTCTACACCCAGAACCCTTGTCCAGCATCTGTGTAGGATAGAGAACAAGTTAACTCGACGTCCAGGGGGACCAAACTTTATCATACTTGCAAGGGCAGCCCCAATTGATATAGGTTAGCTTGTACATTGGAAGGGCAGCATCCACCATAGTCTCCCAGGATGATACTCCAGGGGGAATCGAGAATAACCACTTCATCAAGATTTTCTTTTTTAGCATAATAAGAGATAAGCTATCAGCAACTTGTAGTGTTAAGCCTCGTACACACGAATTTGTTCGTGTGTATGGTTTCTCGTCAAGAAAAGCGACAAGAATCTCGATGAGAAAATAGAGAACCTGCTCTCTATTTTCTCGTCGAGATTCTCGTCAGCCTGTTTCTCGACGAGAAAAGTGTGTGTGTACGCTTACCTGTCCTCCGGGAAGCCCGCGCATGTTCGAAATGAATTCGACGCATGCGCGGTAGCTTCCTAGGCATAGGTAGGGTATACCAAGATGGCAGCGACGGCATCGAATGTGACGAGCGCATGCTCGTCGTAGTCGATGACGTCACTGCGTACGCTCCATTCAAAGAACCGCGGGTTCTTTGAATCGAGCGTGTGTACACTCGGCCGGGACAAGTTTCTTTTCCAAGAATCATGTTTTTTTCTACGAGAATCTCGGCCGTGTGTACGAGGCTTTACAATTTAGGTGGGTGTTTGGCTGGGAGAGAAAAGCACAGATCAGTTGCCTGTTTTTTATCACCCCTTTGCCACCCATATGAAATGGTCCTTAAAGTTCTCTAAGGCTGGGTTCACATACAGTATCTCACAAAATGAGTACACCCCTCACATTTTTGTAAATATTTTATTATATGCTTTCATGTGACAACACTGAAGAAATACACTTTTCTACAATGTAAAGTAAACCCTATTGAGCATCTGTGGGACATCCTGTGGGACATCCTCAAACGGAAGGTGGAGGAGCGCAAGGTCTCTAACATCCACCAACTCCGTGATGTCATCATGGAGGAGTGGAAGAGGACTCCAGGGGCAACCTGTAAAGCTCTGGTGAACTCCATGCCCAAGAAAGTTAAGGCAGTGTTGGAAAATAATGTTGGCCACACAAAATATTGACACTTTGGGCCCAATTTGAACATTTTCACTTAGGGGTGTACTCACTTTTGTTGCCAGCAGTTTAGACATTAATGGCTGTGTGTTGAGTTATTTTGAGGGGACAGCAAATTTACACTGTTATACAAGCTGTACACACACACTACTTTATACAAAGTGTAATTTCTTGAGTGTCGTCACATGAAAAGATATAACATTTACAAAAATGTGAGGGGTGTACTCGCTTTTGTGAGATACTGTATATCCTAATTGGATGCGGTTTTCGCCGCATTCAATTCGCATGACAGGCGAGTGTGACCAGCTCTCAATGGAACCGCTTCATACAGGTCCAGGACGGCTACAGAGCGGATTGCAAAAGGGCTCTGTATGCATTCGGATCCGATTCAGGTGCGAATTCAGGCAAAAATGCAGACCCGAATCGCACCTGAACCGGTGAACAGACCGTACCCCAGTCCGTGGCTGCACATATGTGAACCCGGCCTAAGACTAAAGCCCTGTACACATCGGATTTCCTATGGATTCAAATCCAATGGATTTCCACACAGACGATCGGAATTTGCTATCGTTTTTTTTTTCCATCGGATAAATTTAAAACATGTTCTATTTTTTCTCACCGATGGAAAAAAGACCGATGGGGCCCACACACGATCGGTTTGTCCGATGAGAAAAGTCCATCGGACTGTTTTCATCTGTAAAACCGATCGTGCATACAACAGACTGCTGTTATGCCAAGATTGCAATGTCAATGGCATATGTAGGTTCTTATTACATCCCTGCAGATATTCCACTAGAGTCTGGTTGACACAAATCTGAGTGACATCAAATTGTCCCACTCCATCCAAAATAGAAATATAACCTCAGATGTTTCCAAAACATAGGATAAAATTGATAGCATTCTCCGCACATATGCTGATTATGCATTATGCTCATATACCGATTCAGAGTTTATGGTTATCTTTAGAGTTGAGCGGACACCTGGATGTTCGGGTTCGACGGGTTCGGCCGAACTTCGGGAAAAAGTTCGGGTTCGGGACCGAACTTTAACCTGAACCCGGACCCGAACCCGAACCCCATTGAAGTCAATGGGGACCCGGACTTCTAAGGACTAAAAAGGCTCTAAAAAAGTAATGGAAAGGGCTAGAGGGATGCAAATGGCAGCAAAATGTTGTTAAGAGCATGGCAAGTGCTCTGCAAACAAATGTGGATAGGGAAATAACTTAAAATAACATAAAAAAAATAAAAAAATATGCTGGAGGCCCCCTTTTCAGCAGAAGAGGTACGGGAAGTCATTAAGAACCTCAGAAACTCAACGGCACGATGCCACACATATGGTGGGAATGCCCCAGAATACGCCCTTTCTGGAATAAATTATTCAATTTAATGGATAAGCTAGTGGGAAAATAAAATACTTTGAAATAAAAATGTAGCGGGGTGCTAAATTTAAGGGAAGTGTTTGAGTGGTAAATAGGCTCAAACACCCTAATTCTGTAGGATTCATGGAAAATTTTGTCCTCGGGGGACAGTATTGGTGTGCAGTTCCCTGCGGCCTACATGTGGCGCTGCCATGGTAGGCTAGGGTTGAACCGCCGATACAGTGCTGTGCCTTTTGTGTCCCCTCTTGGCAGTAGTACAGCGGGGTGGGGAACCTGCTGTGCATGCCGGGAGAGCATATAAAATGGGCAGACCTTTGGCCTGGGGGCTGATGTCCAGTGGGGTCCACGCCAAGGTGCCTTCGGCCTGGGTGCATGTGTTCCTGTTCCATCTCGGGTACCTTTAGCCCGGGGTGAGGTACTATCCTGGAGTTCCTGCTGCCCTGAGTATGGAGGCCTAGGTGCGGGAGTAAAGCCTGGAGTCCAGAGCCTTCGTCTTGGGTCCGCTAAGGGTCAAGGAGTCTTAGGGTGCCGCCTCGTGTAGGGGACCATGTTCCAGGGAAGGGAGGATCATTCTGATGGACCGATGCGGGAGTCACGGTGAAGGAAGGGTCTGTTGACTCCCTGGAGAGATGTCTTCCCCTTGATATGGGCTAGGTTCGTAGAAGGAGAAGCTCAAGGTCATCTTGACTGTATCAGAGGCCTTATTCACCCGGCCCGTGGCAGGGGCCTTATACACCCTGGTCTGTGGCAGAGACCAAAGTTCTCCAGGTCCGTGGCAGGGGCCTTGTACACCCGGTCTGTGGCAGAGACCAACCTCAAGGTCTGTGGCAGAGACCGTGCACCTAAAAGTGTTTGAGAAACCTAAGCAGTGAAGTGAATGTGCTACGTTTGTGCCTGGACCTCCTCCACACCTTAAGCTGTCCTGTTTCTTTGCTCTAACCTTTTCTATCCGAGTAGAGTTTATTTTGCCATGAGAGAATAAGAGTTGTAATTTCAGCTGGTGTGGACATTGACTTTACTGGGAATTAAAGGACTTGCCTCTACCTACAGTAGAGGTGAGAATCATCCTCTGGAGGAGTTTTGACTCCGGCTGTGGACACGGCCCGTCAAGTACACCGCTCAACCTCTTTATATAGGAGGGTACGGGCTGGTAGTGCGGTGTGCCTTTCTCCCTCCTGCGAGGAGCCAACAACATAAAGGCAGGTAAGGGGGAAAGGATCTGTGCGCTACAAAAAAAATAAAATAAAAATTATAATCTTGACCTAGGAGGACGAGGTCCATATGGAGTAGGAGGTTGAGGTGGCGGTGAATGTGGCTGTGTAGGTGGAAGCGGCGGTGGAGGAGGACGAGGTAGCCAACACTGGTTCAAAAATACAACAATGTCGATATTGCTGAGTGTATCGACAAAGCTGACTTATATGGTCCAATGGGAGACCGACTTGCAGGAAACCCTGGATCTGGACGAATGGCATGGGATAGCCGAGACAGCATCTCGTTCGCTCGTCAATACTTCAATAATTGAGGCCAATTATAAGGTTCTACTGAGGTGGTATATGGTGCCGGTCAGACTGGCAACTTTTGTCTCAGGAGCTACCCCGTTGTGCTTTAGAGGATGTGGCCAGATGGGCACCACCTATCATATTTGGTGGACATGCCCAAAGGTCCGGAGGTTTTGGATCAGGGTGTATAATTTAGTTTACTCCCTTACCCAACTAAACCTAACTAAATCAGCTAAGCAAGCACTACTGGGGGGAGGAGATGTGGAAGCCTCCAAGTCCTGCAAGAGGCTCTTGACATTTATTTTTATTTCAGCCAAAATCACTATTGCTAGGAACTGGAAATCGGCAGCTCTACCATTCGATCAGCTTAAAGGCAAATTGTCTTGGTTGATGCTAAACGAACGCTTGACCGCTCTGGCCCAAGATAAAATGAAACTGTTTCATGGAGTTTGGGACCCATGGCTTCGTTACCTAACTAATGACCCGGGGATGTTTACAGCATAGCCTAGGGGATTAGGTTGAGATGTCTGGATGCTGAATCGGGGCTCCTCCCCCCCTCCCTCCCCCCATTCCCCCCTCCTCAACTGTCCTTTCCTTACTCTGTCTCCTTCCTTCTATTCTTTGTCACTGTCCTCTTTCCTCTCTTTTGAAATTTGTTTATTGTTTATTTTTGGAGTCAGATCCAGACCTTAGAGGTTTGTGCTGCTCCCTGTTTTCTCAGCTCCTACGGGACCATTGTCAGTCTGATCAGACCTCTGGGCTGCCCACACGGCCGGCTGAGTTGCGCCCCCCCCGATAGATGGATGGGGGGGCGGCTCATCTGGGTGGACGGTTCAGATATGATCTGCGATGCTAATAGGGGTTAACGGCTCTACGGAGCTTCGGACTACTCCAAGGACCCCTACACTTGGTGATCTTCATTGTGTTACCCCAAATGTTGATTGTGACTGTACAATGTTATGTGGCGACTTTTATACATTTTGTATGACAAAACTTGAATAAAAAGATTGAAACACAAAAATACAACAATGGCTGGGTAAGGCCGGTGATGTGTCGAATTCTGTCCCCCGTCAAATAGTGTCCACCCTGTACTGCGCTTGCTCAGTATGTAGGACAAGGGGATTTCGAAAATCTCCCAAGACGAACGGCGCCTGCGTGGTGAGTTCAGGTGAAGGCCACACCATCCGTGGTTCAAGCCGAGCCAAGTGAGGCCATGCCCGAAGCGTGGCGATCGAACCGAGCCCGTGAGGGGCCCTGTTACTATGTGCTACCGTATGTCCACTTGGATGGTGGGGCTTGAACCTGCACTCACAGCGCAGGCACCGTTCATCTTCGGAGATTTTGTGAATCTCCTTGTCCTCTGTACTGCGCAAGCGCTGCGCCTTCGCAGTATGGGCCGGACACAATCCGATGGCCGGACAGTTTTTGTCACAACACCGGTATACATGTCTATTCTGCACAAGGTACGGACAAGTCCTGTGGGATCCATGCCTGGTTCATTTTAATGAACGTGAGCTTGTCCACATTGGCTCTGGACAGACGGCTGCGCTTGTCTGTGATAACGCCCCCTGCCGTGCTAAATACACGTTCAGATAATACACTGGCTGCAGGGCAGGCCAGCACCTCCAAGGCATAAAGGGCAAGCTCAGGCCATGTGCCCAATTTGGAGACCCAGAAGTTAAAGGGGGCAGACCCGTCATCCAGTACGTGTAGGCCTGTGGACACATACTGCTCAACCATGTTGGTAAAATGCTGCCTCCTGCTAAGACGTTCCATCTCAGCTGGTGGTGCTGGTTGTTGTGGCGTGCTGACAAAGCTTTTCCACATTTCAGCCATGCTAACCCTGCCTTCTGAGGTGCTGCCGGTGCCCCGGCTGCGTTGGCGACCTCTTCCTCCTCCTCTGCCTTCGCCTTGTGCTTCCACCGTACGCCCGCTGTCAGGTGGGAATGCCACCAGCAGCGCGTCTACCAGCGTGCGCTTGTACTCGCGCATCTTACGATCCCGCTCCAGTGAGGGAATTAAGGAGGGTACGTTGTCCTTGTAACGGGGATCCAGCAGGGTGGCCACCCAGTAATCAGCACCAGTTAAAATGTGGGCAACTCGGCGGTCATTGCGGAAACACTGCAGCATGTAATCGCTCATGTGTGCCAGGCTGCCCAGAGGCAAAGAAAAGCTGTCCTCTGTGGGAGGTGTATCGTCTGTGTCCTCTGTATCCCCCCAGCCACGCACCAGTGATGGCAACGAGCTGGTCTGGGTGCCACCCTGCTGTGAAAATGGCTCCTCCTCCTCCTCCTCCATCTCCTCCTCCACCTCGTCATCCTCCAGAACTGTGCCCTTTCTGCCGGACAATTGTGTCCTGGCGTTTGTTGGTGCAGGAACCCACTCTCGTAGCCACTTGTGAAAGACTGCCCTGAAAGCCTTTGAAATGATCCCGCTTCCTCCTCCTCATCCTCCTGTGCCACATCCTTTTCCATCATCGCCCGAAGCGTTTTTTCAAGTAGGCATAGAACTGGCATAGTAACGCTAAGAACGGCGTCATTGGCACTGGACATGTTGGTGGAGTACTCGAAACAGCGCAACAAGGCACACAGGTCTCGCATGGAGGCCCAGTTATTGGTGGTGAAGTGGTGCTGTTCCGCAGAGTGACTCACGCGTGATTGCTGCAGCTGAAACTCCACTATCGCCTGCTGCTGCTCGCACAGTCTGGCCAGCATGTGCAAGGTGGAGTTCCACCTTGTGGGCACGTCACATATGAGGCGGTGAGCGGGAAGGCCGAAGTTACGCTGCAGTGCTGACAGGCGAGCAGCAGCAGGGTGAGAACGCCGAAAGTGCGCACACACAGCCCGCACTTTCTGCAGCAGCTCTGGCATATTGGGGTAATTTTTAAGGAACCTCTGGACCACCAAGTTCAGCACATGCGCCAGGCAAGGGATGTGCGTCAAACCGGCTAGGCCCAGAGCTGCTACGAGATTTCGCCCATTATCGCACACCACCAGGTCGGGCTTGAGGCTCACTGACAGCAACCACTAATTGGTCTGTTGTTCCATGTCCCTCCACAACTCCTGCGCGGTGTGGGGATTTTCCCCCAAACAGGAAAGTTTTAAAACTGCCTGCTGTCGTTTACCCCTGGCTGTGCTGAAGTTGGTGGTGAAGGTGTTACGCTGACCGGATGAGGAGGCGGTAGAGGATGAGGAAGCGGAGTAGGAGGAGTTAGCAACAGGAGGCAAACTGAAGCGCCCTGCAATCCTCGGTGGTGGAAGGACATGCGCCAAACTGCTATCTGCCTCAGGCCCAGCCGCCACTGCATTTACCCAGTGTGCTGTTAGGGAGATATAACGTCCCTGACCGTGCTTACTGGTCCACGCATCCGTAGTTAGGTGGACCTTGCCACAGATGGCGTTGCGCAGTGCACACCTGATTTTGTCCCCCACTTGGTTGTGCAGGGAAGGGATGGCTCGTCTGGAAAAATAGTGGCGGCTGGGCACGACGTACTGTGGGACAGCCAATGCCATCAGGCTTTTAAAACTCTGCGTCTCCACCATACGGAATGACAGCATTTCAAAGGCCAGGAGTTTTGAAATGCTGGCATTCAGGGCCAGGGATCGCGGGTGGCTAGGGGGGTACTTCCTCTTCCGCTCCAATGTTTGGGAGATAGAGAGCTGAACGCTTCCATGGGACATTGTGGAGATGGTTGGTGACCCAGGTGGTAGTGTTGCTCGCAGATCCTCTGTTTGCGGGGTGGCAGGTGCCACTGTCACTACAGAGGTGGATGAAGAGGCCGAGACTGCAGCAGAAGAGGAAGCAGGCGGAGCCAGAGACCTTTCTTGGTTTTTGAGGTGTCTACTCCACTGCAGCTCGTGCTTTGCACTTAGATGCCTGGTCATGCAGGTTGTGCTCAGGTTGAGAACGTTTATGCCTCGCTTCAGGCTCTGATTGCACAGCGTGCAAACCACTCGTGTCTTGTCATCAGCACATTGTGTGAAGAACTGCCACGCTAGGGAACTCCTTGGACCTGGATTTGGTGTGCTCGGTCCCTTGCTGCGTTGGGCAGTAGCAGACATACTGTCTAGGGGACGGACGCTCCGCTTTTGCACCCTGCTCCCTCTTCTGCTGTGCTGGTGGCTCTGTGCGACCACCGCCTCTTCCTCCAAACTACACTGGTCACCTGCATAACGTTGATTCCATGTGGGGTCGAGGACCTCATCGTCCTCCACATCATCTTCCACCCAGTCTTCACCCCTGCCCTCCTTGTCTGTCTGCACAATTGCGAAAGCAGCAGCAGTTGGCACCTGTGTTTCGTCATCATCCGAGACGTACTGCGATGGTCCTCCCATGTACTCATCATGAAACATAAGTGGTTGAGCATCGGTGCACTCAATCTCTTCCACTTCTGGGGCAGGGCTAGGTGGATGGCCCTGGGAAACCCTGCTAACAGAGTCATCGAAAAGCAGAAGAGACTGCTGCATGATTTGGGGCTCAGACTGCTTGGCTGATTTGCAAGGGGGTGAGGTGAAAGACTGATGGACATGGGTTTCAGGTGCCAACACTGATCTTTCATCACAAGAGTGGGTGGGAGACAATGTGAAGGAACCCGAGGCACTGTCAGCAACCCAATCTACTATCGCCTGTACTTGTCCTGGCCTAAACATTCGTACAGCCTCATTATGCGCGACAAAATACCGCCGCAGGCTCGGTCGCCTACTCGCACCTGAGGAAGGTGTTTCACTTGTGCGTGTATCTGGCACAGATCCACCACGTCCTCTCCCTGCAACAGGAGCTCCACCAGCAGCACCACGACCGGGGCCACCACGTCGCTTTGACCTTCTCCTCATATTTTCCAAATTTAGGATGTTGCCCTAAATGGGTGTTTTTGGAAGAGCAGAACACACCCACAGTACGTAACCTCTGAATCGCACAGCTACAGAACTGCAGAAAATGCTATTTAAAAAAAAATGTTGTTTTTTTAGTATAGCACAGTAGGAGAAAACTATATAGAAATTGTTTATTTCACACACCTCCAAATATGTATAACACACTGCAAACTATTTTTTGTGCCCCTAAACGGCGTTTTTTGGAAGAGCAGAACACACCCACAGTACGTAACCGCTGAATCGCACAGCTACAGAACTGCAGAAAATGCTATTTAAAAAAAAATGTTGTTTTTTTAGTATAGCTCAGTAGGAGAAAACTATATGGAAATTGTTTATTTCACACACCTCCACATATGTATAACACACTGCAAAATATTTTTTGTGGCCCTGAATGGCTCTTTTTGCAAGCGTACATTAAAGTGCAAATTTTTTATTTTTTTTTGCCCTAAATGGGTCTTTTTTTGCACGAGCAAAATAAAATGCAAATTTTTTTATTTTTTTTTGCCCTATGGGTCTTTTGGAAAAGAGCACAATAAAGTGCCTTTTTTTTCCCCCTAAAAGTTAGATTTTCTCTGACACTGGGCTCATGGCAGTGTAAAAAGACTGTGCACTGCAACACAAACAGGTAAACCTATGCAGATCGCTGATTTTAATCTCTGAATCTGGACTCCTATATAATATTCTCTCTCCCTGAAAGCACCAACAGAAACCTGGCCCTACACTACACTATCTCTCTATCTTTTCCCTCAGATTTCAGAATCAGGACTACCTCATGTATTTTACAATCTCTCCCTATTAGCAACAGCAGCAGCCAAGATCCTCTCCCTATCTATTCTGAAGCAGAGTGACGTGTGTGCTGTGTGCCTCTAGCTTATATAGAAGCTGGGTCACATGTTGCACTGACCAATCACAGCCATGCCATTAGTAGGCATGGCTATGATGGCCTCTAAGGGCACACCAGCTAATCAAAAGGTGATTGGCTGGCCCCTGAAGCATTTCTAAATGCGTAATTAGATTGCCGAACCCGAACCCGGACTTTTGCGCAAAGTAGGTTTAACCCGAACCCGGAAAGTTCGGTACGGACCCGAACTTTACAGTTCGGGTTCGCTCAACACTAGTTATCTTCTCTTTTCTGGTGTTCTTACATACAACATATTTGGCCATGCTTATAGTGATGTCATGCACAGTATCAGTGATGTCACTCATTTTTTCTATATCCTAGCTATTGTATCATGGGCTGTGGGAGGAGACAACAGGTTTATTTACTAAAGGCAAATAGATTGTGCAGTTGCTTCAGAGCTTAGTAAATGAAGGGAAGCTTTGCTGACATCCATCATCCAATCACGTGCAAGCAAAAATGCTGTTTTTTTTTTCTTTTTCTTGGATGTGATTGGGTATTCTTTGCAAAGTGGAGCTTCACCTCATTTACTAAGCTCTGGAGTAACTGCACTTGTAGTGTGCAAGTGCACTTTACAAAGCACACAGTCTATTTGTCTTTGGTAAATTAACTCCATAGTGTTTCCAATCGACATGAAAAAGAGCATATACACAATGATGAACTTTAACCGCTTAAGGACCAGCCGCCGCAGTTGTACTGCGGCAATGTGGCTGGTTCATGTGAATCGCCATCGTACGTGGGCTCGTACACTGGCCAGAAGGGGAGCCAATCAGCAGGTGGGGCGGACTCCATGTCTGCCAGCCACCCGCGTTCCTTCCCCGCAGTAACAAAAAGGGAATCTGCCTGTGTAAACAAGGCAAATCTCCATTCTGAAAGGGGAGATTACACAGATCCTGTCTTATTGCTATGCAGGAAGATGGATCTGTGTATTTCCCCAGTCACACAGTCACCCATACAGTTAGTAAACACAGTGAGGGGGGCACATTTAACCCCTTGATCGCCCCTAGTGTTAACCCCTTCCCTGCCAGTGTCATTAGTACAATAAAAGGGCATATTTTTAGCACTGAATACTGTAATAATTTTACCGGTTCCCAAAAAAATTTCAGAAATGTCCGTTAGGTGTCCGATTTGTCCGCCGCAATGTCACAACCCGCTAAAAATCCCTGATCACTACAGTATCATTACTAGTAAAAAAAAAATTTTTTTGATAAAAATGCCATAAATCTATCCTCTATTTTGTAGATGCTATAACTTTTGTGCAAACCAATCAATATACGTTTATTGCAATTTTTTTACTGGAAATATGTAGAATACATATTGGCCTAAACTGATTATTTATTTTTACATTTTTTGGGGATATTTATTATAGCAAAAAGTAAACAATATCATAATTTTTTTTTTTTTTTAAATGATCACTTTTTTTTTGCTTATCGCGCAAAAAATAAAAACTGCAGACGTGATCAAATATCACCAAAATAAATTATAATATAGTTTGTGGGGAAAAAAAGGCATCAATTTTGTTTGGGTACGTTGTCGCACGACCGCGCAATTGTTAAAGCGTCAGCAAAAATGGCCTGGTCGTGAAGAAGGAAAATCTTCCGGTCCTTAAGTTGTTAATGATGAGCTTTATTAACTCCTTCATGGAAGGGATTTTTATAAAAATAAATTATTCATGCAGTTTGTATTAGAGACACTCGGTGGATAAATTAAATATATGTGTTGAATACCCTTTGTATAATAGGGGGGAGATATATTTGAGACCTAGGAGAAGAAGCAATGACTGGTAAGAAATGGGGTCAGTGGTATATTGGCAGGCAGCGGGTGAAAAGGAGAAAGGAAGACGCAGCAAGCGGAGTCGTACGGATCGCACACAGCATTATCCTGTGATACATCTCATGTACTTTCACATTGGTAAATAAGCTCCATGTTTGCTTAACAAGCTGTTAAGTCCCTGTGAGACAGTGCACACTGTATGTGTGTTGTCTTTATCCTTCTCAGTGTCTTGTTCACCTCTGCGTGAATCCGCTTGTTTGTTAACGCTGGCTGTGATGTGGATATTAGGCAGTGCTAAGCATTCCTAGTGACAACAAAATACCCCCCCCCCCCCCCTGCCCTATATTACTATTTGCTGCAGTCTGGCAACCTCACACTGAACCAAACCACAACTATTACTCTACAATAAAGCCTAAACCCACAAACAAAAATGTAATATATTGCAGCTTACCAGTCCTTTAGATTAGTTTTCTTTTCTTTTTTTTTTTTTCCCTTTACTTTCATTTGTTGATCTGCCCAGTAAATCTGTTATTTTTCAACTTCATTTAACAGACCAAGCTGTCCAACAAAAGTTATAGTTAAGCCCCATACACACGATCCGAATATCGTACGAAGAATGTCGTCCGAGGAAGAATTGTACGATAATCGGAACGTTAGTACAGAGCTTCGAGAGCCGATCATGACAGTTCATCCGATATTATTTTATCGGACATGCACGAAAATTTTCTTCGTACGATACCAGATCGTACGATTTTCATTTAGTCAGTACAGTTGTCGTCCGAAAATACAATACAAATATATTACAATACATGACATCACTTCTGATTTTTTTTTTTCTGTCGTACGAGAATTTTCGTGACTTTAACTTCCTGGAGCCCGGCGCATAGTCTATTGACAACCTCAAGGTGGCTCTAGATATCCGGGAGGCCGTCAATAGACGTCCTCGGCTCCTCCGGCCACTGGGGGGCGCGCGAGCGCCGCCGCCGGCGAAGGCGCGCGCGTCACTGACATGCCGATGCGCGTGCCTGGCGGCCGCGATGTCCTCCAGGCACCCGCGATCGGCGTGTATACACACAAGGATGTGGATCTCTGTGTGTAAACACATAGATCCACGTCCTGTCAGGGAGAGGGGACCGATGCTGTGTCCCTTGTACATAGGGACACAGATCGGTCACCTCCCCCACTCAGTCCCCTCCCCCCACAGTAGTAATCACTCCTAGGGAATACATTTAACCCCTTCCTTGCCCCCCTAGTGTTAACCCCTTCACTGCCAGTGTCATTTTTACAGTAATCAGTGCATTTTTATAGCACTGATCGCTGTATCAATGACAATGGTCCCAAAATGGTGTCAAAAGTGTCCGATGCGTCCGGCATAATGTCGCAGTCACAATAAAAATCACTGATCGCCGCCATTACTAGTAAAAAAAAATTATTAATAAAAATGCTATAAAACTATGCCCTATTTTGTAGACGCTATAACTTTTGCGCAAACCAATCAATAAACGCTTAATGCAATTTTTTTGACCAAAAATATGTAGAAGAATACGTATCGGCCTAAACTTTTTTTTTTTTTTAAATTGGGATATTTATTATAGCAAAAAGTAAAAAATATTGCGTTTTTTTTCAAAATTGTCGCTCTATTTTTGTTTATAGCGCGAAAAAAAAACGCAGAGGTGATCAAATACCACCAAAAGAAAGCTCTATTTGTGGGAAAAAAAGGACACCAATTTTGTTTGGGAGCAACGTCGCATGACCGCGCAATTGTCAGTTAAAGCGTGACAGTGCTGAAAGCTGAAAATTGGCCTGGGCAGGAAGGGGGTTTAAGTGCCCAGTAAGCAATTGGTTAATAACCTATTTAATTTTACTTGCGACTATTAAAGGAGTAGTAAAGTTACATGTTTTTTCACCTTAATGCATCCTATGCATTAAGGTGAAAAAACATTCGACAATACCGCCCCCCCCCCGAGCCCCCGTTTTTCTTACCTGGCCCCTCGAAAGTCCCATGCTCGTCCCCGTCATCCTCTTCGTTTTTCAGCCAGGCCGACGATTGGCTACACTGGATGGATTGAAAGCAGCGCAGCCATTGGCTGGCGCTGCTGTCAATCACATCCAATGACGCGGCACGCGGGGGGCGGGGCCGAGTGATACAGTCGGCGGCTATGGCCGCCGCTGTATCACGGGAGCGCGCCCGCAATCACTCCACACCATGCGAGCTCACTCGCAATAAGGTGTGGAGTCCCTGCGGGGAGGAGCTGAAACAGCCGCCGAGGGACCCCAGAAGACCAGGATCGGGGCCACTGTGTGCAAAACGAGCTGCACAGTGGAGGTAAGTATAACATGTTTGTTATTTTTAAGCAAAAAAAAGGGAAGCTTTAGTGCTCCTTTAAGTGAAAAAAGTCGTACAGTACGATCTGTCGTACGATATTCGGATCATGTGTACGGGGCATTAGACAAACTGTTTAACCCTTTTCCGCTGACCATATGCAGCCTCACAGAAGTGGATCTTTTTCAGTGGGGCCACAAATATGCTGATCTCTCTTTGTGCTGAAAGCGCGCTGCAAAGCACGCTACCAGCACGCTACCAGCACAGAGACCGGGCTCTCACCGAGAACCCTGGGTCTTGTACTAACGATCGGGATCCGGGACTCCCAGGTTCTGGGTCACCTGGTCACTGTGATAGCCTCTGATTGGCTATCCCATTGATCAATCCCTATGTTTACTTCCTCTTCCGAATGGAGAGGAAGATATGTTGCATCTTTCTCTCCTTGCAGGAGATAAAGCTGTGTGTAAAAAAAAAAAAAAAAAAAAGTGTATAAAAAAAATGAAATACAAAATCAAGAATAGAAGATAAAGTAAAAATTAACAAGATCAAGGTTTGCCAGGATTATGCCGTGTACACACGGCCGTTTTTCTCGTCGAGAAAAACAACATTTTTTTCCTTTCGATGAGAAAAACGATCGTCTGTGGGCTTTTTGCAGTTTTTTTAGACGAGAAAAACGGCATTAAAAACGACGAGAAAAATTAGAACATGTTCTAATTTTTCTCGTCGTTTTTATCGACATGTTTTCCGCGGCAGTTTTCCCATAGGGAAACACTGCCGCGGAGCCCACAGATGGTCGTTTTTCTCGTCAAGAGGAAAAATGACGTGAAAAACGACCGTGTGTGGGGAACAAGCCGTTCCCTCGTTTTTAATGTCATTATTCACGGCGGTTTTTTAACCGCTGTGAATAATGATCGTGTGTACGCGGCATTAGTGTTATGCCGTGTACACGCGATCAGTTTTACCGATGAAAACAGTCCGATGGACTTTTCTCATCGGACAAACCGATCGTGTGTGGGCCCCATCGGTCTTTTTTCCATCGGTGAGAAAAAAGAAAACATGTTTTAAATTTATCCGATGGGAAAAAAAAACAATAGCAAATTCCGATCGTCTGTGTGGAACTCCATCGGACAAAAAACCCACGCATGCTCAGAATTAGTGATGAGCCGAACACCCCCGCACGAACTTTAGAACCCTATTAAATACAATGGATGCGAACGTTCGAAATCTAAAGTGCTAATTATAACGACTATTATGCATGTTATTGTCCTAAAAAGGGTTTGGGAACCCGGGTTCTGCACCAGGGGACATGTATCAATGCTAAAAGAAGTTTTAAAAACGGCCGTTTTTCGGGAGCAGTCATTTTAATAATGCATAAAGTGAAAAAAAAAAAGTCAAATATTCCTTTAAATATCGTACCTGGGGGGTGTCAAAAGTATGCCTGTGAAGTGCCACGTGTTTCCCGTGTTTAGAACTGTCCCTGCACAAAATGACATTTCTAAAGGAAAAAAAGCCATTTAAAACTGCTTGCGGCTTTAATGTAATGTCTGGTCCCGGTAATATGGATGAAAATCTTTAAGAAAAATGGCATAGCTACCCCATCACAGCCCCCCCCCCCTACCCCAGCCCATTACCAGCCCCTTTGGGTCTTGTATGGATATTAAGGGGAACCCCGCACACAAAATAAAAAAGGCCCTATTTACTCTGAACAGCCGTATACAGGCGGTGCATACAAGACAGGGACTGTAGGTTTGTTCTTATGTAGAATCTGTTTGTAATTTTGAACAGGTACATTGTTTAAGTGTAGCTCCAGCCAAAAAAATCTATTTTTAAGCTTTTTGGAAAACGTAGGGAAGGGTTATCACCCCTGTAACATTTGTTTTGCTGTCTGTGCAGTGTGCACCTGTTCAGAACAGTTCACCTCACTTTCCGTCCTAATGACAAATGTTTTTTGAAAATTTGGGTTTTTTATTGAAACAAGAATTGGTGATAAAGCATCAGTGGAGAGGAGACACTTTTTTTCCCATATTAACTCTTACAGGAGAGAATTTGCCTTCCTAGGGGTAGATTTCCTCTCACTTCCTGTTGTATCCTTCCGTTTGCAAGGAGGAGTCGTTTGTAAGTTGGATGTTTGAAAGTAGGGGCCTGCCGTATATACTCAGCTGAAATTTGCCCCTTACATGTTGGTGTTGCCACAACACTGTGAGCCCTCACAGTTACTCTTGGTGGGCGCATGAATGGGCCCTGCTGTGAATTATTGGATCAAGAATTGTAATTGCATGCCCCTGTTGAACAGGGGCTGAAAAATTGGGCCTTTGGTGGTGGTGGTGGTGGTGGTGTTGACACAACACTGTAAGGCCTCACAGTTACACTTGGTGGGCGCAGGAATGGGCCCTGCTGTGAATTATTAGATTAAGAATTGTAATTACATGCCCCTGTTAAACAGGGGCAGAAAAATTGGGCCTTAGGCACTGGTGCCACAACACTGCAACCCCTCACAGATACTGTACTTGGAGCACAGCAATGAGCCCTGTTGCAAAGTATTGCATCAAAAATTGTAATTACACGCCCCTGTTAAACAGGGGCTGAAAAATTGGGCCTTAGCCACTGGTGCTGGTGCCACGACACTGCAACCTCTCCCAGATACTCTAGTTGGAGTGCAGGAATGAGCCCTGCTGCAGAGCATTGCATAAAAAATTGTAATTACATGCCCCTGTTAAACAGGGGCTGAAAAATTGGGCCTTAGCCACTGGTGGCGGCACCCAGAAACAAAAATGTTCTTCCAAACTATCATCATCAATCGGATCATTGAGGAGGAGGAGGATAGTCAGTCAACATAACAGGACAGTCTCTCAGCATCAGTCTTGAAGGGATGTGACATTTGAAAATAAATTAGTCTGTTATATCAGCTTCAGGTGTTTGGTAGCTGGTGGTGATCCAAGACTGGTTCATCTTTATGAAGGTCAGTCGATCAACCGAGTCGGTGGACAGGAGCACCCTGTGATCCGTGACAAATCCTCCAGCAGCACTGAATGTGCGTTCTGAAAGAACACTGGATGCAGGACAGGCCAGTAGCTCAATTGCATACTGTGCAAGCTCTGGCCAGTGATCCATCCTCAAGACCCAGTAAGCCAGAGGATTTTTGGTGGGGAAGGTGTCCAAGTCTGACCTTGCCCCTAGGTATTCCTGCACCATGTATATCAGATGCTGGCGATGGTTGCTGGAACCGATCATACCTTGGGGCTGCAGACTAAAGAATTGTCTGAACGCATCGGTCAGACGGCCACCTTCCCCACCGCTCCTTCTTTGACTGACCGAAGCCTCAGCAACTCGTTGTCCAGGACCAGGAGTTTGTAACCTCCCAGTCTCTGGGAACGCGTTGCACAGACCTTTCTGCAAGGCCTCCCGGAGTTGTCTCATCCTCTGCTCCCTCTGCAACGGTAAGATAAGGTCCGCAACCTTACCCTTATACCGTGGATCAAGGAGAGTGGCCAGCCAGTAATGGTCCCTCTCCTTGATCCGAAGAATACGAGGATCCTTCCGCAGACTTTGCAGGATCAGGGAGGCCATGCAACGTAGGTTAGCTGAGGCATTCGGTCCGGAGTCCTCTGGGTCACTAAGGACGACATGATCCGCAGCCACCTCCTCCCAGCCACGTACAAGTCCACGGGTTTCTTGGGACTGTAAATCATCCCTAAAAGACTGCTGCTGATGATGCTGAGTGCCAGGCTCCACCTCCATGCTGACACAATCCTCCTCCTCCTCCTCCTCTTCCTGTGCGATGGGTGGGACAGAAGGAACACTGTCTGGGTAAAGACTTGAGAGGCAAGGAAGTCCTCCTCTTCCTGCCTCTATTCTGCCCCAAGTGCCCTGTCCATTATTCCACGCAGCGTATGTTCCAACAGGTGGACAAGAGGTACAGTGTCACTGATGCATGCACTGTCACTGCTCACCATCCTCGTGGCCTCCTCAAATGGTGCCAGGACAGTGCATGCATCCCTGATCATGCCCCACTGGCGTGGTGAAAAAAACCCGAGCTCCCCTGACCCTGTCCTGGTGCCGTAGTTGCACAGGTACCTTATTGATGGCCCTCTGCTGCGTGTGCAGCCGCTGCAGCATGGCCAACGTTGAGTTCCACCTGGTGGGCATGTCACATATAAGGCGGTTCTTGGGCAGGTTCAACTCCTTTTGCAGCTCAGCCAGGCGAGCACTGGCAATATAAGATCTGCGGAAATGCACACAGACTTTCCTGGCCTGCCTCAGGACATCCTGTAAGCCCGGGTACCTGCCCAAAGACCGCTGCACCACCAGGTTAAGGACGTGAGCCACACAGGGCACATGGGTCAGTTGTCCCTGTCGGAGGGCGGAGAGGAGGTTGGTGCCATTGTCACAAACCACCATTCCTGGCTTAAGCTGGCGTGGCGTCAACCACCTCTCGGCCTGCCCCTGCAGAGCAGACAGAACCTCTGCCCCAGTGTGGCTCGTGTCCCCCAAACACACCAGCGCAAGCACGGCATGGCATCTTTTTGCCTGCGTACTTGCGTAGCCCCTTGAACGCCTACGGAGCACCGCTGGTTCCGAGGACAAAGCACAGGAAGAGGCCATGGAGGAAGAAGAAGAGGAGGGGGTGGAGGAGAGAGGTGTGTCACAACCAGTAGTAGCATTTTGGAGGCGTGGCGGCGGAACAACCTCCAACACTACTGCACCTTGTCCTGCATCCTTCCCAGCTGCCAAAAGAGTGACCCAATGGGCCGTGAAAGAAAGGTAACGTCCCTGTCCATGCCTGCTGGACCATGAGTCAGTGGTAATATGCACCTTACCGCTGACCGCCCTGTCCAGCGAGGCCAAGACATTGCCTTCCACATGCCGGTAGAGAGCCGGAATCGCCTTCCGTGAGAAAAAGTGGCGTTTGGGAACCTGCCACTGAGGAACCGCACATTGCACAAACTCACGGAAAGGGGCCGAGTCTACCAACTGAAAAGGCAGCAGTTGAATCGCTAGCAATTTAGCCAAGCTAGCATTCAACCGCTGGGCATGTGGATGGCTGGGAGTTAACTTCTTTTGACGGTCCAGCAGCTGGGGCAGGGAAATTTGCCTGCTAGAATCGGACGTCGGTGTACTGCTAGCAGAGTGCCCGCAAGTACTTGGCTGTGACACACCTAAATCTACACCTTCATTCCTCTCAGTGCAGGTTTCAGAGAGGACTGAAGGTATAGTGGGGTTGGAGATCCCAGCTGATGCGGTGCAAGGAGAGGTCCGCTTTGTTCTTTGGTGTGGGTCTTTAAGGTAGGCTTGCCAACGAGCTGCATGGCAGGTCAACATATGTCTGGTCAAGCATGTGGTGCCCAAGCGGGTGATGTTTTGGCCACGCGATATACACTTGAGACATATGTTGCAAACAGCAGCTGTGCGATCTGATGCACTCGACTCAAAAAAGGCCCACACCAAAGAACTTTTTGAATAATGGGCAGAGGCAGCGCCCTGCACAGGCGGAGCTCTGCGGTGTGATTCTGTCGGTGTGCTGCCCTTACGCTGGCCCCCGAGGGTATCCTGCCTCGTTGGAGATGTGCCTCCTCCTCATCCTCCTCCTCCTCCTCCTCCTCTCTCCTATTAGGCACCCACGTGGAGTCGGTGACCTCATCATCCCCTCCCTCCTCATCACTGGAGCCAATCTGGCAGTATGCTGCAGCTGCTGGAACATGACTGCCAGATTGGTGTCCTTCTTGAGCATCCCCTCTCTCTGCTCTCACGCTACTGCCTTCCTCTAGCTGGGTATCATCATCAGACCCTTCGAAACGCTGGGCATCCTCCTGGAGCATGTACCCAACACTGTGCTCAAACAGTTCGGGGGACTCCTCAGGAGGACATGGTTGGTCTAGGGAAGGAGTGACTGATGATGACATTGATACCAGGGAAGAGGACGCTTTGGCAGCTGCTTTGCTAGTACCCTGAGCCTGGGTGAGAGAGGATGAGGAGGGCTTGGTCATCCACTCTACCAAGTCTTCGGCATGATGCGGCTCAACACGTCCAGCTGCCGAAAAGGACAAGCGTGTCCCATGGCCACGTGCTGATGGCGATGCACCGCGTCCACGACCAGACACAGAACCTGCTTGCCCTCTTTTATTGGCTCCTGACTGTCTGCCTCTCCTTGTTTGCCTTCCAGACATTCTAATGGCCTGCAGGGAGATGGGAAAACCAGCAATAAGGCCTGCTGTAAGTGCTGCAAATGCCTGTTGGTGTAACACACCAGGAAAACACAGCAATACAGGCTAACTTCAGGTGTATAATGTGCAGGAGGCACACTCCGCCCGCTGTAAGTGCTGCAAATGCCTGTTGGTGTAACACACCAGGAAAACACAGCAATACAGGCTAACTTCAGGTGTAATATGATCAGGAGGCACACTCCGCCCGCTGTAAGTGCTGCAAATGCCTGTTGGTGTAACACACCAGGAAAACACAGCAATACAGGCTAACTTCAGGTGTATAATGTGCAGGAGGCACACTCCGCCCGCTGTAAGTGCTGCAAATGCCTGTTGGTGTAACACACCAGGAAAACACAGCAATACAGGCTAACTTCAGGTGTAATATGATCAGGAGGCACACTCCGCCCGCTGTAAGTGCTGCAAATGCCTGTTGGTGTAACACACCAGGAAAACACAGCAATACAGGCTAACTTCAGGTGTATAATGTGCAGGAGGCACACTCCGCCCGCTGTAAGTGCTGCAAATGCCTGTTGGTGTAACACACCAGGAAAACACAGCAATACGGGCTAACTTCAGGTGTAATATGATCAGGAGGCACACTCCGCCCGCTGTAAGTGCTGCAAATGCCTGTTGGTGTAACACACCAGGAAAACATAGCAATACAGGCTAACTTCAGGTGTATAATGTGCAGGAGGCACACTCCGCCCACTGTAAGTGCTACAAATGCCTGTTGGTGTAACACACCAGGAAAACACAGCAATACAGGCTAACTTTAGGTGTAATATGATCAGGAGGCACACTCCGCCCGCTGTAAGTGCTGCAAATGCCTGTTGGTGTAACACACCAGGAAAACACAGCAATACGGGCTAACTTCAGGTGTAATATGATCAGGAGGCACACTCCGCCCGCTATAAGTGCTGCAAATGCCTGTTGGTGTAACACACCAGGAAAACACAGCAATACAGGCTAACTTCAGGTGTATAATGTGCAGGAGGCACACTCCGCTCGCTGTAAGTGCTGCAAATGCCTGTTGGTGTAACACACCAGGAAAACACAGCAATACGGGCTAACTTCAGGTGTATAATGTGCAGGAGGCTTAGCAACAATAACACTGACACTGTCCCCTGCCTATCCTCTTTCCCTGCACACAAGGTTTAGCAAAGAATATGACATTGACACTGTTCCCTGCCTATCCTTCTCTCTCCCTGAACACAAGGTTTAGCAAAGAATGTGACACTGACACTGTCCCCTGCCTATCCTTCTCTCTCCCTGCACACAAGGTTTAGCAAAGAATATGACACTGACACTCTCCCTGCCTATCCTCCTCTCTCCCTACACACAAGTTTGAGGTACAAACAGCACTGACACTGTCCCTGCCTATGTAACTCTTTCCCTGCGCCGAAACACACTACACAAGGCCGCCGCGCTGGCGGCCTTTTATAGTGTGGGGCGTGTGCTAAACCCCCTGAGCTATAATTGGCCACAGGCAACCTGCCTGTGGCCAATTATGGCTCTCCTAGCTGCCGGCGCTGTGATTGGCCAAGCATGCGGGGTCACAGTGCATGCTTGGCCAATCACAGCGCCGGGATTGCACTGCGATGGCGCAGTGTATTGTGGGCCGTTCGCGTCACTCGAATTTGGCGCGAACGGCCCAAATCGTTCGATGTTCGCCGAACGGTCGAACAGCCGATGTTCGAGTCGAACTTATGTTCGACTAGAACACCGAGCTCATCCCTACTCAGAATCAAGTCGACGCATTCTCAGAAGCATTGAACTTAATTTTTCTCGGCTTATCGGAGTGTTTTACGTCACGGCGTTTGGGACGGTCGGATTTTTGACTGATGGTGTGTAGGCAAGACTGATGGAAGTCAGCTTCATCGGATTTCCGATGGAAAAAATCCATCGGATTAGAATCCATAGGAAATCCGATCGTGTGTACAGGGCTTAAGGGTCAAGGTCGGGGTCAAAAGTAGGGATGAGCTTCGAGTTCGAGTCTAACTCATGTTCGACTCGAACATTGCCTGTTCGCCCATTCGCCGAACAGCGAACAAATTGGGGTGTTTGCGGCAAATTCGAAAAATCTATGGGAGAAATCTAAAGTGCTAATTATAAAGGTTTATATGCAAGTTATTGTCCTAAAAAGTGTTTGGGGACCTGGGTCCTGCCCCAGGGGACATGTATCAATGCAAAAAGAAGTTTTAAAAACTGCAGTTTTTTCGGGAGCAGTGATTTTAATAATGCTTAAAATGAAAAAATAAAAGTGAAATATTCCTTTAAATTTCGTACCTAGGGGGGTGTGTATGATATGCATGTGAAGTGGCGCATGTTTCCCATGCTTAGAACTGTCCCTGCACAAAGTGTCATTTTTGAAGGAAAAAAAGTAATTTAAAACTCACTCGCGGCTATTAATGAATTGTCGGCTCCCGGCAATACATACAAAAGTCATTGATAAAAAAAAAAAAAAAGCGTGGGGGTCCCCCAGAATTCAATTACCAGGCCCTTCAGGTCTGGAATGGATATTAAGGGGAACCCCGCCACAAATTAAAAAAAAAAATGACGTGGGGTTCCCCCAAATATCCATTCCAGGCCCTTCAGATCTGGCATGGATTTTAAGGGGAACTCCACCCCAAATTTAAAAAAAAATGGCGTGGAGTCCCCCTAAAAATCCATACCAGACCCTTATCCGAGCACGCAACCTGGCCGGCCGCAGGGAAAAAGGGGGGGACGAGAGAGTGGCCTCCCCTCCCTCCTGAACCGTACCAGGCCACATGCCCTCAACATGGGGAGGATGTCCCCATGTTGATGGGGACAAGGGCCTCATCCCCACAACCCTTGCCCGGTGGTTGTGGGGGTCTGCGGGCGGGGGGCTTATCGGAATCTGGAAGACCCCTTTAACAAAGGGGACCCCCAGATCCCGCCCCCCCCCATGTGAATTGGTAAGGGGTACATTGTACCCCTACCATTTCACGAAGAAAGCGTAAAAAAATGTTAAAAAAAACACACAAACACCTTGAAAAAGTCCTTTATTAAAAAAAAACAAAAAACAAAAACATTCCAGCGGTGAAATCCAGTGTCCCGCGGCGATCCTGATGTCCAGCGCTGTCCGTCATTGGCTGAGCCTGTGCGGACCTGATGGGGAACTTCCTCCTCAGTGTTTTAAATGTATAGACCCGCCCCTTCTAAAGTTCCCCATCAGGTCCGCTCAGCGGACCAGATGCGGAACATGACAAGGGGCGGGTCTATACATGTATTACCAAAGTGAGAGAAGCCTACGTCATTGGCCTGAGCGGGGAACTTCCTTCACTGTGTAATTTAAATTTACACAGTGAAGGAAGTTTCCCCGCTCAGGCCAATGATGTAGGCGGGGTCTGACATACCGAGGGGGCGGACCTGATGGGGAACTGGATTTCACCGCTGGAATGTTTTTTTTTTTTTAATAAAGGACTTTTTCAAGGTGTTTGTGTGTTTTTTTTAACATTTTTTTACGCTTTCTTCGTGAAATGGTAGGGGTACAATGTACCCCTTACCAATTCACATGGGGGGGCCGGGATCTGGGGGTCCCCTTTGTTAAAGGGGTCTTCCAGATTCCGATAAGCCCCCCGCCCGCAGACCCCCACAACCACCGGGCAAGGGTTGTGGGGATGAGGCCCTTGTCCCCATCAACATGGGGACATCCTCCCCATGTTGAGGGCATGTGGCCTGGTACAGTTCAGGAGGGAGGGGGGCCGCTCTCTCGTCCCCCCCTTTTCCCCTGCGGCCGGCCAGGTTGCGTGCTCGGATAAGGGTCTGGTATGGATTTTTAGGGGGACTCCACGCCATTTTTTTTTAAATTTGGGGTGGAGTTCCCCTTAAAATCCATGCCAGATCTGAAGGGCCTGGAATGGATATTTGGGGGAACCCCACGTCATTTTTTTTTAAATTCGCGGCGGGGTTCCCCTTAATATCTATTAATAGCCGCGAGTGAGTTTTAAATTACTTTTTTTCTTTCAAAAATGACATTTTTTGCAGGGACAGTTCTAAGCACGGGAAACATGCGCCACTTTACATGCATATCATACACACCCCCCTAGGTACGAAATTTAAAGGAATATTTCACTTTTATTTTTTCATTTTAAGCATTATTAAAATCACTGCTCCCGAAAAAACTGCAGTTTTTAAAACTTTTTTTTGCATTGATACATGTCTCCTGGGGCAGGACCCGGGTCCCCAAACACTTTTTAGGACAATAACTTGCATATTAGCCTTTATAATTAGCACTTTAGATTTCGAACGTTCGAGTCCATTGTATTTAATAGGGTTCTAAAGTTCACACGAACATTTTGTCTGTTCGCAGGTTCTGGTGCGAACCGAACAGGGGGGTGTTCGGCTCATCCCTGGTCAAAAGTCACGTTCAGCTTATTTTGGGTAGAATATATATATATATATATATATATATATATATATATATATTTATTTTTATTTTTTTAATTAGTGTCAGTGTGTGGGCAGGATAAAAAAAATACAAAATGCACCCCATTGTTTCTGGGTCCTATTACGGGTGCAAACAACGACTAATATACACATATGTGGAATGGCTGTGATCGTCATGAGCAGGAGACTTTATTTTGGGTTGTTCTTTGGTGGTTAATTATAGTAATAGCAAGAAATATACAATATAAATGATTTTTTTTTTTTTTTTTTTTTACTATTTTGGGCCAGGTTTCCTTTGATAATAATAAAAAATATCAGGAGATATCCATTACCATTTACCACCAAAAAAAAGCCCAATAAGCCCTGGTTCACACTGGTGCGTTTTGACATGCGATTTGGCATGTCAAATCGCATGTCAAAACGGCAATATTTTCCGCAGATTTCCGGCAATGGCACCGTCCTAATCGGTGCGACGCCGCATCTGCGGCACTGCACCATTCTCAAAAAGTAGTTTCTGTACTACTTTCTTTCTCGTACGTCACGGGACACAGAGCGACATAGTCATTACTATGTGGGTTATATAGATTACCTTCAGGTGCTGGCACTGGCAACTTCCAAAACCGGAAGTACCCTCCCCTATATAAGCCCCTCCCATCCGGGAGTACCTCAGTTTTTTGCCAGTGTCTAAGGTGTTGGCCAAAGGTTAACATGTTTTTCATCTGGGCTTGTGTACAGGTTCTTTTGGGCCTCAGCAAGCTATTCCGGATCCGACCAAAAAAGCTTCATAGCTAAACGGTCGGTACCCGGGCCTTGCAGAGAAGAGCAAGGTTTTGCCTGTAATGCCTCTCTTAGGAGGGCTGGACCCTGGGATCCAGAGCTCTGGTCATACCCACGACCAAGATGTTTTCTGTGCAGGGTGCTATACAGGTCCAGGGGAGTGGAATCCTTGGGAACCCGGTCCCTGAAGGTTTAAGTACAATGCCTGCCGTGAGAGGTGAAGTTTGGGCTTCTGTGGACCAAACAGAGTCCTGCGGCGGGGAAAAGGTAAGTGGGGGCCCCTCAGGAACTTGGTTCTATTGGGGGGACCCCCAAGCCTAATATGTCTTTCTGCCTGTTACCTAACGGTATTCCCGCTAAATATCTATGCATGCCTGTAACTACTAGAAAATGTAATAATTTTAATGGTGGTCAAGAAAAAAAAAAAAATGGACAAACCGCGGTACCTGTGTTAATCCACTAGAGGCCGCTGTGGAACGTCGTTTTCTTGTTATGTGGACTATTTCCTTCTGAGGTCAAGTCCAGGCAGATGGTGATTTCTCTTGTGGGAAACTGCTTCCTCTGTCATGTTGCAATGCTCGTCCATCCCCGGGCCCTGCTGCAAACAGGGACCCTGGCTCCTCTCCCTATTTTTTATTTTTTTTTTCAAAAGAAGCGCCGAAGGCGCACGTGCCCGCGCATCTATATATAGAGGTGAGCTGGAAAGGGGGCGGAGCTTGGCAGATGACGCTCTGTGCGCGCCGCAGCGCTTCTGCGCATGTGCGGGCGTCCCAGCATGTTAAAAGGCACAATTATAGACTCAGTGTCGGAGATCTCTGTTCTGTGGGAGGCACATAAGGCGTTCTTCAGAGGTGAATGCATCGCAACTGGATCTCGCCTTAAAAAAGACCGTGTTTTGCAGAGATCGACTTTACTGACTCAGTTATTAGAAGCTGAACAAAAACTTCTCGGACGCCCCACGATGGAGGGCCTCAGAGCCGTAACAGCACTACGGAATCGTATCAAAACATTAGATTCGGCAAGAATCACTAAATCCATGCTCTGGGCAAAGCAAAAATTTTATGAATTTGCCAATAGACCCCATAGGATGCTTGTCCAAATTCTGAAACCACGCCCCCATTCATCTTTACCCGACTTCTTAACACAACAAGACGGTAAGCCCACATATTGCCCTAGAATTATGGCTAATGTATTCGGAGACTTCTATAAGAAACTATATAATTGCCTATCCACAGACCCGACCACTCAATTCACACAAGATAAATTTAACAATTTTATGGACTCTTTTAAGCTCCCCACTCTGTCCCCTGACGATCGCTCAAGTCTAAACGCACACGTGTCGGTTGAAGAGATCACTGCAGTTATCAAACAGCTACCGACTAATAAAACCCCAGGGCCGGATGGTCTTCCCTACTCCTACTATAAAAAATTCCTCCCCACCATCTTACCCTACATGGAAAAACTTTATGCCTCTTTAATGAACGGAAAAATCCCCCACGCTCAATTCCTACATGCGTTCGTCACGGTGATCCCCAAACCAGGGAAAGACCCATCCTTACCTGACAACTACCGCCCCATTGCTCTCCTAAATTCTGACTATAAAATTTTTACAAAAATACTTGCCAACAGACTGTCCCTGCTCCTCCCCAAACTAATCCACAGAGACCAGGTCGGTTTTGTGCCATCCAGACATGCTGGGGACAATACTAGACGAACCATAGATTTGATAGACCTCCTGACCAAAACCAAGCGACCGGCTATAATTCTCAGTTTAGACGCACAAAAAGCGTTTGATCGCCTGAATTGGTCATTTTTGTTCGCTACACTTTCAAGATTTGGTTTCTCGGGTCCATTTATACAAGCATTAAAGGCACTATACTCTACTCCTACGTCTCAGGTACAGTTGGCATCCCACGCCTCGGCGTCATTCCCCCTTAGCAACGGTACTAGGCAAGGTTGCCCACTATCGCCCCTGCTCTTTATTTTAAGCCTTGAGCCCTTGGCAGCAGCCATACGCGTCCACCCGGACATTAGGGGAGTGACGTTGAGGCGTCTGGAATACAAATTATCTCTTTTTGCAGATGATGTGCTGCTGACAATTACCCACCCACACATTTCTCTCCCCTCTCTCCATTCCACCTTACAAACCTTTGGCCATATCTCCGGATTCAAAATTAACCCGACTAAAACCGAAGCTTTACCCATTAATATTCCGGCTGACCTTCTTCTAACCCTGCAAACCAACTTCAAGTATAGATGGTGCATGCAGTCCCTTCAGTATCTCGGTGTACGTCTATCTCGATCGTACTCCACTCTCTACCAAGAAAATTTCCCCCCCCTCTTCTCAGACATCAACAAGCTACTTAAAAAATGGACAACACTCCCTGTCTCTCTCATTGGTAGAATCAACGTTTTGAAGATGTCTATTCTCCCCAAGCTGCTGTATATTTTCGAAACACTCCCTGTAGCAATCCCATTGACCCAACTTAAATTACTTCATAGGAACTTTCTGAATTTTATATGGAATAACAAGTCCCACAGGATTGCCAGTTCGGTTCTCCTAGCTCCCCGCTCACGTGGGGGGCTGGGGGCACCGGATGTAATCAAATATTACTATGCTACTCACCTCAGAGTCATTTCCTCGTGGACATCTCGCTATGCATCAAACAGATGGTCAGAAATCGAGATAAATATTACTTCCCCTGCACATCCATGTAGTTTACTTTGGCCCTCTTCAGATAGATTTACATCTCAAATACGGAAGATCTGCCTGAGCCCTATGATATTCACACTCTCAATCTGGAGACGCTGCTCAAGTAAATATGCTCTATCTTCCCAATGCCCCCCACTGATAAACATTTTATTTAACCCAGAAATTCCCGACAGCTTATCCTATGACTCCATGATGCCGTGGACCCAGGCAGGCATATTTCAATTGCGACATCTGGTGCATCCAGTAACACGCACTTTACTCCCTTTTTCGGAACTGCAAGCCAAACATAACTTACCGAACACACTACTCTTTTCTTACTTGCAGGTAAAACATTATTTTGTATCTAGATCACCCCAATTGACCCTGGTGGTTCCTACAGAATTTGAAAAGCTATGCTCGTATGGCCCACATGAACCTCAACAAATTTCTTGCATCTACAAGATCCTCCAGAGCACTGATCCCATTTCTGAACAGACCCACTCATATATGAGGAAATGGGCCCAGGTCCTTCATAGTCCTATCTCTATAGCTCAGTGGGGGGCGATATGGGATGCTACCTCTAAAGTCTCCAGATGCGTGGCCCAGAGGGAAACGGCGTACAAAATCTTAATGTTTTGGTACAGGACCCCTGAATTTCTAGCAACTCATAAACTAGCTCCATTTAGTCACTGTTGGAGGTGTGGCTCCTCTGTGGGCTCGCACTTCCACATATTTTGGGAATGCCCTGTTTTGGTCCCCTTTTGGACCAATGTTCATGCCTTGCTGGAAAAGATATTGGAGATCCAGATCCCTTTCCAACCCATACACCTGCTATTAGGCTTACCTCTTCGGAATACCACCAAAACTATTAACAAACTACTGACATTCATCTTACTAGCAGCTAAACGAGTGATCCCGCAACATTGGCGTTCCACTGTTCCACCTACCTTTGCGCAGTTCCTTTCTGCGGTCACTGATATTCGTAAAATGGAACATATCACGGCAATCATAGAGGATGCACTACCAAAATTTGAGGTCATTTGGGAAAAATGGGATACATCGGAATATAATAATTCGGAATACTAGACCCTCACACCGAGATAAGGAAATGGTCTTTCTAGGATCACATTGTATGTTTAGGAAATTTTAGCTCCAGTTCCCATCACTGATTGCCTTCGTGTTAACATGATACCTTGATATGCTATTAAATACCACATTACCTCCCCTTTACGTGACCCTTACACTGTCTAATGGTTCACTCGAACGACTTGTTTTCTACCCTTGTTATGTAACTTTAGGTCTGCACATGCAAGTTGTACAATGTTCATATTTGCTGATTGTGATATATGCTTGTAATGCCTCATAAAAATTTACATAAATAAACAATTTAAAAAAAAAAAAAAAAAAAGGCACAATTATGTGTTGTGAGCTGGCTATGGAGTGCAGAGACAGAGCTGGTAACATTTAAAAAAGGCATACAGCAGGCGGTTGATGCAGGCATCCCCATAGAAAGGCACATTAGTAGACACCAACTGTTTATATAGCAGCAATTGTGCTAGACTATTTTCAGTAAGTGGTGTATTACGGCTGGAATACCTCAGCTTTGGGCTTAGGAATATGCCGTCCAAAGTCTCTGGGACTAAGACTCCCAGGAAGCAAAGGGGGTCTCCGTCGGGCTCTGAGGATCTTGGGCATGCTTTTGCTGCATCAGTCTCCCCTGAAAAATCAGAGGTTGGTGCCCGTAGAGAACCCTCAGGAGTACCTGGTACTGTGGCTGTCCTCAGTTCACCTGCTCCTGTGTATGTAACAGAGGAGGTTTTTTCCTCAGCTCTGGGAGGACTGGAAGAGAGATTGACAACATTGATAGCTGCTTCCCTGTCAGAGGGAAAGCGCGCCCGATCTCCGTCTCCTCCCTCAGAGTACCTGTTAGCGGAACAACAGTCCCATGCAGGGATTGACCTACCTGAAGGGGATCAGGATGAGGTTGATTCTGTTCTAGAGGAATCAACAGTGGAAGAGCCATTTTCAGCATCACATGCTGAAAGATTATGGGTTCAGTCCCTGACTGATATGGTCCAATCAGCATTTAAAATGCCCCTTGCGGAGCCATCAACCACTTCTGTCTCCTCGTTGGGGTCGCTAAAAGCTCCCCAGACTGTTTGTTCCTTTCCAATCCATCCTTTACTGGAAGGACTCATTTACCAGGATTGGGAACATCCTGATAAAATATTTACTCCCCCTAAGAGATTTCCGGTGGTCTATCCCATGGAGGATAAGTTCATCCGAAAATGGAGGGTGCCTACAGTGGACGCAGCCATCTCTTGTGTGAACAAATCACTGACATGTCCAGTAGATAATGTTCAAATGTTCAAGGACCCGATAGATAAAAAATTGGAGTCCTTATTAAAATCTGCTTTTTCTACAGCAAGCTTGGTGACACAACCAGCAGTAGCAGCTATTGGGGTCTGCCAAGCGGTGAAGGATCAGTTAAAACAGGTCTTAAGGGACTTGCCGGATCAGCAGGCCCTTGCCCTAGCTGATCTGCCTAGAGCCTTATGCTTTGCGGTTGACGCCATCAAGGATTCAATCCATCAGGCCTCCCGCCTTACGCTGTCTGTAGTACATATGCATAGGCTTCTATGGCTCAAGAACTGGTCTGCTGAAGCTCCCTGTAAAAAATTGCTGGTTAGCTTTCCATTTCATGGTGAACGCTTATTCGGGGAAGACCTGGACAAATATATCCAGAAAATTTCCAGCGGTAAAAGTATACTCTTGCCGGTTAAAAAGAGATTTAGAGGTCCCTCTTTTAAGAGGCCTGCCTCTCCAGTCCCTGGGACATCTGCTGTGAAGCAGTTCCGACGGCCTCCGCGGTCAAATCCCGGGGGGAAAAATCAGGGACAATCACAGGGTAACAAAAAACCCTGGGTCAGGAGAGGTACAAAACCTCCCCTCAAGTCAAATTTATGAAGGGTCGCCCCCACTCAATCGGGTGGGGGGAAGACTTCAGTTGTTCGCAGAGACCTGGCGGGATACGATCAGAGACAGATGGGTGCTCTCCGCAGTAAGTCTGGGATACAAGCTGGAGTTAAAAGACACTCCTCCTTCCCATTTTATGTGGTCAAACGTGCCAAGAGATCCCCGGAAGAGAGGATCCCTCCTGTCGGCACTAGAACAACTTTTGCTCCAAGGAGTAATTATGGAGGTTCCCCTGGAAGAATGCGGGTTCGGGTTTTACTCAAACCTCTTTACAGTCCCGAAGCCAAACGGGGACGTGAGGCCCATATTAAATCTAAAAGGGCTAAACAAATTCCTACATATCAGGACTTTTCGGATGGAGTCGATCCGATCGGTGGCCACTGCCCTACAAGGGGAGGAATGGTTAGCCTCGATCGACATCAAAGATGCTTATTTGCACATTCCCATCTTTCCAGTCCACCAAAAATGTCTACGCTTTGCAGTAGAAGGGCGCCATTTTCAGTTCAGAGCCTTACCCTTCGGTCTGGCCACAGCACCACGAGTGTTCACAAAAATTCTGGCCCCACTATTGGCCAATCTAAGAACACGAGGTGTAACGATAATGGCATATCTAGACGACTTGTTGCTGACGGACCACTCAGTGGAAAAACTAGAAGTGGTTGTTCACGAGACAATCAAGTATCTGGAGTCTCACGGTTGGATTATCAACCGAGACAAGTCAGCCCTAAAACCAGTCAAAAGTCTGGAATACTTGGGGCTAAGGCTGGATTCAGACCAGAGAAAAATTTTCTTGCCTCAAGAAAAGGTGTCGTCTTTGAGAGATTTGATCCACCTGGTGGGTACAAAAAGACAGCCGTCCATACGCCTGTGCATGAGGCTGCTGGGAAAAATGGTGGCATCATTCGAAGCAGTACCCTACGGTCAATTCCATTCAAGGAATTTGCAAAGGGCCATACTGTCAGCCTGGAACAAAAAAGTTCAGGCCCTAGACTTACCAATGTCCTTGTCCCCTTCCGTTCGCAAGAGCCTCCGTTGGTGGTTGGTTCCCCAGAATCTGGAAAAAGGGAAATCCTTCAGTCCGATTTCTTGGAAGGTGGTCACTACAGATGCTAGCCTTATAGGCTGGGGGGCAGTACTGGAGCAATGGTCTCTCCAGGGCAGATGGTCGGATGCAGAGAAGGCCCTGCCCATCAATCTCTTAGAGATACGAGCAGCCCGGTATGCTCTAGTAGCATGGACATCCAAACTCCAAGGGTCCCCTGTCAGAATTCAATCAGACAATGCCACGGCAGTGGCATATATCAATCATCAGGGGGGCACCAGGAGTCGTGCAGCCCAGAGGGAAGTAAATTACATCCTGAAATGGGCAGAAAGATATGTCCCAGCCATATCCGCGGTATTCATTCCAGGGGTGGAGAATTGGAAGGCGGACTTTCTAAGTCACCAACAATTATGCCCGGGGGAATGGTCCCTTCCCCCCGAGGTTTTCCGGGCAATATGTCAGCGGTGGGGAGCACCGGATGTAGATCTGCTAGCATCCAGATTCAACGCAAAGGTGGACAGATTCGTCTCTCGGACAAGGGATCCCCTAGCTTGCGGCTCGGATGCTCTAGTGTTCCCTTGGGATCAGTTCAAACTGATATATGCATTTCCACCGCCACAATTGTTACCTCGATTACTCCGCAGAATCAGGGTAGAAAAGAAACCAGTGATTCTGGTGGCTCCAGCGTGGCCCCGAAGAGCATGGTACGCGGAGATTGTAAAAATGTCTATGGGGAGTCCTTGGACCCTTCCACATCGTCCAGACCTGCTTTTGCAAGGACCGATATACCACCCTTCCTTACTAGCCTTAGGTTTGACGGCCTGGCTAGTGAAGCCCACATTCTAAAAAAGAGAGGTCTCTCTAATCCTGTGGTATCTACCATGATCAATGCCAGGAAGCCGGTATCCAGGCAGATTTACTATAGAATCTGGAAGGCGTACATCGCGTAGTGTGAGAGAGATGGCATCCACGTAAATACGTAATAGGTAGGATTCTGGACTTCCTACAGTAGGCTGTAGATAGGAAGTTTGCCTTGAGTACTATCAAGGGTCAGATTTCGGCCTTGTCAATATTTTTTCAAAGGCCCTTGGCTTCGCATTCACTAGTCAAAGCTTTTATACAAGGAGTGATGCGTATTAGCCCTCCGGTTAAAATTCCCATATGTCCATGGGACCTAAACCTGGTTCTATCGGTTCTACAGAAACAACCATTTGAACCATTACAGCACATTTCCTTTGGTTCTTCTCACCAGGAAATTGATTTTTTTAGTAGCCATTTGTTCGGCTAAAAGAGTGTCGGAATTGCCCGCTATGTCCTGTAAGGAGCCATATCTGGTTATCCATAAGGACAGAGTAGTGTTACGTCCTCATCCAGCCTTTCTTCCTAAGGTGGCATCGAGGTTTCATTTGAACCAAGATGTGGTTCTTCCTTCTTTCTTCCCCAAACCGAGCTCGGTAGAGGAAAAGTTATTACATTCTTTGGATGTAGTAAGAGCAGTTAAAGCTTATCTAAAAGCCACTGCTCAGATTCGTAGAACGGATACTTTGTTTATTCTGCCGGATGGCCCCAGAAAGGGTCAGGCAGCGTCAAAATCTACTTTAGCCAAGTGGATTCGACAGGTCATAATGCAAGCCTATGGCTTGAGAAGGAGACCGCCTCCGTTCAAAGTTAGGGCGCACTCCACAAGAGCAGTTGGAACTTCATGGGCAGTGCATCACCAGGCCTCCCTGGCTCAAATCTGTAAGGCCGCAACATGGTCTTCAGTACACACGTTTACTAGGTTCTACCAGGTGGACGTTAGAAGTCAGGAGGATGTCGCCTTTGGGCGCATTGTGTTGCAGGACGCAAAAGATCCTCATGTCTGATAGCGCCCAGCTTATGTATGGTGTATCCCCCCCCCTCATTTGGCATTGCTTTGGGACGTCCCACATAGTAATGACTATGTCGCTCTGTGTCCCGTGATGTACGAGAAAGAAAATAGGATTTTTATAACAGCTTACCTGTAAAATCCTTTTCTTGGAGTACATCACGGGACACAGAGCTCCCACCCCTCTTTTGGGGACACTTATTGCTTTGCTACAAAACTGAGGTACTCCCGGATGGGAGGGGCTTATATAGGGGAGGGTACTTCCGGTTTTGGAAGTTGCCAGTGCCAGCACCTGAAGGTAATCTATATAACCCACATAGTAATGACTATGTCGCTCTGTGTCCCGTGATGTACTCCAAGAAAAGGATTTTACAGGTAAGCTGTTATAAAAATCCTATTTTTTGCGATTTCGCCCGCGATTTACATTGACATCTGTGCAGAAACCTGCACAGATGTCGTTGTAATCGCGGCTGAAATCGGGACTGCCAGCGAGAGTGAAATCGTGCGAGTTCAGCTGAACTCGCACGGCTTCACTCCCGCAGCCCAGTGTGAACCTGGGCTTAGTCCTGAAAGAAACAAGGTATAATCCACCTGGATACACAAAGTAGATGTGACGATATGTACAGTTTTACTAACACTATGTCAAAGTTGCAAAATTGTGCTTCGGCATTAATATTTGTTTTACGCTTAGGCGGGAAGGGGTTAACGCTGACAGGAGTGCTTACAATGGCTATCTTTTATTCCTTCAGTAAATCCATTTAAAAAAAAAAAAATTATAAAAAAAATTTTTCTGCTTATAAAGTGTTAGTTGGAGTTCGGATTTAGTTTGTTAGTCACTCATGTAAAGCCTATCTAATTCTACTAATCCACCTAATACTACTCTCTCCATGGGTTGAAAATGTTGCTGTCCAATGATAACTACTTTGCTCCTCCATAGATGGACCAGAGGAATGAATGTAGCCATTCTAAGACAGAAGGTCTTAGTGGCAGGATCACCAGGTGAAAATTAAGTGAAAAAATTCTCAAACACACATGTGCGTGTGTGTTTATATGCATACAGACAAACATTTTAAAATGTATTAAAATATGGACGGTGTCAGTAGAGCAGTTGACTTGTCAGTAGGACAGAGGTTGGTGTCAGTAATTTTATTTTTTATTTTATACAATTACATTTTTATATTATTTTTTACAATTCTTTTCAAGGAGCCTCATTGAGGGGCTTTGGTGAAATATCAGCAGGGGGAATCTGTGCCGCACGGGGTGATCAGGGTCTGCCCAGGCACATCCGGCATACCCCCTGCACACGCCTATGGACAGCAGCATCGTTTATCTGGGTGGAGGGGAGTGTTACATGTACTAGCAGATCAACAAATTGAAGCCAAACTCCAGCTCACACTTTTTAAGCAGTTACAGAAAACGGTTTTCTTTCCTTTTGGGATAAAGATTTTACATAAATACAAGCTGATCATTGTAAGCAGCCCTGCCAGTAGTAACTAATGTGTCTCAACCCTATAACGGATACATCTGCAGAACAGCTTGTACTGCTGAAAAACAACAGACTTACTGGCCTGATCACCAGGTGAAAATAAAGGAAAGGGGGGCCTAAAAAAAGAAAATGATTGCAGTCATCACATCTAATGCCCCATACACACGATCATTTTTCATGCCGTTAAAAATGCCATTTTTAAAAATGGCCATTAAAAATGATCGTGTGTAGGCTCCAGAGCATTTTTAACGACGTGAAAAACAGCCATTAAAAATTTCGAACATGCTCTCTTTTTTCACGTCGTTTTTCATGTCGTTTTTTTTAACGACGTTAAAAACGGTAGTGTGTATGCTTTAACGACGTGAAAAAAAACGCGCATGCTCAGAATCAAGTATGAGACGGGAGCGCTCGTTCTGGTAAAACTAGCGTTCGTAATGGAGATAGCACATTCGTCACGCAGTCACGGACTGAAAAGCACGAGACTGAAAAGAGCGAATCGTCGCTCAACAAACTTTACTAACATGAAGGGTGGCGCCATTCGAACAGAACTTCCCCTTTATAGTGCCGTCGTACGTGCTGTACGTCACTGCGCTTTGCTCGAGCAGTTTTTATAATGATGGTGTGTACGCAAGACAGGCTTGAGAGGAAACATGAAAAAAAATGACAAGAAAAACGTCGGTTTAAAAAATGGCATGAAAAATGATCGTGTGTATGGGGCATGAGAATTGGTAAGCTGCGATATAATATATGTTTACTTTTGGGTTTAATACTGCTTTAAAATAAACCTTTTAATTCCTGATTCTAAAACCTCATACACACGATCGGACTTCCATCTGACTTTACCGTGGATTTTGGTCCGAAGAGCGTTGGCCGTGAACTTGGTATGCATACACATTTTTCAGCCAACAAACACGAACGTAGTGATGTAATAGACGTACTACGTGGTTTTTCAGCTCTTTAGCGACACCCTTTGGGCAACTTCTGCTATTGTTGTCTGATCTTTAGCATTGGTTCTGAGCATGCGTGTTTGTACTTTGGATTTTAGTCCGATGGACTTGTGTACACACGATCGGATTTTGCTCCATCGGACATTTGTTGCCGGAAAGTTTGTGTGTTTGCACAACGAACATTTGTCCGATGAAAAAGCGAAAGAGTTTGTCCGATGGAGCGTACACACGGTCGGATTGTCCACTAAAACAGGTTCGTCTGACAATTGTCAAAAAGTCTGATCGTGTGTATGGGCCTTTTCATTAACCTAACTGAAACCTTATAGCAATGTGTTAAAGGGGATAAATCATTTAGGATGTTTCTGTATATAAACTGTATATACTAGCAAAGATAAAGTATTAAAAATCAAAAGTAACATACTGTATATGCTGCAGCCTGCAAATAGCGCAGTAGTTTTTGCTTTTCTGCTTCTCCCCTATACTTTTATTACCAGTTGAGTTAACATTTCCTGTAATACCCTGGACAGGATAAGTAAAACAACAAACAGAAAGCAGCAATGAACAACAAAAAAGCCTTTGTCGTACGAGAATATTCCTAAGAATTTTTGTACGGATTTTATTTTATCGGTTCAGATTTGCTGTGAAGCATTGAGAAAAATCGAACAAACGTTCGCCCGATTTTCTTATAGCGTGTACCCTACTTTAGATGGACTTAAAGTGATTGTAAACCCAGATTTTTATTTTTTTTAAAATAAAAACCTGCAAGAAAAAGGCATAATGAGCTAGTATGACTAGCATACTACCTCATTATGAATTACTTACCTTAGATCGAAGCCCCCGCAGCGGTGCTCGGACACCTCCGCCGCCGCTATCTTGCCTCGATGTCCCTTCCGTGTATCGCCGCCCTAGCGCTGTGATTGGCCCCGGAGCGGCGATGGTCACACGCATGCGCGCTCGGGCCAGCTAAGTCCATTCAGAAATCCGGCTACTATGCCGGCCCGCTAGTGCGCATGCGCGTGACGTCAGCGGCGCCGGTTTTAAAAGCAAATATCGCCTTAACCGTGTAGGTTAGGGAGATATTTCATGCACCTACAGGTAAGCCTTAATCTAGGCTTACCTGTAAGTGGGTTTACAGCCACTTTAACCAAGCAACAAACAAATTAAAGCCTAAAGGCCCATACACATGATCAGACTTTTTGACAACAAACTTCCAAATTACCATTTTTTTCTGAAAATCCGACCGTGTGTACGCTCCATCGGACAAACTTTTTAGTTTTTCATCGGACAAATGTTTGCTCTGCAAACAGACAAACTTTCCGGCAACAAAATTCAGATGGAGCAAAGTCCGATCGTGTGTACAGAAGTCCATCGGACCTAAGTCCAAAGTACAAACACGCATGCCCAGAACCAATGCTAAAGATCAACCAGCAATAGCAGAAGTTGCTAAAGGGTGGCAATAAAGAGCAGAAATTAGTACGTCAATTACGTCACTACATTCATGTTTGTTGGCTGAAAAAGTCCTGCCGTGTGTATGCATACCAAGTTCACGGCCAACGCCCTTCGAACAAAAATCCACGGAAAAGTTTGAAGTCCGATCGTGTGTATGAGGCTTAACACCAGCTGACAGTTTCTAAGCACTTTCATCAACAGTTGTTTCAAAATGGTTTAACCACTTCCATACTGGGCACTTATACAGCTTCCTGCCCAAGCCAATTTTGAGCTTTCAGCGCTGTCGCAATTTGAATGACAATTGCGCGGTCATGCTACACTGTACCCAAACAATTTTTTTATCATTTTGTTCCCACAAATAGAGCTTTCTTTCAGTGGTATTTGATCGCCTCTGCGATTTTTATTTTTTGCACAACAAATAAAAAAAGAGCGAAACTTTTGAAAAAAATATGTTTTTCTTTGTTTCTGTTAATTTTTTTTGTAAATAAGTACCTTTTATACTTCAATGACGGGCACTGATAAGGCGGCACTGACGGGCACTGATAAGGCGACACTGATGGGCGCCGATGAGGTGGCGCCAATGAGGTGGCACTGATGAGGTGGCACTGATGGGCACTCATAGGCGGCACTGATGGGCACTTATAGGCAGCACTGATGGGCACTTATGGGTGGCACTGATAGGTGGCACGGATGGGCAATGATAGGTGGGCACTTATGGGCACGGATGGGCACTGATAGGTGGCACTGATGGATACTAGTAGGTGGCACTGATGACATTGATGCCCAGCAATGCCAGCCACCACACATTGTGGTTGTGCCATGATGGTGCCAGTCAGTGCCCATTTGTGGGCACTGATTGGCATATGATTTTTATGTTTTTGTACATGTGGATGGCCATGGGGGACTTACCTGGCCATCCACTTGCTTGGGGCTTCCCTGGTGGTCCTGGGCAGCATCCTGGTGGTCTAGTGTGGGTATCCGAGGGGGGGCTGCGCTGATAAACAATCAGCGCGAACCCCCCCTGTCAGGAGAGCCGCCGATTGGCTCTCCTCTACTCGCGTCTGTCAGACGTGAGTGAGGAAGAGCCGATCAACGGCTCTTCCTGTTTACATCGTTATCAGCCGTGATTGGACATGGCTGATCACGTGGTAAAAAGCCTCCGCCGGAGGCTCTTTACCGAGATCAGTGTAGCGGTGGGTCAGACTGACACGCCGCTCCACCGATCGCCGCGATGCGCACCCTCCCGGGCACGCAGCGGCTGTTATCCTGCAGGACGTCAATAGACGTCCAGTGTGGATAACAGAACCACTTCCCGGACGTCAATCTCCTATTGACTGGGCGGGAAGTGGTTAAGCTATATAAATAAAAGGTGATAGTTGTAAGCACCTTTATAAGTATTATAGTTTTTTTTCCTAATCTGGTAAAGATTTATTGAAAAAAAATTGAGTTACACTTTGTGGTATATCAGAATAAATGAAAATTATTATAGTTTCCCCCGGTCCCTAACTGTCACTTTTGCTTGACAATATGACCTACATGTAACTGGTACTAAGGTCTGGGGGAAAATAAGTGCAACTGCACTTGCAAAGTGCACAGTCTGTATAATGAATATTGATGGATGGGATTTTAACGGTGCAAAACGACACAATGTATTTCAAAAAGTTCAATTGTATTATTTCAATAAAAATAGATTTGGAAAAATATATGTAAACATGTAATAAAATTCATCTATATTACACTTAATAACCAAAGTAGTATACAGACAAATAATTTCGAAGTTTCGCCAATTTAACTGGCTTCTTCAGGAGTCCTTGTCAAGTATTACTGAAACGTAAGATATACAGCATGAATATACAATAACAATATACACAAATAAATTATCTTTACAAAATAATCAAAAACATTCACAGACAGGAATGATACAGACAAGAACCACAAAACCACATAGGAAAATCAATAGTACCTGTATATTATAGATGAAATAGATTAATTAGCTGAATTTAGAATCCGGGATGCTCTCAAACGTGGAGTAGATTTGGTGACCATAGGGGAGAGGAATATTACTTGGGTTGAGTATGCAAAAGTATAATTAATGTTATTGATGATGGGGAATCAATCAATAAATACCTGAAATTGCTTCAAGAGATCACTGAAGAATCGAGATAATAAACCCCAAGTGGGTACCTGTAATGCTGGTTATAAGAAAAGAGAGGTTTGATAGAGTTTGTGGAGTATGGGTGATCATATGGGCGCCCAGGGCGTCTAACTCTTTATCGATTGTCTCGCTTTTGAGTTGACGCCGCCCGTTGTTTTAAAAGGTTTTTTGCCCTTTGCCATATTTTCCATCAGGCACATTCTTCCTTTTTATATCTCTATTTTCCATACAGGTCTTTACATGCCTTGACACCTTTTATCAGCGATATTTCTGGGCTGCCATCTTGTGGTGACTTAGTAATATCTATTTCAGCGGCAGTTGTTTTTCACTGCGTCTGGTGTCTTTAAGCGTCATTCCTGGCGCCTGGCTTCCGGTTTTTCGTCATTTCCGGTTGTCCTGCATCCTATTACGTAATTTCCAGAGAACGTCGTGGCTCCTTTACACACGGAACTGAAGCGCCCTCCCGCCTTTAGAGTTGGCGCCAATTTTGGCGTCCTATTGGCGTGGGAGGAGATGGCTATATAAAGTCCATGTATTTGGCTTTAATGACATAGATGCTGCTATCGGGAGAGATGTTTTGTTGACAACGATTTCATTGAGGTATTTGAACCTATAAATAATAATTTAGCTCCTATCTATTTACTTACTATAGATTTTTATCAGCAATCACTTTCTTTATAGAATCGAGTCGGCCATACATAACCAGTTTGGCACAATCTCTGGTTTCTCTCCGCCTTGATTTCATCTGGTTGGTGGATTTTCCAGGTAGTGATTTTCATCTATATTCAATATTCATTTGAATAAATTTGATCTTGTTTGTGAATGATTCACCTTAAGCTTTTTCCTCTATCAAACCTCTCTTTTTTTATAACCAGCATTACAGGTACCCACTTGGGGTTTATTATCTCGATTCTTCAGTGATCTCTTGAAGCAATTTCAGGTATTTATTGATTGATTCCCTATCATCAATAAAATTAATTAATTATACTTTTGCATACTCAACCCAAGTAATATTCCTCTCCCCTCGATGAATCTGCCTCTGCACATGGATTTATTCTGTGTTGTGTGTAAAATAGCATCTCCTCTATGGTCACCAAATCTACTCCACGTTTGAGAGCATCCCGGATTCTAAATTCAGCTAATTGATCTATTTCATCTATAATATACAGGTACTATTGATTTTCCTATGTGGTTTTGTGGTTCTTGTCTGTATCATTCCTGTCTGTGAATGTTTTTGATTATTTTGTAAAGATAATTTATTTGTGTATATTGTTATTGTATATTCATGCTGTATATCTTACGTTTCAGTAATACTTGACAAGGACTCCTGAAGAAGCCAGTTAAATTGGCGAAACGTCGAGATTATTTGTCTGTATACTACTTTGGTTATTAAGTGTAATATAGATGAATTTTATTACATGTTTACATATATTTTTCCAAATCTATTTTTATCGAAATAATAAAATTTAACTTTTTGATATACATTGTGTCTTTTTGCACCGTTAAAATCCCATCCATCAATATTCATTGTGCTTTACCTAAACGGGATGTGGTGCCATTTGATTTACAGATGTCAGACATTTTTTTAATATTCTGCACAGTCTGTATGCCTAGAGTAAATCCACCCCTAAGCCCTGGTTCACACTTGTCATGCGACTTGAGAGTTCAAAGTCCCATGACAAGTCGCGCCTCATTAACCACAATGGAACCATTCTAATGGGTGTGACTCAAGTCGCTCGGCCTTTGAAAAAAGGTTCCTGCACTACTTTTGGTGCGACTTCAATATGACTTGCATTGACTTCTATTAAAGAAGTCATGTGCAAGCTGCGATGAAGTCGCACAGGGATGTCGGATTCAAAGTCACAGCAGTGTGAACCCAGGCTTAAAGTGGTTGTCCGGGAAAAAAATAAAATAAAAGCCAGCAGCTACACATACTCCAGCTGCTGGCTTTTAATGGACACTTACCTATCCTGCAGGTCCCTCGATGTCGGCACCACAGCTGATATTTCCATCAGCTGTCGGGTGCTGCCGCCTCCATTGCCGGTATGGGAACCCGGCAGTGTAGCCTTTTGGCTTCACGCCGGGAACCCTACTGCGCATGCGGGAGGCTCCGCTCCTCTCTCCTATTAGCCCGGCGGCTAGGGGAGGAGGAGGAGGGAGCCCCGCGGCGACGGCCGGACTCCCGGAAGTGGGAAAAGATACCGGTCTTTGACAGGTATCCTGTCCCCCCTCCCCCCCCCCCCGAAAGGTGCCAATTGTGGCACCGGAGGGGGGGAGGAGCGGAAGTTCCACTTTAGGGTGGAGCTCCGCTTTAATGCATGGATTCTTTTTTGTTTAGCTCACATCTGTACACAGTAGACATGCCAGGCTTATAAAGCTGTCAAAAATTCCCAATATTATATAGTAGTTGCATATGTTTTTGTTTGATGAAACTACGTTATTCTTGAATCAAGCATTTTTTAATAGGAGTAATACAGTATAATGTTTGCATTTTCATGTGTAAAGTACATCCAATCTGTTTATTTTATTTAAAATAAATGTATAGGATCAAAAATACATTGTGCTACAATAATTTGCAATTTGGAGTAAAGTGTGAAGTAATAAGGGAGTGATGTGTGAGCTCAATGAACTTTTCTCTGCTTACTAATATGTGCTCAGGAGAACGAGGACTGCCAATAGAAGTGCGAGGACTTCGGAGCTTGAATAGTGCTGAGCTTCGTTCTAGCAAGGTCAACCTACCCGCTTCAAACTGACTATGAAAGGTTTTTCATTTGCTGCTTTCTCCATTGACCTATTGAGGAACTAATGATTGTTGTTTCATAGTTTGTTCAGCATAGCATTTATTAATTTGCTCTCGGGTATTGAAATCAAGAGACAGGAATTATTAAGGTCCTGAGGCTAATTATTCAGCTGTTTGTGCAGCATAATGACATCATCACTCTGTTGGTTTCTTTTTAACCACTTCAGCCCCGGAGGATTTGGCTGCCCAATGACCAGGCCACTTTTTGCATTTCGGCACTGCGTCGTGCGCGATCATGCGACGTGGCTCCCAAACAAAATTTACGTCCTTTTTTTCCTACAAATAGAGCTTTCTTTTGGTGGTATTTGATCACCTCTGCGGTTTTTATTTTTTGCGCTATAAACAAAAATAGAGCGACCATTTTGAAAAAAAAATTTTTTTTTACTTTTTGCTATAATATCCCCTAAAAATATATAAAAAAAACAAATTTTTTCCTCAGTTTAGGTCGATACGTATTCTTCTACATATTTTTGGTAAAAAAAATCGCAATAAGCGTATGTTGATTGGTTTGTGCAAAAGTTTTAGCGTCTACAAAATAGGGGGTAGTTTTATGGCATTTTTTTTTTTTTTTTACTAGTTATGGCAGCGATCTGCGATTTTTAGCGTGACTGCAACATTATGGAGGACACATCGGACACTTTTGACGCTGTTTTGGGACCATTGTCATTTATACAGCGAACAGTGCTATAAAAATACACTGATTACTGTGTAAATGACACTGGCAGTGAAGGGGTTAACCAGTAGGGGGCGAGGAGGGGTTTAAGTGTGTCCTAGGGAGTGATTTCAACTCTGTGGGGGCGGGGCTTACTGTGACACAACACTGATCACTGCTCCCGATGAGAGGGAGCAGATGATCAGTGTCCTGTCACTAGGCAAAACAGGGAGATGCCTTATTTACAAAGGCATCCCCCCATTATGCTGTTCCGTGACCCGATCACGGGACACCGTCTGACATTGAGTCCCACGAGCACAGTCACGAAGACCGCGGCGGGCACACGTGCGCTAGGCGGGAGATTTAAAGCAACATATATATACGTTGCTTTGCCTGCCCGTGCCATTCTGCCGACGTATAAGCCGTTAATAATACATCTATATGGACCTTGCTTTGTGCACTGGTGTGCAGTCATGTTGGAACAGGAAGGGGCCATCCCCAAACTGTTCCCACAAAGTTGAGAGCATGAAATTGTCCAATATATATATATATATATATATATATATATATATATATATATACATACAGTATCTCACAAAAGTGAGTACACCCCTCACATTTTTGTAAATATTTTATTATATCTTTTCATGTGACAACACTGAAGAAATGACACTTTGCTACAATGTAAAGTAGTGAGTGTACAGCTTGTATAACAGTGTAAATTTGCTGTCCCCTCAAAATACCTGTACGTTGGTCTGTGCATAAGATACAGTGTGCGCCCGCCGCACACCTCGGGAGCGCACGCGTGGGGTCCGACTAACTCGATATCTGCCGGCCACCTGTGATCGCTGTACAGAGAGGCAGAACGGGGATCTGCCTATGTAAACAAAACAGATCCCTATTCTGATGGGACAATACTGAGATCTGCTGTTTCTAGTGATCAGGAAGAGCGATCTCGGTGTTGCCGCAGTAAGCCCATCCCCCACACAGTTAGAACACACCCAGGAAACAAAGATAACCCCCTTAAACGCCCCCTATTGTTAACCCCTTCCCTGTCAGTGTTATTTATACATTGATCAGTACATTTTTTTTTAGCACTGATCACTGTAATAATGTCACTGGTCCCCAAAAAATTGTCACTTGAGGGCAGATTTGTCTGCCGCAATTTGACTAAAAATCGCAGATTGCCGCCATTACCAGTAAAAACAATAAAAAATAAATAAAAGTTCATAAATCTATCCCATAGTTTGTAGACGCTATAACTTTTGCGCAAACCAATCAATCTGCGCTTATTGCGATTTTTTTTTTTTTTTTACCAAAAATATGTAGAAGAATACATATTGGCCTAAACTGATGAATACATTTTTATTTTTATTTCATTTTTTTGGATATGTATTATAGCAGAAAGTAAAAAAAATATATTTTTTTTTTTTAAATTGACTGTCTTTTTTGTTTATAGCGCAAAAAATAAAAACCGCAGAGGTGATCAAATACCACCAAAAGAAAGCTCTATTTGTGGTAAAAAAAGGACGCAGATTTTGTTTGAGTACAACTTCGCACGACTGCGCAATTGTCAGTTAAAGCAACGCAGTGCCGTATCGCAAAAAATGGCCTGGTCATTAAGGGGGTAAATCCTTCCGGGGCTGAAGTAGATAAATATACCTAGAATTCAGCTTTAATTTTAAACACTTAAAGAGTATACCTTTGTAACGTATGGGATCTGTGTGAAAATAATTGTATGTCCCTTTTTTTTTTTGTGACACAAAGGTTCTTTTTTTTTTTTTTTACTTCCAAAGAATGCCGCTTGGATTTTACTTTATGATGCTCTCTGGGTCAGTAAGAGGTAGAGTAAAGCCCTGTACACACGATCGGTTTTACCGATGAAAACAGTCCGATGGACTTTTTTCATCGGACAAACCGATCGTGTATGGGCCCCATCGGTCTTTTTTCCATCGGTGAGAAAAAATAGAACATGTTTTAAATTTATCCGATGGAAAAAAAAACGATAGCAAATTCCGATCGTCTGTGTGGAACTCCATCGGACAAAAAACCCACGCATGCTCAGAATCAAGTCGACTGCTCAGAAGCATTAAACTTCATTTTTTTCGGCTTGTCGGAGTGTTTTACGTCACTGTGTTTTGGACGGTCGGATTTTTGACTGATGGTGTGTAGGCAAGACTGACGGAAATCAGCTTCATCGGATTTCCGATGGAAAAATCCATCGGATTAGAATCCATAGAAAATCCGATCGTGTGTACAGGGCTTAAGAGTATTTTGTACAGTCTGAGAGAGCTGCATAAAGAAGGGAGGTATTGGACATGTGTCATATAAAACCATTATGTCCTTTGAAATCGAATAACTGTAGCTGCATTCTTTCTGCCCTGTGAGTTACTGGTGTATTTGTTATGATGGGCAGTAGTCCATTTATTACTGGTTTAAGATTTCCATTTCCATCACCACTTTGTGCATTTTTATTGTACTTTAATGTGTGCAGTCCTACAGGGAACTACAAAAGATACATTCTTGAATTTTAATACAGAGAAAACAGACATTGTGTAAGAGTAAATCAATGCTCTTGTTCCGAAATGTTATAAAATAACATCCTTGGAGCACCCTAGAACTCATGAGAATTCCCCAACAACTAGAAAACCAGAGGCTGTTTGATCTATCCACAACACTGTTCCAGCCTGAATGCTCTCCATATAGAATTGCTGGATAAGACAAGCAAATTTTTTATGTTTGCAAACAGCCAAAAGGTGGGACAGTGCAAGAGTGTTTAAGGCAGGGGTGCCCAACCAGTGGCCCGGCCCGGGGGCCACATGTGGCCCGCAGAGCCCTCTGATTTGGCCCGCGACCTTCTGCTCTGGGATGGAATAGAATAGAATACTGTTATTACTGCTCACCCCCGGGCCTGCTTACTGCCTGATTGGCCACTAAGTACCCGCCACACCATCTAAAGCCGTTGGCGTTGATTACATCCTCGCCCCGCACTCGAGGCCGCGGCTTCGGCCTACTCCAGGAGGATGGCGGCCATCTTGCTACACCTGGCGACCCCCTAGTGCTCTCCTCCAAGCAGACTCCCCTCGCAATAACTCCACCTGGGTGGTGAATGGGCTGTGTCTACCTTCCTGGGAGGGGGGGAAGAGACCTTAACTGAGAGGATCACCTGGTAAAGTCCACGGCTTAGCCTACCCTCATAGGTCAGTGGCCATCTTGCTACACCCAAAAAGCCTTAACATCCCACGTCCCCAACCCTCCTAGTGCCCGGCTTCCTTCCTATTAGATTCAGACATCTGCAACATAAACCTCCCCCCACAGCCAGCACAGAGGTCCCCACTCCTGGGCGTTGTTGAACACAGCCAGTGAACTGCAATAGCCTCCTTACTTCCTCCCTATTTAACATATACGTCTCCCCCTTTGTTTTCGGGGCGCTTCAGCTCACACGACTTCCCCCCTTACTGAACCGGCACAGTACACAAGATCTCGCCGTGAACACATCCCGCCAGCTCCCCCAGAGTGACTATACTCAATCAAGATAGACTGGCATTCTACCATCCTACGCTACGCTAGTAGGATGTAAGTGACCAAAGCTTCGCCATACCCATATAAAGCAGGCCAGATACCCACGGCTATATCATTTGATTACCAGCACAAATACTTTGAACCCCCGTGGGAATAGTCCGTGCATGCCGGCGGGAAAGAATACTCGCTCCCGCCGATCAATCCACAACCTAACAAACTTTCTTCTAGAAGCTGAAACTAAACACCACAAGATGTCTCAGAGTGGCACTGGCGCCAAAAACAAGCGGCTTCAGGAAAGAAATTACTGGACCCCCCCCTCTGAACCAAACTGTGAGTACACTTTACCCCTCTCTAAAGCCGATTTAGATGCAAGTCTAACATCCATGTTTGACAAATTGGTGGATAAAATAGAAAGGGAAGTGCATAAGTCCACGACCGCCCTATCTCAGGAGATAGCTTGCATAGGTAACAGAACTGATCTATTAGAAACAAAACATGACGAACTTTCACTAGCCCATAATGATTTAAGAAAGGACTATGAAACATTGGCAGATAGTTTTGCGTTTATGCAGGCACAGGTGGAAGACCTTGATAATAGAAATCGTAGACAGAACATCAGAGTGCGCGGTGTTCCGGAATCAGTCACCGATCTTATGCCTACAATATCAAGGGTCTTTCATAATCTTCTTCCTGACAAACCACCGTCAGCTTTTACCTGTGACAGAATTCATAGGGCCCTCCGCCCCAAACCTACACCTGATAAACCGCCTAGAGATATCATCATGTGTATGAAGGATTTCCTCGTTAAGGAAAACATCATGCGGGCGGCCAGGAACTCTCCTAATATAGACCTAGATGGTAAAAGGCTTCAAATATTCCCTGACATCTCCCCAGCCACATTAGACAGGAGACAAAGGATGAAGGAAGTCACCAAAGTTTTACAAGAAGCAAGGATTAGATACAGATGGGGCTTTCCATTCAAACTTACCGTCCCACATAATGGTTCTACATATACGGTTTATAACGTAATCGAAGGAAAATAACTATTGGTGAAATTGGGCTTGCTAGACCCGGAACCTCCAGGCCGACCTCCAGCAACCCCCAATTCTTCCCCGATATGGTCCACACCATCTTCACGCCGCAACCAGAGAGACCAAAGAGATCAAAGACGCTGGAGGCAATCATAACAAGAATAGAACTTCCCACCTGCGCTTTCACTCCAGATCTCTGTGTATTCAATGAACCCAGTGGGAGTGACAAGAGAATCAAAGAACCCGAAACAATCTCTTCAAACACTTAACATTCTCCAGAAAGCCCGGGGATATTGCATTAATTATACAGCTCCCTTCACCACATACTGCCAGAGGTTCTGCTGATTGAAGAATCAGCAGAATATCTGAACAATTCCATATCGTACTCCTCAGAGAGGACCTAGGGGACTTGGTTTCCTTGTTCTGTTACCATCCTGTTTGAATCTCCTAGCAGATTGATGTTTCTTGATATGAAAAGTTATCTCTTGATTACCCCCCCCCCCTTTTTTCATGGGTTACCTGAAGTTCTATCTCATAGATCGAGGTGGAAACTTTACTGAACGCCTGAGTATTATCATTTACCTTCACTTCCACATCTTCAGAAATGTTTCTCCCCACTGTGGATTGCTTTTTTTGTCTCCCTTACATAACAAGCTTTTTAACAGACGCAATACATCTTTACCCCCCTATTGGTAGATGCACACATCTCAAGTTTTTCTAGGATGCCTGCTACATCCATTGTTGTTAGTTTGTTCCTCAGACCTGCTCTCCGGGATGGAACCACAGCTCTCATCTTTAGAGACGCAGTGCCCTTCCAGGTTTGCAGGAATTGGACTTATTTGTCCTATTGATGCTTATTCAAGTTTTCTTGACAGGTTTTATCTTGTCCCATTTTCATTTTTGTTTTTGTTTCTCATTTTTGAAATTTTAGCCCATAAGGCTTTTATTGTGTTCATTTTTCAAAAAGGAAGTACTGTTAACTACATACAAATAAAGATTTTTGACATAGATTTCACAGCTCTAGACTACTCTGGTAACTGCATAAGGTACAATGCTCATCTCCCTGCTTGTATATGTAGCGGGGTCTTCAAAGTTAGTGGGATACACCTGGGGGTAGAGAGACCCAGGTGTGTAATTATGTCAGGGATTAGACCCCTTTTCTTTCTCGTGGAGGATTGGGTGGTGTAATATTCTCTTTGACCAGTGGGTGTCAGTGTACCTGCTGGCTCGAGGTAGAATCGCTATCACAGTGTTACCCTTTTTTTGGTTCCTTCCTGGCGATGGTACGGCTGGGGCGGGGAACCCGCCATGGTGTCGATGGGAGGATATAAAAGGGGGAGACGCCCACGCCTCGTGGTCGTCGTCGCCTGTCTGTTGTTCTTGTGGGAGGGGGTCACCCCTTCACGCACCCAGGCACCCTAGGCCTGGGTGCGGGCGGTTCAAGGTTCCGGCCTAGGCACCCTAGGCCTGGCCGGAATGAAGATGGAGTCCATCCCAGGCACCTTCAGCCTGGGGTGAGGTACTATTGAGGAGGCCTGGGACCCGGTGACTCCGACTGGGTCCCGCAAGGGTGAAGTTGCTCCAGGGCGCCCCTTGCGAGGGGACCCGCATCTGAGGTGAGGAGGCTGGGGAGGTCACCCGTCCGAAGACCCGGTGCAGTGTCAACCCGGTGACGGATGGGCCTTCGGTAACTCCCTCGGAGGACATCTTCCCCTGATATGGGCTTCAGCGCAGCGGAGGAGCTTTCATCAAGACTCCTGCAACCCCTGGTCATAGCACAGGGAGTGTAGGGACTAGGAACCTGTACAGTGCCTCGACCTGCTTTCCCATCGTATCATGCCGTTGCATTTGACTGTATGTGGAGATACGCAATAAAGCTGAGTTTGGACTTTGATGGGTGTATGGACTCTGTTGATGGGAACAAAGGGAGATTCCGGCACGGAAGGACTGACCCTCATAACCAGCACACATTTGGCCCGAGGAAAAGATTGATATTGGCCTTCACCTCACCCACATGCATGGGGAGGACATGGGCCGTAGCGCACCTCACTCTGTCGCTCGACATACCCCTAGCTAAAGAGGTCGGGGTGAGGAGGCCGCTACATATATCAATCCCCTTTTTTACAATACCTCTGATCACAATCTTAGTATTAGACTTAATCACTAACACTATCCAGAACTTACTCTATACTTCTGATTCTTGCCTATTAATCCCCCATCACGACACCATTAAGCCCTACACTCTAGACCCCTCCAATGGGTATTAAAATAATATCGCACAATGTGCAGGGTTTTAACTCCCCCCACAAACGTAAAAAAGCTTTTGAGCACTATAAAAGATTAGGGGCTGACATCATACTCATCCAGGAATCCCACTTTTGCTCATCCAACCACCCTAAATACTTTAATAAGGCATACAACCAAGTATTCTATACAACATACAACAATAAGACAAGAGGAGTCGCAATCTTCATACGCAATTCGATTATATTCGATATACATAGTATTTTCAGGGATACTGAAAGTCGATACATTATTTTAAAAGGCACTATTGACAATAGGGCCATAACAATAGCATCAGTATACGCTCCCAATGAATCTCAGTCCTCTTTTTTCATGAACTTTTTTGAAACTCTAGACCAGGAACATGCAATTAGCGGACCTTCAGCTGTTACAAAACTACAAGTCCCATAATGCCTCTGACTCTGGGTGTCCTGCTTGTGGCTGTCAGAGTCTTGCTATGCCTCATGGGAATCGTAGTTCTGCAACAGCTGGAGGTCCGCTAATTGCATATCCCCGCTCTAGAACGATATACCTCCCCCCACATCATCCTGGGTGGGGATTTCAATCTAACCTCACATCCGGCCCTGGACAGGAGCAGAGTCGCACCATCTTCTAAGGCATTCCCAAAGTCCCTAAACCGCTCCCTCAATCACTTTCAACTTATAGACTCATGGAGGGCCCACAATGTCGGCATCAAGGCATACACTCACTATTCACATCCCCATAATGTTTATGCCAGATTAGACTATATCTACTGCACCCCTATCCTGTTAGCGAACTCCTCTAAAGCGATCATATGCCCTTGTCCATGGTCGGATCATGATATTACATCTCTTGAAACAGCCTATATTGGTCTTAAACATCCCCCTTCAACTGGCGTCTAAACGACTCCTTACTTTCTGATCCCACAATTGCACAATCTGTCTCCACTCATATAGAGAACTACTTCACTGAAAATATCAATGACGAAACCCCTCCCTCCTCTATCTGGGTTGCCCATAAAGCAGTCTTACGTGGGCAATTAATTTGTCTTGCTGCCAAAAGAAACAAAGAAAGGCTCTCAGACATTAGATGTCTCACTAAGGACCTAGATAACTTATACAACAAACTTCAACAAGCCCCCTCCCAGGCTCTTACTGATCAAATCAAATCCAAACGCCTGGCCTTAGACCAAATTTTATCAGCCAACACTGAGAAATCCCTCAGATTTTCTAAGGCTAAATTCTTTCTCCATAGCAACTCCTCCTCCACTATGTTCGCCAGAAAACTAAATCAAGCTAATAACCCACCCCATGTCTATAAACTTAGAGATAACGCAGGGAACATTGTTACTCATCCACAAGAGGTGTTGAATATATTCTCCTCCTTTTACAAAGACCTCCTTTCGGGTCCTCAATCCCAACCTAAACAGTCCTCCAAAATTTGGCTGGATGATATCCCACTACCCTCTCTTAACACCCAACAGATAGAATCTCTTAGCGCACCATGTACAGATTTAGAAATAATTAATATAATTAAATCCCTAAAGTCCTCTACAGCCCCAGGCCCGGATGGCTTCTCCTCTGCATACTATAAAAAATTTGCATCTCTTTTAGCCCCCAACTTATCTAAACTCTTCAACTATGTGCTAGATGGTCATCAATTCCCAGAAGAAATGCTCTTGGCGAACTTATCGTTAATTCCTAAGCCACTCAAAGACCATTCTCTTCCACAAAACTTCCGCCCCATTTCAGTTCTTAACAATGACTTAAAGATCTTTGGGAGACTTCTTGCAGATAGGTTGGCAGCAGTTATTACTAGTATAGTGCACATGGATCAAACGGGATTTATACCTGGACGCCAAATAACGGACAATATTAGGTTGGTTACCAATATCATACAGGATGCCAACATACACTCCAAAGAGCTATGCCTCCTCAGCCTGGATATTCATAAAGCTTTTGATAGCATATCCTGGTCTTACCTCAATCACATCCTACCTAAATTTGGCATGAAAGGAAAAATAGAAAAGCGCCTCTTAGCAAAACAGATTTATTATGTAGCAGACAATTTGTATCAAACACTTACATCATGGTAAGTATCAGGTGTCATCCAGTAGGATCAATGTTTATATTGCGTCCAGGATCTCTGACGCTAGTCCACGGATTTCCCAGGTCCCGGTTATGGTGGCCGCAAGTAGCCGGGATGCAGGCTGGCTTGTCCGTGATAGGAGACAGCAGCGAAAGATGGCAACGGTCGGTCCGGAGAGGAGCGTCTGACGTCAGCTGGATGGTGCAGGGAACCACAACGCGTTTCAGAGCATGCGCAGCTCTCGTACAGGGCATGCACGCTCCTTTCTCAAGTGTACAAGGAGACAGGAAGGACGGATGTTTTAAAAGTAATTCTGCCCGTCAGCGCAGCAGAATTCAATAATTGCTATGACAAGTGTGTTGCATGGAACAAAACGGGAGTTTTAACCCCACTAACTTGGGATAGCTTAAATAGCAGAAAAATAATAATAATAAAATAGAAAATAATAAAATTAATAAAAAAAATATATATATATATAATAATGATAATAAAGGTAATGAATAGTAATGAAATAATATTGCTCATAATAAAATAATTATGAAGTAATTAAGGCATAACGTTTATAATGGCGAAAAATTATTATTGTATGATAAAAGGTTTTTAAAGGAATGTCTATATAGACATTTTAGTGTTAAAATTTTTTTTAAAAAATTATTAATATATGACAGGGATATGATGCCTGCCAACAAAATGTTTGGGTGCAAGCTCTTAAATGTTACGATAAATACAATCAAAGTAATAGAATATAATGAGTATGATATAGGCACAGTGAATAATCATCAATCACTAGTCATTATAGAGGATTATCAGCGTAGCTGTATACAAAACAGAAGGAAATAATAAGAATATTTCCTTCTGTTTTATTATTCTTATTATTTCCTTCTGTTTTGTATACAGCTACGCTGATAATCCTCTATAATGACTAGTGATTGATGATTATTCACTGTGCCTATATCATACTCATTATATTCTATTACTTTGATTGTATTTATCGTAACATTTAAGAGCTTGCACCCAAACATTTTGTTGGCAGGCATCATATCCCTGTCATATATTAATAATTTTTTAAAAAAAAATTTAACACTAAAATGTCTATATAGACATTCCTTTAAAAACCTTTTATCATACAATAATAATTTTTCGCCATTATAAACGTTATGCCTTAATTACTTCATAATTATTTTATTATGAGCAATATTATTTCATTACTATTCATTACCTTTATTATCATTATTATTTTTATTATATATATATATATTTTTTTTATTAATTTTATTATTTTCTATTTTATTATTATTATTTTTCTGCTATTTAAGCTATCCCAAGTTAGTGGGGTTAAAACTCCCGTTTTGTTCCATGCAACACACTTGTCATAGCAATTATTGAATTCTGCTGCGCTGACGGGCAGAATTACTTTTAAAACATCCGTCCTTCCTGTCTCCATGTACACTTGAGAAAGGAGCGCGCATGCCCTGTACGAGAGCTGCGCATGCTCTGAAACGCGTTGTGGTTCCCTGCACCATCCAGCTGACGTCAGACGCTCCTCTCCGGACCGACCGTTGCCATCTTTCGCTGCTGTCTCCTATCACGGACAAGCCAGCCTGCATCCCGGCTACTTGCGGCCACCATAACCGGGACCTGGGAAATCCGTGGACTAGCGTCAGAGATCCTGGACGCAATATAAGCATTGATCCTACTGGATGACACCTGATACTTACCATGATGTAAGTGTTTGATACAAATTGTCTGCTACATAATAAATCTGTTTTGCTAAGAGGCGCTTTTCTATTTTTCCTTTCATGTCATTTTCCTTGAGTCGGCTTCAACTTGGAGAAGAGCTGCCCTGGGCAACTGAGTTTTTATTAAAGACTTCCTATCCACAATTGTTACTATAGAGTTTTTCAAAACCTTATGCTACCTGCCATCCCTTGGTAACAATAATAACTTTATGTCCACCTGATTGCAATACTTTTTTTGTTTTTTGATTTTCAACCTTTGTATAATATCCTTTACACATTTAGGATTAATAGTGTTTGTCTGTGCAGGCTTCCCAAGCGCTTGCATTTGCTATTGTTTACCTAAATTTGGCGTCCCTGATAAATTCCTGTGTGGCTTTAATGCACTATATCACTCCCCCCAGACCCGTATAAAAATTCCAGGTCATAACTCGGAATTCTTTCCTCTAAGTAGGGGTACTAGACAGGGCTGCCCTCTATCCCCACTAATGTTCGCACTAGCAATGGAACCCCCTGCCCACAAAATTAGGAACAGCCCGGATATAAAGGGAGTTGTCAAGGGTGAAGATGAGTTTAAAATTAGCCTCTACGCAGATGACGCGTTAATTTTTCTCACCGAACCTCACGTCTCCATTCCCTCCCTTCTTAAGGAACTGAAACTGTTTCACGACATATCAGGTCTAAAAATTAACATGAACAAATGCTCAGCTCTACCCATCAATCTCCCCGATCACTTAAAGACCATGTTGAAAAATAATTTCCCATTCATATGGTGCCCTCAATCTTTCAAATATCTGGGCATCTCTGTCACCCCATCACACAACCTGCTTTTCAAAACCAATTATATCCCTTTGTTCAATAATATATCCTCACTCCTTAAGACCTGGTCAACCTTCCATATATCATTCCTAGGCAGAATTTGCGCCATTAAAATGACAATCCTCCCCAAACTGCTATATTACTTTCGTTCCCTCCCCATTAACATCCCCAAATCTAAACTTGCTTCTCTCCAAAGGGAAATCAACAAATTTATATGGTTTAACAAGAAGCCTAGATGCAGCTATGCACATATGCATAGACCTCAAACCATGGGGGGGATGGGACTCCCTAACCTATGGCATTATTTTCTGGCTGCCAGACTTTCTCAATTAGCACAATGGTTCACGCCCAATCAAGATATCCCATGGAAAAAATTTGAAGAGTCCTCAATTTCCCCTTGGTATTTATAGGGGATCCTTTGGTCCAAAACAACCTCATACAGCAAACTCTCTAAATACAACATAATTGTTGCACACTTCTACCAATTGTGGCTTAAAGCCCAACATACTTTTGAATTATCATCACTCACTCCTCCCCTTGCTTCCTTCCTAGGTGACCTGAGATTTACCCGTACTCACGGAGATTACCACTCCTTCACCTATTGGATCAATAATAATCTTACTACACTTAAATCTCTACAAATTAAATGGGACAGTGTTGCCAACTTTCAGTAAATTTACAAACAGTTTGTAAAATCCATACTTGTTGCATCTGTGCATGAATGTCAGTTACGGACATGCAGCCTACATGTCCGTAATAGACATTCAAGGACAGATGCAAAAAGTATGGATTTTACAAACCGTTCGTAAATTTACTGAAAGTTGGCAACCCTGAAATGGGAGTTCTCCTCATTCACTGCTCTACAAGATAAATATAGTATCCCCACATCCGAACTTCAACACTATAACCAAATCAAAGCCTTTTATGCAGAACATTACTCTCTCTCCACCCAGCCCCCTGGAACAGTTTTGGAACGGATTTGCATATCTTCTTCTAGAGATAAGGGCATCATATCCCGCCTATATAGCTATCTTAATACTTTTCATTCACCTGACAAGTCCGGTCAGATGCTCCATTGGGAAGCTGACCTCAGTAACACCTTCACAGTAGATGAATGGCTTGGCATGTCGGATAATCTCCGTAAAAGTAACAAAGCTATCTCTTCGAGAGAGACTCATTAAAATATTCTCTAGATGATATCTCACCCCGTCCAAGCTCCACACCTTTTATCCCTCTATTTCACCACACTGTTTCAGGGGTTGTTCAGAACCAGGCACTATCCTACACACATTCTGGAGCTGCAAACACCTACTTCATACATGGCGCAAAGCAGCAGAAATTTTTGAAAACTCCTTGAAACAGAAAATCCCCATCTCCCCACAGATCTGCCTTCTATATGCTGATATACCTAATGTTCCCATTCCTTGCAAAATACTTTTTCACACTTTATGTAGCTCCATCCAATGGATGATTGCCTCCAACTGGAGATCCAATAATCTGCCTTGGGCGCAGGTACTGGCTCGGATGGAGATGATAAAACTTTCGGAGAGAATCTATCACACCCTTCACGATACCTTCCATGTTTATGTAAGGAAATGGTCATATTGGCTTACAACATAACTCAATAACTTAGAACCTGAATTTCCACTCACACACTCTCTCAAATTCCTGTAATCTTGACCTATAGTGCCTGTCCTTTATATTAGTAACATACACCCGTGTAATATATTTTTTGTACCAGAATACTTTGTATATAATCATTATCTTCATGTAAGAGCTCGATTTTCCTTTTTTTATATTATTGATTACCTTGATAAACACCCTATGTAACTGTACATTTGAACTTCCTAATAAAAAAATTTGTAACCAAAAAAGAATACTGTTATTAACCACTTTTTACCACCTCAATACTGGGCCTATTCTGACACTTCTCTCCTACATGTACAAATCATCATTCTTTTGCTAGAAAGTTACTCAGAACCCCCAAACATTATATATGTTTTTTAGCAGACACCCTAGGGAATAAAATGACGGTCATTGCAACTTTTTTTCTTGCACGGTATTTGCGCAATAATTTTTCAAACGCCTTTTTAAAAAAAAAAAATATTTCATGAATTAAAAAATAACAAAACAGTAAAGTTAGCCCAATTTTTTTGTAAAATATGAAAGATGATGTTACGCCGAGTAAATAGATACCTAACATGTCACGCTTTAAAATTGCGCACACTCATGGAATGGCGCCAAACTTCGGTAGTTAAAAATCTCTATAGGCGACGCTTTGATTTTTTTTTTTACAGGTTACCAGGTTAGAGTTACAGAGGAGGTCTAGTGCTAGAATTGTTGCACGCGCTCTAACGCACGCGGCGATACCTCACATATGTGGTTTGAAGAGCGTTTACATATGTGGGCGGGTCTTATGTGTGCATTCGCTTCTGATCACGAGCTACCGGGGACAGGGGCGTTTTACTTTTTTTTTTTTTTGATCACTTTTATTTCTATTACAAGGAATGTAAACATCCCTTGTAATAGGAATTGTTAGTGACAGGTCCTCTTTATGGAGAGATGCAGGGTCAATAAGACCTCACATCTCTCCTCCAGGCTGGAAAGCATGAGATCATGAAAAAAAATTCACAGATCTCATGCTTACTAGCTGCAATGGCGGCTTTGTTTACATCTGAGGACCCGGGCGTGACGTCATCACATCGCGCCCGGGCCTCCGATGGTCATAGAGATGACAGGTGACCATCTGGTCACCAGTTATCTCTATAGTTCACCTCCGATTCATTCTCCGGGCCCCCGATGGCACGGGAGAGCCCAGAAATGCACTGGATGCCGGCGGGAGGGGGGGTGTCCCCTCCCGCCGCCTATAAGAACGATCAAGCGGTGGAACCGCCACTATGATCATTCTTATGGTGCGCAGAATCGCCGGCAGAATAGAAGGATATCTGAATGATGCCTCTAGCTGCAGGCATCATTCAGATATCCCCCCACAAATTCCAGGACGTCATATGATGTCCACCCAGGATGGGAGATCCCATCTGTGGACGTCATATTACTATGGGCGGGTAGGGAAGTGGTTAAAGGTCAGTTTATTACTAAAATGACAGTGTGTATATAGGCATATCTGTTCTGCAGAGGTTACTGGGCTGCTTTCAAAAAAATCTGCAGATGCAGAGCAATGCATCTGCGGGTTACCTGCACTGAGCCATAGACTTCTGTTATTACTTGCGAGTTTGATGAGCTTTCTGAAAGTGCACCAAACCTTCAGAATATAATAAAAGTCTATTGCAAAGTGCAGAAAAGCCAAAGGTGCACTGCGTTGCACCCGCGGTGCGAGTAAACCGCAGCACATCTGTGTGAAAGCAGCCATGGGCCCCTTTTACACGGTCAGTCCAACCCAGTTGGACCCTCCATTCACCTCTAAGGAGTGGCAGATGTAAACCGACTTGTGTCCTACCTCCAATCCGATCCAGCTGTTTCTGCAGAGCGGACACGGACCTGCCATCTGCCCACTCCGCTCATTGTGGCCCGCGACCAGTTACCAAGTCGCTTAAGTCGCCCTCACGCTTCAAAAGGTTGGGCACCCCTGGTTTAAGGCATTCAGCCTTTTTTTTTAAACATTTGATAAGTTCTTCTGTACATCCCCTCAGGTTTTTTTTTTGTTTTTTGGGCAATGCATTTATATGCCACATGTTTTGTCTGTTTCACCGGAAATGTAAGTCAGGTAAGCAACTGTTAACGTATCTTTGTATAAGGAAAACATTTTCAATAAAAATTATAAGAAAATACATTTACCTTTTTAGGTGCTGTAACCCAAAGCAGCCATGAATTCATTTGTATTGGTTTGTTTTCAGTTATTTTAGTTTTAGAGTGGGGAATAATTTGTTCTATCTGGGGCTCCATTGGAGAAAATTCCCCACACTGACAACAAACTAACCAAAAAAGAAGTAAAGGGAATTTACAAGTGCCTTTAGATACTTTCTCTGCCAGGCCTGCTGTATGCAGTTTTTTCTGTGGCTTTACCAAACTAACATGAGCAAAAAGAAAGACCCATGCCTCTAAGCTGACAGGTCCAGTTTAGAAAGTCTCTGTTCCATCCTGGGCATTAAAGAATAGTTTAAGACCCTGTAGACTAGAGCAACTTCCCACTCTTAAATTCCAAGATCACACTGATAAGTTGTTTTCACTGGGAGGTCCACCATCTCTTCCTTACCTCAGAGCTGTCACATTGCAAGCTTCAAGGTACAAAGGATTCCCTTAAAGCCTTGTCCAGCAGCACATTGGAGCTCCTCACCCCCAGTCCTTATAATCGGCCTAATCTATGCCCAGGACACCTCCCTGGGCTTTCCTGCCTGTCCTCCATATGCTGCAAAGGACCAAGGATCTGGTAATTCCCCTTTCTGTTTGACTAGCATGGATGCCACTGCTGATAAAAAGCAGTTCTGTGCGGCCACTGCAGTCTTCCTTATCATGTTCTCTGGAGGACTCGGAAGAGAGAATGCTGCTTTCGGGCATCTGACAACAGTGGTTAGCCCCCAAATCGATTCCCCCCTAAGCCTGCTCCCTTAATTTTCAACACAGCCAGTACTAAGGTGACCAGATTTTTAAAATGAAATCCGGGGACATATTTACTTTTTTACTAGTAATGGCGGCAATCAGCAACTCTTTGCCCGTCGCCACCGCTACCCGCCTCACAGCCTATCAAGTCTTACTCTCCGGGTCCCGGCTGCTACTGGGTGGAAAATGGAGAAGTGCCATATTATCTGCTGTGGTGTTCTGAAGGAGGTTGCATTGGTCCAGATGAGCTGTGATTTCTACAAATAGTAATTTTACATGCAATATTGCTGGCCTACCAAATCACCAGTTTTGAGTGATGTAGTGCATTTAATGGTGGAGGTCACACTGGTGGTGGAATCTTGAAGGAAAGTGCGACTTTTTTACACTGTATTTATGGAAATATTTTTACTCTTTTGCACAGGACCCTTTATAAGAGAGAAAAATGAATTGTATATTCATGATTTAGGGCTGTTTTTTAATTTAATTGATTTTTATTATTATTGTAAGCACGGGGCATTTTTTTAATGTTATTGCACTTTATTTGATTTGCATAGCACGTGTGAACTTTATTTGTGGGGGTGATAGTGCTGTCTTAATATTTTAGACGTAGTGAATACGTGTCAGAGAAATCAAGGAAGTAAATGTATGGGGATCTTCACAAAGTACTTTTACAAACTTCAAGATCATCCAGAATAATAGTAGTATAAATAATTGAAATTCAATGTGGAAATTAATATTATAATTAAACATCTGAACCATATACAGGCAGTCCCCGGGTTACAAACAAAATAGGTTCTATAGGTTTGTCCTTAAGTTGAATTTGTATGTAAGTTGGAACAGGTAAATGTTTTAAGTGTAACTCTAGCCCAAAATTTTTCTTAAAATTTTTTGGATAACATAGGGAAGGATTAACACCGCTGTAACGTTTGTTTTGCTGTCTGTGCCCCTGTTCAAAAGATTTCTCCTCACTTTCTGTCCCTGTGACAATTGGATTTAGAAAATTTTGGGTTGTTGCGGAAACAACGATTGGTGATAAAGCTTCAGTGGAGACAACTTTTTCCCATGATAGCTTTTACAGGAGTGAATTTCCCTTCCTAGGGGTAGATTTTCTCTCACTTTCTGTTATATTTCCCTGTTTGTAAGTATGAGTTATTTGTAAGGTGGATGTCTGTAACTCGGCGACTGCCTGTATACACTTTAAATATTTAGAATTGCCTCTAAAATATTGTTCCACACCATATAACCCAGTGCCGGCCCAAGACATTGTGCTGCCTGGTACCAAGAATTAAATGCTGCCCCCCCACCCCCCCAAAAAAATCACGCCCACCAAATACCCCACATTCATTATTTTATATCATGATAACTAAAGTGGACCTGTCATGGCTCTATACATGTAAAGGAGTATAAAAGGACCTGTGCGTGGCTGGTGGCCGCGATCGCTCCAGAGAGCCAGAACGGGGATCTGTTAATGTAAACAGACAGATCCCTATTCTGACAGGGGAGGAGAGACAGATCTTCTCTTCCTAGTGATTAGGAACAGAGATCTCTCTCCTCCTACAGTCAGTCCCACCCCCCCCCCCCAGTTAGAAATACCTCCCAGGGAACACATTTAACCCCTTTCCTGCCAGTGACATTTACACAGTAATCAGTGCATTTTTATAGCACAGATCGCTGTATAAATGTCACTGATCCCAAAAAAGTGTCAAAAGTGTCTGATCTCTCCACCGCAATGTCACAGTCTAGCTAAAAATCGCAGATCACCAGATCCCGCTACACTAGTAAAAAAATAATAATAATAATAAAAATGCCATAAATCTATCCTCTATTTTGTAGACGGTATAACTTTTACGCAAACTAATCAATATACACATTGCATTTTTTTTACCAAACATATGTAGAAGAATACATATCGACCTAAACTGATCAAGAAATGTTTATTTTTATTTTATTATTCTCCACTAGACCCTAGTCTCTTTATTGGCTACAGCCCTTAACCCTTCACGGATTTGCTTTTGGAATTAACTCTTCACGGACTATGTTGTGTTCTTTTTGGACTCTGCATTAGTTTTCTTTTTAATTAATTTTTCATGTATTAATTTTTCACATTTCAAGGTTTAACATTTATTTCACACATGGTTTTAACCACATAGCGCTGCACATTTTTTGAACACATGTGACCTATCTGACCCCTACACTGACCCCCTGACACACCTACGTGACACATGCACTGATCCACCTGACTCCTACTTCCTGCACTACTCACATTACACTGACCCACCTGACCCACATGACCATTACCCTGACCCCTACACTGACCTACCTGACACCTACACTGATCCCTACACTGACCTACCTGACACCTACCTCACTCCTACTTCCTGCACTACTCACATTACACTGACCTGACAGCAACACTGACTATTACACTGACTGACACATACACTGACCCACCGACCTTACACCTACACTGACCTACTACACAGACCCACCTGACTCCTACAGTAGGAGTCCTACTTCCTGCACTACTCACACCTGACCCCCTCCCCACAGCTCAGTGCAAATCCATCCTTTGAGTCCTCCTTACCTTTGTCTGCTCTTCACCAGGACTCTCCTCAGGACCTCAGCACTGGATGTGCAGAACTGCTTCGGCGTCCCAACTTCCCGCCAGCGCCATCCACCCGCAGCCCGCTCCATGGTGTCAGACGCTGCACGCCTGCACCTCCATGATCCCATCTCCACCGCGCCGTAACAAAGCAGAGGAACAGGCGGAGGGGAAGACAGCTCACACTTCCAGTGCTTATCTGCCGCCACCATGTTCGTGTTTCCCGGCGCACTGTGATTGGGCGTATGGCGGTCATGTGCGGAGGCGGGACTTCTAGAGCGATCGCTGACAGGCCAGCCCCACGCCGCACATGACCCCCATTCGTCCAATCACAGGGCGCCGGACACTAAACATGGTGGGGACACAGGAAAGGAAAATTAGTAGGAGACACGGAATGTCGCTGGCTGACGGGCGGCAATTTGCCGCCCCCCTTAAAGTGCCGCCTGGGACCGGGGTACCATCGGGTCCCATGGTAGGGCCGGCCCTGATATAACCTACTGTACATTGGATCCTAAATCTAGCAACTAGAACCAGCAGTTGTAGAGAAAACCCTGATGAATACTCACCAAAAGTTCTACCAAAAGGGCAAAAAGGTCAACAGCATATTGGCCCACAAACTCAGAGCGGCAAGCGATAAAACCTTCTTATCCTTCATATCATTTATATTATAAACCACACCAAGGGAGAAACTTTAAGCCTTAGCCCCCGTACACACTATGAGAAAAGCAAAAGAAAAATTCAGTACGAGGCACGATCGTTCGATTTTTGTATAGTGTGTACACAACTTTAGAAATCCAATTCTGACTTTACAAACAAAAATTTCCAAAAGGGACAAACTCCAAAAATGTTCTCGTACGTGAATAGAACGACAATTTTTCATTTAATGTGTACCATTTTCATGCGAGAAATATCAGTTACGAAAGACTGCGCATGATCAGAAACAATAAATAACAAAAGAAAAAGCGTTTGTTGTGCAAACATTTTCATACATTATTTCTATCCTCGATTCTGACTTGCTGTTAAACATTGAGGAAAACCAGCCGATCATTTGCCTGATTTTATTCTGTGAAACCCCACTTTAGTCTTGATGCTGAAAAGACATTTGCTTGTCTTAGTTGGCCTTTCATGCTTCACCTGCTCTTTGCAATGTTTTTGCACAGAGCAATACCGATCCTCTTTTTGGGCCCCCGCTGGTGCTCCTAGCTCCTCCCCCCTGCTGAGTGCCCCTTTAGCAAGCCGCTTGCTATTGGGGCACTTGTGCTTACTCGATCTCAAGATGGCTCTGTCTGTCCATAAGACACACAGAACACAGCTCAGCCCCATTGCGTCCTCCCCACTGGCTGTGATTGACAGTAGTGGCAGCCAATGGCTCCTGCTGCTGTGTCTGAGCCAATGAAGATGAAGAGAGCTGAGAGAGTTTCTGCTCCTGTGCACGTCACTGGACCGAGATCAGGCTGAAGTAAGTATAAGGGGGAGTTGCATACTCAAGGTTTTTGACCTGAATGCAGAGAATGCGGAATTACGCCAAATTTTTTTTTTTTTAAAGTCAGCAGCTACAGATACTGCAGCTGTTGACTTTTAAAATATGGACACCTACCTGTCCAGGGCGCCCGTTATGTCGGCACCCGAAGCCGATGTGTCTCTTGGCTCTCGGGTGCTGCCGCCGCCATCTTCGGTGAGGCAATCCGGAAGTGAAGCGCTGCGTGATCTGAATGGCCTCTGCTGTCTACTGGGACCTGTGTGTCTCCCAAAAGACAGCAGGGGGGAACAGAGGAGGCGCCGGACGTGGCGTAGATATCCGTGGATATCTTGAGTGAGTGAGTGAATAACTTGTATGGCGCTGCAAATGCGAACTTAATCGCCTCAAGGCATATCTATGCCCGGAAGTGGGAGCAAATACCTGTATTAGACAGGTATCTTCTCCCCCTCCCCCTGAAAGGTGCCAAATGTGACACCGGAGGGGGGGGGGGGATTCCGAAAAGCGGAAGTTCCATTTCTGGATGGAACTTCCCTTTAAGCTAAAAAAAAACTCCAATCTTTAGAACCTCTTTAAACTCTTCCTCTTTGCAGATGCTATTTTTATTACTCTTACTAAACCATTGTTGCCTAACCTATGTAAAGAAATGTCACTGTTTTCCCACCTATCAGGCTTTAAACTCAATCTGACAAAAACAGAAGCCTTGCCAATATATATACCCACTGAAACACTCTCTATCTTACAAGCCTCTTTTAATTATAACTGAAAAACTGAAAAAATCAAATATCTACCTCACCCCTTAGGTATCTAAGTTATATTGTACTTTCTTCTACTGTTTTGAGAACTGAAAAACTACTTATGGACTGTTCCGGAAACACATGTTGGGAAGCGCCACGCGTTAAGACGGTTATGGACTCTTATTTGTTTTCAGGAAATGTCAACTACTTTTAAATTGCCTTCTAAATCCCCATTCAACTACCTCCAAATCAAACTAGATGCTGCTTTCATTGCAAACATGCTGCAGTTTTACAGATTGTCTAATTTGATAACAGACATCTAAAGTCACACCATGTTCACCTATTCATACCCTAATCACAAATATATGCATAACTGGGAAAGCTCTCTAGGATGGGAAATTGATTTAGAAGAATAGGAGGAGATATGAAGTAATGTCAATAAACCTTCCATGCACTCTTTATAAAGAAAGCCAGTATAAAATTCTCTATCATTGATATCACATTCTTGTTTTGCATTCTGTCAATAATGGTGAATTTATCAGTGTTCTTCTCTGAATATATAAATGCACCCATTTGTACGCCACCAATGCTTAGAACTGGATTATAGAGTGGATTTACTAAAACTGGAGAGTGTAAAATCTGGTGCAGCATAATGTCCTTTTGCAATACATAACAGAATATCTTCCTAAATGCTTGTAGCTCCCTCAAATGCCAGGGCCCATAGTCGGTAGGCAAGAGGCTAGCATTCAGTCCCCTCCAAAATGTATCAACATTTGCATTTTTGTTACTAATTCAAATATAAATACAAAATACTTAAAAAAAAAAACACACAAAGAGGTTCTAGCCGCCCCCTACTTTACTAAAAAAACATTTTATTTCTGTCTGTATCACTGTTGCAAATCTCTCCAAGCCTCAGAGAACAAGAGTTCTAATCCTTTTTCTGCGCAAAAAAAAAAACAAAAAAACAATGCTTTGGCAGGGCATGCACTTTAAGAATTATTCGTTTACCAGCCCTGGGATAAAAATACCATTATTGAAGGCAGAGGGGTATAGGGTGATTTCATTGGGTAATTCCCAGGAGAACAACAATCACAGCATAAGTAATATCTTAGTTTTTTTTTTTTTTTTTTTTTTTTTTTTTTAATCTTTATTTTATTTGAGATAAAATGCGTTATACAAAGTACACATATCATAACCTTTTTAAATCTAACATATCTCCTATTTATATTTTTCCCACGCCCTACCCACCCACCCCCCGCCCCCAAGGTCCGCCCTTTTCGCCATCTTAAGTTATCTCAAAAAAAAAAAAAAAAATTTTTTTTCCGTTTCTGTCATTCCTATTACATATTTCTCTGAACACTTAAACTCACTCCATTTCCGCCAGGTACTTCTATGTCTACTTTCCATTCCCTGCTCTCTGCTGCTCAGGTACTCCATCTCATGCACGTAGTCTACTCTCTGTATCCATTCTTTTATGGATGGGCTCTCCATTTGCAACCATTTTTTGGGAATCAAGGCCTTTGCAGCATTGAGTAGGGAAGGGACTAATGTTTCTTTATATTGTTTTTTGGTTTTATTTGTCCCATGGAACAGAACATTCCAGGCATTTTGGGGTATCTTTTCCCCAGTGATTTCATTTATATACTCCAATATAATATGCCAATATTCTTTTATTTTTTGACACTCCCACCAAATATGCATTGTTGTTCCCCTTTGCCCACATTCCCTCCAACACTGTGATGATCTACCTGGCTGAAATTGATTGATTCTCACCGGGGTTAGATGCCACCTCACCAAACTCTTATAGTTCGCTTCTACCGTTACAATATCTGTCGCATAGTCATGTACTGCTCCAATCATTTGTTTTTCATCTAGTTTTATCCCAAGGTCTTGTTCCCATTTTCCTATAAAGGGGAGGGCCCCGGTTCCTTCTAAATCTGTTAATATGTTATACATTTGAGATATTCCATTTTTCGTAGGTGTTTTAATATTGCAAAGCTTTTCGATTGGGTTCAGTGTCTTCTCCTCTCTAACTGGTTTGGGAATTGTGCTTACAAAATGTTTAAGTTGTGTGTATACCCATTCACTTAAAAACTGCCACCCATATGTTGTGATTAGTTCTGTTCTCGCCCTTATTTTCCCTTGTATCATTATGTCTTTTATTTGTGCATCCCCTAAGTACCTCCCCATCTGAGTCCCGTTTCCTGGAACAAAAAAATTTGTTCCTGCCAACGGAATCAGTGGGGAGTTATACTCCCATTTTTCTCTTCTATATATTTTGTCCCATTCTTTAAATACTATTTTTGTTAAACCATGTATTTGTGAACTGTGTGTCCTATACTTCGGTGGAATCCATATTTCTTTCCCTAATGGTGCTGTGTATAGATTATTCTCCATGTTTACCCACCTCTTATTTGTGCTGATGTTTGCCCATTCTATTAACCTAGCCAATATTACCGCCGTATAGTATCTTTTAATATCGGGGGCAGTCAATCCTCCTTTATTTTTTTTCCTTGACAAGAGCGTATAACCCACTCTGGCTTTTCTATTTTGCCAGATAAACTTTAAAATTATACTTTTTATTACTCTAAAAAAACACTGGGGTATCTCTATCGGAAGCATTTGAAATTTATATAAAATTTTTGGTAAAATCACCATTTTCAGTAGATTTATCCTCCCTATCCAGGAGATTGGACTCCTCGATAGCTTTTTTAATTCTGTTTTTACTTCATTTAGCAATGGGATATAATTAGCACCATATATTTTTTCCAGTGTCGGCGTTATTCTAACCCCCAAGTAGGTCAGTGCTTCTGTTTCCCAAGAAAAAGGGAATTCTTGCTGCAACGCTATTACTTCTTGTTTCCCTATTCCTAGATTTAATATTACAGTTTTTGTTGGATTAATCTTGAAGTTTGTAAGCTCCCCATATTTTTTTATTTCTTTTATAACGTTTGGCAATGATATTCTTGGGTTTGTTATATATAGAAGTATGTCGTCCGCGTATGCTGCTATCTTATGTTCTTCTTCCCCCACTCTGACCCCTCCTATGTCTACATTTTTCCTTATTTTCTCCAACAAGGGCTCCAGTGCCATTACGTACAGGAGGGGTGAGAGCGGGCATCCTTGTCTTGTTCCATTGAACATCTCAAAAGTGGACGACATACTTCCATTTACTTTTACCCTCGCCGTTGGATGTTTATATAGATTCTCTATCCATTTTATATATTTTGGGCCCATCCCCGTATTGCGTATTGTCTCCATCAGGAACCCCCAGTCTACTCTGTCGAATGCTTTTTCAGCATCTATCGACATGAGCAAGACTGGGGGTCCTTTCTTCTGTGTCCTGTGCATTAGTAGCAATGTCCTAATACTATTGTCCCTGCCCTCCCTTCCTGGGACAAAACCTACCTGGTCTCTGTTTATTAAATCGGGCATCAGGCTTTTTAACCTTGCCGCTAAAACCTTTGCGTAGAGTTTTATGTCTACGTTTAATAACGCAATAGGACGATAGCTTGAGCATATGGATATATCTTTGCCTATTTTCGGTATTATTGTAATATCCGCTAGCAGGGATTCTTTTCTGATTTCCTCGTTTTCCCCTATTTTATTAAAGTAAGTACAAAGAACTGGTACCAATTGCTTCCTGAATTTTTTAAAATATTTTATTGTAAACCCATCAGGGCCTGGACTTTTCCCTCCTGGTATTTTTTTTAAGGCATCATTGATTTCATCCTCTGTTATTGGTCTCTCTAGGCGTTCAATATTCTCTGTTGTAATTTTTGGTAATTTCAGATCGGCTAGGTATTTTTGTATTTTACTTATCTTATGATGTTCCTCCTGCTGTATTACATTATTTTTGATTGCATATAGGGAACTATAGTATTTCTCGAAAACCTTTGCAATCTCAATGGTTTTATATTTTAATTCACCTTTTTCATTTTTTATTTTTTCTATATAGTTTAAGGTTTTTTTTCGCTTCGAGATTTTTGCTAAGTATCTTCCTGGTTTATTTCCCCATCTAAATCTTTCTTTTGCCACATTACAGAAAACTTTCCTTGTTTCTTCCTCCAACAATTCCCTTAGTTGTTCTCTTTTTATCACCACTCTCTGATGCATTTCCTGATTTAATTGTGTTTTGTGTTGTTGTTCCAGATCATGTAGTTCCTTTATTGTCCGTTTCAAGTTTATCTCCCTTTCTTTTTTTTTCCATGCCCCTATTGAAATTAACTTTCCTCTTATAAATGCCTTATGGGCTTCCCATATTGTAGCCCTCGAGACCTCTGATGTATCGTTTATACTAAAAAATTGCTCTATTTCAGTTATTAAATCTTTAATCACTTCTTCATCTTCTATTAGTTCTTCGTTTAACTTCCACGTCTTTTTCCTATTTTCCCTTTCTTCAAACTTAAGTTTTACAATTACCGGGGCATGATCCGAAATTGTTATTGTTTCAATGGAGGTGTCTACCACGTATTCCAGAATTGCATGGTCGACTAAGATGTAGTCCAATCTCGTGTACGTATCGTGCACCGGCGAGTGAAATGTATAGTCTCTTTTATTTGGATGGGCTATTCGCCATATATCTAACAACTGATGTGTATACATTTTCTTTTTTATCAGTTTCATTTGTTTATTCTCTCTCATCAGTGCACCAGACGTACTATCAAGACCATAGTCCATTATAAAGTTGAGGTCCCCTGCTACAATCAGATATCCCTGTTTAAATTCCTCTAGGGCGTCTAATATTTTTTTAAAGTATTTTTTAGGGTGCCTATTAGGGCAATAAACATTTACTAGTGTATACTTGATTCCCTGCAGAGTCCCCTTCAAAAACAAGAAACGGCCATCTGGATCTACTCTTCTACTCTCTAATACAAAACTTACATTTTTCCCTATGCCAATCGCTACTCCTTTTGCCTTTTTATTTGGAGAGTCTCCATAATACCATGTTGAGATTATCCGTGTATGCAATCTAATATTTGAATCATGAGATATATGCGTTTCCTGTAAAAAAGCTATATCAACTGCATACCTTTCTAGTTCTCTTGATATCATATGTCTTTTTTTAGGGGTATTTAAACCTCTTACATTATATGTCATTACTTTAACCTCCATCATTTGTTTTAATTCCTTTATACCTGCCTATTTTTACAAATACATTCACATGGTTCAGCATGTTAATCCCTCTTAATTCCGTGTTTCTCTTTACTGGCGAAAATTTACAGACCTGTCTTATTTCCCTGTCCCTTCCCCTCCCCCCTCCCCCCCCCCCTCCCTTTGACCTCATGGTCTGGAGCAGATACGGTCTTCTGATCTATGGGGACAGTCATGTCCCTCCTGCTCTCTCTGGCCCGAGGTGGAGTTCTGTATAGCGCTTTCGGTCCCTCCTCTCCTACTTTAGAGACGTACTTCCTAAGCTCCCGGGGTCCCGTTTCTCCTCCTCTCGATATTTCCTATTTTCCCCATAACTTACCAATCCCCCCCTCCTTTCCCTCCCTCCCCTCCCCCTCCCTCCCCCTCCCTCCCAGTTTCTATCGCATCAAGAAAGACAGACAGAAAGCGAAAACTGGAAAAGAAAAAAGGTCTATTATCTCGTTTGTTCTATCTTTCCGCTGTGTCCTTTTTCGCTTATCCATCTCTATTCAGACCCTCCCCTGGGATAGGAATCCCTAGTTTTTCACAAAATTCTCTAGTCTCTTCGACAAAACGTAGTTTTGCCGTAATCCCGTTTTTTCTCCCTATCAGACATGCGGGGAAACCCCAGTTGTATTGTACCCCTTGTTCCTGCAGCATTGCTAAAAGCGGTTTTAACGTTCTTCTTCTATTTAGTGTTTCCTGGGACAGATCTTGGAAGATTTGAATATTACTTTCATCGAGTCTTATTGGGGGTTTTTCTCTCAATTTCTTCCATATTTGGTTCTTTTCCTCCCAATTTTCGAATCTTACAATAATATCTCTTGGTTTCTCTTGTGGTATTCCTTTTGGCCTTCTTAATCTATGGGCCCTCTCAATTTTAATTGGGTTTATAAGTTCTCTGTCCATTACTGGGTTAAATATTTTCTTTATTACTTCTGTTAAATCTTCATTTTGGGGGGCTTCAGGGACTCCACGTATTCTAAGATTTTTTCTTCTGTCCCGGTTCTCCTGGTCTTCTATTTTATATGTCTGTTCCTGTTGGTCTCTTTTTAGGCTTCGGATGTCGCTTTCTAATTTTTTTATTTTTATTAGATTACTATCCGCTGTTTTTTCGACTTCTTCTACCCTCTCCAACATATGTTCCAGATTTCTGTGGAATATTGCCATATCTGATTTAAGCGATTTTTCCAACGCCGCCAGCATTAATTGCATCTCTGTTTTTGTTGGGGGGGATTCTATATTTAGGGAATACTCTGATCTTCTCTGTTCAAGCCCGTTTTCTGGGTCTGTTTCCGTTCCAGGCTCTACAACTGCTTCAGTCTCTGTGCCTTTATTCTGACCCCTTTTTTTCTTCTCCTTCTCCTTACTCTCCAACTGTCCCATCTTAGCCCCTTGTTGTTTTTCACTTGCCTGTTTCTCTCCGTTTCCGCCATGTGTCACATATTTATTCATTGGTCCTGGACTCTGGGTTGGTGGGAGACTTAAGCGGGGTGATTTAGGGACTGCACCCCCTCTTCCCGATCTTCCCCTCATCATTTTGCTGCAGAATGCCCAGTAATGCTTATTGGCGCCTGTCAACGCTGTTTAGACGCAGCAAACAAACAACAAAAAATTTATTTTGTGTCTTTTTCCACTTCTGAGGCCGTTGTGTTTTTATACTTTTTTTTTTTACCTTCAGCATAAGGAAGCGGTTCTACTGGGCAGCGCTAAATACACCTGCCCTTTTGCATTTCCGTATGTTCCGGTATGATCCAGTGCAATGTATTAGCAGTGTATTAGCACAGATAGTGGCTTATGGTATCATCATCTATCGTCCATGCCCCATTGCCCTAATCAGCGATTATTAAGCAATTATTAGACAATTATTAGGCAACTAAGGCAGGCCCAAGCTATTGCTTTGTATAAATCAAATAAAACTACAGTTTGCCCTTGCACTGATCCAATAGTGCCTTTCAAGTTTAATCCAATATCTTCTATATTGCTTGATTACGAGTACTGTTAGTCACGTTTTGGGAGAGGAGGGGAGGCGAGGAGAAGAGAAGGGGGTCTCCTTTACGAACAATGCTGGCTTACATATATTGCTGGCTTATATATTTTAGTAACACACATTAATGTTCCAACCAATATTAGTAACACACATTCATTAATGTTCCAGCCAATAACATGCCGATGACATGTAACATGTAACAGAGGCAGTGAAGTCGTCTTACTCTTACTCACGGCTTCTTTCCTTCCCTGCTGTGTTCGCCACTCACCGTCGCGGCGTCCTCTCGCTGTTCATTCCCTGATCCCACGTTAGAGCCACGTTAGAGCCACTAGGGTCACCCAAAGCCATCGATAGTTCTCTTATTCGGGCTGGGTTAGGTGTTCAGCGATCGGGCGAGCTGTACACAGAGGCGCGCTCCTTACCTCGTTCCGCTCGCCTCCCCTCACTGACCATGGGGGAGGGGACGGGAGGGACTCACCGCTCTGTACGTTCTAGCGCTGTCCTGCTCCCGGCACTAGGCGCTGGATCTTCAACCTTTACAGGCTACACCCGGGCGGTAAGTGACAGAGGGTTTAGGCGGAAGGTTAGGCGGAGGGTTAGGCAGAGGGTTAGGCGGGGAGGGGCGGCCATACAAGCGGCGTGTTCGCCATCTCCACTGGAGGAAGAGCAGGAGACTCCGGGTTGCACGCTCAGCCTACGGCGCCATTACTAGACTCCTCCCTGATTATCTTAGTTTTTAATGACATTTGTGTTTTACTTGCAGTTTTTTGCTGTAATCTTTGTTTTGGTTAAAGTGAAACATAAAATTGGGATGGCACCTTGTTCTTTTATAAGGTATGTTCGTGTTTCATCTTTGTCTGTGAAGTGAAGCATTGTGCAAGTGTCCTTCAGGAAATGTCTTTTAATTGTTTGAAAGGAAGCTATTAAATTAGAGGAAAGAGACAGGAAGATTGTCTGCAGCCTAAAGAAATGGTCGTCTGGCATGGGTAATCGCGGATTCCAAATTCATGCACAGAGATGTACCTGCTAGATTAAAAAACAGCTGTTTCTAAATCAAATATGAGCCACAGTTTGCCTCCTGGGAACAAAATGCATTGGATATTAGGTTTGTTTTCTAGATAAGCAATTGTAAATGAGATTTATTGTGATGTAAAACCTCACAGTATTGTTATAGCCCAAACATTTATATGTGCATGCCATCCCTTTCTCTGCATGGTATAAGGATACTTTACCTCATCGCATACATCACTACAGTAGATGTACGTTGTAAATCTGTCTATTTTGAGCTTTCTGAGACCTCTTGGGTGGCTGTCACTTGGTCACGATATTTGGCTGTCCACTGTGATGACTAGAACTGACAGATACTGGCTGTGTGAGCAGGTTTAAACCAGCTATGCAATTTTAAGAATAAATGAGGATTTTAGTAGAGAGCCAGACACTTTGCAGATGCCATATTCGGTCCCTTCTTTCATGCTGGCTTTTTTCCAAGCAGATATCGCTTGTCTTCAAAGGCAGCGGTGGCCCAAACTTGCTCATTACTAGCAAAACACGTCTAAAAAGACCTATCTCCACGGGTAATGTGCAAATTAGGCCCCTTTCACACTTGTGCAACTTGTCCTGCGATTTGGGAATGCAAAGTCGCAGGACAAGTCGTACCCCATGATTTCCAATGAGTACCGTTCATATCTGTGTGACTTCAAAGTAGTCCCTGCACTACTTTGGTTCGACTTTGATGCGACTTGAGGTCCATAGACCTCAAGTTTACACAAGCATTGCTTCAAGTCATGTCGAAGTCGCGCGACTTTCAGGTCACACAAGTGTGAAAGGGGTCTTAATGTTTTTTTACCCCACTAGGAGCATATTTGCAAAGAACACTGGCCTTTGCTGGATACATAGCCAAGTAAAAGTTGTCTCAGACAGTTCTTGTTGCCTCATGACAACCCACCACATCATCTCTTAAAGACATAGGAAACTGAAAGAAAAAAGCCAACTGGTTGCTATGGGGCAGCACAGACTGAACCAGTTCTTCACTCTCTTTCATGAAGACCATTGTGCAATTACTCATAGCAACCAATCCGAACTCAATTATGTAATGTTTTTCTGTCTTTACCTACAAAGAAAGGGGTCAGCGCTGCAAGAAATGAGTGTAATACTGGAAGGGAGTCTCAAAAATAAATATGAATGTACTAAAAGGGGAGTAACACATAAGATGAAATTCCTTAGTTGTTTATAATACTCTCTGCAGTTTATACCCCTGTTCTCGTAGTCCCTTCCAAACAACATCTCTTTGATCAAATGCATCAACTGTAGAAAGCTTATGTGTCAGGGCTGGGCTCTCAGCCTTCCCTTCTCAGTGCTCGGGTTGCTCAGCTGTCGGTTAATTGTCAGTACTCATCGTTCCACATCGGCTCACCTGGTGATCATTTCCTGCTTGTCAGTCCAGCCTACAGCCAGACCCTTCTGGCTATTCAAACTGCCTGGTTCATTTCTTCCATGCCTTCGCCTTGGTCAAACATATCTGGAGACTCTCTGCTGTGTTCCTGTTGAAGACTTGCCTGGCTGATGTCGCTTATGGTTCCTGATCCTGTCTGCTGCCTCTGACTATGCTGATCTCCACCTTCCTGATTTACTGGCTTGTTCTGACTACCCGCTTTTGCTACTGTACCCTGGTTAGGTTTTGACTATGTTTTCCATTTGTACCATTTTTACCATTATATTAAAAGGTGTAATTTTAACTGCATTTTCTGTCTCTGTCTAAATCATGGTTCCTGACAATATGTAAACCATTAGTATCTGGTCTTTTGCTTCCTTTTAAGTTTTGCATTAATTTATGTATTTTTTTAATTCCCTTTCAGGCTTGATTATGTTGTACATTAATTCTTGATAATACCCTTATTTTCTCTACCTGCCCAATGAAATACATTTTGTATTACCAACCAAACCTTAATAACGTGAATACAATTTTTTTACTCTTGGATTGACAATTGACTATCTTTATAATGATCTTGATGCAAATTAAAATGAAAAAACTTGCTGATACTGATTATGTAAACATTGATAATGAGCACACTCTTAAGCCCGGTTCACATAGGGGCGATTCGTCAGGCGACTCGGTCGCCTGACGAGTCGCGTCCCGCGCTGTTCAATGGAACCGTTCTAATAGGAGCGACTCGAGTCGCTCCGACTTAGAAAAAGGTTCCTGTACTTCTTTGGGGACGACTCGTGGCGACTTGCATTGACTTCTATACAGAAGTCATTTTGCAAATCGCCTCTCAAGTCGTCTTGAGATCGCCTGCACGAGTCGCCCCCAAAGTCGTGCCGCCCCTGTGTGAACGGGGCTTTACATGGTCTATCTTATGTGTGAAATAGAATATGGGTATGTTGTTTTCACGTATAATAACATACAGGAAGTGAAGGAAGAGTACTTGCTTTTGCACAATTTAACTTTACAATAGAGTATTTTTATTCATTGGTAAGTCTATCCAGCACTCACCAACCTTTTACACCCCAACAGCAAATTATTCTTCAAAGCAGTATTAAATCCCAAAGTAAAAACCTACTATTTTGCAGTTTACAGTTCCTGGGGGCTGCATTCTTTTCTAAGGCTTATTTCCATTTTCACCTGTGAATCTGATTAGAAAAATCTTTTTTTTTTTTTTTTTTTAATCTCCTTTAACTACTTAAGCTCCGTAAGACTTTACCCCCTTCTAGACCAGGCCATTTTTTGCTATTCAGTACTGCACTACTTTACCTGGCAATTGCGCAGTCATGCAACCCAAACAAAATTTATATAGTTTTTTTCACACAAATAGAGCTTTCTTTTAGTGGCATTTGATCAACACAGTTTTTTTTTTTTTTTTTTTTGCGATATAAACTAAAAAAGACATATCCAATAAAAAATATTTTTACATTTATGCCAAAATTTATTCTGCTACAAGTCTTTGGTAAAAAAAAAAAACCCAATTAGTGTATATTGATTGGTTTGCGTGAAAGTTAGTGTCTACAAACAATGGGATATATACTGTAATTTTTATTATTATTTTTGTATTAGTAATGGTGGCAATTAATGACTTATAGTGGGACTGCCATAGTGCAGTGGGCAATCTGACACTAACTGATGCGGGGGGGGGACTGACACTGAGATCACCAGTGGCACTAATACAGTGATCAGTGCTAATAATATACACTATCACTGTACTAAGAACACTGGCTGGGAGGGGGTTAACATTTAGGGGCAATCAAGGGGTTAACTGTGTGCCTACATGTGTTCGCTGTGTATTGTTTTTACTGAGCGATGTGTTGGTTTTTACTCCCTGCTTAGCAGTAGAAAAAAACAGCACATCGCCACTGTTTGTAGCGAACTCTCTTCTGTCATTGGCACAACCAATCGGCTGGTTCCGGCTATAAATCATTGGCCGGGACCCACTGATCGGCTCGTGCTGGAGCGAATGACTCCTACCCGGACACACTGGATTATGTACATGTCCGCCATCCAGCACATCGGGGCCACTCTGCCACAGTAAATCTATGGTAGGTGGTCCGCACACGATTAACACACCAAGGAGGGTCGAGACAAACCACTTACCACTGGCAGATGCTTACAATGGTTAGATTTTATAAATTTAAGTACAGCCTTGATGTGAATGAAAACCCGATTCATGAAATTTGCGCTGGGCACATATATCTGCAGTGTTTTGTTATCTCTCTCCAAAGCACTATGTGCCGTAGCTGTCTCTTGCTCTGTAGCTCTGTCATCAACCTGATAACTTCTGACACGTTCTCCAAGAAGGAAAATAGAAATGTGTGTCGGGGGAGGTTGCTATAAATAGATTAGCAGTCAGCTTTCCGTTCAAGAGCAGAGCTCTGAACATTCCTTTCTTCCTTTGCCTATGAGGAGTGGGGTGTGTGCCTTTCCTCCAATCAGCTGTCTTAGCTGTATGCCAATAATCCACTCCCAGTGCTAACCAGGAAGAGAACAACTTTAACATGAAGAGCACTTTCTAAAGGATATATACAGATGAAGACAGTAGATATACATGTAACACTTATATAGGGAGATTTGTTTCATCTCTGTGTATCATCTGAGGCTGTTCACTTCACTGGGTATATGTGAGGGTTTACATCCACTTTAATCCCAAAAGGAAATTAAACGGTTGCTGTAAGTGCTTAAAAAACGTTAGCTGGAGTTTGGCTTTAAAGCGGAACTAAACCCATCAATTTAACAGTTTACCAAAACAGTTAGACGTTGTATATTTAAGGCACGCCATGAATGGTAATTGTCACAATTGCTTGTGCTCTCAATGGAAGTATCATAATTGTGCAGCACCAAGTCAACTGCAGATCAAACTAAGGCTAATATGGCAGCTTCCTTCGCTGTAAAGTATAGGAGGGTTTAGTTCTGCTTTAACTTGTCAGTCAAGTCCATCTAAATCTGCTGATGCATTTAACACTATCCTCTCTGTCTGTTGGGACACAGCACCTGCATGGACACACCCACTGTTCCCAATATGACATCCATGTGGGCATGGGTGCACTTAGGGCCATGCACCCACACCAGCACAGGTGTAGCATTAGGAGCAGTGTCCCAATAGACATCCATGGGACTGCTGGCTCTGGGATGATCGTAACCCCTATGCATCATTGTGCCAGTAAAACACAGCCCTGCACAGGGTACAGATCAGATCGTACCGTGCAACCCCCAACACAGTGGGGTTGATTTACTAAAAGAGAGTGCAAAATCTGGTGCAGCTGTGCATGGTAGCCAATCAGCTTCTGACATCAGCTTGTTCAATTAAGCTTTGACAATAAAACCTGGCAGCTGATTGGTTTCTGTGCAGAGTTGCACCACATTTTCAGTTTTTGTAAATCAACCCCCGTGTGTTTATTTTATGCATTTTACCTTCCAGGGCTCCACAATCTAACAGAGCAAATCAAAATTTCTTGTAGGTGTGACATAATTTCTGTAGAAAGCAGTGGCGACTGGATATTTCAGTATACAGTATATGCCTTTATTCATTGAATATGTCAATGGGACATTATTTCAGGTTGTTAAGCATTGTGTTTTTTTACTTTATATAACATAAATAGCAATGCTAGCTTTTAACTATTTTTAAATTTGGAATCCTACTTTGTTATACCAATGACAGCAACATTTATCTTTAAGCATCTGGAGTTATCCTGAATGTAGGAAGTTTTGTTTTCTTAGAATAAATCCCCCGTTTTGACTGAGAACACCCTTTGGCTTCCCGTAGCACATATGCTACAATGGCATAGTCTTTTATGAAGACAGCTTTGATGTCAACCTCTGCTTTGTCTATGCAGAGCAAAGCATCAGCTTCACGTAACTGCCTTCTTCCCCCCCAGCTACTTATATTCACCACCTTTTCAGTCTCCTGCTGTTTCTTTGGAAACTTGGAGCTTTTAGAGGGCCGAATGACAACTCTGGGTGCCTGAGCAGCCAATTATGCTGGTATTGAGGTATTAAAAGTTTGCACTCTAAAGTCAAGTAGTAGCAAAAAATATCCCTCCATCATTCCCCTATCATTGGTGGTGAGTGGCACTTTAAACCTCCCCAACAAACAAAAAATGACCCCAAAGTTATTGGTGGCGAGTAGCATTATAATCCCCTTCCTCCCAACTTTACAATCAATCCTACACTCATTGGTGGTAAGTGGCACTTTAAGTGCCGATTCACACTGCTGCGCTGTGAATTTGTTCTGTTTTTTCAGTCCATTCTGAGGTGAGAATTTACCGCAAATTTACCGCATTTTTACAGCGATTTGAATGCAAATTTCAGGAGTGGGACATAGCTGCGATTAATGTTCTAGCCAATGGAATCAGTGTAAAAAAAAAAAAAAAAAGGTGTTAACTTCCTGGTTTTTGTGGAGAATAGTGTGGTGGAATTCGCACATATGTGAACCATCAAATGCGATTCCAGAACGATTTACATTGATGTCTATGAAGACTAAATTCTCAACGCTCTAAACTCGCACAAGACCCTTTTTTTCATCGCATTCGGAGAGGAATCGCAACGCATAGATGTGAACCACCATCATTGAAAACAATTACTTTTTGGATGACATATGAATCTAGTTTGTGTTTAACGCATCGCATTCGGTATCAGTGTGAACCTCCACTTAAACCCCCATCTAAAATCTGCTTCTGACTTTCTGTTCCTATGATGCATTCCTTCCCGCAATCCTTCCTTCCTTTCAACCTTTTGTGAGAGGAGGGGAAAGGCTAAATATTTGTAAACACAGGTAGTGTTTACACTTGTGATGGCTGTGATTGGTTAACAGCCATCACAAGCCACAGAGCTACTCTGAATGGCTCTATGCATTTTGTCTGTGATCTAATGGCAGCTGATGAAAGGGCATTTAAATGGAACACTGGCCACTCATGCATGTTTTCTGCAGTGCTGATTATAAATGACACTCTGATTGTCACTCTACTAGACCATGTTTTTTGTGTGTGTGGGGAGGGTTGAACAATGGTGTGGTATCAAGGAGGATATACTATATGTTTGGATCCAAGATCTCAATATTTGCTAACTTTACATGTTATATTGTTTTAGTGAGAGCCATTGTGAATTATTTATTTAAAAGTGTATTGGTTGTTACTTTTGTCTATTGCACTCAAAACTAAAAGTTAAAAGAGAAGTATGTTTTTTTTTTGTTTTTTTTACTATTTATACCTACCTAGGTGGATGCAGCATCAGTCTGATGTTGCATCTGTTCCCCGCCGCATCTTCACTGAGAACCGAGCCACCGAACACCGCAGTTCTCTCACCACCCCGAGTGGAGAGCTGCTGCCTGTCAGTCAGCATCTCTCCTGCTCTACTCTTCCACGCTCACTGGAGTGCTGAGCTGTGGATGGGCGAGAAGCGCCCATCTCAGCGGCTAGATGTCCAAAAAATGGCGTAGGATCCCCCCAATCCATACAAGTCCCTTCGGGTCTGGTATGTATTTTAAGGGGAACCCCACGCCAAAATAATAAATAAAAAACATTGTGGGGTCCCCCCAAAATGCATACCAGACCCTTATCTGAGCATGCAGCCCTGCAAGTCAGGAAAGGGGGGGACAAGTGAGCGCCCCCCTTCTGAATCATACCAGGCTACATGCCCTCAACATGGGGGGTGGGTGTTTAGAGCACCTTGTCCCTATGTGGACAAGGACATTATCCCCACAACCCTGGCCGGTGGTTGTGGCAAGGTTGTGGTGGTCTGCGGGCAGGGGGCTTATCGGAATCTGGAAGCCCCCTTTTACAAGGGAGCCCCCAGATCCCACCCACCCATGTGAATGAGTATGGGGTAAAAAAGTGTAAAAACAAACAACAACAGGAGGCAATTTTTGACAATTGCTTTATTAAGAATAAAAAAACATTTACATTGTGTCCCCTGATGTAAATCCATCGTCAATCATGCTGCCGCTGCCACCGCCGGACCCGAAAAAAACCCACCGTCAACTAAGGCAAACTGCTGAATGCCTGACTTGCTGTTTGACAGTTCTTATATAGGTAAGGGTGGGGCCACCTGGCGACATCACCTGGTGGCACCGTCCATTTGTAACGTCATCGACCCAGCATGCACCAGTCCGTGATGTCACGCAGGGGTGGTGCCACCAGGTGACGTCATCAGGTGGCTCCGCCCCTTACCTATATAAGAACTGTCAAACAGCAAGCCACGCATTCGGACGTTTTCCTTTGTTAAACCCACAAGTGTTTTTTGTTTTTTTACTAATAGTGCTTTATACTATATAATTTACAAATGCAGCAATTTAGAATTTGGATGAAAGTTTTAGCACTGGGAAACCCTTTTTGAAAGAAAAATAGTCAATTTGAAGTACAACTATACAGGGGCGGATCCAGAGTCTTTTCTCGGGGGGGGGGGGGGGAGCACTGCCAAAAAATGTTTTTTTTGTGGGAAATTTATCGGGGAAATGGTTGGTGTCGGCGCTTCAATCATCCCGGCACCATGGTTGTTATGGTGTCAGGATGATTGAAGCGCATTATTTCTATTATTACATTGTAATATGAAATTAAATAGTTCAATGCAGAATCAGTGGGAGCCCCGAGTGTGTCACTTGCCACCATCGCCTGCAATTAGTGGGAGCCCTGAGCGTGTCACTTGCCACACGTTGTGGATTGTCACTTGCCACGTCACCTGCCACATCTTGTGGATTGTCACTTGCCACACCTTGTGGATTGTCACTTCCCACATCACCTGCCACACCTTGCGGATTGTCACTTGCCACGTCACCTGCCACACCTTGCTGATTGTCACTTGCCTGCCACCAGATGCAGATTGTCATTTGCCACGTCACCTGACACAATTTGCGGATTGTCACTTGCCACGTCGCCTGCCACACCTTGCGGATTGTCACTAACTTGCCTGCTAAGGTGTAGTTTTGGTTGTCTCTTGCTGTGTCCCAGACTCCCAGAGTCAGGCAGCAGAGAGATGATGTAATCTCTCTGCTGCCTGCACAGTGAGGGCGGAAGTCACTGCAGGAATGCAGGGCAGGCACGGGCGGTGAGAGATAATCTCATCTCTCTGCTCCCCCGCTCCCGGCTAGCTGATTGGCCAGCTGCCACACTGAGCCTGCTCTCTCACTCTCACCTGCGCTGCCAACACACTGAGCAGCACAGTCTGCCCACAAACCGCGCCGCCCCCGACAACAAACCGCGCCGAAAGCAGAGCCGCCCGCTTTCTTACCCGTCTGTGGAGCCGCACGCTATCGCACCTGCCCGCAGAGCGGCCTGACGTGACTCACTGACGTCACTCGTTGCTAGACGCCAAGCGGCCCAGGCGTTAGCAGCGAGTGCAGGGAAGAGGCTCCACCCACCTCCTCCTCCGCTCCTGGTATCGTGTCAGTGCGCCACGTAACTACATTAGACGAGTCTCTCTCTGAGCGCCGCTGATCGGCTGATGTGAGAAACTGAGAGAGAGACTCAGAGAGGCAGCGGCAGCCGCAGAACAAGTACTGTATATACTCGAGTATAAGCCGACCCACCTAATTTTACCCCAAAAAAACTGGGAAAACTTATTGACTCAAGTATAAGCCTAGGGTGTCCTAGGCTTATACTTGCCTCACTTTGCCTCACTGTGCCCATGCCTCACTGTGCCCATGACTAGACTGATGTTTAACATGGAAGTCTATGGAAGGAGTGCCCGGCTTTGAAAAATCGGTTCTCCCAGACACCAAACTTTTCAAACTTATAGAGGAGACATGGGGCTACATGTGTGCCAAGTTTGGGGTCCAGAGGACCTACGACCGGCCGGTACCGGGTCCGCAAAATCACTGGAGAAATGACCGTTTAACATTGGAGTCTATTGAAGGGGTGCTCGGTTTTAAAAAATCAGTGCTCCACGGCCGTAAGTCCCCCAGACACTAAACTTTGCACACTTGTAGAGAAGACATGGGGCTACATGTGTGCCAACTTTGGGGTCCAGGGGACCTACGACCGGCCGGTACCGGGTCCGCAAAATCACCGGAGAAATTACCGTTTAAAATTGGAGTCTATGGAAGGAGTGCCCGGATTTAAAAAATCAGTGCTCCCCGGTCGTAGGTCCCCCAGTTACCAAACTTTGCACACTTATAGAAGAGACATTGGGCTACATGTGTGCCTTGTTTGGGGTCCAGGGGTCTTACGGCTGGCCGGTACTGGGTCCCCAAAGTTCGGGAGATCAGGCGCAAAAAAAAAAAAACAGAGCAAGCAAGTGAGTGTGACAGATGGTCTCGGGGGGGAGGCAATTGCCCTGTTGCCCCCCCCCTGGATCCGCCACTGCAACTATATAGATCAGACCAGAATGAAGGACAAATGATGAGTAAATAGGGACAGAGGGACTTTGTACCTAATCAGGTACAGTCTCTCAAAATCAGGGAAAGTTGGGAGCTATAGATTTAGCTTTGTAATGGTGGCTGCAGTTAGGCAGAACTGGAAATTCTGGTGTAGACAGCTAATGATCTGATGGCTGATATTCTTATGAGAACCAGCATGGGGGTCAGTTTTGGTTGGATTCAGCCATTAATTAGAACTTTGTGCTCTGTCAGTTTGCTTTATTCTTAGTGTTTCATTTTCTGTTTTTAAGGTTATTTGTAGAACAATAAACAAATCAAGATAATAAAAGCAGACAAAGCAGAACAATGCTAGCTGAGAATTATGAGAACATTGGGTCAGTCACCAGACACAAGGCCAACCCAATTACACAGCACAGATTACAACAAAGGAAAATACTGCCAACGTTTAATAAAACATATTTATAGTCGTTTCAGGCTCTGATAAGAGCGTTACTTTGTTGATAACAAATGTTATGTGTGCTCTGGCTCAGATCATGGGCTCAGTACTTCTCGGTCTTTCTATGTCAGGTACAAAGATTAAGAGAATTTCAGAGAATCATGTTCTAAATTATGTATACAAATCAGCTCTGCCTCCTATTTCAGAAAACATTTGGCTGTGGTTTCCTCTCTCTCCACTGTTCATACACTGTAGCACGGGTAACTCCAAGGTGATACATGACAGCTCGTATAAGCGCAGTGAAGATATGTAGCAACATCTATTGGGCCCATGGTCTTGGAAAGCCTGTTGTAATCCTGATTGAAGAATGCTTATTTTTTGCCTCTATTTGAAATAGTGAAATCAGTGAAATCACATTTAAATTTCCAGCAATACAGCGTAGGGTCCCCATGTCACATTCATATTAGCTTGCATTGGGTAGTTATGTGCAATTTGCTGTTAAAAGGGAACATAACCCCTAACCAGATTATAAAACTGCACTGAATATAAAAGATTTATCTGCTACAAACCCTTCATTTCTAGATGTACAAAAGCACTAGGGAGGGCATGATTTCTCTGTTAAACATGTAAAGCTGAACTCTAGGCAAACGGTGTAGTACACTAATGAAATAAAAGCTGATTACCTGCCAAAGTATATATAATTCTGTCCATCCAGTCCTGTGATTTAGGGAAAGGAATATCACCGCTCCAGGTAGGTCAGACAACAGTAAAACTCTCCTCCAGTTTAGAAGCCACAGGTGCTGGCAATGCATATATCAATGAGATAGGAAAAAGTTCTGGACAGCCGCACTCCAAAAATTGCCTTTTATTCAAAAAAATGGGCTCAAAAAAAAGAACGAACAGAAGAGCTGATGCATTTCACACTATCAAACAGTGCTTAATCATAGCTTTGATTAAGAACATATTGTTCGTTGTTCGCCCGAACATTCGAACAACCAAAGTTCGGCCAGAACTTATGCTCGGGCCGAACCGTTCGCCCATCCCTACTTCCCAGTTAAAAATGCAGATTTGCCAGTTCTGCTGGAAATATCTGTTACCCAGAATGATGAAGTTGAATGCTGTGCCAGACGAACAAGAAGATTTTTATAGCTGGCCACAATATAAGAAGCCTGTGAAGAACAAAGTCATAACAGTATAGCAGAATGGAATATGAATAGTACAAGCTGGGGCACAGCCCCTTGTTCCCACTCTCATTTCTTGTTGTAATGCGTCTCTTAATACCGTCTCCTACTTGTGTATAAGCCTGTCCTTGGCTTGCATCCTCTTCCTCACTGCGATTTTGATGTAAACAAACAGTGCCTGATAGTTGTGGCATCCCACATGTCTCATATGAGGTGCAAAGGGAAAATAAAGGCAGATTTCTGGGCAGTCCATTGTCTTCCCTTCCCTAGGGTGCTATCGGCTCTCTTCCACCAACAGTAGGCTGCTATTGGGGGGAGAAGAGAACAGGATCCTCCCTCCAGCAGATATGCCGGTGACACTGCTGGAGAGTCGGTTAGATAAGCGAAAAGCTGGCAACTCTGGCCTAAAGCCAGCAAGTTCCCAGATATGAATATTTGTCATAGAAAAAAGCTAGCAATTTATATTAGATGTGTAGCGCTACCCCCAGTTAAGAGAGCCGCTGGGTTATGTTTCGGGCCCTGTATACAGCACCGCCAACCCCCGGCAATCTACTCAACCCACATTGGCACAGTTAGTCTAGGGATTGTTACCTCGTAACGGTCTATACCTGATTATACACAATCTGGCAGTATTGATAGATAACTACTATCTGCAAAGATGACACTAATACCAATGTGATAAAATATAACTGGATTTTCTTTGGTACAAGGGTTCAAGGTTAAACACATCACATAGCATACATGCAGAGCCCTGCAGCAACAAACATATTCATCAATGATAGTGCAGCGTGATCACCCGCCACGTGCAACTATCTTCTTTCCCCATGCGCAATATGGCGCAGCAACAAAGTTTTAACCCCCACGCTGGTCAGGCCTGACTCAGATTCAAACTCAGTCCCTTATGAGAACAATTCTTCGCATGCAACTTGAACGGTGGTGCACTTTCAGGAAACAATATTTGTAATCCAAGGGTAGTAAATAACAGGGTGGGCCAAGGCACTAGGCCCAACAAAGTAAAAAGGGTAATGAAGTGAGCAAGTGCTCGCTCACCACTCCAGATGCGATCCCAGTCCGGGCTTCCACCACTGTGTATCCGCACACAGTGTCTCCAACGGCCGGGTCTCCGGTCCAGCTGATGTCAGCAAACTCGAGCAAGAACAGGTGACACCCAGGCTCCGCAGTGGGGTTGAAGTCTCTTTGGTCGGTATGCAAGGCCCAGGCTTCAGGCCTTACACAGCAGCGGATCCACACAGGGAGTTCTATTGCTTGCAGCGCAGTGTCCAAAGAGGCCGAGCTTAGCCTTGCCCTCTTCTTATATAGCCCCACCCATGAGTCTCTGCGGCGGCCCAATACACCCTGGGTGCCGAACGGGGTTCTGGGTAATGTAGTCCAGGGGCCTTAAAAGGAGACCCCGCTACAGATGTATGCAATCTATGGCTGTACATGTAGCAGTGTATTGCACCACCTTTCACAATGCACACCAGTGTGCCCTTTATATAGAGCATAACTCGTGCAAGCTGGTGTAAATGGCCTTAAGTCAGTTTCAGTTGCTTGTTGGCAGGCAAAAAAAAGTATTAGGGAAAAAGCTAAAACTTGAATTAAGCACCTTTTTTACACCCACCCCAACTGTAAAAGCAGCCTGACTTGCCACATCTGCAAAATGTATCCCCCCCCCTCATCACACTGGGCAGGCAGTACCACCTTAGAAAGCAACTAACTCAAGTAAATGGGGTTGCGCCGCAACTGCGAGCCAAACACTTGGCTTGCAGTTGTGGAGTAGTGTTCCCATTCAAACACTGGCTGTTAAAAATAAACAAACATGCATTCAGGGCGTGGAAGTATTGCATTTTTTGAAAAGCAACCCACCACGGACTGCTTTTCAAATAGCTGCGGAGGAGTAAACAAGCCCTTAGCTATGACACCAACCATTTGATGACTTGACAGTTTGGTTAAGAGCTGACATAAGCACACTACGGTCGTAACTCTAACAGTTATCATTCAAAGCATGCTGTGAATTGAATGGTTTGGAGAAATTATTAATTTGGTGGGTTTAGTTCTGCTTTATAGCTTGCTCACACCAGCAGCGTGTTCTACTGCACAGCCGTTGGTGTGTGACGTGGAGACAGTGGTGCTGATGCACTGTAAATAATACATCACACAGTAACTTTTATTTTTTTTTGCTAAAAATGTGTTGAAATATCAAAAAGCGCAGTTGTGATATGATAGATTGCATTACATCGAGCTCTACTGACGCATTATGTCCTCTTTTTCAGCGCACCGCACAGCAGCATAGTGGTGTGAACTGCCATGATAGGGAACAATGCTTTTTGCCTTGCCTATACATGGCAAGGCTGCCCAATGCATCTCGTGTGAACAGGCCCTTAAAATGAATTTCTTCCTAATGCTTATAGATACACCGATAAATGGGGCTTAATGTAAAGTGCTTTACTGCTTGTTCAAAATATGTAAATAGTTTAGTGTACATGATCTGGGCAAAGGTTAACTTTAAGTGATTAACACCTTATATTTGGTATTTGTAAAGAAGAGTATATATATATGTTTTTTTTTTTTTACATTCGTAGATCATTTATATGAAGCAATGTACCCTGTGAACATATTTGATCTACGGTATTTGAAAGTCTTATCCCCTTTAATGTGGAACTATTAAGAAGAGTCTTTCTAAACTTTTTTACCCTGGAGGAACCCTAAGTGATTTTTAAATCTTGGGGAACCACTTGTAAACATTTTTCTACCCAAAACAAATTAGTATCATCAGTTACAAGTTTTAAATAAAAGACTAAAGAATGTGGCGTGTTTAGAATATTAGACAGCCAGAGCAGATCATTTCTTTTATTAATCCTCACTGTTCTATGCAACAAAATAATTTCAGTAAAATTTAATCATATATCTAATCAATATATAACATAAAAGAAACACAAACAGTAAAAATTGTGGCATACCGTGACATTGATGGCCAGTGTTAAGCTGACCTCCTATATTGGTGGTCAGTAGAGAATTATCCATAAACACTGGTGATCATTGTAGGTGGCAAATCAATTTGCCATTGCTCATTGCTCAAGAAGCCACAACCACAGAAGGAAACCTGGTTGAGAAAGGCTGACACAGACTCTGATAATCCAACAAGAACACTAACTGAGTAAACGCTTGATTGCAATATGAAGTTTTTCTACTGGGGGGGGGGGGGCAATATTTTTTCTAGTGAGCCTAAAATGTTGTAAGAAATTGAAAATATCAGTGTAGAAAAAAAAAACAGAATGGATGCCAGTGCATCAAAATACCCCTAGGATTTGTGCCAGTACAGTAAAATACCCCCAAGACTAGTTTTTAGTGCAGCAAAATGCACCTAGGTTTGGTGTTTATTACAGCAAAATACCCCCAGGATTAGTGTTTACTGCAGAAAAATTACCCTCATGATTTGTGTCAGTACAGCAATAAAACCCTGTATAAGTGTCCAGTGGTTTTCACTACCTTAGAACATGCTCCCTCAATGCTTTCTCTCTCTTGCGATTCTGCCTTTGCCACTCTACCGGGCAGTGTTGCCAACCTACCAGAATAAAATTCACTGACACAACACATAATTTTTATGTCAAAGCCACATTTTTACTGTCATTTTCAAAACTTACAAAAATTACATTTTAAAATGCAAATTTTAGTATTTATGCTACAATCAAATAAATATGACTGAGTCTGACTCACACTGTCACTAATTGAATCCCCCCCCCCCCCCCCTATGGGCATTAAATCACCATATTAAAGGCTATTGAGCATTCCTTTCTGTCATAGGCTCAGAGCCACAGCATGTCACTCTGCTTGACTCACCAGACCAGGCCAGGGCACTCACTCACTCAGGTGTCCGACGACTCCAAAGAAGACACACCACCGGGCACCGCGTGACCGTGGGCAGCAGCAGGGCGGCTGGCTGGCTGCAGTGACAGGAGGACTCACTCCACACAGTCACTCACTCACTCAGTCGGGCGGGCAGAGCAGGCAGTGGCACTGGCAGGCAGGGGCACACTGGTTGGTCGGTCTCGGTCCGTCCGTCGCTCCAGTCCGGCAGTCAGTGAGTCACAGTGGGGGGTAATTCGGTCTGCTGCTGTCCCGCGGCCGCCGCTCAGCTCTCCTCTTCACATCCACGAAGCTCCTCAGTTTCCCGCTCTGCTCTTGCTACTTTTATAGGCAGGCGCCTATGAAAATGCGCTACGATAATTGGCTGCATGGCGGGGGTGGGCAGTCAGAGGCTAACGCAGGACTTAGACGCTGCGGCTCAGATTCGGATCTTCTCGCGATTACCGGAATTGCGCATGTGCAGTTCGGACCCGAGCCGATCACCGCCATTTTTATGAGCACATTTCCCTTACTACAGACTTTTACGCACATGGAAAAAGTGCCTTTTATTTACGTAATGTCCGTAATTCTACGTACGGTTGGCAACACTGCTACCGGGGCTGTAATGTGGTGGGCAGGAGATCACTGCATCCAACAGCAGGAACAAGTATAGTGAGCAATGCTGTGAGGAGCATTTGACCACCAATGTTCTAAGGGAATCGTGTTGGCGGTCAGCTAAAAACGTAGAATTCCAATGGGTCCTTAGCACCGTTTCAGTGCAACACATGCCAGTTTTGGCACAGGTGCTGCAGGCTGCTGAACTCTGCTCTACAGCTTTTTTTAAATATGGTCCTTAGTGGGCACCAGCGTTGCATGTTTTTTAGGCAATGTTGTCCCCAATGTTGTCCCCACGGACCTCCGCAAGTGTTCCTGCCAGGATTAGTGACATTAGTTCAAGAAGACAGGAGAACTCTCAACAGGAACACAAACAACAATAAAACAGAGTTTGTAACACTTTCCATCTCTAACCAAAACTAAAAAGGTATGCCTAGAGTTGGGCTTTTACAGTAATTTGATGTACAATACTTAAACAATAAGGACATTTTAAAAGGTTTGTTACTGTTTTCCCCCCACCTACTGAGCTAAAATAGCCTTCCACCCCCTCACCTTTCCTAAAGCTCTATACTTATCAGGTTCTTATCGCCTAGACCTGCCAAAGTGTTTACACCCTCTAGCTTCCTCAACTGGTATCCACATGTACACCATACCAGCATAACCCATCATAACCCCATAGACTTTTATGGGGCTGCAAGACATATCCGAGTTTAAAGTTTCTTTACACTTTGACTCCATGAACTGTTCTCTTCAATTTGGTATTTAAGCCAAAAGCTTCTCTCACTCAAAATAACGTATTGTACTATAAACTGGCACTTAAAAGCAGCAGAAGTCTCTTTCCCTTTTCTTTTTAAAATATTTATTTGAAAGCACAGTACTATATACCAGACAAATTGTAGTTCTGTTATAGTTCAAACTACCTTGAATCTCCTCTATATAAGCAATCATTTTGAGCTAACAGCTAAAGTAAAGTTATTAGCAATCTGGCAACACTTTGGCACAAACTCTTCAGTTATTCTTGTTTTGAGGAGTATCTGAAGTGAAAATGACTCAAAATGTATTTTTTATTATGTACAGATAAATGTTTAGTACTGAGGGACTAGCTTTGATAAAAAAAAAATCAATGTCTTCCTCCAAATGTATTTGAAGTAGTTTCCCCTATTCATCTTTTTTTATGCTTTTTAGGTGTCTGCTTCCATTGACTTGCTCTCCAACCAAGCTTTTCCCTGTGTTCCTGCTAGTTTTCCTACTTTACTTCTACCATCTTATTACTCCTCTTATCTGCTTTCTCATTCAATATGTATGCTTTCTTTTCCTCAGACTTTGCTCCAGATCAGGGTATGTAATACATCCACTGACACCAACAATGGGGCATCATTTGCCCTCCCCTGCTGAGACCAGTGAAGGGGCACAATTCTTCCCATAAGACCCCAATGATGGGGCAAAATTCTTTCCAATGATACCAACCATTGGGGCCAATGACACCAATGATAGGGCAAAAGTCATCCCAATGATACCAACAATTGGGCCCAATGATGGGGTATCATTCATCCCAATGATACAAAGAATTGGGCCCAATGATACCAATGATGGGGCACAATTAATCCCAATGATGCCAACAATTGAGCCCGATGACACCAATGATAGGGCAAAAGTCACCCGATGATACCAACAATTGGGCCCAATTATGGGGTATAATTCATCCCAATGATACAAATAGTTGGGCCCAATGATACCAATGATGGGGCACAATTTACCCCAATGATACCAACAATTGGGCTCAGTAATGGGGCACAATTCATCCCAAAGATACCAACAATTGGGCCCAATGGCACCAATGATGGGGCACAATTCCTCCCATGACACCAACGATAGGGCACAATTCCTCCCACTGACACCACAGATGGGACATTTGTTTTTTCCCCGCTAACGTTGGGACCTTCACTACTCCCAATGGCCAGAGTCTGGCCCCCTGTTTTGAAAATTTGGAAACCCCTATTTTAAGTAAACTACAGCCAGTATTCCCAGACTGCAAGCTGTGGAGGGCTAAGGACTAGTCAACAGTATTTATGTAGGCTTCCTCCCTGCAGAGGGTAATTTCCTTACAACTGACTTACAATGCCTCATCCTGAGTGGTGTTTTGGGGTTTTGGTGTGTTGTCAGCCACATCTAGGTAAAGTAACAGGGTTTCATTTAGAAGTTCAGAGTCCCTTGGGGAAATGGTGGAGGCACAGATGCACAAGTAGTGCTGGAGGGGGCAATATTTAAGAGGCACAAACAGGGGTAGGGAAGCCCAGGTTCACAGACTGCATCAGCACAGGATGTTAGCAGACAAAAGTTCAATTTGGAAGATACAGCCTAACCACAGTTGACCCTTCTAAATATTTGAAAGATAGCAAACAGTACAGTAGCTAATTGGTTAGCACTTCCGCCTAGCAGCACTAAGGTCTGTCCGTTCAAATCCCAACACTACCTGCCTGGAGTTTGTACCTTCTCCCTGTGGCAGTGTGGGTTTTCTCGGGGTACTCCAGAGTCCAGTTTCCTCCCGCATTCTAAAGACTTGCTGGTAGGTTAATTGGCTCCTGTCTAAATTGGCCCTAGTGTGTGTATGTGACTTAGGGACCTTAGATTGTAAGATCCTTGTGGTCAAGAACTGATATGATGTACAATGTACACTATATTACCAAATGTATTGGGACGCCTGCCTTTATACGCATATGAACTTTAATGGCATCCCAGTCTTAGTCCGTACGGTTAAATATTGAGTTGGCCCACCCATTGCAGCTATAACAGCTTCAACTCATGCCGGCCAGTCAAGTTCCTCCACTCCAAACTCGCTCATCCATGTCTTTATGGACCTTACTTTGTGCACTGGTCCAAATCATTTGGTAAAGGGGGGATTATGGTGTGGGGTTTTTTGTGTTCCAGGGGTTGGGCTCAGCCCCTTAGTTCCAGTGAAGGGAACTCTTAAGGCGTCAGCATACCAAGACATTTTGGACAATTTCATGCTCCCATCTTTCTGGGAACAGTTTGGGGATGGCCCCTTCCTGTTCTAACATGACTGTGCACCAGTGCATAAAGCAAGGTCCATAAAAGACATAGATGAGTGAGTTTGGGGTGGAGGAATTTCACTGGCCTGCGCAGAACACCTTTGGGATAAATTAGAGTGGAGACTGTAAGCCAGGCCTTCTTGTCCACATCAGTGCCTAACCTCACAAATGCACTTCTGGAAGAATGGTCAAACATTCCCATAGACACACTTCTAAACCTTGTGGTCAGCCTTCCCAGAAGAGTTGAAGCTTTTATAGCTGCAATTGGTGGGCCAACTCAATATGGAACCCTACGGACTAAGACTGGGATGCCATTAAAATTCATGTGCGTGTAAAGGCAGGCGTTCCAATACTTTTGGTAATATAGTGTATATGTAAAGTGCTGCCTAAAATTTGCAGTGCTATATAAGTACCTTATAAAAAATCAATACATATTTACTTTTTGAATATAAATCTGCTGGGCAGATGTAATAGTATTTCTAAGTTTTTTATTTTTCAAATAAAAAAAAATACTAGTTTCAGTTACGTTTATAGCTGATAGACCAAGGTAAGCTTAAAGGGGTTGTAAAGGTTTGTTTTTTATTTTCTAAATAGGTTCCTTTAAGCTAGTGCATTGTTGGTTCACTTACCTTTTCCTTTGATTTACCTTCTAAATGTTTTTTTTCTTTGTCTGAATTTCTCACTTCCTGTTTCTCCTCACTAAACTTCACACCATCATCCGAGTGGTGGTTAGTCAGCCAGAACAGCTTACTGAACAGCTTACTGAGGAGGAACAGGAAGTGAGAAATTCAGACAAAGAAAACAAAGAAAAAAAATATTTAGAAGGGAAATCAAAGGAAAAGTTAAGTGAACCAACAATGCACTAGCTTAAAGGAACCTATTTAGAAAATAAAAAACGAACCTTTACAACCCCTTTAAGTCAGTGTGTGGTGTTAACATGCTAACATTCAAATCACCGGCCCTGGAGACTTCCATTAGTACCAGATGCCTATCAACCACCAGGCAGCATCATCTATGCCAGGTATACCAGAACGGATGCCCAATAATATGTGCAAATTCTAATTTCATTTTCAAATCCAACATCATATAAATGTTATAATAAAGGAAGATAATAATGATTAAAAATAATTTTAAAATAATAATCTTTCTTTTTATTATTTCTTTCACAAGGGTCACCGAGGCAGCACTGGAGGGTGGCCAACTGAGCGCTAGCGATCTATTACTTATCATGTCCTAGATTAGAGCCCATACTATATCTTTAGCAGTAGATTATTCATCTTTCAGTGACAATGCTATAAAAATTCATATGCATACTTATGAGCTTATCCACGTAAATTAAAGCATCTTCGTAAGGACTTCTAAAAATATGACTTAAAATATACCCAAACCTTACAGCTTTACCTTTATGCAGTGTAAGTACTTTTTTGTTTGTTGAATAGGCCAATGTGATTAATAGATCTGCTTTACAGAGGGAATTCATGCAAAACAATGGACATAGATGCCAGCATCTTTTTTTTTTTTTTTTTCAAATAATAGTTTTATTGTGGGTTTCTACAAAGATAATACACGGGCTTGTAAGACATTGAAATGCAGAAAATATTACGTTTCCAGGTTGTCAAACAAATGCAGTAAGGTTTTAGCAATTCACCCATAAACAATAGCAGGCATCGAACCAAAAAGGGAAGTGATGCAATAAAGTGTCATAGAAACACATCCAGCAAACTACCCGGGACAAAGAGAGTCCCAAAGATACTCTTAGTGGAGAAAAAGAGAGAGGGAAAGAGAAAAGAAAAGGAGAGATCATCATGGTAGCTTAGTCACCTGGTCCTGGCGCTTCCTCTCGAAGGTGCCACAGCCCCCAGACTTTGTCGTGCATGTCCAGCTTATCCTGCATCCTGGCCGTTATTTTCTCCATCAGCTCCACGTCCTTGATTCTAGTGTGCAAGGCCTCGGGAGTGGGGGGGGGGGATTGTTGTTTCCAGTTTAAGGCTATGAGACAATGTGCGGCTGTGAGGATATGGCTTGTCAGTTTTTTGTAGGGTGGGACGAGCCGCAGTGGCGAGAGGCCCAGCAGGAAAAATTTGGGAGTCATAGGGATAGGCATTTCCAACAACCGTGACAGCAGCTGCTGTACTTCAGTCCAGTAGGGAGTGATTAGAGTGCAATTCCAATAAATGTGAAGGAGGGTCCCCCTATCTCTTTGGCAACGCCAACAGCGGTCTGAGCTGGTGGGGTATATGGTGTGGAGCACGTCAGGGGTCATGTACCAGAAAATAAGGATTTTGTAAGTATTTTCCTTGTACAGAGTGCACAGGGAGCTCTTCGCCGCCTGAGACCATATTATCCGCCACTGTTCTAAAGGGATTTCCTCATTGAGGGCCTTCTCCCATCTAGTCATATAGGAATGTTTACCGCTCGAGTCTATGGAATAGGCGTTAAGTATCTTATAAATAGAGGAGATTAGGCCCTTCTGGGCAGTGCCCGCCAGGACCAAGGACTCAAAGGGGGTTGGGGGGGAGAAGTGTAGGTCAGGGGCTATGGTCAGGGCATAGTGGCGAATTGGCAGGTAGCTATAGAATTCCTGGCGTGGCAAGTCATGCTTGGTCTGAAGTCTGGGGAAGGGTAATAATTTGCGCGTCATGAGACCCACAAGGTTCCCGAAATGAAATAGATTTCGGGACGTCCAGGGGTACGACATGTGGTGGGAGAGGCTATCTGGCACTTTGGGATTACAGACGAACGAAGTCAAGAGTGAGCATTCAGAGTACAACCCATATGGACACGCCATCTTGCGCCAGAGTCGTCTAAGCTGGGACATGGACCTCAACAGTCGTTTTGGGGGGTCCTCCGCGCTCGCAATCCAAAGCAGGCTGTTTGGGTGGGTCGGGGCTAGCCATATTTTATCAATCTTCGTCTACTTGTTATAGGATCGTTGAGTGAACCATGAGGCTATCGCGCGAAGCTGGGTCGCTTGGTAGTACCTGACTAGGTCAGGGGCCGCCAAGCCCCCATCTGAACGTGCCACCAATAGTACCGATTGAGGGATTCTATGTCTCTTGTAGTACCAGATAAATTTAATGAGGTCAGATTGCAGGCTTCTTAAGTGTTTATAGGGGACTGGGATAGGCAGTGTTTGGAAGAGGTAAAGAAGCTACGGGAGAACCACCATCTTAACTGAGGCGATCCGGCCAAGTAGAGAGATGCGATGAAACTTCCATTGCGTGAGCAAGGTTCTAATTGAGTGGAAGAGAGGGGGGAAGTTCTCCTGGTATAGAGTAGAGAATTTTGGGGTGATGTAAATTCCCAGGTATTTCAAGGTGTTAGTTTTCCAGTGATAGGGGAAATTGGCCGTCAGATGTGCGATTTCCGTTTCGGGAATATTAATGGGTAGGGCCTCCGACTTAGAGGTGTTGATTTTGAATCCCGAAAGGGCTCCATAGCGGGCCAGTTCCGGATGGAGATTCGGAAGAGAGATCCTAGGTTGCGTGAGAGAGAGAATAACATTGTCCGCGAACATGGAAATTTTTAATTCCCGGCCCCGTACCGAAAGATGCCAGCATCTTTAATCACTGCTGAAACTCAGGCAAGATGCACCAAAGTTTCTATCTTCATCTGATGACCACAGTAATTTCCTTTCCAGTCATTCTCTGATGTTTCAATTATTTTAGATGAATGCAGCAAAGAAGCATTGGATTATTTTTGTTTTAGTAGGAGGAGTGGGGAGAACTAGGATTTCCAGTGGGGAGATTTTAACACTGGAGCCCCTAAAAGATCTAAAGAACCAATGGATAATACAGCCCACCAGCCTCAGTTTATAGCTCACCTATAATCTAAAATTTGGGTAACTTCCCCTTTAAAGTAGAACTTCAGTCAAAATGTTTTATCAATTATCCAGAGTAGAGAAGGGATAGAACCTCTGCTTGTGTCTGCGTTGTGAGGAATTACCCCCATGTCCTGTTCCAGAAACACGAAAGTATAGAAAAATTTGCCCAAAGTGAGAGGAATATAAATCTTTGACAGTTATCAGGGCAACAAGTGTCACCATCAGTTCCGGTTCTGGTGCTCAAATAATGGCAAACACAGCAATAAAATACTTTTATCAGTAGCCATGAGACCTCTGTCTTAAGCCTGGTACACACTATACGTTTTTTTTTTCTCAACCCAGCGGGCTGAACGAAAAAAAAAAAAGTCAGATGGCTGATTGAATGATGATCGGATGCTGGTTTTACAGTATACCCATTCAACAGAAGACCTGACCGGCTTCTGTTGGACAGGGAGCTGTACACACGGGCCGAAAGTCAGCCAGTTCCTGCCGAACCAACTGTTTCTGGCCGATTTTTGGCTCATGTGTACCCAGCATTAGTGATTCTACCCCTGCAGGCCAGGGCTATGGGAGGGGAGCAGCTATTTGAGATATCAGTTAAATAGGAAGTCAGTTTCAGCATTTAAATAGTCAGAACAGCTGTCAATCAACCAGGGGGCATTAACTACAGTAGATTGGATTAACAGCTGCCTGTAGTTAACATAGGAGGGTAACAACTATCTTGTGACACAGCGCATAGGCATGCGCATTGGGGTGTGTCGGGTGTGCCTTGGCATACCCTAATCACCCCATGAGGTGCAGATTGCCCCTGCTGCCCAGGCCCCTGTGTAACAGTAGTAAGAAGAGCCGGCAAGACTGTAATCCTTGAAGTGTCATTTATTGGTACATCAGAGTGAAAAAAAACAATCATACTGATGCTTTTTGGCAATAGCCTTAGCGACGACTAAGGCTATTGTCGAAACGCGTCAGTTTGTTTTATTGTCACTCTGATGTACCAATAAACGGCACTTCAAGGATTACAGTCTTGCGGCTCTTCTTTCTACTGTTGCATTTGAGTGTGTTGGGACACATCGAGCCTCGACACCTGTTAGTGGACCTGGTGTATGGATTGGGTTGTCCCTGCAGAGAGCGCTGTTACCTTTTTTCTTTTCCATCCAGGCCCCTGTGTCCCCCGCATTCCCCTGCAGTGCTGCCTGCTTCCCTCCTATTTTCCCAACCAGCTGCTGTGGAGGACGTTTCAGAATGGAGAGCAGGGGATGGGGCCAGTAAACATGTACCGTAATTTACTGGTTCCTTCCTTCTCTAAATGAACATAGTGAGTGATCGGTACTGATCACTCAATGTGTTCATAACTGAAGCATAGTAAACTATGTTTATTATGCTTCAGTTTGTGTATGAATAGGAAGCCACTCAGCACAGAGCACTTCCCATTTATTCACTGTCCAGTGCAGCTGAGGCTGCAGAGAACAGGACTGGGGAATCTCTGTCCTCAGTCCCATTCTCTGTTTCAAAAGTCATTGTAAAAAATAATAAAATAATAAAAACAAAACGCATATGTGTTTGAACTTAAGGATGCACACCCTAATGCAATTGGCTGCGCACACTTATGACATAGTGTTAGGGAAAGCCTCACATCTAGTAGAAGCTGACAGGATCAACAGGCATATATATAACATTTACTCTAATGCAAAAACCTTGCACAACTACATTAACATGGCAAAAAGAGAGCTATTTAACCAACTTTAGTATTGGGTTTACATAATCTTTGGAATCTGATGAAGGCTTTGGGTTTCTTGCATTGCAATATGAATAATTTTAGCTCCAGAAGAAGTCAAGTATCTAATAAAACTGATAGAACAACTTCAGTTCTTCTCTAGTATTCTGGCTTGTGCCAGAAAGGTTGATCCAGCAGGGTATCCAGTCATCTTTGTTTTAACAGAACAGTAATAGTAAAGCCGCTGGGTTTTTACAACAGTATTCAGTGGACCGTGTTATTGATCTAACAGGCTTGACAAAGCATGCTCATGAACACAAATATAGGCCGGGGCGCTTTAAACTGCTTTTTATCCCCAGTCTAGCCTTGAATGGAATTATTTTGCATTTACGAAGTTCGCTCAGTTTTTTTTTTTTTTATCTTTTCTGACACATAAATGTTTTCTGGTTCATTGTATGACCAGCTCACAATTATTTTTCCTCAATAAGAAAAAAACATATACAGGCCAAGGTAAAACTGTGCTGTGCAAATAAAAATGCAGAATATTTAATCAGCTATGTTATGTGCCTATGGTGCGCTCTGCTATGCATGGCCCTGTCCATGGTGCTGACTGTAGGGAATATGTATTGTAAACAGAAGCTGGGGTCAACTCACCAAGATGGATGAGTTATTTTAATTACATTCCTTATTTTACCTCAAAAACGCTTTTCATTAACCACTTGCCGACTGACTCATGTACATATATGTCAGCAATTTAAAGATGGATATCTCGGTAACGGCAGCAGCTGCTGCCACAACCGAGGTATCCATCTTTTCAGTGAGCGGTCCTGTTTACGATAATGGTACTCTCTGTGGCAGATTCGCCGCAAGATCAACGTTATCGGCGGCTGGAGAGGGGCCCCCTCCCGCGCCCTCCGCTGCTTACCAGAGCAGTCGGTAGCGGCGGAGGCGATCGGGTCCTTCTCTGTCAGTGGCCTGGAGACGAGTGAGGGGAAGATGACCCCCACCCGTCTCCATATCACTGCAGAGCGGAAGCGGCGTCAAATCGTTACTTCCGCCCATACGTCTTAAAGGGACATTTTTTTGTTTTGTTGATGGTTTTTTTATTGCATTTAAGTCCAAATATGAGATCTGAGGTCTTTTTGACCCCAGATCTCACATTTAAGAGGACCTGTCATGCTTTTTTCTATTACAAGGGATGTTTACATTCCTTGTAATAGGAATAAAAGTGACCCATTTTTTTTTTTTTAAATCAATAAAATAAAGTAAAATAAATAAGAAAAAATAAATTTTTTAAAGCGCCCGTCCCAACGAGCTCACACGCAGAAGCGAACACATACGTGAGCAGCGCCCGCATATGAAAATGGTGTTCAAATCACACATGTGAAGATTCGCTGCGATTGTTAGAGCGAGACCAATAATTTTAGCCTTAGACCTCTTCTGTAACTCAAAACATGCAACCTGTAGAATTTTTTAAACGTCGCCTATGGAGATTTTTTAGGGTAAAAGTTTGACGCCATTCCACGAGTGGGCGCAATTTTGAAGCGTGAAATGTTGGGTATCAATTTACTCGAGGTAACATTATCTTTCACAATATAAAAAAAAATTGGGCTAACTTTACTGTTGTCTTTTTATTTAACCCCTTCCATACCGGGTCATTGTAAAATGACGCCGGCAGGGACCCTCTCTCCCTCCGGGTGGGCGTCATATGACGTCCTGGGTTTGAGGGGGGATATTTGACTGATGCCTGCAGCTAGAGGCATCATTCAGATATCCTTGTTTTCAGCCGGCGATCCTGCGCACCATAAGAATGATCATAGTGGCGGTTCCGCCGCTTGATCGTTCTTATAGGCGGCAGGAGGGGCCTCCCCCCTCCCGCCGCCATCCGGTGCTTCTCCGGGCTCTCCTGTGCCATCGGGGACCCGGAGAGAATCGTCCGGCGTCGGTGGTGGGTCACATGACGAGCATAGAGATGACTGGTGACCAGATGGTCACCAGTCATCTCTATGACCGTCGGAGGCCCGGGCGCGATGCAATGTCGTCACGCCCGGGTCCTCAAATGTAAACAAAGCCGCCATTGCGGCTGTAAGTATGAGATCAGTGAACATTTTTTCACAATCTCATGCTTTCCAGCCTGGAGGAGAGATGTGGGGTCTTATTGACCCCGCATCTCTCCATAAAGAGGACCTGTCACACACATTCCTATTACAAGGGATGTTTACATTCCTTTTAATAGGAATAAAAGTGATCAAAAAAAAAAAAAAAAAGTGTGAAAAAAAAAAGTAAAAAAAAATAAAATTTTTTTTTTTTTAAATGCCCGTCCCCAATAGCTCGTGCTTGGAAGCGAACGCACACGTAAGTCACGCCCGCATATGTAAACGCCATTCAAACCACATATGTGAGGTATCGCCGCGTGCGTTAGAGCGTGTGCAACAATTCTAGCACTAGACCTCCTCTGTAACTCTAACCTGGTAACCTGTAAAAATTTTCAAAGCATCGCCTATGGAGATTTTTAAGTACCGAAGTTTGGCACCATTCCATGAGTGTGCGCAATTTTAAAGCGTGACATGTTAGGTATCTTTTTACTCGGCGTAACATAATCTTTCATATTTTACAAAAAAATTGGGCTAACTTTACTGTTTTGTTATTCATGAAACCATTTTATTCCCCCAAAAAAGGCGTTTGAAAAATTATTGCGCAAATACTGTGCAAGATAAAAAGTTGCAACGACCGTCATTTTATTGCCTAGGGTATCTGCTAAAAAGTACATATATAATGTTTGGGGGTTCTGAGTAATTTTCTAGCAAAAGAATGATGATTTGTACATGTAGGAGAGAAGTGCCAGAATAGGCCCGGTATGGAAGTGGTATAAAAAGCCCTGTATGGAAAGGGTTAATTAAAAAAAGTGAATTTTTTCCCAAAAAAGTGCGCTTGTAAGACCGCTGCGCAAATACGGTGTGACAAAAAGTATTGCAATGACCGCCATTTTATTCTCTAGGGTGTTAGAAAAAAATGTTATAATGTTTGGGGGTTCTAAGTAATTTTCTAGAAAAAATACTTGTTTTTAACTTGTAAACACAGAGTCTGAAAAACAGGCTCGGTCCTTAAGTGGTTAAAATAGTACTGTGTAGGCATGGCATCAATATTTATTTTACCATTGCAAGAATATTTCTTATGTACAGGTGAAACTCGAAAAATTAGAATATCGTGCAAAAGTTCATTTATTTCACTAATGCAACTTAAAAGGTGAAACTAATATATGAGATAGACTCATTACATGCAAAGCAAGATAGTTCAAGCCGTGATTTGTCATAATTGTGATGATTATTACAGCCCATGAAAACCCCAAATCCACAATCTCAAAAAAATTGAATATTTTGAAAAGGTGCAATATTCTAGGCTCAAAGTGTCCCACTCTAATCGGCTAATTAAGCCATAACACCTGCAAAGGTTTCCTGAGTCTTTAAATGGTCTCTCAGTCTGGTTCAGTAGGAATCACAATCATGGGAAACACTGCTGAACTGACAGTTGTGCAGAAAACCATCATTGACACCCTCTATAAGGAGGGAAAGCCTCAAAAGGTAATTGAAAAAGAAATTGGATGTTCCCAAAGTGCTGTATCAAAGCACATTAATAGAAAGTTATGTGGAAGGGAAAAGTGTGGAAGAAAAAGGTGCACAAGCAGCAGGGATGACCGCAGCCTGGAGAGGAATGTCAGGAAAAGGCCATTCAAAAGTGTCGGGGACTTTCACAAGGAGTGGACTGAGGCTGGAGTCAGTGCATCAAGAGCCACCACACACAGACGGATCCTGGACATGGGCTTCAAATGTCGTATTCCTCTTGTCAAGCCATTCCTGAACAACAAACAACATCAGAAGTGTCTTACCTGGGCTAAAAAAAACACACCTGGTCTGTTGCTCAGTGGTCCAAAGTCCTCTTTGCTGATGAGAGCAAATTTTGCATCTCATTTGGAAACCAAGGAGCCAGAGTATGGAGGAAGAATGGAGAGACACACACTGCAAGATGCTTGAAGTCCTGTGTGAAGTTTCCACAGTCTGTGTTGATTTGGGGAGCCATGTCATCTGCTGGTGTTGGTCCACTGTGCTTCATTAAGTCCAGGGTCAACACAGCCGTCTACCAGGAGATTTTGGAGCACTTCACGCTTCCTTCAGCAGATGAGCTCTATGGGGATGCTGACTTCATTTTCCAGCAGGACTTGGCACCTGCCCACACTGCCAAATGCACCAAAACCTGGTTCAATGACCGTGGGATTACTGTGCTTGATTGGCCAACAAACACGCCTGACCTGAACCCCATAGAGAACCTATGGGGCATTGCCAAGAGAAAGATGAGAGACATGAGACTGAACAATGCAGAAGAGCTGAAGGCCGCTATTTAAGCATCCCGGTCTTCCATAACACCTCAGCAGTGCCACAGGCTGATAGCTTCCATGCCACGCCGCATTGAGGCAGTAATTGCTGCAAAAGGGGCCCAAACCAAGTACTGAGTACATATGCATTCTTATACTTTTCAGAGGTCCGATATTGTTCTATGTACAATCCTTGTGTTATTGATTGCATGTAATATTCTGCTTTTCTGAGATTGTGGATTTGGGGTTTTTATGAGCTGTAAGCCATAATCATCACAATTATGACAAATCACGGCTTGAACTATCTTGCTTTGCATGTAATGAGTCTATTTCATATATTAGTTTCACCTTTTAATTTGCATTTGTGAAATAAATGAACTTTTGCATGATATTCTTGCACAAGTATTTTGCACAAGTTTCACCTGTATCTGTTTTTTTTGTTTGTTTTTTTTCACCTGAAATTGCTCCTTTTCCAGATCTCCTCAATAGGCACCTCATGGAACCTCGTAGGAAGAATAATGCACAGAAAACCAACAAAACATGTGAAATTCTATTTATTTCAAGAAAGGAAATGGATAGTTGTCACTTTACAGATTTTATTTTATACTTATATGAAAGGAAATAAATAGGAAATAAAGAACAAGAGACACATTCATCAGACCAGTGAAAAGATCAAGGCACCTTCTAGAGTCCAAAGGGCTATTTAGCAGTGCACTTTGGTTCTGTTTATTATTGTATGGAAAACCTTATGTATAGATATATATATGTATATAGTCATATCTTGTTTAACAAAACTCACTCAGAATATACAAAAAAATAATAAACCTATTCTATCGTGGACAGAATTTGTAGGCTGTTGTTATTAACAGTACTATAACATGTTAATCCTTTAGGCAGCAAAAGGTTTATAAAGAATCGGTGGAGCCCTGTCTACATAACCACTATGAAAGATTATAGTATGTACAATGGGGACAGCTCCTGTCAACAGGCAGTCTGCATCTGAAAGGACTCTACAGAGTTACTTCCCAACAATACACATAAAATGTAGCCCATGTATAAGAAAATATTGAGTAAGTGATTTAACGCAAAAAATATCTTTGCTTGTTAAAGTAAATTGAGTAGAAGAAAGAGACGCTCTTCCCGCTGTGATCTGACAATGCTTCTCGTGTATATCTCTTTCAGCAGCCAATGAGTGCGTTTAGTAAAATCGTGTCATATATGCAGGAATATGACTCAGTATCCTTATAGGAAATCCTCCCAGAACGTCTATATGACAAGTGCCTTCACATGATACTCCATTCCATTTTATTTCAGGCCATCCAGATTTTTACTGTCATTTATATACAGTATACGTCACAATAATACAAGATAATCAGGCTCCCAAATATGTACATTATTTCCATCATTACTAGAACTGTTTTGGAGAATTTCAGGCGACCATTGTAAGAAGCTATTCGGTATTAGTGGAATGAGAAATAATTGCGACAATGCATTTTTATAAAAAATTTTGTTGAGTCAGTATAGAATTTCTATCATTTCCAGTCGTTTTTTTCATGTTGTGGCAAAGTACTAAATTAAATTTGCGACAAAAAATGATTAAGCTATTCAAGCTTTGGAGAGAGGCTTGGCCTTGGTGGTTCTGATGGTAAAATCTGCATTTCATTTATTTAATTAGTCCAGAGGTAAACATAGGCATGAGATGAGCATTGACCGATCGAGCCAGTAACAGTCACAGACACCCCCCAGGTGGTTGATTTTGAGGAAAACGTAATAATTCATGGTAAATTTTCTTATCCAATTGCTACTGGTACTCCAAGAAAAGACCAGTGCAAGGGGTGCTAGCCTAGTGTATAAACATACATGTTCTGCCACTATCCATTGTGTATGTCAATGACTATTTGGCAAGTCCTGGCATCACTCCCTAATAAGTCACTTACCTTGAACAATCATGCAGCCAATGAAGTCTGAAAAGCCCTGACTTTTATCCTACATGCATGATTTGGAGCAGTGACTTAGTAGATAATGAAGCCAGTATTAGGAGGACAGCCTGGAGCCAGAACTTTTACAAACACGTCAATTTCAGCAAATGTCTATACTTACAGGTTCCCTTTAATACTTTTTCATTTACCTTTTGAGTATTTGGATATGGTTCTACATAAGATATATATTATGACATATAAAACGTTCCTAAGGCGATGTGGACAAACCCACAGCAACCCATAACAATTCATACATCCGATTAGATTTTTTATTCTGATTGCTCACTATATAGGTAACCGCACCTTGCACATTTATGAAATTGACTTGCATGTATTTAACAACTCAGTTAAATTAGTATACATACAGTATATATTCTGTAGAAAATTAACCCCATAACATCAATAGGGAAAAATTATAAAATAAAAAAAGAAATGTACCAGATTCTATTTCCAGTTCCCTTCTTCAGTTTTTTTTCTTATGGATACTAATGTAATGCAAGGACATTAGTGAATTAGCTACTCTACGATTGAGCAGATATACTACTTTGCAAATATATACTAAATAATTTTCTGCACATCCTGTATTTTGCAGAGATTGGAGCCCGTAGTCTCAGATTTTATCAGCAGTGCTCCAGCATTTAAATATAATATAAATACTATTATATCTGGAAGGATTGCCTTATTCCTCAGAAACAGGAGCAGCACACATATCCTAAAGTAGGTTACCTGGAGAGTATGAAGAAGACTTTTGTGTTACTGAACTAAGGGGTCTAGGATTAGGAAGAGTGTTTTTAAGGTAGTGCAGTGTCTTATTACCTGGGGATTACTCCAATACATGTGTGCAGTGTTCTAAATTGCAGAAATGTAACTGAACATATTGCTTTGCAGTTATTACATTGACATACTAGTATTGACAACAATTTTTAAATCTTCATCTTTAGTGAAATTCTTGAGAAAGATTCTTAGTCCTGGTATTTAATGGGAAAGGTAAATGGTGTCATGTGTGATACAGCTGTGTTTAACACCTATTGAGGGCACATGGACCTAAGTCACCATTAGAATCAGTCAACCTCTCTGGAAAAGTTTGTACCCATTCACACAGGGGCAACACGACTTCCAGCGCGACTTTGGGAGGCAACTTGGACACGACTTGAGCATGAATCACAGCGCGACTCCAGGCAACTTACAAGGCAACTTCAAGTTGCCTTCAGGACAGGCTACTTTCCAGTGGCCAATCAAACAATAATCAGCTTTGTGGGAGGGAGGGGTTTGCCTGGAAAACTATTTTTACTTCCTGGAAAGTTGCTTTAGTTAAGACAGGGGATCCGACTTGGAGGCAACTTCCATTGAAATCTATGGGTACAAGTTGCGGACAAGTCGCCTAGAAGTCGGATTGAAGTAGTACAGGAACCTTTTTTGAAGTCGGAGTGACTTCAGTAGTGTGCATTAAGACGGCTCTCATTCACTTACATTGATTTTCTCATGCCGCGCTACTTGGGGCGACTTCAAGTCGGTTCCAAAGTCGCCCCTGTGTGAATGGGCTCTTAATGTACCATACTGCACAAACAGAACGTATGCAGTATTTAGATTTGATATTTGCAGTGGCAGATATTCTATATAAGCGAAATTGGGTCTTTACGTTAAACTCTTAATCTTTTTGTACTGCTCCCCTCCTCACACATTGTGCCAGGATCTAATCTTTGGAAAAACTCAATCCTAAAACCTTAAAATGATTTTAAAAATTGCAGTCATGTGAGCTTTCTCCTCTTTGCAAGCCATGGCTGATAAATCTGTAGAGCAGCACATGTAAGTCACATTTTGGGGGAATGTGCCATTGCTCAGTTGTTGCCTGTCACAGGGGGTGGACATTACTTGACAATTAGAATTTTAGATTTGGAAACCTCCACCAACCATGCTGATGCTATGATGACAACAACCATTATAGTGCTGAGGGACATGGGGGTTGTCTGTGAAAGTAAGGGCACAGGCAATTGTCTTACTTGGTGTAGGGTTTGAAGCAGTCTAGAAGAGAAGTGGCTGCCATTGAAATACAAGGCAATAAATATGGCCACAGCAGAAAGGGGGATATGAAGTCTGCCATTTTCAAGCCATTGCACAAAGTATTTTTGAGTAAAAATGAGGGTAGAGTTTAGCATTTTTAATATAATTATAATAATTATATAAAAACATTTTCCTGGTTGTCTTATATATAAAATATGGCTCTCCATCTTATGGATTCTTCATTTATTTTTTATTTTTTACTACTGTACCCTAATAAAGTATTCCTGTTTGTATCTAGTATCCTGACTGACTTTACTTGTAAGAGTTGTCTTTGTTCCAGACCTTAGCAGAAGTACAATGTAATTATAGGATGAAGGAGCAAATAATCCACATTATCTCACTAAATGCTTTTGGTGAAGAATTTCTGTAACTGTGAAAGTTTTACAAAGAACTTTAAATGGAAAAGTGAAGTTAACACTAAAGGGCAGAAGCACATATTCTCTGGATTTCTCTTTTCTTTTCAAGCCAAGACTATTTGGTTGAATGATCCAAGCAAAGTCTCTAAAATTCAGTAAGAGACATTGCTCTATTTTATACTCCATTTTGAGCCAGTCTGTCCTGATTCCACAAAAATCATAAATAATCTAAATGAAGGTTGAACAGAGACAGATATTGTGCTCATTCTAGCTCAAGTGCTAAAAGATGCTGAACTCGGTGCAGTAAGTTGGAGATGTACTGTATAACAAGCTGCACACTTTATAATCTAAAGTTTGGCGGAGATTCCATGGCAAAGTTTAATGTGACAATGCAAACTAGTAAACAAAAATGCATCTATCGCATATACATTGTGACACCGTGTCTAGGCCAGTGCTGGGGAACCTTGGCACCCCAGATGTTTTGGAACTACATTTTCCATGATGCTGATGCACTCTGCAGTGTAGTTGAGCATCATGGGAAATGTAGTTGCAAAACATCTGGGGTGCCAAGATTTGCCATCACTGGTCTAGGCGCTTTCCTTTCTTCCTGGTTTTAGAAGTTTAAGAGGACTTTGATAGCCGTACACTGATGGTGTCATCAATAGATCTAGGAAAGGAAAAAACTGTTCCACAAACACTGGGTGATGGTTAAAAAAGTGAGCCTAGGCAAAAGAAAACCTGCAAAATGCCTAATTAAATTTCTATATGATTCACATCTGACTTCTCCCACTCACACTGTTTGAAGGACAGGGTTTAAGCCCACTTTAGGTGTGCAGTGATACGATTCTTTTTTTTATTTAAAAAAAGAACAATATCCATGATTATGAAGCTAAACTCCACCACAAAAAGCCTGTCCATGGATTGTTTACAGAAATCTCTACTAAGAAAAAGGCTAGAGAAGCTGGCATTACATTTCTGAAAAAGTTACTTCTTTGGCTCTCTCTAGCTTTAATACTTTTAAATACTGACATGAAACAAGCATGTAGATTAGAAAAGTCAGTGTTCCTAACCTGCATGCTTGCTCTAAGTCAGTGCCTTGAAAAATACTAAAGCTGATGAGTCAGCATTTTCAAAATCAAAGGTCAGCAATGGAACTCTCCATATTTCTCCAAAAAAGGTTCCATTTAAAGTGGAACTAGTCAGCTCTGAGTGGAGTTTTTTTTCAGCAGAAGAGTATTTTCTGCCTAAAAATATATGTACACTCCCAGCTCATTCTTGTCATCTGTAGTATAGCAAAACTGCAGCCAGGTGCCAGGCATTACTGTGTTGTGTTTGGACAATGAAGATGCCGGACCTGAAAGCAGACCATCAGAAGATGTCAGTGGACAGAGATACAAGGGGACTTTGCTTCAGAAGAGGGCACACTAGAGTCTAATGCCCTGTACACACGAGCGGAATTCCCATCTGAAAAAAATTGGATGGTTTTTCCAACGGAATTTTGCTCAAGCCTGCCTTGCATACACACGGTCACACAAAAGTTCGGAAATTCCGACCGTGTGTACGCGGCATTAGTGTACTATGATGTGCAAGCATACTCTGCTTGCACAATATGGTAACTGCCCACCCACTGCAAGCGGTAAAATTCTGCTTTTAATATTTTCCTCTGTACAGTCTCTGGAACTTTTTAGACATGCACATGATTTAAACAAAAAAAAAAAAGCATATCAAAGATTGTCAATAAAGATGGTATCTTTATGTTAATTGACTGCATTTTGCTAACCTAATATGTCTTCTTCATAAGACATAGCATTGAAATTGGTGACCCTGGCACAACAAATTACATACATTACTGGATACATCTGTATACTCTACACAGACAATGTATTCCAGAAAAATATAATTAGGAAATGTATTTGGATAAAGAGTGCAATGTAACATTATCTAGATAAAAGCAGGTTTAGATTCTCCTAATGGAAATCTTGGAAGTCTTACAAGTACAGAAATACATATTCTGATATAAAAATAAATGTTAAATAAAGTATTTGCTTTCAATATCCTAAGAAATAGACTGATGACTTTTGTAATGCTCGAATGAGTACAAAATACTAAATGTCCTTTCGGAGACTTAAAATAAAAAAATTGCTCCTGTGTTATAAGTAGAGGAGGAATTGTTGTACATGCAAAAAGCATGAACATGACTTATCTGAATTCACCCATTGCTGCAATCTGCCAAGCCTCTAGACTAATTCTGTAAAATCCATTGTTCAGTGTCATGCTGAAAGGACTTTCAAATTGTTCTGACTGTGCTGACTACGTACCAGAAGACTTTCCCGTGGACTGGACAGTAGATCTTCTGACACACACCTTGGACAATCTCAAGGATATTTTTCCAACAGAAACAATTATATGTATTGTGGTAGTCAGGAAAAAGTAACAAGCCTTATTGCACAGGATGGTATTTCTCTTAAGCCAAGTGATTTTCTTCAACAATAATCCTGTCCAACTGGAGAGCCTGATGCGGTTGATTCCACATTGGTCTACATGCTCATATGCACAAACTGTTCATAAAAGAGTGCCACAAAGTAGACAAATGTGGTGTACCCAAGCCTGCTCTACAAAACCAATATTTATTAATGATTCCCAACCTTGCAGCATCTAATTTTGCAAACCAATATGGTTGAGTCAATAATAGAGAGTTAGAGAAGAACTAGCCTTAATTGAAACACAGGCCCTTTTTGGCCCATGGGTAACATTGCTGTTAGAGTCTTGAGATCTGGAAACATTGGAGGAGTTAAATTGGAGGTCCACACAAAAAGTGAACCTCTGCTTTTCGGAACCCTCCCCCCCTTCGGTGTCACATTTGGCACCTTTCAGGGGGCAGGGGGGTGCAGATACCTGTATAATACAGGTATTTGCACCCACTTCCGGGAATAGACTCCCGTGGGAGTCACTCAACTCCCTCCCCCCCCTGCTGTCTTCTGGGAAACACACTGGTCCCAGGAGACAGCGAGGACCACTGAGAACGCGCCACGCTACTTGCGCATGCGCAGTAGGGAACCGGGCAGTGAGGCCGCAACGCTTCACTTCCTGATTCCCTCACCGAGGATGGCGATGGGGGCAGCCGAGAGACGAGCGATTGCTCGGCTTCGGCTGCCGTCATCGCGGGCACCCTGGACAGGTAAGTGTCCATTTATTAAAAGTCAGCAGCTGCAGTATTTGTAGCTGCTGGCTTTTAATATATATTTTTTTCGTGGGACTTCCGCTTTAAGAGGTTTGAATTGAATGTACAAGCTGCATTTTTATGGCTTAATATGCTCAACCATACAGAGGAAAGATTGCTACATGCTGATAAGACAGCTGTGCGACTTTTCTTTTTTCCTTTTTCCTATAATCATTAGGTCCATAACCTGAAAAGTAACTGTTTATGTCAGCAGTTGCAGAGGGATACAGACAAGATGTTAACAATCTGTTTTGCACAGTCTTAATGCCATGAATATTCCACCAGCAATTTTTTTCCTAATGAATTCTGATTTCATCTTTGCACACACATATACAGTTGAATAACTGTGTATAACATTGGGAATCATGTGTATTGTTTGACTATGCATGACTGTATGAACACCCAATGTCACACATTTATCTTCCAAGTGTAAAAAAAAAATCTTACTTTGTATAACTTCTTTTGCTATTTTATTTATATTCAGATAAAACGTATATCAAGGGCGCTCCGAATGTCAGGACCAGGCAGATAATGTCTACATTGGAAAAAGATATTCGAATGATGTGGTCTTAAAACACTTCAGACCGCACTCAAAGAGGGGAGAAATATCTAATAGAAAACAGATAAAAGAAAAAAAGTGCAGGATTAAAACTTTTAATATCCCCAAAATGATTAAAAACACTTACAGAATCAAGGATAAAAAGGAGCATGTCATGGATGTATAAAATAGGGGATCCGGCATCAGGGAGGTCCCAGTATATCACAGCTTTCCAGGGATATCGATATGCAGCAGCAGAAGATCCCAGGGTAACCGGCAGATGAACGCCCCAGGCTCTGGGAACACTGGTGAAGCAATTGCGCTGTCTGGGACGTGTTTCGGAACTGCTGGTTTCTTCAAGCCAATGACCTTGGTTCCTTGAAGGAGGAACCAATCAGCGTCCCATTTTGATGACCTATTTCCTGTTTGCGTTCCATGCTGGTTGTTTTCCCCTCCCGCTGACATAATTTCCGGGATCCATGCTCCACGCTGATTCAGACGGCGTGATTGCTTCACCAGTGTTCCCAGAGCCTAGGGCGTTCATCTGCCGGTTACCCTGGGATCTTCTGCTGCTGCATATCGATATCCCTGGAAAGCTGTGATATACTGGGACCTCCCTAATGTCGGATCACCTATTTTATACATCCATGACATGCTCTTTTTTATCCTTGATTCTCTAAGTGTTTTTAATCCTTTTTGGGGATATTAAAAGTTTTAATTCTGCACTTAGAGGAGCCTTTGTTCTTTTATCGATTTTATTTATATTGGTGCAGTGAGGGAAAGAATTTCATCCCTACGAAAGAAATGAACAAAGTTGTATATCCTGGTATTGGTTCTACAATGCTGAAGGAACATATAAAGCTCAAGCCTTCACTAACAAAGATGATGAGGCATTGTATTTATTGAAAGATGTATTATATTTTCATTGCTACACGTTTAACATGACAAATAAAGAGCCCGTGTGGCTAAGTCCTTTACTCTAATTATTTTGTAGTAAAGTCTTAGGATTTCAAGATGAAAACATCCGATTGGCAGTAGAATAAAAATAATCTATAAGGTTGTTCTTTTGTGCTATCAGGCCAAGTGACTCAATAAACACAGCAGCAATTACAATAGCATTGCAGGCCCTGTCAGGACACCTCTGGGTACTTGAACAAAGAACATTGTCTACAAGACAATTTACATTGCGCTGATAGGAACAGGGTATACAGAAGTGAGGCATGTTAATAGCGAACACACACTTCAGCAGTTTGGAAAGGCATAATTTTTCCAAGGGGCAAACAGTTCTTCGTGAAGCTTGCTAGAAGCTAAATATTGTGTGCAGCATGCAATAATAATATACCTTGTGCAGCCAGAAACACATACATTCTATGCTGCCAACACAACACAAGCAGGCAGCATCGACACGTTCCACTGTGTTAATTTCCAAAGAAAACTGCTTTTTAGCACATTCACTGCTGACAACCCAAAAGAGCGGAATGACCGTAGTCTTCTGCCTAGGGTCACTGTGGTTTGGATGATTATCTGCATGGTGGTTGAACAAATTAATTTTAGTTGAGGAGTCATATCTTCAATCGGCTTCTATGTGGACCTGTACTAATATAAATCTGTAATAACCGTCTTGATGGGCTAGATACAACATGAGTAAAACAGAGGCTGAATACTCATCTTTATTTGAAAAAAATTTCTTTAGGCCTCTAACCGAAAGCCTAGGCCAGTGATGGCGAACCTTGACACCCCAGATGTTTTGGAGCTACGTTCCCCATGATGCTCAACTACACTGCAGAGTGCATGAGCATCATGGGAAATGTAGTTCCAAAACATCTGGGGTGCCAAGGTTTGCCATCACTGGCCTAGGCAATTGATCTTTCCTGAAGGGGAGGACCAGTCGATCTGAATTCTGATCATTCAGCTCAGTAGAGATCGTATGAGCAAGTACCTGGGCATTTGGTCACATGCCTGGCATTGTAGGAAGCCTGAAACAGCATTTTCTCCAAAAATGATAAGTATTTAACCACTTAAGCCCCGGACTATTATGCAGCTAAAGGACCAGGCCCCTTTTTGCGATTCGGCACTGCGTCGCTTTAACTGACAATTGCGCGGTCGTGCGACGTGGCTCCCAAACAAAATTGGCGTCCTTTTTTTCCCACAAATAGAGCTTTCTTTTGGTGGTATTTGATCACCTCTGCGGTTTAAATTTTTTGCGCTATAAACAAAAATAGAGCAACAAATTTGAAAAAAATTCAATATTTTTTACTTTTTGCTATAATAAATACCACCAAACAATATATTAAAAAAAAAAAAATCCCTTAGTTTAGGCCGATACGTATTCTTCTACATATTTTTGGTAAAAAAAAATCGCAATAGGCATTTATTGATTGGTTTGCCCAAAAGTTATAGCATCTACAATATAGGGGACTGTTTTATGGCATTTTTAATAATAATTTTTTTTTTACTAGTTATGGCGGCGATCAGCGATTTTTTTTTTATCGTGACTGCGACATTATGGCGGACACATCGGACACTTTTGACACCATTTTGGGGCCATTGTCATTTTTACAGCGATCAGTGCTATAGAAATGCACTGATTACTGTGAAAATGACACTGGCAGTGAAGGGTTTAACCTCTAGGTGGTGCTGTAGGGGTTAAGTGTTCACTAGGAAGTGATTCCTTACTGTAGGGGGGCATGGCTACACATTACACATCACTGATCGTCTGTTCCGATGACAGGGAACAGACGATCACTGACATGCCACGGAGAAGAACGGGGAAAGGTTTGTTTACACTTATCTCTCCCCGTTCTTCAGCTCTGTGACCCGATCGCGGGACACCGGCGGCGATCGGGTCCACAGGTCCCGCGGGTGCGGTCACGGAGCTCAGGACCGGGTCGCACTTAAAGGGCAACGTACCTGTACGTTGATGTGCCCAGCCATGCCATTCTGCCGACGTATATCGGCGTGAGGCGGTCCTTAAGTGGTTAAGCTTACAGCTGTTGTAATTATTTATGCTAACAAGACTAGGTGAACATTAAGTTAACATATGAGTACACGTTCTCTTTACCTACTCTAAATGGTATACTGTATTTTCAAACTTCATCTGTCTTCTCTATCTGCAGAAGCAATTGGGGCATACTTAATCCGGGGTACGTGTAAAGCAAGCCTTTTTTTTTAGAGAGAATATGGCTTAGGATAGTTTGTTCCTCTAGGAGATTCCCTTTATTGTACATTACAGCTTCATTAATAAAATACTGCAATGAGCTGTACATGATTACTATCTCCTGTATCCCCCCTTTAATATTGTTAGGGGAATCACATAAAAAAAAAACATAGTAAAAAACATCAGTCTAGAACTCTAGATGAAGAATTAAAGCAAATTCTAAATTGCTGACCTAAGCAGCTTAGAAGCCTAGATTTGGGTATATAGAATAGAAAAATTATACACTGACACATTCACATACATTTTGTGAAAGATTTTAAAGGCTTAAATCATATCAGATATCCATATGTATTTAGCATACATGTACTATTCATCACTGCGTATGCTTCACATCTTTATCTACAATGCTGCCACATTCAGTAAATGCACTGTACAAATAGACGTTATCCAATTTAGCCTCCCAGATGCTGTTGTCTTAGAGGTCACAGACTAACAGGTTTAGCTGAGACACAAGCCGGCGGAGATGACAGTAAGTCTGACAGCTGGGATTCCCACATCACTTACTGCGCACAACTACTAACACTACCATTCGGTGCCCCTGCATCCTGTGGGACATTGTGCTTGTCTTATCTACAGCCACCTTTTTTTTTTATGACGGGGGCTATGGAAAAAGAATGTGTACCAGAATATTACCAGGTCTGCGGCCTACATACTGCAAATTAAAATATTAAATCTCTGTATGTACTGGCCCCTTTGTGAACAGTAATACAATATTTGTGCCTGTGCAGCTCAAAAACAACCACAGTACTGAATAATGCTGCCATACTCAATGAGATTTTCACAAGTGGTGTAACAGATGTGAGCATCTAGATAACTGTATAGTGTGCGAATAAAGTAATGCACACAATTACAAATCAAAAATCAATCAAACATCTGGACCTTGTGTGGCCTCACTATAGGCCTGATGTTTTGATGTGTTCTAAGAACCAGAGGAGTTGCTTCCCCTCCAATCCGATCAAAAGCCTGTGTATGGACAGCTTATGGGTGGTCTACGTATCAGTACTTTTTAGGCAGTATACCTTCACAAGAGGGTGGTTTCCCAATGTCACAAAGGTCAAGTTGTATTTCTCCAATTCCCTAGGCACACCTGAATGATGACACTCTTTTCTACAGACTCTGCCCCTTGAAAATGCACTTTAAAAAGAAATGTTAAAATGTGCTTTTGGAGGAAGCATGCTGTCATTAAATGAGACCATCTAAAGCAAATATGTCAGAAGGCCTGCGGGCCCAATCTGGCCTGATCGGGTCTTATCATGTGGCCCTTGCACCCAGTTTTGAAGCCAGAATATGGCGGAACTCCATTCCTCCACCTCCTGCTCTCACTCTCCGCTCCTGGTCCCTGTTGTCACTTTTAAAAACAGAAGCCTTCTGTGTTTACAAGGGACAGCTTTGCTCTCAGTAGTTCCTGGAACTAACAGATCCCTACATGCACTCAAGGTGGGGTACGGCAGGGACAGATCTCCAGAATCTAAAGCAAGGTAAGACAGAGCTGTCTACACAGGTACTAGAGCTGGACCAGGTAGGAGAGAGAGATGCGATGAAGCTTAGGGGGGGGGGGGTTGGGGTGGCACACTGTGCATAGCGCACCTCTAACCTAGCACAATCTATGGAGCACACCCCTGAACGCTGTACTCTGTGCATAGGGCACCCCTGGAGATGCACTCTGTACATAACGCACCTCTGAACCATGCCTCTGTACATAGCGCACTCTGTATGTAGCATAATTCTGAACTCTGCACTCTGAACTCTGTACATAATGCACTCCTAATCTGTATGAAGCGCACCCCAGAGACAACCGCCCCTTTGAATGCAACCACATTGCTGATGCGGCCCGCAATGAAATTGAGTTTGACATCCCTGATCTAATGTTTCTTGAACTATACCGAGTCTTCTCACTAGTCAAAATTCCCTGCACTTCTTTGTTGTGTAAATCTCCTGTTAAATTTAGCCACAATTGTCCAGAAGTAGCCAAAAGAACATTTTAACATTTGAGGCTGGGTGCTTCCCCTGTTACCCAGCACACACGGTCCATTTTGGTCAATAAAGAACTTCACATAAGGCCATTCACCATGAAGACCCTACATATAAAGCTTTCGGGGTATAATCAATGCTTGTAATGTGAGCGAACTGCTCTGGGTGGGAAATATGCGTGGAAAGGCTTTAATGGCTTTCTGTCTACACAATTTAGTAAATGATTTATAAAAACTGAAATATGTAGTGCTTTTTTTTTTTCTGGTAATGTTTTGTGAGGATGCCTCTTTAATCACTTGACCTCCGGAAGATTTTAGCCTCTTCATGATCAGAGCATTTTTTGCTCAGCACTGCGCTACTTTAACTGGCAATTGCTCGGACATGCAACACTATACGCAAATTCATTTTTTTTCACACAACTAGAGCTTTATTTTGATAGTATTTGATAGTATTTGATCACCACTGGGTTTTTTTTCCAATAGAAATGAAAAAAAGACGAAACATTTTGAAAAAAAAACCCAATATTTTTCACTTTCTGCTATAAAGCATATCCAATAAAAAAAAATTAAAAATCCAATTTCTTTATGAATTTAGGCCAAAATGTATTCTACTGCACATCTTTGGTAAAAAAATCCCATTTCAGGGTTTTTCTTTCCCTCAGAACCCACACAGCAACATCATTCATTCACAGAGATCTGGGGATTAATAAACTACAAGTCTCATGGGCCACGGCCGCAGACAGACGTGTAGTTCTCAATGGAACATGAATGCAGTGTTTACCACACTTATAGTTCATTGGCATTTCCTCCCGCTCAGTAAGTGAAAGGCTGGATTTACACCTATGCATTTTCAATGCCTTTTGCATTTTGCAGATTTGCACTACAGAATGTGTTCCATAGGAAACAATGTTAAGTGCAAATCTGCAAAATGCAAAAAGCACTAGAACTGCATAGGTGTAAATCCAGCCAAAGGCTGTACCTCCGTATGGGCAGAGAGCTGGAGGAAGAGTCTGCAGGGACCTGGCATTGTATGGGCAGAGAGCTGGAGGAAGAGTCTGCAGGGGCCTGGCATTGTATGGGCAGAGAGCTGGAGGAAGAGTCTGCGGGGGCCTGGCATTGTATGGGCAGAGAGCTGGAGGAAAAGTCTGCGGGGGCCTGGCATTGTATGGGCAGAGAGCTGGAGGAAGAGTCTGCAGGGGCCTGGCATTGTATGGGCAGAGAGCTGGAGGAAGAGTCTGCGGGGGCCTGGCATTGTATGGGCAGAGAGCTGGAGGAAGAGTCTGCAGGGGCCTGGCATTGTACGTGTGATCCCTGATCATGGGTGCAATGCTTTACAGGCTCTTATGGAAAAAATGCACGTTGTTTTTCTTGAAAATATGGGTGCATTTATTTGTTTCTAAAAGGTGGACTTCGCTACTACTGCTGCAAGAGTAATCTTTTAGCTGAATTTGTTGCAAAGCAATAAACCTTCACATACTTCTGGGATCATGCACAGGGCAATTTCAGAATGAACAGGGCTGGAATATCATTTATGGAAATCCAAATCGTGTAATGCAACCTCTGCAACATAACAAAATATTTTCTTAGGCCTAGATTAAAGAGAGGGCATTAGGCAATACCCACACATTATGCTGTAAATAGGTCTGTTTAATCTGCAAATAATTATATTACAGAGTTTGTTTTAACACAAGCCTGTACCCCCTCAAGGGACCCCTGATTATCCAACTACCTGCATAACTGGATTACTGTCACATGTCATCATGTTAAACGGAATAACTAATGTGTTCTTAAGAAGATGATAACAGGCTTATCCCTTCTGGGAAGAGCTGTGTAATATGTTTATAGGCAGAGCATTCCTGGAAATGCCTCCTCAGGGAGTATGGCAGCCCCTTTCTCTGTTGCACACATTGTTTAAATCCTGCAGTCTACTGGGATACAGTTTTTATAAACTTAGCTGCTCAATCAGCCTTCCTTGCCTGAGTTGTTGGGCATTTTTATTAGTGACAGCTTCAGCGCTAAGAGTTGTAAGCACCCGATCACTATGTACACTATGCTATCCGTTCATTGGTGACTTAGTCCTCATTCAGATGGAGGCTGGCATCCAGTACGGCCTGCAGGCTGCGTTTGTTTTGGCCTCTGCATCTGTCCCCAGCTGTATACAGGCAGCCTATAGACGTGGATACAAACAAAGCGGATGCATGGACACAGCCACATCTAGGGTTCCCGCCTCATCCCTTTTAAAACAAACACATATTATTTACACAGGTTCTGTGGCTGAATAAGGTGGTAATTAAACTCAATTGGTGTCTTATCTGCATTAAATTAGCCTCAGATTCAATGTGTTTGGGTTTAAAGGGTGGCAACCCCTAGCCACATGTCAACATCTGACAGACTGTGCATTCAGGGTTGTGCAGCCAATCCTGCATGACTGTCAAATTTTAATATCTAGCTGTGTCCATACAATCGCTACATTTGTGATTTACTTCTATAGACTGCCTGTAAGCAGCTTGAGGCTGATGCTGATGCAGATGCCCAAACAAAAGCAATCTCCACGCAGTATGGGTGCCAGCACCCATCTGAATGAGGCCCTTGAAGTGTAACTGCAGTTAGTTACACTTCTTTTTGTTTTTTTAATACCCCCAACTCCAAGTCTTCTATTCACAGGTACTCAATCCAACGAGATCTCGGCTTTGTGGCCTCCTTGGCAAATTGTCTCGATTGGGCCCATGCATGTGTTCTGCAATCATTGACGCCTGGTTCACAAATTTTTTCGTGCATTTTGAGTTTTGTAGAAACAAACTACAGTCCATTTAACATTTAATTTTCCTATGGGTGACGTTCACATCTGTGCATTTTATGGAAAGAGCCAAGGACTTGTTTCTGTTTTTTAGTTTCATAAGCTTCAATGGAACAAAACCGTGTATTGAAAAACGCAAAATGCACCTGGGATATGCAAGCTGCAACCTGCATGGGTGTGGACCAGGCCTTGGACCTACTGAGAGCTCACATGGAGTTCAGAGTAAGAACGGATTGCAGAACACCTGAGTAGGCTCAACCAAGAAGATTTCATCATGTGGCCACACGGCTGACATCTCGAACCAGGGGAATAAAAGAGAGGGGGGTGGGGGCAGAGGAATCTAAAAATAATTATAATTGCACTAAAAGCGCATTTTAAAAAGTCAGAGTTGTCGGCAGCCAATCAGGCTAGTACTATCATTATTCTCACACCTGTAAACTGAAGTTTAATTGGTTGTTATGTAAATCATTTTGCACATCATCAATTCTCCTTGCACCACCTTCATAAAAGAAAACATTTCTTTGAAGAAATATTAGGGTTGCCATTGCTGATATCCATTTTAAAATGCTTGTTGCCTGGCTGTTTTTGGCTTTAATACTTTCCATGTGACTGATTTAAAAGACGTATTCAGCCTTTGGAGTGCTGTTTTTACTGCATACTGCAGCAACCATACCCCATATGTTTTTCTCATGACTGGTGCCCCTTAAAAAAAAAAAATGCAATGGTGTCATATTTGAGCATAAATTGGCCCTGCCTGGGCACAGATCACTGTGTGATATTTTTAACTCTTTAAATGAAATTCCAAGAATATTTATTATTGTTTTGTCTATTTTTGGGTATTCCAAGGCCTAGCCTCACTATGATTATCCTACAAAGGCCAGAATAAAAAAATGGAAAGTTGTTTGGTCCGCCTTGACAATGGTATAATACTTAGGTCTTGTATGCATAAAATAGTGGATGAAAACTCATATTTACTGATTTAATAGGTATTTTAAAGTAGATGGAAACCTTCACAGTACTTTTAATAGCTTGTATGCATTGTTTGGATTCTTTTGTAAGTTATGGCTCATCTAACAGGATTCTTATTATAAAGTGTTATTCTTTAAGCTTAATAAACCATAGCAACCAATCAAAATTCAATCTAAGGATGCCAGAGCAGTATAGGATGGAGTCTGGTTTCTTGTTGCGCATTACTGCACTTAAATTTAAGAATAAGAACTTTTTATTTGGGAAGGTAAATGCTTTCTTCTTGTGTTCTCTAAGGATCAATTTCCATTCTTGTGATTGTGTGCTGTTTGGTAAGAAACCAAATGCACATAAACAGCAAGGAATAGCTTGTACCCCACATAGTGAATGGTATAGGTTCTATCTATGGAATAATGGAATAACAAAATGTTGCTATGTTTTCCACTTTTCCTAAGGTCTTAAGAGCACATGTACTTGTTTTCATTGGCCCAGCATGCAAACCAGAAGAACATAAAATTCAAAGCTTTTGCAAACTCATACTCATTTTAAAATACTCATGTATGTTAAAAACCACAATAATGACAATGGACCCTAAAAATGGACAGCTAGCTAATGCAATGCATCCCTTAAAGTATCCGTCTTTCTCCTTCACTGCAGTCCACCATCTAGTGGCACCATTTTATTTGTACAACAAAAAGGAGAGCAGTGATAACCTGTTCAATCTAAAACTGTTGTCATTATTTTTATTAACAATATCCTATGCTTAATATCCATTTGTTTTTTCAATTACATTTTTGCATTTCTGGATAGCTATTTACTATTTTATCAGACCTTCAATTGTTTCAGCTTTTCTAGTTCGCTGCCACTTTGCTGCATTCTTGTGCTTTGCGTGAAAAAAAATCTGTGTTTGCTGATGAAAGACCCATTCACACCACAATGCCCATCATAACCCGCAATATAATATATGTTCTAGCCACAAACTGCATATGTTCTCCAGTGCATTGCCCTTTAGTGTTCGTTGCACCCCCAACGTACTTCTACAGTGCTCTGCAACAAAGGTCTCCAAACTTTATAAACAAAGGGCCAGTAAAGTCTCGTTTTTTTCCCTATAAAAATAACAAACCTGTTATACTCACCTCTTCTGTGCTGTGGATTTGCACATTGCAGCCCAGATCCTCCTCATCTCTGGTCCCTCTTCTGTGCTCCTGGCACCGTCCTCCTGTTGAGTGCCCCCACAGCAAGCAGCTTACTATGGGGGCACCTGAGCCGAGTTACAGCTCTCTGTGCCCATTCAGATATGGAGCTCCACCCCGGCCCTGCCCCTTCTCTCTCCTGATTTGCTAGCTGACTTTGATTGACAGCAGCAGCAGCCTATGGCTCTGCTGCTGTGTCTCAGCCAATCAGAAGGGAGATTCTCAGATGGCTGAGACATGTGTGGACATCGCTGGACAGAGAGGGACCTCAGGTAAGTGTTAGGGGGGCTGCTGCACACAGAAGGCTTTTTATCCTAATGCATAGAATGCATTAAGATAAAAATCCTTCTGCCTTTACAACCAATTAAAGGGAGGCTGGCCTGTGGCCACTGGGAGCAGAAACGGTACTGATGTAAGTGGGAATAAACATTACCCAATCTTTGGTGTCACTGGGAGGAATGGTGCCTCCTTAGTTTTTGTAAGTGGGAGGAATTGTGCCCCATCATTGGTGTCATTGGGAGGAATCGTGTCCCACCATTGGTGTCATTGGGCCCCATTGTTGGTGCCATTGGGAGGAATTGTGCCCTATCATTGGTCTCATTGGGAGGACTTCTGCCCCTTCAATGGTATCAGTGGGGGAATTATGCCCCCTTTGTTATTATCAGTTGATGAAAATAGTGCCCCACGGGCCGGATTAAAACAAGCAAAGGGCCGCATCTGGCCCCAGGCCACAGTTTGGAGACCACTGCTATAGAACAACATAATGCTAATGTTTTGTATATTGCAGTGTGCTGCATTTTGAAAAGACAGCCAATTTTTTTGTGTGTTGAGATGCAAAAAACAGATTCAGTTCAAAACGAATGGTCTGCCATGGCAACATGCTTCAACACACAAAAAAACATTTGTTGCAGCTCACTGTGTCGTGATATTAAAATGTTATTAGAAGACTTAGCCATAAATATAAAATGCATGTGTATTTCAGGATTTTATGCAAGGTTAAATAATCTCTTTCTGGGTTTGCTACATAATCTTACGTATGTTTTTAAAAGTTTTATCAGCCATGTCACTGTCAACTTGGCAGTGATGGTGTCATCAATTGTGCCTCATGAGGACATCAGTTGCCAACTCTACAATGTACATTCCTGGCTATGTGGTTTGGTTTACTGTCAAATGTGATGAACTTAAAACTCTGGAAATCGATGCCTCCCTTATTTAAAACTTCTACTGACATAAATCAGTAGCTTGGTAGCTAAAGGGCTTCAACAGCATGTTGCTTAAAAAACCAAGTGGCAGAGGAAGAAAAAAAAACAAAAAACAATAAAAAAAACAGATGTATTGTATACATTTACAGACCCCATGGGATCCACTTAGCTTGTAGGAAGACCAAACAAGGGAAAGCACTAATAAGTACTATGGTAGGACACACTGAATTTCATTTTTGCAATTCTTATTTAGCATGTTTTCTGTCTCAAGTACAGAAAGCGGATACCTTCCACTCCTTACTGAACAAACACTCAGAAACAAGTTTAATCTGGGTGTTTTTTTTTTTACTTTATTAGCACTAGAGGAGAAACTGTAAATTATTTTATTATCACCAACTGGTAGGCTGTTGTAATTAATGTCCTATGCATTTTTATTCTTTTTCAGCCCCCAAAAAGTTGTAATCTTTTATTAGAAAACCATTATTGCTAAATTATTCTTTTAAAATTACCATTTTAAAAACCATCAATAAGTTACAAGCATAGCTAAGTATTAAGCACAATGATTAATTAATTATCAGGTAAGTGAATTTTCCACTGGGGGGAAATTATATGTGTCATTAATCTAAGAATACTCTGAGATACAGTAATATTGTAGGAAATGTGTCGTTTTACTTAGCAATTACGAACCCATATTCACTTAAATAAATGCAGATTAACTACAAATTAATTTACCACCTTTGACGTACTATGTTAAAATGCTAGTTGCTAACTATATATAGTACAGGTCTCATAAATAATCCACTTTTGCCCAAAAGTACATTACTGATGCATAATTTCTCAAACAATGAATACAGATTGGTTCTTTTAGAATCAGGTATCCGTTCTATACATCACTTAATGTGCAATTTGATCGAACTCCTTTAAATGAAAAAATAAATTGCAATCTTTGATAACCTACAATCCGGTAAAGTGTCATGCATTTTTCATGATTGCCATTCATTTGCCTGCGAGTTTGACAAACACATGCTTGAATGCAGGATAATCAAGCGAAATGTCACAAGTGATAAAACGACATTTGCAGGCTTTTACCTTTTATTTTGCTATAGACTCACTCCATTCCTGTGGTTCTTTGTACTTCTGCTGCCATCCACCCACCATTGTTTTCATGACCCTACTCTCACAAAGCCATACTTCTTACATCCTTTTTAATGTCTGGTACAGCTGTTTCTTCTTATTTCCTGTGCCCCCACAATAGATGCTCATTGATATTAGATGGTGGTTAAATGTTTGGAAACAATCCAGCCGGGTGAATTGCTTCTTTCTTTGAAAGGATATCTGCCTTGGTCTGATGTTATCAGCAGACTCCCACATGGCTTCCACCCCTGCTGAAATGCCAAGGGTGGGATGGGGAGCTCTTACCAGAATTTATTTGGTTGATGTTTTATGGTATCGAAAGAGATTCATATATTTGGAAATGTATGCAACCAAGGCCTTAGTCGTTTGTCTAGAATCAAATTAGAAAAACCCTCTTTGCTGGTATGAAGTGCGCTAAGGAAACTTTTAATGTGATGCCCCTCCTACTGTTCAGTGTCTTCATTTGACAAGTTGAACAAACAGTTGCCACTATTCCTATCTGATGTTGCATGTTAAATTAGTGCTATAACCAATAAATATGTTTATTTTTGCAAATTCTGGCAATACAATCATTTTTATGCTAAAATGTATATGGCACCAATTAGACTTTACCAATATGCTTGTGCCCAGCACCTGCCTATGCCATTTCATACGTACATTTTATTTTCAGCTATGCTATACCTTTGGCTGTATGTCGTCCTGGTTATCTCTTAGAAAGTGAAACTCTATTAAAAACATTTTGTCTTGTTTTAGATAAAATGGGGAACGTTTATAATATGTACCAGGCTTTTCTTGTTGGCTCTGTCTACGTTGGAGAGCTTTCCCCAATGGGAACATACTGTAGACAGCACTGGTCACTGGGGCAGGGGACATATTTTCAACAGGGAAACAGACATCTATACATTTTTTATTTATTACATTTTTTTAGTGGGAAAGAATGAGACCCTCCGTAAGATTTTTACAGGAGGTATCTCTATGGAACCATGGTCACTGGGACAGGAAGCAAGGAGAAATCTCACAAATGGAAACACAGACAACAATAGACTTCAGAGGTTTTAACTCTTACCCATTTTATCCAAAACTAACACAAAATATGTCACTTTAGCTGTTCATGTGAGCATGAAATCTTTGCTCAGACTTGGAATCTCTAATGCAGTGAATTATGATATCCTGAACATTATGAGCGAAGTGTCATCTTCTTCAATTAAAGCAACCCTGTCAACTGTCAAAAAAATCTTGCAATAGATGAAGTATTGTACTCTGCAGTGGCCTATGTTCTTTTCTCTTTTCAAGCACTGCAGCCTCCATAAGACTCTTTAGTACTAAGTGCTTTTGGGATTGTCTGCTGCCTGCACCTCCCCAGATTTCCACATCTCTGTAGGAAACTTCTGTAGGGTTGGAGATTGCACTGGACTGACTCAGTTGGTTGTAAGTCGCTGGTTATGTGATGGTGGGGGTAGGATGGAAGAGTTCTCTTCCAATGTTTTCTGCTCCACTACACTTGGAAGGAGATGGTGAGCTCCTTTTTAGGGGCCTGGGCTGCTGCCTATGTGTGTGGTTTTGAGGTCGTTTCCATATGTACTAAAAGTGGTAGGAGAGGAGAAGGCACCCAATATCTAATGAAATGCAAAAAAAGGGGGTCATTGGTATTTGTTTATTGAAAGTCGAAAAAGATGGTCAAGCCAAGGGAGGGAAAATACCCCGCCTTCCTCAGGACTGAAGAGTGGACTGGAGAGTCTTTTCCCCCGAAACGCATTGGTTTGACCATCTTTTGCTACTTTCAATAAAGAAATACCAATTACACACTTTTTTTGCATTTCATCGGATATTGGGTGCTCCATCCTCTCCTACCACTTTTAATACATCTCTGCAGGAGACAGCAGTGACATCAGTGGCATTGGATGGAACTACACTGCATGGTGGTAGACCTAATGGAAGTTTCCAGTGCCAAAAAGTCTTACAGAAACTGCATCGCTGGAACGGAGGAAAGGTAGGAGACGCAGGCCACTAGAGAAGTGAGTTGAATACTTCTTTTGCAGGGAACTGACTTTTTTTTTTATAGACATTACAGGGTACCTTTAACAGAAATGCACCCCCAACAAAAGTACCTAAAATAAAGCAAATAAAAGAGCTTTTCAGCAGAGGCAGTAAATCATTTGCGCAGTGACAATTTACATATATACATAAACATCTATACTGGCTAGACTAATTCAGAAAGACTTGTATTTTTTATAGTGTGGGTAGGCTGCGGTACTGCTTGCTTTCACTCATGTTCTAAGATTAACCATTTCTTGCTTGATGATGTATTTACATGTGAAAAATGTCATCTAATTATTATAGGTAAGAGGTTTCAGCTTCATAACAAGAACACATATTAAAAATGCCTGCCAAGACTTTGTGTTTTATCTCTGAGATTGCACACTGTCATCAATATGCTCCCACTCCCTCTTCTGTTATAATTGGTGAGAAATTTGCATTACCCTCCCAATTTTGTTTCCTTTTCTCCCACTGTTTTTGTGCCATTCTCCACTTTCACATTTCAGCTTCTTTCCACCTGTTACAGACAGTGTTTCTCTAGCACAGAGAACTGCAAATTGCTTGTTAATATAAACCCGCCAGCAAAGAGAAATCCGTGAGAAAAGCAGGAAAATTAATGCCGCATTGCAAGCAGCACTCTAAATTCTACTTTCTTATCCTAGTAGTTCAGTGATTGGGTCAGTACTATATGGTAGTAGTGTAGCCTAATGACACAGCTGTGGTATATTTATTGAGTGAAATGGTGAAACTGCCAGTCATGAAAAAACAGCTAATGGCAATCACAAGATTTGACCAGCTGAAAGTTTTTTCCGCGGGAGCTCAATCAACATGGCTTTTTGGTTGTATCGTAATACAGTTAGGACATTATATAAATGATTCTAATTCACATTTGTGTTGGATAGATGCAGCAACAATTTCCAGAAAAAAATTGATAACAGTATTAGAGTTTAAAGCAATAAGTTGGTCTTCCAGTCCCTATGCTTTTATCCATTACAATCTTCACTGATTTTGTTAAAGAAATAATCAGTGCAAATCATTAAAGATGTAAGTAGAGATGAAGTCTAAATGTAATATTCCCCACGCACATGTTCCTGAAAATGTCTGTAGTAATGCTGGGTGCTGTAATGACCACCGGCTGGAAACCGTAGGCAATCAAAGTGTAGAAATGTCATCAGCACACCAAGGATTCCTCAGAAGGGTCCATAGCTTTAATCACATGGTCACATGTACACATTCAGCAATGTTTCAGAGCCATGCAGGGCCCCTTCGTCAGGCAAGTGCCTGATGAAGGGGCCCTGCGTGGCTCCGAAACAGTGCCATATGTGTACCGTGTGACCATGTGATTAAAGCTTTGGACCCTTCTTGAGGAATCCTTGGTGTGATGATGACATTTCTACACTTAGAGATGGAGTCTGACACCTTTTTAGCTGTTTTTTGTCCTTTTTATTCCCATTACACCACATTTTTTTGTAATTAATATCTCACTTGCTACCACCCTTTCTGGTAGAAAGTTCTTTGTACCGGGGTTAGATATATTAGGTACTACAAAAAATGTTGGCTGTGACAAAGTTTACTAAAGGCAAATACATAGTTCTTTTGCAAGTGAAGTTGCACTCTTCAAGGGAATTTTCCCCAGGGCTTAGTGAATGTGGTGAAACTTTACTTTGAATGGAGTATCCAATCACTTGCAAGGAAAATGCATTAAAATGCAGTTCTTCACCTCATTCATTAAGCTCTGGGGAAATTTTGCTTGAAGACTTTTGCACTTGCAAAGTAAACAACCTATTTGCGTCTAGTAAATAAACCCTAATGTAGTCTTGCCATTCTATTAAAAAATGGCTGCATCTCTATTGTTTGCTTATGAGATAATTAAAAAAAGTGCTTTTTTTATGGCTTGCCATATATTTTCTATGTTCTTGGATGAAAAACACTGAAGTGTAATGATATGTGTTCGAGATTTTCTAGCAGTAATGGATAAAATTACTTCCTTCAATGTATTCATTCATAGAAATCATAAAGCGGACCTATGCTCAGATGCTTAACATTGTTTCCAGTATTGATGGGATGGTATAATAGCAATCAATAAAAGGCCTGAAATTTGTACCTTTCCTTGTGAAAATGCTCCTCAAATTTCTCTGCAATGCTTGCCACATGTCTGAAAGCCTAGTCACTAGGTCATGTGATCAATTGAGCCAACATTCACATTTGCCAATCCTCTCCCTTAGCACAGATCATTCGACCAAGTACGCATGCCTTAACATGTGACTAGCACAGAAGGGAACCTGGAATAGAACTTGCTCCAGGAAACGATTCAGCCCTACTGTAATTATTTTTATATCCATTCCAACAAGACTGTCAAAATACCTTTCTCCAGGAAACGTTTCAGCCCTTCTGTAAGTCTTTTTATATCCATCCCAACAAGACTGTAAAAATAATTTAATGTTAACATTATTGTTTTTGGTCCACTTTTAATATAGACTGTATATGTCAGTTATAGTATAATTCACATTGTGGCTCCAGCTGACTTCCTGAGAAAACAAACACTCCTTTAAAAAGCTGTGCCTACAGTATGGATTCTACAGAATGGGTTTTTAGAGTTATAAATTATTGGCTGCTATAATTTTTTCAGTGCACCAATTTAGAATCCTTCCACAAATGTTGAAACAATCCAAGCTCACCCAAAAATCAAAATGTTATATAATGGAAATTTCATTTGTACTTTCTGGATTCCTCCTGCTTCATAAAGACTGCCTTTTCAGATTAATGAGAGGGCCTGCAAAGCATTGTCAACGAGGCTGTCATTCCCTGCCTAATTAACCAACACACGATTCTTCTGGTTAGCTGGAGTATATGATACATTGGGATACTGAACACGCATATATTACCATCACACGCTACAGATGTCTGCTGAAGGATTTGAGTGTCAGTAAAGGTTTCCACAGAGACTAGATAAAAAAAAGTCTAGTAAAGTCTATCATAAGTAACGCATCAATTTACAACTATTTTTATGTCATTCAGTTCAAATCAATATTTTGGAAATGAATGAAAGTTCACTTTAAATCTATAACAACAGATTTGCTGTAGAAAAAAAAAATCTCTCATCTGCACAATTATTTGCCTCTGGTTTATCATTTATTTCCACTAGTGATAAAACAATTTGTAAAAAAAAAAAAAAACCTTGCAGAGAAAAAAATATATACGTTCTATTGGTGACAGACGTTAACAAATATTCATTGCACCATGTCTTCATTTTCACCCTGAATTTAACAGAAGGGAAAAAGAAAACGAAAAAAAGAAACCCTCAGGTTATATGCAAATCGTATCCAAGTGCTTCCATCTCTCTGAATTTATCTCCTTGTTCTACAATGATTTAAACTGCTGTATTAAATGTAATCGAGTTCTCACACAACCCTTTCAACTACTACTCTGTTTTTTCTCTTCTTTATTCTCAAGTTTTGCCATATGAATGTTGGTATTTTTACTTTCCTACAAAATATCCCATGGAGTCTCGTTTCCTGTTTTTTTTTTTTTCTTTTTTTTGCTTTTGTTTTTTTGTCTCACAGCTGAAGTTTATTTAATTTCTATTTATTTAACTTTCACTTTTTGTCATGAATCATTTGTGGGCACCAGGAAAAAAACGAGATTTTGCTATGGGAAGGTATCTGGTAAGTCCAAAAAAAATAAAAATGATTCATCATGTGTAAGAATAGTCTGTGTCAGGGATACCAGCATCTCTATATCCCCTGTGAGTGCCATAACCTATCGTGTGGGTACTTTTGTACAGACTGGTGCCATTAGATGGAAATATGGTATGGATCACATACTCCTCCTTGGCTCTGTGGGGATTTATTGGTAACATTTGAAGCCCTGGCCCTCTGATCTCCAATATAGAATTATCTTTCTTGGTGCCAGACTCTATGTAATCGTCTTTCTTTCGGCTGCCACGGCTGCAGGCTCTTTCTTGAGTTAACAGTTGACCAGCTCGATGGACATACCAGCAAATAGATGCCAAGATGAGAAAAAGGAAGACAAGGGTGACGGCACCTCCTATGATACCTGCCAAAGGTAATCCAGCCAAGGGATCTGCATTTTGCTCTCGATTAAGTGTAGTTGTAGGGCCATAAATATCCCCTGTTTCTGCCTTAGCACATACAGGGGATTCATCTGCAAAGTAGGTGTTGCCGGTTTCCATGGTTACCATACAAATTATGTAGGTGGATCTGGGCTCTAGCGCGGTTAGCAAATATTCTGTCTTATCTCCTTGAACTAATGTTTCTGTGATAGAACCAACAGCTGGGCTGTGTCCTAGTCTTAGCCAACTCAACCGGAAGGAACTGGCTGGAACAGATGACTTCCAGGTAATGCGAATGCTATCAGCAGTCAATGGCTTGACACTTATCACCAAAGATTTAGTGGCTGCCCCAGTCTCCATAGGGTAATCCAAGTTTGAATCTGGCAGCCGAATACCTGGTCTTTTGGATTTAAGTGTAAAAAGGGAACCTTGGGGTGGGGTAGTGATTGAAGGAAGTGCAGGAGTTGCATGTGCAGAGGCTGAATTGCTTTGGGGACCTCCTTCGAAACACTCATCCATCTCATGTGTGATATCTTTGATTGCCATTCCCCTAACTTTCTCAGGACCCTGACACATCAGGCCACGCACATTTACCACAGTAGCCCTAGCTTTCACCCAGTCCCGTAGCCACATAAGACTGCAGCCACAATACCAGGGATTATTCCTGAGAAGCAGCTGGCTCAGATTCTCCAGGTCATCAAAAAGGCCACGGGGGAGTGCAGTAAGGTTATTATTAGAGAGGTCCAGTCTCTGTAGTTGTTTCATTTTAGACAGAGTGTTGTAGGGGATATGAGTGATAGCATTGTCCTGCAAGTAAAGCTTCTGAAGGTGTGCACTTGGCAAATTTACAGGTGGTGCTCCTAATGAATTTCTAACTAGAGACAACTCAGTCAAATTTTGAAGTCGACTGAATGTGTCATCTGCAATGCGTTGATTAGCCAGTAGGTTTCCATCAAGTACCAACCTCCTCAAACTAGTGAGTCCTTTAAAAGCATGAAGTGGGATAGTTGAAATGCGATTATCATCCAATCTAAGCTCTTCCAAAGTGTGTGGTAAGCCATTGGGAATGCTGCTGAGATGGTTGCGTGAAAGAAAAAGCAGTCGTAGTTGACGAGTATCTAAGAAGGCATCATCTTCGATGCTAACAGTTGACACAGAGTTATCATCTAGGTGAAGTTTTTCAACAAGTGGTATCCGAGAAAGGGCATCCCGTGTAACACTGCGAATGTTGTTATCTTGAAGGTGGAGCTCCCTCAGTGATCGAGGAAGATTTAGTGGAAATTCATCTAAGTCATTCTCATACAAGTAGATCACTCGAACATTAGTCTTTGTTTTCAGTTCTGGTGGTACCCCAGCGTTGTTTATCTGATTATTCTGGAGGTAGAGGGTGGTTGCATCATCTGGAATCTCTGCTGGAATAGAGGTCAGACCTCGGTCATTACAGTAGATGAAGCCATTGTCACAGCGGCATACATAAGGGCAGTTAGTGCTATCTATCACCTCTGTCAAAAATGCAATAAGTCCATAACACAGAAACAGCCAATCACGCAAGTCCAAAGTAGCGGTGGTCATGGCAACTGTGGTAGCAGTTGCTGTTGTGGTAGCCATAGCAGAGGCAGTTGCTGCCGTGGTTGTAGTAGTTGTGGTGACCACCATGTTGCAGTGGTTTCTTCTTGGTCAAGGCTATATTTTAGTAATCTGAAGAATTTGGATATGATCCTGAAAGTAAGAAAATTAAAAAAATTAGAATCTTACATAGAACAAATAAAATAAAATAAAATTATTGTTTGCACATGTTATCTGTAGTATAGTTAATTCCATCATATCATTATTCTAACATCTTTATATATGCTACTATTATCTTTTAAAAACTAAAACTTCAGTTCTTCTTAAATTAACCTCCACAGAGATGTGAGAAAAAGGTTGTTAGAATTGTGTTTAAAACTGTATTTTTTAGAATGAACATGGCATTAATGTGACTGTCTCAGAGCTGAACATGCATGTTTTTGCATTACACCGGCCTTGTGTCAGGCAGCAGTAATGACTTCTATTCCAGCCAATCGATTCCTTTACCAAGGAAGTCTGCCAAAGATTGTCGAGTCATTATAGTCATATAGTTTTTCATAAATCAAGCATAATTGACTGGATAGTGTGTAGATCTTTTGTTGTTTATGTACAGTACCTTTTTCACCTCAGGTTAGCTTAGCTAAAGCTTCCTTACATTGTCTATTTATTTAACTTCTTTACACCGAAGGGTAAAAAAAATCTCAATGCCTAAGCTCAATTTTGCAATTCTTTTAAATTTAACTGGATATTTCTTGTTACTACCATAACCTACCACCAAAGAACAACCCAAAGTAAAATTCCCTGCTCCTGACAATCGCAACGATACCACATACTGTATGCATTTGTTATTTGTTGTTTGTACCCCTAGTACAGCCCAGAAGCAATAGTGCGCCTTTTGCTATTATTTTTTTTCACACACCGACATTAAAGCCTCATACACACGATCGGATTTTCTGCGGACAAAGCGTAGGACTTTTGTCCGAAGGGCGTTGGCCGTGAACTTGTATTGCATACAAACGGCAAAGAATTGTCGGCCAACTTTAGCGCCACCCTTTGGGCAACTTCTGCTAATGTTGTGTTATGGTTAGCATTGCTTCTGAGCATGCGTGTTTGTACTTTGGAGTTTTGTCCGATGGACTTCTGTACACACGATCGAATAATCAGACAAAACACATTTGTTGTTGGAAAATTTTAAAGCCTGCTATCCAACATTTGTTGTGGGAAAATCCGACAACAATTGTCCGATGGAGCATACAAACGGTCGGATTTTCCGACAACAGCCTGTCATCGCACATTTCCCGTTGGAAAATGTGTACAAGGCTTAACATGCTAATGTAAAAAAAATCCTGTCCAAAATATACTGACCCTGACCATTGACCCTGATCTTGACCTTTGACCCTGACCTTGACCAAAACACTGACCTAGATCAGACCTTGATCTAGGTATTTTTCTTTATTTTTTTTATTTACATTTTTTTTACAAAATGTATTTTTCTTTCTGCAAGGAACGAGAAAGATACCATATATACTCCAGTATAAACCGACCCGAATATAAGCAGAGGCACCACAAAGAAAAGGGAAAACTTATTGACTCAAGTATAAGCCTAGGGTGTCCATCTGCATGCCTCACTGTGCCTCACTTTGCCTCACTGTGTCCATGTCCATGCCTCACTATGCCCATGCTTCACTGTGCCCATGCCTCACTGTGTCCATGACTAGACTGGCATTTAACATGGGAGTCTATGGAAGGGGTGCCCGGCTTTGAAAAATCGATGCTCCCCGGCCGTAGATCCCCCAGACAAAAAACTATGCACACTTGTAGTGGGGCTACATGTGTGCCAAGTTTGAGGTCCAGGGGACCTACGGCCGGCCGATACCAGGTCCCCAAAGTCTGGGAGATCAGGCGCAAAAAGGTGTCGAGTATAAGCCGAGGGGGGCATATTCAGCACAAAAAAATGTGCTGAAAAACTCCGCTTATACTCGCGTATGTACGGTACATTGTATTCTTCTTCTACATTCACAGAAAGAAAAAAAAACACAGGGGCAGGCTTCACAGTGACTGATCACTGTGGTAGCCAATCAGAGGCTACCACAGCAATCAGGTGACCCAGAATTGGAAGGTCCCAGTCCCGTTAGTACAGAGCCTGGGGCTCTCGTGAGACCCCAGTCTCTGTGCTGGGAGCGCACCGTGCGGCGCGCTCCCAGCACAAAGGGAGAAACACTTATATGCGTCCCCACGTAAAAAAGCCCAGTGCAGTGAGGTCGCATATTTGTGTTACGTCAGCGTGAAAAGGTTAAGGTAAACTGCAGTGTGATATTATAAAGTCATAATTTGCCCATATGATGAAGACAAAATGTGTGTTACCTTCTCTGAGCAAATACCCAGTATAAGTTGAATACTTTACAGCACATTATCATCTACATTTTTCATTAGATTGTAAGCTCTGTGAGATGGGATTCCCCTTACCAAGGAGCAGTTATCCTTATTACATCTCTTTACTCTGTATGCACATTACATTGCCCGTGTGAATCACAGCGGCCGTGTTTTGCTCCGCATAAAAGCAAATTAATAAGTGAGGAGAAGCAGAAGATGAAGTGATTATAATGTGTGAGGAAGTTCTGAGAGTGATTTTTAAGCGCATGATTGTAAAAGCAAGTCCATCTTTTGACTTGTATAATAGCTTCTCAAAGCCATCTCAGCTGGGAGATTAGAGTCTGCGTCACCAGCATTATGATGGAAATCACATTCTGATAATGATTGAGTCCTTCTTGGGCCCTCTGAGATCTGCATAATATAACTCTCTTCACAATACATTGGTACTTTGCCAAACTTTAAGAAAATCAGCCTAAACTTTGTTTATTTAGAGGGTTAACAGCTCAATACCCTTTGTATGAAAACCATATTTAACACTTTAATTGCCACACTGGTCAGAAAACAGTACTTTTTATTCATTTCGTTCAAGTTAGCTAAAGCAGTGGTAAACCATTGCAGATGTGGTTTAGGAATATGTATGAAAACTTTTTTAGTTGATGAAGTTAAAAACTGGAGGAAAAAGAAATTGGAGGTGTTGCCCTTAGCAGATAATCAGATAGAGGTTTAGCATGGGCTGCCTTTCTTCTTTATTCTCTCCAACCATCATTCTTAGCATATATTCAGTATATAGGCATGCACATAAGTGCTTTCATCCTCTATGCATATATTTAGAATATTTTTCATATTTTGAAATTGCTTAATATACTGTAAAGCATGCCACTTTATATTTTCAGTGGAAAGACCACATTTTTTATTTCGTTATCTTGATAAGGCCTTTAACAATGCACAAACTCTGGTGTCTGGTGCACAATATAAAGTAACCGTACACACTACAGAGAGAGTTTCTGCCCATTTTAAAGCAGTATGGAACAATTCATTTCCATTCTATCTTTGGCTTTACCACGTTAAAGCATGCAGTTTACGCATTTTTGGTATTTTTTTAGCTATCAAGCTATTACATAATAACACATCAAAGTATGATGCAGTGGTATGGTCTTGAGTTTGGATCCCACAAGTGATATAATTTGTGTAGCGGCCTCACTCTCCCTCTTCGTTTCTATCGCCTGGTTGGCTGGTTTTGTCTAGGGGTACCTGGGAGAGGAGAGTGCAGGAACTCTACGCCAAGCTCTCCCCTCGTATGTATAAGAGGGTTGAGCAAAGTCACTTGAATTACCTACGGATCTGTTCACTGCATACGAAGCCTCCGAATTGTTCCGTGGAGATGTGTCTGCCAGTAATAGAGCCCCACACCAATTAAAAGTCCAACACTCTTTTATTTCTCCATTGCCAGGGTGAACATAATAGTTGAACTTTCAGTAACAGACAGACAGGGGTGTGGATATGAGTAGGCCCAGGCACAAATAAACTCTCCTATTCCTTTGCTAGCGAATAGGCTTGGCGCACGGTCTCTGCCACCGATCGTGATATTGGTCGCTGCCACCGACCGGATGAACTGTTGAGGCTCCTGCCACAGGCCTAATAGCAAGTCTCTGCCACTGACCTGAGTTGACTAGTTGGACCGCTGCCACCGGTCATAGAACATGAACCACCCTCCTCTCTGAACTTGGCCCCTGTTCGGGAAAGATTTCCATCCGGGCGGTCTCCAGAGGTTCACCCGGCACTGGCAATATGCTGCACCAGATCTTCGGATGAATCCCTCCTCCGGTCCCTTACGCCTCTGGATTCGGGTGCCCGACTCCCGGGGCACCCTAGGACAATCCCTCTCTTGTGGGACCCAGCGGTAGGTACTGGACCCCAGACCTCCGGCTGAGTACCTCACCCCAGACTGAAGGTGTCTGGGATGGAACACGAACTCCAAGTGTCCAGGCCTAGGCCGCCTGGACACCGACCGCGGACAGCAGCCCTCAGGCTGAAGGTGCCTGGGACTCGAACCCCGTGGCGAAGATGTCCGCCCCCCTTTATACCCTCTCCCAGCAAGCACAGCGGGTTCCCCGCCCCGCCGTACAACTGCTGCGTGAGGTCACAAAGGGTACGGCACTGCAGCGATGGTTCAACCCCGGCCCAAAGTGACAGCGCCACCTGCTGGGCTGCAGGGAACTAGACATCACTGATGTCTAGACATGGGCGCCGTCAAAAAATTAGTTTCGTTCCGTTCCGTATTAAAAAAAAATCGTATTTCGTAATTTGTGTACGAAATTTAATTCAGATTCGTATGAAATATGAATTTCGTACGAATCGTAAATTTTAAACGTCGCGCATGTTTCCCGTGCTTAGAACTGTCTCTGCACAAAATGTCATTTTGGCTATTAATGAATTGTCGGCTTTTATCAATACATAGAAAAGTCATTGATAAAAAAAATAAAAAAAAAGCGTAGGGGTTCCCCCAAATTCAATTACCAGCCCCTTCAGGTCTGGAATGGATATTAACCACTTCCCGACCGCGCCATGTACAAAAGACGTCCACAGTGCGGTCGAGTTATCCTGAGTGGACGTCCCAGGGACGTCCTCACAGAATCTTGCTCCCGCGCGCCCCCAGGATATGTCCGTGACCGCCGGGTCCGGAAGACCCGGCGCATCACGGATCACGGTAGATGGCCGCTAATCGCGGCCGTTTACCACGTGATCGCTCCGTCAAATGACGGAGCGATCACTTGTAAACAGACCAGCGTCATGTGATGACGCCGGTTCCTCCCTCCCCTCTCTGTACCGATCGGTACAGTGTGAGAGGAGAGGGGAGGGAGCGGATCATGTCCGCTCCCTCCCCCATGTCAGCTGTGGGCTGGATCTGTGACAATTGCAGTCACAGATCCAGCCATCCATCCATCCCTGCTCAGCCATCCCTGTGCAATACTCTGCCAATACTCTGCAATACACCCTGTGCAATACTCTGCAATACACCCTGCCAATACTCTGCAATACACCCTGCCAATACTCTGCAATACACCCTGCCAATACTCTGCAATACCCTGTGCAATACTCTGCAATACACCCTGTGCAATACTCTGCAATACCCTGTGCAATACTCTGCAATACCCTGTGCAATACTCTGCAATACCCTGTGCAATACTCTGCAATACACCCTGCCAATACTCTGCAATACACCCTGCCAATACTCTTCAATACCCTGTGCAATACTCTGCAATACCCTGTGCAATACTCTGCCCATACTCTGCCCATACTCTGCAATACCCTGTGCAATACCCTGTGCAATACCCTGCCCATACTGTGCAATACCCTGCCCATACTCTGCCCATACTGTGCAATACTCTGCCATATTCCGCAATACCCTTCCATACTCCGCAATACTCCACAATACCCGGCAATACTCCACAATACCCGGCAATACTCCACAATACCCGGCAATACTCCACAATACCCGGCAATACTCCACAATACCCGGCAATACTCCTCAATACCCTGCAATACTCCGCAATACTCCGCAATACCCTGCAATACCCGGCAATACCCGGCAATACCCCGCAATACTCGGCAATACTCCGCAATACCCGGCAATACTCCGCAATACCCGGCAATACTCTGCAATAACCACTTCCCGCCCTCCGGCCATCATATGACGTCCTTGACTTTGTGCGGGGATATCTGAATGATGGGAGCAGCTACAGGCATCATTCAGATATCAGCTTTTTCAGCCGGCGATTCCCTGCACCATAAGAATGATCATAGCGGCTGTTCCACCGCTTGATCGCTCTTACGGAAGGTGAGATGGGATGCCCCCCCTCCCGCTGCCCTCCGGTGCTTCTACCGACTCACCGCTATGATCAAAGCCAGGATTGTTTTTTTTTTTTGTTTTTTTTTTCAGGCTTCCCAGCCTAGAGGTGAGATGTGGGGTCTTATTGACCCCATATCTCACTGTAAAGAGGACCTGTCATGCCATATTCCTATTACAAGGGATGTTTACATTCCTTGTAATAGGAATAAAAGTGATCAAAAAAAAATTTGGGGCGGAAAAACATGTCAAACTAAAATAAATAAAGTAAAATGAACAATAAAATATATATTTTTTTTAAAGTGCCCCTGCCCCCGCGAGCTCGCATGCAGAAGTGAACGCATACGTAAGCCCCGCCCACATATGAAAACGGTGTTTAAACCACACATGTGAGGTATCGTTGCGAACGTTAGAGCGAGAGCAATAATTTTAGCCCTAGACCTCCTCTGTAACTCAAAACATGTAACCAGTAAAAATATTTAAAGCGTTGCCTATGGGGATTTTTAAGTAGCGAAGTTTGGCGCCATTCCACGAGCGTGTGCAATTTTGAAGGGTGACATGTTAGGTATCTATTTACTCGGTGTAACTTCATCTTTCACATTATGCAAAAACATTGGGCTAACTTTACTGTTTTTTTTTTCTTTTAGGCACAAAACAGTTTTTTTCCGTAAAAAACATGTTAGAAAAATTTCTGCGCAAATACCGTGCAAGATAAAAAGTTGCAATGACCACCATTATATTCTTTAAGGTCTTTGCTAAAAAAACATATATAATGTTTTGGGGTTCTATGTAATTTTCTAGCAAACAAATTATGATTTTTACATGTAGGAGAGAAATGTCAGAATTGGCCTGGGTTCTCCAGAACGCCTGAAGGTGCTCCCTGCATGTTGGGCCTCTGTATGTGGCCACGTTGTGTAAAAGTCTCACACATGTGGTATCGCCATACTCGGGAGGAATAGCAGAATGTGTTTTGGGGTGTAATTTGTGGTATGCATATGCTGTGTGTGAGAAATAACCTGCTAATATGACAATTTTGTGGAAAAAAAAAAAAAGAAAAAAAAATCTTGATTTTTGCAAAGAATTGTGGGAAAAAATTACAACTTTAAAAAATTCACAATGACTCTTTCTAAATACCTTGGAATGTCTTCTTTCCAAAAAGGGGTCATTTGGGGGGTATTTGTACTTTTCTGGCATGTTAGGGTCTCAAGAAATGAGATAGGCCGTCAGTACTTCAGGTGTGATCAATTTTCAGATATTGGCACCATAGCTTGTGGACTCTATAACTTTCACAAAGACCAAATAATATCCACCAATTTGTACTTATTTTTACCAAAGATATGTAGCAGTATAAATTTTGGCCAAAATGTATGAAGAAAAAATACAAATTTGCTAAATTTTATAACGGAAACAAAGAAAAATTCATTTTTTTACAAAATTTTCAGTCTTTTTTCTCTTATAGCGCAAAAAATAAAAAACCCAACAGTGATTAAATACCACCAAAAGAAAGCTCTATTTGTGTGAAAAAAAGGACAAAAATTTCATATGGGTACAGTGTTGTATGACTGAGTAATTGTCATTCAAAATGTGAGAGCACCGAAAGCTGAAAATTCGTCTGGTTAGGAAGGGGGTTTAAGTGCCCAGTTGTCAAGTGGTTAAGGGGAACCCCGCCGCAAAAAAAAAATGGCGTGCGGTTCCCCCTAAATATCCATACCAGGCCCTTCAGATCTGGCATGGATTTTAAGGGGAACTCCACCCCAAATGTAAAAAAAAAATGGCGTGGAGTCCCCCCAAAAATCCATACCAGACCCTTATCCGAGCACGCAACCTGGCCGGCCGCAGGAAAAGAGGGGACGACGAGAGAGCGCCCCCCCTCCTGAACCGTACCAGGCCACATGCCCTCAACATGGGGAGGATGTCCCCATGTTGATGGGGACAAGGGCCTCATCCCCACAACCCTTGCCCGTTGGTTGTGGGGGTCTGCGGGCAGGGGGCTTATCGGAATCTGGAAGACCGCTTTAACAAAGGGGACCCCCAGATCCCGGCCCCCCCTATGTGAATTGGTAAGGGGTACATTGTACCCCTACCATTTCACGAAGAAAGTGTAAAAAAATGTAAATAAAAACACACAAACACCTTGGAAAAGTCCTTTAAAAAAAACAAAAAAACATTCCAGCGATGAAATCCAGTGTCCCGCGGCGATCCCGTTGTCCGGCGCTGTCCGTCATTGGTTGAGCCTGAGCGGACCTGATGGGGAACTTCCTCCGCAGTGTTTTAAATGTATAGACCCGCCCCTTCTAAAGTTCCCCATCAGGTCTGCTCAGCCAATGACTAGGTGTAAGGCTAAGCGGACCAGATGCGGAACGTGAGAAGGGGCGGGTCTATTCATGTATTACACAGTGAAGGAAGTTCCCCATCAGGTCCGCTCAGGCCAATGACGTAGGCGGGGTCTGACATACCGAGGGGGCAGACCTGATGGGAACTGCCTTCACTGTGTAATACATGTATAGACCCGCCCCTTCTCACGTTCCGCATCTTTCTTCGTGAAATGGTAGGGGTACAATGTACCCCTTACCATTTCACATGGGGGGGCGGGATCTGGGGGTCCCCTTTGTTAAAGGGGTCTTCCAGATTCCGATAAGCCTCCTGCCCGCAGACCCCCACAACCACCGGGCAAGGGTTGTGGGGATGAGGCCCTTGTCCCCATCAACATGGGGACATCCTTCCCATGTTGAGGGCATGTGGCCTGGTACGGTTCAGGAGGGGGGGGCGCTCTCTCGTCCCCCCTCTTTTCCTGTGGCCGGCCAGGTTGCGTGCTCGGATAAGGGTCTGGTATGGATTTTTGGGGGGACTCCACGCCATTTTTTTTAAAATTTGGGGTGGAGTTCCCCTTAAAATCCATGGCAGATCTGAAGGGCCTGGTATGGATATTTAGGGGGAACCGCACGCCATTTTTTTTTTATTTGCGGCGGGGTTCCCCTTAATATCCATTCCAGACCTGAAGGGCCTGGTAATTGAATTCGGGGGAACCCCCACGCCTTTTTTTTTATTTTTATCAATGACTTTTCTATGTATTGATAAAAGCCGACAATTCATTAATAGCCGCGAGTGAGTTTTAAATGACTTTTTTTCCGTCAAAAATGACATTTTGTGCAGGGACAGTTCTAAGCATGGGAAACATGCGCGACTTGACATGCATATCATACACACTCCCCAGGTACGAAATTTAAAGGAATTTTTCACTTTTGGATCCGAAATTCGTAAACGAAATTTCGTATTTCGTACAGAATTTGTATGCATAAAAATTTGTATTTCGGATTCATACGAATGTACGAATTTCCGGAAATTCGTACGAATTTTAGATTCGCACGAAACTAATCGCACATGTCTACTGATGTCTTCACCCGAATTAAACACTTTGAAAAGTACAGTATATACCCGCTACATTTGCATGACAATTGGTTCCTGATTGTGTTCCTTGCAGCAAGTGCCCCAGTTTCCTCCTACAACTCAAAAACTTTCTAAAGTTTTTTTTGTTTTGTTTTGTTTTTTGCAGGATTAGTCAATGGATAAAAATGGTGGATCAAATAGATTAAAAGAAAAAAAAAATACTGGATTGAGCATACATGGAGTATGAGGATTTAAAATTTTGATCACAGGCCATTTCCTTGCATATATTTTGTGTCATTTGCTTATCATCCTACTTTGTAAGAAGCTATATTTGTCACAGAATATGGGTTTACATGTGTGCATTAGGCTGCATATTTGTCCAGTTTTTAAATTTTTTCATTTTCATCATAAAAGTCCATTAGATTTTCCCTGAAGAAGAGCAAGTCACAAAACGCTTTGGGGATGTGGGCATGATACATTCTGTGTAAGAGGCACTGGATAGCCATTTGGGTTGCTTAAGAATAATTGCTGACTTTATGCATTTTGCATGGATTTATAGTATTCTTGATATTATCTAAAATGTGAGGAGTAATATTTTTAGGCTTGTGTAAATGGGTTTTAATCTTTGGAATAATAAAGTCTTCTTAAATAGTTTTTGGGACGGGCACAGACATATTCTCAAATCACACCATCCTGATTTTTTCAAAGATGAAACTTGTTGAACTTTATTCTTTACATATTAAATAATCATATATAGGTTCTACTAACTTATGATTAGGGGAGTAGACAATTTTTAGACGCAGCTTTTCGAATTGGTGAACCTCTGCCCATCTCTACTTCTAAGACACTCTGGTTCTCTAGGAAGCCTTTTTTATACCCAAGAATGTTACCGACCTGTTTCCAATTAACCTAATTAGTTGTAAAATGTTCTTTCAGCTCTTCCTTGTTTGTACTACTTGCTTTGCCAGGCTTTTGTTGCCCTGCTCCAACTTTTTTTAAATGTTGCTGCCATCAATTTCAAAATGACCTTAAAGGTAAGGTTCAAAAGGGCATGAACCAATGATCAACATCCTTCCCAGTTGCTGCACTCTCCACCATTACACCTTGCTTGGAATGAGGTCCGGTCACATATAAGGCAAAAAAATTGCTGCATAGAGTAGTACCGTTTAAAAAAACTTTATTAAGAATTTCCCACAGTGCCCCCTTACATATATGTGCGTACCAGAAGCATTAAATAAACAGGCAATGTAAATCGTGACTAACTGCACCCAGATCAGGAAAATGGACGGCCGCGCCGTCTAGGTTACCTGTGACCTCGCGTCCTTCCTGGTTCCTGGTCCGTGGAGCGCACTAACGTCACTCCCTTAGGGCTTGACTCTCAACCCAATCACCGGAAGTGACGTTAGTGCGCTCCACGGACCAGGAACCAGAAACCAGGAAGGACGCAAGGTCACTGGTAACCTAGACGGCGCTGCCGTCCATTTTCCTGATCTGGGTGCACTTAGTCACGATTTACATTGCTATTTATTTAATGCTTCTGATATGCACTTATATGTTGGGGGGCACTACCAGAGATTCTTAATAACGTTTTTTTAAACGGTACTACCCTATGCAGCAATTTTTGTTGCCTTTTATGTGACCGGACCTCATTCCAAGCAAGGTGTAATGGTGGAGAGTGCAGCAACTGGGACGGATGTTGATCATTGGTTCATGCCCTTTTGAACCTTACCTTTGGTAAGTGCATCCCCAAAAGGGGAGTTTTCTTCCCCCCACGCAGAGAACATCTTGTGGTGAAAGGAATACTGTGCACCTAATGAAATTGCAGTCACATCCATCCCTGTCTACACCACTGTCACTAACTATATTGAAAATATATATAGAGCAGTGTTTCTCAACTCCAGTCCTCAAGGCGCCCCAACAGGTCATGTTTTCAGGCTTTCCATTATTTTGCACAGGTGATTTGATCAGTTTACCTGCCTTAGTAATTACCACAGCCGTTTCAACTGAGGGAAATCCTGAAAACATGACCTGTTGGGGCGCCTTGAGGACTGGAGTTGAGAAACACTGATATAGAGGACTTTCAAAATCAGTTTGATTGAAGCGCTGCTAGAGCATTATTTTGGACTTTTGGACTTTCTTGAGTTTTTAATTCTATAACATATATTCTATGTATTACATAAGTATACGATCTGCCTTGCTACTATACCAAGAGAAAGAACAATTCCAAATATTTATAGGAAGTTCGCGGCTCCAGGCCACTGTACAGAGTGCAGATATTTTTTGTTTCCTCCTATACATTTTCTACTAACTTATGGGTAGAGGAGGGCAACAATATTTAGCCAAAAACATCTAGCATGGGTTTTGCTATATTCCCTGGAATCAGTTAAATGTGAGTGCCTGATTTCAACTGCTGCACCTACAGGGATCTTCATCTGATCAGCTGAAATTGGCCATATTGAGTGGCAATGATCTCATGTCCATGGCTAAAATGAAGACAAAAACCATGACCACTCAGTGAACCAGGTCTTACTAAAAACACAGTTATATATTACTACAGATTGACAGCTAGGTGATAGCACAAGTACCAAAGGAAATGGGAAAAAGAAATATGTAGGTAACAAAGAACCCAAGTAAGTGTGCTCACTGTGTATAGCCGTTTCTATATAAAGATATGTGTAAACCAGGATTCCAAAGGAATTACAGTAGGGGTATATAAAAGTATGTATCTTTATTGTCAATCAATATAAGAGCAACAAAATCATGCTAATATAATGCTTCTTTCAAAAGGCTATATATACTGTATATATAAACATATAGTTTGCTGTGTGTGTGTGTATGTGTATATATATATATATTTATATCAGGGCTCGACAAATCCCAAGCGCCAGTTTGCATTGGCGACTAGAATTAGCGACCTGGCTCCTAGGCTGTACTGCGGGAGGTGTCTTGTCCCTGTCTGACCCCCCCCTCCGCGACTGAAGCAGTGACAGTGCCGCGGTGACAGGCAGGTTAGAACAGGGAGAGAGAGGCGAGCTGCTGGCCTTTGCGTTGCAGGGGGGGGGTGGTCTGGTGCGGGGTGACACCACTGCACCTGACCAACCATCCCCTCCTCTCGCGGCCGCTGCTGTCTGATCGGTCCCGTGCGGATGTCACACAGGCATAGCGAGCAGAGTGAAAGCCGCCTCCCCCTCCAGTGTTTATGTGTACACAGGGGAGGGGACCTGCTGTGCCTGTGCCGCGCTGATCTGAGGTACTGAATGGGATGGGGGGGTCCATCTGTGCTGAAGGAGGTCTGTGCGGAATGGGGGGGTCTGTGCTGAAGGGGGGTCCATCTGTGCTGAATGGGGGGTCTGTGTGGAATAGGGGGGGTCTGTGCTGAATGGGGGTATGTGCGGAATGGGGGGTCCATCTGTGCGGAATGGGGGGTCTGTGCTGAAGGGCGGTCTGTGCTGAAGGGGGGTCCATCTGTGCAGAATGGGGGGGTCTGTGCTGAAGGGGGGGGGTCTGTTAAATTGAATTTTTAACGTTGTGAAAAACGGTCGTGTGTACGCGGCATAAGAATTGATGGTTTGATGCCCAAGGGTAGTCACACCAAATATTGCTTTGATTTAGGATTTTTCTTCTGTTTGCTCACTTTGCATTTTGTAAATTGCTAAAACAAACAATTAAAATATATATTTTTGAAAGCATTCTTTTTTTTACAGCATTTCCATATCAACACCAGCTTTAGAAAAAAAATCATACAAATGAATTGCCCAGCAGCAGGTAAAATGAAAAAGTATACCCATCCTACCCCCCAACGTTGTACCCTACAGACTCAACTATTTCTGAATCTGAATCTGAATCTGAATTGAGCAGCCACAAGTTTTTAATCATCCTTTCACTGTACTACCACAGTGGTGATGGCAGTGAAAGGGTCAAATAAGCCCAGAATTTATTTATAACAACTCAAAGTTGTTACTGATTGAACCTTCCAGCCCCCCAAAGCAGAGTGATCCCCAGAGGGTGCTGCAGCTGCAAAATTTAAATGTACATGAATGCAAAGGGCATTTGCTGGGAAGGTGATTATGTACAGATGGTGGCCCGGAAAGGGGTAAAGTTTACATACACAGCCACCATTAGCAGTCCTTTTAATGAGTGCATTATTGTGATAAAAAGTTGGGATAGAAATACTTGTGTCAAGTCGCACTATTTCTTCTTCTACAGAAAGTAGAAGGAGGCACTTTGGCCAGTAACATCAGAACTGAAGGCCAATCAGGAGTGACCCAGAGTCAAGTGACCTAGTAACAGCCAGTCAGAGACAGTCTAAAATCTGCTTTGTCCAATGAAAATGTAGATATATGACTCGGATCATCTGTATCTATGGTAATACATCCATAGTAATGTGATTTCTGGTACTATGTATCTTTGGTTCAGGCCTTCCAAGGAATATCATTTTACATATTCCACAGTAACATGACTTGTTCTGTCTAAAATATTGTTGTTCAGTAACTTCTCTTTTTCATCTAAAAAAGACATGACACATTGCAAAGATGATGATGATGAGCGGGCTATACCATACAGATGTGGGACAGCTTACAATCTTCTGAGTAGGGAAGGGACTCAGATGACTGGCTTAGGAAGGGATACACTTAGGCTGGACAAAGTGTCAGTCTAATTGTACAATATACTTTAAAGTGATACTTAAGGTATTTTATTAAATGAAAATAAAAAGAGGTTACACTTAACTGCTCTGGTCAACGATATTGCACAGAGAGGTCCATTAACTCCTCTTTGGCGGTCCCCACCAGCGCTGTCTGCTCCTTCTGAGTATTCCCTTAGCTAGCCGACTGCTAAGGGGGCACCTTTGTAGGCACACCCTCGATCCGGGCTGTGTGCATCTATAGACACATATAGCACTGGCAAGCCATACCCCTGCTCACTCCTCACAGGCATTTGACTGATAGCAGCAGTAGCCTATGGCTGCTCTAAAGCCATGTACACACGATCGGTTTCACTGATGAAAACAGTCCGATAGACTGTTTTCATCAGACGAACCGATCGTCTATGCGCCCCCATCGGTCTTTTTTCCATCGGTGTGAATAAAATAGAACATGTTTTAAATTTTTCCGATGGAAAAAAAAAACAATCACAAAATCCGATTGTCTGTGTGGAACACCATCGGATAAAAAACCCACGCATGCTCAGACTGAATTAGGAGACAGGAGCGCTCGTTCTGGTAAAACTAGCGTTCGTAATGGAGATAGCACATTCGTCATGCTGTAACGGACTGAAAAGCACGGAGACTGAAAAGCGCGGTAACACGAAATCAGCAAAAGCCACCCAAAGGGTGGCGCCATTGGATTTGAACTTCCCCTTTATAGTGCCGTCGTACGTCACGGCGTTTGGGACGATCGGTTTTTTGACTCATGGTGTGTAGGCAAGACTGATGGAAGTCAGCTTCATCGGATTTCCGATGGAAAAATCCATCGGATTAGAATCCATAGGAAATCCGATCGTGTGTACAGGGCTTTAGTGTGTCTCCTGTGAATCCAGGAAGAGAGGAGAGCTGGGCTGCAGCTGGGACAGTGCTGGATCCATAAGGGGAGTCAGGTATAAGTTTATGGATGGGGGAACAGATAGTGGGGTGTTTTTTTACCTTGAAGTGCTTTTTCACCCTGAAAACTAAAATTTTTAAGTCAGCAGCTACAAATACTGTAGCTGCTGACTTTTAATAATAGGACACTTACCTGTCCAGGCATACCAGTGCTGTCCTCACCCGAGCTGACTTTTCGGCTGTCATCCGGTCCAGGTGCTGGTATGTCTACTTTGGGAAGCCGGCTGTGACTCCTTGCGGCTTCACAGCCAGCCTCCCGCTGCACATGCACGAGGCGTGCTGCGCTTTGTGAATGGTAAGGAGGGGGCCAAACTTTCGATTATATCACCATGGTGATCTGACAGGAAGTGGGTGTGAATACCTGTCAAACCAGGTACCTGCCATATCCCCCCCCCCCCCAAAAAAAAAGAAGTGTCAAAACTTAAAGAAGAGGGGGGCGGAGGAGGAAGACAAGCAGAACATCCCCTTTTGGTTGAAGTTTACTTTAATGCAGGGAATGCATTAAGGTAAAAGATCATTTAGACTTTCGAACCAGTTTAAATTTACCAACAACTACGTAGAAGAAGGGTTTACTTAAAGTCTTACTAAACCCACGACGGTAAAATCAGTCTGTATATGCAGTAAATCATGCTTGTTATACTCACTGTGGAACCTAAGGGGTTAATCCTCTGCATAAAGTAAAAAGGCTGTTTGCTTTTACTACGCTGTATTGTGATTTCATTTTCACCCAATAAAACTTTGTGAAACAACAAAAAAAAAGTCTGTTTGATCCTGTATGCACAGATCCTCCCCTTCTTCCACTGACTCTAAAACATGTCTGGATAAGACAGAGTTATTATAGTCAGGCTGCACATGCTCAGTTTGGTGTGTATTTCTAGAGAGTTTTTTTTTTTCTTGGGAGAGTGCATGTGATTAGCACAGGGCCAATCAGCACTGTCCAGACTGAGGGTCAGGGGTCCTGGATCCTGATAGGACTCCTCCTACAAGCTTTACCAGGAACTGATAGAAGCCACAAGACTGCTATATACTGCTGATGAGAAAAGGTATTTAGCAGTTTATATTTTCTAAAATAATTGCATTTCCATGTTTTGTGTACTGTGGGAGACCAGATATAGTGAATGCAGGCTCCTGGGTTTAGTAACACTAAAGCAAGTTTATAAAAACTCCGAAAGGGCCTAGGACTACACAGTCGTTGGTAAAACACAAAGGAATTTGTACAATCAGACTGTAATGTCTAGGAGATTATAATAGAATGAAAGACGAAGAGGAAAAGCTTACATTTAATCACATTATAACCTGATATATAAAAAAAGGTTTATTCGGATGAAAACCTTCCTGTATTACTGGACTATGCGATTAGCGGTGTATATAGAGAAGGGGGGCCCTAAGCTGTTAACTTGCTCAGGGGCTTGTTTGATCTTCATCTGCCTCGGCTTCTACCAAATCAGTATTGACATGCAAAAAGTAGGGTCATCTGACCGGCTACCGCTTGCAGCCTTCTGGAATATTAGATGTATTATTTTTAATTGGTGAGTTATAGGGATGTATTCAATTTTTAAACACGTTTATTAGTCTATTAACAGCAATCATCTTTCCAAAATGCTACAATAAGCATTTTAGAAGCTGCAATAAAGTCATGCGTTCTATTAGTTAGCAGTCTTTTTTTTTATTTTTAATGTGCTGCAGAGGGGAATGCTACGCAACCCCAGGCTGAAGAGGTTTAATGGTGCTAGATTTGTCTACCTGTTTAAAGTATTCAATGAACAAATAGCAGAGAGGAATAAGTAAATTTGCTCCAGTTTGATGGTTTATTCATTCCCCAGAGTCAGATCTGGCAAATGTTCCATTCACGCTTCCCTTTCTGTATCTTGGGATTACAGTGAAAGACTCAGAAACCATCTCACAGTGTCAATACTCTACTCTCAGAGCTCATTCTTTAATCTCTGCTCTGCTCTCAGAGCCGCGAGCAAGTTGTCCCTGACGGGGTCAAACCTGGAGACTTACTTACCCCATCACTATTTGATGGCAGCCTGCTTTTCATGCTCTCTTGGGATGTATTAACCTCTCACCTCCGCAGCTAGCTAAATAACAATTTTCTCTCTCCAAAACTATCATCTGTTCTGCTTTCTAAATATTACATGAACTGGGAATTTTACACCATTATTCATTTACTGCTTGTGCTGTATCATTTCCATCATACACGTTCATGTGGACTGATATACTATTATGTGTGGATTATAGAAATCCTATTGTTGGGTTGCTTCATCGATGTGACCCTAGCTAGAAAATATAGTCCTTCCTTATTAAGGCTGTTATAGAACAGGGGGACAGGGAATTCCATCTCCTAATACTCTGTGCCCTCAGCTTCTCAATAAAAACAGGATTTGCGTCATACCGTCATAATTTGGGTCATTGTGAACTAGTAAGAGCACCGCTTTACCACTGAGATCACTGAGAAGATCAGTTGGCTAAGTGGCATCCACACTGAATCGGCTCTGTGGATCACCTCTACGTTTTCAGGTTGTGTTGGACCAAGCTATTAATCACTACTGTCCTTGCATATGTAAAGTTTAGGCATATACGATATGTATCAAAAATATTTGGAAATAACGATATTATTAAATTATTATATTGATTTTACTTGGCATATGAAATGTTACATATAATAGACACGTGCAGAAGTAGATTTGTTGCGTTACTAAATTTGTTTTGTTGATTTGTTTCGGAATTTGTTTAGTTTCGTTTTGTTTAATATCATTTTGTTTATTCATTTTCGAACTAATTCCAAATTTCTCAAAACTATTCGAATTTGGATCGGTCGACCGATTTGAATTCTGTGTGAAGAATAGCTGGTTGTTAAGGAACGGGCCAGGAAGCCGGTTGCCACATTCTTAACAACTGATGACTCGTCAGCTGTCAACGGGCTTCCCCACTGACAGCTTTAAACAGAAGAATGCCGGCAATTAAGAACTCAGAAAAAAAAAAACAGAGCGGTGTCCCTCCCACAATCTATACCAGGCCCTTTGGCTTTCAGATTCTGATAAGCCCGCCCACCCGCAGACCCCCCACAACCACCGGCCAGGGTTGTGGGGAAAAGGCCCTTCCTCTATCAACATGGGGACAAGGTGCTTTGGGGTGGGGGGACGGAGACACCCATTCACCAAAGCACCCCTCCCATGTTAAGGGCATGTGACCTGGTATGGTTCAGGAGGGTGGTGCTCACTCCCCTCCCCTTTCCTGGCCTTCCCGGGCTGCATGTTCAGATAAGGGTCTAGTATAGATTTTAGGCGGGACCCCACATGTTTGTTTAATGTTTTTATTTTGGTGTGGGCCTGGTATGTTTTGGGGGCGGGGGGGACACACTGTTTTTTTTTCCCCTGAATTTTTAATTGCCGCCATTCTTTTGTTTACATTTCAGTCATCAGTGGGGAAGCCCGCTGACAGCTGATGAGTCATTTATTGTTAAGGATGTAAGGATTTATTCACACAGAATTCGAATTGGTTGCTCATTTTTTGACTAATCCGAATTTGAATCATTCCAAAAATTTGGAATTTGTTCGAAAACAAATTTACGAAACTAAATGAAACGAATTTCAAAGAAATGCGTTACTATTTCATAACCAAAAATTTGTCCAAATTTGTATTCGGTCCGAAACAAATTGCACATGTCTAACATATAAGACCTTTTTTTTTTTTTTTTGCTTTTGCATATTACCTGCAAGGTATAGTATGTATATGGGCTAAATGCACAAATATAGCAAGCATTCCCACTGTTTCATTTTAGTCTCCCTTCTCATTAGTACCAGTCCAGTTTATAAACAGACTGCCAAATACTATATGCAGATGATTGCACATTTAGGCCGAGTTCACACTACTGTGTTATTATAATGTTAGTGTTACCACATCGTATGTTACATGCATTGGTGCACTGCATCGCCTCTCATTTTGAAAGGCACCACAATTCACTAAAGCAATGCACATGCACTGCAGTGCACCTAAGACCACAGCGTGCCTTGCATTTATAAGATGGGGTCAGGTGCATTTTTAGCCATGCTGAAGTACTGGTAGCCCATTCACAAGGAATGTTACGTATGCTAACGTGTTCATGTGCCTGCATTACTGCACTGCAGAGATGTGAACACAGTAGTAATGTAAACCTGTGGCCAGACTTAAAGTGTTTGTAAAGGGTAAAGGCTTTTTACCTTAATACATTCTCTGCATTAAGGTCAAAAACCTTCCAAGATCAGCGCCACCCCCCCCCCCCCCCCAAATATTTACTAGTGTTGTACCTGAGAGCAGAATTGCTGCACTCTCTCTCTCTCCCCTCACTGGACATGAGGCAGCAGTAGAAGCTATTGGTTCCTGCTGCTGTCAATCCGATCCTATGAGAAGGGAGCGGGGGGTGGGGCTGGGCAGTGCCGTGTGTGTCTATAGATACACACAGCCTGGCTAGGGATGGAGCCTGCCTGAGTGCCCCTATATTAAGCAGCTTGCTATAGGGACACTCTGAAGGGAGGAGGAGCCAAAAGTGGCTGCCGAGTTTTTGGGCCACCCTGTGCAAAATCATTGCACAGAGCAGGTAAGTATAACATCTTTATTATTGGAGGCCAAAATAAAGAGCAGTGGCTCCGAGCGCGTAGCCCAATCAGCCCCTTGCCTTCCCTGTTGACCCTCCTCCTGAAAGTGTTCCCCGGAAGTAATCACGTGACCCGTGACGTCACGTGCACTCCACGCTGAACCAGGCCTCACAGACAAGCCTGAGAAAACACACTCTGCATTCTCCACATCCGTGCAGCCTATGGATCCGGGACGAGGATTACAGGATTTTAGAGATGAGTCTTCTCTCTATTCCTTCCTGTAAGTGTGATTTGTACATTGTGTCATTAAAACAACCTTTTTAATACTGCACTTAGGTGGCGCTTCCTTTTTTCTACCCTTTCTTGTCTACCACAGTGTCAGCTCTCTGAGGACAGCAGCCGCGCCATTGACCAGCCACATCACTTGCCTTTTTAACGTTTCAACTGCTTGTTATTATTTCTAATGGACTAAATGTCATAGCCCACGTTCACACTGGGGCTGCGGGAGTGAAGCCTGCGAGTTCAGCTGAACTCACACGATTTCACTCTCGCTGGCAGTCCCGATTTCAGCCGCGATTTCAAAGACATCTGAAACAGATGTCAATGTAAATCGCGGCTGAAATCGCAAAAAGTAGTACAAAAACGACTTTTTGTAATCGGTGCAGCGCCGCAGATGCGGCGTCGCACCGATTAGGACGGTGCCATTGCCCGCAATTTGCGGCAAATTTCGCCGATTTGACATGTCAAATCGCATGTCAAATCGCACCAGTGTGAACCAGGGCTTACCCCAATTACAAATGCACTTTGTATTTGCGCTAACAGTTACCTTTTCCATTGCTGGAGAGCCAGTGCCAGCATCTTCCCCTGAGTTCCAGTCTTCGACTTTATTCATTCTTGCATGCACAGTTGGCCATCATCCTGGCACACAGGGACCGTGGCAGCTATATAAACATGCGCAGTTCGGTTTACAGTGCCTTGAAAAATTATTCATACCCCTTGACATTTTCCAAATTTTTCAAATTTTACAACCAAAAACTTAAATGTATTTTATTGGGATTTTATGTGATAGACCAACACAAAGTGACACATAATTGTGAAGTGGAAGGAAAATGATAAATGGTTTAAATTTTTTTTTTACAAATAAATATGTGAAAAGTGTGGGGTGCATTTGTATTCAGCCCCCCTGAGTCAATACTTTGTAGAACTACCTTTTATAGCAATTACAGCTGCAAGTCTTTTTGGGGATGTCTCTACCAGCTTTGCACACCTAGAGAGTGACATTTTTTCCCATTCTTGTTTGCAAAATAGCTCAAGCTCTGTCAGGATGGATGGATAGAATCTGTGAAGAGCAATTTTCAAGTCTTGCCACAGATTCTCAATTAGATTTAGGTCTGGATTTTGACTGGGCCATTCTAACACATAAATATATGCTTTGATCTAAACCATTCCATTGTATCTCTGGCTGTATGTTTAGGGTCGTTGTCCTGCTGGAAGGGGAACCTTCGCCCCAGTCTCAAGTCTTTTGCAGACTCTAACAGGTTTTCTTCTAAGATTGCCCTGTATTTGGCTCCATCCATCTTCCCATCAACTCTGACCAGCTTCCCTGTCACTTCTGAAGAAAAGCATCCCACAACATGATGCTGTCACCACCATGTTTCACAGTGGGGATGGTGTGTTCAGGGGGATGTGCAGTTTTAGTTTTTCGCCACACATAGTGGTTTGCTTTTAGGTCAAAAAGTTTAATTTTAGTCTCATCTGACCAGAGCACCTTCTTCCACATGTGTGTTGTCACCCATATGGCTTCTCGCAAGCTGCAAACGGGACTTCTTATGGCTTTCTTTCAACAATGGCTTTCTTCTTGCCACTCTTCCATAAAGGGCAGATTTGTGGAGTGCACAACTAATAGTTGTCCTGTGGACAGATTCTCCCACCTGAGCTGTGGATCTCTGCAGCTCCTCCAGAGTTACCATGGGCTTCTTGGCTGCTTCTCTGATTAATGCTCTCCTTGCCCAGTCTGTGAGCTTAGGTGGACGGCCATGTCTTGGTAGGTTTGCAGTTATGCCATACTATTTCCATTTTCCGATAATGGATTGAACAGTGCTCTGTGAGATGTTCAAAGCTTGGGATATTTTTTTATAACATAACCCTACTTTAAATTTCTGCTCACTAAGGTTCTCTAATAAACCTCTGAGGGCTTCACAGAACAGCTGCATTTATACTGAGATTAAATTACACACAGGTGGACTCTATTTACTATTTAGACTTTTAAAGGCAATTGGTTCCACTAGATTTTAGTTAGGGGTATCAGAGTAAAAGGGGATGAATACAAATGCACGCCACACTTTTCACATCATTATTTGTAATAAAGTTTGAAAACCATTTATCACTTTCCTTCCACTTCACAATTATGTGCCACTTTGTGTTGGTCTATCAAATCCCAATAAAATACATTTAAGTTTTTGGTTGTAACATGAAAAAATGTGGAACATTTCAAGGGGTAGGAATACTTTTATACTGTACATTGCCAATGAAGATAGTGAGGATGCAGGTAGGTGTATTTTGTTGCAGCAGAAACATTTCATGTCTCTTAAATAAAAAGGGCAGTGTCAATGGGCCCTAAATCAGGGTGGCTGTACGCGGTAGTGAAAAGGGCCACCTCACCTCGCCCCCCAAATGAGTTCCTTGATTCTACCTTTCCTCCTTGAAACCCAAGACCACAGTAAGTTGCCATGATAGTTCCCCAATCTCCTCTTATCTACTGAACCTGAAAGCGATGATGATTTCATCACTTGGGGTTTCAGAGCGGTCATTTCCTGGCTACTGCGGCCAGAGAAGCAGCTAATCAAGCATGCCATGTGCTTGATTAGCTGCAATGGAGGGCAGGGGAGACATTGGGGGTCTCTATTAAGGGTACCTGTCACCTGCCCTATGCTATGACATAGGAGCTTCAATAGCCTCTTGTGAGCAATAACGTTAAATGAAAAAAATAAATAATGTAAAAAGCGTAAAAAAATAACATTGAGTGACATAAATAAAAATAATAAATTTTCTTAAAGCACCCTCATCCCTCTGTGCATGCGTGCAAATGCAAACGTGCGCAATGGTCCTGCATATAAATGTAAAAAACAATTACACCACATGTAAACACCTCTAAAGCATCCTCTATGAACAAATTTAGATACTGTAGCTTGTCACTATTTCACGGGTGTGTGCAATTTTCTGCCTTCAATTTTTTTTGTATCTATTTATTTGACGCAACCTCATCTTTTATATTTTACCAAAAAGGTTATTATACTGTGTTTGCGTGCACTAAAATAAATTTTTGTGTATTGTTGCCTGAAAATTTGCATCTGATAAACCATTATGCAAATATCATGTGATATAAAAAAAATTGAACAGCCACCATTTTGTTTTTCGTTTCAGTAAATATTGTATTTATTATTTCTTGAAAAAATGCTGAATTATACGTGTGTGTGTGTGTGTGTGTGTGTGAAAAATGAAAAAATTGCCCTGGACAGCAAGTTGTTAATAAAGAATTTTTTTTTTTGGAGAACCATCAAAGATGCTGAAGAAAAGTGCATCCGATCTCATTAATAACGTAATACCATTCCTTTCATTGGTATTAATTGGACACAATCAGCTGTTATAAAGCCAATATTCTAATGGACTTCAAAGTGATCCAGATAGGTTTTGCTGGAGTCTCACTTTGAAAATGTCATGGATGTCATTCTATTCATGGACTTAATTCGTATGAAAATCAGGAGCATAGCTAGATATTATATGCATATTTATAGCAAAATTTTAATGCATGTCCACCAGTTATTAAACTCATTAATGCCACGGCCCATTCATTTTTTTTTCTATAAAATTAGCCATCTCTGTCAGTTTCAAATACATTGCTCATTTATTGCCTTGCCGTTTTGTTCTCGATTTTTAGTTTCAGCCATCAAGGAGTGGGGTAGCTGATCTGATTTACAAGGACGTGCACTTGGATTTACATGGATAGTTTGCACACTGTCAGAAGGTCAGAAGTTGGCTCTCTGGATTGGCTGAATAGACTGTTCACTTTGCATGGGATTTTTCCCCAGAATATAATGTCATCGTTCAATCATGTGCAAGCAAAAATGCTGTTTTTACCCTTATATATGAGAGGCTATTCTATGCAAAATGAAATTTCACCACATTAATTTGCAAAGTAAACAGCCTATTTGCCCATAGTAAATCAACTCCTATATATCTTCATTGCATAAGAACACATATATTAAAAGAGAATTGCAGGTTTACAGAAAAAAAAAACATACATACTCACCTAGATGGCTGTAGCATCGATTTTGATGCTACAGCTGTCCTCCATCATCTCTACACTGAGAACTGAGCAATCAAACACTGCTGATCGCTCACTTCTCGGTCTATTGTGTGCCGAGAGCCGGTGACTGTCAGTCACCCCTCTGTGTTCTGCTCCTCCAGTGCTCCCTGGAGCACCAGGCTGTAGGGGGGGTTGGAAGCAGCTTGCCACAAGCACTCAGATGCCGGTCAGGTATCTGGGCAGATCTCTGCATCATTGTCGGGATCACTGCAGACCCTGACCAGGCTCTGTTAGCCAACAGCGGGACTCAGAAGTGTTACCTGACTTTGACCTATACTATCTTGCAGCCCAACTCTCACAAATCTTTCACGTAGACAAAACTGATAGAGACAGGTTTTTGTGCTTCCTTTGTCCACCGTGGTCCAGACCTACCCTGGACTCCATGGTGGCGATATCTGGGGGGGCGGTGGGGGAGGGCAGGTCGGTAGATCACAGGACTCTTTTGTGCCAATACAGGAAAGTGTGGACCATAGCTGCCAAGCGGCTACGCTTGCCACCACTGCATGCCTACACCCCCTTGTGGCATAACACGGCCCTCCCTGACTTTAATCAGATCCCTGACAGTGAAGTTTGGAGCTCCCGGGGAATTTTTTACATATCCCACATCACTTCTAACGGTAAACTGAAGTCCTTTGATAGCTTGCGATCCGAGTTCGCACTACCCAACGGAATGTACTTTAGATACTTGCAGCTCCGGCATGCCTTCCGCGCACAGTTCCCCTTAGATGACCTCTCTCTGGGTGATAATCCCCTGATGGCAGCCGTTAAAAACCCTGATCCTAAAAAACTCATCTCGCACTTTTATATCATGTTAGCACTCCCCCAGACGACAGTGACGGCATATGCACTAAAGACTAGGTGGGAGGGAGAGCTAGGCCCTATTGGGGATGATGAGTGGAGTGATGCTTTAGACACATGCAAACTGGCTTCTCCCAAGCTTTCTGACTGCTTGACGCAGATTTTTATAACGCATAGAGCATACCTCACGCCACTTAGACTCTCACGGTATAAAGATAACTATTCCACTGCTTGCCCTATTTGTAATCGAGAGACGGGCACCTTCTTTGGTGGAAATGCCCCAAAATACAGATGTTCTGGTCACAAGTGGTGAGATTCCTGCATGACACAATGGGCTCCCCCATATCACTCCAGCCAAAGCCGTGTTTTCTGGGTATTTTCCCGGACCCAGATATCGATAAATTTACCAAGATATTTATGCATGAAACGCTTTTCACGGCGCGGAAAGTCATTGCGAGAGTGTGGATGAGACCCGATCCCCCAGGTATGTCACAATGGATTGCGGAGGTTAGTGCTGTGTTGCCCTATAAGAAAGTTATGTATTCCCATAGAGGGTGCCCCTCCAAATATGAAAAGATCTGGGACAGGTGGCTCAAGGCCTCTGAAACATGTCTGTGATTGTATGGGGTTAGTGTAGCTCTCTCTTCATTTTTCAGTTTGGCTTTGGGGGGGGACCCCAAACGGCATATTGTGTTTTCACCTTGAAATGTTTGACTGTTACTGGCATTGACCATACTGTTTCATCTGTGTGTGTGTACCCTAGAGGAATGTTTCTGTATGATACTGTTGGAAAGATACTGTATTATATCCCTGCCTTTATTCTGATATTATTTCATATGTGCTGTACTACTATTCTTCTGCTCTTAATAAAAAGACTTTGATATAAAAAAAAAAACTACTAATCGTATCACCCCACATCTAATGGAGATATGGAGATGAACAAAAGCAGACAAACAGTATTTAACCACTTGCCTACTGGGCACTTTTACCCCCTTCCTGCCCAGGCCAATTTTCAGCTTTTAGTGCTGTCACACTTTGAATGACAATTGCGCAGTCATGCAACATTGTACCCATATGAAATTTTTATCATTTGTTTTCACACAGATAGAGCTTTCTTTTGGTAGTATTTAATCACCACTGTTTATTTTTTATTATTTACTAAACAAAAACTAAAAAAGACCAAAAACATTGCATAGTTTGTTATAAATTTTGCAAACAGGTAATTTTTCCTTTTCACTGATGTGAGCTGATAAAGCTGCACTGATGGGCACAGTTAGGCTGCACTGATGAGGCGGCACTGATAGGTGGCACTGATGGGCACTGATAGGTTGAACTGATGGGCACTGATGATGCAGGACTGGTGGGGACTGATGAGGCTCCAACTGATAGGCAGCACTAAAGGGCACTGAGAGGTGGCACTGATATGTGACACTGATGAGGATGCACTGATTGGCAGCACTGGTAGGCACTGATTAGAAGCACTGGTGGGCACTAATTGACAGCAGTGGTGGGTACTGGTGAAAGTGCACTGATAATGAGGACACTGATAATCTGTGCCCTGATTATTAGTGCCAATGTCCCTTTAACATAAGCCGGTTATTGGCTTTCTTCTTCTCTACTCAGGCTGTCAGTGTGAGGAAAGAAAAGCCGATTTACATCCTGTGATAAGCTGTCATTGGTTGACAGATGATCACGTGGTAAATTGCAGCTGTGATTGGCCTTTTACCTTGATCTGTGATCAGCTAAGTCCGAAGGATTCTGCGATCACGGGGCGCACGGGCAGCATGATCACAGGTGGACGTCCATGGATGCCTTTCCGGCAAACTAAGCCCACACTGTAGCCGTCTTTCGGCTATAGCACTGGCAAAAAAGTAGTTAAAGTCCAGCCTGGGTTTGCTTCCTCAGTTATCCACACATGTTTACAACTATATACACAGTATATGTACAGTATATTATAAGGAACACATGCTCAACAGGTTTTGCCAGCAGAAAACCTGGAACAATCCAAGCAGGTGTGTCCTGTAAGGCAGCAAACACAATTTCAATGCAGAAGGGCATTGTACAGCAATTGCAGTTTCACCAGTGTCCAAGATTCTAACAAAACTCAGGTCAGTTCCTAACTAACAGGCTGCTCCGTTATTGGCTCCCAAAACAAATAGGCAGCCCTTGTACCTTATTAGTGTTCTGTCAGAAGTCAACCTTTTTCTCACAGCAGCAGGCTCCCACAGCAGAGAGCGAGCCCTAAGCATTAGGCAGCTCACATACAGTCCTGTGCTAAGCTGAGACTACTAATGTGGGATGGGTACCAGGTAAGAGTGGGACTTAGGAATGGAGGCTGTATCCCACCCAAAGCTCTGCAAAGGCTCCAAGTTCCAGGACCCAGAACAGAACTTATTACAATTCTGAGAAAACAAAAAAATAGTTCTCTCTGTATCAGTCATAAACTGTGTGTAGGTGAGAATCCTCGGTGACACAAATAGACTTTCCACAATCCTGCCAGCCAGTGCACTACATACCCCCCCCCCCATACTCAGACCTGTGGAAAGTAGCACATTTGCAAACATACAGTGGATGCATGACAGTCAATCAGTATTTCCTTTCTGGGTCCCTGGCCTGGGTTCTACATAGAATTTATAGTCTTGCAGGGCCGAAATCCTCTATGTGATTCTTGCAATGTTCACTTTATTCCAAACGTTGTTCCTGTAATCAATCGGAACTGTCTGCCTAAAAGGTAATACCTCAATGATTCTAGTGCCCACTTTGTGCTAGGCACTCCCTTTTCCACTATTGATTAGTTCCTTTCTGCAGGAGACAGTTTATGGCTGAGGTATTGCAACTGAATATTCTTTCCTATTCATTTGCAGGGACATGACTGTTCACAGGCCAACATTAGAGGCATCTATTTGTACAATAAATTCTTGACTAAAGTTTTTTTTTTTTAGCATTGGTCCCTTACATTATATTGCCTAGAGCTCTTGAAAAGCTCTTTATTCCATGTCCGTTGTGGACTTGCTCCCTTTGGTGAGATCAGTAAGTGGAGCTGCTATAGTAGCAAAGCTAGACTGGGGACAAATGTAAATGCTTAATTCTTGTCATTTATGGGCCTTATGACCCTCCACCCAATGCTGTGGTCCAGGTGCCTGGCTTCTTCAAGGCCGATCACAATTTTTTTTTTTAATTGGCTGTTATTCAAGTCTTATGAATACAATCTAGAACTGCCTGGACTTTTGCAGGTAAAAATTCCAGTGAAGAGTAAAAATTACATCATCATCTGGGTCTTAGGGGAGCAATCCATCAACTTAAGCACATTAAAAAGGCCTTCAACATTTCCAACTGCTGCATATCTGGCACTCTCTCCACTATAGAATCAAAAACTACACATTTGTCCCACACCCTCATCAATTCTACACTCATTGATCTTAAAATATATTGACCTTCCACACATGATGCTTCATTGGTCTCTATCTGTCTATCAGATCATGCACCTGTATACCTTGAGATCAATCTCACTTCTGTTCTGATAAACCTTTGCACTAGTACCTTAACAATATTCTAAGATTCCCTTATACTGGAAGACATTCAGATAAATCTTAAGGACTACTTCACATTCAAAAACATGCTGGACTGTGACCCCATGATTCTATGGGAAGCTCCTAAGACCTATCAGTGGGATCTTTATCAAATTTAGAACAATACTGAAAAAATAGAGAACCTTAGGGGAAATACATAAACTGGAATTTGTACATAAAGAAATGCTAGCCCATTCCACATCAACTGAACTCACTACTCTCAGGAACCAACACAAGTCACTTTGCTTTTAGAGAAAAATACATAAACGTGAAAAGAAAGTGTACATATTATGAACACAGCAACAAATGTGTTAGAGTCCTCTCCTACTGGGTTCCAACAAGAGCAGTCTATAGAAATTAATAACCAACAAGGTCTTAAAGTCTCCAAATTAGTCAACATTGCTGGCATAGAATATTACTCCTCCCTATATAATCAAAAGCTAACTTACCTTACCTCCCAAAAGCAGGGATTACCTCTATGAAGACATTGATTACTCCAGGACTTTCCTTGACTATAACTCAAACCCTGACTGTAAAGGCCCCAGGTTCAAGTGGGTTCACATTATCGTACTATAAAACACTATAACTTCTACTTACCCCACACTTTGTGAGGGCATAAAACAGAAGGAAATGGGAAACACTTCCCCCTAGGCTTCTTTAGAGCCCATATTACCTTTTTCACCAAAGACGGTTTACCGTACACCAAAATCTCTGCTAAACGCTGATCTGCAACTATTTACTAAAATCCTTGCAAAGAGACTTATGACACATGTTCAGGACATCATTCACCAAGACCAAGCAGACTTTGTTTGTGCAAGATAAGCCTGCAACAACATCATCCGAGTTCTGCATGTTATACAAACTCTATCCCATTACTATTACTCACTACAGATGTTGAAAGGCCATTTGACCAGGTAGACTGGACATTCATGAAACTAACATTTTGTTCTAGGAGAGATGAGATGATATCATGGCTCAGTCATTTATTCACACCCTTCTGCCCAGGTTAAAGTTTATAGCATTTTCTCCCCTTACTATATCCAATGGCACCCAGCAGGGCTGTTCTTTATCTCCCCTCATTTTTATTCTTACACTGGAGCTATTTCTAAACAAAATCCGGGTGCATCCTGACACAAGTGGTCCAGAAATTGTGCAGTGAGTGTAATCAGGATAACCTGCTATTCTTTATCAGGAATCCAACCCAAACACCTCCAAATTTGCAAGGAGAATCCTGCCTCTACTTTCTTTCCAACTTCCAAAAATCTGAATCCTTTATTATCTCTTTTTCATCCAAGATATTTCAAAGGCTGCCAGACAATTTCCCCTTTAAATGATTGGAGTTCTCTATTAAATACATTAGTACCATGATACATTGGGACTTATCCATCACCTTCTCACTTAACTATCCTCCCCTCCTTAATAAAACAGCAAGACATAACACTCCAGCATACAGACCTCTTCTTCTGGTTTGAGAGATGTAAACTTAAATTAAACGGATTTGGAGACTTGTGGAACAAATTTACAATCGTACCACATTCCAAAATGGCCATAAAGAAACAAATAGAAAGAAAAAAGGGACTTTAAATGTATGGTTCCTCGGTCAGTGTATTAACACCTCAAAGATAGATATAACCCATACAATATTTTTATATGTACAACGTAGATAAAACTACTATTAAAACATCTAATGAACTATGTTGATAGTGAACACTGATTGTGAGTAATAAATACCCTACAGAGGCACCATAAAGAACCAGTTAGACCGGTATATCAGTTATATAAACAGTCACAAATGACTCAATATCAATAACGTGAAGCTGGTAACTTGATAGGAGAATGCCTCATGCTCAACATGTTTCGAATAATTAGCTTTATCAGGAGCTGGGTGAAGTTCACATTATATCTCCAAACATTAGGATAAAGTAGTTTAAAAGGTGTCCTTATATGGAAGATGATGCAAAGGACCGTCTAATGCCCCGTGGCATCATCAGTGAGGGGCTATCCAAGTACCAGGTCCACCAAGCAGAGCAGAACACACAAGCCAAATGTGGAACAAAGAGCCAGGGAGGAGATGGACAGAATCCCAACTAGTTCCCAAATCTAAAAAGACCAACAACTCATTCAAGCAGAAAAAAACATCTGTCTCAGATCCCGGCTGGCGGATCCCCCCTCCCCTTAGTATCTTCTCTTCTCCTTCTCTAAACCTTACCCTCACCTCTCTCCACTGACCCACTGATACCCTAACCACCCATATTCTCATAAACCACCTCCCCAGTTATACCCCTACAATGCATACAATGGGCTGGGTACCTACCCCTTTAAACATACTGCCCCCATAACTATGCCCAGGTTACTCTCAAATTGAGAAATGTCAACACAATATTAGGGTCAGTGTAATCCCTTTATTGCCACAAGTTTGTATTAATGACAAATGGATGGAAGATTAGTGTTAAGCTTTACTGTTTTGATCTGCACTGTATTGTCATCAAAATACACATTTTTATGCCCATGTTCCCAGTTCCCATGGCCATAAAAAAAAAGGAATTATATCAAAAAATAATGCGGTTCATCATTCTTAGGAAAAGGACAGGGTCTCCATATAAGCTAAGAGGGAGGACCACATGCTGGTACAGTCCATCTAATTGCTGTCTTTTCCTTTGCCCTATCTGTTAAGGGACCCTGGCATGGGTGTGCCCAGCCTATTGCATTAGGGTGTGCACCGCAAAGTTCAAACACACATATGCAGTAGTGCAATGGAGGGTATCAGTAAAGCAGTGGATGGTGTCAGCAGCACAGAGGACGTTGTCAGTAGGGATGAGTTTGGTGTCAGTAGTTTTTTGTTTTTATTATGTTATTTTTTTTTGTACAATTTTATTTTCTTATTATAATATTATTTTGGTTTATAATTTTTTTTACAATTTGTTAGGAGCCCCATTGAGGGGCTTTGGTGAAATAGCAGAGTAAGGGACTGAGAACAGAGATACCCCAATTCCTTTTCTCAGTAGCATCAGCTGCCACAGGGGGTTCAGTAGGGAGAATCTGCATTGCACAGGGTGATTAGGGTGTGCCCAGGCACACCCGGCACACCCTGTGCGCACGCCTATGGAACCTGGCAATTCCCTTCATTATAATCAAGGGTGGTGATGTACCTAGCAGAACCCAACCTTCTATCAACACCTCCATCTGGATCATGGGATAGGCTTCACATTTTGATATTTCATTTGGTTTCCTGAAGTTGTTGCAGAGCCTCAGGATGCCAACTGGCTTAGTAGTGAGCCCTACTGGACTTGACCATGTTGTCAGATTCCTGTTTAACCCTAAGGGCTTTTTCGGCACATTTTCTGCACCGCTTCTGAAAAGGCTTTTTTCTGAGTTGCCCGATGAGGTTACAGTGTCATGGTAAATTACATCAGTTTTACCAGGTAATTCTAAAAACACATGATCCTTTCAGGGTTTTATTAGGTTAACATAGTATATTTGGAGTACACCTTGAAAGAAAATCAGTGCTGAAGTGGAAGAAATGTTTCTGTATTTGACCAACTGTTTGCCTCCTCTTCCTGAGCCCCAGCGGTATACAAGACTATTACTAAACACCAGTATTTTTTTTTTTACTATGGACATGATCAATCACCTCTGGCCACTGACTAGGACCATTATCGCAGCATTGCTGCTTAGGACTGTGGGATGGCGTGACTTGGATCCTTATTTTGCCACTTCCATACATTACCTCTATAGCAATGATAGAAGCTGAGGGTACTTTCATTGCAACAGTTTGGCACAATGTGGGATAATCACAGCACCCAAAAGATCAAGTGAATCACTGAATAGTGCTTTTGACTGCAGCAGTTCACATCGGTCCTGTACTGTGAATGTAAAAATGTATGTGGAAGGTCCTTATGGTATGTAGATACTGTCTGTAGAGCTCAAGTTTTTTATTTAGCTCCAATGCTTCTATGCAGGTATCTTCTTTTTTTTTTTTTTTTTTTGCAGTGCTAAGTGATCAAAGATATATTGCTTTGCTTAGTAGATGTGCTATTAAATGGAGCAACATTGTTTACACACTGAATTTCTTACAATTGAGCAGAGGTGTTTAAAACATTTATTTGCATTTGAGATATATTACTGTATCTAGAAGTATTTTGCAACACCCTCGCTCTGTTCCAAGGAGCTAAAAGTGTCACAATCATGCTCAGCAATAAACTGAATCTCCATATAAATCAACTGATTTTTGTGCTTGAATAATTATCTGTGCATTTATGCTTGTTGTGAAAGTGCTGGTCATTAAAGCATCATATTGCTCTTCTCAGTTTTTTTTTTCAGTTCCTATGCATATCTTTTTGCCTGCTGATGTGGACTTTGTCTTTTTATCTTGAACAGCAGTCATTGTAAGAATTTTTATGTGATAAGGATAAATCCGTTTTACCTCATACATAGCTTGTCTTTGACTTTAGCGTTTGTGAAGGTCGCAGATATACTTGGGAAAATCTGGGGGGGTGTGACAACCTTGTCACTAGATTTTAATAACACAGCGGGACAGAAAGTAGGGGATTTAAAGTCAATTTATTTATTTATTTTGATTGTGTGATTTATAGATTATCCTAATCATAAAATATAGGGCACAGGACTGCGCTTACCTTCAGCTGATTGGACACTGGCAAAAAACTTACTAGGGCAGCCCCCAAAGTGCACTATATAACCCCGCCCACTCCACGAGATTCTGATTTTTGGCTAGTGTTCCTAGGGGATAGAACTGTTCTCCTCTGGAGTATTATTTTTATTTATTTTTATCTCTATTGAACCATATTGTAATTGTACTGTCGCCCTTTATATTGGAAAGCGTTGCACAAACTGTTGGTGTTATATAAATCCTGTGTAATAATAATAATTATTATTATCATTACCTCTGCCATTTTGTTTAAGACTCCATTCACACAGGGGCAACACGACTTCCAGCGTGACTTTGGGAGGCAACTCAGACACGACTTGAGTATGAATCACAGCGCGACATGAAGCTACTTACAAGGCAACTTCAAGTTGCCTCCAGGACAGGAGACATTCCAGCGGCCAATCAAACAAGAATCAGCTCTGTGGGAGGGAGGGGGGAGGGAGGGGTTTGCCTGAGAAATGTATGTTCTCTTCCTGGAAAGTTGCTTCTGTTAAGACAGGGGATCCAACTTCTGAGGCGACTTCCATTGAAATGAATGGTTACAGGTCGCCTAGAAGTCGGATTGAAGTAGTACAGGGACCTTTTTTGAAGTCGGAGCGACTGCAGTAGTGTGCATTAAGACGGCTCCATTCACTTACATTGATTTTCTCATGCAGCGCGACTTGGGGCGACAAAGGATCCAAAGTTACCCCTGTGTGAATGGGCTCTTAGAGTTTACAAATTATAAATAACAAAAATATGGGTTTTAAAATGTGTCCATCCAAAGCTAACCCAGTTCTCCAGGTTTTTGCTGGACTTATTTTTGCTCATTTAGAGATAACACAAGTGTGTAAATTCTGGCGCTTGTGCAGTTCCTTAATATGTTCATAAATATCTGACACAGATCAGCTCCTGATTCAGCCTCTAACCTTTGGGCTTGCTACAAACCTATGTTGCATTCTGATTATGAGGGAGAGGAGGATGCTTCCAAAAGACTGGTGACATCATCTCAGCCTAGGCAGTTGTTTTACTAGATCTTAAAGAGGAACTTAAAGCTTTATGTACACATAGCCTATTATGACCAGCGGCCGTGGGAAACTGCCAAACACAGCAAAATAGCTCCAAGATGTTGCCACGTTTTTTCGGCCGGCGATTAAAACGTTCCTATCTTAAATGTGATTTATTCCGTGTTTAGGAGAGGGAGGTTGAGGAAGGCTGAACCTCCCCTAACTGCAGCAGCTCCTAAACGATCCTAAAAGCTTATGTGTCAATGGACACTTTGGGATTGATTTACTAAAACTAGAGATGGCAAAATCTAGAGCAGCTCTACGTAGAAACCAATCAGCTTTCAGGTTTTATTGTCAAAGATTAACTGAACAAGCTGAAGTTAGAAGCTGATTGGCTGCCATGCACAGCTGAGTCCGTGTGCACCAGTTTTAGTAAATAAACCCCATAGGTTTTTCTGGAGTTGAGTTTAGGAGCTTTGGCACAAAAAAACTCAAAAGCTCCTAAACTTTAAGGAGTTGTAAAGGCAGAATTTTTTTATCTTAATGCATACTTTGCAATAAAAAAAAAAAAAAAACTTCTGTGTTTAGCAGCCTCCCTGACCCCCCCCCCAATACTTACCTGAGCCCCATCTCTCTCCAGCAATGTCCACGAGTGTCGTAGCCATCCAGGACTCTCCTCCTGATTGGCTCAGACACAGCAGTGGCGCCATTGGCTCCTGTGGCTGTCAATCAAAGTCAATTAGCCAATAAGGGGAGAGAGGGGCAGGGTCGTGTCGGGGCTCTATGTCTGAATGGACACACAGAGCTGTGACTCGGCTCAGGTGCCCCCATAGCAAGCTCCTTACTGTGGGGGCACTGGGGAGGTGGGAGGGGCCAGGAGAGCATAAGAGGGACCCGAGAACAGGAGGATTCGAGCTGCTCTGTGCAAAACCACTGCAACAGAACAGGTAAGTATAACATGAGACTTTGCAATCACTTTAAGTTTAGGAGCTGTAGTGTAGCCTAACTCCCCCCTTCCTTGTTCTCCCATCCCATCTTTCCTGTATAGCCAGGTTGTTCCCCAGATGCCTGCTCACAAGCTTTGTGATCTAACGGTGTTCCCTAGGGATCTGCCTCTTTGCTGCACTGCCATCTGACGAGGGTGGCTGACTCTACTGGGTTGTGCAGTGGCCTTATGACAATGTGTGCATGTACCTTGCTGCATCATCAGGGGGTGGCTGCAAAAACCATCTCCCTAATGAAGCAACACATGTACCTTAGGGTACACCATGGCCTCCTGGGACCTGTGGCAGGTTTCCCAGGACGTTGTAGGCATACTACTCTTCACTCTGGCCTAGGCTAGAAATAAGGCAGTGCGGGGGGGGGGGTGAGTGGTTCCCCCCCAAAAAAAGCCAACTCTGTTTGAGGATGGGGTCAGGAGGAAATTATTTAAACTTGCTAGATGGATTGCCTAAAGGACAGAAAGCTTTTTTTTGAAAAATGTTACTGTTGCTCTATATCGTGGCACTTAAGGAATTTATTCATGCAGAATAGCCCAAAGTTTTAAGAACTATTATTTTTCATCAAAACACTAAAACGAAAAACATACAGACATGAGCAGATAGCTTTTTATATTACAAATTTATTATTAAATCTTTTCTGTCTTGCCTGGAGGTCTCTTTTAAAATGTCATGGTTTATGATCTTAATATTTTCAGAGGTATAAAAACCCGCACCCAAGTTATATTGTCTGCAATTGTTTGGGATCTTCCACCAACGTAAGAATAGTCTGTCAACACTCTGCCTGCTACCTAGTAGCCAAGCAAGTTTAACTTATTCTACCAGTAGACGAACTACAATACCATAAATTCAGCAATAATAAAACCAAAACCTTGATATATTTTCACAAGGTTCATTTCAAGACAGAAAACTCCTACTGCAGTTCTAACATGTAAATTAAAGTGGTTGTAAAGACAGAAGGTTTTTATCTTGGTGCATTCTATGCATTAAGATAAAAAGACTTCTGTGTGCAGCAGCCCTCCTAATAGTTACCTGAGCCCATCTCGATCCAGCAATGTTGCATGAGAGACTCGGCTGTCCTGGACTCTCCCTCCTCATTGGCTGAGACAGCAGCGAAGCACCATTGGCTCCTGCTGCTGTCAGTCAAAGTCAGTGAGCCAATGAGGAGAGAGAGGGGGTGGGGCTGGGCTTCGGCTCTGTGTCTGAATGGACACAGGGAGCTGCAGCTCAGCATGCATTCCCCCATAGCAAACTGCTTGCTGTGGGGGCACTCAACGGGATGGAGGGGCCAGGAGCGGTTAAGAGGGACCCGAGAAGAGGAGGATTTGGGCTGCTCTACAGAAAACCACTGCATAGAGCAGGTAAGTATAACATGTTTGTTATTAAAAAAAACAAAAAAAACAACAACTTTAGTATCACTTTAACTTGTTGGTAATCATCAAAAAAATTCCTAAACTACATGGAACAATATAGTGTTTTGTGCCCTTTTACTGTATGTTGAAAGTGAATCCTTGCTGTATTTCTGTAAACCTTTCTAGAATTTATGCCAGTTTGTTGTTTTACAAAAGAATTAAAGTTTTCTGTAAGTTTAATACAGAGCAAGACAACAGTACAAAAACTGTAAGAGCAAATAAGATAATAAGGAAAAATTTATGTGGGCCAGTAGGCCTAATATATCAGAGGCAAATCAAGACAAATTGGTCATCAACATTGTAGCAGCAACTGAGCAAGTACAACCAATACTTGAGAGCACAGGTGCATGGGAAACTGCCTGAACATGCGGGGTCTGCACCTCATACGCAATTAGTACCACTTACAACCCAGGGGAGGAGATGGCCCAAACACTACGTCCAAGCCTGCGAGTAAAGGGCTCATCACTGGAGGAAGTTTTGAATTCCTAAACAAATACCTAGTGTTCAACCTTCAAACTGACATCCCCAAAGGGTCATACAGTATCTCACAAAAGTGAGTACATCCCTTACATTTTTGTAAATATTTTATTATATCTTTTCATGTGACAACACTGAAGAAATTACACTTTGCTATAATGTAAAGTAGTGTGTGTACAGCTTGTATAACAGTGTAAATTTGCTGTCCCCTCAAAATAACCCAACACACAGCCATTAATGTCTAAACCGCTGGCAACAAAAGTGAGTACACCCCTAAGTGAAAATGTCCAAATTGGGCCCAAAGTGTCAAAATTTTGTGTGGCCACCATTTCCAGCACTGCCTTAACCCTCTTAGGCAGAGGTGTCCAAACTTTTTTCAAAGAGGGCCAGATTTGATGACGTGAACATGTGTGAGGGCCGACCATTTTGCCTGACATTCTTTGAACCATAAAAATTCGGTCTAAGTGTGTTCATTCGAGCACTAATACATGGCCCAACAAGAATTATCTTGCTTTTGTGGCTGTGTGAGTAAAGAGATGAGCTTGGGCATATTATTTGGATATGCCAACTTTATTGGTGTATAACACGCACCTTCACTTTAAGAGCGAAGTTTCAGGATTTTTTTTAAATTTTAAATAAGGAACTGTGAAGCAAAATAAGGGTCTGTGCCCATATGCAGCCTCACAGGTGCCCATCTGCAGACCCACCATTGCCATGAATGTAGCCTCATCATTGCTAGGAATGCAGCACCCACCATTACCAGAAACACACCCACCATTGCCAGGAATACACCCACCATTGCCAGGAATGCAGCACCATTGCCAGGAATGCACTCACCATTGCCAGGAATGCCGCACCATTGCCAGGAATGCACCCACCATTGCCAGGAATGCCACACCATTGCCAGGAATACACCCACCATTGCCAGGAATGCAGCACCATTGCCAGGAATACACCCACCATTGCCAGGAATGCAGCACCATTGCCAGGAATGCACCCACCATTGCCAGGAATTCAGCACCATTGCCAGGAATGCACTCACCATTGCCAGAAATGCACCCACGAGCGCCAAAGATTACCTACAGGAGAATCTCCTGTTTACACGGCGGCCACTTTAATAGAAAGTCCCACCTCCTTTGATGGACAGAACAGTCGTCCAATGGCAGCGCTGGAGACAGGACTTCCTATTACAGAGGCCGCCCGTAAACAGGAAATTCTCCTGTGTGTGTACGGCGCTCGTCCCGCCTCCTCCCTATTCCCTCCAAGGCATATACATCTTTGTGGCCCCGGCACTGGGAGATCGTCAGGGGCCACAAAAGATATATATGTCCAAACAAACAGGCGGGCCACTCAAAACCGGAAGGCGGGCCGTAATTGGCCCGCGGGTCGGACTTTGGACATGCCTGCTCTTAGGAATGGAGTTCACCAGAGATTCACAGGTTGCCACTCAGACCACAGGACATGGTTCCAGTAATCCATGTCCTTAGTCTGCTTGCCCTCAACAGGCTGTTTGCGGGCTTTCTTGTGCATTATCTTTAGAAGAGGCTTCCTTCTGGGACAACAGCCATGCAGACCAATTTGATACAGTGTGCAGCGTATGGTCTGAGCACTGACAGGCTGACCCCCCTCCCCTTCAACCTCTGCAGCAATGCTGGCAGCACTCATACATCTATTTCCCAAAGACATCCTCTGGATATGATACTGAGCACGTGCACTGAACTCAACATTGTAGCAAAGTGTAATTTCTTCAGTGTTGTCACATGAAAAGATATAATAAAATATTTACAAAAATGTGAGGGGTGTACTCACTTTTGTGAGAAACTGTATGTAATATAAATGCTACATAAAAAAGTTGGAAATTGTGGACATGCTACAAGAATGGGTGGGGACATTAGATATGCTACTGTCTCTTTATAAGTTACTGTACCAAATTTAATGTTTCTGACATCACGATCCATTATTATGAAAGATTCGCCCACAGCAAGTCTAGGTTATATAGCATATGGATTGTAGTACTTCAAGATTTATGCAGCAGACTTCAGTGTGTAATGAACAAGACAGCTTATGTGCCGTGAGTTCCATGAATACCTTCAATTGTATATATTTATTACCAATTCACTGAAGGCACTGGTCTATAGCTATAACATAGGATATTGCACTTTTAGGCTCTCTCACCTTAACCTGGAGAAAAAGCAGTAGCAGCAAGTGTGAAGAAGATCCCAGTGTAATGTACATACAGATTTACGAGCTGGAGCAATGAGGACATTTTTAATAACTTTAACTGGTTGTGCTTGGAAAGCCATATCACTCTTCTGCCATGCTTCTATTATATATCTGTACAAATTGATGTAAACTATACAGTAAAGACATTAAAGTTATTTCATTTTTTGCCGCATTTTTAGAGGTCTTAGTAATCCATAATTCCAACATTTGCTGCATCTTCACTTTACATTGTAATTTATTGCTCAAGCATATTTATTATGCTTAGAAGAGGAAAACTGCAAAAATGAAGTGGATAATACCATATAAAGTAGCAAAGCCGATGATATTTTACTAATGATTTAAGAAGTATTCATATAAATGCAGGCCTAATTTGGCAGAAATGTAAAATCGCTCTGGTTGGGTGAAAAACAAGAGTAGCATTCTGCTCAGTGTGCTGAAATGTTTTCTTCTATTATGTATATGCATAATTATTGTTCAGATGTTGCAAATACTTAACACTGGGCTCCTAAGTGACCTAAGTAAGAGATGACATGTAGCGTGAACAGCGATGAGCCGAGAAAGTTGGCAGTAGACATTTAGGAAGGACAGTGAACAATACAGGACCAGAGTAACTATACTAAGGGGCTTATTTTTATTACTCATCAATCCAAATAGTCCAAACGTGAAAGCTTGCTCAACCTTCACAGCAGCTCAGGACTCTCTGAATAGCAACAGATGGAGCACTTTTCCTCCCGAGCTCCAGCCACTGCAAATACTCCACAAAGAGAAATCAAATGGTTTACCCCTTGTAGGAAGAAAACTTGGCACTAGTATTTTGGTGTTAAACTAATAAGCTGCAGTCTGGTAGTATTTCAAAAGTAAATATTACACTGACTCATAATGTGCCTCTAGCATGGCAGCTGGGTTGCTGCATGCTTGTGCATGAATATAAATAATGTACGGATTCTGAAGGGCGCAAGACATTCTTCAGTGCTAACAACAATGGTCACATCTCAGCCTCTTGAATTCAGCTTGATTCCTGACTCATAAAGCTGGCCATAGATGGGTGGAATTTCTAACAAAAATTCCTAAGGAAAGAATGTTCTTAAAAAGTTTATTTTTCTAAACATTAGTGGATCAAATTGACATTTGTTTTCAACAACAGTGACAATTTTTTTTCGAAGGAACAGCATATGTGGTTTTCGTTCAGTAAAATCCATTTATTCCAAAATCAAATGTAAAAAGCAAACTAAAGCAGGCCAATTCAGCAGGGACTGGCTGAATTTCGATCCATGTATGGGCAGGCTGATTGTACCTAAGTCAATCCTGACTTGGGTACAACCAGCCTGTCAGATTTTTCTACATGCAATTACTGCCAGCATATTCTGCAGACCCGGAAGGCTCCCTGTGCCCAACCCCCCCCCCCCCCACCACCACCAGCGGGATACAATAGTGCTGCAGGAGGCATTTTCCCCATCAACACTGACTGTATTAATAGGGGAATTGAGGAATTTTCGATTCATCTATGGCTTGCCTTAATCTTTAGAATGACATTTGGATGTTCTGAGAATTTTTGTAAGATTTTTACTAAGAAATTTCTATTAAAATTCTATCCATATTTGACCAGCAGTCACTCAGACTATTCAACTGTGACACTACCAATCAATTAAACCAGGGGTCTCCAAACTTTATAAACAAAGGGCCAGTTTACTGTCCTTCAGACCTTAGTGGGGCCAGATTGTAGCCAGTGGGAGTAGAAAATCCCCCAGCTTCAGTGAAAGTAAACAATCATTGGTTTTAGCGGAAGGAATAGTGCCCAATTGTTTATCAGTGGGAGGAATAGCACCCCATCCTTGGTGTCTGTGGGAGGAATAGCACCCCATCCTTGGTGTCTGTGGGAGGAATAGCACCCCATCCTTATCGTCAGTGGGAGGAATAGTACCCCATTGTTATCACTGGGAGGAATAGCTCCCCATCCTTGGTGTCAGTGGGAGGAATAGTGTCCCATTGTTGATATCGATGGGAGGAATAGCTCCCCATCCTTGGTGTTAGGGGGAGGAATAGTACCCCATCATTGGTGTCAGTGGGAGGAACAGTGTCCCATCATTAGTGTCAATTGTGCATAGAACAGTGCCCAGAGGGCCGGATAGAGGCAAGCAAAGGGCCACATCCGGCCCCAGGGCCGCAGTTTGGAGACCACTGAATTAAACCCATATAGTTGTCTTTAGATTTTACAAAGCAGGCTAATGGTGATCCTTCTAAAGTATTGGTAAACAGAAAATTCCAAGTCTAATGTATAAAAGAAAACAAAAAAAAAGGCTAAAAGAAAGTTTAGCTGTTCTACCTGCCAATTAGATTGTCATAGTAATTTTTATTTTACTAGACCATTTATGAAGCCTCTCAATGTCGCCTCAATGTCACCCGCCAAATAGGTTCCAACAAATGTTTACCTTGAAGATCTCCTCTAGCCATGTTAGTTAAAATAGTGGACATCTGGGCCTGCTTTGCATTGTTAAACATGTGCCTAGGACACTGGTCTCTTAATGACTTAACTAATGTACAGTTCATACCCAAGGGGAAATACCGCTTTAAATCCACTCATGTGGTTTATTTATTTAGGTAATTATTGTGCATGTACTGTCTGTGCTGAATATATCACTTTCATAAGCAGTGTGGCCTTGGGAAAAACTAACTTTAAAGGTCATGAATGCAGTTTTTATTTCACGTGCATGATATTCTATTTACTAATGTGAATGGATAAGCGATTCGGGAAAGTTCATTGTAGGGTTTCTGAAGGGTAATCACACTGACATCTAATAACCTTGTGATCCTTCATATTATCCTTCCACCCCAGGAATAATTAAACTTGTGCAGTCCTCCCTTTATTTTCCAGTCATTAATTTTAAATTAAGGACATTCCTTTTTTAAATTGCATTTTAGTACATGAGCATCCCTAGTTTTCTATTTTCGTTTTTGCTACCTGCCTTGGCTTATACCTGACACAGAACTATGTTCGGTTGATTACACTTAAAGACCACCTCCTTCCATTTTTACTAGAAACTGCACTAAAGATCATTAAGCAGGACTTTTTTTATGTATGAAAGACCTTTGAGTAATATGCCGGAGTAAAATTATGCATCCACCCACAAAACAGATAAAATGCGCAGATGTAAACAAGATCTAATGCCGGCAATACACAGTTCGAATTTCGAAAGAATTTTCTTACGAAGATCCTATCTAAGAATTTTCGGACGAATTTTGCACCGTTAGTGGGCTGCAGCAACAGCCGATTTTCGTGCGGCAATCAAATTTGAGGAATCAGACATGTTGGAAATTTTTTGAAAAACAAACAATTTTCTAATCAATGATGGGAGAATCGTGCGAGAAATGTAATAGAAAAAAAATGCGCATGTGCAAAGAAAAGAGAATTTCCGGAGAGAGAATTAGATTTCCAGACACGAAAATTATTTTCTATAGCAACATGAAGGCTTGGTCGGCCGAATTTCGAAAATCAATGGTGGCATCATCGGATTACAAAAAAAAAAAACTTTCTGATTTTGAAAAGAAAATTTTGTTCGAAAGTCGAACGTGTATGCCCTGTTTTAGTAATCTGTCCATGTTACAGAAGCAGAAACAATTAATTGAATTAATTCTGTAATTACAGAACACAGAATTAATTTAAATGATCATTTGAGTACATAAATGTTACTATGTTGGTGTAACTTTCCAACAAGAATCTAGAAGTATAACAGTATTTACACGCGGTTCATGCAACCCACCAAAGGGCCCAATTGGCCTTATTCTACTCTTTAAGTGTGTATAGTTATATAGATGCCAAGTTCACTGTCTGTTTCGTATTGAAAATTTTAAGAAGGTAATTTTGGGTAAAAGAAATAACAATAAAAGAAGATAAGAGGAAAACTCAAGACCTAAGTCTAGTGGTATAAACATGAATTCTGTCCAAAGTTACAAAACATTATTTATTTCTATTATTATTTTCTTCAACAGTACAGATTGCCAGGGCTTTAAACTGTGGTGCTGAGAAATACCTCTTTATAGCCAATCTCCAGGCAAATATTAAACACCCCTTCACTCCACCCTCTTCTATATTATCATTGGTATGACAAAAAATAAAAAAATGTTACTTGCCTAAAACCACGGTCATGTGTTGCTCCAGTCCCAAGTAAATTTTCGTCTTCTGTTTACAGGGAGTGGGGTCTTTCTGCAGGTGTCCACGTCACTGCCTGCATGACGCGGGCACTACCTGTTGGGTAACCAGCAGCGTGGTCCTCTTAGGATCCAAAAGAGGAGTCTGCAGCAGTGACATCAATGTCAGGAGACATTGTTTATTTGGTTATTACTTACAGTACAGTGGAACCTTAGATTGCGAGTAACGCAGTTAACGAGCGTTTCGCAATACGAGCAATTATTTTATAAAAAATCCTGACTCCAACACTCGAGTGTTGTCTCGTGAAACGAACAGGATTCAAGCCTCTGCGGTGTGCAGTATCGCATTTGGTCAGAGGTGCGGGGGCGCCGGCGACACTCGGAGCCACTCAGAGCCATTTGGAAATACTCAGAAACACTTGGAAATATTCCGTTCCCGAGTGTTTTTGAGCCTTTCCGAGCGATCTCCGAGTATTTCCAATTCTCTCTGGCGCCCCCACCTCTGGCCACATGCAGTATTGCATGCAATAGAAGTCAATGTGGAACAAATTATCTTCATTTCCATTGACTTCTATGGGGAAACTCGCTTTGATATGCGAGTGCTTTGGATTACAAGCATTCTCCTGGAACGGATTATGCTCGTAATCCAAGGTTTCGCTGTATTTAATATTACACCACCCATAGTAGTGTGGAAGTTCTACCAAATATTTAATGTCAGGAGACTGTTAGGGACCAGCTGGTGCAGGCACATCTATAGTGCTGGACTGGCAGTTTGGCAGAGGGACCCAGAATGATACACTTAGCTGAGAGAATATATTTTTTTACAAGGTGAGAATAAAATAAAATGTGCATGAATGGTTAGAGTTGGGTGGGGTGGGTAGAGGGTTAATATTTGCCTGGAGATCTGCTTTAATAAAACTTGGTATAGAGGGTTAAACCTTAACTTAAAGTGGTTGTAAACCCCATTCATGAAATCTGACCTGGGCACATATATCTGTAGTGTGTATAAAGTAGATATCTTGCATTTACCCCCCCAAAAAAAAAAACAATTGAAATGTGCATATGAAGATGCTGAAACTTAAAAAAAGTTGAAATACTCTTAAACTTAAATACATATATAACAAATAGGTGTGCAACCTATTATAATATGACAGTGCTAAAAAGCTCAGCAAAAAGAAGTCCACGCTCCTCTGCCTATGTGGAGGGGGGGGGGAGGAGGTTGTGTGCCTTTCCTCCAATTACCTCTCACATAGTGTATGCCCAGACTCCTCTCCCACTGCTGAAACAGGAAACAAGATTTGTAACACGATGTGCACTTTCTAAAGAATGTAGAGAGGGAAAGACAGCAGATATACATGTAAAATTTATGTAGAGAGATCTGTTTCATCTCTGTGTATCATCTGAGGCTGTTCACTTTTCACTGGGTATAAGAGAGGGTTTACAACCACTTAAACTCATATAAAAAAAGCGCCATTTATTTAAGTTAGGAATTCATTAAAAATTATTATATTTCATTTTAAATAGAACAAGGTCATTTACCTCAATTTGGGTTGATATTTGTCTACTATAAGCCATTGCAAAGCAGCACTCTGAGCGCATGAGAAAACTATTGTTTACTAAGTACGTTTACTGAATGGAAAAGTGTTGGTGGTTGACCCCATCAGTGTACTAGTTCTTTATTGTTCTGTCACAGGCGGGGTGGGTCCTGGACCAAGCCATATTGTTTAAATGCATCGTAGTCTGCAGAGAAGTCCAGGACCTAGGCGTGCTCTCTGGCAAGAGCACTTTTGTCAGGTCACCTGAGTTGCCAGATGACAGATGCACACCGTAGGTCAGGAGTGCACCACAAGGTAGTGAACCCTATGGCTGACTGCTGCGGATGGAACACTGGGTGGTTATGGATGGCAGATCCACTAGAGCATAACAGGGATCCCAGAGGGAGCTTGAGCCCAAGATTCCCCAGATCGCGGAGTCTAAGATCCAGCAGGTGTTCACCAGAGCCTCTAGTGGTGAGGATGGCCTAAGCTGCAGCTGGATCCAGGTCGCGGCCCCCAGAGTCCCCTATTTCACGCTCCGTGGGATATAGAGGATAGAGGGGAAGCAGCAGCTCAGGATACAAGAGGTAGTGAGGAGATAAGCCAAGGTCAGGGCGACAAGCAGACAAGGATAAACAAAGCACACGCCAAGGTCAAGGTCACAAGCAGACAGGAATAGTCGAGAACAAGCTAAGATCGGTACACAGAAATAAACGTAGCACACGGCAAGCAGGAACCCAAACACACAATGCTTTACAAACACCGTTGACCAGCAAGCCAGACTTGCAGGGCACAGGTTAATATAGAGTTCTCTGGTAGGGCCTGGGGTGGAGCATACTGGGAGAAGAGATTATAAAAGCAGCCAGGTGAGAGAGTCTGGCCTCTAAGGTGAACACATGAAGAGGAAGGTAAGATGGCAGACAAACATTACTGCATATCCATGACAACTTTGATCCCAAAATTGGCTGAACAGATTTACAAATCGGTCAAATGTCTATAATGGTTAAAGCTAATGTGTAAAACTTGGGCTGGCCATACACGGTTTGAACCTCGGCCAGTTCAGCAGGAACTGGTTGAGATTCAAACCTTTAATGGCAAGGCTGAATGTACCAAGTTGATCGGTCAATCAACTTGGGCACAACCAGGCTCCTGGATTCTCTTACGATTATTGCTGCTAGCAATAATATCTGTCTTCTCCTGGTGGGGATGGCTCCGGCAGCAGACAATTGCTCGGCAGGTGGGATTCCCCTGCCAGCTCTGTCTGTGTTGATGAGTAAATCCCTGTGGTTGCAGGAAAGAAATTTGCACCGTGTATGGCCAGCCTTAAGCTAAGTATATAGAACTAAAAATTCCTAGTAAATGCAAGAAATTAATCTTTGTAGAGCTGTTAAATAGCCCATGCATCTAGACCTGGAAAAAAAATAAAAAAAGAAATAGCATGGAATTTTAAAAAGGCTACATGTGCTGTAATATTTGCTGTAATAACAGTGTAAATCAGTGTAGATTAGTAGGGGTTCTGTGTACATTTATGCATTCTAAGTGTGTGCACATGCACATATATTTCAGATTTTTTTTCTGTGTAAGAGTCTGTTTTGGCTCTGTGGATGTGATTGCCTTTGAGCCTACGGATCACATCCACAATTACTTTTGAGACTCTGAATGTGAAATTCATTGCAAGCTCAAGGTCACAGAAGACACTGTAATCTTGTAATTAGTTTGCATGCCATTAATGGTCACGCTCCAATAGCTGGCAAGCAAATAGTTACCCCTTAGTAAATTCCCATCATACCCTAAACATACGCTAAAATTTCATACCAAGTTCAAAGTGTAATTCCGCGTACACACGACCGTTTTTCATGACGAGAAAAATGAATTTTTTTAGATTGGTCGTGAAAAACGGTCGTGTGTATGCTCCACGACCAACGAGAAAACTGCCCGAAAAAAAATTAGAACCTGCTCTATTTTTTCTTGTTGTTTTTCACGTCGTTCTTTTTCACGTCGTGAAAAACGGTCGTGTGTACGCTTTTACGAGGGGGAAAAAACGTGCATGCTCAGAATCAAGTATGAGACGGGAGCGCTCATTCTGGTAAAACTAGCGTTCATAATGGAGATAGCACATTTGTCACGCTGTAACGGACTGAAGAGCACGAGGCTGAAAAGCGCGAATCATCTCTCACCAAACTTTACTAACACGAGGATCAGCAAATTCAGCCCAAAGGGTGGCGCCATTCCAATGGAACTTCCCCTTTCTAGTGCCGTTGTACGTGTTGTACGTCACCGCGCTTTGCTTGAGTGTTTTTTTTTATGAACGTGTGTATGCAAGGCAGGCTTGAGAGGAATCACGACGAGAAAAACGTGTTTTTTTTGCATTACATGAATAACGGTCGCGTGTACGCGGCATAATTGTCTGCTTTAGCTGCTAAGTTAGAGAGAAGACTGAGAGCTGGAATGATTTCAGGGCCTATCTAGCCATACCAAACACCCAATCCATCCCCATTACTATTCAAAGGTATATAGCTAAGACGCTTCTACTGGAGCAAGGAGAGTTGGGGTCATTAAGTTTCGAGAATGGGATCGAAGCTCAGCGGTTTTGGCTTACATCTTGAACCAACACAAACATTTTTCAAACCACACCACTGCTGATTTGCCCAATTGGAAAGGATGACTTCTCCCAAAATTGGGAAGGCCCTTCTGCCATTGACATGCATTGTTCATCTCATCGTAAGAGGGAAACCCAAAAAAAAAAAAACTTCCCTACAGCAATTGTATGATAATCTTTGACCAATTATAGCCATGCTACTGAAAATTGTCTTCAGCTTCCCTTGTGTATATATATGTAGTCAATAAATTAAGGTCTAAAGTGGCTGTATAGCACAGGGGGTGCTGTCATATGTGCTTTTTTGATTAAAAACTTTCTGTTAAACTATGAAAAAAACATGGAATTGAACTCTATTAAATATGTATAATGCACTATGAAGCACATAAATCCAGTTCTACAGAATAAAAAGTTATTGTCCTTTGATTTCACCTCTACCAGATATTCTTAAACTTTACAATCAAGAGAGCAATATATCAGAAAAAACAGATTGCTCAAACAAAAATTGTGTGTCCTAAAACCTGACTTATGTCCATGAAAAAGAATGCTCTACCATACTGATTTTGTCTTCCATGTAATTAAAGCAGAACTTCACTTACTCAATCAATTGCTTTTAATCCTTTTGCTTCTAGCATTAGATAGGTAAGTATATCATATGTACCTGTTTTAAATGTTTTTTTACAACACATTTTAGTTACATCACAGGAGTCCTCAGGGGAGGAGGAGGGGCTTTCTCAGCTAGGCACACCCTCCTGTCTGCATGCCTGAACTAAGCACAGATGGATTCCATGAAGTAAATGTTAGATACATCCCGTGCCCTTACTCAAGATTGCCACAGCCAGAAATGATAGGGGGTGTTTTTCAAGGTGAGCAAAATAAAACATGGAGCTATAAATGAGGAAATAGCGTTTTTGGTTTGTGTTGCTTATATGCAGTGTAGTTCCGCTTTCAGTCAAGTGTAGCTATTCTCTTCAACTCATTATACTGTCCATTTAATTATTCTTTGTTTCATGAGTAATACCTGAAACTGGATACAAGATGACCTTTAGGTGTTTTTGAATAGTGCAGGTCTCTTACCTAGAAACGGAGAGTCCAAAAAAAAAGGAATGTCTGTTTATTACTTATCGCCGTGAATATTAATGCTGCTACTCTGAAATGCAATGTGAGGAAAGCCTGTGCATAGCACTTTTTAAACTGGGCTTAATGAAAGCACTTTTTGGTGCCAGCAGAAAAGTGTTCATTACTCAAAGCACTGAAAAATTAAAAGAATGCTTTACTCGTTTTTTAATGACATGAATTCCTAGCTGGAAGTCAGTGGTTTTCAATAATGTCCTGGCAATTAAAGAGTTACTCCAGCCAACTACAAATGCTATACAGAATTTACTGTTAATCAACGTATACACTCAAGTAAAATATAGTTAACACTGAGCCTCCTCGTTACCAGCATGTTTCATTACCAGGCCATTTTTTTTAGCTTTCAACGCTGTGATATTTTGACTGAAAATTACTCTGTCATGCAAAAAAAAACTAACCCCTAATATCGGACTTTAAAGGCAAATTGGACAACAACAGTTTATAAAAAAAAATCTATATTTGATTATACAAAGAAAACATAAAAATATTTTTACACATGAATAAACACAATTAAAAACATCTATTCACGTCTGAACAGAATACGACCCATCACGGCCAGTTCATGCAAATTATTGTTACGCAACGATGGAAAAGTGAGCCCCTGTGCGTCAATGCATTTCACAGATTTGCTTCCTCAGGACACAGAAGGGTAACACGATGGGACAACTGCTAGGCTGAAATAATTAGACACCAAATAGGGGGCCATTGAAGACACTTCCCTGAATGCAGGATTGGGTCCCCCTCCCGTTCAACCTCCAGGCTGCAAATTTTGGCCTTGCTGGTCTGGCAAAACATCTTTGCCCTACTTTATCTATACTCAATCCTGCATTCAGGGATGTATTTCCAATGTCCCCCTATGTGGTGCCTAACTATTTTAGCCTAGCAGTGGTCCCATCGTTCACTTTTTCGTCTAAATAAATATATATACCTTACTTTGTGCAGCCAGCAATTTTCTGTCCTTGGCCATCTGAGTCCATGGGAGTTCTATTTTAAACATACACATCCTTATGACCAACATTTTGAATATACAAGAGCACGTAGGGGTCTGACTGTTTCATCTGTCCTGTTGCCTTGGTGCCCACCCAGGGGAGACTTTGCATGTATGCATGCTCGCATCTAGACAAGAAAGCGAGGCCTGTTTTATCCTTTGTTACCCTTCTGTGTGTCCTGAGGAAGCAAATCTGTGAAACGTGTTGATGCACAGGGGCTCACTTTTCCATTGGTACGTAGCAATAATTTACATGAACTGGTCGTGATGGGCTGAATTCTGTTCAAACGTGAATATATGTTTTTAATTGTGTTTATTCATGTGTAAAAATCTTTTTATAATTTCTATGTATAATAAAATAAAGATTTTTTTTTAAAACGGTTGTGTTTCAATTTGCCTTTAAAGTCTGATCTTAGGGGTTTGTTTTGTTTTCTAACTAGAAGTGTACGGATGTGGCGATGGAGTGATTTCAGTAACTTTATGTGTCATGCAACATTGTACCCAAATGATCATTTTTTGAGACAGATAGAGCTTTCTTTTGGTGGTATTTAAAAGCCACTGTTTTTATATACAGTATATGTAAGAGAAAAAAAAGATAACAGTTTGCCTTATTTTTTGTTATAAACCATATCAAATAAAATAAAAGTCTCTTATATAAGTCTAACAATGTATTTTTTCTTTTCACTTTCCACCTGTGAAACCTTCAAATTATATCTCGTCACCACTATGTTCACACCATCACCACTTGTATTCTCACCTGAAGCAATTGACCTTGCAATTTATGTAGGGTCAAAATAGGCTCATATCCTCTTTATGTGGGCTTATAGTACACTGCAACGTTACTTTGGTGGTCCTCGGCCAATATTGCAACTCCTTCCACACATAGCCACAAATAGAAGATGACCTTTCCAGCTCTCTCTCTCTCCTCTCCTCCACTCAGCCATATATAATAAAAGACTAAAATAGTGCTTTATCCTTAAAGCGGAGCTCCGCCGTAAAAAAAATATATTAAAAGCCAGCAGCTACAAATACTGCAGCTGCTGACTTTTATTAAATGGACACTTACCTGTCCTGGAGTCCAGCGACGTTGGCAGCAGAAGACGAGCAATCGATTGTCTCTCGGCTGCCCCCACCGTCGTCATCGGTGAGGGAATCAGGAAGTGAAGCCTTGCGGTTCCCTACTGTGCATGCGCGAGTCGCGCTGCGCCTTCCTCACTGTTCTCTACTGTGTTCTGGGAGCCGTGTGTTTCCCAGAACACAACGGGGGGACGGGGGACGGGAACTGACGTACTGCCCGCAGGTCCCCGCAGAATCTATGCCCGGAAGTGGGTGCAAGTATCTGCACCCCCCCCCCCACAGAAAGGTGCCAATTGTGGCACCGGAGGGGGGAGGAATCCGATGAGCAGAAGTTCCACTTTAGGGTGGAGCTCCGCTTTAAGATATTCTTTATTCACACACTCCAACATAAAAATGCACTCACATTGTTTAGGTGCTTGCAAGAACCACAATACAATCACCTCTATCACACAAGAAACACCTAAACAAACGTGAGTGTGTTTTTTTTATGTTGGCGTGTGTGAATAAAGAAAATCTGAGGGATAAAGCAGTATTTTAGCTTTTTTTTATATATATATGGCTGAGTGGAGGAGGAGAGAGAGCTGGAGAGGTCATATTAAAGGGGAAGGATCTGCAATTACTGGAAAGATCTATTTGTGACTAAGTGTGGAAGGAGGGGCCATATCAGCTGCAGACCACCAAAGTAATATTGCAGTATAATATAAGCTCACTTAACGGGGCATGAACCTCTGTGATATGTCCCTTTTATAAAGACACTAAAATTGTGTTTTTGGTACAAAACATTTTCTCGGTGCACTGCTACAGAAACAAACAAAAGCAAATTTTAAAAGTTTACTTACAAATGGTAAAAAAAAGCAAAAAAAAAAGGGGGAAGAAGGGGATCATTGGGCTAATTATAAAAACTCATTGATGTTAGCCACTTGCCTACTGGGCACTGTTACCCCCTTCCTGCCCAGGCCAAGTTTCAGCTTTCAGCGCTGTCACACTTTGAATGACAATTGCGCGATCATGCAGTACTGTACCCATATAACATTTTTATCGTTTTTTTTTCACACAAATAAAGCTTTCTTTTGGTGGTATTTAATCGCCTCTGGGTTTGTTTGTGTTTTGCTAAAAAAACAAACATTTTTCATAGTTTGTTATAAAATTTTGCAAACAGGTGATTTTTCTCCTTCACTGATGTGCAATTATGAGGCTGCACTGATGGGCACTGATGAAGCGGCACTGATAGGTGGTGCTGAAGGGGCACTTATAGGTGACACTGATGGGCACTGATTAGGAGGCACTGATGATGCTGCACTGATAGGTAGCACTGATGGGCACTGATAGGCAGCACTGATGATGAAGCACTGATGGGAACTGATTGACAGCACTAATGGGCACTGATAGGTGGCACTGGTGGATACTGATTAGCAGTACTGATAGGCACTGATTAGCAGTACTGATAGGCACTGATTAGCAGCACTGGTGGGCACTGATAAGCAGCACTGGATGGCAATGTTGGGACCGATGTCCCTTTAACAGAAGCAGGTTATTGGCTTGCCTCTTTTCTCCTCGCGCTGAACACGTGGTAAAGGACCGCTGTGAATGGCCCTTTACCCCGATCACATAGCGCGCCGCCCCCGTACCGCAGCGGGCACGCCAGAAGCGTGCGCACGGAGGATGTCCATGGACGCCCTTTCCGGCATTGTAAGCCCACGCTGTAGCCATCTTTAGATTATAGCATGGGCGGGAAGGGGTTAATTAGGTTAAATGTTTCTTTAAAAAAAACAACTTTTTTTTTAAATAAAATTACATAACAATTCTTTATTAATGAAGGTTGAAACAGCAGTCTTCATTTATAAATAAATAAAGAGTGGGAATTGCTTGTCATACTGACAGCCCAATCCTGCAGATTACACAGGGAGATTGGTGTAATCCCTTTCCCTTTGACAGCCGATCTGCAGCACTCTCTGTGGTTAATTTACTAAAGGCAAATAGTTGCACTTTGCAAGGGAATTTGCCCCACAACTTAGTGAGTAAATTCTGAATTGGCCCATACACAGGTAGTCTAAGGGTGTTCTCAACTCTACCTAATCTATTCAATGTATATCGTGTCAGTTAAAGTATAACTAAAGGCAATTTTTTTCCCATTTTGCATAGATTGGAGAGGGATTAGAGCCCCTTTCAGTTTTTATTGCTGTCTGTGCCCCCATTAGAGAGATTCACCCTCTCTATTTGTTATATTTACCATTATCATTGAAAGTGAAATTAAAACAAAATCCTGGGTTGTCCCCAGAAAGGTAATGAGGGGGAAGTCTTTCAATGGAGACCCTAGTTTTAGTGACCTGGGGTTCCCCAAGGAACTCCCTTAATTTTTAGGGTTTTACTCTCACTTCCTGATTGGCTATGGGACAGGAAGTGAAGGGAAATCTCAGAAATAGGACATAGATGGCAAAAAAAACTGACACAGATTATAACTCTCCCTTGCTCTATTAAAAAAAAAAAAAAAAGTTTTGCCTATAGTTCTACTTTCAGGCTAGATTCACACCTATGCGTTGCGTTTTTGAGCTTGGAGTCTTTGCCAAGTTCGCAATCAGTTGTTCAGCGGTTCCATTGCGTTTTTAGCTGCGGACTTGCCGACCTGGGAAGTCTCGCCGTTATCATGAGGGGGAACTCCACACCAAATTTTAAATAAAATCCGGCATGGGTTCCCCACCAGGAGCATATCAGGCCCTTAGGTCTGGTATGGACTTTAACGGGAACCCCTACGCCGAAATAAACGGCGTGGGGGTCCCCCCCAAAGTCCATAGCAGACCCTTATCCGAGCACGCAACCTGGCAGTCCGCAGGAAAAGAGGGGGGGACGAGAGAGCGCCCCCCCCTCCCTCCTGAACCGTACCAGGCCGCATGCCCTCAACATGGGGGGGTGGGTGCTTTGGGGGCAGGGGGCGCACTGCGGCCCCCCCACCCCAAAGCACCCTGCCCCCATGTTGATGAGGACAGGGCCTCTTCCCGACAACCCTGGCCGTTGGTTGTCGGGGTATGCGGGCGGGGGGCTTATCGGAATCCAGGGGCCCCCTTTAATAAGGGGGCCCCCAGATCCCGGCCCCCCACCCTATGTGAATAAGTATTGATCCCCGCCCCCATATGACGTGACAGTCCCGGGGAATGATGGTGGTATCACCTGGTGACCACGCCCATGCCTATAAAAGTGAATGCGCTCCGCTCATATGGCACTACAGCCGGAGACCGCGACGAGTCAACATCTCCAAGAGAGAAGAAGGCGACAAATAAGACCGGCCCCCACTAGCAAAAGAGCTGGAAGAAGATGGCGGAGGCCCAGCAGAAGGAAGAAAGAACCGAAGAGCGAGAGAAGAACCGGAGAGCGCGGAGACGACACCGGAGACCCCCCGAAGTTGGAAGAAGACCCCCTGAAGTTGGAAGAAGACCCCCGAAGTCAGAAGAAGACCCCCGGAGCTGACTAATAAATGACTTAAAAAACCTGTGTAGTGTTTTTATTGCCGTTTTTTTTCCACCAGGTGAATGGGTAGGGGTACGATGTACCCCATACTCATTCACATAGGGTGGGGGGCCGGGATCTGGGGGCCCCCTTATTAAAGGGGGCTCCTGGATTTCGATAAGCCCCCCGCCCGCATACCCCGACAACCAACGGCCAGGGTTGTCGAGAAGAGGCCCTGTCCTCATCAACATGGGGGCAGGGGGCTTTGGGGTGGGGGGGGCCGCAGTGCGCCCCCCTGCCCCAAAGCACCCACCACCCCATGCTGAGGGCATGCAGCCTGGTACGGTTCAGGAGGGAGGGGGGGCGCTCTCTCGTCCCCCCTCTTTTCCTGCGGCCTGCCAGGTTGCGTGCTCGGATAAGGGTCTGCTATAGACTTTGGGGGGGACCCCCAGGCCGTTTTTACGGCGTAGGGGTTCCCGTTAAAGTCCATACCAGACCTAAGGGCCTGGTATGCTCTTGGAGGGGAACCCATGTCGTTTTTTGTTTTTTTATTTGGCGTGGAGTTCCCCCTCAAGATCCCTGTTCAGAACACAACACATGTGCGAATCAGATGCGTGCCCATAGAACATAATGGGCCTGAATTCGCACCTGAGCCGCACCGCAACGCCTAGAGAACGCACACGTTTTTTAGGCAATGTGCAGTGCGAATGCATCGCACATATGTGAACCAGCCTCAATGTATTTTATAATGTTATGCGAATTGGATGCGGTGTAAGCCTCAACCAATTCGCATAGGTGTGAACAGGGCCTAAGCCCTCACACTGCATACTTGTTTGTCAATGTAGGGGTATCTACAATAAGATTATATTGTGTGTGACCAGCTTTAGGGGAATGGAACAGTTGAATTGTGAAGGCGGTGAGGACAGAATACTTGCTGCTGCAAAGCTTGAGATGGCATTGGTACAGCTATTGTATGAAGGCACATTAAAAGAAAAGTAGAGCATGCACCCCCCCCCCCCCCAAGGAGGACCACTGATTAAAATGATATTTGTCTGATATCATGGCATTTTAATAGCAGCATGGTGTCTTTCTGGCCGCTAGGCTTCATTGGTAACAAGGTGTCACCCAGGCAACATGATGCTACTGTGTTAACACATCATTTTGATAACAAGATATCATTATAGCAACGTGCTACTGAATTTATTCTTGGTGTATGCTATATAGTTGTTGCTCAAAGATTTAGAATGTTCTTGTATTAGATGCAATTCATTTAAATATTATATATATATATATATATATATATATATATATCTTTTTATATATTTTTAATTATATTATAAATTATATATTTGTAGCGACCTCACCCCTCTCACCCCTTCTCATTCTCGGCTTGTCTGTCTTTGTCTAGGGGTGTTAGTACCGGAGGGGAGGGAGGAGATACACCACGGCCCATGTCCTCCATAGTGAAGAGGTGAAGGCCAGAAAGATCGGGCTTTGTGTAGGTGTCCTAGAGTCAAATCCTTCCCTCCGTCCTTGACTCTCCCTTTGCTCCTAGTAACCAGAGTTCCACACACTGAATAGGTCCAACACAGTTTTATTCTTCTCAGCGAATAAACGTACAGCACAGTCAAGTTGGGACCTTTGCAACAGTTCTGTATCAGTGGGAGTAGGTCGAGGCACAATCCTTTAAAGTATCGCTAACCACTGTGGTGTCACCAATGGCGAATAGTCACTGCCACTGACTATATGAGGTAGAACATGAATTACCTTCGCTAGCATGGCCCCTGTCAGGGGAAGGATATTCATCCAAGGGAGTCACTCTGTCACCAGCGATGCTGCACCGGACTCTTCAGAGAAGTTCCGCTCACCAGTCCTCACGAACTCAGACACGGGCACCCAAAGAGTTAGGGCCCCCTCGGATTCCTCCACCCTCGCGGAACTCAGTCGAAGGTACTGAGCCCCAGGCATCTGCCATAGTACCTCACCCCAGGCTAAAGGTGCCTGAGATGGACTCCATCTCTCGCTCCGGCCAGGTCAAGGGCACCTGGGCCCGGAACTCCGGGACGCCAGCACCCAAGCTGAAGGTGCCTGGGTGCGGCCGCGTCCTCTGACTCTGAACCCCCAGGTCAGGGCGTCCGCCCCTTTTATCTCCTCTCCCTTTGCGTTCCAGCAGGTTCCCCGCCCCGCTGTACCAGCGCCAGGAAAGGACAAAAAGGCACAGTCTTGCGGTGTGAGTTCAGCTCCGGCCAGGGCGACAACGCCACCTGTAGGCCACAGGGAACCTCACACCACCAGAGTCCTCCAAGACCCACAAAAGGGTCTCGGATTCCCTAGCAATCAGTGCATCTGGGTTACACTACCACCCAGATGCTTCCCCTAAATTCAAATACCCGCTACATATATATATATATATATATATTATATAAATCTTCTCTTCATATACTGTTTCCCTTGGCAAATCATTATTGATTATGAAGTCGAATAGATGTTGAAAGTGGCTTAAAAAGCCACCTGCCGTCTAGTGTATGTATATAAATGACCTGGACGGCAAGTGGTTATACCAGGATCATGGCTACAGCTGCATCATATTTTCTAGATCATGTTTTCTGTTAAACGTGACCTGAGTGGCTCTATAGATGCCTGATCACTTTTACAGGACTCAAAAGAGGGCCCCCGTTCCCCTGCCATTCCAGGACTCTCACATTCCGCCTAGGGGCCCAGGACTGCTACAAATTGTTGGGTTGACTGAGCACAGAGGAGAAGGAGGAACATCCACTCCTCCTGTTCCTCTGCAACGAATGAAGCTGGATTTTGTCACTTACGGTTCTGGTGTTTGTTTGCCTGGCCGGTACTGACGCTGATCAAACTAATCTCAGTTCTATCGGCTGCCTTTTGGAGGACAGGAGAGGGATGAGGGATCTAAAAGATTCCAGATCTCAATAAAGTGGACCTGTTACTGCCCATGCTATCATAAGGGATGTTCATCCATTGTGATTCCAATAATGTTGAATGAAAAAAATGTAAATAAAAAATTTAAAGCGCTCAACACCCCCCCCCGTTGTTCTGATGCGCAAATGCAAATGAGCATGTAGGTCCTGCACACATATGTAAACAGTGACTGCACCACACATGTGAGGTATTGCCAGGAACGACAGAGTGAAAGCAATAATTCTAGCACCAGAGCTCACAAACTGGTAACATATGAAAGCTTTAAAAGTGTCTATGCCTATGGAGATTTTTAGGTACTGTAGTTTGTCGCCATTTCAATGTGAAATTTTATATCTTGACATGTTTGGTATTTATTTACTAGGCACAATCTTATATTTCATTAAAAAAATAAAAATAAAATTAAATATAGAAATGGGATATTATATTGTGCTTGTGTGTACTAAAATGCATTTTTTCTGAAAATTTGCTTTTGATAAACGACTGTGCAAATATCGTGCAACATATAAAATTGCAACAGCCATCATTCAGAAAATATATATTATTTGCTTTCAGAAAATATATAATGTTTGGTTTTCGATTTTTTTTTTTGATTTTAACATGTATGTGAAAAAAAAATCAAAATGGGCACGGACACGAGGAGATGAAATTATTACTTTAATTTTGGGTGCAGGGTCATGGAGAATTCTGTGTATTTATACTTCTACCTGCATATAAAGGTAACAGCCCTGTTAAATCTGTCTGGTGATCTCTTTACATTTTTTCTGCTGCATGTCAGTAGGATATATTAGCCCAGCTGACTTCATTGAGGAATCCCTCAACACATAGACAGGTGGTAGCAATACAGAAATGGGGATTACATTAAAAAGCTGAAGCATGCTTCACCCTGAAGGTGATACAAGAAACTCAGCTGTCAGATCGGGAAATGAGACCTGGCTTGTCCCTTTGCTTCTGCAGACTAAAGCTCTGTACACACAATACGATTGTTGGAAGGGGATTGTCTGTTGACAGACTGTTGTCCTAAAATCTTACCGTTAGTACGCTCCTTTTGACAATTGTTGTCCAACTTTCAGCCAACAAATGCTGGCTGACAGGCTAGTAAATTTTCGGCGGATAACGGCTGCACATCTGATTTTCGCATGATCAGTACACAAAACCGTCACACACAAGTCAAATGTACAAACATGTTTGCTCGAAATCAATGCTCAAACACAAAATTAGCAGTAGGGGCCCAAATGGTGGCACTCAATAGCTGAAATTCCTCATAGTACGTCACCACGTTCGTGTTTGTGGCACGACAATTGTGTAACGTTAGTATGCAAGACAAGATCCTGGCACACGCCCTTTTGACAAAAATCAGACGCTCAGTTGGCCAACAATCGTACCGAGTGTACGAGGCTTAAAAATCGTTTTTGTGGGAGTTCTGCTTTAAATTTAAACACAGTGCGCCATCATAACCTTCCATGGAAAACGAAAATGGTCCTGAAGTAATGTTCTCATTAGAACTAACAGAAAGCATCAGTGTTACCAGTTACTCATTACACACAGTATTTCCGATGCCCAAGCCTGCAGTAATCTTGTCAAGCTTTTATTTTCAGCATTGATTTTCACTGCAGAAGTTGTATCCCTTAAACACATTTATAATCTACTAATCTAGAGACTGCACATAACATACAATACGATAAGTGCTACTTAAAATGGTGCAGACTCAATGTTCTGTTGGAAAGAATATTTAAGATGGCAGCAATTGTTTCCACAAGTGGTGTCTTATGTTTGTAGCTTTATTCCTTGCTAGATACCAGAAATCTATGTGTGTAATATCTTTATTTAGATACATTTTATTTTTTGGGTCATTTTTCAAGCTGAGATTTTATATACAGGTACCTGGCGAGTAGGAAACAAGCTAATTTATCCAATAAATATTTTTATCATTTATTACCATGACATCACTTAGCTGGCAGTGTTATAACTGCACATCAGACTGCTTGATAAAGAGAATGTGCCTGGAAATGCTATCTGAGATTTACATTCCTAAGATGTCACATCAATTAATTACACAATGACTGTTCCTGGCTGTAAGCTTCTACCAGATGCTGCCCAGTATCTTCTCTGACCCCCAGACACCTTCCTCCTGGCTGACCAGATCTGTTTCCTGTCATTTACAACATGGATAGATGATACATGGTGACAACAATCAACTGCTGGCCCAGGACCCTGAGTTACTGATCAATGTCTTGTTCTAAAACATAAAACCTGTTTCTGCATTGGATTAAAATAAATAAATAAGTAAAGCAGATAATACACATTTTATACCGCCAGCTATCACCAGCTATCATTCAGTCCTCTGTGCTTTCAAACTACCCAGTTTCCGGACATCCCTAGAGTCTATTATGTCCCTGTTGTACCTTAGAGATTTACAATTGGTATTAAGCGTGAAAAGCAGCACTTTTACGTAGTGCTCAAAGGGGTTAATTTACTAAAACTAAAGAGTGCAAAATCTGGTGCAGCTGTGCATAGAAACCAACAATCGGCTTCCAGGTTTTTTTTGTCAAAGCTTAATTGAACAAGCTGAAGTTAGAAGCTGATTGGCTACCATGCACAGCGGCACCAGATTTCACACTGCCCAGTTTTAGTAAATCAACCCCAAAGTACACGATTTTACCAAAAGTATTGGGACGCCTGCCTTTACACATGCATGAACTTTAATGGAACCCCAGTCTTAGTCCATAGGGATCAAAATTGAGTTGGCCCACCCTTTGCAGCTATAACAGCTTTAACTCTTCTGGGAAGGCTGTCCACAAGGTTTAGGAGTGTGTCTATGGGAATGTTTGACCATTCTTCCAGAAGTGCATTTGTGAGGTCAGGCACTCATGTGGACGAGAAGGCCTGGCTCGCAGCCTCCGCTCTAACACCCTCATAACAGGATATTACCACCTCCATGCTTTACTGTAGGAATGGTGTTATTTGGATGGATTTAGACAGACAGACATATCATTTGGTGTTGATAAAATAATAATTCACTTTTAGTCTCATCTGACCATAACACCTTTTTCCATGTGACCTCAGAATCGTAAAGGGGTGTTTTAGCAAAGCTCAGTGGTGACTGCATGTGGCCTGTATTGAGGAGTGGCTTTTTTTTTTGCAACCCTTCTATACAAGCTACATTTCTGCAGAATTTGTGATATTCCTTATGATAGTTTCCTCCTGGCTCTTTCATCCAGTCTGGAATGACTTCCTGATCCAGGGAGGGTCTGTGTTGTACTGTACCAAATACCCTCCACTTCTCATTAATATACTTCACTGTGCTTCTAAGCATTAAAAAAGTCCTAGATTTTTTTTATCCATCTCCTGACTTGGTTGCTGGTCCACAACGTCTTCCTGGAGATCTTTTGACTGATCTTTTGAGATCAACCCATAGTTGATTGTTTGTTTCAGTTGCACTACATGGGACTGAAATGCTCCAGGAAAGCGCTTTTCATGCTGAGCTAATCAAAATGACCACAGCTGATCACAATTGAAAATCAAATGGCTTTCTATGCCATTGAGATGGTGATTAGCTACCCCTGATTCAGTTTACAAGTCATTTTTAAGAAGTGGTGATCTTTTTATCAATGCAGAGATTTTGTTTTTGGATTCTAAAAAAAAAAATTCTGACATGTTGGTGTTATATCTTTCACTTGGATGTTATAAGTTGCAAAGTTTAAATACGCCTGGATAAAAAAAAACTGTGTGTCTTCATTTCAGGCTGCAAAGCAACAAAATGTGATTATTTTAAAGGGGGTGATTCGATTCTATACCCACTATACAGTGGGGCAAAAAAGTATTTAGTCAGCCACCAATTGTGCAAGTTCTCCCACTTAAAAAGATGAGAGAGGCCTGTAATTGTCATCATAGGTATACCTCAACTATGAGAGACAAAATGTGGAAACAAATCCAGACAATCACATTGTCTGATTTGGAAAGAATTTATTTGCAAATTATGGTAGAAAATAAGTATTTGGTCAATATCAAAAGTTCATCTCAATACTTTGTTATATATCCTTTGTTGGCAATGACAGAGGTCAAACGTTCTGTAAGTCTTCACACGGTTGTCACACACTGTTGCTGGTATGTTGGCCCATTCCACCATGCAGATCTCCTCTAGAGCAGTGATGTTTTGGGGCTGTCGCTGGGCAACACGGACTTTCAACTCCCTCCAAAGGTTTTCTATGGGGTTGGGATCTGGAGACTGGCTAGGCCACTCCAGGACCTTGAAATGCTTCTTACGAAGCCACTCCTTCGTTGCCCGGGCGGTGTGTTTGGGATCATTGTCATGCTGAAAGACCCAGCCACGTTTTATCTTCAATGCCCTTGCTGATGGGAGGAGGTTTGCACTCAAAATCTCACGATACATGGCCCCATTAATTCTTTCATGTACACGGATCAGTCGTCCTGTTCCCTTTGCAGAGAAACAGCCCCAAAGCATGATGTTGCCACCCCCATGCTTCACAGTAGGTATGGTGTTCTTTGGTTGCAACTCAGCATTCTCTCTCCTCCAAACACGATGAGTTGTGTTTCTACCAAACAGTTCTACTTTGGTTTCATCTGACCATATGACATTCTCCCAATCCTCTTCTGGATCATCCAAATGCTCTCTAGCAAACCTCAGACGGGCCCGGACATGTACTGGCTTAAGCAGGGGGACACGTCTGGCACGGCAGGATCTGAGTCCCTGGCGGCGTAGTGTGTTACTGATGGTAGCCTTTGTTACGTTGGTCCCAGCTCTCTGCAGGTCATTCACTAGGTCCCCCCGTGTGGTTCTGGGATTTTTGCTCACCGTTCTTGTGATTATTTTGACCCCACGGCGTGTGATCTTGCGTGGAGCCCCAGATCGAGGGAGATTATCAGTCTTCCATTTTCTAATTATAGTATTGCTCCCACAGTTGATTTCTTCACACCAAGCTGCTTGCCTATTGCAGATTCAGTCTTCCCAGCCTGGTGCAGGTCTACAATTTTGTTTCTGGTGTCCTTCGACAGCTCTTTAGTCTTCACCATAGTGGAGTTTGGAGTGTGACTGTTTGAGGTTGTGGACAGGTGTCTTTTATACTGATAACAAGTTCAAACAGATGCCATTAACCTTCCTAGCGGTATTCCCGAGTCTGGCTCGGGGTTAAATTTCAGCACCAAAAGCGGTAACCCCGAGCCAGACTCGGGCTGCATCGCAGTGATCCAGGCAGAGTTAGTTACCTTGTCCCCTGGATCCTGCGATGCCTCCCCGCTGTGTGATCGAGCCGTCTTCTCGCTCGATTCACACACTTCCAAATGCCGCCGAGCTCTGTTCCCTGCGACGTTACGACGCACAGGGACGGAGATCGGCGCCAAATTCAAAAAAGTTAAAACACAGTACACATACAGTACACTGTAATCTTACAGATTACAGTACTGTATGAAATAATTACACACCCCCATTGTCCCTAGTGGTCTGCCCAGTGTCCTGCATGCACTTTTATATAATAAAAACTTTTCTTTCTGCCTAGAAACTGGAGATTGTCCATAGCAACCAAAAAGTGTCCCTTTATGTCAAAAGTGGTTTTAGACCAGCTAACAAACAGCGATAATAAATTAGAATCACTCGCAGAATTAAGCGATAGCGATTTGTGGGGAAATTCGTCATCAAACACTGAAAAACACTTTTATTATTATTATTATATTATTTGTTATAATTATTTTATAGTTATTTATTTTATTATAATGTATAATTTTGTTTTTTGAACTTTATCATACCCGGGATGTCTACTAGACTCTGGTTTGGACAGATTTAAGTGAGTTATTACTAAGAATTACAGGCCTGCAATATAAAACGCCAAATTTCCATGCAGAATAATGGTACCGCTTTCAGCACCTAAAATCTGACAGAATCATACCGCCAGGGAGGTTAATACAGGTAATGAGTGGAGGACAGAGGAGCCTCTTAAAGAAGAAGATACAGGTCTGTGAGAGCCAGAAATCTTGCTTGTTTGTAGGTGATCAAATACTTATTTTCCACCATAATTTGCAAAAAAAATCTCTCCAAATCAGACAATGTGATTGTCTGGATTTGTTTCCACATTTTGTCTCTCATAGTTGAGGTATACCTATGATGACAATTACAGGCCTCTCATCTTTTTAAGTGGGAGAACTTGCACAATTGGTGGCTGACTAAATACTTTTTTGCCCCACTGTATATGGCTTTGTTAGCAGTAATCATGGGCATCCTCTAGGCTGCAGAATTATGCAATTTTCATTTCAAATTGTAGTTTGCGGTAAGGATGCGCAAATAACGTAGTCTTTCATAAAATACAATGAAAGAGTTACAGATGTTTTCTTGGGACGCTACTAAACTGTTAAGCATGTGAATGTATGCAAGCTGCTGTCGTGCTAAATCATTGGGCACTACCATCTTCTTCATCATTATGTGTCCAATGGACTGTATTATACCAGAGTCTTTTGCATTTTAAATGTTACTCTTTAATAAACATAGATTTATAGTGCCTGGAGAACAAGTTAGAATGTCCTGCATGCTCAAGTCAGTATGAAAAAGTTGGATCATTTCCAGGGACACAGAATTGGAGGAAGATTGAAATCGGGGTACTGTTCCTCAATGATAAAAAATCAGAGGAAGTGAGTTTTCTGTGCATATATAACTGCTTGCAAAAAAAATAAAAAATTACAGCATAAACATTGTGATAGTGTTCATAATCTCAAATTTATAGTTATTTTTGTAGTGTTTTCTTATTTAAATTAAAGCGGTAGTAAACCGCCAGCACAATAAAATGCAGGTTTAAGTAATAATGTATTGGTATGCACCCAGGGCTTTTTTTCTCAGACAATGGGTGCAGGAACTCCCCTTTTCCGAGTCACTTGTTTTCTCCGCCCCTACCCACCTCCGAGCAACGTCCCTTGGTTCCATCCCCTACCCACCTCCCAGTACCGCCCCTTTTAGACAATACAGAACCAAGTATCATTTTGTTGTGCTAAGTAATTTGTATGGAATTTGGTTTCCCCTTCAGCCAGCAACAATAGGTCCCCCTAACAATGTACCACCCACAACAAAATCCCCCCCCCAGCAACAATAGACTCCCAGCAGCATCAACAGATCTCCACACAGCCAGCATTAATAGACTCTCTGGCAGCCATCAACAATAGACCCCTCCCCCAACAGTAGATCTCCTTCAGCAACAACTGACCCCCCAGCAACAATAGGTCCCCCACCAGCAACACTAGACCTCCTCAGCAACAATAGACCCCCTGCAAAAATAGATCCCCTCCAGCTAGAATAGATGCACCAGCAGTGAGAATCAATACCCTGCAGCACACCCCAGCACCCCTTGACATTACATACAGTCAGACCAGGAGGTTCCGGAACTGCGTTCCCCCGCGTTCCCACTGAAAAAAAGCTTTGTATGCACCACATACTAGCACATTATGACAGACTTGCCTGTACACGGAGCCCTCCAGTGCAGCACTGTCACATCGCCCTGACGCTGCCATCTTCACCCGGTCTTCCTTCTTAGTTTACAGGCTCTGGCTGTATGAGTGGCTGGGGCTGCGATGATGTCACAGTATGCCTTCAGAGCACATGCGCCGGTGACATCACTGGCTGCATGTTGTGTGAATATCTCCTAAACAGTGCAAGTTTATGAAATATTTACTGTACCAACAGGTAAGCCTTATTATAGGCTTACCTGTAGATAAAAGTTCCAAAAGTGGAGTTTAAAAAAAAATCTGCTCTAGGTGATCTATGTACATTGCATGGGTTTTAGCGAAGTTTGTTGCAGATTTCTACCTTTTGTTCATCTGTAGATATAGCTGTTTGTCTGTGTTCATGTGCAAAGTGAATCTGTATGGAAGTGATTTTATGATTATCAATCAGCTGCTGCACATGTAGGGCTCTAATGAGGAAATTGGCAAGGTCTGCATCCCTTTAGACGTGACATTTTTTGTTGCAGGGGATCTGATTTGTATCTTAGTGCAGACTTCTGGGAAAATCAGTAAGCCAATCACACAAGCAGGAAATTACATATATGGGGGGCATTCTGTACACCATCTTGTTGTAATATTATGTGTACAGAACCCCTCCAGGTAACCATATTGCTCTGCAGTTTATAGAAAATTACAGTGCTGCAGATTGAAAGGGAAAGGTAATTTTTAATAACATTAAATTACAATATGATGTGTGCTGCAATTGTATACGCTTTATTATTATTTTTTTATTTGCAAAAAAAAATTTCCCACAAAAGTCCACCCTTTACATTTCTAGTGCAACTTTTACATTTTACATAGCTCCATATTTGTATTTACACGTTAAATAATAGAAATATGTAGATTAGCCACTAGAGGGACCCCCTTAGTGGAATATCTCTTTCACTGCTTAACAGCTGTTGCAATAAAATATTAGACACATTGGAAGTAGATTGTTTTTTTGTTAGTTAAACCACTTTCATTTTAGATTTTGCTATCCGTGTTTACTTTTGGAGATTTTCCTTCTCTTCCTCTTTTAGAGACGCAACTGGAAGGGAGGCAATATCTCCTAAATGAGCAAGAATCTCTGCTTACACAGCTATAACTGGAAAGCAGAAACTGTGTCCATATAAAGATTTCCTGTACCTCCTGTTCCAAATTTTGGCTGTTCCGTGATAATTTTTTGTCCCAGTCATTCACAATTGATAGAATGAATCTCCCCAACAAGAACCCCCCCCCCCCCAAAAAAAAAAAAACTGTCAGAGGTTTTAAACATTGCCTACTTTGTCTAAAACTGAACAAAATGCTGTCTTTAGATATAACTGAGTACCTAAAAACATTGAACACCTTCCATTTAAAGAACGTTTTCTAAAATTGTTTTACTTTGCAGGTGTAATGTTGCTTTATGCCAGTTCAGGGAATTTTCTAGTTCACAGAGAGTTTTTTACACTTGTCACCATAGTAAATAATGCATATTCCAATGATTTCATAGCTAGAAGCCTGATAAGGTGAAATATACAACAGATTTCAGGATTTTATGTCAAAAGCAAGGGCACAAAAACCATACCATATAACCAATAATACACTATAAACAAAACCAACGTGATTTAACCACTTCAATACCGGACACTTTCTCCCCCTCCATGACCAGGCCAATTTTCAGCTTTCAGAGCTGTCGCACTGTGAATGACAATTGCGCGGTCATGCAATGCTGTACGCAACTTTAATTTTTATCATTTTTTTTTAGACAGATGGAGCTTTCCTTTGATGGCATTTAATCACCACTGAGTTTTTTAAAGTAAAAAAAGACCGAAAATTTTGAATTTTTTTTTTCTCAGTTTCTGTTACAAAATTTTGTAAATAAGTAATTTTTCTCCTTCACTGATATGCGCTAATGAGGCTGCACTGATGGGAAATGATGAGGCTGAACTGATGGGCACTGATGAGGTAGCACTGATATGCAGCACTGATGGGCACTGATAGGCAGCACTGATATGCAGCACTGATGAGCACTAATAGGCTGCACTGATGAGCAGCCTTTATGGGCATTGATAGGCAACACTGATAAGTGGCACTGATAGGCAGCTCCATTTTAACTGTTGTTATCTATCATTTTACTTCCGCCATTCCTGCGAGAATGAACTGTAATCTTGCGCATGTACATTGGGGATCTTAGCCAAACCTCACCCTAGTTTCCTGATCACCTAGACAACCATGCCCCACTGCAGTGTGCCGTTATTTTGATAGACGCTGCGATGTCCCGATGTTTACACCCCCTGTGACGTGTAAGGTCACATGGGGTGCATCAGGAAATGTTGAATGAGACCAATATCGTGGGATCTCAGCGCTGTGACACGAGCGCATATGAAAGACACGGCACACATCATTATATACTAACAGCGCAGAGAGTGTGCCGCGAATCACGGTAAATATGCGCATGCGCCGGCGACATCACCAGAAACATAAAGACAGATTACAAGCAAACGGAGCCAGTAAGATGAAATTTACATATAGAGATTTTAAGAGTTTGTAGTGAGGATTGCTATGGGCTAAACTTATGGGGGAAGGTTTACAACCACTTTAATCTCCTCTTCTCAAGAGAGAATAAATTCAGTTCCTCTAATCTTTCCTCATAGCTAAGCTCCTCCATACCTTCTCCATGCCTCTCTTGCAAAATGAACAGTCTATTTGCTTTTTGGGATAATGGTTGTATTTTATGCTTTTTGCTTGCAAAGTAAGGACCTTTCACATTGGGTAAGGTAAGTACCAAATCTCAAGCCGTATCCTCATAAGGAAGGCTCTTACTATACATTCTGCAGCACCCACCATGTTCTCATCTCTGTTTGCAGTAAATTCACAAACAAATTCTGATCCTTTGTGCTTTATCTTTCAATTATTGCACAAATATGCAGTGAACACATTCACATGAGCAAATGGTCAAGGATTGGCTGCTTCCTGAGACAGAATAATACACATACACTCCATTGCTCACAAACCACTAGCTCTAAGCAAACAGGATCCTTCCATTACTTTGTTCTGTACAGGATAAGTAGAACTTGTTCTCTTTTCCCTTGTCTCTGTCATAGAGCATCTTTGAAATATGATTGTGTGAACACTGACGGTAGACTTCATTCCTCCAGTCAGCGCATTTTTCAAGAGTGTCTTTTTTAATTTAAAGTACATCTAAAGCAGTGACGGCCCGTCCATTAGGGGCGCACGGGCACCGCCTCCCCTATCCATAAAAATCCGGCCCCCTGATCTACATTCAGGGCGCTGGACCATGGATTTCAATTAGTTTTTTTTTTAAGCACGTGTACATGATTAGAGCCAGAGGTTCTTATAGGCTTCAAAAAAAGTGTGGGCTTGGGGGCGCAGAGCATCACGCTCTGAGCCCACCCAGTTGTATGAGAATAACAAATTAATATTCGCTATTCTCACACTAATCCTCTTCCCGGGCCAATCAGGAAGAGAGTTGTGAGACCCCTCGCCGGATTGGCTGAAATGACACGCGATCCTATTGAGGAGGAGAGAGGATACGCATGTCGGAAGCCGCCATGCTGGAAGAGAGGACACAGGAGCCGCTGCCTGCAGCCCACCGCTCGCCACCAGCCACCTAGATGGGGTAAGTGCCGGACCAACCAACAGACAGCGAGTGGCACCCCCCCACCCCCCCCACCTGCCAGCTGCCACTGATCTAAAGGCTCCTGTATGACAGTCTAAGCAAGTCCCAAATCCAGTAACTGTATGATGCACAAGCCTAAAAAAGTAAACAAAAAACATCCCTATCCTCCCCTGAGTGATTTTTTTAAGTTTACTTCTGCTTTACACACTTCCCCTTCCAAACACTGCAGTTCACACTAAGCAGTGCTGTCAATCTAGAAAGCAGTGGGCAGTGACAATGCTGATAGCCACACCCCCTGCAACAACTCCTTTACCCACTGTAATGTAAGCAGGCACATTTTACATGGACGTGGCAACACTGCTTAGATTTCAGGAGCAGTGCAGCATTGTTACCACACCATTAGGAAGGTGCATTCCTGCATTGGCTTCATTGGCAGGCTTAAAGGTTCTCCTTTCAGCTTATTTGGCTGTTCTCCTATGGATCACAGGAGTGCAGTTCGTTCTACACTCCTGAGCTGTAATAACTGAGTGATCGGCAGTGTTTGATCGCCCGGTTCTCAGTGTAGAGGCGCCAGGGGACAAATTCTGCATCCACCTATAGGTAAGTATGAATCTTAAAAAAAAAAACATACTTCTCTTTTAAAAGGTATTTGTAAGACTTTGCAGTGGATTAATGGAAAACTATGATAATTAAATGCTACAGAACATATTTTTTAATGGGAGGACATAGTTCTATTCGCTGACACTGATCCGTGTCATACATCAGCAACAGGGGGTCTTACAAACACTGCTAGTTCCTATATCAGCCTGGAATGTGTGTAAATTTGACAAGCCAACTGTTGGCTGTCAGATGGAAGCGATTACGTCTACACACTCAGGGAACATTCATCCACCACGTCCCCCGCAAACGCCACCGCCATGTTTCCTGGGCTCCGCACTCTAAATCAGAGGACCCAGGAGGTGCTGCCTGGTAGAAAGTAGGGAGACCAGCGAAAGTCCTTTCACTGATCTCCCCTACCTATTAAGGGAGTGCAAAATGTCACTTCAGGATACAACTGTTACTATTTCTGGCCACTGTGACGGCTAAAGGAGTGCGATCTGCATGCGTGCTCACACATGCTAAATCACATTGTATCACAGTACCAAGCGTTTTGGTGTGGAACAATTTTTAAAATGGTGCAGGCACCTTCTTTGTGCATTTCTCATGCATAGGACAGCCCATTGAAATTAATGCCCTAAACGCATGCACGAAAGTGTGCAAAAAAGCACATATACTCAGTCACACCACTATGGTGTGAATGGAGCCTAAAATGATGACCTGTAGGGACTTTTAAAGTGTCTAATTGATTATTTAGAACACCAAAGTTTTTCACCGTTTCACAGGCACACAAAGTTCTAAGGCTTGCCATGTTGGGTATCTGTTTATTCAGCGCAACCTCATCTTTAATATTTTACCAAAAAACACGGTAATATATTGCCTTTGTGTGCACTACCATTAACATTCAAAAATGTTTTGTTTCTGTATTTTTTTTTTGTGAAATTTTGTGCTTGATGTTGTGCCGATATTGTATAAAAAAATTGGAACTACTACTACTACTATTCTCCAGAGACTCTGTTTTCAGAAAATATATAATACAAGCCAATAAAACACATACTTTAAGATGATCCAAAAAGGTACCATTGGCTTGATTGTCTCTGTCAGTGGCAACACTTTTTGTAGTTGGTAGTGTAGAATTAGATCTTTTATTACGTTTGTATTGCTTTCTACGTCCTCATTGGGGAGATTTCTCCTTTTTTTTCCTATCCTGGCTGTAAGCTGAACCTTCAATTGCCCTACTTTAGTGTCCATAAGCTATTAGAGATGAGGGAGCTGATTCACAATTTAGGTACAGTATGATAATACAATTAGGCCAAATTTATATTAAATAAATATGAGGTGCCAAAAATTCAATCAAACATTCCAAAAAATAGCAACCAAAAAATATTTTTATTGTCCATATGGATAAGTGTCCACAGTGATATCCAAAAAGGACTTCCAATAAAAGTGCTTCTTTGTGCAGAATAAACAAACATAGGTGTGTCCACCGAGTGCAGATTCCACAACCAGTATGCACTCACCAGAGCAATGAGAAATATCAGTCTATTATATCATTCCAGCCGCACAGAGACTCCGCACTGATCTGCGCAATGAGCTCCTCTGTACCAATCCTGGATGGCTGAAAAGGATGTCCAAGATGGTTGCCGATCCAGGACCCAGATACGGCGGCATGTGATCAGCGTGTAAGGCTCCTCCCTACGCATTTCATGCACATGCACGTCCTCGGGGATTTTTTTGGTTGCTATTTTTTTGGATGTTTGATTTTTATATGAATTTTTGCACCTCATATTTAGTATACGTTTTTGGCTAATTGTATTACCGTATATACTCGTGTATAAGCCGAGATTTTCAGCCCTTTTTTTTGGGCTGAAAATGCCCCCCTCGGCTTATACTCGAGTCAGTGTACCTGAAAATATTGAGAGGCTGCGGGCGTCCATTGTTTAAAACTTGCGGTCTCCTCCTGGTCCCTTCCGTGATAGGCGAAACTGTGTCTGCTGAGAAACACCTATCACAAACGTTCTCTCATCCTCACCCATCCCTGTGTTCAGTGTTCCGCCAATCACGGACGCCTTTTCATCCTCGGACGAGAGGACGTTCGTGATTGGCGGAACACTGAACACAGTGTTTGCTGGGAAACTGAGTCCGAGCATGAGAGAACGTTCGTGATAGGCGTTTCTCAGCAGACACAGTTCCGCCTATCACGGAAGGGACCAGGAGGAGACAGCAAGTTTTAAACAATGAATGGATGCCCGCAGCCTCTCAATTTCAGGTACACTGACAACGGGCACAGTGAGGATTGGCACAATGACGATGGGCACAGTGAGGATTGGCACATTAAGGATGGGCATAGTGAGGTGGCAATGGGCAGAGTGAGGTTGGGCATAGTGAGGTTGCAATGGGCACAGTGAGGCGTGCAAATGGGCATTGTTGACCCTCTTCCACTTACAGTAGCTGCTGCATTCTCACCCTAAGCTTATACTCGAGTCAATAAGTTTTCCCATTTTTTTGTGGTAAAATTAGGTACCTTGGCTTATACTCGAGTATATACGATATATACTGTATATATGCATATAATTTTATGATATATATTTTTTATGCATTTTAGTTCTATTTTTGATGCACTTTTTATTTTTCAATTTTCATGTGTTGTTTTTATACACTGAGATAATCTCTTGAGTGCTGCGCTATTCCTGTTTTTAGGAGTTCTCAATTGCTTTATTTTTCACATATCAAACATAGCTATGTGCATTTAGATTAAGCAAACAATTTTGAATAGCATGTTCTCCTGAACAGATCAACTCAATTTCCCATATATTTCTTTGGAGAATCTACACAGGATTGATTACAGTATCTCTGGTTCCCTGCTAGGCTCTCCACAGGACTATACGGAGATGGCACTTTTGCAAAAGGAAACTTGAAGATTGGTGCACAGTAAGGAGCTAGAATTCATTGGACCAGGAGGAAAGTCTTGCCAGCAAGGATCCAGGAAACAACATGGGGTCCTACCCCATACCCACCCTATCCAAAACAGAAAAATACGTTTTGCATGGCATTTCACTTCAACCCACTACTTATCTGGATCGTAATCATCTCATCAGTATGTTAAAACAAAATCATTACATGCATTGTTTGTAGCAATATGGAGCAGAAAGCAAAGAAACACATCGTTTGGCAGTCATCTCTTATGAACAGGGCATTGTAAAGAAAAGAAGATATAATGTTCAGCTTTAAAAAATCCAATCTTTCTTCTAACCTTTCCCAGGCATCCACACTGCCACTTGCACATTCTTCCGAAAATGAAAAGGTTTTGTTCTTGGTGTATTTTATGTTCTTCTGCATTTTTGAACATCATATTTTATTAAGTGGCTACATTTTCTACAGGTGCACAACAATAGGATGCTCATTTGGTTGTTTTCTGAATTACATCTGGTGCATTATGCACAATGTAAGGGATGCTGTACAGTGTTTAGATTCCATTATTTTCTTACAAATCAGATGCCCTTTGAGAAATAAGCAGTCTTTTTTTGTTATTTGCTTATGAATTATGTTGTTTGCGGTTCTCTACCTGCCTGACAATGGGAATTGGTGCCCTCGTTGAATAGGGAAAAAAAGACACTTATAATTTTGCTGCCCAAAACATGAAACATTTCTTAGTTTTTTCCTGATTAAGATTTTCAGGTCATGAATTATAGTGTGAGTGTAGAAATAGGACAGTAGCAGAGCATGAACCAATATTTTATTGAAAGCAAATTATTTATAGAAAGATCAAAAGCAACATTAAGCTAAATTTGTTTTTTTCCCCCCATATTTATGGACTTGTAAGTGCCGGTTCACACTACCGCGACTTGGGGGGCGACTTGTCAGACCGCAAGTCGCCCCAAGTCGCTTGACATCAGAAATCACAGCTATGTGAATGAGAGCCGTCTTAATGAACGCGTATGAAGTCGGAGCGACTTCAGAAAAGGTTCCTGTACTACTTCAAGGCGACTTCTAGGCGACTTGTACCCATTGATTTCAATGGAAGTCGCCTCCAAGTCGGATCCCCTGTCTTAACTGAAGCAACTTTACAGGAAGAGAAACTAGTTTTCTCAGGCAAACCCCTCCCTCCCACAGAGCAGATAATTATGTGATTGGCCACTGGCAAAGTCGCCTGTCCTGGAGGCGAGTTGAAGTCGCGTTGTAAGTCGCTCCAAGTAGCGCTGAAGTCGCGCTCAAGTCGTCTCCAAGTTGCCTTGAAAAGTCGCGCTGGAAGTCGTGTTTCCCCAGTGTGAACCGGCACTTAGTGGTGCTGGTATCTCTGTAATCCAGTCTGGCTGATTGATTAGATGCAGTATATGTTTCCTTACTTACTTTCATCTTTGGACATGCATAAAAAGTCAATTTACAAGGAAATTAAAGGATGTCTTAGTATACATATATATGCATAGGATCACTCTGGGGCAGTGTTTCTCAACTCCAGTCCTCAAGGCGCCCCAACAAGTCATGTTTTCAGGATTTTCCTCAGACGAAACGGCTGTGGTAATTACTAAGCCCACGTTCACACTGGGCTGCGGGAGTGAAGCCTGCGAGTTCAGCTGAACTCGCACGATTTCACTCCCGCTGGCAGTCCCGATTTCAGCCACGATTTCAAAGACATCTGAAACAGATGTCAATGTAAATCGCGGCTGAAATCGCAAAAAGTAGTACAGAAACTACTTTTTGTAATCGGTGCAGCGCTGCAGATGCGGCGTCGCACCGATTAGGACAGTGCCATTGGCCGCAATTTGCGGCAAATTTCGCCGATTTGACATGTCAAATCGCACCAGTGTGATCCAGGGCGTAGGCAGTGAAACTGATCGAATCACCTGTGCAAAATAATGGAAAGCCTGAAAACATGACCTGTTGGGGTGCCTTGAGAACTGGAGTTGAGAAACACTGCTCTGGGGTACCCAAACACTTAGCGTGGGACACCTCAGCCAAATTGTTGAAGAACTAATGTCTTTTATGGACCACTAGCAAGAAAAATATTGTATTCAGATTAAAGTTTTGACACACTATAAACCAGAGGTGCTTACAAATACCTTATTTTTTAGGATTGATTCACACCTATGCATTTTTAGTGCTTTTTGCATTTTGCAGATTTGCACTACAGAACGTTTTCCATAGGAAACCATGTTAAATGGACTGCAGTGCAAAATGCAAAATGTAAAAAGCACTAAAAATTCATAGGTGCGAATCAGGCCTTACGTGGTGCAAATCTTTGAAAAAATAATAACTGGCATTATTGTAGTTTGTCTCAACGCTTGTCACTTGCAATTTTTGGTACATGAAATTGTGGATAAATTTACCAATCCATGTGTAATAATAAAAAAAAAGAATTCATATATTAATTGCTAACATTTACATGTACAGTATTAAAGTGGTTGTAAACCCACTGTGACAGCTTGCACCTACAGGTAAGCCTAGATTAAGGCTTACCTGTAGGTGCAAGAAATATCTCCTTAACCTGCACGGTTAAGGAGATATTTGCAGAAAACCCTGCACCGATGTCTACGGCGCATGCGCACCGTAGACAACGGCGCAGGTGCACTGAGCGTGCCGGTTTTCTGAATGGGAGAATGCCGACCCCGCGCGCATGTGACGTCATCGCCGCTCCGGCCAACCACAGCGCCGGAGCAGCGATACCCGGAAGACGTTCGGAGGGGACATGGCGGCGGAGGGGAACGAGGAGCGCTTCTGAGGCTTCGATCTGAGGTAAGTGCCACATAATGAGCTAGTATGCATGGCATACTAGCTCATTATGCCTTTTTCTTGCAGGGTTTTTTTTTTCCAGCAAAATTTTTTTTAGGTTTACTTCCTCTTTAATTGCATGCATGAATCTGAATATCCACTTCAGCTCTAGAAAATTTTACCCCCTTCATGGCCAGGTCATTTTTTGCTATTCGGCACTGTGCTTTTTTAACGGGTAATTGCGTGGTCATGCAACACTGTACCCAAACAAAATGTATATAATTTTTTTTCAAACAAATTGAGCTTTCTTTATGGTATTGGTGGTATTTGATTATTTTTCACGATATAAAAGCCTGAAATTTTTGAAAAATCACAATATTTTTTAATTTCTGCTATATAAAACACATCCAATAAAAAAATCCCAATAAGTGTATAATAATTTGTTTGCATACAAGTTATAGTGCCTACAAACTGTGGTATATATACTGGAATTTTTGTTTCTTTCTTTATACTACTAATGGCATCGATCAGCAACTTATAATGGGACTGTGATAGTGCGGCAAACAATCTGACACTAACTGACACTGGAATGAACTGACTGACTGCAACTGACATCGTCAGTGACATTAATACAGTGAGCAGTGATAATACACTTTCAATGTATTAATGACACTGGCTGGGAAGGAGGTAACATCTAGGGCGATCAAGGGGTTAAGTGTGTGCCTAACAATGTGTGTAAAGCGTGCAGATCGCTTCCTTTGTACAGAGCTCTGTGTTGTTTACCAACACAGAGCTCTGGGCTTTAATTGCACAAAGCTGATCAGCAGGTCCCAACCATAAATGATTGGCCGGGACTTGCTGACTGGCTCCTGCTGTGTACAATCACGACAGATGGAACTTGGAAGTAGGCAGCGAAGTTCAGGTACGTTGCTTTCCCTACAGCTGCCGCTTTCCTGCAGTACATTGCTAGTGGGCATTCATCAAGTGAATATAGTAGTTTTCCACCATAGTGGTACCTTCATCAAATACATTCCAATGTCACTCACCATCCATATACTAACAAGGAAAGAGGGGAGTGCAGGGAAAACATAGAAATGGTGCTAAGAATTGCCAATAATGCAGTGGGACCAGCAAAATGTTCCAGAATAATCCTTTTAGTAGTTACTCTATTTGTGTTCTTGGCACAACAGTAAATAGAGGGCAATAAGAAAAAATGTTATGTAGAAACTACCTTTGAAATACTCAGAGGCACTCTGCGGGTACATAATCCTATGAAGGTGATTTTCAAGAAATTCCCTATTTGACGGGTGCCCCTTTGTGCCCCTGGATTTTCTATCATACCCTAACAAATACAGTTGTAGTTTCATTTGAAAAATGCTTGACAGACTGATGAGCGACCACAAAAATACCATAATTCTCATAGGAAATATTCTGTTTTACGACTTACAGCAATAGCAGGTTTAACACGCAGGTGGCAATGAAGTTTAAATCTAATTGTATATCTATTCTGCAGAAAGTCTCAAGCCTCGTACACACGGCCGAGATTCTCGTCGAAAAAAACATGTTGTTTTTTTCGACGAGATTCTTGGACAAGAAACTTGTCCCGGCCGAGTGTACACACGCTCGATTCAAAGAACCCGCGGTTCTTTGAATGGAGCGTACGCGGTGACATCATCGACTACGACGAGCATGCGCTCGTCACATTCGGTGCCGTCGCCGCCATCTTGGTATACCCTACCTATGCCTAGGAAGCTACCGCGCATGCGTCAAATTCATTTCGAACTTGCGCGGGCTTCCGGGAGGACAGGTAAGTGTACACACACTCACTTTTCTTGTCGAGAAACATGCCAACGAGAATCACAACGAGAAAATAGAGAGCAGGCTCTCTATTTTCTCGTCGAGATTACTTGTCGGTTTTCTTGACGAGAAACCATACACACGAACGAATTTCTCGGCAAGACATCTCTGCCAGCAAGTTTCTTGCTGATTCTTGCCGAGAAACTCGGTCGTGTGTACGAGGCCTAAGAGTTTCTGGAGGGCCCCCTCTGTGCTTCTGACAGACAAAGTGGTGCTGTACAGTCAGGGGGATTTTCAGTTTTTCTGGAAATACTTCTAAAAAAAAAAATCAGTTTGGAGTTGGCTTTTGATGTGGTGGTACCACCAATTACAGCTTTAAATTCAGCTAAAAAGTCTGTGTTTGGGACTTCTTCAGGGTATGTATTATCATTATCATTACAGAAGGCACCCAAAGTAGGGGCGGAGCCTATAGTGTCAGTGGGAACTACAAGAAGAGGAAGAAAGCAATGTTTCTTTGCAACATCGTTCCACGGTGTAGATAGCTGTTACCTCCTTTTTTTTTTTTTATTTAAAATTGATTTTAATGTTACTTTCAGTCCAAGATAAATAAAAGGATAAAAAACAAAGTTGGGACTTTGAATGAAGCACCTGGGGAAAGTGCCTCCATCCCGATAAGGCGATAAAGAGGGGGAATGGTGGGACTTTAAATGAGACAGTTGACAGGCAGATAAATAAAAGGAGCTCCCATAATCCTCAACCTAGTTACATAGTTACATAGTAGGTGAGGTTGAAAAAAGACACAAGTCCATCAAGTCCAACCTATATGTGTGATTATATGTCAGTATTACATTGTATATCCCTGTATGTTGTGGTTGTTCCGGTGCTTATCTAATAGTTTTTTGAAACTATCAATGCTCCCCGCTGAAACCACTGCCTGTGGAAGGGAATTTCACATCCTTGCCGCTCTTCAAGTAAAGATCCCTCTTTATATTTTGATGTTAAAACTTTTTTCTTCTAATGTTGATGAGCGGCCATGTGTCTTTTTAATCTCCCTTCCGCAAAAAGTTTTATCCCTATTGTGGGGTCAACAGTACGGTATTTGTAAATTTAAATCATATCCCCTCTCAAGCGTCTCTTCGCCAGAGAGAATAAGTTCAGTGCTTGCCATTTAAAGTGGTTGTAAACCCTCCCCCGGAAGTTACACCTACAGGTAAGCCTAGATTAAGGCTTACCTGTAGGTGTTTGCAATATCTCCTAAACCTACACGGTTTAGGAGATATTTGCCGAAAGTTATACACCGTTGTCTACGGCACATGCGCGCCATAGACAACGTGAAAAGCCCATTCATAAAACCGGCAACATGCGCGGAGTAACGTCTTTGCCGCTCCGGCCAATCACAGCACTGGAGCGGCGATACCCGGAAGTTACCTTCACGGCGAGATGACTGCGGTCAGAGGGGAAGACGTGGATGGCTTCGGGGGTGTAAGGTAAACCAGACCTCCATCACTAAAAGGCCAGTGTGAGTGCTTGCTCATGCTCGTACACATTGCACTCGTGCTAATATTTATGAGCAAAGGACCAACATAATTCCTGCAATGCCAGTTCATCGCACACAGAGATGTGCGTGTGCGCGGCGTGTGCGCGCACGTGCACACACCAATTAGCACTTGGCGTCCAGTGGCCTATTTAAACTGCTCTATCTGGATGATCTTCAGCTTCTTCCTGACCTTCCAAGACCTGGTCTGCTGTTCCTGTTTGTTCGTGTATGACCCGCCTCACCTTTGGACTTCACCTCTGCTTGTTCCTTTACTTTGTTACCTGGTATCCTGACTTTGGCTTGTTTACTGGACTTGCTTTGCCTGCTGATTCAGTATCCTACTGCCTGGTTGTTGCTGACTGCTACTCTTCTCCTGGTTCCGCTCCTGTCTATGCTCTGGTACTAAGCTGCTTCTACTTCCTGCTCCAAGGACCGTGACTGCCAGCTCTACCCACCTACAGAGGGGACCTCACCAGCCAGCTACCCGGCACTCGTGTCACTCCTTGCCTTTACACTTTCTGTTCCCACCTTCAGGAGTGTAGGTGGGAGGAGCAAGGGAGGCCTCCGTCACATTCCAGTCTCCACCAGGTACGTGATAGGGGGCTTCGATCTAAGGCAAGTACTGCATAATGAGCTAGTATGCTAGTCATACTAGCTCATTATGGCTTTGTCTTGCAGGTGATTCGTGTTAAAAAAAAAATTGGGGTATACAACCACTTTAACCTCTTCAGTACACCCTCCCTGGACCAGAACAACTTTGACATTTCTGCTATGGGCCTGTTGTTTCAGTAATAACTTTGTCATGACATAAGATAACAAAGTAACACATATATAATTTATTTTAGGACAAACAATGCTTTCTTTTGGTGATATTGTCTTACAAAAATGATTTTATTTTTGTATGCAATCCATTAAAAAAACATACACAGTAAGAAATGTATGTTTTATAGTTTGCTTTGTGTTAGTTTAACCACTTCCATACCGGGTCATTGTAAAATGACGTCGGCAGGAACCCTCTCTCCCTCCGGGTGGATGTCATATGACGTCCTGGCTTTGTGGGGGGATATCTGAATGATGCCTGCAGCTAGAGGCATCATTCAGATATCCTTCTCTTCTGCTGGCGATTCTTTGCACCATAAGAATGATCATAGCAGCGCCGCTTGATCGTTCTTATAGGCGGCGGGAGGGGACATCTCCCCCTCCCGCCACCATCCGGTGCGTCTCCGGGCTCTCTCGTGCCATCGGTGACCCGGAGAGAATCGTCCGGCGCCGGTGGTGGGTCACGTGATGAGCATAGAAATGACTGGTGACGAGATAGTCACCAGTCATCTCTATGACCATCGGAGGCCCGGCCGTGATATGATGACGTCACGCCCGGGTCCTCAGAAGTAAACAAAGCCGCCATTGCGGCTAGTAAGCATGAGATCGGGGATTTGTTTTTCACGATCTCATGCTTTCCAGCCTGGAGGAGAGATGTGGGGTCTTATTGACCCCGCATCTCTTCATAAAGAGGACCTGTCACACACCATTCCTATTACAAGGGAACAAGGGATATTTACATTCCTTGTAATAGGAATAAAAGTGATAAAAAAAAATTATTAAAAAAAAGTGTAAAAATACACTGAGAAGCGAACGCACACCTAAGTCCCACCCACATATGTAAACGCCGTTCAAACCACATATCTGAGGTATCGCTGCGTGCGTTAGAGCACGTGCAACAATTCTAGAACTAGACCTCCTCTGTAACTCTAACCTGGTAACCTGTAAAAAATTTCAAAGCGTTGCCTATGGAGATTTTTAAGTACCGAAGTTTGGCACCATTCCATGAGTGTGCGCAATTTTAAAGCGTGACATGTTAGGTATCTATTTACTCAGCGTAACATAAGCTTTCATATTTTACTAAAAAATTGGGCTAACTTTACTGTTTTGTTATTTTTTAATTCATTAAACCATTTTTTTTCCAAAAAAAAGGCGTTTGAAAAATTATTGCGCAAATACCGTGCAAGATAAAAAGTTGCAACGACCGTCATTTTATTCCCTAGGGTGTCTGCTAAAAAAACATATATAATGTTTGGGGGTTCTGAGTAATTTTCTAGCAAAAGAATGATGATTTGTACATGTAGGAGAGAAGTGCCAGAATAGGCCCGGTATGGAAGTGGTATAAACAGCCCTGTATGGAAAGGGTTAAAAAGAAAATAGTGCTACTGCAGATAAATAATATCAACCGTATTCTATAATTTGTCTAATTTGAAATGACACTAACATTTTCATTCTGGTACAAAGTAATGTAAATTAAATAAAGTTTTTTGTGGCATAAACAAATAACAAAATGAATAGAAATAAAAGAAAATTTTACAAATTAGTGGTAAATAAAATAGAAATAAAAAAATCAGCAAGAAAATAATAGTTAAAGGAAAGAAGGAGAAGAATGAGTTAAATAAGGCTGATTAGAGTAAACTAAGGGTTAATAAATGTATTTTTATTTTTTTAACAAACATCCTTTTTATCTGCAGATGAATTAAACAGGGTATAAAGTAACATCTTATAAAGTTTATAAACACTGCTAGATGTATTTACACAGCAACTCCGGGCTAATGATTTCAGTGTGAAAGGGCAGAAGGTCCTGAAGTACCTAAAAGGTGAAGTATTTAAAAGGTACTTTAAAAAAATAAAAATACATTTTGCCTTACCCGTTGACCCATTTTGCAAAAATTACGAAATTTCAACAAATTCTCCAGATTTTTACTGAGCTGTTAGGGAAATAAAAGCTCTCAATGTAGCCAATAGGGATGAGCTTCGCGTTCGCGTCGAACACACGTTCGACTCGAACATTGGCCGTTCGATCGTTAGACGAAGAACGAACTTTATGGTCCGTTCGCGTTAAATTCGTGTTGGTCGACACGGCCCATAATTCACTGCGGCATCGCAGTGCATTGCTGGCTGATGATTGGCAAAGCATGCACTATGACCCGCATGCTTGGCCAATCACAGCGTGGAAAAAACGGAGAGCCGTAATTGGCCAAAGCCAGGGTGGCTTTGGCCAATTATGGCTCAGGGGGTTTAGTACATGCCCCACACTATATAAGGTCGCCTGGAAGTCGGCCTTGTGTAGTGTGTTGGCGTTTGTGAAAGAGGCAGTTTCAGAGAGATAGACAGTGTCATTTATATTGAGTTAGATAGAGCAGGCAGGTGAGTCAGTTAGCTGCTGGTACAGTGTGTAGAGGATATATATGCATCCTAGGTGTTGTGTATATATTTATACACTCTATTGAGTTTAGATAGATCCGTTCCTGTTATTCTCTATACTGTGACAGGCAGGCAGGTGATTGTGCTAGCTGCAGACAGTCAGGCCCCTTTCACACTGAGGCGGTTTGCAGGCGCTATTGTGCTAAAAATAGCGCCTGCAAACTGAGCCTAAACAGCGGCTGCTGTCTCTCCAATGTGAAAGCCCGAGGGCTTTCACACTGGAGCGGTGCGCTAACAGGACGTGAATAAAAGTCCTGCTAGCCGCATCTTTGGAGCGGTGCGTTTACCGCTCCTACACCGCTCCTTCCCATTGAAAGCAATGGGAAAACGCGGTAATACCGCCGGCAATGCGCCTCTACAGAGGCACATTGCCGGCGGTATTAACCCTTTTTCGGCCGCTGACGGCCGAATACCTCCGCAATTCCGACGGTATAGTGCCGCTAAAAATAGCGGCGCTATACCGCCACCGCACCCACCGCCCCAGTGTGAAACCAGCCTCAGTGTTTCACTGAGGTTGATTTCACACTGGGGCGGTGGGTGCGGTGGTGGCATAGCGCCGCTATACCGTCGGAATTGCGGAGGTATTCGGCCGCTAGCGGTGCGGTTTTAACCCCCGCTAGCGGCCATAAAAGGGTTAATACCGCAGTTTCCCATTGCTTTCAATGGGAAGGAGCGGTGTAGGAGCAGTAAACACACCGCTCCTCTCAGCACTCCAAAGATGCGGCTAGCAGGACTTTTTTTCACGTCCTGTTAGCGCACCACTCCAGTATGAAAGCCCTCGGGCTTTCACATTGGAGAGACAGCAGCCGCTGTTTAGGCTCGGTTTGCAGGCGCTATTTTTAGCACAGTAGCGCCTGCACACCGCCCCTGTGTGAAAGGGGCCTTAGTGTACTACTGTGTCCTTTGCATAGCGATCACCTAAAGCTCACCTGGATACAGTTATTCTCTATACTGTGACAGGCAGGCCGGTGATTGTACTAGCTGCAGACAGTCAGTGTTTCACTTAGTGTACTACTGTGTGCTTTGCATAGCATTCACCTAAAGCCTAAATTTTTGATGCAATACTTTGCAACAGGGCTCATTGCTGCGCTCTAAGTACACTATCTGTGAGGGGTTGCAGTGTTGTGGCACCAGTGCCTAAGGCCCAATTTTTCAGCCCCTGTTCAACAGGGGCATGCAATTACAATTCTTGATCTAATATTTCACAGCAGGGTCCATTCCTGCGCCCACCAAGAGTAACTGAGGGCTTACAGTGTTGTGGCACCAGCACCACCACCAAAGGCCCAATTTTTCCTACCACTGTTCAACAATGGCATGTAAATACAATTCCTGATATAATAGTTCACAGCAGTGCGTTTCAGCGCCCACTAACAGTAACTGTGAGGACTTACAGTGTTGTGCCAACACCAACACCTAAGGGGCAAATTTCAGCTGAGTATATACGGCAGGCCCCTACTTTCAAACATCCAACTTACAAACGACTCCTACTTGGAAACGGAAGGAGACAACAGGAAGTGAGAGGAAATCTACCCCTAGGAAGGGAAATTCTCTCCTGTAAGAGTTAATATGGGAAAAAGGTGGCTCCTCTCTACTGATGCTTTATCACCAATCCTTGTTTCAATAAAAAAAAACAAATGTTCCAAAAACATTTGTCATTGGGATGGAATGTGAGATGAAATGTTCTGAACAGGGGCACAGATAGCAAAACAAATGTTACAGGGGTGATAACCCTTCCCTATGTTCTCCAAAAAGCTTAAAAATAGATTTTTTGGCTGGAGCTACACTTAAAAAATGTACCTGTTCCAAATTACAAACAGATTGTACTTAAGAACAAACCTACAGTCCGTGTCTTTTTTGCACCGCCTGTATATGGCTGTTCAGAGTATATAGGGCCTTTTTTTATTTTGGGTGCGGGGTTCCCGTGAATATCCATACAAGACCCAAAGGGGCTGGTAATGGGCTGGCAATGGGCTGGCGTAGGGGGGTGGGTGGTGGGGTAGCCATGCCATTTTTCTCAATGATTTTCATCCATATTGCCGGGACCAGACATTACATTAAAGCCGCAAGCAGTTTTAAATGGCTTTTTTTCTTTTAGAAATGTCATTTTGTGCAGGGACAGTTCTAAACACGGGAAACACGTGGCACTTCACGGGCACACTTTAGACAACCCCCAGGTACAATATTTAAAGGAATATTTCACTTTTTTTTTTCACTTTATGCATCATTAAAATCACTACTCCCGAAAAAACGACCGTTTTAAAAGATTATTTTTACATTGATACATGTCCCCTCGGACAGGACCCGGGTCCCCAAACCCTTTTTAGGACAATAACTTGCATATTAGGCGTTATAATTGGCACTTTAGATTTCGAACGTTCACGTCCATTGTATTTAATAGGGTTCTAAAGATTGTGCGAACGTTCGGTCCGTTCGAAGGTTCTGGTGCAAACCGAACGGGGGGGTGTTCGGCTCATCCCTAGTAGCCAATGCCCACTGATCTCCATATATTTAAAATGACATAGTTACATAGTTAATCTGGTTGGAAAAAGGACACAAATCCATCTAGCTCAACCAACACACCATAAATGGTGTGTTAATCTCTGTAGATTATTTAACTTTTCCTAAATAAATATTAAAAATAACCACATAGCTGCAGCTTGGTAAATAAAACCTGGTGTGGGGAAAAAAATGGGATAGGGGGGCTGACTTTTTTTCTGAAAATGCTAGTTTCCTGTCTGTCTTTGGTTTTGAAAATATATGGGTTCCTAAGCAAGCATGCAGACTAGGAAAACCAAAGTGGAGACAGGACACCCAAGTTGCATTCTTGTTCTAGAACAGCAACTTAGATTCCAAAGCCATTAACTCAGCTTGATAGCCAGACATCCTGCATTTTCAGATGTGGTCAGCAATGGCAGCCTCCTTACCTCCTCAGTGCTGACTTTCTTTAATCACTTGCCGATCAGCTGCCGCCGTTATAAGGCGGCAGGTTGGCACGATCCTGCGAACCGTTGTAGCTGTAAGTCGGTCCATTTAAGCGGGATAGCAGGCGCGATGACGGTGGTCGCGATGACGGCCGGCCGCGAGCGATCGCGGGCACGAGAGGCAGAACAGGGACGTGTGTGTGTAAACACACACTTCCTTGTTCTGTTCTGTGAGGACAGACAGATCGTGAGTTCCTAATAGCTAGGAACCACGATCTGTCATTTCCTCTAGGTCAGTCCCATCCCCCTACAGTTAGAAACACACATAGGGAACACAATTAACCCCCTGATCCCCCCCTAGTGTTAACCCCTTCCCTGCCAGTGACATTTTTACAGTAACCAGTGCATTTTTATAGCACTGATCGCTGTATAAATGCCAATGGTCCTAAAAATGTGTCAAAAGTGTCCGCCATAATGTCGCAGTCCTGATATCCCCTATTTTTTAGACGCTATAACTTTTGCGCAAAGCAATCAATATAAGCTTATTGCGATTTTTATTACCAAAAATATGTAGAATACATATCGGCCTAAACTGAGAAAATATTAGCTTTTTACAAAATATTGTGGTTTTTTTTTTTCAAAATTGCAAAAAATAAAAATTGCAGAGATGATTAAATACCACCAAAACAAAGCTCTATTTGTGGAGAAAAAAGGACGTTAATTTAGTTTGGGTACAGCGTCGCACGACCGCGCAATTGTCAGTTAAAGCGACACAGTGCAGAATCGCAAAAAATGGCCCGGTCATTGGGCAGCCAATTCTTCTGGGGCTGAAGTGGTTAAACAGATTCCAGGTATGGAGATTTCATACATAGTTACATTGGTCTAGCTATGCATACCCCATACTTGGCTATTACTCCTGGAAAATAGAAATCACTAAAGTAGACACCAATACTCCAGTGATCTCCACTTGCTTCCCAGTCCTGTGCTGAACGGCTGTCCTGCTGCACTGGGAACACAGGAGGTTGGCCGCTCATCTCTGATACTTTTCAGAAAATGCTTTGCATTTTTTGAATGAATGCAAAGGATTCTATGATTGAATGAGGTGGAGAGCGTGATGTCACTGCTCCACCTCTCCACCAAATGCAAAGCATTCCCTGAATGGAGCCCACGCCGAGGGGCCAACCTCCTTTGTTCAGAATGCATCAGGCCAGCTGCTCAGCAAAGTCCAGGGAAGCAAGTGGCGATCGCTGAAGTGTCCGCGTCCGTGATTTCCAGCTTCCAGGGTAATGGCTAGGTATGGTATCCATCCATCCATAGCTGGAAAAAAAGAATACTTTATAGCTGTATTATTCTAAAAACAAGTATTTGAATTTCCTTATTTAAATTAAATATAAGTGGATAGCAACTAAACTGTCTCGTTTTTTGATTCCTACCAAAGAAATCATTTATATTATCATTCACATCTCTTATTTCGTTCCTTTTAATGTTCCTCTCTTTTCCCTGAATTAGTGTGTCTTCTAAATCCTGGAGAAAGTACTAAGTCACCTTAATGTCTCCTGCAGTTAATAACAGGAGAGAGAAGAAACACGATTTGCTTTGTGTATCTGTCAGGGCTAAACCCTAACAGATCCGTGAAAGGCAGCATTTTCCCTGTATGCTTAGCATTTTAGTAGAATAATGTGCCTCCAGCAGGATACAGTTCTGTCTTATTTTCTCAGCTCATTGTGGGTTTAGAGCAAGCCTAATAATCAGATCTGCCACGATTATCCTTTCTGGCTGATTGTTAAGGTAATTTTGTATTCAGTTTTTTTATAAGACAATCGTAATATTTAATGTAAACCTAATACTGCTTGTAATTCCTTAGATTAGAATATCTGTACATCCCTCTATTTGCTTGTATGGTTGGTCAAAATACACATGAAAAATGATTAACCACTTCTCCACCGGGCCTATTCTGTCACTTCTTTCCTTCATGTAAAAATCATAATTTTTTTGTTAGAAAATTAATCAGAACCCCCAAACATTATATATATATATTTTTTAGCAGACACCCTAGGAAATAAAATGGCGGTTGTTGCAACTTTTTATCTTGCACGGTATTTGCGCAATAATTTTTCAAACGCCTTTTTTGGGGAAAAAAACGGTTTCACAAATTAAAAAATAACAAAACAGTAAAGTTAGCCCAATTTTTTTGTATAATGTGAAAGATGCTGTTATGCCAAGTAAATAGATACCTAACATGTCACGCTTTAAAATTGCGCACACTCATGGAATGGCGCCAAACTTCGGTACTTAAAAATCTCCATAGGCGACGCTTTAATTTTTTTTACAGGTTACTATTTTGGAGTTACAGAGGAGGTCTAGTGCTAGAATTGTTGCTCGGACTCTACCGCATGCGGAAATACCTCACATGTGGGGTTTGAACGGCGTTTACATATGTGGGCAGGGCTTACATGTGTGTTCGCTTCTGAGCGCGAGCTACCGGGGACAGGGGCGTTTTACTTTTTTTTTTTTTTTTTTTTACTGAATTTTTTCATTTCAACACTTTTTTTAACATTTTTTTTTTTATCACTTTTATTCCTATTACAAGGAATGTAAACATCCCTTGTAATAGGAATCATTGTGACAGGTCCTCTTTATGGAGAGATGCGGGGTCAATAAGACCCCACATCTCTCCTCCAGGCTGAAAAGCATGAGATCTGTGAAAAATTGTCAGATTCGTTCTCCGGGCCCCCGATGGCACGGGAGAGCCCAGAGAAGCACCGGATGGCGGCGGGAGGGGGGGTGTCCACTCCCGCCGCCTATAAGAACAATCAAGCGGCGGAACTGCCGCTATGATTGTTCTTATGGTGCACAGAATCGCCAGAAGAACGGAATGATATCTGAATGATGCCTGTAGCTGCAGGCATCATTCATGTATCCCCCTTGAAATTCAAGGATGTCATATGAAGTCCTTGGTGGAGAAGTGGTTAATAAAAGGGGTAAACTCAATGTATCCCAACCAGCATAAAAAACCTAGTATCTGCTGAAAATGGCATTAAAAGGGTTGTAAAGGTTCCTTTAAAAAAAAAAAAAAATGGCAAACATATCATACTTACCTGCACTGTGCAGTTCGTTTTGCACAGAGTGGGCCCGATCCTGGTCTTCTGGGGTCCCTCGGCAGCTGTCTCGGCTCCTCCCCGCATCAGCTAACCCCCGTTCTAGGAAGCGCTCTCCCAAGGAGGTTAGCTTGTGGGCGCACTCCCGTGATACAGTAATACAGACGGCGGCTATAGCCACTGACTGTATCACTCGGCCCCGCCCCCCGGCGCGCTGCGTCATTGATTTGATTGACAGCATTGCGAGCCAATGGCTGTGCTGCTATCAATCATCCAATGAATGAGCCGAGAAGAGCTGAAAAGCCCGGTCAAGAAGCCTGCGCATTCACGACGCGGGACTTTCGAGTGCTCAGGTAAGTAAGCAGGGGGAGGGGCGCTAATCATCGGATGTTTTTTCCCTTAACCACTTAAGCCCCGGACCATTTTGGCTGGTTAAAGACCAGGCCCCTTTTTGTGATTCGGCACTGCGTCGCTTTAACTGACAATTGCGCGGTCGTGCGACGTGGCTCCCAAACAAAATTGGCGTCCTTTTTTTCACACAAATAGAGCTTTCTTTTGGTGGTATTTGATCACATCTGCAGTTTTTATTTTTTGTGCTATAAACAAAACTAGAGCGAAAATTTTGAAAAAAATGCAATATTTTTTTACTTTTTGCTATAATAAATATCCCCAAAAAATATATAAAAAAACCATTTTTTTTTTCCTCAGTTTAGGCCGATATGTATTCTTCTACATATTTTTGGTTAAAAAAAAACGCAATCGCCGTTTTTTGAATGGTTTGGGCAAAAGTTATAGAGTTTACAAAATAGGGAATAGTTTTATGGCATTTTTATTATTATTATTTTTTTTTACTAGTAATGGCGGCAATCAGGGATTTTTTTCATGACTGCGAAATTATGGCGGACACATCGGACACTTTTGACACCATTGTCATTTTTACAGCGATCAGTGCTAGAAAAATGTACAGATTACTGTAAAAATTACACTGGCAGTGAAGGGGTTAACCACTAGGTAGCGCTGTAGGGGTTAAGTGTTCCCTGCATTGTGTTTCTAACTGTAGGGGGGATGGGCTCTGTGTCACATGACACCGATCTCCGCTCCGAGTACACGGAGCCGAGATCCGTGTCATTGTCACTAGGCAGAGCAGGGAGATGCTTGTTTACACAAGCATCTCCCTGCTCTATACCTCCGTGAAGCGATTGCGGGGAAGGCAGCAGGTTCGCGAGCGCGACCCCCACGTCAGGCAGTTAAAGGGGATGTACAGGTACGTGGATGTGCCTGTACGTGCCATTCTGCCAACGTATAAGTACAGGAGGCGGTCGGCAAGTGGTTAATGCATAGAATGCATTAAGGTGAAAAAGCATAAACCTTTACAACCCCTTTAAGGGCTTATGATGATAGACCTAGACGACAATGCTTTCATGTGCATTCTGCCTGGGCCCCTCCTACCGCCGCTCTCGGTGCCCTACGCCGCTTACCGGAGCCGCCGGCAGCGGTGGAGGCGATCACGTCCTCTTCCGTGTTCGGTATGGAGCTGAGTGAGGGGAAGATGGCCTCCGCTCGGCTCCATACAATTGCAGAGCGGAAGCGACTTTTTTTTTTTTTTTTATTATTATTATTGCATTTTAGTGTAAATATGAGATCTGAGGTCTTTTTGACCCCAGATCTCCTATTTAAGAGGACCTGTCATGCTTTTTTCTATTACAAGGGATGTTTACATTCCTTCTAATAGGAATAAAAGTGACACAATTTTTTTTTTTTTTAAAGAACAGTGTAAAAATAAAAAAGTTAAATAAATAAGAAAAAAATAATAATAATTTAGCACACCCTGTCCCGCAGAGATCGCTTGCAAGTGAGCGAATATGTGATTAGCGCCCACATATGAAAACGGTGTTCAAACCACACATATGAGGTATCGCGACAATCGTTAGAGCAAGAGCAATAATTCTAGCCTCCTCTGTAACTCAAAACATGCAACCTGTAAAAAAATTTAAACATTGCATATGGAGATTTTTAAGCATAAAAGTTTGTCGCCATTCCACGAGCCTGGTGTCCAAGACACAGTGCAATATGCAAATCCTTTTTGTTTGGTTCAATCTAAAAAGAACAATAAACATCTGGTGTGCAATGTAAAGTGCAATTTTACATATGGATCCAAATGTTATATGCCAAGTTATATCTGTTGTCAAGTCTGTGCCCAGCCATATCTGTAGGCTATGTATGAAGCTGTAACTATGGTATGAAGATACTTTTCTGGTGACAAGTATAATAAGAACTGTCACACTTGGTGCCATATGCTGTATTAACAGTTATAAATCTTAGAAATGTCTAGTTGGCCTTAGGTTCAGTTCTGTGTTATGCGGCAAAAAAAAATAATATTTCTGGAGTCCTGGGGTGTATGGGGCAGTAATTGAGCGGGGTCTCTTCTGATATAGAGTTTCAAGTATATTGCCATTTCTATTACGGTAGCCAACCATGCTTTTTCCATCTCTCAGCTAAGAATTTTAACCACTTTCCGACCAGGCCATAGACAAATTACGTCCTAGTCAGGAAGTGTAATACTGTGGTTATGGCTGCAGCAATATACCACAACCCTGTTATTGTTTTTATCAGCCAGTGATTCTCTACAAGATTAAAGTAGTCCGAGTGGCAAATTTGCCACTAAATTACTGATCAGTAAAGCCCGGTGACCCGCCCAGTGCCGCCAGTGAATTGGCATAGAGATGAGTGAAGGTAAGATGGCCTCCACTCATCTCTATGGCCTTGGAGGACCGGAGTGACGTCATGATGTCACCACTGGTCTTATAGACCACAGATCTCTCCATAAAGAGGACCTGTCATGCTGTATTGCTATCCCAAGGAATGTTTACACTTCTTGTGATAGCAATAAAAGTGATCAAAATAAAAATAAAATGAAAGGTGTAAAAATAAAAAATAAATGGAATAAAATAAATAATAATAAAAAATCTTTCATATTTTACAAAAAGTTGGGGTATATATTGTTTTTTTTTTGTTTTTTTTTAATTCATTAAAGTGTATTTTGAAGAAAAAAAAATGTGTTTCAAAAAATCGCTGCACAAATACTGTGTGACATAAACAATTGCAATGACTGTTATTTTATTCTCTAGGGCCTCTCCTAATATGATTATATATATATATATATATATATATATATATATATATAATCATAAGACAGTAAAATTCAAACTTTCTAAATAAAAAAGTCCACAATAAAACTGTAGCAGCGCTACGATCAAATATTCATTTGAGCGTCTTCTATATATTAGTTCATATATGGGTGATGTGGATAATGAATGGATTTGTGGTTGGTTGTGATTGGTGATTGATGATTAGAGTGGTAATCCTTAGCACAGAGTGATACTAGTAGGTTGAGCCACGCTGATTGTAGTATCCTTTTTATATATATATATATATATATATATATATATTCATATATATAATGTTTCGGGGTTCTAAGTAATTTTCTAGCAAAAAAACGCTGATTTCTACATACAGTGTATATGAGAGGAGTGTCAGAACTGGCCCGGTAGGAAAGTGGTTAATTACGGTTCCTTATTACACAGACTCTTCATACAGTTTATAGTGTAATGCCTTGCACACACGACCGGATTTTCCGATGGAAAAAGTCAGACGGGCTCTTTTCATCGGATATTCCGTCCGTGTGTATGCCCCATCGGACTTTTTCCTTCTGAAATTCCGACGGACTTAGATAGAGAACTTGTTCTCTTCTTTTCCGACGGACAAAAATTTATATCGGAAAGTCCGTTCGTCTGTATGCAATTCCGACGGACTAAAAACTACGCATGCTCAGAATCAAGCAGAAGAGCCGAACTGCCTATTGAACTTTATTCATCTCGGCTCGTCGTACGTGTTGTACGTCACCGCGTTTTTGACGGTCGGACTTTTGTGTGACCGTGTGTATGCAAGACAGCTTGAGTGAAATTCCGTCTGACAATCCATCGGACTTTATTCCGACGGACAGTCCGGTCGTGTGCACAAGGCATTAGAAGTAGTTATTTCTGGAAAACATCAACATGTTGTTTTGGGTGGAGATGTAGAAATGAATTACTTAAAAGGCCGCATCACTACAAGAGAAATCTTCTGATTACTTTACTATAGAAAAGGCCAGACAAGTAATACTTGACCTTTAGAAAGGTTCCACATAAAGATCTCCTCTATTGGAGGTTCAAAGGGTAATCAATGCTCGGTGTCACTAGCTTTGACCCTCATGACCCCAGATCTGCATTCTGTTTTCTGTTGGAGATATCAACGATGTAATGCTGAAAATCTTGCTCCCTTTTAATGCTGGGATTAAACAGGTTAAATCTGTGTTCCTGGATCCCGCGTCTTTCTACACCTTTTCCCGTACAAGAACGAGAGTGAAAGTGATGAAGAGGTTTTCAAGAATAAGCAGCAGGTTTAAAGGACAGATCGTAAAAACAGAGTTTATCCTAGTGCGCGGGCCGTGTTAATGTGTTTCAGCAATAAATGGTAATAAATTCCCGTAATGAACCTTCAGTGCTTTTCTCTATTTTACAGAGGAAAAATATTTACATTTAAAGGAATCACTGTGCTTTCCCCAAGCATTCACAAATAAGCTAAGCGAGCAAATGTGGTAGGGCAACAAAATAAAGCTCACCGCGGACGTAGGAAGACTGGGAAACTGGCATATAAATTGTAAAGACGTATGAGGAACCTGGGACGGCTACGTAAACTGCCCTATTCCTGGTTTGTCTGATGCTGATCTGCAAAGACTGGCGAAAAATTAGTTCACTGGAATATTATTGTACATACGTATATCTTCGAACCTTCTGGTACAAGGCTGTAGGAAAAATATGATGGCTGTGCCATACCTCTGGCAAAGCACCATCAATACAATACCAATGCTTCATTAGAAAAGAAAAGTATTGATGTGAATTCACTTACACCTACAGTCAATGTCAACAAAAAGACTACAAAATCTTTTAAATCATTGTACACTATATTGTCAAAAGTATTGGGACACCTGCCTTTACACGCACATGAATTTTAATGGCATCCCAGTCTTAGTCCATAGGGTTCAATATGGATTTGGGAAGTAGAGTGTACACTGCTCCAAGGCTGTCTGCAAATTAAAGATCTCTTGATACTACTGTGGCAACAAGACTGGGTGCCTGCCGAGGTCCGCAACCTGGACAATCCATGCAACAAAGAGAAAAAGCGGCACATCCAGAGATGAAGAAAAATTTGTTGGTTTATTGTAGAGTCAAAGGTTTTAAAAACATGACACACGAGGGATCCACATTGTTCAGCAACAGTGTGGATCCCTCGTGTGTCATGTTTTTTAAACCTTTGACTCCACAATAAACCAACAAATTTTTCTTCATCTCTGGATGTGCCGCTTTTTCTCTTTGTAGCATCAATATGGAGTTGGCCCACCCTTTGCAGCTATAACAGCTTCAACTCTTCTTGGAAGGCTGTCCACAAGGTTTAGGAGTGTGTCTATGGGAATGTTTGACCATTCTTCCAGAAGTGCATTTGTGAGGTCAGGCACTGATGTGGACAAGAAGGCCTGGCTTGCAGTCACCACTCTAATTTATCCCAAAGATGTTCTATCGGGTTGCGGTCAGAACTCTGTGCAGGCCAGTCAAGTTCCTCCACCCCAAACTCGCTCATCCATGTCTTTATGGATCTTGCTTTGTGCACTGGTCCAAATCATTTGGTGGAGGGGGGATTATGGTGTGGGGTTGTTTTTCAGGGGTTGGGCTTGGCCCCTTAGTTCACATGGGGGAGATTGAGTTGATCACCTATTCAGTCATGTCTGAAAGTGCCAAGATCAAATGGTGCAAAGTGAAGAAAATGGGAGAATATGCTGTTGGAGGGGATGCAGGAATCTATTACTTTGCCTGGCTTAGGCAAAGAAAATGTTCACTTTAAAGCGGAGCTCCACCATAAAGTGGAACTTCCACTCATCGGATTCCTCCCCCCTCCGGTACCACAATTGGCACCTTTCAGGGGGGAGGGGGGGTGCAGATAGACAGACAGGTATTTGCACCCACTTCCGGGAATACACACTGCGGGTAGACTGCGGGCAGTGCGTCACTTCCTGGTCCCCCCCCCCCATTGTGTTCTGGGAAACACACGGCTCCCAGGACACAGCGGGGACCTGTGAAAGACGCGCAGCGCTGCTCGCGCATGCACAGTAGGGAACCTGGAAATGAAGCCGCAATGCTTCACTTCCTGATTCCCTCACCCATGATGGCGGTGGGGGCAGCCAAGAGACAAGCGATCGCTCGTCTTCTGCTGCCGACGTCGCTGGACTTCAGGACAGGTAAGTGTCCTAATATTAAAAGTCAGCAGCTGCAGTATTTGTAGCTGCTGGCTTTTAATATTTTTTTTACTGCGGAGCTCCGCTTTAGGCACCCTTCCCTTGGAAGCAAGTTGAAACGGGACTTTGACTGGATACTTTGACCAACATTGCAATGTAGCTTTATACAAAAAAAAAATTAAAAGCCAATGCAAATATTCATTTATTTATTTTTTGCAAATTCTTTTTTTGCAATTTAAAAAAATAAAATTACCAGAACCAAAAGAAAATAGTATTACAGCTGTAATCACAGCCCGATACAGAACCAAGACAAAACAAGGTAGCAGAGTACGATAAACCATTTGAATCTCACGCCAACAAGTCTCGATGTAGGTTTACCAACTCTCACTGAGAACATGACCAGTCAAGTTCCCTAAATAAATATATTAATACAATTTGTGATCTAAATGCACACATCTGGCTCAACTCAGGTAACACATTTCATCCATAATATATAGTAGTAAAAGTCAAGGTTCCTTTAAAACTCCCGGGAGGGACCTCCTGTAGGAACCCGAAGGGGATCAATGCAAGTATTTTTGCATGGAGGACTTCAGAAGCCACATTTCTTTTTTAGTTTTTGGATAGAGAATGGAATAGTTAAAAGCACTTACAGTTTTTTTTGCTGTCTGTGTCCCACTGGAAAGATTTATTTTCACTTCCTGTCCCAGAGACACAACAGGGTTTAATGCCGCATACACACGATCGGAAATTTAGACAAGAAAAGTCCGATGTGAGCTTTTGGTCGGAAATTCCGACCGTGTAGGCTCCATCGGACTTTTGCTGTCGAAATTTCCGCCAACAAAAGATTGAGAGCAGGTTCTCTATTTTTCCGATAGAAAAGGTTCTTATCGGAATTTCCGATCGTCTGTATGCAATTCGGACGCGCAAAAAAACACGTATGCTCAGAATCAAGCAGAAGAGCCGAACTCCCTATTGAACTTCATTGATCGCGGCTCGTCGTACGTCTTGTACGTCTCCGCGTTCTTGACGGATGGAATTTTTGACAAGATTTGTGTGACCGTGTGTATGTATAACACAAGTTTGAGCCAACATTCCATCGGGAAAAAAAAAACACGTTTTTCTTGTCGGATTTTTCGTGTGTACATGGCATAAGAGAAAATCTCTCCAAAAAAAAAGGGGAACATTTACTTTTAGACAGTTGTCACCAGTGTCCCCCATTGGAAAGCATCTGCTCTGTTCCTGTTTGGATGACAGCTCATAATTTGGGATTCCTCCTCATTTTCAGTCCTGGTGACGACGGTCGCTGGGATACAAGAAGCATGTGTGTGAATCTCTCCACTAGGGGGCACAGACAGCAATAATCAACTTCACAGTGTTCTGGTCTTTCCCCATTACATAGAAAAATATTTTCACTTTAGATACATTTTTGAAACAATATGAAATAACAAAATGAAAAAATTGTAGAAATGATGTAGGAATTTTTTCTTTAAACACAAATCTTTAGATCTTTTTAGAGGCCCTTTTAGGATGCAAAGAAGGACAGGTGTATAAGAAAGAGGGGCAGAGGGATTTGGGTTGAAAACAGGAACGGTCTCTTCAAAAGGACATGTTGTAGAATCAGTTACAGCCAAGGGTATCAGATACAGACTGGTGTGGTTTAGCCTTTCTGCACTATGCAGGGTGACCTCAATGGTTGGAGATTATCAGGTATAGTCTTGGTCATTAGTAGTCTTCTAGCTGGGAGACCTACAGAATATGTATCAAGGGCAGTCGCGGGCAGTGCTGTCTTTATCGTCTCTCCTATTTGTATTTTATCCTGTACCTGCCATTATTTCCATAACTTGTCTCCGCAGGGTCTGTGAGTATACTGCTTTTGGAATAAGTAGTTTGCGTGAGTCAGGATGAATACAGAGCAGTCCGCCGATAAACTCTCAGTGTAACGAGCTGCACAACCTGATAAGGCCTTTATTTTAGAACTTGACTGTATATCTAGCAATATTTTCTGAATAGCATGCTTGCTGCACTTTACAACTGGGCCGAATACTGCGCCTGTTCTCTGCCAAACCTACATGCTTTGTATACTAAACTTAATAATTTATTTGCTGTCTTCTATGATGATGAAGGATGCAGACACTGATAACACAGTAAGTACCTTCTTAAACATTGCTTCCAGCCAGTACAAGACAAGCATACAGAGTCAGAGGATTAAGATCCTGCAATAAGGAACTGAGGATAGAGGTATTTAAAGGAAAACTACACTTGTGTAATGACAATGATATCTTGTTAATAATTGCAGCCAAATTTGATGTAATTACAAATGACCTTTCAGTTGCTGTCTGCTGATAGCCACAATTTTCTGTAACTGCCCGAAAAAATCTGGTTTGATTAACCACTTAAGCCCCGGACCAATACGCAGCATAAAGACCAGGCACCGTTTTTGCGATTCGGCACTGCGTCGCTTTAACTGACAATTGTGCGGTCGTGCGACGTGGCTCCCAAACAAAATTGACGTCCTTTTTTCCCCAAAAATAGAGCTTTCTTTTGGTGGTAATTGATCACCTCTGCGGTTTTTATTTTTTGCGCTATAAACAAAAGCAGAGCGACAATTTTGAAAAAAATTCAATATTTTTTACTTTTTGCTATAATAAATATCCCCAAAAAATATATAAAAAAACATTTTTTTTCCTCAGTTTAGGCCGATACGTATTCTTCTACATATTTTTGGTAAAAAAAAATCGCAATCAGCGTTTATTGATTGGTTTGCGCAAAAGTTATAGCGTTTACAAAATAGGGGATAGTTTTATGGCATTTTTATTATTTTTTTTTTTTACTAGTAATGGCGGTGATCAGTGATTTTTTTTCGTGACTGCGACATTATGGTGGACACATGGGACACATCGGACACTTTTGACACATTTTTGGGACCATCGTCATTTTTACAGCGATCAGTGCAATAAAAATGCACTGGTTACTGTAAAAATGACACTGGCAGTGAAGGGGTTAACCACTAGGGGTGCTGAAGGGGTTAAGTGTGCCTAAGGGAGTCATTCTCACTGTTAGGGGGCGTGGCTAGGAGTGACACGTCACCGATCTCCGCTCTGATTACACAGAGTGGAGATCGGTGACAGTGTCAGTAGGCGAGCGGGGAGATGATGTGTTTACACTAACATCTCCCCGCTCCATCCCTCCGTGAGACGATTGCGGGGATCCCCGCGGCGATCGAGTCCGCGGGACCCGCAGCCCGACTCACGGGGATGACTGCAGGGTCACGAGCGCGCCGCCAGCGGCGCGCGCACGACCACATGGCAGGCAGTTAAAGGGCAACGTACAGGTACGTGATTGTGCCTGTACGAGCCATTCTGCCGACGTATATATGCCGTGAGCAGTCGTTAAGGGGTTAAAGGGGTTGTAAAGGATATTTTTTTTTTTTTTTTTTTAAATAACAAACATGTTATACTTACCTCCACTGTGCAGCTCGTTTTGCACACAGTGGCCCCGATCCTGGTCTTCTGGGGTCCCACGGTGGCTGTCTCGGCTCTTCTCCGCAAGAACTAACCCCCTTCATGCGAGTTCTCTCTCATGGGGGTTAGTTCTTGCGGGCGCGCTCCCGTGATACAGCCGGCGGCTATAGCCGCTCACTGTATCACTCAGCCATTCCCCCCGGCGCGCCGCATCATTGGATGTGATTGACAGCAGCGCAAGCCAATGGCTGCGCTGTTATCAATCCATCCACTCTAGCCAATTAACGGCCAGACTGAGCAGAGAAGAAGACGTCGGGGGCGAGCACAGCAGGTGAACGGGCTCAGGTAAGTAAAACGGGGGGCTGGGGGGCCGTAACTGTCAGATGTTTTTTCACCTTAATGCATAGGATGCATTAAGGTGAAAAAACATGAGCGTTTACAATCCCTTTAAAGCGGTTGTTTACCCAAATTTTTAACTTTTACCTACAGGTAAGCCTATAATAAGGCTTACCTGTAGGTAAAAAGAATATCTCCTAAACCTGTATGGTTTAGGAGATATTCCCCTCGCAATGAGCCGCTGAATGCAGCGGCGCATGCGCAGCGAGGATTCTTGGCTAAAGGCTGGCAGCCGCCGGACCTTGCCGACGCGCGGGAGTGACGACATCACCGCTCCAGCCACTCACAGCGCTGGAGCGGCGATCCCCGGAAGACACGCCGAGGCAAGATGACATCTCCCTCGGCCTGGACCAGGTAAGTTCCCGATGCCTCGTTCTAAGGTAAGTATTTCATAATGAGCTAGTATGCGCTGCATACTAGCTCATTATGCCTTTTGCCTTACAGGTATGAAAAAAAAAAACAGCAGCGGGGTATACAACCGCTTTAAGGCTGCTTTCACACTGAAACCTCCTGCCGTTAGCGGTAAAGCGCCGCTCGTTTTAGGGATACGGCGCTGCGCCGTTTTAACTGACAATTGCGCGGTCGTGCGACAGTGTACCCAAATAAAATGGACGTACTTTTTTTCCCCACAAATAGAGCTTTATTTTGGGGGTATTTGATCACCTCTGCAGTTTTTATTTTTTGCGCTATAAACAAAAAAGTACGGACTATTTTGAAAAAAAAAATATATTTTTTACATTTTTGCTATAATAAATACCCCCCAAAAATATATATACCGGTATACATATATATATATATATATATATATATATATATATATATATATAAAAAATGTCTTCCTCAGTTTAGGCCGATATGTATTCTTCTACATATTTTTGGTAAAAAAAAAATCGCAATAAGCGTATATTGATTGGTTTGCACAAAAGTTATAGTGTCTACAAAATAGGGGATAGATTTATGGCATTTATATGTTTGAGAGTAACTTGTTTTGAGAGTGTTTTGCAAGACAAGCAACATTTTTTAATAAATTTTGACTTGATATACAAGCGATGTCTTGATATACAAGTAGCGTCATGTCACAAATTAGTATAAAAGAGAAGAGAGGTGCCTCTAAGTGTAGCAATATGGTTACATTTAATGAAGGTACAACATTTAACAACATGTTGCTACACTTAGACCCGGTTCACACAGGGGCGACTCGTCAGGCGACTCAGCCACCTGACAAGTCGCGTCCCGCTCTGTTCAATAGAACCGTTCTAATAGGAGCGACGCAAGTCGCTCCGACTTAGAAAAAGGTTCTTGAACGACTTTGGGGGCGACTTGCATTGACTTCAATACAGAAGTAATTTTGCAAGTCGCCAGAGAAGTCGTCTTCAGATCGCCTTGCCGAGTCGCCCCCAAAGTCGTGCTGCCTGTGTGTGAACCGGCTCTTAGAGGCGCCTCTCTTCTCTTTTATACTGTGTAGCTCCTGCTGGTTTTTGCTTCTAATCCCCTTGTGGAGGCTTCCATTTGTGGATGGACATTTTATGTTTACACAACCTATAATCTTTTTATGTGGACTATAGCCTTAAGGACCTATGAGTAAATGGTTGTGGAACAAATCATTTGAGTTTCCATTATTTCTTATGGGGAAATTTACTTTGATATACAAGTGCTTTGGATTACAAGCATGTTTCTGGAACGAATTATGCTCGCAATCCAAGGTTTTACTGTATTATTTTTTTTACTAGCAATGCCAGTGTTCTGCGATTTTTATCAGGACTGCGACATTGCAGCAGAAAGATCGGACAGTTTTGACACCACTGACATTTATACAGCGATCAGTGCTATAAATAGCCACTGATTACTGTATAAATGTCATTGGCAGGGAAGGGGTTAACACTAGGGGCGATCAAGGGGTTAATTGTGTTACCTAGGGAGTGATTCTAAGTGTGGGGGGATGGGACTGCCTGGGTGAGGAGACCGATTGTTGTCCCTATGCATTAGGAACAACAGATCGCTCTCCTCACCCTTGACAGAACGGAGATCTGTCTGTTTACATTGAGAGATTTCCTTCTCAGGAGGAATCGCGATCGCCAAGCGGTTAAGCGGTGCTTTTGCAATGCTTTTCGGCCACTAGCGGGCCACTTTTAACCCCAAAGAAGGAAGAACTGGGATTGGTGGCTTGGCCGTCTCCCCCATTGGGCAGCCTTTTATCCCCCCCTCCTTTTTTTGTTTTTTGTTTTTTTAGATCCCCCCAAAATTTGTTGGATAAGATCGTTTTGCTAACGCTTTATTATATAATAACCATGCAACATTATGTAAATTGCTGCCATATGACGTGTCGACGTGTTGAAATCTTTAGCTTTGGCGTTTAGCCTCTAGTTGAGTCAATAATATTAATAAGAAGTTTTTTTGATGTTATAACACTGTATTTTCCAACAACAATAAAAATGTATTAAAACAAAGAAGGGGTTAAAAACTCCCGTGTTGCGGCGCTTCGGAAGCGCTGCCCATTCATTGGTCTAATAGAATTCAGTTTGTAGGTAGCATTTTCTGATTTGTTTCCTTGTTCCTGTAATCTACTCACTGCTTTTTGGATGCCTCCACAGAGCTTAGGGTCCAATTATAGACATCCCCTGCAATGTCCTTCATCACTGCACTAGGAGTTTAAGATAGACCATACATGGTTCAAATTTCGACCTGCTCAGCAGGAATCAGCAAAGATTTGAACCGTTTATGGGCAGGCTGATCGATCAACTTGGGTACAACAGCATGCCGAGTTTTACCTGCAACTATTGCTAGCGGCTGCTATAGCCGCTAGCAATAATCGCTGTTTTCTCCCGCAGGGGACGGCTTCCCTCGCCCTCCCTCGCCGAAGACAATGGCTCGGCAGGAGGGATTCCCAGATCAACACTTTCTCTGTCATCAACCCGTGATTGCAGGAAAGAAATTTACTCCGTATATGGCCGGCCTTAACCTTGAAAAGATAGTCACACAGATTGCTGTCTAAAATATTGTCATAAGCGCATTTTTTATTTAAACAGTCGAACGTATTAAAAAATATGTGATTATAGTAAAGACCTTGCTCCTTAAATTGGTATTAAACCCAAAAATTTAATATATTGCAGCTTATTGGATGTGGTTGCTGCATTTGTTTTCTTTTTTTAGGCTTTTCCCCTTCTGTTTTTACCTTGTGAACTGGTCAGTAACACCTTCTGTATTAAAGTGCCCCTACTCATAGATGAATGAGCACAGGGTCCGCCCCCTCGGTATGTCAGACCACGCCTACGTCATTGGCCTGAGCGGACCTGATGGGGAACTTCCTTCACTGTGTAAATTACACAGTGAAGAAAGTTCCCCACTCAGGCCAATGACGTAGGCGGCGTCTGACATACCGAGGGGGCGGACCTGATGGGGAACTTCCTTCACTGTGTAATTCATGAATAGACCCGCCCCTTCTCATGTTCTGCATCATGTGTGATGTGGAACTTTAGAAGGGGTGGGTCTATACATGTAATAGACTGCGGAGGAAGTTCCCCATCAGGTCCGCTCAGGCTCAGCCAATGACGGACAGCGCTGGACATCGGATCGCCGTGGGACACTGGATTTCACCGCTGGAATGTTTTTTTTTTAATTTAATTTTATTTTTTTAATAAAGGACTTTTCCAAGGTGTTGGTGTGTTTTTTTTTTTTTTTACACTTTCTTCGTGAAATGGTAGGGGTACAATGTACCCCTTACCAATTCACATGGGGGGGGCCGGGATCTGGGGGTCCCCTTTGTTAAAGGGGTCTTCCAG